>JAAXCT010000118.1:0-1233956 GCA_012490785.1 Eragrostis nindensis | reverse complement strand
TGAGTAGTTCTTTCAGCCCTAAGTTGAATGTTGTTGACGGCTCTTAGACCCAATATTTACCGTCAGCTAGCTGCGCTTTTTATAATGAAACAATCACCAAAGGTAGACTTAGGTCTTTTAAACTAATTTTTCCACGAGTCTTGGTGAATTTGTGAGTGCAGCCTGCAATTCACAGGAAAACGGGGAAAAGGAAGCATAAAAGGCCCATCCTGGAAACACCAATTTTCCCCGTCATAAAGAATTATCCAAATAAAGCCAACTCCCGATTAAAAAGACTTCAAGTCACCCATAGCAGGTGGATCAGAGGAGAAGGCCAACAGGGGAAGCCACCTGAGAAGGCCCAAGCCCAGAGGGGCCAGCCGCAGGTCGGCCGACCCCAAACCCTAGGGGGCCGGACGACCCCTGTGGTGGCCCCACTGGCCCATCTTCCTATGTCAGGTCGCCACCGCCTTCCAGAGGTCGGTTCCACCTGCAATCAATGCCACCGACCTACGGAACCGCCTCAAGTTGCCGACCTTCTTGGGCAAAATAAAGGGGTACCCCCCTCCTCCAAAGGACATCACAAGACACAAGTCATTCCACTCCCATCCAGGCCAAGGGCTCTTGTACAGTAGTAGAATAGAGGAGAGGGGAAGGATCAAGAGAGGGATAGCTTTCCTTTTAGTATTTCCTTATCTTGTACCTTGGCGGATATTTATCTTATAATAGTTCATCGTTCGTTCTTCGTTCGTTCGTCGTTCGTTCATCGTTCTTCGTTCGTTCTTAGTTCGTTCGTCGTTCGTTCATCGTTCGTCGTTCGTTCTTAGTTCGTTCATCGTTCGTCGTTCGTTCGTCGTTC
This sequence comes from Eragrostis nindensis, assembly GCA_012490785.1. Lineage (NCBI taxonomy): Eukaryota > Viridiplantae > Streptophyta > Magnoliopsida > Poales > Poaceae > Eragrostis > Eragrostis nindensis. Next base: position 1,233,118 of record JAAXCT010000118.1, on the reverse strand, counting down.
GTCATAGTACGAACCTTGTTCTTATTCGTAAGATTAGTATTCGTGGTGTTATTGATCTAGCGAGCTTTACATACTAGTCGTTATTATCTTGTTATACTTGTTTACGGATCATCGCTCCGCGAGGGGTGCTCTAGCCTTCCAGATTGGTACCAGGACCGGGTTTTAGAGTAGTAGTAATCGACGGCATAGGCGTGGTGCCTAGGCTAGAGGTTACTTTGTTTGCAGCGTGCCCCACGGTTTGTAGAGGTAGGCGGCAGGTGGTGACAGCCCTGTCCGTCCCTTGTAACCTCCAGTTCGGGTTCGTCGTAGAGCTACAGGCTGGCGTGACTTGGCAGACCAGGTCTATACCAGTGCCCGAAGTAAACAAGTAGAGCTAGAGTGCGATCGTCCTACGGGACAGCTAGATCTTTATTCATCCTCTCGATCCTATACTACTGCCATTCTTGTGTGTCCTTGGGTAAAACTAACCTTGCTGCAGATTATCACCGTTCCTTGGGGAAAACAAATACGATACCTTGAATACTCCGGGTGAAGTGCTACAACGGTATTCCGTGCGCTTGCGGATTTATTCGTGGTGTAAGAAATACCAACAAGCATTTCTGGCGCCGTTGCCGGGGAACGGTTGCTAATTCTGTAGCGGACCAGGTTTGCCCTCGTAACTTATCTTTACATTTCCTGTTCAATTAAATTAGAAAAAAAAAAATACACACATGGAGTCATCACCCACAATCCAATCTTTTCCACTCCACGGGCGAGCTCTTTAGAGCCACCATGTTCATCTCAACTTGTTGTTTCAACAAAGCTATGAGCTCAGCCCCAGTTTTCTTAGATCAAAGGACTTTCTTTCTCTGGTTTTTAAAAATGAAAATCTTTTGAACACTTGCGAGAGTTGAGCAATTGTGTGCATGCCGATTGATCAATGGCATGACACATGAAACTTTAAAGTGGAAATTGTTTTCCTTCTCTCTCAATGGGAAGGCGAAAGCAATGGTACACTTACACCGCTAAGAGAGTGAACGGTGATGATTGGAAAGAATGCGAGAGACAAATTTGTCTAGCATTTTTTCCCGTATCTCGTATCACTGCTTCTACGCGCGGAAAAAATTAACTTTCGCCAAGAGGAGGAAGAAACCCTTAGTGCGGCATGGATACGGTTCTGTTCATTAACAGATTCCGGTCCAGAGTTATTGCTCCCAGAACCCGTTCTTTGCAACATTTTTATTCAGGGTTGAGCAAAGACACCGCACTTTATCTTGACACGGCTGCCGGTGGTTCTTTTTCTCATAAGACCATAGCGGAAGCAAAAGATTTGCTAGAAAGAATTGTTGAAAATACACCTTTTTCCGCTGAAATACCCGAGGAGCCGGAGTCAAAAGATGAGGAACTCATTGTGGAAACACAACAAAAGGTGTCTACCTTGGTAGACCCAACATCCGAGTCCTCATCTGATTCCCGAACAATGACAGAGGATGATGAACCTCTAGAGTTCCCATTTGAGTTTGAGGAAGAAATTTTGAAGATTTTGGAAAACACCTCGAACTATTTGTTTCAAAAGAGAAGCCTGTTCCTTTGCCACCTCCCGAACCAATGAAAAAGAATATCTTGTGGAGACTGTTCGGGAGCTTACTTCAATCATGAGCGATGAATGGTTGAGGGAGAATGAGCTATCCATGGATACCATTCGGCTCTGCCCTCCCTCAACCAACATATGCTGCTCCATCAAAGGAACCAAGGTGGATGCACTCTACAACCCTCTTGTTGGTGCTAATATCCTCTCCGACACTACGCGTTGTCAATCTTTGGCAACCGACCATGGACATCAACAAACAAACTCCTCAAGCACCCATCAGGCCATATTCTTGAGAGTTTGGGGATTGTTAGAGATGTAACTCTCTATCATGAAGACCTTGAGGTTATCCTGGATTTCTACGTCTTCGAGGTCCCAGACTTCGACATAATGATCGGGCATCCCATAGAAAAATTCCTCATTGATGCCCCATCATTTGGAAACCTCAATTTCACCCTCGGAAAAGAGTCATTCTCCATTCCAATTACCACCTCACGAAACACTCTTTCCGATGAACCACTTGAGGAATATCAAGTGGAGGAGGTCATGGCTATTTTTCCTCGCATGGACCCCGAGTTAGCTTTAGAAGAAGAGGCACAAGAGTTTATCTTAGAAGAAGCCGACTCGGAGGACACCTTTGAGTTACCACAAACCACACCACCGCCACGACCTCCCATGATCTTAAAGCGCTACCTCCTGGTTTGCGCTATGCTTTCTTGCACGGAGATCCGCAAGCTCCCGTCATCATAAGTGACAAGCTTTCGGAAGAAGAAAACCACCAAACTCATGGCCGTGCTTGAAAAACATCGCTCCGTTCTTGGCTACTCACTTGAAGACCTAAAAGGGATCAGCCCCGCTCTCTGCACCCATCGCATTCCCACGGATCCTGAAAGTACACCTTCACGGGAACCTCAAAGGAAGCTGAATAATGCGATGAGAGAAGTTGTGAAGAAAGAGGTCTTGAAGCTATTACACGCCGGGGATCATCTATCCTGTTCCCACAGTGATTGGGTTACCCGTACAAGTGGTACCCAAGAAAGGAGGTATGACGGTTGTTCATAATGATAAAAATGAACTTATTCCTCAACGAACCGTCACGGGGTGGCGAATGTGCATTGATTACCGAAAACTTAACAAGGCTACAAAGAAGATCATTTTCCGCTGCCCTTCATCGATGAGATGTTGGAACGGTTGGCAAATCATTCTTTCTTCTGTTTCTTGATGGGTATTCGGGATATCATCAAATTCCCATCCACCCCGACGATCAAAGTAAGACCACTTTCACATGCCCGTATGGAACTTATGCTTATCGTCGCATGTCTTTTGGTTTGTGCAATGCACCTGCCTCGTTTCAACGTTGCATGATGTCTATTTTCTCTGATATGATCGAAGAAATTATGGAAGTTTTTATGGATGATTTCTCTGTTTATGGAAAAACCTTCGATCATTGCTTAGAAAATTTAGACAGGGTCTTACAGAGATGCCATGAGAAGGACCTGGTACTTAATTGGGAAAGTGCCACTTCATGGTCCAAGAGGGCATAGTCTTGGACACCTTGTGTCCGAGAGAGGAATAGAGGTGGACAAAGCAAAAATAGAAGTTATAGAAAAGCTTCCGCCTCCTGTGAATATCAGGGGTGTTCGTATTTTTTGGGTCATGCTGGTTTTTATCGTCGCTTCATAAAAGATTTCTCTCAAATTGCACGACCCCTTACGAACTTGCTTGCTAAGGATGCACCCTTTGATTTCAATGATGACTGCATGCATGCCTTTGCTACTCTTAAAAATGCACTCATCTCTGCTCCAATCATTCAACCCCTGATTGGACGCTTCCTTTTGAAATAATGTGTGATGCTAGTGATTATGCTGTGGGGGCAGTTCTTGGTCAAATGAAAGACAAAAAGCATCATGCAATCTCTTATGCTAGCAAAACTTTGACTGGAGCTCAGTTGAATTATACTACCCACTGAGAAAGAGCTCCTTGCTGTTGTTTTGCTTTTGACAAGTTAGATCTTACTTAGCTGGAGCAAAAGTTATCGTTTACACTGATCATGCTGCTTTGAGATATCTGCTTGCTAAGAAAGATGCTAAACCTCGTCTCATAAGATGGATCCTTCTGCTCCAAGAGTTTGATCTTGAAATTAAAGATAAGAAAGGAGTGGAAAATTCTGTAGCAGATCATTTGTCGCGTATGCAGTTCACTAACTTGCAGGGAGTTACCCATAAATGACTTCCTACGCGACGACATGCTGCTGAAAGTGACGGATTCGCACCCTTGGTACGCCGACATCGTAAACTTCATCGCCACAGGATACGTACCACCAGGGGCGGATAAAAAAGAATTAATTTATGAAAGTCGCCGTCACTTATGGAATGAACCATACCTCTATCGTGTCTGCGCCGATGGACTGCTTAGGCGATGTGTGCCCACTCCCGAGAGCACACAAATCATTGAGAAATGCCATGCAGCTCCATACGGTGGACACTATGGTGCCTTCCGTACCCAAGCAAAGATCTGGCAAAGTGGATTCTTCTGGCCAACCATGTATGAAGATACAAGAATTCATTAGAAGATGCCCACAATACCAGAGATTTGGAGGCATCACAGCACGAGATGCAATGCCCCTCACATACAACCTTCAAGTCGAACTCTTCGATGTATGGGGCATTGACTTCATGGGACCATTCGTGAAGTCCCAAGATTGCGAGTACATATGGTGGCAGTGGATTACGTATCCAAATGGGTAGAAGCTATGCCATGCCGAGCTGCCGACTCCAAACACGCTCGCCGGATGTTCCACGAGTTCATCTTTCCAAGGTTTGGAACTCCGAGAATGGTGATAAGCGACGGAGGGTCTCACTTCATTGATAAGACCTTCCGTAGCTTTCTAAGAGAGCTTGGAGCAAAGCACAACATTGCCACTCCATACCATCCTCAAACAAATGGGCAGGCCGAAACATCCAACAAACAAATCAAGCGGATCCTGCAGAAAACAGTCTTGGAAATGGGGAAGGGATGGAAGAACAAGCTACCCGACGCACTATGGGCATATAGAACCGCCTACAAGACACCCATAGGCATGTCACCATACCAACTCGTCTATGGAAAAAACATGCCATTTGCCAGTCGAGTTGGAACATAAAGCATATTGGGCCATGAGAACTTGGAACATGGATATGAAAGGAGCTGGGTGGAGAAGAAAAATGGAGATAGCTGAGTTGGAAGAATGGAGAGACAAAGCATATCACAACTCAGCCATCTACAAGGAGCGTACAAAGCGCTGGCATGACCGGCGAATAAAGATAAAAGAATTCAAAGTGGGGAGACAAGGTGTTGCTCTTCAATTCAAGGGTAAAGCTCTTCGGGCATGGAAAATTGAGAAGTAAATGGAACGGACCATACACCATCATCGACACTCGACTCATGGGGCAATCACACTCCAGGACGACGGAGGTAATGTATTCAAGGTAAATGGTCAGCGCCTTAAAATTTATCTTGAGCCCGAAGAAAATAAAGATTTCGATGTCATGCACTTAATTGATTTAAATATCTTTTCTTGACCTATGCATTGAAATATCCTTTCTACCCTGTATATTCCGAAGATACCTTTCCCAACAAAGCTCCACAAAAAATAGTAAGGCCAGAACCTGCCAAGGCAGGTCGGCCGACCTGGCTACCAGGGTCGGCCGACCCCCTCTGGCAGCCTCTGCCTTCCATCTTTTGATCCTTTTGCCACCCAACCTTTCCCTTCCTTGTTCGCCTATGCTTTGGAAATAAATCCTTCGTTTCTTCGCCGGGAGAGGGAGAACCACTATAAATACAACCCATTGCACCCCCTCTCCATTCATCTCTTTCAAGCTCCACTCCTTGAACCAAAAAGCCTTCACCTCAGCCATGAGCAGGGATCGCTATGCAAATTTCTCCTCAACCTTGGAGGATGTAGTAGGGACCCTCCTTTTGCACAGCTCCCGTACAAAGAGCGCTTGGGAAAGTATGTCAAGGCTTTGGATAGGGCTTGCGCTAAGATCAACAGACTAGAGCAAACGCTCGCCCTAATGGAGATAGAAAAGAAGGAGGCACAGCGTCTCGCGAGAGTGCCTCACAGGAGGATGGGCCCAGTTTGATCTGGCCTGGAAAGAGATAGAGGAAGACAAGAAGAAAAGAAACAAGAATAATAAATAGAATAAGAATAGGCGCTTTTGTTTATTTCTTTATCAATTATTTCCCTTCAAATTTGTAATGCGCCTGCGAGTTCAGTTTAAATTCAATCAATGATAGTGCTCCCGGGCTTGCATACCGGTAGAGCAATATTTGTGTTTCCATATCTTTGTCGTTTTTGAAGGAAACAGGCAAAAAGGCAAGTGGGGGGGGGGGAACATCGCCATATCAGGAACAATCACAACCAAATCATCCAGAACATACGAGTCAACTCAGGAAGGGCCAACACGCGAAATATCAGAACCAGTGGGGTCCAGGCCAGGTCGGCCGACCCCACCAGGAGGGTCGGGCGACCCCTGGTGGTCCCCACCAGGCTCCAGCCTCCTCCTGCCTCCTGAGAGTTTGCACAACACTTTCCACTTTTTGCCTGCTACACCGTCAAGTTCTTTCTGATAATCTGAAAATTAAATAAAACTTGACACACTAATCTTTTGGACAATCCTAATTGATTTATCTTTTGCCCACAACTCTACCTCTCACATTCATGGACTTGCACACTTGTTATTTCTCGCTTCATCACTGAATGCTTGTGAACACCTTATCACTAGGAACCCATGTTCTTCCTAGATAATTGGCATGTGAGATATGGTTTGTCGAATGATCTTTGCTTAACCTTCAAGTCCTTGGGAATTTATCTTTATGAAAATCAAAAATTCCATAGTATGATGCTCCTCACTTGATTTATATTTTCCTACCAAGGCCAAGAACTCTACATGAATACTTTGATAGCCTATAAGCTGCTAGTTGTTGATTTGAGCTTTGTCAAATTCTTGGACCCTAGTGAGAAGCTTGTCATACTCTTTTGATCAAGATCACGTACACTCCACCTCACATGCTACACTTCTACACTGGAAGTTGAGCAACATTCCACCATCCATCCACCAAATAAATACTCCAAAAATCTCTGTTACCTTTCTCTCTCAAAAATATCGTGGAGACATGGCTATGCAAAAAGAAAAAGAATAATCCCTGCTCATACAAAAGTAGAGCATAATGAAAAAAAAAATGATGATGGGAAAAAATAAAAGAAAAGGAAAGAAAAGTATGATAGCCATGTCCTCCTCAAAGTTCAAAAAGAGAGAGAAGGTAACACCACAAAAAGGAGTACAAATAATTTTCCACTTCATGCCACCACCACACATGCACATCTTGATCAGATTGTATGATTTGTTTTCTCCATTGGATCCAGTCTTTGACTTAGCAAAATAAGAGACACTAGTATGCTCCACTTTACCCTACCTTGAGCTCCACAAAAGCCTGATCAAACACAAGGAGGGGAGAGGCAAAATCATGGCCCTTGAGAGGAAATACATAAACACCATGAGCGACTTGAGAGAGTCATTTGAGGAGCATGAAACTATGTTTTTGTTTCTGAAAATTATGCAAAAATCCCAAGGTACTTGACAGGGAAGGCGAGGTGATTTGAGACATGACCGTTCCACTTATCAATCATCCAAGGAAGGCATGTTAGACACCTCAAAGTTCACAGGTATGAAGTGTGGCTTGCAATAACTTGTGTGCAGGCTCCCATTTATAAGGATGAGTATCTCCCGCCTTATGCTCGCAACTTTACTCGAGGACGAGCAAAGAGCTAAGTGTGGGGGAGTTGTTGACGGCTCTTAGACCCAATATTTACCCGTCAACTAGCTGCGCTTTTTATAATGAAACAATCACCAAAGGTAGACTTAGGTCTTTAAACTAATGATTTCCACGAGTCTTGGTGAATTTGTGAGTGCAGCTGCAATTCACAGGAAAACGGGGAAAAGGAAGCATAAAAGGCCCATCCTGGAAACACCAATTTTCCCCGTCATAAAGAATTATCCAAATAAAGCCCAACTCCCGATAAAAAGACTTCAAGTCCACCCATAGCAGGTGGATCAGAGGAGAAGGCACCAGGGGAAGCCACCTGAGAAGGCCCAAGCCCAGAGGGGCCAGCCGCAGGTCGGCCGACCCCAAACCCTAGGTCGGCCGACCCCCTGTGGTGGCCCCACTGGCCCATCTTCCTATGTCGGTTCGCCACCGCCTTCAGAGGTCGGTTCCACCTGCAATCAATGCCACCGACCTACGGAACCGCCTCAAGTTGCCGACCTTCTTGGGCTATAAATAAAGGGGTACCCCCCTCCTCCAAAGGACATCACAAGACACAAGTCATTCCACTCCCATCCAGGCCAAGGGCCTCTTGTACAGTAGTAGAATAGAGGAGAGGGAAGGATCAAGAGAGGGATAGCTTTCCTTTTAGTTATTTCCTTATCTTGTACCCTTGGCGGATATTTATCTTATTAATAGTTCATCGTTCGTTCTTCGTTCGTTCGTCGTTTGTTCATCGTTCTTCGTTCGTTCTTAGTTCGTTCGTCGTTCGTTCATCGTTCGTCGTTCGTTCTTAGTTCGTTTCATCGTTCGTCGTTCGTTCGTCGTTCGTTCATAGTACGAACCTTGTTCTTATTCGTAAGATTAGTATTCGTGGTGTTATTGATCTAGCGAGCTTTACATACTAGTCGTTATTCTTGTTATACTTGTTTACGGGATCATCGCTCCGCGAGGGGTGCTCTAGCCTTCCAGATTGGTACCAGGACCGGGGTTAGAGTAGTAATCGACGGCATAGGCGTGGTGCCTAGGCTAGAGGTTACCTTTGTTTGCAGCGTGCCCCACGGTTTGTAGAGGTAGGCGGCAGGTGGTGACAGCCCTGTCCGTCCCTTGTAATCCTCCACGTTCGGGTTCGTCGTAGAGCTACAGGCTGGCGTGACTTGGCAGACCAGGTCTATACCAGTGCCCGAAGTAAACAAGTAGAGCTAGAGTGCGATCGTCCTACGGGACAGCTAGATCTTTATTCATCCTCTCGATCCTATACTACTGCCATTCTTGTGTGTCCTTGGGTAAAACTAACCTTGCTGCAGATTATCACCGTTCCTTGGGGAAAACAAATACGATACCTTGGAATACTCCCGGTGAAGTGCTACAACGGTATTCCGTGCGCTTGCGGATTTATTCGTGGTGTAAGAAATACCAACAAATGTTCCTCTCATAATGATGAGGGGTACGCATCCTTGGGAACATGCCATCCACAAGAGGAGGGGCTTCATTCTCATCAACACTAGCAGGTGTCTTGCCCTTGCCTCTCCCCCTCTTGGATACATCACCTCTAGAACTTGATGCATGAGGGTTCACGGTCCTTTTGGTACCCTTCCTTCCACCTCTGCCTTCCATCTGAGATTTGAAGAGAAGGAATGAGGCTTAGATTATAGAAGCAAAGGATGGAATCAACTGCAAGAGATTGGACGAATTTGTGAAGAATTAGGTTCTGTCGGAGTATCCAGCTATGTGTCGGATAGTCCGGGGGCCGGACACTCCAGCACACTGTCGGACACTCCGGCAGACCCTGACTTTTCACAAATTCGTCGAATCTCAAAATCTAGCCAAGGGATTCCAACCAAACTTCTAGCATTGCTAAACAACCTCATAGACAACAGATTGACCAAAGGAAATCATCCACATTTGCTTGAATGAGGAGATCGAGGAGTGGAGAACTTCAACAATACCTTCAAGAACTTCCTCGGTTTCCCGGAGGAAAATCTTGGGGGCACCGGAGTCTCTGACGATTGGAGGTCTTGGAAATCCTTTGGGAGGCTAAATCCCGCTCCAAATCGACCAAGATTCGAAGATTTGAGTGGAGGAGAGAAGGAGGGCGACGTGTGAGAGAGGGACACGGTGAAAAGGATAAGTGACCGGTTCACCGCGGGGTCAAATCCTTATATAGGAGGTAACTCGCCGGACAGTCCGGCTCGGTACCGGAGAGTCCGGTGGTACCAGGCCCGGATACTCCGGTAGTGTACCGGAGTCTCCGGTGGGGAGTTTCTGATGTCGATCCTGGCATCCAAGGATTTTACCGGACAGTCCGGCCTTATGCCGGATAGTCCGGCCCTGACTGACCACTTGCTGAAAGAGAGAGATTTTCAAGGAATTTTGAACAGATGGATGAACTTATAGGGTACACTTATTGCATATGGCCAGTAAGCAATCAACATACCATGAACTATGACCATATTCAACAAGATAGGATCTAAAGATCAAGAGCCATTTAAATAGTTTTGAAAATCACTCAAAGGCTTTCACAATTCATTTTGTTTCGCAAATCCAAACAAATAGAGACAACAATCAGATGTGCAACATTCTACTCCACATTAGAAAAATCAAGGATATTCAATTCACTTCTAAGCTCGCAAAAGCGCTTCTCATCTAGAGGCTTGGTGAATATATCGGCAAGTTGGGCATCGGTTCTCACATAGCTAATCACTATATCCCCCTTGATAGCATGATCTCTCAAGAAGTGGTGCCGGATATCTATGTGCTTTGTTCTATTGTGATCAACGGGGTTATGTGCGATAGCTATGGCACTCTCATTGTCACATAGGAGTGGAACTTTGTTCATAGTGTAACCAAAGTCCTTTAGAGTTTGTCGCATCCAAAGCAATTGTGCACAACAACTACCGGCTGCAACATACTCCGCTTCGGCGGTGGAAAGAGCAACGGAATTTTGTTTCTTGGATGACCATGACACTAGGGACCTACCCAAGAATTGGCAAGTCCCGGATGTGCTCTTCCTATCCACCTTACATCCGGCGTGGTCGGCATCGGAATAGCCAACTAACTTGAACTTGGAGCCCTTTGGATACCACAGCCCTAGGTTAGGAGTATGAACCAAATATCGCAAGATTCTTTTAACGGCCACCATGTGGCACTCCTTAGGAGCGGATTGAAATCTTGCACACATGCACACACTAAGCATTATATCGGGCCTAGATGCACAAAGGTAAAGCAAAGAACCAATCATGGAGCGATATACCTTTTGATCCACGGCCTTGCCATTGTGATCAAGATCAAGATGTCCATTGGTCTTCATTGGAGTTTTGATGGGCTTGGCTTTGTCCATGTCAAACTTCTTGAGCATATCTTGAGTGTACTTAGCTTGACATATGAACGTGCCTTCCTTGAGTTGTTTAACTTGAAATCCTAGAAAGAACTTCAACTCTCCCATCATGGACATCTCAAACTTCTTGACCATCATCTTGCTAAACTCTTCACAAAATGTTTGATTAGTAGAGCCAAATATAATGTCATCGACATATACTTGGCACACAAAGATATCATCATCAACATGTCTTGTGAAAAGAGTAGGATCAACTTCACCAATCTTGAATTGATTTGCAATAAGAAAACCCTTAAGGCATTCATACCATGCTCTAGGTGCTTGTTTAAGCCCATAGAGCGCCTTGTGGAGCTTAAAAACATGGTTAGGATACTTTGAGTCTTCAAAGCCCGGTGGTTGCTCCACATACACCTCTCCTTGTATTGGCCCATTCAAGAATGCACTTTTCACATCCATTTGATGAAGCTTAAAGCCATGGTGAGTAGCATAGGCAAGTAATATACGAATTGATTCAAGCCTAGCTACTGGAGCAAAGGTTTCACCAAAATCCAAACCTTCCACTTATGAGTACCCTTTTGCAACAAGTCTTGCCTTGTTTCTTGTCACGACACCATGCTCATCTTGTTTTTTGCGGAACACCCATTTGGTGCCCACAACATTTTGCTTGGGTCTCTCCACCAATTGCCACACTTGGTTTCTTTCAAAGTTGTTCAACTCTTCTTGCATGGCCATCACCCAATCCGGATCCGCGAGTGCATCTTCTACTCTAAGTGGCTCCAAAGAAGACACAAAAGAGTAATGTTGACAAAAATTTGCAACTCGGGTTCTAGTGGTTACCCCTTTTTCGATATCACCAATGATGTTGTCGACGGGGTGATCTCTTTGTACACTTTGGCGTACTCTTGGGTGTAGCACTTGTCTTGTGTTAATCACTTCTTCTTCTTCTTCTTCTTCTTCTTCTTGATCATCTTGTTCTTGATCATCACCATCACCATTTGGAGCTTGATCTTGGATGTGATCTTGATCTTGGTCGTCACCATGATCTTGAGCACTCCTTTGATCTTGCTCTTGTGTTGGTGGTGGTGTATTTTGTCGAGAAGGAGAAGGAGAAGGTTGAACTTGTTCAACTTGTGGTTCTTGTGGTCTTACATCACCTATGGCCATCCTTCCTATTGCCTCATGAGGAGCTTCTTCATTACCTATCACATTTGGATCAACTTGCTCCACTTGAGAGCCATTAGTTTCATCAAACGTCACATCACGCGTGACCTCAACACAACCGGTGGTTTTGTTGAAGACACGGTATGCCAAGACATTCGATCCATATCCAAGCAAGAAACCCTCATCAACTTTTGGTGCAAACTTTGAGGACTTGGGTTTCTTGTTGAGAATAAAGCACTTGCTCCCAAAGACACGAAAGTAAGAGACATTAGGAACGTTACCAATGAGAAGCTCATAGGGTGTCTTCTTTAAAATTTGGTGAAGAAACAACCGGTTTGATGCATGGCAAGCGGTATTCACGGCTTCGGCCCAAAACCTATCCGAAGTCTTGTATTCATCAAGCATTGTTCTTGCCATCTCAATGAGTGTGCGGTTCTTCCTCTCGGCCACCCCATTTTGTTGGGGGGAGTAGGGTGCCGAGAACTCATGCTTGATGCCTTCTTCATCAAGATATTCTTCAACTTGAGTGTTCTTGAATTCACTTCCATTATCACTCCTTATCTTCTTGATCTTTACTTCGAATTCATTTTGAGCTCTTCTCAAGAACTTCTTGAGCACTCCTTGTGTTTCACTCTTATCATGCAAAAAGAATACCCAAGTGAAACGAGAATAGTCATCAACAATTACTAAACCATATTTGTTACCACCAATGCTTATGTAGGCGATTGGACCAAATAGATCCATATGAAGCATCTCCAAAGGCCTTGTGGTAGTCATCACATTCTTGGCGGGGTGAGGAGCTCCAACTTGCTTTCCGGCTTGGCATGCACTACAATGTCTATCTTTCTCAAAAGTAACACTCATTAGTCCATGGATGTGGCCGCCCTTTTGAAGTTTATGGAGATTCCTCATGCCAACATGGGCTAGCCTTCGGTGCCATAGCCAACCCATGCTAGACTTTGCCATCAAGCATGTATTAAGTTGAGCTTTATCCGATGAAAAATCCACAAGATAAAGTCCTCCTTTCAACACACCATTAAAGGCAATTGAGTAATCACTTCTTCTAAAGACGGTCACACCTTCGTTAGTGAAAAGACAATCAAAGCCTTTCTCACAAAGTTGTGAGACCGACATCAAGTTGTACTCCAAAGAATCAACCAAGAGAGCACTAGAAATTGAATACTCGGGAGTAAGAGCAATTTTACCCATACCAATTACTCCTCCCTTTCCATCATCACCGAAGGTAATAGAATCACAATCGGATGTGTTCTCTTCAAGTGATGTGAACATCTTCCTCGCTCCGGTCATATGACTTGTGCATCCACTATCAAGCACCCAACTTGTTCCACCGGAGGAGTAGGCCTACAAAAAACAAATCAAGCCTTTGTTTTAGGTACCCAAAAAGATTTGGGTCCTTTAGCATTAGTAACAAGCATTTTTGGCACCCACACACATCTCTTGATTTGAGTGTTGTGTGTGCGGGGTCCAACATATTTTGCAATAACATTGCCAAGAGAATTCCTAGTTAACACATAGTCGGCATAGAAAAGGTCTTGAGATGCATATTCTTTCTTCTTCTCCTTTGGAGCTTCATGCTTGACTTTCTTGGCATTTGAGATCTTGACTTGTTCAACCTTGTTCACCTTCTTGTTTGTCTCCATCACCTTGGTGTACTTCTTCTTGTACTTCACTTTTTCACCTATCACAAATGGTGGACCAAAGGTATCCTTGACGGTGAACATAGAATCCTTCTTGTTGTCAACATCATCAATGGGAAGGGGAATAGCCTCAAGCCTAACAAAGCCATCCCTTGCCATCTTGAATCTTGCTTCATTCTCATCTTCACCATCACCAATCATACCTCTCTTGATGATGGTGTTCAAACTAGTAACTTGTCCCTTCAATAGCTTCAACTCTTTTCATTGTTAGCAAAAGCATCAAGATCAACATTATGGCATTTTACACAACTTTTACTTGTGGAGCCTTTGGTTGATTTAAGGGCATCTTTTGAAGGTTTGGAGGAGCTAGACTTAAGAGCATCAAATTGCACTTCAAGATTTTTGTGGGCCTTGATTAACCCATCATATTTTTCTTGAAGAGCAACACTTGAGCTCTTGAGACTTGTGAGAGTCTCCTTGCTTTTCGCAAGTTTTTGGTCCAACTTCTCATTCTTCTCCTTCTCACATGCCAAGAGTTCCTTGAGTTCAAGGTTTCTCTCCTTTTCAAGGATGAGCAAGTCCTCTTGTTTCTCAAGCAACTCATCCCTACCAACCAATTGCTCCGTAAATTTCTTTATTTTAGTGATGGCATTTTTATTCAAACCTTTGAGCAAGGCTTCACAATCACTTGCATCACTATCATCATTATCATCATCATGATCATTATCATCACTATCTTCAAGAGTAGAAGGGGTGACGACTTTCTTAGTTACCTTGCACCCTTTGGCCATGAGGCACACATGGCGTGGCTTGTTGTTGTTATCATCATCATCATCGGTGAGGCATGGGAACAACTTCTTGCTTGATGATGACCCTTTGATGGCAATGGTGGCCATGCCCTCTTTTGTGGAAGCTTCTTCATTTGAATCTTCTTCCGCCACATGAGCTTGACCGGTGAACTTCTTTTTCTTGAAGAGCTTCTTGTCACTTTGATGACTCTTCTCATTTTCTTGATCTTCCTTCTTGTGTGGACAATTTGCCATGAAGTGTCCGGGCTTCTTACATATGTAGCAAATTTGCTTGGAGTTTGTCCTCTTGCTTTTTGTGCCTCGGTCCTTCTTCATGAACTTCTTGAACTTCCTAATGAATAGAGCCATCTCTTCATCATCAACATCGGAGCTTTCATCACCACCATCACTTGAGCTCACTTCAACTTCTTGCTTGCTCTTGCCTTTCTTGCTAGCCTTGAGTGCCACTTCCTTGTTCTTGGCGTTGGAGACCGCTCTTGCTATTGATTTGACATATTGAGCTTCCTTCTCCATGATCTCATGATTGATGATCAAACCAAGCACTTCATCCGGGGACATCTTCTTGTAGTTTCTCATTTGACGGATCATTGTCACTAATGTGATGTTCCTTGGTGAGAAGGCTCTAGTCATCAATTTGACAATTTCGTGCCTTCCATACTTGGTACTTCCATATGCTCTAAGCTTGTTGATCATGACCTTGAGCCGACCATACATTTGTTGAGGGGTTTCATCATCATCCATCACAAACCTTCCAAGTTCTCCTTCCAATATCTCAATCTTGGCTTGCTTTACGGTATCAACACCCTCATGAGCTCTTTGAAGAGTATCCTATATCTTCTTGGCACTCTCCAAACCATCAACTCTATCAAACTCTTCATTGCTCAAAGATGTGAGTATCACACTAGCCGCTTGTGCATTGCGATGCATATCTTGCTCTTGCTGCGGTGAGGTCTCTATACTTCTTGGGTAGCTTCACACCTACACACACAACTCTCCAAATGCTCGGATTGAGCGAGATTAGATGTAACCTCATGTTGTGCCTCCACTTGGTATAGTGCGTACCGTCAAAGTGCGGCGCTTTACCTAATGGGACCGGCATGAAGTGAGTGTTAGTGTGTAAGCTTTCATAATTGAAATTTGTGGTGTGATACTCATTAGGTTTCTTGGATCGCTTGCTCTTCTTGCTCTTCTTCTTGCTTCGACTTGAGGAAGTATACGATCCTTCATCCTCGGAGCTTGAGCCTCCACTTGAACTCTCATACTCGAAGTCGTAGGAGTTGTCACTTGAGCTAGTGCTTGTATGGATGACTTCTTCTTCTTCTTCGCTGTAGTCGATGAGCTTGGGCTCCTTTGACTTGCTCTTCTTCTTCCTTATGCTACTTGGATCACCAAGAGTTGCTTCCATCATTTCTCCAAGCGGTTAAGCTTCAATGCGGAGTACTTGGCTCTGATACCAATTGAAAGTTGCCTAGAGGGGGGGGTGAATAGGCAATGCTAAAACTTCTGCAAATTAAGACTTAATCAAACTGTCAGCACTACCGGATAGTCCGGTACACTGCCGGATACTCCGGGCCTGGAACTGCCGGAGTATCCGGTACTGTGTCGGACAGTCCGGACCTGGGATTAAATCTGCGGAATTTGAAATCTACAGAGTTTCTAGCAATTCTACTTGAATCAAAAGACTTGTATAGATGCTATGAAGTGAATCT
The DNA here is from genome assembly GCA_012490785.1 of Eragrostis nindensis. Taxonomy (NCBI): domain Eukaryota; kingdom Viridiplantae; phylum Streptophyta; class Magnoliopsida; order Poales; family Poaceae; genus Eragrostis; species Eragrostis nindensis. The sequence goes on along the minus strand of JAAXCT010000118.1, from coordinate 1,217,072 downwards.
ACACAATATATGCGAAAGTAAACAAGTACACAAGTAGATCGAAGCAAATTAGTGATATATAAGCAAGAACAACAAGAGCTATGATGAACAACAAGAACAATCGAAATAAGCGCAAGTGACACAAGATTTGTTCCCGAAGTTCAGGCCCACAAAGTGCCCTACGTCTCCGTTGAGGAGTCCACAAAGGACCGAGTCTCTTTCAACTCTTTTCCTCACTCAAGCGATCACAAAGATCAAGCTCGAGTTGCTCACTATCAAATCCTCTTGCGAGGAGGGCAATACAAACTTCCTGGAGCGTCACCACACGAATTTGGAGCTCCCGGGCAACCTCTAGCCGTCTAGGAGCACAAAGCTCCAAGAGTAACAAATGAATCACGCAAGAATGAAGCCACAAGAAGCTCAAGAGTGGAATGCTTGCTCTCAACACGAATCTCTTGGTCTCTCACACTCCCTAGAGTGAATCCCACAAATCTTTGGCTTTGAAGTGAGTAGAGATGTGAAAGGGAAGGCTTTGGTCGTGTTCTTGTGAGCTGAGACAAGAGAGTGAGCCGTTGGAGGTGGATGGGTATATATAGAGTCCCTCAAAATCGAACCGTTACCCTGCTCACTTAGGTCTTACCGGATACTCCGGCACGCAGCCGGATACTCCGGTGGGACTTGGGTTTGGGTCGAGCTGGAGACCACCGGACACTCCGGCACATAGCCGGACACTCCGGTGGGGGTAAACTGTAAGTCTGGTTTGAACTACACCGGAGACTCCGGCACATGGCCGGACACTCCGGTGGGGGGAAACTGTAAGTTGGTTTTCAACACCACCGGACACTCCGGCACATAGCCGGACACTCCGGTGGGGGGAAACTGTAAGTTGGTTTTCAACACCACCGGACACTCCGGCACATAGCCGGACACTCCGGTGGGGGGAAACTGTAACCCGGTTTTTAGCTCCACCGGATACTCCGGCGCATGGCCAGACACTCCAGTGGGGGTAAACTGTACTCCCAGTTTTCCAAACACTCAACGCTCATCTTGGGTTTGTTTTGATTCTCTCAAAAGCTCTTGTGACATCATTAGACACATGATTAACATCCCTCTTAATAGTACGGCATTCCTATACTCAATGAAAATATAAAAACATGATATTTCCGTCCATTGAGCACTTCATGCCATTTCTTTTTCAACAAAGCAAGGGATCATATCCACATGTATCTTTTTGATCTCCATTGAAGGACCTAGCTGAGTATATTCTCAATGTAAACATTAGTCCTTTTGGATCGTTTTGACGTCAATCACACAAAACAATAATTAGGGGCCTAGATGCACTTTCAGCCGCACCATTGGAGCCGCCGCGCCGAGCTCGCGAAGCCGCCGCCCGGGGGCCGATCCGACAACGCCGCCACCCGGACAACGTTCCCAGTTGAGCGCCGCCCCTCGGATGACCTTTTTCTGACGAACCCGACGCCCCGAAACCCCTCCTCGACGGCGCCGATCACCCGACGCCACGGCCCGTAGTCGGACGGCTTCGCCACGCCGTCGGCTGCAAGACGAAGCCCTAGGTGAGCTCGCGACCCTCCCCTCTCTCTTCTCGTGAAGGCGCGGCGAGGTTCCGACCACCAGAGCGCCATTTCAGCCAACTCCGGCGAGCCGCCGCCGTGCCCCGAGCCGCGCCGCCCTTCTCCGGCCAACTGGTCCACCGTGGACCAGTGGACCACGGCATTGCCCCAGTCCACAGAGTCGGTAGACCCGGTCCACGATTTTCTTTTACTAAAAAAACCTTTTCTCTTTTGTTAAATCAACCTAATGGTAATTTTCAATTAAGCCCTCGGTCTTTTATAAAATTATATTTAGGTCCTGTAGTACAAAAACACCCCTGAGTTTTATTTAATTTATGTTTCAGTCCAAAACTTTTACACTTTAGTCCCTGACCTTTTTATTATTTATGGATAACCCTCAAACCTTTCTGCAATTACAAATGAACCCTTAAACATTTTTGTTTTCTTGTTTTAACCCCTAAAACTTCAAAAGCTCATAACTTTTTACTTTTAACTTCGTTTTTAGCGATTCTTGCGCTCACGTGATCGTGGCAACGAGTACAATCTTTTGGTATAGTTTTTATAGTATTTTGCTACTGTTTGGTGTACTGTTTCTTATTGTTTGTGCTATGTGTGTTTTACATGTTATCATTAACTAGAGTGCGCGCAATTTGAGAACTTCGAGACAACGATCAAGATATTGAAGACTCTGAGCAGCTAACAGGGAAAACAGGCAAGTGCCCTTGACGCACTTTGAACCTAATTCTTTCTCCCTCTGGTTTAGTATGCATTGCGTATAAATTTGAATCCTATGTGTCATATCCTGTTCCTTTACTATTTCCTTGTAGCCGGGTTGTGGTAGATGATAATGGTAATGGGTAGGTCATGCTTAGCTTGCTGATGTCGGGATGGGTGTTAACTTGCTTAAAAGTTGACTAATGGTTCACTTTCACCTAAATTCATGGGAATGGTAATCTTTTTAGCAACATGGAGATTTAGGACGATCCAAGCAGGAGGATTGTTTGATGATGGTGCGGGTATGCGCATGTGCAAGGTTTGTTGCACAGTTGGTTCATGGCGGTACCTGCTTGGGATCCTAAGGACCGGTTCGTGGAACGTGTAACCATGATAACAGCACAAATCACAGGGCTTACATGGTACAGCCTGGTTAGTATATAGCGTTCTCTCTGTCTGCATGGATCACTTTGGCATGGGGAATGGATGACTCCGGCAACTAGGAGGGTGTGCTCCTAGAACAGTATCCTGGACTCAGGTAAGGAAGGCTTCGGCAACCAGGAGGGTGTGCTCCTGGAACAGCTTCTGAACCATGGCGCAAATGGGGGCTTCTGTTTGGAAGGCGTGTGCCTCCAGCAGCGAATCCTAGCGAGGGAAATGCAGGCTTGGAGGCGTTATGTAAAACCTTGTAGTGAGACCCCGGTCACCTACCTTGGTAGTGGGATGACTCTACGGGAATCACGACCTGTGGGTAAAGTTGTGCACCTCTACAGAGATGATAAACTGTCATGACAGCCGTGCTCACGGTCAAGAGCGGCATGGACCTTTCACATGATTGGTGGGGATCTTGGTTGGATGGTTGGATCTGGTGGGGTGACCAGGTTTGCGTGGTTTGACCTGTAGTTGTTACAGGAGGGGTGTCCTGTTGTTTGGTTTGGGTGGTTTGACCCATGGTGCTACAGGAGGAGTGTCCTGTAGTTTGTCTCAGGTGGTTTGACCTTTTGAGGAGCTTGGAGTTTGGTTGGGGTACACACTTAGTAATATAGGTGCTTAAATAAGAGTCTTAGTTGCACGTGCTTTCTGCTGTGAACCATATGTTAGCCTTTCTTCATTTTAGCTTGCATGTCATTAATTTCCCCCACTTGCGGAGTACGGCATGTACTCACACTTGCTATTTTCCCCACAATTATCAAATGCTGCTCAGATAATGAAGATGGACTACTTCGATGACTACGATGAAGTCTAAGCTTGTGGAGCCCCCGGTCGACTGCCGGTAGCGTTATGGAGTCTTCCGCTAGCGTTTGTATTTTTTTAGTCCTTTGAGACATTTATTGTAATAATGAACGATGTATTTATGACATTGGTTATACTGTTACTTCATTTTGTCCTATAAGTGTGAAACTTGATCCAGGGCACACATATGGATGAGCATTCGGTTTTGGCCTTAAAACCGGGTGTGACAAAACCCTGGGTCGGTCGACCTGGCAGGGTGGCCCCCTGGGTCCACCTTTCTATGGCGGTTCACAATCGACCTCCTGATGTCGGTTCCCCCTGCAATCAATGCCATTAATGCCGGAACCGCCTCAAATCAACCGACCTTCAAAGGCTATAAAAGGAGGGGTACCCCCCTCCTTCCAAGACACACAACACAAGAAGCTCATTCCCTCCTCCACACATCAGAGCTAGAGGCTCTCTAGTTTGGCTTAGGCTGAGTAGTGGGCTGCCTTTTTGGCTCCCAAGTCCCTTGGAGAATTTGGGGTATATTCCCTTGTACCCTTTTCCTTTCCTTGTAAGACTTATTTATTTACCAATGGAATATCATCGTGCTTGTAGTAGTTATGTGCTTATGCTAGTTCATCGTTCATCCTTGATCTTGGATGAACGTTCTTCATTCGTTCATCATTCATCGATGTTCGTTCATGATCGTTCATCGTTCGTTCGTTATTCGTTCATACTCGATCATCGATTGACGATGATCGTTCTTCATCGTTCATCGTTCGTCGCTCGTTCTTGAGCGACGAACGCTTATGCTTAACGTAGTGCTAGTTTTGATCCCTTGTCTAAGTAATCGCTTGCTAGAACTAGTTGTTCCTTTTTGCTTAGTCATCGGGTCCTTTGTCCTGAAAGGGTGCTTTAGGTTTATCGCCTTGCGAGGTGCCTCGAGGGATCTAGAGTTGTGGTTAGTTACGCTAGCATGGTGCTAGGGCTTCCTTTCCACCCTTGGATGCGTGTTCGTGTCCCACGATTTATAGAGGTAGGCGGCAGGGGTGACAGCCCTGTCCGTCCCTTGTAATCCTCCACGTTCGGGCATGGTGTAGGAGTATATATGAAAATCCGGAGGCTGGGGCAGACTCTGGCCGCTGGATCTCCCGATGATGGCTCGGTAGTGGAATAGCTTATTCTTGGCTTGTGTGCAGCTTAGGCTATAGGTAGAAGCTACGCGCGCTACTTGACGATGTACCTTAGGAGTAGCAGTTCTTCTTACTTTATCCTAGACTAGCCTAGAGTTGCCTCTCGCCTTTTATCAGATAGTGGAACTGCCTGCTGTGTGTGTCGCACTATCCTCATATCTATTTGCACCTTACCCCTACATTGGATTATGGTTATGACCTATCATCTGTAACACCATGAGTATAAGTACATGCTTGTCAACCACGTCTTCCTTTGGGAAAATATAAACAACGATACCTGGAATACTCTCGGTGAAATGCTACAACGGGTTATCCGTGCGCTTGCGGATCTTCTTTTATGATTAAATACTAATAATACATTTCTGGCACTTGTTGCCGGTTGTGGATTATTATGTATATATCCTATGCAAGTAACTTAACCCCAGGTATTTCTGGCGCCGAACCGGGAATATTCACTCTAAGCCTAACCAGCCTAAGGTGGTGTTTTCTATTTGGTGTAAGAAATACCAACACGCGTGTAGATCGAGGGCGGCCTTCTGCACATCTGGGATGCTCGCAGCCGCCTCCTCGCCAAGGTGACCAGGGGGATCAACTGCCTCTACGTCCTCCATGTCGAGGTGGCGCAGCCTCTCTGTCTTGCAGCCCGGCGGAACGACGACGCGTGGCGGTGGCACGAGCGCTTTGGGCACCTCAACTTTGAGGCCCTGAAGCAGCTCGGTGCCAAGGAGATGGTGCGGGACATGCCGCGCATATCACGTGGAGCAGCTCTGCGACACCTGCGCCCTGACGAAGCAGCGGCGGCATCTCTTCCCTTCGCCAGGCGAGCTTTCGAGCCAAGGAGGGGCTTGAGCTTGTGCACGGCGACCTCTGCGGCCCGGTCACACCGGCCACTCCAGGAGGGCGGAGGCAGGCGCTACTTCCTTCTCGTCGACGATGTCTCGCGCTTTATGTGGGCTGTCCTTCTCCACACCAAGGCAGCTGCGGCGGACTCCATCAAGCACCTTCAAGCTGCTGCGGACAAGGAGTGTGGCCGCAAGCTGCGGGTGCTGCGCACGTACAACGGCGACGAGTTCACGGAGTACTGCGCCGATGAGGGGATCTAGCGTCACTTATCCACGCCGTACACACCGCAGCAGAACGACGTCGTCGAGCGCAGCAACCAAACGGTGGTCACTACAACGTGTGCCCTCCTCAAGCAGAGGGGCATGCCGGCGGTCTACTGGGGAGAGGCGGTGATGACGGCTGTTCACCTCCTCAACCGCTTGCCCACCAAGGCCCTCGATGGCAAGACGCCATATGAGGCTTGGCATGGGCGCAAGCCGGCGGTCGGCTACTTCCCCGTCTTTGGCTGCGTGGTGTTCGTCAAGGAGCTCAACCACGTCGGCGAGCTCGACCACCAGAGTACGCCAGGGGTCTTCATCTGCTACGCTGACGGCGTGAAGGGCTACCGCATCCTTGACCCTAAGACACAGCGCGTGCGGGTGGCACATGACGTTCTGTTCGACGAAGGGTGAGGCTGGGCGTGGAGCAAGGCGGTGGACGACGGCACGCCCTCGACCACCAGCAACATCACCATCGAGTACGTCTACTTCAAGGGAGCCGGGGGAGCGGGCAGGTCTTCTTCACCGAGCGTGCCCCCCTCAACTCCGGGTTCACTGTCGACTTCACCGAGCATGCCTCCTTCTGCTCCAGGGTTGCCACCAGCTCCACCAAGTCCTCCTAAACTGACTCCTCCGACTTCGCTCCCTTCCCCTCCACCGGCACCCACACCTCCCTGCCCGACATCGACGGCTTTGGTCCACGACGAGCCGAACCCGGTGGAGTTTGCCACACTGCTCTCCAACGACGAGGACCGCATCGATGCGTACCACGACGACGAGCCATTGCGGGACCGTACCATGGAGGACATCCTTGGCGAGCAGCTGGTACCTGGACTGGTGCGGCGCGGTGGGGACGAGCAGCTGCTCCTGGCACACGGCGATAGCTAGCCCCGTTCTTTCGCTGAGACGGAGAGGGACGCGGCCTGGTGGGCCGCGATGAAGCTGGAGATAGACTCCATCGAGCAGAACTGCACTTGGGAGCTGGCGGACCTTCCTGCTGGTCATTGTGCCATCACCCTGAAGTGGGTCTTCAAACTGAAGAAGGATGAGGCCGGGGCGGTGATCAAGCACAAGGCGTGTCTGGTGGCGCGCGGGTTCGTGCAGCAGGAGGGGATCGACTATGACGAAGCCTTCGCTCCTGTCGCACGGATGGAGTCTGTGCATCTCCTCCTCGCACTGGCAGCCTAGGAGGGATGGCGCGTTCACCACATGGACGTCAAGTCGGCTTTCCTCAACGGCGACTTGAAGGAGGAGGTGTACGTTCACCAGCCGCCGGGATTCGTCATCCCCGGCCAAGAGCACAAGGTCCTGCAACTGCGCAAGGCCCTCTGCGGCTAACGGCAGGCGCCGCGGGCGTGGAACACCAAGCTGGATGCCACCCTAAGGGCGATGGGATTCGTGCAGAGCCCGCACGAGGCTGCAGTCTACCGGCGGGGCTAGGGAGGCTGTGCGCTGCTGGTGGGCGTCTACGTCGACGACTTGGTGATCACGGGTGCCAAGGAAGAAGATGTGGAGGCATTCAAGGATGAGATGAAGGCCGCCTTCCAGATGAGCGACCTGGGGCTTCTCTCCTTCTACCTGGGGATCGAGCTGCACCAGGACGACTCCGGCATCACGCTTCGATAGACTGCCTACGCCAAGCGCATCGTCGAGGTGGGCGGCCTCACCGACTGCAACCCCTCACACACTCCTATGGAGGAGCGGCTGAAGCTGAGTCGCAACAGTACCGCTGAGGAGGTCGACACCACGAAGTACCGGCGCCTTGTGGGGAACCTCCTCTACCTCGTCCACACGCGACCAGACTTGGCGTTCACCGTTGGCTACGTCAGTCGTTTCATGCAGTGACCGACAAAGGAGGACCTGCAAGCTGTCAAGAGGATCATTCGCTACATGGCGGGCTCCCTCGACCACGGCCTGCACTACCCGAGGTGTCCCTGCGCGGTGCACTTCATTGGGTACAGCGATAGCGACCACGCCGGTGACATTGACACAAGCAAGACTACGAGCGGGACGCTATTCTTCCTCGGCAAGTGTCTCGTCAGCTGGCAGTCGATCAAGCAGCAGGTGGTGGCCCAATCCAGCGGAAAGGCCGAGTACATCACCGCCAACTCTGCTTCGACCCAAGCCCTCTGGCTAGCTCGACTACTTGGTGATCATCTGGGAAGAGTCGCCAAAGCAGTGGAGCTCCGGGTGGACAGCAAGTCTGCCCTTGCCTTGGCGAAAAATCCTGTCTTCCACGAGCGCAGCAAGCACATCCGGGTCAAGTACCACTTCATCAGGAGCTGCTTGGAAGGAAGGGAGCGTCAAGGCCAACTACATCAACACTCAGGATCAGCTCGCTGACATACTTACAAAGACACTTGGAAGGGTCAAGTTTCAGGAGCTTCGTTCTAGGATCGGGATGGTTCGACTACCACTCGAGACTTAGGGGGAGAATGATAGATTAAGTCTTTAAGTGTAGTAGTTGGTGGTGCACTTGTTTAGCAACTTATCTTTATGTTTCCCTATAAATAGGTACCCATACCCCTTGTACTGGGTGAACTCTTGGATTATTTTTCCTTTGGGCCAACATCCAGAGCCCTGGTGGCATCGTTTCCCTGAAGGTTTACATTATTTAGTTTTGGGTATGCTGATTACAACTTACTGAAAAATAAATTAGAACGCACAGCCCGTAGATTTGTAGGGAAATTTTGCACTGTCTATTTAATTCATGGATGTTATTCTTCATGGAATTTGAGATCTTGGAGCATGGCCATCCATCCTAATACTTCATAGTTTTCCTCCGAGTTTGATAGCCCAATATTGTTCTAGCAAATTGTTTACTTATTCCAGTTTCACAAGGCTAGGTGACATGCATCAATCAGCAAAGCTTTTCTCCTTTTTTAAACTATGCAGGAACAAACATTGAGTCATGTTCCGGAGTGTCTCTAGTCCCTGAAGAAATTTTAATGTTCAAGGAGTTTGTAGTACAGAGTGAAGGAGAGCTGAGATTGTTTCAATCGTCCTCCACATTGATTGTACCAGGCCCAGGTTATCAGGATAATCCTTCAGTGCAAGGTAAGGATTTCGATGCATAATATGTTCGGAATTACATCAATCATAATTTCAGGTTTGATGTTCCAATATGAACCTAGCAGAAAAACAGTATACCATTTCACTTTTACAATGCTAGGCGATCTGCTTCGAAAAAAAGGATGAACCTCAGCTCTTCTGATATTGCTGTATCACATACCTGTCCTTTGTTATCAACATTTTTACTTAGGTTGTGTCTCGCATGCAAGTTTAGAGCAGTAGTCATACAAAAACCTCCTTTTGCCATCACTGCTTAATTCGGGATGTAAACAGATGTGTTGTAACCTGATTTGTAAGTGTTTTTTATGTGGGTGGCTCATGGAGATTACCTGATTAATTTGTGAGTAAATATTGATCAGTTTGCTCTAATATCACACTCTAGATTTTCCCTCCAAATAAACTATTATAAACCAAAAGAGGTGAAAGTTTATCTGAGCATACTGCTTCAGCCGTGACACCTTTTTATGGGAGTTATAGTTTATAAATGCTGGTAGCATAGGCCAGTGTTTGAGCTGTATCGGTTTTCCAGTTGCTAAATAAACTCACTCCTCACAAAATATGTTAGAAACCACCATAGGCAATAGTATTTTTATGGAAGCTGCATCTGTTTAGTTCTGTTTAATAGTTGTATCGTGCATGTTTATCACAGAGCTATAGCCATGTCTGATCATTGTATATAAATATAGCACATATATAGAACTTTTGTTCTATATTTTTTCTTAATGCGGCTGGCTTGGATATAGGATACTATATACTCTTGCATGACGAAACAAGGTTTTTTATGCCTAATACATTTGCATCTAGCATCAAAATCTTAGTTATGATAGTTTGCCAATGAATCCAGCCATCCTATTTCTGGTAATGGCTGCTCCATCAACCATGAAGGCATTTTGCTGTCACTAAGCGATCACAGGAAAAAGAAACTGCACTGATCTATGAGTAGAAGGGACATGGCTCAAAGGTAACCTGCAGAAGTGAAAGCATTGACAAAAGGTTGGAAAGTTACAAATAACTCCTTTTTGGTACTTTCTATTTCTACTGAACCAATGTTCCAGAAGAACAAATCTGCTAGAAATCTGAAAATAATAAACATTGACACCTATGCCTCAGAACAACAGTGAAACAAGTGTATTTTGGTAGCCATCTTTACGAACAGTTATTACATGTATACCTCCAAAGAACAGTGAAACAAAGTGCACATTTTTCATATTCATTATTAGCTGCCACCAAAAATTCTGTGAAGTTTTTCACCCAACGAAGCAGGAAAATGGAGAAAGCACCCAGATTTTTTTTCCATTCAGCTGAAAGCCCATCGGTAGTTCTACAAGAACACTGGCAACTCGCCTTTTATAAGGAAAATAAAAATGGAGCATAAATATAATTTCATAGTAGTTATAAAATAACGCTTAAATAAAACTTGTTTACGATAGATGGGTGCGACGAAGGGTAAAACACAAAGAACAAACCTGAAATAGATGAAGCCAAATATTATATTCTGTGTTAGGGACTGTTAGACCCTATTTCTGGAATCTGTTGTGCATCCTGTATCAGCCCCTGGATCAGTAGCTGATACGCACAAGAACACAGATATGATAATCGAAAGCGTACTTCGAATAGGTAAATATGTATAATACCTGATATAAAACCTTTAGTCGGGATATGACAAGGATTCATAACTACCCAAGTCCATCCAGTCGACTAATGGTGAAGCAGACAGCGGAAAACCATGGCCTATAGCCACAAGCAGACTTGGGAAGCAGAACCGAAAACCCAAACGTCGTCGTCTTATACGAAGACTTCTCCTACTAAACCAACAAATGCAAACACGTGAGTACATAAGGTACTCCGCAAGCCCTACACTATTTAAGGGTATATACATGCATATTTGGTCTTAGCAAGGTTTAGGCTTATATGATTTATTTGCAAAAAGCAAACTTTATGCTAGATTCACTAAAGCAGGTGAATGATTCATAGATAAAACAGAGAATTTATTTATCAATATCTTAGTTGGTCGGCCCTGGGGGAGTATGAACATTCCCGCCAGTTCCTTAGTTTTAGTTGGGCCTTCTGACCTCAATGGTCATACCAACCCGGGACACTTGCCATCACTTCCAAAACACGGAGCCGACTACGACCCACTCACACATCAAGGATATCAAAGGTGGCTAATCAAAGCGAGCTCATAACATAGATGTGTCACATACCGTGACAGCGTCCATCCGGATGAATTTTACACTATGCAGAGGTTTTACATCTTTTCCCACGGGCTACGCACCCTTAGCTAGAGGATACGCAACGTTTTGCCCATATTCTCTGAGTAGTCTCACAAGCCCACCACGGCGATTAGGGGCTCATAAATGATAAGACACATAGGGTCTTTAGATGAGACAAGGTCTCAGAATGAGGGCGTTATACTACCCTGAGCCGGACACGGGCGTTATACTACCCGTAGTCTTCTCCTAATGTCCGTTTGTCACTACCAGCCTCCGGGTGGATCTTGCTTGCAAGAGATACCAAGAAGGTAGGGGAAGTCCTGCCCATACAGGTTCCGTGGTTGTACGAGAATCATCATGTTTACAGTCGTAAGAACTTGTCCTTATGTGGCCGGGCAAGCACCAAATTCCCACACTGGGGGACTATCATACCGTCAACAATTCACTAGTGGCCTTGCCCTCGGATCCAACCCATCCCATGATCATCATCACCTAACACAGTTGTGCTACTCCCATCCCCAATATTACGCACACCACCAAACTCATTTTAACACATTTATAAAACATAGTATGTGAGTAAGGTGTGGCAATGTAGAAACATTGCGGGGTCCTAAGCATAACTAGTAACAAGGTGAGCATACCATCATAGGAATGATGGAGCAATCCTAGGGTTATCAAGGTGACAGGTAAACAAGGGTAAACAAGGATCCAGATATTTATGCCTAAATAAAGTGGCATCAATATCAGTAAGCAAGTAGGACCGTATCTACACAATCAGTAAAATAATAAGTAATGCATAGTAGGAGAGATGGCCATATAGGTGCATTGCGAAAACAGTAGGTTCAATCATGATCAAGGAGAAGTAGAGCTTGCCTGAGAAACGCTATCCTAATCTTCAATCCTAGATCTTCAAGCTCTTCTGTCGGAGTCGATGTCTTCAAGTTCTTCCTCGAAGCTTCTGTCTTCCGATTTGTCCTTGAGCTTGGATTCTTCAGGATCTTCTCTGAAGATTGGGTCTTCTCAATCTTCTTGGAATTCTTCTGGCTCTTCCTCGGATTCGACGTAAGCTAGCGCATAAAATATTACGTATAAACAAACTACCACAAAAGAAAATAAAGATCGAAAAGAGAGCCAAATAAGATCCAATTGAAATCCAAATAAGAAGTGATAGAACACCAAGGAGATCAAGAGATACAAATTATGCATGATGCAGCATGTTTTACTTTAAGGAAGGTTTTATTATTTTAAGGGGGCTATTAGGAGTGATGCATCAAGCACTATGGTTGTTGATGTGAGGAAGGGATGCTAAACAATGCGAAGTGAATGCTTGCTTGTGGAGGTGGAAACAGGCGTCTGTACGTGTTCATGATACATTTGAGCACTACAGCTTTATATAGGTTGTATCCTATATAAAGGTTCATGCAACAATTGTACAGGCAAGGTGTGCCATTTTAATTATATCTATTATAGGCATTATCTAATGCTGATTAACTATTACTTTATATATTAAGTTAGTTGTCATACGTCGAGCGCATGATGATGGTACGTGTACATGATCATGCATGACATGAGTGCATGGTTGCAAATAAAACACAAGGATCGATCATCTAAGAACAAATAAGAACTTAAAATAGCGATGAATAATAACTCGAATAAATTCTAATAAAATAACAGAGATAAGAGAGAACGGTAAATCAATAAAGCTTGATAGGATCGATGGTCACATGGGGACATATTTGGTTTGGCGAGGTTAGGGTTGAGATGCATTGTGATAAGGCGGTTTCGGGGTCGATTGATGTGTCAGGAAGGGATTTGGTTGGGCGAGAAGGGAACTTATAGAATTGTTGGCTTGTCGGTCGATTGTGAAGCTCCGCGGATAGCACCAAAGGGTACTACGCATTTCTACGAACGCGTGAGCACAAGAATCGCTCAAAACGGAGCTACGCTCAAAACAGAGCTACGGTCGAGGAGTTATGAGGGTTTAAAGGTTTTAGGGGCTTATTTGTAATTACTAAAAGATTATAAGGACCTATCTGTAGTTACAGAAAAGGTTAGGGGTCTCTGAGTAAAAAGGTGGGGCTGAAACATAATTTTGGAAAAGTTTAGGGGTGTTTCTGTAGTACAGGACCTAAACAGAATTTAGATAAAGCCGAGGGGCTTATCTGCAAAACTACAAGGTCTGGGATTTTCTGGGATATTTGGAATTATTTTTGCATTGGAAATCTTCGTACCGAGTCCACGGCTTCTGTGGACCGGGCGAGGGCCGTGGTCCACCAGTCCACGGTGGACCAGAACGATGTGGAGCGTTCATCTGAGATGCACGGCTGGGATTTTATGTAGGAAGGGGTATGATGTGATCTAATCTGGGCCGTTGGCTGCGACAAGGATGGCTGAGGGCGATTTCGGCGGTGCACGGTGGCCGGCGTCGTCGGGGGCGGCGGCGCCATGGGAGGAGGTCGCCGGCGAGGTCGTTTCGGCACTAGGGTTGGCCAAAAACGACGGGAGGAGGTCTGGAAGAGAGAGGAGGGGACGGCGAGCTCACCTAGGGGCTCATCGTCATCGCGCGGAGCGGGGACGGGCTTGGCGACGGCGAGGGGCAGAGTGCGACGGTGCTGCGCTCGGCAATGGCTGGGCTCCGGTGCTCCTCGAACGACGAGATGGGGCGCGGTCGAGACGGAGGAGCACGGAGAAGCTTGCGCACGAGCTAGAAGAGAGAGGGAGTGCTTCACGACGGCGAATCGAGGCGATCGGCGTTGGGGACGGATTTGGGGAAAAGTGAGGAATTCGCGAGTTGTAGAGCTCAGGAAGGGAAGAGGCAAGTTCGGAGAGGAAAGAGACGATGTGGCGCACCCATTTTATAGCTGAGAGGAGGGAGACACGAGCCGAGAGAGGAGGGGCGCGGCTGGCATGGAATCGGGCCGGCGCTCGAGCGGCTTGGCCATCCATGGCGGCGGGTGCTTGGGTTGGTGGCGCGGCAGGGAGACGCACGGCTTAGTGTGGCGTAGCAGCCAACGCGGCAGGCTGCAGGGCGCGGCTCGGGCGGGGAGGCTCGGCGCGGGCGCGGCAGGGACGCTGGCGCGGTGTGAGTTGGGGCTTAGTGCGCGTGTAGTGGACTGGCGGATGGCAGGCTTTGTCAGCTCGGTGCGCTGCGGCGCGGAGCTGAGTGGGCGTAGTGGGGCGGTGTGCGGCAGGCGGCGGCAGCGTGCGCGCGTGGATGCGGCGCACGGGAGGAAGAAGGAGGGTGAGCGCAGGCCGGGCCGGGCCGGATCGGCTAGAGGCCGGGGAGAAGGAGAAGAGGAGGGAGGCGGCTGGGCCAGGGAAAGGGGGAGGAGGAGTGGGCCGGGAAAGATGCAGCCCAGGAGGGAGGACGGAAAAGGAAAATGGTTTGATCTTTTCCAGGGACTAATTCAAAGGGAGTTTGAATTTGAAAATCAAATCTCGAGGCAACTCAAACACCAAAGGAAAATCCGATTAAATAAAAAGGGAGCAGACACTTGAGCATATGTTTTATACTTTGGAAATCTCCCATTCTAATAAGTTTGGACTACTTTAGTGAATTTTATTTTGAAAATTTGGTGACGGGGAAAGAAATAAACAAAATTTAAATTCGGAGTGATTTTTATTCCTTTTGATTTGTTACGAAATTTTGGGATGTCACAGGGACAGTACTCTTGCAAGTGATAATGATCTTGACCAAAAGAAATGTGTGCTCATAGCACTACCAGCAAAACCAAGTGCAGACAACGGTGAGCAAATCATGAAAGTATGTCTGCTACTAATCAACTGCATGAGGGCCTTGGATCTTTACAATATATTTAAGAAGAAGAAGAAGAAAAATAGAATATATATGATTAATGATGAATGAGCGTTGGGCCAAGTCAAGTCGCGAAAAATAGGGTCATGCTGATATGCGCACTGGATGAGACAGTTAGAAGACAAAAAAAAAAGAATTAATGGCGCGCCCCACACCAATTGATTTTCCAACACAAGCGCCTTTAGCCTGAGCCCATCCACTCTGTTCTCGATTTTTCAGTTGTCGATCCTGCGAATGGCAGGAGCATGTGGAGTGGGGCTAGCATGTGATTCCTTGGTTTTATTCAAGCTTTTGTTCAAACCTTTTCTCAAATTTATAAAACAAAGTTTTATTTAATCTTTTTTCTTAGACGTATGAACAAACTTTTGTTCAATCTTTTCTTCAAACTTATGAAACAATATGGTCCAAAGTGTTTTCTAAATTTGTCATGATCAATCTTCTGCAAAACTATTTCTTAACCTTTTATTATGAAGAAAACATACTGGCTTCTAAAAAAGGGGTGAGGCTCCATCTTGACATGTGCTTGCACCACCCACTCTTACTGCGTGGGCTCCCGTCTGCATGGGTCCACCTGCTCCAATGCAAGTTGTAAAAAATCAAGCCACTTGTACCCCACACAAGAGAACGAGGAAAAAGCAGCTTGGTGAGCTCCATGTGCATGGCCCTATACGTATGCACGCTGCACAATGAGTGCGCTGGGAGTCAAACACGTAGATGTGTGTCAATCACAGATTGCGTGAAAGATAGTATGTTACTCTACTACTTTCTATTTGTTGCTGAGAAAGAAAAAAAAAGGGTACAATATTAAGTCAATTTGTCTATTTGTTAATATCTTTATTAGCTGTACGCCCTGATCCGTTGAGCTGGCTGCTGCTTATTGGGCTGCTTTTTTTTTAAGAAGCTTATTGGGTTGCTGCCTTTTGCTTTCGGCTGCTTTTTGGGCTGTCACAGGCTGGCTGCTTTTGGCTGCTGCTGCAGCTTATTGGGTTGCTGCCTTTTGCTTTCGGCTGCTTTTTGGGCTGTCACAGGCTAGCTGCTTTTGGCTGCTGCAGCAGCAGGTAGCAAAATATTCTCGGTTGCTTCCTGGGTTCAACTTGTCCATGAGACTCTTTCTCAGTTGCTTCCTAATGAGAATATTTTCCTGTGGCTCCTCTATCCTCTCCTCTTTTCATCATCTCTCTTCTTGGAGCATTTTGCATCTACCACTGTTTATTGCGTAGAACCTATACATCATGGCGGTGGTGGGAGCTGTAGTGGACATTGCGTTCAGATACCTAGTGCAACGCATCCTGAGCCACTTCACTGATAAGTTGCTTGAGTGGATTCGCAGAGTCGGGCTTGCTGAGGAGGTGGGGAAGCTTCATAAAGATATGACATATGTTGAAATGGTGCTTGAAGCTGCCAAGGGGAGGAAAATCGAGAATCAATATCTAGCTGAGTCTCTTGATGATCTCAGGGACCTTCTGTGCGACGCTGAGGACCTGCTGGACGAGCTTGACTACTACCGCCTCCAGACACAGGTCACAAGTGGTATGTGCATCACCCATAAATTTGATTAGTCCCAAGGTTTTCTTTATTAGCTTGGTTATGAATTATGCTTGCTTTAAAATGGTGTTTTGTGTGGTTAGTCAACCTGTTTTACATGTCTTAGAATCCTAGTAAAATTTCTTTCGTAATATAATACAGAGATCTATTCTTTTCACTTCACAGATACTGCAACGCACTATACTGCAACTCCATCAGTGCGGTATTTCCCTCTATCTCGCCTAGTTGGCAGAGTTACTGGAAAAAGGAAAAGAGAAGATGACCATAACATTGGTGCCAACTTGCATCTTGCCAACAAGAGTGAAATTTCTCGAAGGATAAGCCGAATTGCCGGCAAACTACATGATAATGGGCGTTTTGTGTCTGAAGTTCTACAAATAGTTGCTTCAAATCAGAGTCAGACTACACCAGCACAGACTCGGTTAACAACATCATTTCTTATCGCGAGTAAAGTGTATGGGAGGGACGCAGATATTGAATCTATCTTGAAGCTGATTCCAACATCTCAAGAAAGGGAAAAACAAGATCTGATGCTGAAATCTCAAGAAAAGGGAAAACAAAAGCTGATGCCAAAATCTCACAAAAAGGAAAAACATGGACTGGTGCCAAGTACCAAATCCAATGACATAACGGTCTTACCAATAGTAGGTGTTGGAGGGGTAGGGAAGACAACTCTGGCCCAGCTTATATATAACCATCCAATAGTTAAAAGTCAGTTTACAATCAGGATATGGGTTTGTGTATCTGATCAATTTGATGAAGTTAAGTTGACAACAGAAATGTTGCAGTGTGTCTCTGATGAAAGGCAAGCAAAAACGAGGAATTTGAACAAGCTTCAGGAGGATCTGGGGAAATGTATTCAATCCAAGAGGTTCTTAATTGTCTTGGATGATGTCTGGGATAACATGAATGAGGACAGTTGGGATAGACTTTTAGCTCCTTTGAAATGTAATCAGGCCATGGGGAACATGATACTACTGACAACTCGAAAGTTGTCGGTAGCAGAAAGGACGCATACAGTTAAACCAGTAAAGTTAGATGCTTTGAAAGAGAATGATTTTTGGTTATTATTTAAAGCGTGTGCCTTCGGTGATGAAAGACATGAAGAACATCAAAACTTGTATACTGTTGGTAAGCGAATAGCTCAAAATCTGGGAGGGAACCCTTTGGCAGCAAAAACTGTAGGTGCGCTATTAAGAAGGAATATTACCATGAATAGCTGGACTAACATTCTAGAAAATGAAGAATGGAAATCTCTACAAGACAACGATGGCATCATCCCAGCGTTGAAGCTCAGCTATGATTACTTATCTAAACACTTGCAACAATGTTTCAGGTATTGTTGCCTATTCCCCAGGGATTATCACTTTATTGGAACAGAGTTAATCAGAATTTGGATTTCACAAGGATTTGTACATCATTGTAAGGGCAAATCATTGGAGCATACAGGGAAGGAATATTTGGATGAATTGGTAAACTCAGGTTTCTTTCAGCAGGTTCAAAGGGAACGGCACTCTCCTGATTCTACTTTTAAAAGATATAGTGAAGATCTTTTTGTCATGCACGATCTTATGCATGATTTAGCATGGGAGGTTTCAAGAGCTGAATTTGTGGCTATAGATGGATCAGACTGTGAAGATATCTTGCCAACTGTGCGGCATCTGTCGGTAGTTACTAATTCTATATATTGTGGAAATGATCATCACGGGAATGCATTTTCTCATGAGAACTTCGATAACAAGCTGAAAAAGATTACATCTGTAAGAAAGCTGAGAACCTTGATATTAATCGGCAACTATGACCCATCATTTTTTAGATACTTCCAGAGTATGTTCAGAAAGGCAGAAAATTTACGTTTGCTACAAATTTCCGCAACTTATTCTGATTTTGTTTACTTCCTGGAAAGTTTGGAATATCATACCCATCTTCGCTACATAAAATTTGAGAATAAAGGCAGCGGTGAAGCGTTGCCTATACCTCTGGGCAAGTTTTACCATCTCCAAGTTTTAGATGTTGGACATCCAGCTATAGTTCATGGTCTGAACAATCTTATCAGCATGAGGCATCTCGACATAAAGAGAGCACACTCTTCTGTGTCTGTAACTAATGTTGGTGAAACGAGCAACCAACAGGATGTGCCCAATTCCACAGCTCGAAATTCTAGCTGCTTTGAGATAGCACAACTTCATTCCATGAACAAACTTGTACAGCTTGGTCTGTTTCAGCTTGGAAATGTGTGCACAGACGAGGTTCATGAGGCAAAGCTAGAAGACAAACGACACTTGGGAAAATTGCACCTTTCCTGGGATGATACTTCGAATGACACAAGCTCTGAACCAGAAGATGAGAGCACTGCAGTGAATGATAGTAATCCCGGTCCTGAAACTCCATCTATACATAAGGAAATAGCAGATAGCTCGCAAACAAATCACAGTGACAGCAACCCAGTTTCTGAACAATTTGTGGACACAGCAAGAGGTGTGCTCGAGGGTCTTAAACCACATCAGAACCTAATGCATCTTCGAGTCTCTGGGTACAGAGGTGCCACCAACCCAACATGGCTTGGCACTTCAGTTAACCGTTTACAAACGCTTCACGTAGAGAACAGCGGACAATGGAGAACACTCCCATCTCTGGAAAGTTTTTCGTTTCTCACAAAATTGAAGCTAAGAAATATGCAGAAAGTAGAGGAAGTATCAATTCCATCATTATTGGAGGAACTGGTGATGATTAACATACCAAAGCTGGAGAGATGTTCCTGCAATTCCGTTGGGATCGTGAACTTGAACTCAAGTTTAAGGGTACTAAAGATTAAGAGATGTCCGGTACTTAAGGAATTTCCCCTCCTTGATAACTGCAGAACACTCAAAATTGAGCAAAAGTCATGGCTGTTCAATCTTAGAGAGATTACCATCCATAAATGTCCTCGTTTAACAATATCACATCCTCTACCACCTTCAACTACCGTTTCCACATTATCCATCGCCGGAGTTTCAACGCTACCAACAATGGAGGGATCGTCTGGGAAAACATTGGTAATTGGGGATTTTACAGACTGGACTTATGATGGCGCTGCAATCGAATTTTATTCGGATAAGGCTTCTGATGTGCTGGAGAAACTGGATCACGGACTCTTGTCATTCTACAATCTTGGGGATCTAACTGATTTGAGTATAGCAGGTTGCCAAAATCTAACATGTCTTTCATTCCAAGGTTTCAGCCAACTCGTCAACTTAAAGAGATTGAAAATATACACCTGCAGAAAACTATTATCTCCAGATTATGTGCCAGAGCAGCCCAAGGAAGACAAAAATTTCAACGCCTTCCCATCTCTGGAGCATCTCAGGATCGAATCATGTAGAATAACGGGGAAGTGGCTGTCTGTGATGCTCCGACATGCGCCAGCCCTAGAGGAATTGCATTTATGGAATGCTCAGCACATATCAGGGTTATTGCTAGAAGATGACAGAACAACAAATCAAACGTCACCTCAACGGGCTTCACCATCAGGAAAACCAGATGACGTATTGACAATCTCAAATCCAGACGAACTCCTGCTCATTCCATCAAATTTGATCCCCTCTCTCAAGAAGATGTCTTTAGTAGAATGCTATGGGCTAACATTACAGGAAAACAAGGAAGGGTTCTCTGGATTTACCTCTCTCGAGGAGCTAATAATTGCAAAATGCCCCGAGTTGATATCGTCTTTGGTGCTCAAAGATGACACGCCAGACTGGAGCTTGTTTTGCGTCATAAAGCCGCAGAAAGAACCCTGCTTTCTGGGGAATCTGACCCATCTCAAATGTTTAGATATAGCCTTTGACCTGGATTTGAAATATCTACAGCTGGATTCCTGCACAGCGCTGGAAGAGTTGAGAATTGAGTTTTGTGAGTCTCTCAGAGCATTAGAAGGCCTTCAATCCCTCAGAGGTCTCAGGAATTTGGAACTATCTGGATGCTCGTGCTTGTATCAGGCATCCTTCAGAGGTCTCATCAGCTTAGAGAGTTTGATAATAAAGGACTGCGAAAACCTGTTCCCTTCAACTGTTCTGCCAGAGGACACTCAAGAAGACATGTCAACCGCAAATTTCCGTGACCATCCATCTCTCAAGAGTCTCAGAATTTCTACTTCTGGAATCTCAGGATCATGGCTGTCTAGGATACTGAGACATGCGTCTGCCCTAGAGAAATTGGAATTGACCGAATGTAATCAGATAACTGGATTATTGATCGGAGAGGAAGAACTATCAAATCTCAGGGCAGCTCCAAAGACTTCATCTTCAGTTAATTTAGATGGTGCAGAGGCAGGTTTATCCCTATATGGACTCCTCCGCATTCCGTCAGAACTCATCTCCTCTCTGAAGGAAATGTGTTTTGAAGAATGCCATGAGCTAACTTTTCAGGGGAACAAGGAAGTATTTTCTGAATTCACCTCTCTTGAGAATTTAACAATGTGCGAGTGCCCCAAGCTGGTCTCGTCTTGTGAACAAAACGACGAAAATGATGACCATGCGAATGGAATATTGCTTCTCCCGAAATCACTTGTCCAACTTCAGATCAGCCATTCCCCAGAAACGTTGAGGCTCTGCTTCTCTGGAAAGTTCACCAACCTGAAAATATTAAACTTATGGGGCTGCGACAATTTGAAGTGCCTAGAGCTGAATCACTGCACAGCACTGGAAGAGTTGTTAATTTGTGGTGGTAAATCACTCATCTCACTGGAAGGCCTACGATCCCTTGGCAGGCTGCGGATTTTGGAAGTATCATGGTGGCCCCAGTTAATTCCGTGTTCGGAAAGTCTTTTAAGTCAGGGCTATGACATGGGCCATCTCCTGGTATGCCTTCGTCTGGCTGACTACTCTATCCTGACCACATCATTCTGCATGCGCCTCACCTCCCTCAGTGACCTAGAATTTCAAGATTTTGGCGAAGTGACGAGATTAACAGATGAGCAAGAGAGAGCGCTTCAGCTCCTCAGGTCCCTTCAAGAGCTCCGATTTAGAGATTGCGAGTTTCTCGAGGACCTTCCTGTGGGTCTGCACAGCCTTCCATCCCTAAGGAAGTTGGAGATCAAAAATTGCCCGTGTATCACAAAGCTGCCAAAAAAGAGCTTCCCACCTTCGTTGAAAAAACTGAAGATTGCAGGTTGCAGCGAGGTTCTAATTGATCAGTGCAAGATACTAGCAATAAGAAAGCTAAAGGTCAAAATTGATGGAAAATACTTGAACTATGACCGGGTGGTTAGTTAAGCACACATTGCTACCAGCATGGCATGTCGTAGCTTCACTGCGCTGCCTTAGGTATGTTTCTACCGTTAATCATGTTATCCTCAGGTTCTAAGTACTCTCGGTGTCTTTCTAAAAGGAAGCTGTCTCTTTACAGGCATTCAAGCTGATTTGGTTCAGTGATAGTCATCGGAATAACGAGTCTCTTGAAATTGCAATGTGTACAAGAAAGATTGCAGGGCATCCTTGTTTCTTAGAGAAAAAGGAAGAAAAAAAAAAAGTTGGCCATCCTGTGCTAGCTGTTCACAGATTTTATTCCATTTCCGATCTCATCCTCTTGTGGTCATAGTGCTGATTTACGAATAGCATGTTTTGTTATAAGTTTGTCTGGATTTCAGAAAACAGAAAGGGACTTCTGCATGCTATCATGTCCAGCGAGGTAACTATTCTGATGCCATTGAACTGAAAACGGCCTGTTTTCGTTTCGTGTTATTTGTTGTTCATCTGATCTTGTGATCTGAAAGATCAAATGGCTGATTATTGCTTTTTTTTTTGTCTTTGACTTTGCAAGGGAAGAAGATACAATGTGGTACCCATGCTCTGCAACTAAACCATGCTCCAGCTCAGTCTCCCCACGTAATTCGTAGACGAGATATCTGCAGATATACATCTGTGATTGGAACTCGCGTTCTAAACTATTCGCATGTCATCTTGTCAGGAAGCTAACAGATAACTACCCACTTGTGCATGAATTAAAAGAGCTCCCGAAAGCATCATCAGGAAGCTAACAGATAACTACCCACTTGGATCGGTCTAAGTGGGTAGTTATCTGTGATCTGTTAACTAACAGATAACTACCCACTTGTGCATGAATTAAAAGAGCCACCGAGCGCATCATCAGGAAGCTAACAAATAACTACTCACTTGGATCGATACCAGGGTTCTCAAAACCGTTCAAAACCGGCCGGTTTTCGCGAAAACTGGGAAACCGGTCTGGTCCGGTTAGTAAAACCGGCCGGGTTTCCAACAAAACCGAACCTAGTTACTGTAGCAAAATCGAAAACCGTCCGGTTTTCCCGGTTTACCGACCGGTTTTTCCGGTAGCGGTTTTTCCGGTTTTTTCGAAATTGAGAACCCTGATCGATACACAATATTGCTTCCTTTTTGTACCGCTCGGGTAGCTAGAACGACATATAATATAACAGCCATTAGCAGAACAATATTCAAAGATAAGTTTAAAACTCCGACCTAACCTGTGCAATGATCAAGGTGACATGCCATGTCACCATTAGTCAGGCGCAAGCCTCATTTTGAAAAGATACTTAGGCGCTAAACAAGATTAGAGATTTAAATTTTTATTTTAATAGTTTATGGACCTAGATCAGAATCCTGAAATAGTTTAGAGACCTAAATCTTTATTTTAAAAGTTCATGTACCCAGATGAGAATCATAGAATAGTTTAAGGACCTAGGATGCACTTTACTCTAAAAAACAAAAAATCCAAGTCGGACTCACCTTGCAGTGAAGCTCAAGTTGCTCTCGGCTTCTTCCGTGGACTAGTTACTGTGCATATGCGACACGCACACGCGAATATTCATTTTTTTTAGAGAGCCTCGCTTATAGAGTACAAGTTGTAGCATCTGAACTTACACATAGACACACACCCCACACACGCACCCAACACCACACTCACACACCTATGCGCAAGTTAAATCCTACCCCTACACTCACATGCCTGCCTTGAAGAGATGGTCTCGGACACCAGTTCCCAGCACGTGTTGAGGCTGCAGTCGTCCAGGAAAATTCCTGAAAAATCCCTTCGAAATTCGCTTTCGAAGGGGTTTGAACCTGGGACCTCCTACTGAGGCCTAGTGCTACTGAGGTGCTGGTGACCAACTGGTCACAGGCCCGTTCGCCACGCGAATATTCATTGACACGACATACTTTGATGTGGTTGTGACATCATGTTACGAAACAAACAATAAATAAAATAAATAATTAATATTCAAATAATCATATATTAAGATATATGGAAAGCGGAGGGCAGAAGATACCGATTCATCTAAAGGTTACTAGGGCAGAAATCGTAGATTGGTGTTGATTATAGAATGGAAAGAGTCAAGGTGGGTTCGGTTTAATCAAAATAGAAATATATGGTAAAGGTTGGAATGGTATCCAGGAGGACACAAGGAATTTACGAGTTATTTTACACAACTCAATTTACAAGCAGATGAATTTGCCAAATGAATTTCACTGGTGTTGTGATACTACATATTTTTCCAACATTTTGGTAAATGTAATTTTACTCCCATAAACTTGTATACTATAACAATGGCAGAGCCCAATGGTTTGCCGGGACCACATGAACAATATCACGGTTTGAACCTCGTCTTATGAGTTTGCATTCTTTTCTTGGTTCTTGTCATGACGAGATGAATAGTTTTTTACATTAGACCATATTAATATGACGTAAAAAAATGTCAAAAAAGTAGTCTGGTTCATCTCTTGCTTAACACATTACTCTTTGTTAGCTTTATCCATAAATGAGACTCAAAACTCCCTAAGCTAGGTCTAGGATCATCCTCAAAGTAAGCTCACCACCGCACGATAAATGCCAAAAGTGTTGCCCCGTGCTCTAGTACACTTTAAACCTTTAGAGAAACATGTCTTGGCCGCTCGAGAACGCGCATTCATAGCCCCGTGCTCTGCTCTTCAAAAACGAAGATGTGAGAGCTGTGCGCACTCCTCATGGCATCTGAAGGTGAACCTTCGGGGTCGCCTTCACCATGAGCATTCTCTACCCTATGAAAAATGAAATTGGGCACACAAAATATTTCCTCTTGGGCAATGGGCATGCAATACCATTTACGAACTAAAAGAACCAGCTACCAGTAAGTAAAAAAGTTTAATAGCAACATGCATTTTTGGTTGCTAACCTCAGAACCATACATAATAATGGTATGATTACCTCTCATAGCTGAAACTTAAAATAACATCTGCCAAGTTAGAGTTTGCCCTCCATACCAGCTGGAAAAGCTTGTTTCTCTCCATAGTAAATGTACCTGTTTTTTCTATTCCGCATCCGTGAAATCAGCTACCATCCCATCATATTAAGAGAGTAATTAATTTTTTAAATACCATAACAACAGCTGCAGTTTTTTCCCAAACACAAAAGAGATGCATATCTTTGTATCGAGAAGAAAAGTTTAAGGTAAAGAACCCCAATACAACACACCTCACAATCACAAACTACTTATATTTTACATTTGCCCCTATGATTTTTCCCAAACTACTGAAGCAATACTCTGACCAAGGACACTTCCAATGGTACAAATCTGTAAACGCTCTCCCTAAGCACGATGTAATCAAGCCACCCTGCATCCATTTCAAAAATGTAGACTTTTCCATAACCGCATAATTTGTAGTCAAAAAGTGCAAGACCATGTCCCTTCAAAGTGCTTATTCGTTCCATGATACAATAGCTGCATCATATTGATAAGAAAAAAAGGTGACAAACAAACATATGCTAAGTTGCTAGGAACACATACCAAATGCTCTTAGCAAAATACCTTAACAAGGTAGCAAACCCAATATCAGTAAGGATTAATTCTCTTTACAAAAGTTCTTATTTAATATGGGGAAAAAATCATCTACAAACTCAACAGAACTCCAAATATGGCATGACAAGACGCTATACACCAGAGTATAGACTTCCACAAATACATTTTAAATCATTCGATTGGTTCTATTTAAAACGGTATCACATTTTTTTAGAAACATGAATCATCACCAGGTATCCAGATTCCAATACTAATTTAAATATTCAGGATAGCACTCATGCAAGAAAGTGTTGAAACATTAACAACAGATAAAGTTAAGAAATTATGTTACTTCAGAATATTCATTTGTGTTGGATGGAATTAAGGGCATGCCATATTTTTACATCTCTAGAAACCAAGATGCACGCTTCTCGACAATATCCATCTACTTCGTGATCAGAAACAATGATTAGCACCATGGACCCATATTGTAACACCACCATGTACTGGCAATGACTCTCATCTGTAACACCCGACTTAAAATCATACTGTAGAAAACAGTGAGATAAATCCAATCTAGTAAGAATCTCCTCTATGCTAGGCACATAAAAAAACAGTAAAACAGAACAGACCGCCATTAAAAAGCAGCAGTGGTGCAACCACATAATTGCATCTGTAGCTGATGTAACCAGCTTGAGACAGTTTTCTTTAGGAGCACTGTATCAACATAGTATAGAAATCACAGTACAAGAAAATGGATCAAAGCATCAAGACATTGATCTAAATTTTAAAAACGGATCATAATCTAGAAAATAGAACTTGAGTGAACAGATGCAACCAACGGGTTCAGAGAAGGGATCAATTAATTTTCTAATGATCCAGACGGTTTGACGAGAAGAGCGGTATGGTCCATATCTGCCCAATCGGCAAGATAAAACAAGGCAAGCAAAGCAGAGAATTAGTTTTTCTAACCTTAGGTCGAACTGCACCTTATCACAAGAACTTGTGCGTTCCGAAGCATTTGTGTACAACTTCAAGAAGCTGCCAACTTCAGGAAGCCAAAAAAAAGGTATCTAGCTCATTCCAACAATTGGTGCCTGCAAATGACCACATCCATGAGAGACGTACATCATCGTACGACACTTTCTGATTAAAACATAAAGCTGCCTGCAAATGATCATATCCATTAGATACTAAAATGGTGAA
The DNA here is from genome assembly GCA_012490785.1 of Eragrostis nindensis. Classification (NCBI taxonomy): domain Eukaryota; kingdom Viridiplantae; phylum Streptophyta; class Magnoliopsida; order Poales; family Poaceae; genus Eragrostis; species Eragrostis nindensis. The sequence goes on along the minus strand of JAAXCT010000118.1, from coordinate 1,190,683 downwards.
CTGAACTATCATAACCCATATTTGGCATCATAACCCATCATTGCTCTCCAGCATAATTATTTCAAAGCGAAAATTTTTATTACTGCAAAGAGCACAAAACCAATAATAATTTCATGGTAGCTCATGCGCTAGCTGGTTGTCACACAATGGTTGCAGGCTCTTTGCAAAGCAATGTGTGCGCAATGCATAATTCGTGAAGTGATCCTACAAGGCTACAGCTAACCAGATACGAGTACAGATTTCTTGTGTAATTCAACTTAACATAGAATAAATCGTATATAGTTATGTTATATCACTGGCATAGATCAAACACCTTTAATACAGAGAAAATCAAAGGGAAATCCCGCGGTGGTTCATTGTCATATTCATTTTCTCTCAGTAATTGAGATTTTTTGCTTGACACTGTAGTCAAAAATATTTTTTAGTTGGGCTTTACAAATTCGTTGGTTGTGGTTCAAGAAAACAGACCTCAACCGGCCTTGGTCTGCTATGCAGATCAATGTTAATCGTAATGCAGCGGCCTTCTTCTCTATTGCTGTGGAAACAACAGTGGGAAATGGATCTGGTACTCTTTTTTGGTCTGACAAATGGTTATTCGGCTGCTCTATATCTGAACTTGCACCTTCTGTTATATCTGCTGTCCCTATGGAAACCCGGAAACAGCGACTGGTAAGCGAAGCTATGACAAATCACACATGGAGTCGTGATATTCAGGGAGGCCTCTCCTTGATTGGTCTTTTTGAGTATTTTCAACTCTGGGATATCATACAAGATATAGCTCTCAATGATGATGAAGACTTCCATAAATGGAGATTTGATGGTTCAGGACAGTACACTTCAAAATCTGCCTACCGTGCTTTCTTTAACGGGAAGGTAATTTTTGAACCATGGAGGAGAATATGGAAGTCATGGGCGCCGGCCAAATGCAAAGTCTTTCTCTGGTTGGATGTTCGAAATAGATGTTGGACTGCGGACCGGCTAGCTAAGAGAGGCATGCCTCACCCCGAACAATGTCCATTCTGCGATCAAACCGATGAGGACATCCAACACTTTCTCACCACCTGCGTTTTGGCTCGGGAATTTTGGTTCAAGGTGCTGCAACATCTGAACTTGCAACACTGTGCTCCTGGTCGGCATGAGGTCTCTCTTGCTAGTTGGTGGAACAAGGCGGTAAAGAAGGTGTCGAAAGACAAGAAGAAGGGCCTGAACTCCACGATTGTATTAGGGTCTTGGATTTTGTGGAACATCGTAATTCTTGTGTTTTTGAAGGTAACAATCCATGCATGCGCGAGCTGCTTAGAGCTTTCAGTGAGGAACATCATCTTTGGTGCTTTGCTGGAGCTCGCGGCCTGTGTGATTTAGGTCCTGTCCAGGTGGTGTTACCTACATAGGTTAGGTGATAAGAGTGGTCAGGCCTCACCTCTTTGTAGTTTCGGCTTCAGTTTTTTTTTTTCATTTGTTGTTTTGTTCAGCCCCTCACAGCTCGGTTCGGAGTGAGGCGGCGGTGTTTGTAAGGAACCGTTTTTCCCTCTCTATCAATACAAAGATACGCAGCTCTCCTGCGTATTCGAGGAAAAAAAAAGAGAGAACCGATGTGATACTTGTTGAAGCTGCATACATATCACCAATACCAGCAAGTTCATGTTCACTGCAAAAGCGGCATTGGAAGCTTGAATATATTCTTCCATAAAATGTTTAAAAATGTAAAAATTCTATTGCAAATTCTACCAAAGGAAGTTTAAAACTTTATAGACCCGATCACGATGATAATTCTGCCCCAGGAATTCTAAAAGTAACTGTATAGTTTCGTACTCCCATGATCACAGAGAAATAAAGTTATCTTTGTTTGCAATATTTCGACAAGCATGGCATCCAAAAGGTGGGGAACAAATCTTGGAGAGGTACAGAGCATACCATCAGCAAATAAAAATGATCCAAGTAATTGTCTGACACACTATTTTCCCTGGAAACTAAAACCTATTGACAACATCAAAACATGCATGGACACGACGCAAGAACAGTGGAAGCAAAGACGCAAGAACAGTGGAAGCAATGGTATTGTCATCCACATATTACATGTGAAGCAAAAAGGAAATAACAATTGCAATGGGCATTGCTAATTAACATGGAAAATAGCTTCCATTCGCCCTACTTACACTCAATCAGTATATATAATATGCGTCTCATGCATGTCATTTTTTTCATGATGTGCACAAAAAGAACCTAAAAGGCACTGAAATTGCATGGCAAAACTCGATTTTTCTCCCCAAGTGGTCACAAAAGAAAAACTTATAGAAGTATGAATGAAGCCTTTTGTTGAAACTTTGATTTTCACAAGACTTATTAATTTATGAACTTTCTACGTACGTACCACAGTTAAAAAAGGAGCTCTGAAAATAAATCGTATTATTTCCATATTTATGGTGATATCTCATAACTTCTAAAAGGCAAATGCTACCAGCTCACAAAACTCAGAGGAAATTTAGAGTTACTAACCATATCAGGCACGGGCCTTCCATGTAGCGTCTTGCACATGTAGCTGCAGTGAGGAACTCATGGTTACAAAATGTGAATAATACAAGAAAAGAGAAACTGGTTTAATTATTCTCATAGAAATCTATCATAATGGTTTTTTTTAACACGCCAGAGATCAACCAAATTGTTCCAGCTTCAAATAAACACGATTACATAGTTCTGATGAACACAAAATCTAAACTAATAAAATCTTCTGAATTGAAGAAAACCAATCCGACTATAAGGACCAACAAACACAACCAGATCGGCTGTTGATAAATGCAGTGGAACAAATGTGTGTGAGTTTTCCCATACACACCAGAAGATATATCCCAATAGAGAAATAATTGTTTAGGCAGATGGCCTGCTACTCATTTTAGAACAAATCAAGTATCAAATTAAGGACAGTGATACATTATTGAGGCAGAGGTGAAAATCATGTTATCATAAAGAAGATTATTATACTAAGATATCAAATTTTACAGATATATTGTGCATACTTGCGCAAATGAAACGGCAGGGTAATTAATTCATTATCAGTTCCTCATGTCAGACCACTTCATCAATGCTTTGCAATAAATTTCCTTTGCCTTTTTTTTTTGGTCTAACACTAACCAGTAACCCCACAGTGAAAAGAAACTGTCAAAAAAAATCTGAGACATAGTACTCATGCAATCGATTTCCCCTCTCCCTTCCCTTTCTCTTTTCCTGTACGTGAGCAACAAGGCATGGCAAATCATGCATGTTGAATATGAGTGAAGATCACCTGCGTGTTGAAACTGACGAAGGTCTCCTTCAGCTGATCTACTCGAACTGGTCCAATTGATGCTCTGGTAGATGCACTGAACTATGAACTATGCAGCCAATAAGTAGTGTTCCTTGCAGCTGAAACGGATAAAGCTTATGCTCAGTCTAATATCCAAGTATCATTTGTTCTATTTCTTTGCAAACTTGGGGGACAAACAATAAAATGAAAATGACTACGGTGTCTATATCAGTATGATAGTTCTGTTACATTATGAGTTCAGATATTATCGAACTGTCAGTAGAGCAGACCTACCGTGACAATCCTTCTGTACCAAAAGTATCAACCTGGCGCAGCAAAACTGGATGCACAACTCGCGTATACAATGTTGTCCTACAGGAAGCAAAGTTTATTAAAGCACGAGTTATGCGACCAGTGACCTCCGTCCGTATACCGGCAGCGCACTCGTCGCCGCAGATCGACTTCGTTGTGGGCACGCTGCGCGCCGTCGTCGTTGTGGTCGCGCTTGATTGTCGTCGTCGTCGTGGTTGAAATTTTGATTGGAAGGAAACGAAAGCATTGATCGGAAGGAAAGGGATGCGGCAGCGGTAGGAAATCACGCTGGTGGGTCTGGGCGGGCGGGTACCGAGAATTGTAGGTGAAAAAAAGTCATGGAAAAACGACCGAGCGTAAACACTTTTAATGTAGAAAGAGCGTCACGCCCTCGTGTAACGTAACGTTGGTATGACAAAGTTTGAGGATCCACGGTCTAGATGGTTTGGAGGTTGCGGGCCCGATAAGATTAGGGTGGGTATAGAGAAGGGTACCTAAATATTGTGGTGGGAGGTCACTGGTCGCATAACTCGTGCTTTATTAGTTTAGATAGAAAGATACAAAAGTGCACACCACAGCTGCCTAAACCGGCCCCCCTGCCCCTCACCTTCGCCAACAGCAGGCGCCATCACACCCCACTCTGCGGCGCAAGCCCTCCGCCGCCTCCCCTGCAGATGCGCGCCCAGCCTCGCTCCTACTGGATTTAGAAGCTATTGGTATTTAAAGGGTGGGATGCACTCGTCAATGATGTGCTGGGGACTGCGCAATTACTAATGGTGTTGAGGGATGGCTTCGTTTACGCATGGTGTTGAGGCAATCCTCACTATGTGTGTGTGTGTGTGTTCTTTTGATTTGGCCTACATAGTCCTTATGACTTTGGTAGCAGGAAGAGGAAGCATCAACGAAACCCAGATAGATACATCAATATCACTTCGAGTGGAATAATGGCGTGAAGCATCGAGTTTCAGTGGGTCAGTCCAAGTGGATGAAGCATTGATATGATATCCCTCAGGCCATTTGATGGGCGTGGTAGTGGACACTCCGAAGATACTTGCAACAATGTTCTGGATAAGTTGTGTACTGAACGACAACCGAAGCACAACAATTTTGCTTCAACAAAACTGCTTTGAACTACATGTTAAACATAGTTTCTCGCACACAGCGGCAGATCAACAAATTATCCTTAACAAATCTTTTTTACCGTTAATTATAGTCTTATGAATAAGTAATTATTGGAAATTTTTTATCATTTCAGCAATTACACTTGAACATTGTAAGTGGGCCAACCGTATTTTGACACTATCGTTTAATTAAAACAAGACCCCACTAGTATGCTCTGAAAAATATCGCACGTGAACAATTCGCTTTGACAGTTAATGATAATCATACGAAATAGCGATTCTTTCAAAATTTCAATCCACGCAGTGACTATACTATCATATTCTGCTCCAAATTGGAGAAATGGATTCACTATCAGTGGGGGAAACAATGGGAAAAAAATGATAACAATGTAATGGAAGGGGAACGGTTACCTGCACGGCAGCAACCTCTTCCAGTCTTCCCAATTAATCTTGGTGCCAACACCAGGAGGAGCTCAGGCAAAAGTGGCACAAGCAGCTTCCTAGCAAATTAAAGGATAGATGTGTGCGGAACTGGAGTTTCGGTTGTTCGGATGGTGATGGTACATGTTTTCACATTCTTGATAAGCTGTCAGTAGAACAATCATCAACTGAAGAAAGCATCAACAGTTTGCCTCAACAAAGCAGCTTTGTACTAGATGTTAGACAAACTTGCACGACTGATGTTGGGATGTGTAACTGCTCTACCCGTACCAATTTCAAAGACAACATAGAGCCAGCATGCCACAATCAGATGAAAATGCCGTGTGAGGCTTGTCGATACAGTAAAGATCAGCCAAAATAAAATTTGTTTTCTCCGAAAAATGAAAGTGTTATCTTTTTTTGAATTTGACATAATTATCGACAGATTGACCTGATTATAATGTAGTCAAACAGATGTTAATACTGAGCTAAAATGTCTCTCATTTCTCTAATACTATTAGTTTATATGGAGAGCTACTGTATGAAAGAATTTCTATGCCCACTATCGCTCATTCCCATGCAAGGTTAGCCAGGCAACAGAATATGCAACTACGCTATTCTTGTAATTGCAAAGGCACATCGCTGAAATAGTCTTGTATACCATTTCTCTACAGCATCTCTGTTTCTACTACTACGTTCTTGGGTCATTGTTAGTTCTTGGTTTGTTTATACCAGGGTTTGCAAAACCGATGAAAACCGGTCGGTACTTATCGGTCCGGTTCGGTTTCGTTAAAGGTAACTTGTGTACTGTAGCTTAATCGGTTTTCACTCGGTTTTGTCAGTAACTGGTCTGGTTTCGTCGGTTTCAGTTTTTCCGGTTTTTTCGAGATTTCAATCCCTGGTTTATACTACTACTACAAATGTTCTAGAAATTTGTAAATATCAGTCAAAGGAAATATGCTCGGATGAAAAGTGCAATGGGTCTATAGGGTAATCACAACCGCTCTGTTATCATGTATGTTCGTGTATGTTCTGTTTATCTGGCCTATTAGATATCTATTCTACGTAGTCCTTATAACCTTGCTAAGAGAGGACTTCAGGAATAGAAGGCAACGGCGAAACACAGATACACTTCTATTTCAGTGTGGACAGGGGAAGTGGCACAAGTAGTTTCCTAGCAAATTATAAAGAAAGATAGATGTGTGCGTAAGTAGAGATTCGGTTGTGCTGATGGTGATGGTGCATGTGTTCAAATTCATGATAAGCTGTCAATAGAACAATCATCACCTGAAGAAAGCACCAACAGTTTGCTCAACAAAGTATGTTCATGTATGCTCTGTTATTTGGCCTATTAGAGATCTATTCTACATAGTCCTTATGACCTTGTTTAGAGGACTTCAGGAATAGGAGGCATCGGGACACCCGGTTACATTAATACCAATTTGAATTGACTGGTGGCAGGAACAGAAGAAGCATCGAGTTTCATTGTGGGACAGGGGGAGCAGCACAAGTAGCAATGGGAATAGATGTGATACGATGCTTCCTCTGGCCATTTTGTCCTAGCAAATTATAAAGAATAATAGATGAGTACAGAAATGGAGTTTCGGTTGTGCTGATGGTAGTGGTAAATGTGTTCAAACTCATGATAAGCTGTCAATAGAACAATCATCGTCTGAAGAAAGCATAACAGTTTGCCTCAACAAAGCAGCTTTTTTAGAGTAGACTCGAGTACTCAACAAAGCAGCTTTATACTGGATGTTGAACAATCTTTTGCACAGTTCTACTAGACGGTTAATAAGTCATACGAAACATCAAGTATTTAAAATTTCAATCCGCTCAGTAATTACATGCTCATTTTCTGCTCAACTTGGGAAAATGGATTCCACTGGTATTCGAAAAAAAAAAAGTAAAAATGAAAGGGAAGAGGAACGGTTACCCGCACGGCAACAACCTCCCCCCCCGAACTAATCTTGGTGCTGACGCCGGGAGGAGCTCCGGCGAATTCCGAAGGCGGGCAGCGCGTAAAGCCACGCCACGGAGGCACAGAGCGCCGCAGCGGCCCCGATCTCCGCCGGCGCCGGCCGCTCGCTGAGGCCGCCCCCGCCGGCGCGCCACCGGCGGACGAGGATGTAGAGGGAGGCGAGCGCCAGAGCCCGGAAGACACGGTCTGCGTGGCCGCACACGGCGCCGGAGTAGGGGCGGCGCCGTCGAGGTGAGCCGCACGCATGGCGAGATTTTGAGGGGGGTGCCAGGGGAAGGCGAGATATCCACGTGATTTCGGAGTGTTTTTTTTATTAAAGCATACCTGTATTAAAGGTTAAGGAACCAGTTCAAATGCGCATACATGTATAGGTAGTACACCACAAAGATACAGGGGACAGCTGTCCAACCCATAACAAAAAAAGACTCTAAAGAAACCTAAATTGCAAACAGGTCCTTGAATCCAAATCTCACCATGGACGACCAAATCCGCCGCCGTCGGACCACGCCGAAGGACAGCAGACCCGACCGCCGTTACCCACAGATGAGAGGGAGCTCCATCGCACGAAGGCTTTGAACAGAGCCGAAGAAGAACACTCGTCATCCGACGAGATGAGCCGTCGCTAAACACCCAACCGGCCGGGTCCGCGCCCCGAGCTCCAGCCGCCTTGGAACTGACCTCGCCAGCAGCGACACACGCCACCGCGGGTAAGTCGAGGTCGCTCCAACCACCAGACAACCTTGAAACCCCAGCTGCACCTCCATCCTGGGAACAAAAGGCCAGGATCCACGACGTACCGCCAAACGACGCGACCACCTGGTACCACCGGCCGACTCCTAAACAGGGGCACGTGATTTCGGAGGTTGAGTAAAATTAGGGGCGAAAATTGGTGACTAAGTCGTCTCCGGCCCTCTTTAGTTGAACCAAATGAATTAGTTTTTCAAAATAAGAGCTTATTTCTAGTTCATTTGTTTGAATTAAAGAGGGTCGACGATTACTCTAAGGGTCACCTATTTACACCCCTAAGTAAAATGGACTTTTCTCTTACACAAAAAAACTACTCCCTCCGTCTCAAATTACTTGTCATTCTGGCTATCTATTAGATTCATTGAACATTCTCTAAACCTGGACAACCTGTCTGTCCAAGTTCACTGGAACATTCTATGAATCTGGACACCTGAAAACACTCCCAGGATGATAAGTAAATTGGGACGCAGGGAGTACATTTTATTCCCCGAACCATTGATTTTATCTGATCTACTTCTTAAACAAAATTAGGGCTTAAATTACTTCCTCAAACAATTCAAGTTGGTGTAATATATTTACTATCATGATTTGTTTTTTCTATTTCTTTGTGTACAAATTAAGTTTGAAGCTCATATTTTGTTTGATGACAATTAACACAACAACTTATGGAAAAATAATTATAACATATTTTTTAGATACTATTTACATAGCCTAATAGAAATTAACAATAACTGCATACAAATAATGTCAAAAAATATGCTATGATTATTTTTACATAGTTTATCGTGTGATTTATCATCGTGCAAAATTTTAGCTTCAAATATCAACTTGTAAGTAGAGAACAAAAACTATAAATTGCAATAAAAGGTATATTTTTTTTGACCGAAGTCAGTAGAGGAAACCCCAACCTATTTTTTTTATTTTTTTATTCTAGCTTGGTTATTCGCTCTCACGGGGAGTTGAACCCAGGTCTGCTAGATGCTATTCAGGTGCTCTAACCACTAGGCTAGAGCACCTTTCACCAATAAAAGGTATATTACACCAACATAAATTGTTTAAAGAAGTAAATTGAGTCGTGATTTTGTTTAAAAGATAAAACACACAAAGTGAATTGTTAGAGGGAGTAAAATAGACTTTTCTCTTGACTTAATGACAACGCATAATGGGATTTCATCGTCATTAAATAAGATGACAAAAGTCTAATGTTTCATCCCAACATGTTTTGACCATTTCCAACACAATAATTTAATGTGATGGCTTGTTTATGAAACGGTGAGATAATACCATGTATCGAGAGATGTCTTTCATCCATCAAACCAAACATTTGAAGCTGATGTGGCATTTTTAGAAAAATATGAGATGAAACTATGCATTGAGACTAGTCATACAAAATAAGTGTCGTTTTAGAAGCATACGATTTTAACAGAAAAATAGCATTCTCGCTTCTCAATGCAACTTTTCTATTATCTCTGTTTTTTCATTGCTCATCGTTTTCGGTGTACTTTTTATTTTTTTATTTTTAATTCTTGTTTTAAAGCTGAAATGACACTTATTTTAAAATGAATGTAGTGGTACCTGTTATTTTTTTTAAAAAAAAAAACGGGGCATGTGACATACATGTGCTAAAACTACCGAGAAATATGCAATTTACACCGAAGCCGGTGATTTGAGAAAACAAAGTTTACTAAACAATGGGCCAATAAAAACGCAAATGCTTTCAGGAAGATAGATTCGCTTTTTTGGAGTCACTTCACCGATGGACGTGTCTTTTGATGAATTGATTCGCTGCTTCATTTCATTTCTCTTGGTTTGCTCAATTCAGCCCTTTATACTTCACCAATCCACTTCCAAGTACCTCATGATAGTGTTGTCATAATTTAATATTTATACTTCACCAACTCCTCTTTAATTGTACGTACATAACACAATGATTTTTTATTTCTGCCTCAGTAAATCACCAACTCTCCATCTATGTCCCTACATGTGTTTCGCCGCACGGCTTCACCGCACCATAAGAAAGCTTTCCCGGAGTTAAAATTTAGATCGAGTGTTCACAGGTGATAAAATATAGGCGCAAATTCTACCACCAAGCTTGGATTACTCTCTCACGGCAGTAAAAGCCGTCACCCTTGAGGCCCCGAACGACCAGTTTGAGAATGGGCGGCATCGAGAAAACAGAATTATCTACTATGCAAGTATCATGCAGGTCAAAAAAACATGGAAGCAGCCGTACATGTCTTGTTTTGAGTACACGAGGGAGAAAATCACCTTCTAGCTCCTGAGTTGGCCATCGTGCTTAGGAAATTGAGGCTGCAAACACAGCGGCACAGCAATAACCATAGTTCAAAGTGAACAGTAATTCAATTTGCATACTTCCTATAAGAACTAGGTTCGTGTGAGAACTATGAGAACTCCAATCTGGGCCACATGATCTTGATCCAATGGGGCGCATGAATTCAGGTGGGAGGGGGGATTTACAAAATCACCGCCCACTTAACCATACTTTTGCAAATTCCCCCTCCCACCTCTCCCTATGCGTCCCCCTTGGATCAAGATCATGTGGCCCAGATTGAAGTTCTCATAGTTCTCACACGAACCTGGTTCTCATAGGATACGTTGCCTACTTAGTTTAGATTATTTCATTCCGTCATTCTACTAGACTACTATGCTATCGTGTCCAAAAATGATCCAACAATTGCTAGAAAATTAGGCAAATTATGGCATATTTTAATTCCAAAATACTCAAAGTAAAACAAGAGCCATTCCAAAATACTCAAGGTAAAACAAGATTATATGTAGTATGAGTGATCTTGTGACTAAATTAACCAAGTGTGGGTTCGTGCCTATTTCACAAACTAGCACGAAACAAGAGTATGTTAAGAATGTACCTAGAGACCGAACTAGTGCCGGAGACACCGGCGGTGCCGTTCCCAACAAACGACATGTTGAGCTGCTCAAATTAGTTGATCTAAGTCGATGCAGCATGATGTTCGCAGTGTAGTCCTTTGAACAGACACCAGGAAGTAGTCGATTGTGGCACCGGGAAGAAGACAAAGTAGTAATCGAATCATAACACCAGGAAGTAGTCGATCAGTGAGCAGTCGCGCCTTGCGCTCCCTAAAAACCTGGTCGCCCGCCTATCCGTGCAGATATCACAGCGAGGCGTGGTTTCGGAGCCTGCTCTTGCAAACTCTGTGCCCGCAGAAGCTTGCGATGGGGAGGAGAATGCAGCACAAGCAGTGGTTTTTTCTAGAGTAGTAGTGTGTGTGTGAGCACTTCTCTTATAGGAACTCAAGAAGGAAGGTGAAAAGATCACGGAGAGTTTCTTGTGTAATTAACTTCAGCCAAATGTTACTAGTAACATACAAGTTTGTTACCCAATAAACTCCAGCCGTTACTACCATGCATTGTAGTGACTCGTTAACTTGATGATCAATTCTCAAATCAAAGCTACAAAGCATGGCAAGCAAGAAAGCATTCGTATGGCACTTCATCAGACGCACACCTCCTTTGTGCTGATTTATTTCTCACAATTCCTCACATGCACATAACTCCTAGCATTAGAATCTGCCTTGAATTCTTAGATTTAATTGTGTTTGCACGGGTCCAATTACCCAATTAAATCCAACAACAAATTAATGTCCATTTCTTTTAACTTGTAAACCATTTACTTTGATTCAAATCCTGCACCCACAAATACCTTTGATTGACATGAAACACCCGTACAATCATTTGAAATTACTTATAAGCATGCTACATTTGTATGAGAACTTGCCTGGAATGTGCTTGAAATTACGGTTGAAAAACTTATTTTTGATGGAAAGAGCAGAGTACCCTGCTGTTTCATATATAGTGAAGGAAAGCAGGATTGGAGTTCAAAGTCTTGCTTAGGTTAACCATTGCTAATCATGGTTCACCAAACCTGAACTTTAAGTGTCAAACTTGCTTAAATATGTTAGGCGCTGTCTGGTTTGCCAGGCCGCCAGTGGGCACTTCCCAGTGAACTAACAGCACGGGCTGCCCCAACCCCCAACACGCACACGATGCTCGCGGCAGCGTCGATCACAAGAGCGGAGGCGGCACGGCACTCCTAGAGACCTTCCACCCTGATCTCCTCGGCCCGTTATCCATTGAATGCCTAAGTGCGCTTATGTGTTTGTAGCTTATTACAGTTATGCTATCGTGTTTCTGAAGAAGTGTCGACATTCAAGTCCGCTTTGAATGTACTTTAATTGTACACAAACATTTCTTCAAGTTGAGTTGATATCCGCCTGAAAATGAACTTATTCTAATAATGGTTAAGTTTGTTGGTCATCGTAGACCCAGCTCAATTTTTGACCTGGGTCGGCCTCTGCAAGTCTGCATCCAGTGATCCACGTGTGCAGGAGGTGAACAGTGCATGCGCGCCCTCGAGGCCCTGAGAGCGAGGCTGCCTTAGCTTTGCCTTTATGCCACCAGTTCGATGTGGTCATTAGTTAATAATGTGTTTCTTACAACCACCTGAATTTACAACATCTGATTCGCTGCACTACGTTATTGTTATCATAGTACTTCGTCTTTCCATTTTCAACAGAGTGTATGATATCCATCAAAAGTAGGTACCGGTTTTATTCCATCTTCACGTCTAATATAAGGGTCATGGTCCAGCCCTATTGTTACCCAAAATTAAAGTTTTGTATACATGTCCCCCCCTCCTTATATGTAGCGCCAATCATACATTACCACTGACACACCTAGTATTAATTCATGACCCATCTACTTCATTTTTCGAAAGACATCCATCTACTTCATAAACAGTTCCTTCTGACTGCATATACGTACGCACGCCCCAATCCCCTATACTTTCATATTTACATAAGTTATTGTGCACTTAGAAATGAACTGCCCTATTTATACATAGGTCTCTCTTGTTATATATCCCTTTACCTCACAACATGAGAATAGTCTGTGATCTGTCCCGCCGGGTATATACATCCTTCACTAGGAATAGGTGGCATCAGGGTAGCATAAGCTTAGATGTGCTATTGAACTCGTGCAGTGATGCCTCATCTGTGATAAGTTGCGTGGCGAAGATGAGATCAAGAATCAGGTAAATATTGATCCTGCTTGAACTTTTTCTGCAAATAAGTGGCCCTTTGCTTCAACTAATTTGATGGGCTGATTTTCCTTCAAAATTCTTTTTGCAGAGGTGCAGAGTCGGAGGACGTACTGCATCCGAAATTTTTAGCGTCCAGAGGCAACTCAGCCGAAACTTTTTTTTTTTGCGAAAGGGAGGGTGATTGTATTAACGATTTAGCACAGTACACCCGCACTTTTACAAGGAAACCCCTGAGGGAATTTTACAACACAACCCAGAAAGAAAAGGAAATTACAAACAAGTCCTTCATCTTCATGGACTGTGCCGATCCCCAATCTCGTCGCCGCCGGCGACCACCGATAGCTTCCTCCGGCCTCCTCCTCCAACCAAGTCCGCGAGCACGAAACATTTTCGACACAGCCGAATAGATTTGTACGAAGATAGCACCGGGGATAGCACCCACCCGGCCAACGCGACGACCTCATCGGAAGGAAGAAGAACCAGAGCACCATCGAAGAAACCGCGACGAAGAGCGAAAGACTGGAGAGGTCACCGCCAGATCTAGCCAGCAACCACCCAGAAACGACTTCCACCAACACCAGCGCCGCCGGCAAGGGGAAACAAAAGAACTCCCATCCCTTCGCAAAGGAAAAGAAGAACAAACAACTCCACAAAGACTCACCGGTGAACTCGTCGCCGTCGCCGACGACTCCTTCCCCAGCTCCGCCGAGGGAGAACCAAAGGACAGCCACCAAGGGCGACATCACCAAACCCTAACCCTAGGAAGGAAAAACCTAACTCAGCCGAAACTTTGACATGACAGATTTGGTACCTGAACCTCTTGACGTTGTATCTGTTCGTCAGGAACTCCCTTTGGTGCCTACACATCGAGATGCACATAGCCAGCATTGCTGTTCTTAGTGCCTCGCGGTTCATCTGCAAGTTGGAGTTGGCCTGCAGGTTCTGCCTGCTTCCGTCGGAAGAATAATGTTTCTTAAATTTGTAGTAAATAGAACTAAGGGACTGAGAATTTTCAGCACTTGTTGTACGGAAGTAGAAAAAATATGAAATTCTTCATCATTCTTACCAATAGCAAATAAAAGTAGAATGTGAAAAAACTTATCTCACATGGAGTAAAAGCCCGATCTTCCTGGTGTAAGATCTGAAGATAACTATTGCACCTATCTGTTTTGTAGCTTATTACAGTTGTAAGAAATATACTATCGTTTTTTTCTCAGTTGGAAGCTCTAACGTCTGAACTTTAGTGCGAGAAAGCTAAAGTGAACAACTTCAACAAATAGTGGAACAACAAAGGTAGGAAATTGATGACTTGAGGAAGAACTGATAACAAGCAAGAGACACAAACCAAAGTTTGGAAGCCTAGCTTGAGGCTTTGAGAAAGGAATCAACATGAAAGACAACGTTGATTGCATCTCTTATTAGTACATATGCAGAAGGCTTAGGAAAGAAAGCCCAGATGCATCATTCATCTCTAATATCTGAATGATGATCTTCATTTCTCAAGTGCCAATTGGCATACTGCATTTCTAACTGCAGTATAGGTTGTCACCCTATGTATTCGTTTGGGTTTTATCGTGTTCAGTCTAGATTGTGTAGTTATCTACGAAACCATTTTCCAGTAAGTGCTCACAAATAGTTTTAGCGTAAAACATCCCTCTTGGCGGCTCAGATAAAATTGGCAAATGCATTGAAATACAACATAGGATCTCTTCTCCCGGAATCATACATCGAAGAGTCATCCGCCATCTGCAACAATAAAAGCCATTTGTTACGGTAGTCCCAAATAATCGTGGGCCGTTCATTTGAGTAGATCTCGAGGCAAAACATTGAAGTCGGTGCAAGACTTCACCCATATTGACTTTTATTATTTTCCTTTTTTGTTTTGGAAGTATGCATGATTATTGGAAAGAAACCCACGTAAAGCCAATGAACTAGATATTTAGCTATTTGCCTATTTCTATTTTATAGACGTGATGTAGGATTGTTTTAGGAAAGGTGCCATGCTACCATGCAAAAACAAAGAACATGCAGTGTTCTCTTTTGGAGGCGTGCCATGCAACAATTATTTCTTGACGCACATGTTGTCATGCAGGCCATGAAAACAAAGAACATGTATTACTCTCCTATGTAGTTTTAATTTAAATTTAATTATATTTATTTTTATTTCGAAATGGCAATTATTTTTACCCGCAAAAATTATTTTGTTGGAATCAAACCCGTGCCAATGACGGGTTGGGATTCAGTGGGGATGTGTTATGACTAATTGAATTGATTGTGACGAACATGTGACATGGGTTTCTTTCACGTACCAATTTTTGTCAGTAAACAATCGTAACATGCATGGCTAACTGAATTGATGAGTTGAAGTTGTATTGAGGAAAAAAAAAAGGATCACGTGACGTAGACCTGTTACCTAAACATGTATGAGTTAATCAACAGTATAGTACGTGATCTCCGTGGTGTTGGTTGAACGTACACTTATCATGTTCGATGGGCAATGTCCAAAGTGTAACAATCGGAGGAGCCGCGTCCAGCAAAGGGAGCCGGTGTGGAATAACCGGAGGATATTAGTGTTGTAAAACTTTTATTAGGCCAGGCCCACCACATAGAAGAATGAGTCCTGGCCTACGTGGGCGACTTTATCGAATCTAGGCCCAATACAAAGTTAGGGGTTTCTCTCCTAAAAATAGTTGAGGAGACCGTCCTGTGTACTAGACACCAGAATTTCACAATAAAGAATTTTCGTCTCCTCCATTCCAGTTTTACTTTTTGTTATCTGTAGTGATCTACGTGCCGTCGTTCCGCTGATAATCTAACACGTTCTCAGCACGCTCTAATCAAAGAATCCGTTCTGCAGACCAGTGAAGCTACGGTACGTTTTTTTTCGTTTGATTCTTGTTTATCTTGACTCGTTGCAGCCAAGATCTGTCCAGAAAAGGGCTAGCCTTGTGCCGCCCGAATAGATCTATCAAGAAAACAAGAAGAAAAAGGCGAAAAACAGCAAAAAAACAGATCAGGCGCAACGTCGCCAGAACAAACATTCGGTGCAACGTCGCCGGAGCGCCGAGTTCTTCAGATCTGCAAAGAAAAAAGGGAACGGGATCCAACCCTAACCCTAACCGGCACGAAGTCCGGCACAAGCCACCACGGTGCAATGTCGCCGAGCCCATCAGACCCACATCACAAAGAAAACAAGGGAAGGGATCAAACCTTAACCCTAGTCCTCAGATCGAGATCAAAAAAAAAAGAAGTGCATCAGGCCAACACGCCCGGGCCACCGCGCGCCTCGAGCCAACGAGCCCAGGTGTGACATCCTGGCCCAGGGTTTAATAGGATTGATAGAATACTCATATCAACAAGTTACAACTTCTTTTCCGGAAGCTTATCTTGAAAGAACTCCGAGATTAAGCGTGCTTGGCCTCGAGCAATTTTGGGATGGGTGACCGACCGGGAAGTTCGCCCCGGTGCGCACGAGTGAGGACAAAGTGCGCAGAAAAGACTTGTGTTGGTTTGTGAGGGCAGTCTTGAGATCCTAGAGAGCTCCCAGGTGTGAGCGTGCCCAGCTCGGGGAGCGGGACGTTACAATGGTATCAGAGCCAACTCTCGCGATTTCACAGGCGCGTGTGGGCGCAATTGCGCAAGCATGCGACGCATAGCTGGTGTGGGCCCGGCGTGGTCACACAGCATGGCACGTGCGCTGGCACTGGACACACGGACGTGACCAAGGGAGGACGTTCCTGGACTGGGGTTGACCGACAAGGACGTCGGTCTTCTAAGAGGGTGAGTATGTGACATCCTCGCCTAGGGCTTAATAGGATTGATAGAATACTCATATCAACAAGTTTCAACTTCTTTCCCAGAAGCTTATCTTGAACGAAGTCCGAGGTTAAGCGTGCTTGGCCTGGAGCAATTTCGGGATGGGTGACCGATCGGGAAGTTCGCTCCGGGTGCGCACGAGTGAGGACAAAGTGCACAGAAAAGACTCGTGTTGGTTTGTGAGGGCAGTCTTGAGATCCTAAAGAGCTGGCAGGTGTGAGCGTGCCTGGCTCGGGGAGCGGGACGTTACACCAGGCCGCCGCGGCCGCGCAGTCGGCCCGCCTCCTCCACGCGCCACAGGCCGCGCCGCCGACTCGCCTCCTCCACGCGTTGCAGGCCGGGCCGCCGCCGCGCCGAGCCCGGACAGGGCCGCTCTTCCGCGCATTGAGCTCGGGCCGGGCCGCCGGAGACGTGCCGAGCCTCTGCGCCGCAGGGGCCGCCTCTGGGCAGCCGCGTCGGGCTGCCGCAGGAAGCCGGCGCCGCGCCACCGCCCCAAATGCCGTCTGGATCTTAGAGAAAGAGAAGAAGAAGAAGAAGAAGAAAGAAAGAAGGAGCTGGCCAGATCTGAGGAAGAAGAAAGAAGGGAGGGCGGCGGCCGGTTGAAAAGAAAGAAAGCGAGGAGAGAGTGAGAGATTAGGGTTTCACCCTAGTTTTTATTCTCCCTCGGCTTTTTACAAAAAAGTCCTCCAGAGATTTAGAAATTACGAACAACTCCTCACGCAGTTCTGAAAATTACGAGAATATACTCGGGAAGTTCCGAAAATTATGAAGAAATCCTCAGAATACCAGAAAATTATGAAAATATCCTCTGGATATCTGGAAATTACGAACAACTCCTCGCTCAGTTCGGATAATTATGAGAATATACTCGGGAAGTTCTGAAAATTATAAAGAAGTCCTCAGAATACCAGAAAATTATGAAAACATCCTCAGGAAGATTTGAAAATTATGAAAACATCCTCGGCAATACTGAATATTATGAAAAAGTCCTTAGGATATCTGAAAATTATGAAAATATCCTATGGACCTCTGGAAATTACCAAAATATCCTTGGAATCTTTGAAAATTACGAGAAAAACCCTGTTAATTACGAAAATTGACAAGGATACTCAGAAAATTGCAATGGGCGCACAACGGAAACTCGTAGTTTACGTTGGATATGAAAGTCCGTCTATAATCAAGTACTTAGAGCCCTCCACTGGAGATTTGCATACGGCTCGGTTTGCTGATTGTATCTTTAATGAAGATCATTTCCCAACATTAGGGGGAGGAAAGTATCTCTAGGGATGAATGCCGGCAAATAGATTAGGATTCTAAAGGAATCCTAGGAATGGATCCTCCACTAGAGAAGCTGAACTCGAAGTTCAGAATATACACCACTTGCAGAGAGTTGCTAATGAATTCCCTGAAGCTTTCACCAGTACAAGAGACATTGTGAAGTCTCATATACCGGCTGCAAATGCTCCTGAAAGAATAGAAATCCCATTTGAAGGGGATGAATATATGGAATTCCAACCTTTCTCCATAAAAGCAACGAATGCTAGGAAGAGGGGGAGTGAACCGGTTACAAGGGCATCCAAGAAGCCTAGAGTACAAGCTCAAGTTAAACTCCTAGGAGACGTCCTGTGGAGAAGAAGCCTAAGCAAAACACTCAAAAGAAAATCGAAGAAGGTGAAAGTGATTAACACGAAGTGGTGAGACTTGAAGAATCAAACCCAAGTGAGAATGTGTATGAAACTCATGAGGGGATACCAGAAATTCCTGACCTTAATATATCTATCGATAATGAGGATCAAGAAAATGAAAACTCAACCAACTATGTTGAGACAGGAGTAGTATACAATAGAAAGACAATTGAAGTCGATACATACTTTGCTGAAACGATTGCAACACAACTTGATTTGGAATCTGAACCAAAATCAATGAAGGAATGTAAGAAGCGTCCTGATTGGCCAAAGTGGAAAGAAGCAATCTGTGCAGAGTTAAACTCGCTAAAGAAAAGAGAAGTGTTTGGTAATGTAAACCTTATGTTGGCGGTCGTTAAACCATGATTTGACCGCCACCCTACCGGTAAATAAAAACATAACACCAAGATTTTGTGCATAGTAGATAGGAATAACACTACTCCACAAGTTTTGGTGAATATTTGGATGCAGGAGTGAATAATGGAGGAAAGTGGGCCCAGCCAGGGAAATTCCCTGGCCGGCCGGCCCCACCATAGGCCGGCCGGCCCCACCTGGTGGCCGCAGGCCTCGGGCCCCCTCCACTGGACTGGAAACTGGCCAACCACGCACAATTCAAGACCAGCCCAGCAGAGTTGCACCGCCATTCTAGAAGGTGGGCTATTTGGGCCTTAACTTGGCCCCTACTTCAATTCTGCCGACCAAGAAGCCGACATTCAGACCGCCTTCAGGGAGTGATCTGGAGCGTCGAGGCAGAAGTCGGTGTCGAACCGACATAGTGGACAGCCAGCCGGCCACGACCCTAGGCTGGCCGGCCGGCTTTGCCGCCACCGCCTCTCCAGAGTCAGCAGCAGCGCTTCCACCGCCTTGGAGACCTATAAATAGGACCCCCCGGCCTGAGAAGCAACTCGCGCCTCACACTTCATCCAAGTGTTTTCATTTTCTTGTTTAGTAGTAGCTTTGGGAGTTAGAGTAGAGTAGAGTAGAGTGAGAGCTCTCTCGGGCTTCCGGAGTCTTCTCGGAGTCTTGGTATAGTTCTTTGTATCCTTACTCTTGAGATATGATTTTATTTAATATAATTATATTTAGATTTATCTTTATTTATTTCTTTTAGTAGTTCTTTTCTATTTAGTTTATTTATTCTGTTAAGTAAGTGCTCGTAGAAGTCTTGTTGTGGGATTCGTGATTGTTGGAGTAGGCAAGTACGAGAGAGTGCCTTCGTCGGAGATGACGTCGAGTGAAATCTGTGCTTGTTTATTCTTAGATAGGACTGCTCCGTTGATCAAGAGTAGTTCCTCTAGGCGGGTTGTAAGCATGGCGCTTAGAACTTGGCCTATGCACGTTTGGCACCCAACCCCACGGAGGATGGTAGCCGCTAGTGTATGTGACAGCTGCACCGGTCTCTGTAATCCACCACGTCCGGGTTGGACTCAGCAGGGTCTTAATTATAGCATACGGTTCTCTAGGTTTGAACTAGCATCATCGGTTAACCTAGCACGTGTGTGCCCCGAAACGACATGACTTGTATGTGTATGAGCTTAGCTAGAGTAGATAATCTTTGTAGACTTGACTGCTAGGAAGAGTAAATAATAGGTAAACATACAGGTAGCTTTAACTCTATCTCGTTGCTCTCCCAAATGTATACTACGGTTTTATTTCTTTTATTATCTTGGATTTGAGGATGTGTGTGCCACCCATATTTATCATGCCTATCTTACCCCCGTCTCAAGTATAGTTTGATACATTATTCCTTCTCCAAATTATTCAATGCATTGCTACTATTCAGCTCCCTTTCGCTCTACTTCCCTGCGGAAATATAAATACGATAACCCTGGAATACTCCAAGGTGAAATGCTACAATGGTGATCCGTGCGCTTGCGGAATTAATGAATTTAATTTTATCGCATAAGAACCGCCAACAAGCATTTCTAGCGCCGTTGCCGGGGAAGTAGCAGCTAGGAATCTGAATAAATGCATTGAAGTTTGTGAGAAGAGTAATTATCACTTACTTTTGCGGGCTTACCCTTGTCCTGTCTTTCTTCTTGTGGAAATTTGAAACAGGACAGTGCATGACTGGTTTCGACCTACCAGAAAACTTCCACTCAGATCCAGAACAGTTCTTGAGGAAAGTTCGAGCGAAACTCACCAAACAGATCCACAAGAACGCTCTGGCTCTTGAATCGTCTCCTCCACCGGTTGTCAGGGCCTCCTCATCGAACAACATGGCCGACCCCGTTGTCGAGAAGACGATCAATGACTTCTCCGCGCCAACCACGGAGAACATTCGCGTGGGACCCAACCCGCGCATCACCAACAAGGACTACGAGCTCAAGCCAGCCTTGATCAACATGATCTTGGCTAGTCCTTTCTGTGGGAAGCCGTCGGAGGATACAAATGCTCACCTCCAAAGGTTCTTGATGACGTGCAACACTTTCGCCATGAAGGATGCACCTCAGGACGCCATCCGACTGCAGCTCTTCCCATTCTCTCTGTTGGGGAAGGCTCTCCAGTGGTTCTACGCGAACCAAGAGTCCCCCGACACGTGGACGGCATGCTCCAATGCCTTCCTCGCCAAGTTCTTCCCGCCAGGTAAGACGACTGCCCTGCGGAACAAGATATCGGGCTTCCAACAGCTCGCAGATGAGTCGACCGCGGAAGCCTGGGACAGGATGCAGGAGTACGTTCTCTCATGCCCACACCATGGCATGGAGGAATGGCTCCTCATACAGAGTTTCTATCACGGTTTGAGACCGTCCGCTCGAGAACACCACGACGCCGCAGCAGGCGGCTCCTTCTTCTCTCTTAGCGTGAAGAATGCTAAGAAGTTGATTGAGAAGGTGTTGGTCGTATCTACGCACCCACTTATATACCGCAAGAGCACAGTGTACAGTTGTAGTCTTTTTCCCCCAGAAGAGTATTCCAAGGTTTAATCGAACCACAGGAACCAATGGGAATTAAACAGAGTCATCAGTAAAAGAGTTAGCCAGGCTTTCTGGTGAGCGCGAGCGTGAGTTTCGGGAAAACTAGGGGCTGCGCCGATCGGTACAGGGAGTGTGCCGGTCGGCACGGAGGCTAAATTGACCGAATGTTGCTTGAACAGCCTAAGGAACCTGATTAGATCATGGGGTAAGTTAGCCAAGTCTGCTAGTTGAGATCGTAACCAAAAATCTTAATCAAATTGCATCATAAACGGAATTACTCAATTATTGATAACCGAAGATCGATAGGTTGAGACTCTTTTCCGACGAGCCCTGTCACGACCAATCGCCTTAATCGGTAGCCTCTTCCTATTCTACACATCATCTCAAAGATCATCGCGTATGCATTAGCGGCTGTTGAGGTACAGAGACAACGTGCAATTATGGCGCATTACAAGATCCCAATACTACCTTAACCACAATGGAGATAGTGAGAGATTGAATCCCTCACCTCTTACTGCCACCACAATTAAGATAATATCTAATACTTAGTCGTCACTAAGCGTAGGAACAAGTGCATGTAAAGACCATAAAATCCAGGCAATCAATAATCAAAACCATTCATCCACATATTCAACCATACTTCGATAATACATAGTGCAAGATACATCACCATCTAGTAGGCCTACCTTGATGGATCACCTCTTTAACACCGGTGGTTCTTGATCTAGCAACTAGAGGACATGAAGAACGGGGCAAAGCCCCGGTGGCTCTAAACTTACTAGCTGTGTTGTCCCTCTGGCGGCCGATCCCGAAACCCTAGGGCTTTTACAAGTTTATATAGGGCTGTACATCAGAAAGGGAGAGGATCTCGGGAAAAGAGTCCTCGTGCCGATCGGCACACCTCGTGTCCAGCTCGGTTTCCTCCCTAAGTCGGTTCCAAAGTCCTAGGTAGCTTCCATGTGGGCCTTCCAATCAGTTTTCTTCGAGATCAAGTCTTGTATTGCTCTTTCAAATGTAAGGATCGTGTGACCGAGAGGGGGTTGAATCGAGCACACCATGAACTAAAACTTTTTACGCTTCTAGCTATTCTTTCTAATTGCGGAAGTAAATGATACATAACTAGAGAGTACATGTGCACTATGTGATAGTGATCAAGCAAGAATAACCATGTGCTAGGACTTGTACATGCTAGGAGCAAGGCATACATGAGCATATAAGAACAACCTAGCATATGATACAAGATAAGCTCAACAAGTCCTACACAAGCTAGTGTATAAGGTAAAGGCACTCGAGCATTCTAGCAAGCATAAGGGTAACACAAACGGAAGCTCAAGCAAGTCTTATGCATGCTAGTGTATAAGATAATATAGAACATAAACTAGCATGCATACAAGTAGCACATTGGGAAGCTCAAGCTAGTGATCATGACAAGATAGTTACAACATAAAGCATAACAAGATCACTATATGATATCAAGCAAGTGTATGAGCTATGAGCAAGTAAGTACACATAAGGAAAGCGCATATCACTAGAGATAACATAGAGCTAGCACACGGAAACAATCATCAAGCAATCATATGATAAGCACAAGATCTACTACATGCATATAAGACAAACAAGATAGTAAGTGCAAGTAGTAGAGAGTAAGAGTAAGAGATTGCTCATCGATTTTTCCCGTGGTCTCGGAAGGATGGCGCCTTCCCCTACTCCACGTTGGGTCACTCCCGCCGGAGTCTCGACCCCGTCCCTCCGCTCGATGGCGATCCCCTCTAGAGCACACTCCACCCTTTAAGCCGGTGATGTCCCCTAAGAGCACGCTTCACTCCTCGAGTGAAGTCACGGGCTTCACCCCGCCGCACACCGGCGATGCTCTCCTCCTTTGGACCATCCACCGCTCTTGAGTGAAGTCGCGGGCACGTCCCGCCGGGCTTCTGCCGGGTACTCCTCCGAAGGTAAGGCTCCGCACTTGATGCGTGCGAAAGGGCGCTCCACAAGAGATGCTTCTTTCGCACAGGAAGCTCCAAGACCGTGTACAAACTTGTGTCGGCTTCCACACTCTCTTTGGCAAGCTCAACACCGACGCCTAACCGGTCTAGGCCTTGCCATAGACCAAGGGTAACAAACCAAGACCGCCTCCCTATGACCACACTAGTCCTAGAGGTGGATGGATGCTCTCAACCCTCTCAAGCACTAAGCTTTCTTCTCCAAATCTTCTCCATGTGCTTCTCCTCTCTCTTAAGCACCAAGATTTCTCTCTAAAGCCTCTCCATGTGCTTCTCTTGCATCCTCTTGGCTCCCACTGTGTTTCCCCACTGATAACAATGGCCAAAGGCACCCCAAAGGGTCAAGCAACCGGCTATTTATAGGCCACCAACCCAAAACTAGCCGTTGCCCAAAAGTGCCCTGCGAAACTAGAGACCGTACAAAGGACCGTACTGTCCGGTCTCCTCTAGACCGTATTGTCCGGTCGATTGTCCGGTCTTCATTTCTTCCACTTCCAGAAACTTCAACTTCTCTGTCTGGAAAACCACTGATGACCGTATTGTACGGTCCCTAGACCGTACTGTCCGGTCAACTGTCCGGTCTTCATTTTCTCAGCATCCCGAGACTTCACTTCTCTGTCTGGATCTTCAATGAAGACCGTACCATACGGTCTCTAGGACCGTACTGTCCGGTCTCTACCGGACAAGCTGAAAACTTGATCCACTCTTGATCCTTGCTTCCAACTTCATCATTCTTGGTTCCTCTTCTCCTCTGCTGTCACCCTAGTGCCTGAGAGACTCTTTGAGCATCCACATACCTCTACCACTAGTGTGACCTAAGAGAAACGACTCGATCCCCCTTGATAGTCCGGTTGTTCCTATAGACTCAAGCCTACATCTACACCAAGCCACACTTGCTTGGATCTAGCATGTCCTTAGCCTTGATCCATCTCCTCAACCGCGACCTCCATCAAGTCCTTGATCCTTGTCGTCATCCATCGTCGAGGAAACCAATCACCGGGATATAGAGAATAGGTTGGCGCACTCCTTCAACGACGGAGCTTCTTCATTGTGACCTAAAGAATATGCATGAACACCTTTCCTACATCCAA
The DNA here is from genome assembly GCA_012490785.1 of Eragrostis nindensis. Lineage (NCBI taxonomy): Eukaryota > Viridiplantae > Streptophyta > Magnoliopsida > Poales > Poaceae > Eragrostis > Eragrostis nindensis. The sequence continues at coordinate 1,166,211 of JAAXCT010000118.1, read as the reverse complement.
AGATGTTAGTCACAATGATCTAGTTGTCACAAAGGACAACCCGACCGAAGCATCATATAATGTGCATAAGATATGAAACAAGAACATCATCACATAATAGACAAGATCATCATGGCATACGATATAAGGCAAGACCAACATGATGATCAAGAGTATGTCAAGGTATAAGATGCATAGAGGAACACATGACATACTCACCTTGTCTCTTACCTCATGTGCGTAGTAGTCACCTCGTAGAGTAGTCCTCATGTTCACTTCTCATCTTTACCATCTTCCTTGCAACTATTGAGGTGTTGGCACTCCAATAGTGTGTCACTACATCCATGAGACTAAACATCTTGCAAACTAGCAAACCTTGTTAGTCCCATTGACCATGTTGACATCAATCACCAAAATCTATGAACCATGCTCTAGGTTCATTGATCTTACATCAAATCTTCGAGTATCTTTTATCTCTTCGCGACGAATATCTCCCAAGATTGGTTCGGATAACTTCCTTCTAGAATCAACTGAATGGTGGCACAGTTGACCTTCTGCTGGTTCTCTTCTCTTCAGGTTCAGATCAGCCACAATGTCCAGAATGTCGTCCTTTTCATCTGTTTCTGCAATAAATCCCCAGAACGACATATATACAAATATAGTGCTATTATCAAGGGTTAATGACCTATAATGATGACATTTATGCTCTAAATAAGGCGCAGTTAGCATATAGAATGGTATGCTAGAAATTGCCAACAGAAGGTGGCGGCCAACCAGACTCATGGTGAACGCCAAGCGGCGACCACCAAGACCCGTGTAGTGCACCAAGTGGAGACGATGGACATGCTCGCCATCAAGCTCGATCAGCTACTCCGCAAAGTGGAATCTCCGCAGGACCTGCAAGTTGCGGACTCCCGCATGACTTGTGAAGAGTGCGGCAACACAGGGCATATGGGCAGCAATTGCCCAAACGCAAGAGAGGAATGTAATTCCTTCAACAACGGCAATGGGTACCGCTCCCAGAACAACTACGGCTGGAACTCCAGGCCCGACCTCTCCTTCAACAAAAATCAGGGAGGTAACAATGGTAATCTTTCCCGTTATGAGCCCTCTATCAAGGATCTAGTTCTCGGCCAGGTCACGATCAATGACAGCATTAGTAAGAAGTTTCTTACTACGGACAAGGCTTTAGAGAGCATAGATGCCAAGCTAGAGTCGTTCAGCACTGCTCTGCAAAATCAGCTAAGCCATAACAAAATGCTAGAAACGCAAATCGCGCAAATTGCTTCAGCTGTGCAGTCTCCTCGTGAGGGTAAACTCCCTGGGCAACCAGAGGTTAATCCCAAGGAGAGTGTAAATGCAATAACCATCAGGTGTGAAGAAGATGAGCAGGACTCTACACTCCCCAAGGATGTGATCAGAAAAGATCCCGGATGGCCAACCATTCCGTGTTTGATCAACGACCGGTGTTTCGCTCGGGCACTATGCGACTTAGGGGCAAGCGTGAGCATCATGCCGAAGGTGATGTACGATGGGTTAAACCATCTATTATCTCCAACGACCATGAAGCTCCAGCTTGCAGACGGAACACTACGCCTGCCCTTGGGGATTGTCGAAGAAGTTCCCGTGCAGATTAGAAATCTCTTCGTCCCCGTCGATTTCATCATCCTTGATATGGAAGTGGATGTCAAGACTCCTCTCATCCTTGGGAGGCCATTCTTGAGTACCACCAACGCCAACATCGACGTGGGGGCAGGAGAGATCCATTTGGACTTCAACGGCAGGGAAGAGACGTTCAGCTTTAAACCCAAGGTTGAGCAATGCAAGCAAGCGAGGGTCATATTTGGAAAGGACCCAAGGGAAGTGGAGAAGATTGAGATTATTCTACCCATGCCGCAGCCAGACAAGATCATTGCATACATGAGAAACTATCTGGCAAGAGAGAATGCAAGAAGGCCAGCTAATTATTGGAGGACTCCAAGGAGAATGCCTCAGCCGCCAAACGCACCGCGAGCCCCTCTTACTCCTCTCCCGCAAGAAGGAGTAGGTGAGTCACAATCGCCTAAGAAGAGGAGAGCGAGGCGCTCACAAAAGAAGAAGGCAGCTACGGTATCGACCGATGAGAGTACAACAAAGGCGCTTAATAAAGAAAAGGTCGCCGCCACAAGCACAAAGAAGACAACCAAAGTGTGGCGGAAGAAAAAGGGAACCTCGGCTCCGCCAGATTCTCCAGCGAGTGAGGTCCAAACAAGTTGAAGACATGGAGAACGTCTAGCTCAAGACGTAAAAATAAGAGCCCTCCGATTGGGGAGGCCATCCCAATCGTTATCCTAGCTAGGCCTAGCACTTGTTCTTCTTTCATAAACCATAAAAACAAAATAAAAATATGAAAAATTAAAAACAACAAAAATAATAGGATTCCCGGCGATGCCCACTAGGGGCTAGCCCCTTGTATCATCCTCACTCTTTTTTGCAGGTCAAGAAGGGGGAGGAAGAGCCTGAATCAAGCTTAAGTCTTACAAAGACTCAAGCTTGGGGAGGGCCCCCAGGTAAGAAGGAGTTCAACGCTAGCTCGAGTCTTGCAAAGACTCAAGCTTGGGGAGGACCCCCAGATAAGTATTTCTAACTTTTCCTTGAATAAATAAACTCCCTGTTTCGAATAAATGCTAGAATCTTGGTGTTATGCTACACTTAAGGGAAATGATGATCGAGTTACAAATTAGCTTCCCATGTGTCGCATAGATGCAACCTCTACTCCCGACATACGTGTTATTTTTATTTGAGCATGATCACATCATGAGTCTTGCTTAAGTCCGTGGGTTGCATTTGTTACACCAAGTCTGAGCATTGTGGATTGTGATATGGCATGATTAGGACTTGTTGCAATTTCTTAGTATGGTTTCATCCAGAGATGTTTTTCTTGAATTGCTGCAAGTACCTAAAACCCTTCTGTTTTGGCACACTTCTCTTAGTGTGAGGATTTATTTACCTACCAGAGCCATATCATAATATTCGAAACAGCCCCACTCATAGCTATTTGTTTATGTATTGAGTTTTGTTAAGGTTTGATGTACTCTTGAAACTAAGCACTCCTAATTTTGGTTATAACTCCTTCGCGTGTGTTTTCGAAAATTTCTCTCCACCAAATAAAAAGGGGAATGTTTGGATAAATCAACCAAACATTTTTCAGAGTTTGTAAAACTTTTGGTCCATCCAAAAGGCTCAAGAATATTTCAAAATATTTCTTTGAACCATGCAAAAGTTATAGCCCCTTGCATCATGGAGTAGTCAAAAAAAAACTCCATGGTTGCATGACAAAAGTCAAAGGCTATATGGTTCCTATCATAAACATCTTGAGCAAAATAAAGGACCAACGTTTTCAAAACTCCCTTCCACAAGTGTGAGTTCATTTTCTCCCCCTCCATCACATCAGTTCTTATGACCAAAATAAATGAAGTTGCTACGTTGATTGAGACTCATTCTTTAGCTTTACAATATATGCATGACACTTGTGCATTCCTTACCAAGCTCCACATACACAGCCTCATTTGGTAGAAGGTAGGATGAGTGAAGCTTGTAGGAAATAAGACTCACATCAGAGTAGTAGGAGAAGTGCCGTCCAAAACAAAGGAGAATTTTTTTTTCCACCTTACCTTGCAGCACATAAAAACTCTGGATGCATACCTGCTAGAATTGTTTACTTGTCCAAAAGTGCCGTTCTAGTCTACAATGCTGCATGACAAGGTGTATCATATAAGCCCCACGATTTTTGTAACACGCATGAATATTTTGTACTCTCATAAACTTACCACTGTTTAGGAAGTACGTTGTTGCATCTTTATTACCCATGGGGCGCTTCTTTGTAACTCCTGATCCGCCGGTACCCAGAGTTGAGTTTGCTCGGGACGAGCAAAGTTTAAGCTTTGGGAGGTTGTTGGTGGTCGTTAAACCATGATTTGACCGCCACCCTACCGGTAAATAAAAACATAACACCAAGATTTTGTGCATAGTAGATAGGAATAACACTACTCCACAAGTTTTGGTGAATATTTGGATGCAGGAGTGAATAATAGAGGAAAGTGGGCCCAGCCAGGGAAATTCCCTGGCCGGCCGGCCCCACCATAGGCCAGCCGGCCCCACCTGGTGGCCGCAGGCCTCGGGCCCCCTCCAGTGGACTGAAAACTGGCCAACCACGCACAATTCAAGACCAGCCCAGCAGAGTTGCACCGCCATTCTAGAAGGTGGGCCATTTGGGCCTTAACTTGGCCCCTACTTCAATTCTGCCGACTCCACGAAGAAGCCGACATTCAGACCGCCTTCAGGGAGTGATCTAGAGCGTCGAGGCAGAAGTCGGTGGCATTCAATGCATTGCTACTATTCAGCTCCCTTTCGCTCTACTTCCCTGCGGAAATATAAATACGATAACCCTGGAATACTCCAAGTTGAAATGCTACAATGGTGATCCGTGCGCTTGCGGAATTAATGAATTTAATTTTATCGCATAAGAACCGCCAACACCTTACACCAACTGGCATTAAACCCGTAGGTCACAAATGGGTGTTTGTCCGAAAGAGAAACGCTCAAAATGAAGTGACCAGATATAAGGCAAGACTCGTAGCTCAAGGTTTCACGCAGAGACCTGGCATTGACTACGAAGAAACCTACTCTCCCGTAAAGGATGGAATTACTTTCCGGTATTTGATCTCAATGCATGGCGATGAATATGAATTTGCAGATGCGACTTATGGATGTGGTCACAGCATATCTATATGGAACGTTAGATACAGAAATCTATATGAAAGTTCCAGAAGGTATTAAAGTCCCGAATGAAGATGAACACAAATTATATAGTGTCAAATTACATAAGTCACTATACGGTTTGAAACAATCAGGAAGAATGTGGTACAACAAGCTGAGTAGATTCCTATTGGAGAAGGGATTTATGAAGAATGAAGATTGTCCTTGTGTATTCATAAAGAAATCAGAGAAAGGTTTTTGCATAATCTCTGTTTATGTTGATGACTTGAACATCATTGGTACTACAAATGAAATTGAAGAATCTTGCTCATACTTGAAGACTGAATTTGAAATGAAAGATCTGGTCAAGACTACATATTGTTTAGGTTTGCAACTTGAACATACCCCCGAAGGGGTAGTCTTGAATCAATCAAACTATACCAAGAAGGTATTAGAGAGATTTAATATGCACGAAGCATATCCACTCAGGTCACCTATGGTGGTGAGATCACTTGATATAGATGAAGATCCCCTTAGACCAAAGCAAGAAAATGAGGAATTATTAGGACCTCAATATCCATACCTCAGTGCCACTGGAGCCTTGATGTACCTTGCAAATGGTACGCGACCCGATATAGCTTTTGCTGTTAATCTACTTGCAAGATATAGCTCAGCACCGATTCGGAGGTATTAGAATGGCATCAAGCAAATCCTTCGATATTTGAGAGGAACTGAAGATCTTGGATTATTTTTCAAGAAGAATGGAGAATTAACCCTTGTGGGTTATGCTGATGCTGGATATTTATCTGATCCACATAAATCAATATCTCAAACGGGATATGTGTTTTTATTTGGTGCAACTGCAACTTCTTGGAAGTCAACGAAGCAAACGTTGGTTGCTATATCGACAAATTATTCGGAGATCATCGCATTGTTTGAAGCTGCAAAGGAGTGCGCCTGGCTCAGGAGAATGACAAGCCATATAATGAATACTTGTGGAGTGGCGTATACTCCATCTCCTACAATTATCTATGAAGATAATAAAGCTTGTATTGCACAAATAGAATCGGGATACGTAAAGTCAAATAGGACAAAGCATATGTTACCTAAATTCTTCCACACGTATGAAATGCAAGAGCAGGGAGAGTTTTTGGTAGCACATGTCCGATCTTGTGACAATCTTGCAGATATGTTTACAAAAGCATTACCTGCTCGCACTCTCGAAAAGTGTCGGCATGGTATTGGCATGAGAAGACTTAAAGAAGTGCTTGGAACAGGGGGAAACTTCCCTAAGTACATCACATTCTCGAATTAAGAGAGTTATCTCGAAGATAATTCATATCAGTCATGCAGATTGATAAACATTAAGCATGAAAATTAAAACATTGTACTCTTTTTCCCTTATGAGTTTTTCACATGAAGTTTTCTCAATAAGGTTTTTAATGAGGCAATGTGTGCAATGTGTGGTGGTAATATGTGCTCTTTTCTCCATCTTTCCTACTGGGTTTTTAGAAGTTTTTATGAGGTATATTTATCATGATAAAGAGCCCAAGGGGGAGTGTTGTAAAAATCTTATTGGGCCAGGCCCACCTTCTAGAAGAAGGAGTCCTGGCCTATGTAGGCGATTTTATCGAATCTGGACCCAACACGAAGTTAGGGTTTCCCCCTTATAAATAGTTGAGAAAACCCCTCCTGTGTACTAGACACCAGAATTTTGCAACAAAGAATTTTGTCACCTCTATTTCAGTTTGAATTTCTGTTATATGTCGTGATCTATGTGCCGTCGTTCCGGCGATAATCTAACAATTAAATTCGGCTTTTTAGCTACTTAGGAGTAGTTGCGTGAGGAAAAAAGTGATTTCTATGTAGGAATATTGCCGATTTGATTCTTGATTTTTGTGAAGGTTATTGCATTGGTTGCCTATTTTGAGTATTTATTTTTTTTTAAATTTTAATTTTAGAAAATCAAGGGCTCAGACTGATTTCTACTCCTGAGAAGGAGGGACTACCGTAACACTACCCCAATAAAAAAGGAATCTATAGAACAAAATAATTAAAATTTTGTAAACATGAATAGTAAAATAAAAGGCCATACAACAAGAAAGGAAAAATAATTGATTACTAATTTTATTCAATCCATATGAAGAGAAAAAATTACTTTCAATAAATTAATTAAAAAAAGGGAATGAACTAAATATATCAATTTCCACCACCCTCTTTTCCACTTCCCCACTCATGTATAGATCCAAAACTTGATCCAGAAACTTCAGTTAAGAAAGCCTCTAAGAAAATCAACATTGACCTTGGAGGGTGAACAAATAAGATGGGACCTACTAAATTCACACAAGGATAGCAATTAAACTGAGCCCGACAAGCCGTTCCCGCAAGCTTCCATCCGCCGAAGGCGATGCCCCGGCCCTCTGGTATCAGTTGTACTGGTACTCCCGCCATCCAGAAATATATAGTGTACATCTAGTTTTGTCCTAAGTCAAAATTTTCAAACTTTGACCAATAATATTTAGAAAACCGTAAAGATTGATAACATGAAAATGATTTTACTAGATTCATCGTGAAACACTAGTACAAAAAAGGCCTAATATGACACTTCAAAATTTACAGCAGTGGCGGACACACAACGATCCGTCACTGCTAGCTCAACGCCGGTTACTGTAGCAGCTAGCAGTGGCGGATGGGATGACGTCATCGCAACTACAGGGCCTAAAGCACTCAGCAGTGGCGAACGATATGACGTCATCGTCGTGCGTCACTGGACATAGGCCAACAGTGGCGGACGCAATGACGTCACCGTGTTCGTCATTGCAGTTTTTATCTTTAGTGGCGGGCAGGTTGCGTCACCAGCCCGCCACTACAAATTGTTTGGCCCAATAAGCCCATTTCACACCGAATGATATAAATTCCTCTCTAACCCCAGCGCAACCCTAGCCTTATCTCTTTCTCAGCCGCCTCCCTCTCCTCCCATCTCCCCACGCACAGCCGCTGCCTTCTCCTCCCTTCTCCTCCCTTCTCTTTCTCCCCAGCCCGTCGCCTCTCTCCCCGAGCACCAGTTCGCCTCCACGCGCAGCTGCCAGATCCGCACACGTCTTCCCCGGTGGTCGCGCGGGCTGTGAGGCGGCGCGCCGAGGACGCGGTGACGTCTCCGGGCAGCGGGGTGACCTCGGCGACGCGGCAGGTCCTCGCTCGTCCAAGCTCTGCTTCCCTCCTCCCCTCTCACTTAGCAGGCGCATCCCCGGCGGAGGATGTGCCGCGGCCACGACGGGAGGCCTGCGCGAGGGGTGAGGAGGCCGCCGCAGCCGGATCCAGGTGCGACGCCTCCCGGGCCGGCCAGATCCGGGCGTGCATCGGAGCGGGAGTGGCCAGGCCAGCACGCCGGAGCAGAGCGGCGAGGCCAGCGCGACGGAGCGGCCGCGGCCCGCTCCTCTCGCCCCTCCACGATGCAGCCCGCGCAGATCCAGCGGCGTGCATCCAACGGCGACGCCGATTCGTCCTCCGCGGCGCCGCTGCCGCCGCTGCTGCGGGCGAGCTCGCTTCCCACGAAGACGGAGCATGAGCGGTGACGCCGCCGTGAGACGCGGAGCCAGCGCCGCCTCGATGCCCGCTGGAAGCGCGTCGAGCGGCAGGTTCTTGCTGAGGCGTTCGATTTTGTCACAACTGGGGGGAGCAGCTCTGTCAACACCGCAGAACAAGGTATATTGATATGCATCCCGTTATCTCCTACTAGTACCTGTTAATGCCTTTCATTTCGTGTCGTTTTCAATTTTGGTTGTTGGTCGTTTCGTCCCCAAAATTATGGTAGATGTATCCTATCAGTTCAAAGCTTTTGTGCCTAGGTATGGAGTCAGTTCAAAGAACTAGCGGATGGTTGAATGTATAATTAATAGTAGAGATCGATAAGTAACTCCGTTCCTCTTTCATGGGCGTATTTGGGAGAGGCACAAAAGACCAAGTCCCTCTTTTAATTGCCACAAACACATTGTTTTACTGTTAATTACTTTGGCGACCCTTATGTTAATTGCCACAAACACACTGCATTTCAAGTGAAACACTTCTGATATTCAGTAAATTCATCTGCCCTAATTCGTCAATAGTTCTGATATCTTAGATGCATGCTCTACTTCAAATAAAAGTCACATAGATGTAAACAGTACTACCATGTATTCTTCCATCTGAACACAAGTTTACCTAATGATCTGCCTATTCTCAAGTTGACATCATCGTATTTGTTGACAGTGTTGCCTTTATCTATGCCTAATTTATCCATTTTTCCCTGTCAGTGATAGGGCATCATGGTGAAGCACAACATAACTGAATAGCAGATGAGCACAAAGCAAGGTACAAGTGTAGCTTCAAATGCCACGATTGTATACTGATGGAAGATTCTTAATGACCACTGCAGACCGTGCTTGCATTTTTTTCATGGCTATGTACCTCCTGTAAATCAGTGGTTGCTATTTATGTTTCGAATAAACAACCTGATATGTGCAACCCATTATTATGTTAACTCAGCTTCACAACCTGATGGTGTAAGACTAATGCAGTTGATTGTGCCTCTATTGTTTCACTTCTTTCTGTCATGACTCATTTGATGCTAAGTCTCTGTTGCTTCTAATTTGCAAGACTGTCTGCTTAAGTGTTGCTATATAGCAACATCAAAAGGGACAGCAAAGCAGATTAGAGGTAATAGGGCTTTTTTTTAAAAATTTAAAAAACCATTGTAGTGGCGGGCATGTTGATGTTAGGATGCCCGTCACTGCTAAAACCGCCACCAGTGGCGGGCACGCTGATGTCAGCGTGCCCGCCACTGGACCTGATTTCTGTGGCGGACGCATGCGTCCGTCACTGCTCTTTGTGCATTTCTAGTGGCGGAAGCGCAGTGGCGCACTGTTTGTCCGCCACTACAGGCTCATTTTGCCCGCCACTGAAGGCCCTTTTTGTATTAGTGAAATGAAATTTCATAATATATAACTATCTTACTTTGAAATAATATATATTTTTAGATATTATCGGTCAAAGTTTAAAAAGTTTGACTTAGGACAAAACAAAATGTACACTATATTTCTAGACGAAGGGAGTATATATATTTGCAACGAGACGTGCTCTGGACTCCATGCCAGCTGATGGATCGGGTCCCACAACGATGCACCGACGGGTAAGAAAGATATCTCTGATCATGTGTGCGAATACGTGAGTGAAGAGTAACGCATAAAGAGAGAGGATGCCCATCGGCAGGCAAAAGCAACCCCCCCCCCCCCCCCCCCCCCCCAATTAAAGGCTTTATGGAGCTGCTGGAAAATTAATAAAGTGTGTTGCCCTCATTTCAGAGGTAGTGCGCATGTAGTCTCGCGTGCGTGCATCATCTCCGTTCTTGATCTGATGAATTGAGTAACTAAACTGAGGTCTTTTAGTAACATTTGCAGCATCTATCCAGGGAGGGCGAAGCTCAGGCCTGCAGGCCTTTTCAAGGAGACGGGAGGCTCTCACAACGGGTGAGGAACAGAGAAGCAGGAATATGGTACGCGACTTTGACAGATATATTTATCATTAAGTTTATTATGTTGCAGTGATGCTAATTAATCTGTCGATCGCAAAAGGCAGCGAGGCAGAGACCGTGCAGTTTGGAGGCCTGCAGTCTCCTTGCTCTGCCATTAACTATGTGCAAGAAAGCAACTTTTTTAAATGATCCGGATAGATCAGTGCATGGTTTCAGCCTGTTAGCAAGACCTATACTGAGGAACTTTCTATCTATATATAATAAACATGTATGTTGGGCATATACACACTTCTTTTATATTATTCTAGATTGGTCTGAGAGTCTCTATTGCATCCATGCATGATTTGAAATAAGTTTTCGTTTTCCCGGTTCTTAAAGTTCTAGACATGGCAATTAATTAAAAAACAAATTAATTTGAAATCTGAGGATTGGAATCGAATTCCAGTTCAGCTGACCCGAATGTGGTGTTGTATTAGTTGTTGCCTTTGTTTCCACTGGAACATCAGTGAAATGTCTGATTATTCAAAATGCATTTACAAGAAATATAAAGTGCGTCTAACTGATAAACACTAGAATGAAAATACAGTGACAGCTCATACGCTAGTCAAGTCTGATCGTGGTTTATTTAATAGGCATCCTTCCTTACAATAATGCATGCATTTTTCTTTCTAGGGTCAGTATCGCCGCATCGGGAGTATGGAGCATCACTTGGTAAAAGCAACTTCAACAATAGCCTCACTGCATTATCAGCTGACTGATCTGTGGAGGAGTCCTAGGGGAACAGTGCTTCGTATTGAAGCATTAGCACTGGTGGCAATCGCCATCTCCTTCTTGCTTGCTGCCTTTGGGTCCTGCCGCCGCTCGTCCAATCGCTGGATTGTCCAAAAGGGTTTCTTGGCTGCACAAGTGTTATCTCTATCCCTTGGAACTTACAGCATTGGCCTAATGCAGTCTTCGTCGGTGAAGAGTGAGATGTATCCCGTATGGGCCGTTTCCTTACTCACCCTCTTTGGCTGCGCTGACCCAATCACCACCTACATTGGCCTTGATTACAAGGGCCCGCTCTCGAAGATAATATTTCAGCTTTGCCTCTACTGTGGCTATGTGCTGTTGATGAGTGTCCCAACCATATCCAGTGTTGTGGGTAACTTAGCCATCGGCATGTTGTCTGCCATCACATTCATCAAGGGATTTCATAGGTCAATGGCACTTGTGCTGCCAAGCTTAATACGGGATGAGATAAGATATTTTAACTCTGAAGAATCAGGTGCATTAGTAGGTAATGGTGAAGAACTACAAGTCCATTTAGAAGCTTACATTGCCGACAGAGAGGTGGAGGGAGGTTATTGGACTCTTAGAATGGCTGACATACATTCAAGCTGCAATGACATGGGTGAGCAATGGTTAAAGATCACTGACAAAGATAACGCAACTATTGAAGATGCGTGCCTCGGCTACTCTCTGTCTCATTTGTTACAACGGCGTTTCCTTGGGTTGGACTCCACTAGGGAAATGGAAAAAAAAGGAGAGAAATTCGAGAGATTGGTACTGGACGGTCGGGTGATCGACTATAAGAGGACCTTGAAAGTGATTGAGATTGAGTTGGCTTTTCTCTACGAGGTCTTTTTCACCAGCAACGAGTTCCTCCATTTCTATCAAGCAAAAGGTGCTAGTATCTGGGCACTGGCTTCATTCATTGGGATATGTTTTGTCGGGGTAGCGGCTGCTATTCCTGGGACAATGACCAGCCGGCACCATGTAGCCTCTGGGGGTCCCGGTGCTGCTGGCACTATTGTTGTTGACACCACAACGGCGGACCTGATCATCACTCTTGCCATATTAGTGTCATTAGCTCTACTTCAGCTTCTGCAGCTGATTCGGTGCTGGACATCCAACTTTGCAAGAGTTGCCTTTGCATGCCAGTACGCCTTAACCCAGAAGAAGGAAACTGAAGTAGACGCCAGACTTCTGGTGGCTACAACATCACCCTCGTGGCGGTGGATGAGATTGAAGGCATTTGTAGTTACCAGGATGAATTGGTTTGACAGGTACCTCTGGCAAGACAAGCTCGGGCAGTATTCACAAGTCGGTACAGCGAAAAGCATGAGAAGATGCCTGTACTTTTGCACCGAGTGCCTCTGCCTAACATGTGCGTGCGGCGATGTGCATCGTTGTCCGACATGGTCACGCTTCCTTCTGGACACTGGAGTGCGGTACACGTATCTGGTGCTTCAGGAAGTGTTGCTGGGCGACACAAACACGGGAGCTGCCATTAGGTTGCACGACGACGTGAAGGCAGCCGTCGCTGATTTCCTGGGCCGGGTCAAGAGCAGAAGAATAGGGAAGGAGTGGTCGTCATTGTTTGACGACAACGGGGTTGACGCATCCTACCTTCCCTACAACTGTGCCACCGATGGACCTGCTGCTAGGTTGCTTGGCTTCGTGGACCGTGTCATGATTTGGCACATTGCGACATGCTATTGCGAGCTAGCGGAGCAGGAGGAGGAAGAGAAGCGCGCACAGGGTGGAGGGAAAGGGTGTCTTTCATCAAAAGAAGAAAGGAGGGAGGCGACGACGGAAAGAGGAGAAGAAGAAGGCAGTGACAGAGCGAGGGATCGGCGCGTGGCCATAGCTCTGTCCAAGTATTGCGCCTACCTGGTGGTGTCTGCGCCACAGCTACTCCCTAGGCAGGCAGTAGAGTACGACTTTACTCAGATCATAACAAGGGAAAAGATGGACGAGGTACGCAGATACATGGTTTACTGGATACAGAAAAAGGAGCTGCAGAGCCACAACGAACTACCAGCATGGTTATTAATCGATGCCGATGCCGATCGGATACAGGTGGCGGTGGATTTGCAACAAGGAGTCGACCTATGGCAGCAGGATAGACTCGGTCATTGGCAGAGATTCGGTGTGTACTGGGGGAGGTGGCTTTGCAACAACGAGTCGCCGCAGCCTGCAAGATGGTCCGCGCGGCGGCGCTCCGATGACCGCTGGAAGGTGCTGGCGCTTCTGTGGGTGCAGACGCTGCTCTACGCCGCGCCGTATGGCGACGTGCAGGCGCACCTGCAGCGCCTGTCGCAGGGCGGCGAGTTCATCACCCACCTCTGGGCCCTGCTCTACCACCTCGGCATCGACAAGTGGGAAGCAGGAGAGACGACCGAGCAGCAGGAAGTAACCGTCGAGCGGGAACCAGCCGACTCTGCACACAGAGGAGGAGGGGGAGGAGGAGGAGGAGGAGGAACTGGAGAGATCACAGAAGAAACCATGGGCTGATCGATGAGGCTATATACGTGCGTGTGCGCTCCATTCTTCCTGGCCTCCTGACCGATCGCATACCTCCTTAATTCCAACATCCAAGGAATAAAAAGCTCTTTTGTTCAAGTAATGTTCCTGCCCTAGCCCGTGGGATGAACTCCACGTACGGTTTAATTGTGTTTTCTTTTATTACCTTCATTTTAACATAACATTGATTCGCATGGGGATTGCTCGCCTCGTCGCTGCCCATTTGTATTGCAATGTAATAATAGATATGCAACTCTTCATTTTCTTCAAGATTGGGGGCGTTTTATTCGACTTATGACTATTTTTGTTTCCCCTTAATAATACAATGTTATGGGAGAAGTGCTCCGGTCGAGTTCATCGATGCATGTCAAATTGTTGTATACTTTGTTTGAGTTCTTTAAGTTTGAGAACCCAAATCTAGCGTTGTGCAATTAGGTAGTCCATTATTCTCACAAAGTTTTATATGTGAAAGAATCCACATAACGCTTGCAAGGAGAAACATTTCACCAATATAAGTATCAGTCCGGTTTCTATGAGCACAACGGCCTGTGCCCACCGGCCGGCTCTTTATCGTTGGATGCGCAAAGATCATCAAGGTTCGTGAGGTGTCCCCATCTAACGCGATTTCTAATTGATAGTGGAAAGGCCGTAAAAATCCGTAACAACGTTGGATTGATTGCGCCCATATTTATTGAACATGTGTAGTATTTTGGACCAAAATGGTACCGCGCGTGCATGCAGGTACCATCTGCCCATCAATGGGGTGATTACAGCATGTGCCAGGACAATCTTCTGTAATCCAAGCGCGCGCGATGCGTCCATCGACTCCGGACAATCCCCTATGAATTGGCCGTCTTTGTTAAGGCTAGGATGCGAAAAATTGAATACATGAATGAGCCTAATTGAAGTTAAATATAAATTATTACAAATAATTTCAATGGGTATATCTGTTTATTTTCTCTGATCGTTCATTTCCTTGCATGTGACTGTTTTCTTAGGAGTACCTTCTGTGATTTTCAGACTGTTCACCTTCATTTAGATATCATTGTTGGATATTTGAACATTTCATAAAAAGGTTGTGGGTTGACAAGTATTGTTTTACGATGACAATATTATGACTGCATGTCTTGCGGTTATATTGCTACTCTCTCTGTTCCAAAATACTTAGCATTCTAGCTATCTCAAGTTTTCCCAAAATAACATATGCCACAACTACTTTGATGGTGCCTACTACAGTTGAGTACCCAGCTCACTGTTTTCAAACGATATTGAACTCCCTAACTCAAAACAAAGAAAGAGGTTGTTGATCCGATTTCAAGGCAATTGGGCAGCATGAGATGATGTCAGAGGCAAGAGTATATGAGAGATGCGAGAAACCACATGCATAAAGGGGAAAGGGTAGTTGGGACATGACTCAATTTGACTTGTCAAATTTGATTCAAAACAATACACAAACTCGATGAAACATGTATTAAATCTGTTGGAAAGCTTATTGGGAACTTGCTACGGTGAAATTAATCTTTTGTTTCTTAGATCCTACGGTGAAATTAATGAGGAGCCATGATGGAGCGTTTGGGCGACGGGACACCAAGGGATAACGGCTGCCCGGATTCCTCCACGTGGCACCACCCATACCAGTCTAACAGCCACTGCGCGCGGCTCTGCTCCACCACGCGCGCGAGGCGCGAACGCCAGCCGCGAACGCCGCGGTCCCAACCCACAGCGCGCCATGGCCACTGCCGCTGCCGCCGGAACAGCAACCGGAGGCCTCGTCCACCTCCGTCCTCCTCACCTGCCTCCGCCTCCCTGGTCCGCCTCGCCATGCTTCGGCGCCTCCCGCACGCCGCACCGGTTCGGGGGTCAGCAACCTCTGCTGCGCAGACGTCTGCAACGGGCGGCGGCGTCGGTGGCAGCCGAGGAGGCTGCGTACACGGAGCCCGAGGCGGCGCTGCTCGAGGCCCTTCTTGGCGTCCAGGGCCGCGGCCGCGGCGTCGCGCCGCGCCAGCTCCAGGCAAGGGACTTGCGCTTCGCTCCAGCCGACGGCCTCTGCTCTGCCGTTGAGCGGCGCCGCGCACCACGTGTTCGGCGAAATGCGCGTAGGCGTGTAATTGACGCACTTCTCTTTCCGTCTCTGTGCAGGAGGTGGAGAGCGCCGTGCAGGCTCTGGAGTCCCTAGGAGGCGTGCCTGATCCGGTGGGTGTTTAGTGTACTGTGCAGTTTCTGTATGCTCTGGCCTTTAAAGTTTCTGTGTGCCCTGCACTTTAATCAGCTTGGTGTAGTTGTTAGTTAAAACTGGTATTCCATTCGCAAAAAAAAAAAGGGTTAAAACTGGTATTCGTTCCTTGTTTGCCAATGCCACGCAAATTGTCACATGAGATTAACTCGCATCTTCAGTTGTGCGAAGTGAGTTGAATCCTTTGGTAATTCCTTCCCGGCTGCAGTGAATGAAATAGTTGTGACATCTTCAATTTAGATGTAGCTTTATGCATCTGAAAACTGAAGGGATGCATATATATTGCTGAGTAAAATTTTCGTATAGCTGGAACTAAATATTTTCAATAGCTAACTAATGGAAGTGTCGTATAGCTTTTCGAAAATCAAGGTAAGGCTCTTAGAGAGAATAAATATCATCACCATATATATGCTCAACAAAACTGAATAAGATTTGATAAAAAACCAAATGAAAGGTTTCCCTCATTATGGTTTCCCTGCAGACCAGTTCAGGTTTAATCGAAGGTAGCTGGCAGCTCATTTTCACTACTAGACCAGGAACAGCGTCTCCCATTCAGGTCAAGTAAAACAAACACGCTTGTTGGACAATTTATGTTTCATCAACGATATGTCCGGGTAGATGACTAAACTTTTGTCAAATCACATCTCCTGCAGAGAACTTTCGTTGGAGTCGATTCTTTCAGGATCTTTCAGGAAGTTTACCTTAGGACAGACGATCCAAGGGTGGTCAATGTTGTCAGATTTTCAGAATCTGTTGGTGATCTGAAAGTTGAGGTAATTTCGGTGCCAATGTTGCCTGAATTCCTACTTCGCATGGTGATTTATGGATTTGAATCATTCCTATCTGATTCTACATCTGCTTGTGATCCCCAATCCTGCCATTTCACTTATTATACCTTCAGTGCCTATTATATATATTAGATATCATTTCACTGAACTAATTACATCCTATAAAGAGGGTCACTGGGTTTTAGATGCTTAAACTACAGAAAGGTTTCAGGATCATGTTCAAGGGACGTGCATGTATGCTTTAAGTTTCACTGAGTTAGATTATTGCAGGGAGCTAGTGCATCAACTAATTTTTTGTTGACTTGTTGTGAAAGCTGTTATTAAACTGAATGAAGAGTGGCCAGATGTCAAATATTATTTGGTACTCAGTGCAAACTAGCATCATGTGTGTTGCAAGGAAAAATAAAACGTCATGAATGTTTTCAGAAAAGAGATTTGGATACAGAATATGGTATGTTGAGTCATCTTATCTACTTAATCCTAAACTCCCAATAAGCTTGAAAACTTGAAAAAGCAATGTCCATGTTATAGACTGTTTCCTATCAGTAAATCGTCTCAACTGATCAATACTTGATCATCATTTTTTATTATGCTTTTTATTGTTTTACGATAAACTGTAACGGGACACAATACCTTCTTACCTTAGCATCGCAAAAAGTACCGATTTAATAATGCTTCAACCATACAGCTGACCTATCTTACTGCTAAGTGCTACTTTGTAGCGCCTTTTCTCTAATGAATTTACATTGAAATGTTTCTGAAAAAACAAAATCAGGCAGAAGCAACAATTGGGGATGGAAAACGCATTCTTTTCCGTTTTGACCGTGCAGCATTCACCTTCAAGTTTCTTCCATTTAAAGTTCCATACCCGGTGCCATTTAGGCTTCTTGGAGATGAAGCAAAGGGTTGGCTTGACACAACATACTTGTCCCCCTCTGGCAACATACGTATTTCAAGGGGAAACAAGGTATAATTGTTGTTATTTTACTGCTTTCAGGATTGCAACATTGAGGTCATGAACTTAATAAGCTTATAATTTGTCTATTGATTTAGCACAAGTATACTGTGGAGCAAACTTATAACCCACCTATCCCTGCTGATCTGCTTGTATTTTATCATTTCTTCAACACAATCTGTAGTGCAGGGAACTACATTCGTTCTACAGAAAAGTGCAGACCCCAGACAAACTTTGCTGTCGGCTATATCTGCAGGGACAGGAGTAAAAGTGGTGTGTTATTACAGCTTCGGTTATCAGTAATTGCACCAAATGAATACAGTTAACTATACAATATGCTTGTTTTTAAACAGGTCATTGATGATTTTATTTCAAGCAAACGAGTAACCGAAGTTGATCTGAACAATCTCGTTGGAGAATGGCAACTGTTGTGGGCCTCACAGGTTAGAGTCATTCTTGGCATAAATTTCTTTATTTGAAATTCAAACTCATGGCAATAATGGTAAACCTGTAAACTAAACATTTTTATTTTTATTTTTTATTTATGTTATTCTGTAATGAGTTTCTATATTACTAAACAAATATGTCTGCAGTAGGGGTCTTCCATTCTACCTACAGTTTGTGTCAAAGAAGAAATGAGAAAAGAAAGTTTCTATATTAGTATACAAATATGTTTTGCAAGAATCTTGTCAGCCTAATGCCAGTTAAATAATTTTTTTCTGTTAGTGGTAGTAAATGGACTGAAGCACCTTCTAAACAGCAAATGGTCATTAGTGAAGGATGAATACATGCGAGTTTGACTGATCGATACCCTTCTTTGGGTGCAGATTGAAAGTCAAAGTTGGTCAGCTACTGCATCTATGGGCCTCAAGGGCATCCAGGTTAGTCCCAGAAGTCAAAACCAAATAAGTGATCAAGTGATAGTGTGATGCTCTACTGTGTGTGTTGGCATTTGGCACCTCACATGACCAAACAGTAAATGGACTTTGCATTCAGATAATAAAAAAAGATGGCCAGTTGCGGAATTCTGTGAGACCCGTTCCAGGTGTCAGCCTTAATGCAAGTGGCAACATATTGTAAGTATGGTGGTGCAGCATGAATATATATGTTTATGTTCGTTCCTTATTTAGGGGTGTACGATACTGACTTAGCCAGGTACAAGTCAAATTCTTTAGTCTTTACTTCAACCCTTAGCATATGTGATCTGCTATGACTGCCTGCTACAGTTCTTTACTAAATGCATATGTAGAACAATCTGTGCACATATGGAGATACTAAAAAACTAACATTTTGCAAATTACCCTACACAGCAGATTATGAATTATTATGTGAGGTACAGTTTGATTTCAATGCTGACTCAGTACATTGCACTGCATTTGTAGCAAAAAGAACAGCAATACCTTTAGTGTGTCCATGAAAGATGGAGCTGTTCAAGTAGGTGTTGTACAGCTTCCCTTGGAAACCCAAGGAGAACTGGTCATCGAAATTTTGTAAGTCATTCACAAATTCTCAAAATTAACTGATACAAGTAACACTTAGAGTACGTTCTTGGAGAATCAAATAGCAATTACCGTAATGCTTATTCTGATTGAGCTTTCCGTGCAGATACGTCGACAACAAGATCAGAATATCCAGGCTTAACCAGCACATGCTAGTCCATTTACGCATATCAAACACAACATAAATAAATGTCTAAATGAATGGATGTGGATACATATTGCTTGACTTCATTGTTGGGCATACGTGGAATCAAATCGCACCAGCTCAAATGATACACTTTTGAGGTCATGGTTGTTCTGATGTGCATAATTCAAACGATGAAATTCATGGTAGAGCTAGCAAACTAGCTGATGTGTAGGCTGTATATATGAATGCTGTGGTGTGCATTAAACACATCAGGGTCATATCTCTGAAATTCCTGTTGTTAAGAATTTTTGTACTTATAAGCAATGGCGCAGTTGTTACTTTTGTCATAGTTCAGTACTTTCTTCGTCATGCACACCTCAATCCACCAGATACCTGATGTGTATGATGTGGCTTAGAAGTCTGATGTGCGCGTTAGACACGTCAGGTCAATATATGTGCGCCTACTATTGTTAACGGTTTGTGCTGCTTAAACAAATGGCAGAATTGTTACTTTTGTCATACTTTAATACTTCATTCGTCATGCACACCTTACCTCAGTCCAAAAAGGACACAGAAGTGACCATACAACTTGAGCAAGACTTTATTAATCTCTCAGATCAGTATTACACATTCGCTGCTTCGAAATTCCTTTCTGAAATACCGAAGGCAGAATTGCCAGTACAATAGTACTTTCTGAAACAATCCACCAGAAAGGAAAGGACAGACAAGTGACCATACAACCTGATCAAGGCTTTATTATCACTTATATTGATCAAGAGTATTTCCACAGAAGCATTGAACAGAAGTTTCTTTCTGAAACAATGACTTCTTTATTTCCTTATTCCAAAGGAGATCAAACTAACATTACGTATGGTTTATTTATTCCCCAAAACTGAGTAGCTAGTGCTACTGACTCGATTAGACTGGAAAATTCAGACTTAATTATCCCCATCAGCCGTCAGATGCTGGTGCATCGGTTATCCTCTGATTTGGCTTTTTGGATCAGATAAATGAGGCTTCCGATATCTCCAGCAATCTTCAGCTTCTAATCGAAACTCCAACGCCGGCCGCCGTCTTCCCAAATCCAGCAATGAGCTCCTCGACGACGGCCATTGTCACCTGCATAAAACCAAAACAGACAAAGACGAAGCAGACGCAACTAAACGAACACAACTAATCGACTGAAAGAATAACTGAAGAAAGATTGGAAAAACAGAACCTAAATCGCAGCGATGACGGGCGGAGTCGGCAGGCAGGGCCGGACGCGGCGGTGCTCGGCCACCTCCCCGGCCGCCTTCCTCTTCCCGGTGCCGGTGCCGGTGCCGGTGCGGCTGCAGCTCCCGGCCAACGCCTGCGGCCCCGCCACGAGGGACCGGACGAAGAAATCGTACACCTCGGATCGGACGTAGAGGCGGTAGTCGATGGCCCGCAGGAAGCGGCGCTCCAGCGCGGCCATCTCGTCGGCGCGGATCGCGCGGCCCGAGCACACCTCGAACACGGGCGTCCACCTCTTGTGCGGGTGGCCGCCGAACTTGGCGCCGACGAAGACCGCGACGGCGGCGAGGCGGTGCGCCGTGGCCGGCTCCACCCTGAGCCCCGCCTCGGTCACTGATCTGCTGTTGCAGAACCGGGCCAGATAGACGGTCGCGAGCACGAAGCACGTGCCCTCCAGCCGGCCCGCCCGGTAGATCCGCTCCAGGAACTCGACGAGCGAAACGGACGGGGTGGCGCCGCCGCGGAACGCCTTGACGAGGTCGGAATCCGCGGGCCGGGGAGCGCGGGGGGCCGATCCGAGCGCCTCCGCCTCCACGAGCGTGGCGAAAAGACGGAGCGAGCGCGACGGGGCGGCGGACGAGGAGGCTGCCATCGTGGCGGTGGAGGGGAGCGAGGAGGCGGCGGCGGCTTCGGGTTCGTCGATTTGTGATTTGGCGCGGACTCTCTACTACCAATCTAAATAGGTGTCAGCGCCCGCAAGTACTATACGGACTTCTATACCGACAGAGTCCCATCGTATTCTTGTTGCGGTTGTTTCCAAAAAAAAAATCTAATCTAAACTAATAAAAAAACTACTTAGACAGAAAATAATTTTACCCCGTCGGATCCTATCCTCATATTGATCTTCATTATCACATCCTTGATTTACAATTAACGGTGAGCCTCATCCAAAATGTGTGGCGCTGTGGACAATGTTTGCATGTTTGCTGTGTAAAAATCTTACATTTTCTTATAAAATGTTTTGGATATATTAGTAAGGTTTAACCATTTTTGAAACTTACTTCAATATTTTGGATATATTAGTTCTAAATTTTCCTATAAAATGTTGAAATGATACATATAAAAATTTTGAAGTAAAAATCTATCCTACTCCCAAGCATAGTTACTCTTTTTTTTTCAAATCGTAGTTACCCCTACTTTAGAAAAAACAACCTTGTTATATGACCCCTCCATCTTAGAATGGGTACATAACCATGTTGATACCATCCATTGGGTGTGATACCTCTCAGCTTATGAGGTAATATGTTGGAATGTTGATCCTTTTAAAAAAAATAAAGAGTTAAAATAAGAAAAAATATTGATATTGGATCTCATTTTATTGTATTAAGGAAGAAGTCTATTTTACTACTCTCAAGTATCTTTGTTGTTCATTTAATCCCTTAAACTAAATTTTGCTCTATTTTACTCCCCCAAATTATTGAAATTGGTTCAATTCACTCTCTTATGAAATTTTTCTTTTTTGTAGGTACGCATCGTGTTTGAGGGTAAACTTTTGTGAGATTATAGGTTAAAACATATCTAGAAAAAATTTTAATGGATTTTTTAAACTTCTTTGTATGTGGAATGTGTGAAATATATATTCGATATGTGAGATAGAATAATTCAAAAAATATTTATGAAAAAATATGAAACAATTTTTTCAGCGTAGAGTATGATGTCATGTACCATCCTACAAAATTAGCTTCAAACATAACACATACAAAAAAAAAATTCCACTAGAGGGTGAATTTTAGTTTAGGGAGTTAGATGAATAACATTGATACTTTTGGGTAGTAAAATGGACTTCTTCTTTGTACTACTTCTACCTCGCAGATTATGAGATATAAATGTTGGAGTAGCTACAACTGAGATACAATGTTCAACTAGTATATTCAAAAGTTATTTTTTTAAAAAAATAAAAGAGTTAAGATAAGGAAAAATGATATTGAATCTCATTTTATTGTATTAATTCCAATAATAAAGATGGAGGTTCCAATACAATAAAAATAATTTATTGTTGAGGAGGAATATTCATTTGAAATTTAGAATGCAAACAATTGCATCCCACTTCAACCAAACTTTGTCTTATACGCATTTGGCCCTGGCCCCGCCCCCACCCACACCCGAAACCAGGTCGTCGGATTATACGACAGTGGGTAGTGCGTTCCTCAATCCGGATTATTATTTGATGACTGGTATAAACAAAGGTTGTAACATTTCTCATAAGTCATGCTGTAACATTTATTTGATGTAATTAATTCTCATAAGTCATGTTGGAACAAACTTTCTTTTTCTCATAAGTCTTTGTTGTTATATATGTTTACATAATACAATATTCACATTATTATTTGATCTTCAATTACTCCAAGTGGCCATAGCAAAGCAACTATTGAGATGGGACGAGCTATCGCAAATACACGCCACATTGCAGAATTTGCGGTTACCAAGTTTGAAAGGGAATGCTAGCTGGCAGTTTTAGGTTTTACCAAGTTTCAACAAAATTCAGTGGCAGCAGAGTTCAGGTTTTTCCTCGGTTTCTTTTATAATACAGTGGATCATCTTCGCCCTTGTTCCTTGTTCATGCAACCTAGTTGATTAACTATGATGACATTGGGCTTGGCACTCTCTTCGCTTGGTCCAGAACTGTTAAGGGCAGTGGGAGACGCAGTTTTAGGCTCCATGGTTAGCAAAATTGGTTGGTGACAAGTGAAAGGGGTCTTGGCCTAATGGTTAAGACATCCGAGTAACACCTCTCAGGTCCTGGGTTCGACTCCCCGTGGGAGCGAATTTCCAAGGATTTAACGGCATTTGTGCTTTCAGTGGTAGGCGACGCTCCCGTCGACAGCGAGGCGCCAGCGGTGACTTCGTATCTTTAGATTTGCCGGCTCAGTCTTCGAAGATGCTCATAGGGGTAGGGTTTGCGTACGTGTGTTCATAAGGGTGAGTGTGCGTGCGTCGTGAGTGTCTGAGTTGTACTGTGTAATCTCAAAAAAAAAAAATGGTTGGTGACAAAAAGAGATTGGCGATAGTGACCTCTTCACAATGTATGGTGCCGCACATGGCGATGTGGCCGTGGAATTGGATGACGGGAGCATCTCTCGTGGAGTAGTTTCCTTTATGTTGGATTTTCAATGGTGGTAGTGTTAGATGAGATTTGTGGTCATATCTTTCAGATTGATTCGAAGGATGATTGTGGGCATTGGAGGAGTGTTGCAATGTCAGTCTTCGGGTGAAAACCCTTGATCTGGTTAGATCAGTCGACGGTGGCGTTTGAGGCGTTGTTTACAAGTTGGCATTGTACTACTTTTGAGACCTTGCTGAGATCAATTCTTTGCCACGGAACCGCCACACCGCTGAGTGTAAAGATCATATGTGTTCTTTGGGGGAAAAAAAAGGAGCAGAGGTGTTGTTGGAGTGTAAACCTTTCCACGGCCAAAGAAAATGAACATCCCTTTGCCAACACTTGGCCGGTAAGTGACGTCCGCGAGTGGAGGCCCGGCCTATATCTGTGAAGCTAGGAACCACGAATCTTTTGCGGGTAAAGTTGAGAAAATATATCCCCATCACCTTGGAGGTGGTGATTTGTGTAAAGTGCATTTGTGTTATAGGTCAACTAGAAAATGCTAGAGAGCTAGTATATATTATGCCGTTATGATTTTTTATTTATTCCTTAAACATATTCGATGTGACTTTTTTGTGAAAAGAAACAAGACTTTTTTAGAGTAACAACTTATTTGTTAAACATCTTTACAACCAAAAAATCTAATGGCTAAAATTACTTAGGTGCTGGTTCACATTATCAATTAATCAAAGGTATCAAAAAACTTTGCCGGAATAAAGTTTGACAAATGTGTCGTAGGTTAAACATTTTCTCTTTTTTTATGGGTCAGAGGTTGTATAACTTATCATTATAGTTAGCTTAGACAATTGATCTTTTATGAGCAAGTCAAGTGATCTAGTTAATTAAATTAGACCAAAATCCAGTTATTATGGACGTTACCTTCGAAATGTTCTAACACCCACATCTTTTTTTGCCGGCGGGGGGCGAGGGTCGTGGATCGGAAGGCCTCCGCCGCCACAAGCACGGTGAAGAGGCAAAAGGAACGAGAAGAGCGGAGGAGGGAGGCGGCGGCTGCCATCTCAGATGAGATTAGGTTTCGCGGTTTGATTTCGCGTGGAAAAGGAGGCAAGAAAGGAGGTGGTTATTATAGGGGCTTGTGGATTAGTTGCTTGCGAACATTTTATTGGGCCGCTTCTTTCATGTGGCTGACCATTAACACTAATTTATGATAAAAAATGGTTTCCAACTAGTAAAGTTAATTTTTTGAACATCTCATTGCTCAAATTCCCTTTTATCTCCATAAATAAACTTTTCAAACATCCTATTGCCAACACTAAGGGTAGTGACGCCCAATAGTGAAGGTCATAATGCACGCACACTCACCCCTATGAACACACGTACGCAAACCTTATCGCTATGAGCATCTTTGAAGACTGAGCCGGCAAAACCTTGAGATTGACAAAGTCACCACTGGCGCCTCAGTGTTGACGGGAGCGTCGCCTACCAATGAAAGCACAACGCCATTAAATCCTAGAATTTTCGCTCCTATGAGAAGTCGAACCCAGAACCTGAGGTGCTACTGAGGCTCTTATAACTACTAGACTACAGACTCTTTTGCAATTATTATGGTAATTACTTACAAAACGCCTGTATGAGCTTGTACTCTATGGCCCGGGGCGCACGCGTTTGGCGAAGAGGTGGAGTGAGCGAGATGGCGCAAGTGCATCCTCGCCAGTTTTGGTAGTGGCGGTGGTGGCGGAGGATGCGACGGTTGGTGCCATTTATTTTGGTTTCGCGGGGATTAGGTGAAAAGGTGTTAAAATAAGGCGTTTCCTATAGCCGTAGTTTGTTCTTTAAGTGAAAAATGAGTATGAAAAATTCATTTTCAAATAGTTGCCTATGAGCAACCATAAAAGTAATTATGTCCTTTAGCATGGATTATAATGGCAGCAATAATTTGGAGAGAGAAAGAGGATGAAAAATATTTTCAGTAGTAGCTCATCATGTCATAAGGGTATTTAGGGTACTTTTTGTTATGAATATGACTTGTGTATTGATAATGACCCCATATGGGGCAATATATACAGTTAACATACATGACTCAATACCAGACTAGGACTGACTCTACAATGAGAGTTCAATTCTACTACTACTACTACTATACTCTTAACACCCCTCAATGCAAGAAATATGCAATAGCGTTGCATTTGAAAGTGTGAGTATTAAACACTAATTAAAGAAAAAAGATACATCCAAAGTCCGATCATGTAGATGTCATATAAGCCTGCAACTCTTGAGCAATGTCTATGTTGAAAAATCTCCTCCACAAGAGATTTTGTTTTGGAGACATCAGAACCGACAAACAAGAAGATATGTCAAGTAAAGCCAAAAGAAGGATAAGATGAACCACTACTACAAAATCGCAAGTAGCAGATGAGAGAGATGAACCATTGCTACAAATCGCAAGTAGCGGAATAGATGAAACTACCACAAATCGCAAGTAGTGAAAAGCTATGTTACACCGATACGGCGACACCGGTACCGATACGCGATACGGCATTTTCTCGAAAACATTGATAAGGTATTTTTATATGTACATATATATATTATTACGATTTTTTTCTTAAAATTGAATGCAATTATGTAGAAGGTAGAGTATAATGCATCCATACGCAACGTTCTCACGTCATGATGATCCGAAGGACTTAATCAGGGGTCGTTTTATTTGTGGAGAGGATGCAATAAGGTATGTGTTAGGACTAGAGGTATCCGGAAACAATCAGTGAGGTGTCAACCAAGTATCGAAATTATTTTAATTATTTAATAATCATAAATATGTGTGATACGCGTCCGACACGTATCAATGGAGTATCGGTGTCCGATATGTATCGGAGGAGTATCGGTATCCAGTACGTGAGCGTTTAGAAGTATCCGTGTAACATAGGTGAAAAGAGATTGATAAGCCATTGCTACAAATGGCAAGCAATGGAAAGAGATGAGATAAAAGAACTACTACTACAGCCTTAATTAACATAACAAATTATGAATATGACTTGTGTATTGATAATAAATTAAAAACCCCATAGAGGGTAATATATATGCTTTACATGGCTCAATACTAGATTTGTACAAGAACTCTACAATTAGAGTTCAATACTTCTACCGCACCCTTAACACTTTGGATCGAGATGACATAGCTTAGCAACTTCAAGGACCTGACCCTTGATGCACTTTACTCTCTATACTATCAGAACCCCTTCAAAACCTGATGGAAGGCTAGAACTTTATCAGCGACACCCATTAGCTAACTTGATCACATCTAACTTGAACACCCATTAGCTTGTCAACTTTTATATCTAACTTGAACAATTTCGAAAGCAGCGCCCTAATAACGTCCACAAGGGAGACCCCTCGTTCTCAATAGATGGATACGAGGAAAACTATTGCCAATATCAGATAGTACGATAGAACTTTGTCAGCAACAAAGATGATATTGTACTCAAACTGTTATGTTACCAACCCTGAGTAAACAAACGTACCTAGTCTAGGTTATAGTAACTCAGGCAAGACAAAATAATGAATGATATAAATGAGGTATTTCTCCTATATCTAAAATTACAACATGACTTGTGAGAAAAGAAAGATTACATGGTACAGAACTGCAATATTCGCATTATTTGATCTTCAATTACTCCAAGAAGCCAGAGCAAAGCAGCTATTGAGATGGGAGAAGCTATTGCGAACGCATGGTACACTTCGGAATTTGTGGTTACGAAGTTTGAAGGGAAGAATGCAGTTCCAATCTTCATTCAAAATTACTTATGC
This sequence comes from Eragrostis nindensis, assembly GCA_012490785.1. NCBI lineage: Eukaryota > Viridiplantae > Streptophyta > Magnoliopsida > Poales > Poaceae > Eragrostis > Eragrostis nindensis. The sequence continues at coordinate 1,138,956 of JAAXCT010000118.1, read as the reverse complement.
AGTAGCTAAATTATCGCACAAGGTCTTGTATGCTGCACTGCAATGCTTGAATTTTTCCTCTGCTGTAGCCTGTCCAGTTTATGTCATTAGTAACAAAGAATAATAGTAAAATGTTTGTAGAAGGTGAAAGTTTGAAAGTTTTCAGGTTATTGCAGTGCACTCAATCTGAACAAGACTTTCATATCAGATCTGTACTGAATCATGTATAGGCTAGTTTGAAAAACATGAAACAAGGTCTAGCACGTGTCGGATGGAACCTGTGTGAGTTGCTGAGCAATCTTTATTAATCTAGCATTGTGACAACATATTAACTTCGCGTCATAAAAAACATATTAACTATATAGAGCAATCTAGCGAATTTAAGAACAGAATTGCACTTGTAAAGTAATTTATTGAAGAACAGAAAACCAAAAAGGGGAAGCGGTTTTGAGCTATAGTTTTATATCTTTAATTGGAATTAACAATATCTCGATTATCGTTCAGTTCCAGTTTGATCCTCTCATAGTAGCAACTCATATAGCACAAGAAATGGCAAATACTACCAGCAGATTATTCACAAAATAAAATGAAATAATAAAAAATTCTACAGATGAAACAGACCAAAAATAAAACCCATATGTACTGAGAAATAATTACCTTAGATGACCCATTGTGACGATCTGGATGCCACCTAAGCGCACATGCTCGGTATCTGATGTCAAGAGGAAAAAAATTATACTGGAACAGTTCAGAAAGATGTAGAGATTATGGAACAATCCAACCTTTGCTCAAAAAATCACAACTCAAAGCCAAGGAAATGCTCAAAGATCTTACGCGCTTTTAACATCTTCAAGTTTTAGTGGACCAGAAGTGCTCAACCCAAGAGCTTGCCTTGCCAAAGATATCTCGGACGGAGCGGACACTATGTCGTCGTCGTCTGTATCATCACTCCAATTCCTGGAGTTTTCTGAATGAGCATGTCTGGAGTGCCTCCTGTGAAAATCATCATCAGACGAAAAAGACCAATAGTATGTGTGCTGCTGCCGAAAAGCGTTGCGAAATATAGTCTCCGGTTCCTCCTCATCACTCGTACAAAACTCAAACCTTCCTGTGGGGCCAGTTAAGAAACAACTTTAGCTGATCACATTCAATATAGTGTTGGCTAGTTAAAAGCATTGATTACATCAAGACTTTGAAATATTTATTAAATAATTTTCCATGCATATTTATGCACAACGAAAATATTCCTTGTAACCAACTGTTAGACATGGAAGGAAGAAGAATCCAAACATATGCAGTATCAGATAGAAAAAACAAGAAAGTATTTTACCCCTGCTCCTGAAATTTCCATAGTAAAAATCATGTGGGCGGAAACCATTGTTATTTGAATTCCTAACCCAACGGTGTCCTCTAAACCATGAAGGCCCAGTAGATGCATCTGCTTTCTCATCTTCTTCACGCCAACTCTGAACATCAAGATCAATATTAAGGGTTAATTCACCAGAATATTCTATATCTGTATTAACATTTTTCTGGGAGATTTTAATTGAAAGCTACAACCAGCAATGTAGCAAGATTAGAAAATATACACAAACGTCGTATATCACTGAAAGAGAAAACAGTACAGGAAGTATAAAAAAAAGAAAATAATCCACTTTATTTATTATTTCCTCCTAATTTCACACAACGGTATCAGGCCCCTTTCCTTCATCATAACTGTTGAGTTCTACATTACTTATAGGAATGAAGTTTAACGAGTGGAACCTACCAAGTCAGTGCTCAAATCTTCTTCCAGGAATCTCAATAGCTGTTTCTGATTGTATTCAAACACTTTACTGGGATTTCAACAGGCACTCTAGGGGCCAATTTCTAGTAGTTGAGCTGTTTTGCGGAATCCAGTTAGTAAAGTGCATTCAACTTAGAATAAATAGTGCGTTTGAAACCCATATAAATGCCAGCAGGAGCCTATACTGTTCTAATGTTTTCTGGAACACTCTTTATGTTATTTTCTTCTGTTTATTTGTACAATCTAAAATGCAAAGGAGTATCATAAAGATGATTCTGTAATATGTTAACCTAGTTGTCATAATAACAATTTTAGAAGACGTCAAAAAATTGTGGGAGCAAACACTGATATATCAACTCATATGTTCCCACATAATACAATACAAAATGATAAAAAATGATATAACACATGAATATGAACATTTTGTTACACTGACCTGGAAGAGGTACTCCGCATACTCCGACATATTCCGTAGCATTGACCTTTTAGTTTCTCTATTTCTCCTACGTTTTGCATAATAATTGAATCTCTGGCAAACAAAAAAGGTAAACAATGTTGGTATTTTTTTTCCACTTTTAAAATAGTTTGCAATGAGAAGCCACATATATTGCACACCACTACTTAGCATAACCATATATACAGAAAAAAGATGCTAGACTACGGAAACGTAAGCAAAAGAAAGCTGAACAGATTAATTGGCTGAAAAGAGAATCGCTGAATCAAAGCTTCGCGTGCTTAATATCAAGCCAAAGCAACCATCTTCACAAGTTTTTTCATGCGACCACCATCTTTCAAAAGTACAAAGAAGTTCCACAACAACTGTGCGCTACGCAATCAAATACAATTTGATCAACAAGTTCCTCACGAAGCATTTTATCAAGAACAAAATGATCAATGCACAAAAATTGTATGAGAACACACCAGGAGAAACAGTTCTCAAGAATCAAAGATCAAACAAAAATGTCCTCAACTTTCACATGTATCGCCCCAGACTGAGCTGCATGTGCAGGCACCAAATCCACCTACTGCCATCATCTAGCAACGAGGTCTAAGCAATTGATCCAATAGATCAAAGTAGAGCACCATTCCGATTCTTTACTAGAGCACAAATTATCAATCCCGTGAGCAGCACACCGATGGTGCCGCAGAGCAGCCCCCAAACAGGCATTTCAGCAAACAGATTCAAGATCAGCTAAAAGAACTACGAGCGGATCAAACAAAAGGGCCCACCTTTCCTAATGGAACGAAACGAGAGGCTGCTAATAATTCAGCGCAGAGAAGGGAGAATGGATGAATTTTGGGGGGAGGGGCGTTACGTGTTGCCACTGGGTCTTGCGCTTCCGCTGCAGGACGGGCGTGGAATGGAAGGACGCGGCGGCCGCTAGCTGCTGCGGGGCCGCCGCCAGTTGGTGCGGCCGGGAGCCGGGGAGGAAAGCCGACCTGACGTGGTTCATCATGGCGGCGAACGGCGGCCGACGGCGACGACGGCGGCGGCTGTTGCAGTTCACCGCATGACCATCGAAGGTCTCCGATGGACTTGCTGGCTCTCCGCAAGAGAAGAAGAGGGGGTTGTCTGGGGTAAAAAGGCCGGCCCGGGAATGGCCCAAAAAGGGTAACCCTCCTTTCTTCGCGGATCCTATACGTAGGGCGGGCTATGTTTAACCTTTAAAAATTCAGTGTTTGAGATTCATGCGAGACTAGATGAACACGTGAGATTCAATCTGGTAAAGAGAGGAGGAACCAGAAACTGACATGTGTCGCCTTCCTGTTGGGGCGGGTGGGAGGGAGGAGAAAAAGAACCGGTTTTTAAATTTCAAACGCATTTTTCTCCCAAACCGTAAGTCCGTTTTCGAATCCGTTTGAAGCATGATGTTATTTAGAATCAATACTACAAAATGAGATTCAATATAAATATTTTCTGAAATTGAAATTCAAATTTTTCGTCAACATTTTGAATGTACTATGTTAACATTTTGTTTTCACTGTGTCAATATTTTTTATGTGCTATGTCAACATTTTTGGCGAAAATGTTACTCTGTTGTTTGAAAATGTTGACATAGACTTACGAAAATGTTGAAACTATTATTTGAGTTGACGTTTAGTCGGTAAACTAAGTTGATTTAAGTGGGGCCAAATTTGATGGGCTATTGGACTGACCTATAACTTGAATTTTGTAGGACGACCTACGCATAGGATGTCCTTGCTTTCTTTTACCCCTACAAATTTAGCGTGCTAGTGGGACTAGTTTGGATGGAAGGGATGTTAAAGAAAAAATCATAGGAACTGAAAAACATGGGAAAGGAAGGTTGTCGAAAGAGTGAAGGGATTATTTTTAAAAGTGAATATTATTAATATTTTAGTATCCGTATCGATGGACATGTCGATGTATTTAGAAGGAGGAATGAGATGTGAAATTCTGTTGCAAGCAACTAATTTTCACATGATTCGAAAACATCAACGTCCACTCTAAACTACGGTTTCTTTCCTGAGATAGAGAGCATCTCGCAGAATTATTGTTTCCTCTGTTGAAGAAATTTTGTGGAAGATGTGATCATTAATGCATCTCTAGCAAATCGTTGTAAATAGTACTCCCTCTGTCCCAGTATACTTGGCGCCTTTGACTTTCTGACATCACCTTTGACTGCTTGTCTTATTTAAATTTTTTTTGGAAATGGTAAAACAAACTTGACATGATTAAAGTATCTTGAATGTTAAAACAAATTATGAAAATTAAATAATATTTGCATAAATTTTTTGAATAAGACGAGCGGTCAAACGTGATGCCAAAAAGGGAAAGGCGCCAAGTATTCTGGGACAGAGGGAGTAGCACCTCTCAAGAACGCAGCAATGTTTGTGTTGTTTTCTATAAATGTGACACATAAGACACATGTTTCAATAAATTGTGAATTGTAATGCACTAATTCATCATCATGTTGACATTAGTAATATCGAAGAAAGCCAAACCGTGGTGTTGAAATACCGAAAGGCACAATGCTAACTTGGTACATCATCTACTAAGGATGAAAAAGGTAAATTTCAAGAAGCCTGGTTGGATTTTTTTTTTGAAAAATCCGAATCTAGGATTATAAAGTGGAAATATATTGACTGTTATAGATGCTCTAATATGATAGATATAGAAATCCAACCAAGAAGAAATAAACAATAAAATAAACTAAAAACCGTCTGCCCATGTGTGCTCTCGCTGTCTGGCAATATAGGCCTTCTGGCACCGCACGCGGAAACAGCGCGCGCACGCGGCAAATCCCGCTCCGGTGCCCGGCCGCCCGCCCCCCGCCGCCGCCGCCGCTTCACCCCCTCCGCTTTGATTCTCATCATCGAAAAGAACAGGAAAACAGTTTCCAGAAGCCTCCTCCTCCCCTTCCTCGCGAAGCAAACCCCAGCCGCCGGCCAGATCCGAGCCCGCCCCCGCCCGTCCCCGCGCGCAAGATTCTCCCCCACCCCGCCCCACCGAAACCCTAGCATGCCCGGATGACGAGGTCGCTCCGCCGTGTCCTCCTCCCGCTCGTCCTCCTCTCGGGGCTCGCCTTCCGCGGGGTCGACCTCGACGCCGCCGGCGCCGGCGGCCCCGCTGCGCTCCTCCCCCTCCCTTCGCCCCCGCCCCGGCTCGCGCTCCCGGGTCCCGGGGAGGATGGGCCGGCCCGGTCCACGGAGATCGTCGCCGCGGCGGCGCCCAAGAAGAAGCCCGGGGAGCTCCTGGTCCTGCCGCGGCCCCGGCGCTCGGAGCAGTCGAGCGTGGTGAGCGGCGAGGCGGGCCCTCTGTCCCGGTGAGCTCTCTCCCCTTTCGTCCCTCGCTTTGTTCCCGTTGCTGTGGTGTGGGCAGGTTTGTGCTTGGTTGTTAGCTCTTGCCGTGCAAGGAAATGGCTTCGGACCGAGCTTATAGCATTGGATCTCTTGTCGTTAGGGTGCTTTCTTGGTTTATCCATCAAAAAGGTTAGAGCCGACCCAGGGCTGCTCCCGTTTCGTGCTGCAACAGAGCACGTCAAGAGGAACGCTAGCTTAGCTGAGTAGGTTGCTTGTGCCTGCTGCTTGTGCGTGATAGTTCTTGTGTTACTGATGGTTACATAATGCATGACTAGATATATCTTGGTACATTCTTTGGGGTACATTAACGGGGCATCTTTGTTAGTTCTGATCGATTGACTCTGTAATCAATTTGGGTGTCTTTGTGCGCAGCTCCGAGATTCGGATCAATAACAACGGAACAATTCAACTTGTGGACCGGCAAACAAACTCTCCTCTGTGGGAGATCTGCACAGGGCCTCCTCCCTCAGAGGACGTTACTACCGGCGACCCAGCTACGAGTTACGTCATATATCCTGTGGGCGGGAACGACAATGAGCTGTTGGAATTTTATAATGGGACCAGCGCGGTATGTTTTGCTCGAGCACGATTGTTTTAAAAATCGTCGTAACACTTTTGTCTCTCTCAGTGTTGTCTTCTTCCTGTAGATACTTCCCTGGAAATTGGAGGATTTCGTCGCCAGAACTCCATACATACGGGATTCTGTTGTCACTATTGGATCGAAGGTTTCAACCATTTTTGTAATTGACGCTGATCGCGGTGAGATTATTTACAAGCACAGCATTCCAGCCGTCTTGAATGAATTGGAAGGGCCAGGGATTGAACGAGTGCCATCAAAGTTAACTGCTGATACAGGTGATAGCCATGGTAACACTGTAATGGTTGTGAGAACTGATTATTCCCTCAGTGCATCTGATCTTGGAAAACATTTGTTTAACTGGACGAGAAGCTTTTTCACTGCAAACTACCGTGTGCACAACCACCCAAATACGCTTGACCAGCCATCCTATCTGCAGGGAGATATTCCATGCATTAAAACTGGGGAAGTGCCACTTGCTTTGCCTGATTCAGGTTCAGCTAATGCAATTGTCTTGAAAGATGCCCCAAAACCACATCGAAGCTCAAGGAAGTCACCACAAACCAATGGCAAGTCCCATGCTGCCTTGGATGGTACTCAGAATCAAACATATGACGGTTATCGTTTCATATCTGCTGAACCTGAAGCAACCAACAAGTTCACCAAGAATGCTTATGGATGGTTATTTCCTGTGCTTCCCTTATTGCTGGTTATAGGTTTTCTGTTGAGCTTGACTTCAAGCAAGTCTTGCAAGCAATTTGTGATTAAGCTTGTGAAACCATTCATGCGTGAGAAGAAACCAGTCGATGTTAGAGGGAGGCCGGAGGGAACTCCGAAGAAAAGAAAACAACGAAAGAAAGATGGACTTATCAATGGACATGAGATCTTGTCAGCATCTGATAAGGAGAACAGTGAAACTGGTGGGTCAACTGAGATGCCTATCATAGAAAATTCTCCCCAGGCTAGTAAGGGTATCTCAGACGGGCTTGATGGTCGACGGATTGGTAAACTTTATGTTTCCAATAGAGAAATTGGTAGAGGTAGCAATGGCACAGTTGTTTTTGAGGGCTCTTACGATGGCCGTCAAGTTGCTGTGAAGCGCTTGCTGCGTTCACACAATGATATGGCTATAAAAGAGACAGAGAATCTTATTACATCTGACCGGGATCCTAATATTGTTAGGCTGTATGGTTGTGAGCATGACAGTGATTTTGTTTACATCTCTCTTGAGAGGTGCCAGTGCAACCTGGCTGATCTGATACAAAAACACTCGGATTCATCTTCTGGAGAATCAGTACTAAACCCTGAGGTTACTATCTGCATGAAGTCAAAGATTTCAAATGTTGAAGGAATAGATGTGGACCTGTGGACGCATGATGGGCTTCCTTCGGCCCAACTCTTAAAGCTGATGAGGTATGTGAAATATTCTACTTGAATGCTGCAATGTTGATTAGATGTATTGTTTGTATTATGCTGATTTGTTATAATTTCAGCACCATTTCTTTCTTGAGTATTGCCCATGTTTACTGAATTGAAAACATTTTGATGCAATATTAAGCTTTGACGGGGAAACACACTAGCAAAGGCATTTTATTGGAGGTGTATGATCTCTCCACTTCATTTACCTGCACATGAAATAGTTTGCTCAATAGGATCTATCCTTCAATATAAGCTTTCTTTTGCTTTAATTCTTACTTTTCTGTGCTCATTGAAATTTTTATATTTCTACTATTCCAACTTTTGCAAAAAATTGCAGTTGTGGAATCTAGTTAGCAAAGGGAATATTTGACGTTTGTCTCAGCTGTTTTGAGTTTGTTTCTGAAACTGAGGTCGTAATTGCATGAATAATCAGAAAACGGAACTAATAGAAAGTTGCTGCAGTTTATGTTGAAGCTAATATGTGTAGCTTTCTGCATATTGCATTGCGAGTACTGGACAAATTGATGTGCTTTGCTTGTGTAGTAGTGTTCCAGCATTAATGTGGGAAATCCAGCATAGCTGATAACTTGGTCCTTGGTAACATTCCTTTGTTTCAAATACATGTTAGGTTTTGAGTCTGTGCGTAAAGACTTAGGGAAGCACACCAATAAGTCTTTCATAAGGTAAATTAATTCACCAGAGTAAAACAAAGAAATCGAAAGCTTGAATTCTTCACATTATTCTTGGACAAATAAATAAGATCTTATTGAATGCTATGTTAAATTGGTATGGCACATTTATATGTGCCCACTTATGGATGATGCCACACCTTGAGACTTTTTGAGCTGTTAATATCATATTTTGACATTGATAAGCAAGTCATGCCCACGATATAGTGTTGTTTGCTACCTTCTTTTGAAGATTTGCCATTGTTTTTTACATCCTTAGTTACAGGAATTGTGTCCCTGCTTTTTATGTTAGCTATCCTCTGCAGTGTACTTGTAGTACCTTTAATCACTCTGGTTTTGTGAACCTTTCTATGCAGAGATGTGGTTGCGGGTCTTGCTCATCTGCATAGCTTGGGAATTATACATCGTGATTTGAAGCCGCATAATGTCTTAATAAGCACAGAAGGGAGTCTAAGAGCAAAGCTTTCTGATATGGGTATCAGTAAGCGCCTGCAAGAGGACATTACTTCTGTTAGCCATCATGGCACAGGTAAAATAGGTTTTATTCAGTTGCATATTTGTAATATTAGGAAATACTTTATGTTTATCGCATTGCTAGAATATTTTTTTTAACTTGCAGTTTTATCCTTGATATTGTACTCTAGGAGTTGGAAGCTCTGGCTGGCAAGCACCTGAACAGCTTCGTCAAGGTCGGCAAACTCGTGCAATGGATTTATTTAGTTTGGGTTGCCTTATTTTCTATTGTATCACCAAAGGCAAACACCCATTTGGTGAGTACTATGAGCGGGACATGAACATTGTGAACAATCGCTTTGATCTCTTTGTGGTGGATTACATACCAGAAGCAGTACATCTTATTTCTCAGTTATTACAACCAATTCCAGAGCTGAGGTAACAACTAAGGTCATTGCATGTCCTCAGTTCCCTGATTTTCTAGGTTGTAGATATCTTGTTTTATTACTGAACTGCCATTTTTGAAATATCGTAGGCCATCAGCTGTATATGTGATGCATCATCCACTCTTCTGGAGCCCTGAATTGCGCCTTTCATTTCTAAGGGATACCAGTGACAGAATTGAGAAAACAAGTGAAACTGACCTCATAAATGCGCTGGAAAGCGTAGGACCTATAGCATTTGGTGGAAAATGGGGAGAGAAATTAGATCCTGCCTTGGTTACAGACATGGGTCGCTATAGAAAATATAACTTTGAGTCCATTCGTGACCTTCTGAGGTACATCAGAAATAAGTCAGGTCATTACAGAGAACTTTCAGATGATCTCAAGGTTTGTTGTGCTGCACTTGGTACTGTGTTTACTTTTGGTATTTGTTCTCTATGCATAGAACTAAATGTTTTATTAGCTTATTGGCAAACTGCTGAACTAAGCATAGACTGGATTCGTATATCGGTATATGTGGTTGTCCCTACACTGCATATGGTCGATGGCTAGATTTTCAGAATCTTTGCCCCATACAAACGAGCATGTAAGAGAAGGGGCTAATTGAATAGTGAAGAAAATTATTGTTCGATGAAGGATGGGGAAAATAGCTTTTATGGTTGATAGCTGGTCCTGTTGACATTGTTACTTTTTCCAGGCTTTGTTAATTTCCAATTTTTATATAAATTTATATCATCCTGTTCGATACCACTAGTATGTTTTGAAGAGTTGAATTTATAAAACAATGGCAGTTCACTTGTAGATACACATATTGTGTCAAGTTATGCCTAAGAGTGAACATGAGCCCATAATCCCATGCTCACAACATTGTAGAGTTGAGCTAAAGTCGAGCTTATTACTCCCACTGGTAAAACTGATGACGCTAGGACACCATATTTAGTTCCTAATATCATCAATTAAAAACAAGAGACACGATATGCAAGAATGGTTTTTAATATTTACGGGATCTAGGCTAGTAACTGTTACTAGTACACATCATTTCCCTCCAAATTTGGCTTTTTTTTTGGGGGCGTTTAGAGTTATTTGTAATATTTACTGGATCTAGGCCGGTAACTGGGTGGTACCAGCATAAATCATTTCCCTCCAAAATTTCTTTTTTTTTTGGTTGGTGTTTAGAGTTTTATCAAGGTTAAATCACTGATCTGTTACCTCTGTTCGTTTTAATCTCTGGCTATGTTTTTAAACTCTGCCTAGATACTTCATTGTCTCCCCGTGGCACTTAAACCAGTTGCCTGCTTGACTGCCGTCATTTGATTATCAAATCCTTGTCTCTGGACAAGGGTGCTACTGGTTGAAACTTTGCAGAAGTTAGGATAGATTTATTGTTTTCCTTCCCTTTTTTTTGGGCTGGTACAATTGTACACTATCTGTATCAGTATTCAGACAAATTATGCTTTCTATTACAAGTTGCTTTTGAGTCAGTTCCAGCCTTTCTCGTTTTGCACTTCCCTTCTCCAAAGCTAACATCTTTATGAAAATGAATTCCAGGCGATACTTGGGTCACTGCCGGAGGGATTTGATCGCTATTTCGCTAGCCGGTTTCCAAAGCTGCTTACTGAAGTTTACAAGGTCATGTGTGTGCATTGCAAGGATGAGGAAGCTTTCAGTAAATACTTCAAGGGAAGCTCAGTATAGCTATTGGAGGGGATGGATTCTCTTCATGTGTAAACTAACCCTGGCATAGCAAAACTTGTATGTAACATGTGATGTATATGATACTATGATATGTAAAAAGCTTAGGGAACAAGCTGTACATTATAGTCCAAATAAGGTTCATAATAAACTGAAGCTTACTGTAAATGTTCGTGATGACTCTTTGATAACATGAGTAGTTCAGCAGTTTGCCAATCAGCGTTAATACTTGGATGATTCTTCTTTTATAAGACCATGTTGCTGGAGGCAGATGGCATCATTGGACTGTCTCTTGAGCTAGATTTTTATTACTAGACTATTAGAACGAATATGTAACAAATGGGTGCAGAAAAGTACATAAAAATTGTATGTGGGACGTATAAAAAATTACTGCTATTGCATTGGGAATGAGAATTATGGGATCTGGAGATAGGGAAATGTAGGCTGGCTGAGTTAACGTCAGCTGGATCAGTGGCACAACGTATTCTGCAACTCGAAGAACCAGCTCGATCACTGTATTATGGACAAGTGGATGAGAAGAATGGAGTCAGAGAAGGTACTGCTTTGGCTTGCACACAGGATTGAATTTTATGCCGCGAGTATGTGAGACTTCTACTTAAAAAGAAACTGTAACCAAGGAGAAGCCGGAGAAGCCAGCGCAAGGAATTCTCAAACTCTGATGGGGCCTTTCAGTCAAGTCACCAGTTTGTTCCTTGTATCATGTACCACATGAGAAAATCTTGGTTTTAGGGAATTTCCAAATGATCTGGTTTTGACGAAGTAACGCGCAGATGCATAGTTTTGCGCACATACATAGTTTTCCTTCCTTGGCGGTATCAGTATTCAGTAGGCAGTAACACGAAATGACAAATCACCCTGCCGATGTGATAACATACATAGCTTTTTATGGATTATGGATCCAACGAGAAGGGATAAAGTCACTAGAACCTGTTGTTCTATACTGAAACTTCTTAATATAACATGGGAAAAGCAACAAGAATATGAACACCCAAAGGTGCATCTATTGGCCAACACATACAGCCATCTAGTACTAGAATTGTGGGAACCTTTTCGCCTGCACTCGTGCGGCCACGTCGCCTGAAATCTTCCACGCCGTTCGTTTGGTCGCAGCTTATCTTGGCCGTTCGCCTCAATGTTTGACTTCGATGCGCCGGAGGAAGTCTAACGTATCTGACTTTTTCGCTCACTCGCGCATTGCCGTGTTCTTTGACCTCGGGTGTGGCTTCCATCTTCAACCATTTGCCGTGTTCTTTGACCTCGCTGGCCGTCGTGGTCTGACTGGGTGTCGCTTCCATCTTCAACCATTTGCTGTGTTCTTTGACCTATATTGTCTCCCGGCCTCCACCGCGGTGCGCGACGGCGGCGGCGGCCTCATCGCGCTGCGGTGCCCCGACGCGTCCTGCTCGCGCGCCGTGCTCCATGGCATGGTCGAGCGCTTCGCCACGGACGATGCGAGAGACGTGTACGAGCGGCTCCTGGCGCGCGATTACGTCGCCGCGCACGGGCTGTGGATGAAGCCGTGCCCGACACACGGCTGCGGCTGCGCCATCGAGATCCCCCTCGACAGGGGAGGTTCGGGCGCGGACCTGGTGTGCCGGTGCGGGCACGGCTTCTGGCGGTGTGGCGGCGCGGCGCTCTGGCCGGCGAGCTGCGCGGCGGCTGTGGGGTGGGTGTGCGACGCGGATGCGGCGAGCGCCGACTGGGTCCTGGTGCACATGAAACCGTGCCCGCGGTGCCGGCGCCCCATCGAGCATGTCGGCGGCTGCTGGACCATCCGGTGCGCGGAGCCTTGCTGCCTCCGCTTCTGCTGGCGCTGCCTTGGCCGCATCGACGACACGGGCTAGGGAGCTGCGACGACCAGAACCCGGCGACTACGGCGGGGGAGCTGCGACGCGCGAAGGAGGCGCTGGATTCGTTCCTGCACTACCAGGACCTGTGGGCCGTGAACGGGCGGTCGCAGCGGGACGCCGAGCGCGAGGCAAGCCGGCATAGAATCAACGACGAGGTGGCGGAGGTGTGGAAGCAGGTGGCGGAGGGGCGGCGGTTGCAGGGCAACGCGTGCGAGCAGGGGCAGAGCCTGCTGCGGTGGGGGCGCAGCGGTGGGAGCTGTTCGAGTGCCAGCACGGCAGGGTCAGGCCGGCTCCGCGCCGTGCGCGCCATCGCCAGCTGAGCCCCGCCGCTCCCGTTCCTCCTCCGCAGCCTCGCGTCCTCGGGCGACGACGTGGTGGTGCTCGGCGTCGAGCGCACGGACATGGACGGCGCCGCGCGCGACATGCGGGTGGTCTCCCGGAACGCCACCCTCCGGGGGCTCGTGGACGTGGAGGAGCATCTGGTGCGCGCCGCTGGCTGCCGTGGCCGCCAAGGTGGCTGAGCTGGTGGAGCAGCGATGAGTGGAGAGGTTCGTACAGAACGCGGCCAACGGGAGGGACGTCGTGGAGAGGCTCTGTGAGGACCTTGCAGAGCTTGATTCACTTCGACAGAAGGTCCATGGCGCGGCCAGCGTCGTCGCCTAGCCTGGACTGTTGGCTGCAGGGGTGGCAGGAGGAGGTCATTGCTAGCGCTGCCGCGACGCCGTGCAACGAGGAGTGCACGGACGCGCAATCCCCGCCGCCGCCACGCCAGGCTGGCTGGCTCCTCGAGAGGCATGAGAAGGCCACGCTCCACAAAGATTCGCCGCGTCCACCCTCGCCAAGCCGGGACCTGTCAGTCGTTGCGCGCGGCAAGGAATCGCCGCATCACGGCCACGCCATCGGTGACAGTACGTCGATGAACCATGTGCATATGCATAGCCGTTTACCATGGATCCTACTGACCCTGGTCCACGCGAACGTCTAATGCCTTTCTCCATGCACCCGTACAGAATTCTGTGACGAGGCGGCGACGGCACAAGAAACGGCGAAGTCGTCGTCACCGAGTGATCATGCGCGCCGAGAGTTCAATATGAGCGGCAGCTTCGACGACACTGAGTTTCTGAAAACTTCCAATGGGGAGGAAGAAATAATCGGTCGTCACTTCATCACTATACGAATCTGAACAAGCTGCTCTCATGTTCATGAAGCGTCGATCTCATCAACTGCCGTTCTCAAGAGAATGTTGCAGTTAAAATTGGAGGGAACACGAAAGAGCTTAAGAGCATAGGCAATTGAAGTAGTACCTAGGAACAGCACCGGCATTCTTTCGAAGAAAGAGGGAATAATATGACATGTAACGAAAATGTTGGTCAGTTAATTACTACCAACTCTGCATTGCATGATCTAGATTTGCCTTTGATATTTCAAGCTCAGCAAAAACTGAGCTATCGCCATCAGTCTGTGTTGTAAGTCAAACAGAGTCATCTCAACGGGTAGAAATCAATTCACCGCACAACTTCTACTCAAATGTATGTGTCCACTGCTCATGGACCAATCATAATGAAACTGTATGGTGGTTCTTGGATTTCCATGTCAACTAAAAGTAGGACAGGTACTAATAGCCTCAAGCACACGGCTTGATAGTGATTCCCATTACCTGCAGCAATGCTATGCTCGCAGTGTTACCCGCAACAAGATTGATCACAAACCTGGAACAAGACAGTACATGACCAGTGTAAATGAATCGGATCAAAGCTAAGCAAGCAACCAGTTAAAAAAAAAAAGGGATAAACAACCAGAGTGGACGATCCACAACTGTATGCTACTGAACCTGTTCCAGCCAGTGTAGACATCAAGCACCTGTTCTTCATTTTTGTAGAGTGGCAGTGACCATTTCAGAGTTTGAAATGGCAAATCATGACTGTCAAATTCACTATACGTCTTCTTTCCACTCACACCTTTCTCACCAGCCATAAACGAAACATTAGCTTTGACAGGACCTTTTGTAACATATTTGAATAGGTACCTGATCACTCTACTCTTTCGTTCTGCACCCAATCCTTTCTTTATGGCCTCTATCCTTTCGTATGGCAAAGTCAAGAGCCATTGACATTTGAGCAGTTCATATTATGGACAGTTTGCTTTTTGTAATTGTTGACTTCGTGTTGGAGATGGGCGCCCCCAGTTGTGGCTCATTCATTTTCCTTTTGACTTTTGGAGAGCTGTAGCATGCAGGTTTCTTTGCTTGGTTGAGACCAATTCCACGCATGGACATCTGGTGGCACGCTGTTGGTTGCATGCTTTTGACCTAGACTGGATGGTATTTTATGTGACACGAGTGCAGGTTTCGTCTGGTCAGTTGCGGCTGGACGTCCTGATCTTCCCGCGGGCTTGAAATTTTCCGTGTTTTTCTATCAGGTGGAGCCTTTGGTTTTAATCTCTCTTTATTTGACGATTTATCAATTCTCTTCATCGCTGGCGGCGCCGCTTTCTTGGACCACGACTCCTTGGCACATCTCGTGCATCCAAATTGACTTCACATCCCCCTTCCCTGGTCGGTTGCGTGTAAAAAAATTGTCCCTCTCCCGGCCCCGATCTTCCACACCGCCCTCCCACACCAGCTCTTCTCCCCCCTCCGGCATCTTGTCATCGCGGTCACCCTTGAGCCTGTGCGCCATCACCCCTGCGCCGCATGCTGCCTCGTCAAGACTCAAGAACGCGTGCGGCAGCCAATCCTTCCCGGGGCTGACCAATTGTAGTGGCTCAGAGCGGCGGATCAACTAGTGGAGGAGAATGGTGCGAGTGACTGCGGCGGCTGTCCTCTCCGCTGACGACGTCGATGGGCTCGGAGCATCCAGCACCACGCCGTTGAGGATATACCGCTGCATGGGCGGCTTGTTCTATTTTCACGTTCGAACTCGCCGGCCCATCGTCGAGGATTTACACATGGTCTAAAGTGAAAGACGGGCGGGCCAAGGGCGCGCCGCAGCTTCTAGTCTATAGTAGTTCAAGCATCACGGCCGGTGTGGAATGGCTTCAAGCTTATTTCACGATCAAATGAACAAGCGCATTGGGCAAGAATGCTAGATGGAGCAGGCTGATCTCTGCAAAGGGAACTAAGAGGGAAAAAATAGGTTTCATCAAATGGAGATGTGCAAAGTAATGACAATTATAAATATTCCGACGAAGCAGTACATCATGAAACACATGTATCCAACATGAGCCATGGCAATCTTAGTTCTCGTGTTACACTGCATCAGTCCATGTTTTGTCTGACAGCAAACATAAAATTTGTGCTACGACACCACAGCAAAATAACAATTTGCACATTTGAATTGAGCTTACGCATCAAGCATTGCCACACTTCATATATAGGCATGTGCACACAAATAATTTCTGGCCAAACTACAGCTGGAAGCATGATTCCGGCTGTGTTTCCCCCTGAAGGCATTTTATTTTCCGTAAAAAGATGAAATTCCAAACAAGCACAAAATAAAGACCCCCCCCCCCCCCCCTCCTCTCAATTACTAATAGTTTGGCCATCAAGGAGGCAACGCGCAACAGCAAGCGTCTGGCAGATCAGGATCAGGGGCGCTATGAAAACATGACAGCCAAAGCATCGCGCATCAAAGGCTTACGCGATGACCTGCAAGCCTGCTCCAAGGAGCTCAAGACTCAGATCAAGAAGGCTGCTGTGCTCAAGAAGACGATCGAGGGTTCCACTGACCGCGCGTGACCTCCGCAAGATTGCAGTTGCAGCGGGCCTGGACAGCAAGGCTCTCCATAGGGTGCCAGCCCTCCCCAATGTTTAGTGCACCACTGTGCTGTGTTCTTGAGCTTGAGATGCCACATCTTGCGCGCTACAACGCTGATCTTCACCGGCATTGCTCGAGCTCCCCCACCTCTAGCTCCTTAGTTCTCGCTAGTCATCATGTGTCGCTTGTGCTGTTGTTGTTCGTCGCTTTTGCTTGGCCTGCGGGCTTGCCACCCGCCTATCCTAGGTATATCTCGGTTATGTATGGCTGCTAAGCATAAAGTGTTTAATATTGTTTCGTGGAATGTTCGCGGGCTTAATGACTCTGATAAATGTTCTCTAGTGCTTGATTCCCTAACCCCCTCTTCCCCTGATGTCATTTGCCTACAAGAAACGAAACTGCAATCATTATCCCCTTTCAAGCTCCGATCGTTCACCCCTCGGCGTCTGTCCAGCTTCAAAACTGTAGATGCTCTTGGTACGCGAGGTGGTATTGTAACTGCGTGAAATCCCAGCCTGTTCTCCCTTGAGTCCTTCGCGACTCGGCAACACTCCCTCACCACCCCTCTGATCTGCACCTCACCATCTCTAATGTCTACGCTCCATCTGATCAGCACGAAACCTATGCTGTCTAGAAGTGATATGTGGAGCTAGGAAGGCCAAATATGTGAGTGGTACACAATTCAAAAACAGATAGTAATGCTGAATAAATGTCCCAAGCACTGGTCCTAGTTGCTGGTAGACTCGTATCCAATTCCAGAAGTGAACAACAAGGAGCAGAGAACAAGAATCAGCAAAGGTAACAGCAAGAAATCAGCCAATGACAGAAAGGGTGCTCCTATGTGCCTCCTGTTTTGTCTTTTAGCACTAGTAGGAATCACAATGCTTTTGATTTTTCTTTTTTATTTTATTTTTTTGATATTTTTTTTCTCAATCAGAGGCGGTCTACAGAAAATCAAACACGTTTTCTGAAAACCCTGAAATCACCTTCAATGAATTTTTTCTATTTCTTCTTTTGAATTTTTTGAGAAACCCAAATGGCCTAAAGGCAATTTGTTTTGGCCCTTTTGGAGTCATGAATCTGCTGTAAAAATTTCAGCTCAAACGGAGCACCGAGCGAAAAGTTATGCCTGTTTTACTGAAGGTACCTCAAGTCAGGGTTTGAAACAAGGGCAAACTGAAATCGGGGAAGGAGAAACAAATTCGGATGGTTGCAGCGGGTGTTTGAGTGTGGTGGGTAGGATGTAGATGAATCAAAACACTGAAATATGGTAGGAACAGAGAACCAAATTCAGGGTGTGGTGGGTGGGATAAAAAAGACTAGCGAAAACAGGGAGTTGCGGCTAGGGTTTCAGCGATGAAGTGCAGCGGATGGAAAAATCACAAACTGAAATCAAACACGAACTAAAACCAGCAACAAAACACGACTAGGACACAAACTCAACACTACGGACTCTGAAATCAAATTATGCAGAAAGGCTAGACGTGGTTCTGGGATAAGGAAAAACTAAAACCTAATTTTTTTTGGCTTTTTGTGGACTCTAGGATGACGACGACGACGAACACAAATTGATCTAAAGGAAAGGCGAACCTGGCGGTATACCTGAGTCTCTGATTACCACTTGATGTGAACTAGGGTTCCCAATCTTCCGAAAGGTTCTGATATCTCTCGATTTGGTGGAGACTTGACACACGTCGATCCGGCTTCAGAACAACACGTTCTAAACCCCGCAATCACAGCACCACGTCTCCTCAGGTTATCGACCGGTGGTGCACGGTCGACCTCGCCAAGAAGGCTTATCCTTGCCTGCGAATCGAAGAACACAAGCAAGAACACAGTAGATTGCAACCAAAATTGCTGAAAACTGAATTAAGCTCACGAGTTGGGGTCTCACAAACCGATGAACGGCGAAACTGTTCTTGACAGAATAATCTAAGCAAAACCCAAGCCTAACTTGGGCGGCGGCTACTATAGATATAGACCTTAGGGCGTGCAAGACCCCCTGGACGCGTCCCTAATGGGCTCCAACACGATACAAAGCCCAAAGGCCAAATTAAAGTGGCGCAGCACCAGGACAGATTCTGGACGTCAACTTGTTTCGAAGATTCCCGATGACTCCGGATGAATTTTGACATGAGACTGGCGCCATTGGAAAGGTTATCAAATTATGTTTCCATGCATATATAGAACATCCAAAACCGATCCCGTATGCAATCTGGGCGACCATTTTAGTGCAGACTGCTCCTGGACTCCGAAACCGATCCGCAGTCGACTTAAATTGGACCTCCAACTTGGTTTGGACGCCCTTGCTGTCCCTCGACACCTCCAAGCTCCTCCCCAATCATCTCCTGGTCCTCTCCATGGTTCCTAATCACAATATAATCATTAGGTAGCAATCTATCCTCAAATTCATATAAATGAGTGCTTAGGAACGAGCTCACCTCTAGATTCAACCGTCGTGCGCGAGCTCTAGTGATTGGACCTTGTATATCCAGCTGAGGTGTCACATGTGTATCCAAAGGAGTGATGTCCTCATCATCTCCTCCCTCTGATTTCCGGCCCATGGCTTATCATGGGAGATTTCAACCTTATGAGGCACCTCACTGACAAAAATAACGAACACTTCAACCACTCTCTCGCTGACGCTTTCAACTCCACGATCGACGCACTCACTCTGCTCGAGCTGCCACTTCTTGACCGCTTATTCACTTGGTCCAACAATAGAGCCTCCCCCACTCTCGCTCGCCTCAACCGGGTCTTCTTCAACACCACTCACAACCACTCCTTCCCTAACACCTCCATCACCTCGCTCACTCGCTCCACTTCTGACCATACCCCCCTCCTCACCTCCATCAACACTGCCATCCCTCACCACTCTATCTTCTGGTTCGAGAACTCTTGGCTACATAATCCTCGCTTTCTCCCCACAATCTTGCCGGCTTGGAGCACCGCTGTCCGTGATGATGACGCTGCCGGTGTCCGTGCTCACTGTCTCAAAGCTACGCACGCACCATGCTGCTAAGGTATGGTCCAAACACACACGAGCACCACCCGCACTCCAAAACAATTGCAAGTTTGTTATAAAACTGTTTGATGTCCTCGAGGAGTACCGTATGTTGTCTGCAGGGGAATTTCTTCTTCGAGCAGCTGCACGTGACCGCCTTGCTCTGCTTGCCCGGGAACATGCTGCATATTGGAAACAGAGGGGGAAAATCAAGGCTATCAGAGAGGGAGATGCCAACACAGCCTTCCACCACGCTTACGCCTCAAACAACATGAGACACAACAGTATCAAATCCATTGAGATGTCCGGCGAAATCATTTCTGGCCATGATGCAAAGGTTACAGCTTTTACCAATTTCTACTCTGAGCTTCTGGGCACGCAGCATACAACAAGCTGGCAGTTCGACCTTGCAAGCATTTACCCATCAGCTCATGACCTACCGGTGTAAGGAGCAAGGGTACCGAGATGGGGGGGGGGGGGGGGGGGGTGAATCGGTGCGAACTTAAATTTTCTGCTTGGAGATCAAGACAACAAACCTAGCTAGACTAGTTTAGTGATGACAAGAGGTAACCTAAGCGCGCATGCTAACAAGTCTAGCAAAGAGCACCCTATCAAGGAATTCTACTAACAAGTACAGGTGCGGAAAAGTAAATGCGAGTAAGTAAAGGAGATAGGGATAGGAATGCTCATATTTTTTCCCGTGGTCTCGGAAAGATGGCGCCTTCCTCTACTCCACGTTGGGTCACTCCCGCCGGAGTCTCGACCCCGTCCCTCCGTGCAAGGCGATCCCCTCTAAAGCACACTTCACCTTCCAAGTGAAGTCGCGGGCACGTCCCGCCGGGCACTCCCGGGCACTCCACCGAGGGTAAGGCTCCACACGTGATGTGGGCCAAAGGGCGCTCCACTAGTGATGCTTCTTTCGCACGGGAAGCTCCAAGACCGTGTACAAACTTGTGTTAGCTTCCACACTCCCTTTGGCAAGCTCAACACCAACACCTAACCGATCTAGGCCCTGCCAAAGACCATGAGTGACAAATCAAGATGACCCTCTCAAGCACTCCCTAGCCTAGGGGTCAACGGATGCATTTGCTACTCTCTCCAAGCACTAGGATCTCTCCAAATCCCTCATAAGTGCTTCTCCTTAAGTGCTTCTCCTCCTTGCTCTTGGCTTCCTCTGAGTTCCAACAACTCAAACAATGGCCAAGAGAGTCCTCAAAGGCCGAACAACCAACTATATATATGCCTCCAACCTCAAACTAGCTGTTGCTCAAAAGTGCCTAGTCGCAATAGGGACCATACCATACGGTCTCTTGTACCGTCGTACCTTACGGTCTCTATTCGCCGACCTTCCAGAGACTCTGCTCTTCTGTTCCTTTTCATTCTTCTAGGGACCGTACCATACGGTCTCTTCTTTCTTCATGCCAACAGAAACTCTCCCTTCTCTGTTGCATCTTCTCAATAGGGACTGTACCATACGGTCTCACCGTCGTACCATACGATCAATGGTACGGTCTCTACCATCTCAACTTCCAGAAACTCCAAGTTCTCTGTCTGGATCTCAACAGGCACCGTACCTTACGGTCTCCATTCCACCTGCTTCCAGAAACTTCAACTTCTCTGTCTGGAATCTCCATAGAGACCGGACCATACGTTCTCCTTGACCGTACCATACGGTCTCCACTGCTGAAGCTGAAACTTGATCATCTCCTCGATCCTCGCTTCCAACTTCTCCAACCTTGCTTCCTTCACTTCTCCTCTTCCTCTCTAGTGCCAAAAGAGACTCACTATGCATCCATAGACCTCTACACTATTGAGTACTTGAGAAAACCAACCCGATCCCCCTTGATAGTCTGGTTTTTGCTATGGACTCAAGCCTAACATCTACACCAAGCCAACACTTGCTTGGGTCTAGCATGTCGTTAGCCTTGATCCATCTTCTCAACCACGACCATCAAGCCCTTGATCCGAGTTGTTGAAGGCAACCAATCATCGAGATAAGCTTGAAGAAAAGGTTTGACGCACTCCAAAAATGACACTTTCTTCCAATGTGACCATAGGCAATGTCCTACATGAAAATGTTAGTCACATACAATATGGTCCTCCAATCTCCAAAACATTCATACCTTTTGGGGTTTCCATGCTCCAATGGTCATGAAGCTTACATCCGGCCGACTTGCTTTGTGCACCATTTACTTTGGAGGAAGCGAAGAAGGCTTTGTGCTCAATGAACAAAACCAGCGCGCCCGGGCTCGATGGATTTGGCCCCGGTTTTTTCTGCGTAGCCTGGGACACTGTCAAGCCGCAAATTCAGAAGTTACTGTTGTCTTTTGAGCATGGTGTGATTGACCTGGAAAGGATCAATAGGGCTTACATAGTGCTCATCTCGAAGAAGCCTGGTACCATCTCGCCAGCAGCATACCGACCAATTTCTCTACGGAACTGTCCACCCAAGATCCTCGCCAAGATTCTCACTTTGCGCCTCCAGAAAGAGATTCCGAAGCTTGTGGACCTTGACCAGATAGGATTCATACAAGGCAGGTCTACATCAGAAAATTTCATCCTTGCTACTGAGCTAGTTCAAGTGTGCCACAAGAGAAAAATTCCCACTCTAGTGCTCAAGTTAGATTTCGCCAAGGCTTTTGATTCTGTTTCGTGGCAAAGCCTTAGACACATCATGCTGGTGCGAGGATTCCCGGAACGATGGTGTGACTGGATTGACTTGCTACTCACAACATCGAGATCAGCCGTGGTTGTTGTTGGTGGTTTCTAAGTACCCATTTTATATGCCCAAAACCACCAACATCGTACCATATTCTCATCATAATCATATGTTTTACCTCTAACCTTGACGAATTCCACATGTAGTGTCGTTTTAGTACTATATTGCAGAAACAGGTGAAAAGACGATAAAATAGCTCTTATATGAGAAGTATCGACATAAAGCCCGACTCGCCATGCAAGGAGGGGTTCCCACTAGCCCATGGCACCTACAAGACACCTCTGGACGTCCATGGAACCCAACATGCAAGCCCAAGGTCGTGGCCCAATGCCTAAGGATTTCTAGAAGGTTTATCAGGAAGGAAAGATCAATTCGCGCAGTCCATAAACAGCACTGTATTGTCACGCAGATTTCGAGTTCAAGACGTGGTCTAATGGAATCCAATGTAAAGGAAAGTTGTAGATCTCGTCGAGAGCTTTCCGGAACATATATGGATTGTCCCGTTTGGATTCTGGAGCTAGGAGATATGGGCCCCGCAAGGAAACCTGCGCAGAGGAGTCCGAATCAGGACAGATATTTTAGCATCGCATATTTGGGAACTAAGACGGCCGAATCTGGAGATCCAATGAATACCAAAGTTGTTGATCCTTTCGAGGGCTACGAGATAGAGTCCAAGTTTGCCTTATTTGGACTCCGGACGAGGAAGTTATGATTTATGAAAGGCGGAGCTGCGAAAAGGAAAAATCAAGTCTGAATTGGAAACGACTCGTGCCGATCGGCACACCTTTGGTGCCGACCGGCACTGACCCAGAATTGTTTCCTTTCGCCTCCAGACGCCTCCCCACTGTATATATAACCCATGGGACGCCCCGGGGACAGAGATCGGCCGCCAGAGGGACAACACAGCTAGTAAGTTTAGAGCCACCGGGGCTTTGCCCCGTTCTTCATGTTCTCTAGTTGTTAGATCAAGAACCGCTGGTGCTAAGAGGTGATCCATCAAGGTAGGCCTACTAGATGGTGATGTATCTTGCACTATGTATTATCAAAGTATGGTTGAATATGTGGATGAATGGCTTTGATTATTGATTGCCTGGATTTTATGGTCTTTATATGCACTTGTTCCTACGCTTAGTGATGACTAAGTATTAGATATTATCTTAATTGTGGTTGCAATAAGAGGTGAGAGATCCAATCTCTCACTATCTCCATTGTGGTTAAGGTAGTATTGGGATCTTGTAATGCGCCATAATTGCATATTGTCTCTGTACCTCAATGCGCTGGAATATGCGAGATCTTTGAGATGATGTGTAGAGTAGGAAGAGGCTACCGACTAAGGCGAACTGGTCGTGACAGGGCATGTCGGAAAGGGGTTTCTTCCTACCGGTCTTCGGTTATCAATAATTGAGTAATTCCGTTTATGATGCTATTTAACTAAGCTTTTTGGTTACGATCTCAACTAGCAGACTTGGCTAACTTACCCCGTGATCTAATCAGGTTCCTTAGGCCATTCAAGCAATCTTCGGACAACTTAGCTTCTGTGCCGATCGGCACACCAGTTGCGCCGATCGGCACAACCCTCGCTTTCACCCTTTTTCATGCTCTTGTATATGCAATATGTATTTCATGCTAGGATTGATTTGTTAGACGAAATAGTAAACCCTAAACACGGTTCTCTTGCTGATCCTTGTGGATTCGATATAAACCTTGGAATACTCTAAGGGAAAAAGCTTCAATGTACACCGTCCACTTGCGGTATATAAATAGGTGCGTATAAACGACCAACAAGCTTTTTCTGGCGTAGTTGCCGGGGATTGGCAACTCGAACCTAGGGTGATCTATCTAGTTTATCGAACTAATCCTATATCTTTTTATTGCATATACCCTGTTTTTCTTTGTTTGTGTGTCCATTGAAAACAGTTACAAGACTAGGCACACAACCTCACCTGGAGCATGACGATGTTGCTTGCTTCATAGTAGTAGGTGCTAACTTTGTTAGTGGCCCATCATCAGCTATGGAGTCCCTCTCCATGAAAGACTCGCTAATGCTGATCGGCGCAACGCCCATGCCGATCGGCACCACACTGCTCAAAACAAGGTACGAGCTCTTGTGTTAATTTGTTTTGGACTAATGCTCTGCGAAGATTTGGCTTGTTTACAGCAATAGGTGATGGGAGAGAAGATTGAGAGCTATTTACCATGAAGATCGAGGATTACAATAGATAACATTAAAAGCATGGTGGGTACGTTCTTGATCATGAGTTGTGGTTCTGTCTGCTGATTTCCCGGAGGTGTGCACGTCCGTACAGAAGATTGCATGGCCTAAAAAGTTGATATTCTTAAAGAGTATCAAGTCTAGTTTCCAACGGTTCAAGTCTCGCATTATTTGGAGCTTCCTACAAGGATTTATGGCCAAAATACGAGACGCTGCGCAGGCTGTTTGGATATTTCGCGAGAGATGCAAACAATTGGAAGTTTGAGCCAAATATGGAATTAAAGTCCAATATCCACGTGATCTATGGGTTTCCAAAATTTAGAAGACTTCCTTTTGATGATTGACACGGATTCAAGTCGTTCCAAACACGGAGTTTGAATATTTGGAAAGTTTGAATTCAATTCGGATTCATCGCGAGACAGCCTGACATACCTTCAGAAAAACGGCCATATCTCCCTCATACGGAGTCCGATGAGGACGCACGAGTACTAGTTGGAAAGATAATTTGATGCGCGACGCAATGGCACAGGTCCCAGCCTCTAATCCTCCTGGTCGCAGCTCAGAAGCACAAACAAGTCGTCGGCTGGAACAAGACATGGCAGATTTCTTCGGAATTGTTCTCTCGTCAACTTGGTGGATCAATGGGCAAGTTTTGAGAAGTTGCATCTACACTACATCATCGTAACTTACTAGTGCAACATTGATCAAGATTCACAAGTCATAGGACAAGCGGACACATGCTCCAATGCTTGAAAAGATTAAGTCATCAAGATTCTCCGGAAGAAACGATCAAGAAGCTGAAATCATTTGTAATTCTGTAAGTTCTCCGAGCTGATCAATATATGAAACTTTTATATCTGGATAGAGCTTCAAGTTTTCTTTCTAACGCATCAAACGGTGTTGGATTTGGATGTTTCTACAAGGATTTATGAGCTAATCATTAGACGCTGTGCAAGCTGTCAGATTTTCAAACAGCACGCAGCCTTGGAGTAAAAAACTCATAAGTCCTTCATACGGGATCCGTTTGAGGTGTATCAGCACTCGTTGGAAAGATATTTTTGCTACCTACATTATGGTACAGGTTCTAGAACCTGTTTCGTTCTGTTGGTAATGCGAACTTCAGAGAGAACAGGAGCTGCAGATTATCGATGACAAGATTAAGGAAGGAGACGAAGATGACAACAATGAAAAAAGCTTGAGCGATTTTCCCATGAGCAAATGATCAGAAGTTGAACAAGATTGAAGACTCAAGAGCATTATATCATTTACGCACATTGAGCAATATGCAACACAATAAAGACGGGCTATGAGTCAACCACGACGAAGTTTGCATAGTACAAGCTGCATGGATATCATTGGGATCTTACACCAAGAACAATGGCTTCGCGACAATCAGGTATGTAAGAAGTCTAGCTATTCGACTATAAGTAAAGCGCTTTTCGGGAGGCAACCCGTGTTTTTGAGTCTTTTGTGTGGATTGTTTAGTGCTGCTAGGAGGGCAACCTAGAGTTTTTGCTTTGATGTGAGCTTTACCCAACTCAATTGGTTCACTTGTGTCTAATTTGTTCTAATTTAACTTTTTCTTTTTAGACCACCATCATTTTGTGATTGTTTGCAAAAATCATTCACTGCATGCATAACTTGTGAGCACTTGCTTTGTTTTTGTATTTGCATAATTTTTCCGCCTGTATGCATTTAACCATCTGATTTCAGCCTACCTAATCCTTCCACCACTCATTTTTCGTGTCATTCAGAGCCAGAACCTCTCTCTGCCGATCGGCACAACTCCCTTGCCGATCGGCACAATACCCAAATGCTTTTCTAAGCATTCCATCGCTGTCACATAACATGATCACAAGCCTCTGACTTTGCATGTTCATATTCGCTTTATCACTCATAATAGCTTGCTTTGAATTTCCCAATGAGTACTAAATTGCTTTGCTCGAGCTTTCTTTAGCAAATTTAGGTGTAAACATGGTGTTTATACTTGTTTGTTGAACAACATTGGATAGTTCATTTGCCTTGCTATGTTTTGCATCATTTGCATTGGTTGGTTGCTAGTCTTTTTCAATGCGCTATCTTTCTAATCTAGCGGAGTTTCGCAATGGCTAAGTCATGAACATGGTGTTTGGACTTTGTTTGTTAAAGAATTTCGTTTAGATTGCTAGCAATCTAGTTGTAAGCATGGTGCTTAGAGCTAGGTGTAAACATTGTTCTTGTTTAGTTTCTACGCCACTAATGTTCGTTGCTAACTTGATAAAACATTTTCTCCCCAAAGTTTGCTTTGTTTCAAGACTGAATGATGAATACCTTTGATCATAGAATTGTGTCGGCCGCACATTCATTTAGCAATTTTGTGTGAACGTGGTGTTTAGACTGAATTGTGGAATAACATTATGGTCTTGCTTGCTTGCTAACATTGTGATAGCTAACTTCATGCATCCACACTTGTGCACACACGTACACCCATTAGGATTTTGTTTTATTTTCTGCTAGAATCAAATTGACACAAGTGGAACTTTGAAGTTGTTGTTAGCTGGTAGATATTCCTCTACTCCCGAACATCACCTCGGGGTAGTGTGTGTGCTTCAATTGTTTTGCAGGAATGAAAGAATTGATCTTCACAAAAGGGACTTGAAGGAATTAAGGAGAAACAGCCGCATGAACAAGAGGGAGCAATGGGACAGAAGCTACAAGGCGATGATCGAGTTGAAAATCCAGAAATGAAGCCGAAGATGGAGGGTGCCAACCGGCACCAGTCCTTGTGCCGATCGGCACCAATCCTTGTGCCAACCGGCACCACTGTTGTGCCGATCGGCACCTCGTTGTTGCTTCTACTGTCAAGATTCTCTCACGCAATTCAGCAACATTCTAAGCATGGGGGAGGCACGCTCTGAACTTCAATTCACTAAAAGGACAATGACATATCCCTAATAGCTACCTTAGGGTGACCAAATGTCATTACTCTATCTAGGGGAGCTGGTTTGTATCATCACCGCCTATGTGTTTGAGCTTTCACTTTGAATAATACATATTTATGATGAACTTGCTTGAGATATGATGAAAGTTGCTATTGTTGTTGGAACTTACATGTATGATTCGTTGCATATAATTGTCCCCCGCTGAATTTTAATGAATTTGAACTAAGCACCAATTCTATGAACTCTATTTGCTTTAGTGGTGGTGTTTGTCGACAGATGATTTGATAGAGACCCCATATGATTGAATTCTTCTTCATGACAGCACGCTTTGCTCTCTAAAAGGAAAACTCCAACCTAGCTTGAGTCCTTACTAATTTTTTTTTTGGAAAACTATAATGTCTTATGTCTCTAATCCTTGCAAATATTGCTCTCTTGCATTGATCATACCTACCAAAGCCAAATATGCTACACCTATATGATAAACCTGTAGATTGCAACATGTAATTTGGTGAGTTGGGTCAAGTTTGTGTTCTTTTGGTATGAGACTTAGAAGCTGGCCATTCCGTTTGCATAACTATCACTTGTTTTCTAGCCTTATTCATATTCAGCATTGCCTATTCTACTCTGGAATGTGTGCATACTTCGCTGAGTATTCCCACCTGTAAACCCATATTTCTTTGGGTGATGTCATCTCCTTGTCCACAACCTATGATATGAGTTTCTCGTCGAGCCATTGCACTATTTCTGTGGTTTTATGCACAAATTATCAAGATATCTTGCTCAAAACGAAGATTTTCATCACCAAACACCTCTGAAGACTTTTTGAAGCGCAAAGGATCAATTTGAGGCGAAAACGGAGAAAAGTTTGGTTCGTGCCGACCGGCACAAACTCGTGCCGACCGGCACAAAGTACAAAATCAGCGAAAGGCCCCCTGTTATCTCCAGA
This sequence comes from Eragrostis nindensis, assembly GCA_012490785.1. Classification (NCBI taxonomy): domain Eukaryota; kingdom Viridiplantae; phylum Streptophyta; class Magnoliopsida; order Poales; family Poaceae; genus Eragrostis; species Eragrostis nindensis. The sequence continues at coordinate 1,110,668 of JAAXCT010000118.1, read as the reverse complement.
AATCAAGTATATGTGTTTCAGATGGTCAAGGAGAAGAAATAAAAGGTTTAACTAGTGCTTTTTCTTTTTCCACTTCCTATATGCTCGAGACGAGCATCGTTTAAGCATGGGGGAGTTGGATCCTCATCTACATTCCGAAGCACTAGTTAATGGACTTCAAAGATTGGTGATGGAAGATCAAGATTGTTTAGTGTTATATCAAGTTGCAAGAATGGACTTCATAGAAGATTGTGCATAAAACCATCATATTCAAGTAAGTGCATTCAATTGGCTGAAACTCTATCCTTCCAACCATGTGCAATCCGATTTTGAGAACTTCATTTGTGTCTTGAGATCATCTTTTGCCATTTGCACATGTCCACCTTTCTAAAGCGTGTGTTTTCCTCTCTTTCATCATGTGATTCCAATGGCCTTTTTGACAAGTCTTTGTAAAACCAAGTAGAACTATCTCTTGATTTGACAATATTCTAAGAGACATTGTTTTGCTAGTTGTTTTCCTACCAAGCTACACATAAAGCCTTCCACCAAATATTTGGAGAAAGGATCACTTCTAGTGTTTGGCTTGTGAGATTGATGAGATGAGTGTTGTTTTGATTCTTTGCAAGAGAGTGTTTTGTTTGGATGAATGAGACTGAATTTTTAGAAAAACTTTATCATCTTAAGGCCTAGTTTGAGGAGTAATCTGCTTTGTGAGTTGAAGCTACTTTATTTGATCATTGTGGTCGGTTCTAAGTCATAATCTGTTCCCCACTAGTATCTTTGAGTAGTAGAATTGGTGCAATATAAAAATTTTGTGCCATACTCTTAAAGCGGGTTGGACATATATGTGCTTTGATGAATGCAAGTGAAGATGACATGACTGCAACGCTGATCTCTCCTTGAGTGGGTGAAGTGATTTATTTACTCGAGGACGAGCAAAGGTTTAAGCATGGAGGAGCTGTTGGTGGTTTCTAAGTACCCATTTTATATGCCAAAACCACCAACATCGTACCATATTCTCATCATAATCATGTGTTTTACCTCTAACCTTGACGAATTCCAAATGTAGTGTCGTTTTAGTACTATATTGCAGAAACAGGTGAAAAGACGACAAAATGGCTCTTATATGAGAAGTATCGACATAAAGCCCGACACGCCATGGAAGGAGGGCTTCCCACTAGCCCATGGCACCTACAAGACACATCTGGACGTCCATGGAACCCAACATAGAAGCCCAAGGTCGTGGCCCAATGCCTAAGGATTTCTAGAAGGTTTATCCGGAAGGAAAGATCAATTCGCGCAGTCCATAAACATCACTGTATTGTCACGCGGATTTTGAGTTCAAGACGTGCTCTAATGGAATCCAATGTAAAGGAAAGTTGTAGATCTCGTCGAGAGCTTGCCGGAACAAATATGGATTGTGCCGTTTGGATTCTGAAGCTAGGAGATATGGGCCTCGTAAGGAAACCTGCGCAGAGGAGTCTGAATCAGGATTGATATTTTGGCATCGTATATTTGGGAACCAGGACGGCCGAATCTGGAGATCCAATGAATACCAAAGTTGTAGATCCTTTCGAGGGCTACGAGATAGAGTCCAAGTTTGTCTTATTTGGACTCCGGACGAGGAAGTTATGATTTATAGAAGGCGGAGCTGCGAAAAGGAAAAATCAAGTCCGAATTGGAAACGACTCGTGCCGATCGGCACACCTTTGGTGCCGACCGGCACCGACCCAGAATTGTTTCCTTTTGCCTCCAGACGCCTCCCCACTGTATATATAACCTATGGGACGCCCCGGGGACAGAGATCGGCCGCCAGAGGGACAACACAGCTAGTAAGTTTAGAGCCACCGGGGCTTTGCCCCGTTCTTCATGTTCTCTAGTTGTTAGATTAAGAACCGCTGGTGCTAAGAGGTGATCCATCAAGGTAGGCCTACTAGATGGTGATGTATCTTGCACTATGTATTATCAAAGTATGGTTGAATATGTGGATGAAAGGTTTTGATTATTGATTGCCTGGATTTTATGGTCTTTATATGCACTTGTTCCTACGCTTAGTGACGACTAAGTATTAGATATTATCTTAATTGTGGTGGCAATAAGAGGTGAGAGATCCAATCTCTCACTATCTCCATTGTGGTTAAGGTAGTATTGGGATCTTGTAATGCGCCATAATTGCATATTGTCTCTGTACCTCAATGCGCTGGAATATGCGAGATCTTTGAGATGATGTGTAGAGTAGGAAGAAGCTACCGACTAAGGCGAACTGGTCGTGACAGGGCACGTCGGAAAGGTGTTTCTTCGTACCGATCTTCGGTTATCAATAATTGAGTAATTCCGTTTATTATGCTATTTAACTAAGCTTTTTGGTTACGATCTCAACTAGCAGACTTGGCTAACTTACCCCGTAATCTAATCAGGTTCCTTAGGCCATTCAAGCAATCTTCGGACAACTTAGCTCCTGTGCTGATCGGCACACCAGTTGCGCCGATCGGCACAACCCTCGCTTTCACCCTTTTTCAAGCTCTTGTATATGCAATATGTACTTCATGCTAGGATTGATTTGTTAGACAAAATAGTAAAACTAAACACGGTTCTCTTGCTGATCCTTGTGGATTCGATATAAACCTTGGAATACTCTAAAGGAAAAAGCTACAATGTACACCGTCCACTTGCGGTATATAAATGGGTGCGTAAAAACGACCAACAGTTGTTAATGGTTGCCCTGGACCTTGGATCACTTGCCAGCGCTGCCTCCGGCAAGGAGACCCCCTCTCACCATATCTTTTTCTGCTTGTTGCTGATGTCCTCCAGGCGATGATCAAGACCAATGGATCAGTCAGACACCCCATCTTGGACGATACACCCTGCCCGGTACTACAGTACGCTGATGACACACTCTTGCTGTTGTGTGCCGACCACAGCAACGTGATGCAACTCAAGGAAATACTGGACATGTTCTCTGCTGCCACCGGCCTCACCATCAACTACACTAAAAGTATCTTGGTGCTGATGCATGTCCATGAGCAAGACACCCCACAGTTATCAACTCCCTCGGCTGCAAACTGGAAGGATTCCCCCAAACTTATTTAGGACTGCCGCTTTCAAACGAGAAGCTGCGGCTCTCGGCGTTCAACCCCCTCCTCTCGCGCACAGACAAACACCTTGCAGGCTGGCAGGCGAACTACCTGAACCACATTGGGCGCACTGAACTTGTCAACTCAACCATGGACAACGGTCCGACCTATGTTATGTCTACCATTTTCATGCCACAAGGGACTGTGGATGGTTTTGACAAAAAACGCAGAGCATTCCTCTGGGGTGGGAAAGACAAGGTCTCGGGCTCACAGTGCCTAGTTGCATGGGAACAAGTCACACAGCCGCGTGAGAATGGCGGCCTTGGCATCAAGAACATTACAGTACAGAATCAATGCCTTCTTCTCAAGCTCCTGCACCGTCTGCACTATCCCTCAAACTCAGCTTGGGCAAACTGGGCACGCTCTGAAATCTGTGTCGCCACAGCTCACTGGCAAGCACTACGAGCACTACTGCCAGCATACCAGAGCATCACCATGTCGGAAGTGGGAGATGGGAGTGCAACGGATTTTGGGCACGACACTTGGATGCAGGAGGGCCTCTATCTGAACTTTTTTCGACAATATTCAGTCATGTGCTAGAGCCGGCCCACTCCGTCCGGCACATCATGCAGGAAGGCATAGAATCCACACTTGCACCGCGCCTCTCAGCCCAGGCCAGAGTAGAGCTTGTAACACTCCATGACCTGCTGTCCTCTGTTCAACTCACATCTGAACCGGACAGGCGCATCTCGCCTTTCGCCAAGCAGCCCGACCGTCTCAGAACTGCACCCCTCTACAAATTGCTTGCTGGCCAGCAGGATAAGTCAGAATTCGCCAAGTTTGCCTGGAAGAACAAGTCACCCCCCAAGGCTCAGTTTTACATTTGGCTGCTGTCCCAGGAACGCATCCACTGCAAATCCAACTTGCTCAAGAAGAACATAGTGGACAATGCAATCTGCGACCTCTGCTTGCAATCTGAGGAAACACCTCAACACTTGACCTTTGGCTGCCCTTTTGCTGCTGCATTCTGGACCTCGATTGGCATCACCCCGGCAATGCAACCACATGTAACAAGACTGTGGGAACTACAACCCCCGGCCGGAGTTAGCTGCAAACAGTTCACTGTACTGCTGCATCTCTGCTGCTGGAACATATGGAAGCATCGGCACGACGTCATCTTTCGCTCCCTTCCTCCTTCACAAGAACGTCTCCGTCAAGCCTGCAAGAATGACGCGATGCTCTCGCGATATAGATGGAAATCGGATGATACTGATGTGGCCATTGGCTGGTGTAATCTCCTCTCTAACCCCTAGTTCCTTATGAACTCTGCTGTAATCCTTTGAATTGATGGACGGGCGTTACGACGCCCGACTCCTATATCAATGAAATCAGGTGGGGACACTCTTTGATGAAGACATCTCTCATAAGCCTCCAATGGTATGTGCTGGACAAGGCCATGGACCTCTCAACACTGAACCAAACAATGTTATCTACAAGGGATCATTAACTTGGTCCATTGTTAAGCAACTATGACAAGAGGTGAATCTGTTTCTTAATGATTATGAGCATGCCTTTACTAAGAATTGTTTACTACCTAATAGAGGTGTATTACTTGTCCATAGGTCTGAAGCACATGCTAAGGATGGATAGGCTACATGGCGATCAATAGGAGCAGGTTGAAGTCGACATGATGATATTCAGATTCCGACCTTCAACTTCATGACGAATTCTGTACCAATCTGGGAGGCTCCAGCTCAAGTATTATATATGTATGGAAAGATTGTGAAGTCTTCTCTTATATGCAACAAATGGAGCCTACACTGGATTTGCGAGGAAAGAGTTATCTCTGTTTTGGTGAGACCTATCCCTAAAGACATCCAGATTATGTGTCTAATGTTTAAACCAAGTACCGATCCAGAAACTTTGGGCATGAGTGTCCTATACAACTGGAAGCCTCTTGAAGTCTAGATTCATATGAGACAAACAGAGCCGTCATTTGGGCTGTATGGAAAGAGTTATGCCTATTTTGGCAACAGCTGTTTCTAAAGACATCCAGATGATGATTAGATTCTAACCTCCAAGTTCATAATGAATTCTGTACTATTCTGTGAGGTTCTACCCCAAGTATTATATATGGATAGAAAGCCGGGGAAGTCTACTTTCATATGCAATAGACGATGCATCAATTGAAGCTGTGCGGAGGGAGATATGGCCATTTTAGTGAACCCTGTTCTAGACTCAGTTCAGACCTGTCCAATCTGAACACCGTGTTACGTTTCGGTCCCGTGTTTCTTTTGTTTGTCGGATCTGTCCGATCTGAACATTTGTGTTTCGTTTCCAGACCCGCGTAATTTATTTTTGTAAGCTTCATGACCATTGGAGCATGGAAACCCCAAAGGTATGAATGTTTTGGTGATTGGAGGACCATATTGTATATGACTAACATTTTCATGTAGGACATTGCCTATGGTCACATTGGAAGAAAGTGTCGTTGATGGATTGTGCCAAACCTTTTCTTCATGATTACCTCGATGATTAGTTGCCTTCAACAACTCGGATCAAGAGCTTGATGAGGTCGTGGTTGAGGAGATGGATCAAGGCTAAGGACATGCTAGACCCAAGCAAGTGTTGGCTTGGTGTAGATGTTAGGCTTGAGTCCATAGGAAAAACCGGACTATCAAGGGGGATCGGGTTGGTTTTCTCGAGTACTCAACAGTGTAGAGGTCTATGGATGCATAGTGAGTCTCTTTGGCACTAGAGAGGAAGAGGAGAAGTGAAGGAACCAAGGTTGAAGAAGTTGGAAGCGAGGATCGAGGAGATGATCAAGTTTCAGCTTCAGCAGAGGAGACCGTATGGTACGGCCAAGGAGACCGTATGGTCCGGTCTCTACGGAGATTCCAGACAGAGAACTTAGAGTTTCTGGAAGTTGAGATGGTAGAGACCGTACCATTGATCGTATGGTACGACGGTGAGACCGTATGGTACGGTTCCTATTGAGGAGATGCAACAGAGAAGGGAGAGTTTCTATTGGCATGAAGGAAGAAGAGACCGTATGGTACGGTCCTAGGGATCGTATGGTACGGTCCCTAGAAGAATGAAGAGGAACAGAAAAGCGGAGTCTCTGAAAGGTCGGCGAATAGAGACCGTATGGTACGATCCATGGTACGGTCCCTATTGCGACTGGGCACTTTTGGGTAACGGTTAGTTTGAGGTTGGAGGCCTATATATAGTTGGTTGGTCGGCCCTTGAGGACTCTCTTGGCCATTGTTGGAGTTGGTGAAACTTAGAGGAAGCCAAGAGCAAGGAGGAGAAGCACTTGTGAGGGATTTGGAGAGATCCTAAGCCTGGGCCGGTGCGAGCGGGTAAAGGATGGCACCGTGTTAGCCATCGTGGAGCCGCGGCTGCAGGTATCATGCGAGCACCCATCCACGACCTGGCGAAGGGCCATGCCCACCAGTCCGCCTACCTCTCGGAGCTAGCGAGCCGCCTGTGTTTTCTACCTACCGGGGAGCGGCGGGTGCGGGAGGAGTGTCTGCGCTGCGAGCAGTGTGCATCCAGGGCTGGTGTCGCCAAAATTGAGGTGGCATTGTACGTGTGGCGAGGTCGCGATGATGTGCCCGCACGCTCTGCCTGGGCGAGCTCATGGAGCTCTCCAGCGCAGCGTCTGCTACAGTGGTGCTGTGCGACCCATGATCACCCCCGATGTGAGAGGGAGCTGTGTGTGCCAGAGCACCTTGACGGTGAGCCTCCCAGTTGAGGACGGAAGGGGTGCTCCCTGCTGCTGCGACGGGGGCGCAGCCATGTGCTATATATGGACCGGTCTCGTCGGAATAGACACTGGAGTCAGAGTTCTGTCGGCGATGCCCATCGACAATATGGTGTCTCCTGAAGCAGATACGAGTTGGGCTCAAACCCTCTGTGCCCTACCTGGAGCCCCAGCTGTCGGCATATGGTAACCTTAAGCAGGGACTAGTGGAGACCCTCTTTTGGGATTCGGCTAGGGGCCAGAAAGAGCCAGAGCCGTGCTCGGAAAGTTAATGAGGGAGACACTGGATTCAGACAGGTTCAAGCTGCTAGGGAGCATAATATCTTGTCCTGTGTGTAGGTGGATTTCTTAGATGGACGCGAAAGGGCCTGTAGCCTAGTGGTTACAAGAGCCTCAGTAGCACCTCAGGTCCTGGGTTTGACTCCCCGTGGGAGAGCATTTTCTAGGATTTAACGGCGTTGTGCTTTCAGCGGTAGGCGACATGGCCGTCGACAGCGAGGCGCCAGTGGTGACTTCGTCAATCTCGAGGATTTGCCCGCTCAGTCTTCGAAGATGCTTATAGGGGTAGGGTTTACATATGTACGTTCATAGGGGTGAGTGTGCGTGCGTTGTGAGTGTCTGAGTTGTACTGTGTAATCGAAAAAAAAAGGATTTCTTAGATGCACTGGAGCTAGAAGAAGCACAGGAGCACTTCTAGCTCGAGTTAGAGGATTCTGCCATACGTCCTCCTCCTCGAGGCCCAGTTACTCCCCATATATAAGCCGGGGGGTACTACAATGGCCAAGTAAAGGTTCAACGAATGTACAAGGAAGTTGTACTTGGTACAGTATTGCTACAGGGATGTTACATGAATTAATGCTACAGTGGGCGGGCAACTTACTGCAAAATCATATCTCCTGAAAATAGAATTTCCCTCTTTATTCCTCCGGCCTACCCTGCGCATACACATGGCACACGTTATCACGATTTACTTTGACCGTGCGATGTGAATCGGGAGAGACGGGCAGCTGGTGAAAACGATTTGGGTAAAAATTGCTATCCCCCACCGCTGTCGGTGAAAATATCTGTCCTCTCCCCTCTCTTTCAATCGGCTTGCGGAAAAAAAAAAAAAAAAAAAAAACACAGCCGCCGCTCGCCCTCTCCTCCCCTCGCAGCACGCCGTCTGCAGCCGCGCCTCCGGCCGCCGCTTGTCCTCCCCTCTCCTCGCAGCGGCTCCGTCCGCACCCGTGCCTCCAGCCGCCGCTCGCCCTCCCCTCTCCTCCTCTTCCTCCGCCAGCGGCTCGCTCTCTTCTTTGCTAGATCCGATCCGCCGCCGCAACTCCTGCACCCCCTTTCCCTTCCCACGGATCCGGCGGCCACCTTGCCCGGATATCGGAGGGCTGTCTCGGCTTTGCGCATCGGGAGGACGCCATGTTGCAAGGCGATCTCTCGATCCGATGGGACGGTGACATCGAGGCGACAAGATGACGGCCATCGCGAAGATCGATTTGAGTAACAGCGGCTGTTGGTTGAGGAGTAGGACGATCCTTCCGATCCTTCGTCTTCCTCATTCGTTGTGTTTCCCTCACCGTCTCTTGATGCCTCTCAGGTCTCCGTCGAGCTTCTCAATGATCCGTGTGGCCTGGTGAGTTTAGCTTTTGCTATTCAAGAAACCCTCCCTGACCTTCATGACCTCCGTCTAGCCCTATTGGCATGGCGGCAGCCTCCAGGATCCCTGGTGACTAAGGGTTGTTGGCAATGGAGGACACAACAACATGTGCCATTTTCTGAGCCTCCTGAGCAGCCTCTGATTGCTAGATAAAAACTCATGTTCCTGAAATAATGTTGTAGCTCACCCTGTGCCAATAGCTTAGTTGATGCTTAGTGAAACTGATGGTTGTTTTTCTTGAAATTGAACTGTGCAACAGCTGTTTGAATATGTGTGTTTTGTAGTCTTGTATTGCTCAAATCGGTGCTAGCTGCCTGATGCCTGTGATTTAGCCTGGTGAAGAATTGATCCACAAACTGTGTCTTCCAATTATATAGAGATATTTCTCTAATTTGCTACATGGATATACATCTCAAATTTGCATTTTTTTACACATTGTCTTTTTCAATTAATTTCAGAGTTGTTATACTCAGTGTGACAATTGTCCAAATGAATAGCCTGGTTGTTAGCTAACGGCTTTGTGTTTACTAATCTACAGTGTAAAAAATCTTAACTTAATTAAGAGAGTGCGAGCAGCAGCTATCATAGAAAATTCCCTTTAGCAAGGGCTGAAATTTGTTTGTCAGATATAAGGAGTCTTTCATATAAAAATATGTTCCAATTCAGGTGAAGTGAGACCAGCTATCGGTTTTGGTTGCAACAGCTTGGATGCCAAATGACATTGCTTCATGGTATTTCGACATGGAAAAAGGCTACGAGGTTAGTTCTTAGAGCACATTCATTAAGAAAAAAAAAAGTTCTAGGAGGTTGTTGTTTATCTGCGCGTATACCTCTCGATCTACACATTGAAGAATACATTTGATATGCCCAGAAGCAGCAATGACTCTGCTTCCAACAGTAATGAGTATTATTGAATTTATTATTTGATTTTTAGAAATTAGTGGAGGCACATTATGTCTGAATTAGCCACTATTGCCCTTTGCAAATAGCTAGCTGTGGTTGTCCCAGTACTATGTCTGTGAGTACTCTACATTCTGCATGGTCAATTTTCGTTTTCTTAAGCTTCTCATATTTTCAGCTCAAATTAAATAATACAAAATAAAACAATCACCTAATATTTGTTATGTCTTGTTTTAAACAATACATATACATGATTTGGTTTCAAAGATGGTATGAGTGAACACCATTTGAAATGAGTTTGGTTTCACTGTATACAGGGCAAAAGCATTTCAAGCAAGCTGCATCATCTCTACTTAATGAAGCCAATGCAGACAGGTGGATTGAATAAGACACTCTTGAGTAAGTGCCCTGTCCTTTAAAAATATCTACTGATTGTGGTCCTTTTTTATTTGCTAAAATTTATATGTAGATGCCCGTCTTGTTCAGTTGCAGCTTGTTGGGCAGTCACATTGTTTAAGGTTGCATGTTTGGGGAAAGGTGAGTGCATGATAATACAAGACACTTAAGACGATGTTATTGAATCTGAAAATTTGCAACTAAGCTGTGTTATTTGACTTTGACCATAGTTGCTTCAGCGTATATTGACATTACATATGTGAATTGTTGTTTTTCATTTTGAGCACCATTCTGCATTTCAAAATATATTTCGCTTAGACAGAAAGATCATAATCACCCCTATTTTTAGGTAAACTTTCTATACTATCTGTAGTTGGCAAGATATTTGTGTGTGAATATTGGTCCCATTGGAAGCTATGTATTTGGTGTCCTTGTTTTTTTAAGATGTCATATTGCCTAGTTGTATACCAATGAAGGCACATTTTGATTTCAGCTCTAACAGTTGTCAGACTCCCATGGTTTCTTAATTATTTGGACTCTATCCTTACTGGGTAAGTATATATCTTCATGGTTCAGGTGATAGCTATGATAGGTGTTGCTGCTGTCTTTGGCATTTCTATATTTTTTTTGGGTTGAGGGGCTGGCTCATTGGTTATCTTGCCTGCCCAATTACTACTCTGCACACGTTTAGTGGACACCGCAGAAGGCTCATAAACCCAACCGAACTGGCAGGGGCATAGATTCAAGAAGACTGAAAGGTATGCTACTTTTAAATTGCTTTGGTGTACACAGTTGTGATCTGGGACTACCTTGCATAATCACGGAATGTCCTTTGTGCAGTACGTTGAACCATGAAATGTGATCTATCTATGTGCTTACAACTGTATCGTTGATCTATCTATGTGCTTATAGCTGTATCGTTGCCTGTAGCGCAGTTCTTTCAAAGCATATGTTGCTTTTACTGAGCCTCACTACGGGAAAAACATGCTTTGCCGAGTGCCTAGGGCACTCGGCAAAGGCCGAGTGTAATACTCGGCAACGTCCACACGGGAAAAAATACTCGGCAAAGCCCTCTTTGCCGAGTGTTTTTCATCGAGCACTCTGCAAAGAGTTTACCGAGCGTTTTGACGGCCGTCGGCAAAAAAAAGAGGACGTGCACGAACCCTGACGCAGCATGCTTTGCCGAGTGCCAGGTGGGGCACTCGGGCCGAGTGTCTCATGCAGGACACTCGGCAAACTCCAACTCTTTGCCGAGTGTCTTCCAATTACACTCGGCAAAGAGAGAAAACTTTGCCGAGTGTCTTGGTCAGGACACTCGGTGAAGCTTCCAGACTTTGCCGAGTGTTTTTGCATTTACATTCGGCAAAGGCTGTTTCCAGCACCAGTTTTATTGCTCGTTCTACAAATCCAATTCACAACCATATAGGCAATTAATATATATAGCAATAAGCATCCAATATACAATCACATCCAATATACAACCACATCCAAATCCTTCAATAGTCCACAAAATCTCAAATAGCCCACAAATCCACAAATAATACACACATATAGTCCATAAGTCCACAAATAGTCCATAAGTTCACAAATAGTCCACAAGTTTGTTCACAACTCCACAGATACTAAACAAGTTGGTTCACAACCACAAATAGTCGCTAATAAGACACAAATCACTGAGCGGGGGGTGGGAAGAGATTACGAGTTGCCGATAGATCTCGGTCTTGAACCTCAGCATTCGACCCCGCCGATGGAGACAGATGCTGCACAAAGGAGGACATATAACATGTGTGATACAACATTTATGGCAGAAACAAGTTCTCTAAGTAAAAAAGCTAAAGTTGTCTAAGTTCTCTAAAGTTGGCTAAGTTGTCTAAGATGTATAACATTTATATCAGGGGCCGGTCCGGGCCGGCGACCTGCGGCCGCGGCGGCCGGGCGGGCGGCGGCGGCCGCGGCGGCCGGGGCGGGCAAGGGGGCGGGGGGTGCTGCGGCGGCGCGGGGGCGGGGGCGCGGCGGCGGCGTGGGGGCCGGTGGCGGGGAGCTGGGCGGCGGCGTTGGCGGAGCGGGCGGCGGCGGCGGGGACGGGCGCGGCAGCGGCGTCGGGGAGATGTGCAAATGTGGGTGGAGAGCGGGCGCGGGGTCTGCGCGCGGTTAAGTCCCCAGGCAGCCCTTTGCCGAGTGCCCAGATGCAGGACACTCGGCAAAGGAGAGTGTTGCCGAGTGCCCAGATGTAGGACACTCGGCAACCTCCGTTTTGCCGAGTACCCAGATGCAGGACACTCGGCAAACTCCCATTTTGCCGAGTGTCAGCACTCGGCAAACAATTTTTAAATTTACTTTATTTCGACTTATTTTCAATTTAAATCATCAAATACATACATGCACTGAACCATACGTAATGCTTCTACAAACATTAATTCGTTATTTCATGTGGTTAAAGCTGAATTTCAATTTATATTAATTAAATATTCTATAATTGCAGTTAATAGACAAAAATTTAAATTTCATCTGGTTATTTCATGTGGAAAAGCACTTTGCCGAGTGCCGACGGGCGACACTCGGCAAAGGTAGAGGTTGCCGAGTGCCCATCTTTAGGACACTCGGCAAAGGCCCCTTTGCCGAGTGTCCTTCCCTGGCACTCGACAAACCTAAGTTGCATCCACATTTTAAAGCCCTAAACAAATTCAAATTGAAAAGTGCTGAACTACAAAGTTGTATAACTTCCAAGATCTACAACTCCTATTTGGAGCATTTTTTAATTCAACGAAATTATAGTAATGTTGTTCACAAAATCTACATCTATTATATACTTTCATAAAACTATAGGAAAGATCTATAAGATTTGTGAACATTGTTACCACAACTATGTCGGATGAACAAATGACCAAAATAAAAGTTGTATATCCTTAGATGTTATACAACTTTGTAGTTCAAAACTTTTTTATTTGAATGAATTTTGCGAAAGAAAAGTACATTTGAATTTTCTCAAATTTGAAGTTTGAAATTTGAATATTTCAAATGATCTCGTATGGACAAACAACAAAAATGGTAGTTGTAGACCACAATAAGTTATTAAACTTTGTAGTTGATACCTTTTTTTCTCGAAATCATCTTGTCAACGAAAACTAAGTTTGAATTCAAATTTGAAATTCAAATTTTGTAAACGACCTCGGATGGAGAAACTACTAAAATTAAATTTGTAGATCTCGAAAAGTTGCGGAACTTTGTATTTAACAATTTTTTAATTTGAATTCGTTTGTGGCATCAAACAAGCAATGCAAATTTTTGTTTGCCAAGTGTCTCAATGAGTGCCATTGTTTGCCGAGTGCCATTGTTTGACGAGTGTTTTCTCGTGGACACTCGGCAAAGCATGTGTTTACCAAAACACTCGGCAAAGGGAAAAGTTTGCCGAGTGCCATTGTTTGATGAGTGTTTTCTCGTGGACACTTGGCAAAGCATGTGTTTACCGAGTGCCCGACAGAAAACACTCGGCAAACTTGGTGACACTCGGCAAATATGCTTTTTCCCGTAGTGCCTGTTGCTTTGATAACTATTGCTCCAGTTTTGAATAACGTTCTGATCTTTGTTTCGCTTAGCATTCCTTTATTTAATTATTATGCAATGAATGTGGTTAACAAATTCACTTTGCTGCCAATGGGCTCGAGCACCCTGACGTGAATCAAACTTTACAGTACTAAAGAATCATTTTCATTTGTCAAATGCATTATACCTTCTATATATATGAAGTGTTCAAGGGCAAGCAGGCCATTGTCTTTCTTTTGTGTCATGGAATGCAGCTATTGTCTTTTCGCAAAAAAACGAATGCAGTTATTGTCATTAATAGTTCTAATTACCATTTTGTGCTCTACAAAACATTCAATTAGATAAAATAGTTTTCCAGACTTAAGCTTTACCATTAGCATATTATTTTGAATATCTGATACATGAAAATAAATTCTAAGTAGCACTTGATGCAGAGCGTTGCTCACGCTGAAATTGTGACAATTTATCTTCTGCAATATGGGCCTGTGGCAGTGTGTGTCTTATGAAATTCAATTAAGCTAACACTTGAAAACTTCGGCATATTTCATTTGTGACCTGGGAATTCATTGCATATGAAAAGCCTTATTGCCTTTTAACTCACACATGTTAATGATGCTGTCTGTTGAAGCTATTAATTGTCTTCTGCAAACTGATTAAATCTTGCTACATTGCTGAGCCAAAAAACAGAGATTGATAGATGGTAGCCTTATTTGGTTTACAATATCTTCTTCGCCATAACTGAAAGTTCTTGATTTTGCCATATACGCACAAGAGATATTGCCAAAGTATTCTTTTTTGTGCAACTCCATATGGAAATGTCCTAAGGCTTAAAAAATATTGCCAGGAAACATTTGTTCAGTGAACTAGAAAAGAAATTAATGTAGTGAAGCACTTGGTATTGTGTGAAAGGATTTGGTATTGTACATGAATAATCTATATTTCCTGTCCGTAAAAAGAATCCTTATTTTTGATGATTCATGATTGTTTCTCTGCACGAAGGTACCAAATGGATTTGATAGATAACTATAGTGTACCCTCTTATCGCTGATTAAAACTGAGTTGTGAAAAGGTGTGTGACTGACGTGGGATGGCCGGATGGGAACTTAATTGCTATAACTAGAACCATGGGTCTTCTTAATAATCTTTGTCTTTAATCTACTTGAGTCAAGTATATAGCTCATGGAATGGTAACTCAGTAACCCAAAGTTGAACATGTGTCTGATGGCCTACAAGGTGTTTAGTGCTTAGTAGTATTGTATGGTTTACGTTGTTACTTTATGGAAAATATAGCCGCTCTCTAACTGAACGGTGAATGCTGTCATTTTTTCTCTCACTATTCATGCTGCTGTTTATATGTTGCGTTGCTACAGAGAAAAAAGGCTTCTAGCCTATGTCGGTAACAAATATGGGATGCATCTGAAGGCAAAAAGCATCATGGTATGCATAATAATCCATCTCTGAAGATCATAATTGCTGTCAATGTATGCTTATGTTGGTTCCCTTGAACCTTATGTGAGAAAAATACTTACCATTTTAATATTTAATTACATGAGATGGGTATCACCTCACATTATTTGTACACAGATCCGTATATGTTTATATGTGACGGAAGTCATGCTGTGACTAAAATAATTGTTGGTTGCTAGGTCATGCTATTTTTTCGCTTTGTTGGTGAAAATTCCATAGGCTAATGAAATGATAACCTTACGAATAAATAGCAGGGGATTGAAAATTATTATTGAGCTTTATGGAGTCCGTTCAGTGTTGAAAGTCAGTTGTTGATTGCGTTAGTCATAGATGAGGAATAAACATGTGAACTATGTATTTCTGATTAATTTGCAATGTTCCACCAAAAAAAAAGATTAATTAGCAATTGTACTCAAAAGCGTTTCTTTCTTATCAAGAAATTTATGTAGTTCCTACAGTTATAACAATGTATGAAATGTATGCTTCTGTTGTATTCTTCTATAAATTGTTAAATAAGAATCAGAATCATATCATTTGCACTTATAAGCTGATTCCAAGGTTACCTGTTTACATGTTGCTGTCAACCTTGCAATAGTATTTTCATGATGCCTTCGTCATTTCAGGCTTGCCTCTTCTCGATAAGATTGGTGGTGTTCAGTTATATTGATTGATAGAACCGTTTTCCTTTTCCTAGGCTTTTCCTAATCACAATTTTACATTGCCTCTCAAGAGACAGTTTGAAGAAACAGAGCGACATAATGTTTCATTCCTTAATGAAGCAGAGGGGCATGATGAGTCATTCCTTAATGAAGCAGGTTGACAAAACAGGGAGAGTATATGTGGTTCAACAGTCGGTTTTATGGTCACTTTTGCTTATACTACATTTTGTACGAGCTTCTACGAGATAAAACACCAGTGCAAGTCTCTCAGTTGATGCTGAACCTAGGATGACTCCGTTGTGCAGGAAAATTGCAAAGAACTGTATCATAGCAGTGTTGTATATGCTTCATATTCATGTTGTATATGATCAATGCATTCGAAAATCGAAACAGATTGTGGCAAATGATTGACCAACATAAAAATATTAATGTGTTATGAAGTATATAATTTGTCATATGTATAAATGATGATGATGATATGATATAGTAGCCATAGTGATATTGCCCAAGAAAACGAAGTCATGGATATATCACTCTTTTGTTGTTTGTCATTAGAGGTTCTTTTATTCTCTGTATAAATTGTGCTTTCCCTCCTTCTATAATTTAATTATTTGTGCAGTCAGAATGTCATGGATGCTGAGTTGAGACCAGCGCCACTTCGGTGTTAACACAGATTGGCCTTAAAGATGCAAACCTTCAATGTTGCCTTGTGAACATGGATGAAGATCAATTTAATGATGTCCTGAAGATGCAAACCTTCGTTGCCATTTCTATTCTTCTTGCCTACCACTGTTACAAATATTTGTTTTCTATTCTATAAAACAAATATTCCTCTTATTTATTTATTTATTTATTTACTATGTATCCTTTTACATGCTATTTCTATGTATTTCGATACATGATTTTTCAGCAAATGGTGCAAATACATCAACCTTGCAGTGGAAATTTTTTATGTTCTAGTTGGCAAGCGGCGCGCTTCGCGTGCCAACCTATACTAGTCCACAATGAAGGTGCTCTACAGCGCGTTGCTCGGGTGAGCTCGTCGGCAGATCCATATCGTTCTTGGTATCCAAGTACGGGAGCCAGCCGGCGGCGGCCGTCTGGGACTGGGAGGACCACCTGCAGAGGCTCCGGCTTCTGCTGCTTAGGACCGGCACGATCGTCGAGGAGGCAAAGGGGCGGCACGTGGCGAACCGAGCCGCTCTACGCCGGCAGCTCGAGGCCCTGAGAGACGAGATGTTCAGAGGCCACTATGTCCTCGACACCTTCAGGTACCAAGCCGACCGGCAGCCGGCTGGAGGACACGATGCTTCGGGGCGCGATGACGACGGCAAGGAGGCGATGAGCAGCCGTTGCGTGTTCTACCCGTCCGGGTCCAACGTACCGGCCAAGCGCATCCGTCGTCTCCGTCTCCCACACGGCGACGACGACCCAGAACTTCAGCGACAGGTTCGTAGGCTGGAGGCCGTCTTCGGCAACACCAAAGAGCTCAATGTTCTAGATGAGGGCCCACCCGTGCACCACCAGCCTTGCAATGCTCACCTGTTCCTGGACAAGTGCATGTTTGGCCGCCACGCTGAGACGGACCGGGTCATCGAGTTCCTACTGCAAACCGATCCCCCCAGTGCCGCAAATCCGGGTGTTCTTCCTATCATCGGCCCCACGCTCATCGGTAAGAGCACTCTTGTGGAGCATGTTTGCAACGATGAGAGGGTGCGCAATTGTTTCTCTTTGATTTTGTTTCACACCGGGAATGAACTTGAACATGAAACGATTACCAGTTTTATGGGCAACTGCTTGATCAAGCATCGGAGAAATGATGCCTCTAATGAAGAAAGATGGTTAATTATCATCAAGCTCTCTAGGGACGTGGATGACGGGACATGGAAGAGGCTGTACTCTTCCGAAAGAAGACGCATGGCGAAGGGAAGTAAACTAATAATCATGAGCTGATCAGAGAAGATTGTAAGGTTCCGGACAACACAACCCCTAAGGGGCTAAAATGCATAACGAGAGAGGCCTTCTGGTATTTCTTCAAATTGCTTGTGTTTGGGAGCACAGACCCCAAGGAGCATCCGAAGCTCATGTCGGTGGCCATGGAAATGGCCATCGAAATGCAAGGATCGTTCATGGCCGCATATATCGGAGCCTCCATGCTGAGAGCTGATTCCAGCGCTCAGTTCTGGTGCACGGTCCTCACGAGGTTGCGAGGGTACATGCAGAAGCATCTTGCCATGTTTGGAGAATACCCGGATGACCTCAAGGCCACGGATCAGCCTCGGTACTCTTGGAGCGTGGTCAAACCAGTCCCTGACTGGTACTTGTTGTTTGAGATGTATCAAAGGCCCTGTTCGTGAGGAGGCCCTCCCGGAGGTAACAATGGTGGATCTAATGACCAAACGTGCCCATCGGCCACGAGGGAGGTTGAGGTCTTGTACTAGAAATCAATGGTGCCACCCTACTTTTGCTACATATGCCCATGTGAGATTAGTGATGTGTAGACTAGATATTGTGACATTTTTTGTTTGAAGTGGTTTCCTCTTCTCTGGCCTCACCAGATATATACATGGAGGTTCCTTGCTTGTGTGAATAGTGGCTTAGTATTGTACTCCCGGATTGAATCAGCCTTTTTTTAGTTTAATCCGACTAATTATATGTTTGGTGTAGAGATTATATATCGCTTTCATTATAAAGAAACTAACTGCATTTTACTTACTGTGGGTATTCCATGATTTTGTATATGATGTCTTTATTGCCACATTTTGACGCATGTTTGCACGAGCAAGGAACCCATTTTAACGGAAAGGTTGTCTATTCGATTTAATTGTACTACTTTTTAACTAGTATATCTTATGCTCCTTATTTTACTGAAACTATGCTGTTATTCCCTTGGAAATTGAATGAAAATATGTGGACAGTGTCCGTATAATGGCGGGCTTGGTTCAATTTATAAGATGGGCCCGCCCAACAGCAATAGAAGCCCAGTATTTTTGGGTCCAATACGAGGCAGGTTCATCGGGGATCCCTATACATCGGTCGATCGAGTTTTGACTTCAGATCGGTCAGGCTACGTGGAACTATATGTCTGGCCATCAGGAGAGGTTGATGTGAAGTGGGTTAAGTACTTGTGCATTTTCAAGCTTTAAATGATTTTTTATCTTTATTCTTTATTAGAGAGTCTGTTTTCAAAACTTTTTCACCATCGTGTTCCTTACAATTAATGCAACAAGACGATATCTCAAATAAATATATTTAAAATTAGAAAATTTCAACATTTTCTATAAACTATTTCAACAATTCAGATACACTGTTTCAACAAATCTTATAAAAAAGTTGAACACGCTGAAATAAAATGTTCAATTAGGCCACACAACTCGTTGCACATGTTATTCAAAAAGTTGAATCAAGTGAAATATCCAACATTTTGAATAAACTCTTTCAACAGATTGAGAATGTTGCACGTGTGGACATAATTTGCTGAAATAGAACACGAAAATTGTTGACTAGTAATTCAACTTTTTGAGAAGCTATGTTTAACATGTTACTTAGACTTGTTTCGATAAATTCAACTGTTATGAGTAACTGGCTTAGCTTTTCCAAAATAGGATATGCTCAACATTTGATTAGACCTATTCCAACAATTTACTATGTATGTTTCAACATTTCGTACTTATTTATTGAGATGGTATATTGAATTATTGATTTCAATTTTTCTTAAAAAATATTCTTGTGTCATCTTGTTTCGTCGCATTAATTGCAAATAACATCATGGTGGAAATAGTTCTCAGAACAAATTTCTGGTTCGAACAAAAAATGTATTTTAAGTATAAAAACAACAAAGAATAAGCAAAGACAGTTATGTATGTTTGTGGGCCAAATGGGCCAGCGTGGTGGGCTGACCGATTTCGTGATTGAATCAGTCGACATATACTCGTAGGAAATCCTAGCTTCGCCCAAACGCGCCACTGGCTTTTGGTGTCGTGTTCGCCACTCGCCACACGCCATGTAGCTCATGCACCGCTGGATCCCTCCCCCGCACGCCACGCCTTCTGCCCCACCGACCCGGGATTAATGGACACTGCGCGCGCGGTCCTCCGTGTCTACTGCGCGCGCAGTGTGGGCCGCTCCAAGCTGGCCTTTGAGCCCATTAACCCGTCCTCTTCCTCAGCTCCCTATCTTCCCGAGCTCGCGCCGCGGCGCGCCACCGCCGCCGAGCGTGTCTCGAGAATCCCTTATGCGCGTGGGTTTGTACCCCTAGGCTTCGCCTCCTCCCACCGGACATAGAAAGATCACGAGATCGGAGTGGTTAGCGCGGCGGCGGCCGGCGGTGGCGGATCAGGCGGCGAGAGCCGCCGTCAGACGGAGGAGGAGGGCGGGGCGGGGGCGTCACTGGCAGGGATGGCCCAGCGGAGCCGGGTTAGCGTGGCGGTGGTCGTGGGCGGCGGCGGAGGCGGCGAGGGTGCCGCCGGAGCCGGGGGTGGCGGAGGCGGTGGGGGCGTCGCGAGCCGCCGGGTTAGCGTGGCGGCGGCCGGCGGGAGCGGACCCGGCGCGGGGAGCCGCCGGGGACGGCGCAAGAGGGTGGGGCAGGGGTGCTTCGCCGGAGACGAAGAGGACGTCGACGACTTAAAACCGCGCGGTGGATATCGCGGCACGCGCGCGCGGTGTCGATTTGGCCCCACGCCGACCACGGTGCCTGTGGCCCTCCATCACCGAGCGGTTCCTCAGCTCCCGCCTTCTCCTCCGCGCCGCGACGCCGGCCCGAGACCTCGTCATGCTCGCGTCTTCCACGCCTCCCCTACCCCCCGCCCCCTCGCTCCCTGTCTTTGTCTCGTGTCGCACGCTCGGTTGCCTGCCTGGATATATAGTGCGTGCTCATTGGGAGAACGAACTCGTTGGACAGGACAGTACACAGACACAGTAGTGGTTTCGACTTCCAACTCAACCTTGACGGGTCAGCAACGTTTCGCGACCTTCCGCTCCACCATTAACTTGTACGGGGATTCTCCTCCGTTCCGATTGCGGGACAACATAATTCGTTGCACAATCTTTAATTTCCACGAGTATTCTTTCCCCCGTTTCAACTTTACTTCCACGACTCAGACAGTCCGACTACCGCACTCCAGACTTGTGGCTTGACGCGCGCCACTAAGCCGTACGGGTATATATAATTATATATTCTTCCTCCGTTTCACTTGCCGGAGATTTGAGCATGCATGCATGGCGGTTGCTTTATGGTATTAAAAGCACTCGATGTGTGGGGAATTCAAAATTCCACTAGACTGACTAGATGCTTGTAAATTAAGTGTTTGTACTTTGCCCCAATTGCTAGATGTGAATGAGAAAAGTTCAAGATTTCGGTCATCATGATTAATCTGATTTGGCTCTAGATCAAAATGATTGAAAAGATCAGTAAATTAATCCAACTATTGTTGCATATGGCTTCGGTTTATTTCAATCTAATCAAACCAGTACCACCGCCAATCCTGCTGGCTAAGCTAGGAGAAAAAGAGAGAAGATCGGTGAACTGAGGATGGAAGAAGACGACGGTTGTGAGGGAAACGATAGGCCTCAAGGCCGCTACGAAACGGCAGAGTCCAGCCGGCACGTGTGAGCGCTGTGGATCCATGGCGTCCAGCGGCATCTGGCGGACGCTACGATACGTCGTCCGCGACCTACTTATGGATGAAAACTCTGGCCCGCGTGCCGCGAGAAACGAAATCAAAATCTGTTTCCACGAAGCCAGGCTACACGATGCTTTTTACACCCGGCCGGCCAGGCTCCAACGCTCACCCAGGCAACTAAATGGTGTATGCCTGCATCCAGTGGGTCTGGCTAGCCTGCATGCAGCCAACCAAACGAGCCTAAGTGACTAAGAGCAACTCTAACAGTTTACCAAAAACCTCTTACCTATATCTACTGGATAGGTAATTGCCAATCCACTTTTTAGGATATGGCCAGTAAGGGGTACCCCAGCAGCTTACCAATCCCCTCTTACCTATATTTGTTTCGCTATCTCACTTACATCATGGGCCCACCTGTCATTCTCACTTCCTTCCTCTCCCTCTCTCCACCTCCCACCTCACACAAGGGTGCGGCCGCATGGCAGCACGGATGGGCTGGGCGGGGCAGGACGGCGGCACTGGGTGGGGCGGAGGGCTGCGTGACCAGGGGATGCGGCGGCGGGCTGAGCGAGACAGGACGGCGGGGGGATGCGGAGGGCTGCGCGGCGGGGGGGATGCTAGGGGCAGCTGCGGCGGCGGACGGGGGTTGCCTAGGACGTCTTGCTGCCGGCGGACGGGAGGAGGCCGTCGATCTTCTTGCCTTCCGGCGCGAGGCAGTGGCCAGTGGTGGCTTTGGGGTCAGGGCGACGTCATATGGGGCCGGAATTGGCCGAGAAACAGGGGGGAGTAGGGTCCCCGTGGTCGGTGTGTTGATTCTACCAGCCGGTGAGTTCTTTGGCGGCCGGCGGCGGCAGGGCAGGCGGCAGGAGTATGGCGGCGGGAGGAGTCCGGTCGATGGCGGGAGGTGGCAACCTGGGATAGGTAAGAGGGGGTCTTATATATATTTGTTCAAGAGGGGGAAGGATTTGAGCAATATTAAAAAAAATCATAGGTATTGGTGACCGGATAGGTAAGCTGTTGGAGCACACCGGTTACCTATAATGTCAGTTTTTTGGTATTGACAATGGGATAGGTAAGCTGTTGGAGTTGCTCTGTGCCTTCCACCTATAAAATAAAGGGACACAGATGGCGGCAACATAGACGGCGGCCACGGCCTGCGGGCTGAGCCGATTCACCGACGCGGCTGAAATCAAGGTGTTGGACAGCAACCAAGTCTGCGGCCTAGAGCTCCGCACTGCTTCTCAAGGAGGTGTGTGTTTCTCCTTCCTTACACTGGACTCCAAGGTGAAGTGAGCGGCAGTAAGCTAGCTCAGCTCAGCTAATAAAACCATGGACAGCGGACATGAATCCTCTGTATTACTGCATGGACAGCAGCTGCTGGTTGTCAGGGACCAATAATCGCGTGTCTTTGTTGCACAAGAAGCAATAAAACCATGAAAGTATTCCATTAGTAGTAAATTTGGATATATATATATATATATATATATATATATATATATATATATATATATATATATATATATATATATACACAAATGCTATTCAGCACCCTAGGTGTAGAATAGTTATTCAGCACCACTGGGGGTCTGTTCAATAAAAAATTACTAGGTGTAGAATAGTTATTCTACACCTAGGGTGCTGAATAGCATTTGTATATATATATATATATATATATATATATATATATATATATATATATATATATATATACTGAATGTCTATTCTGCGGGTATGTGCACTTTAGTTCACATCTGCACAGACCCCCAGTTGCAACACGTAACATAGGCCAGTTGCAACACCCGACACTGTGAGTTACTACAAACCCACAATTGCAACTCATGGCTCTTGAAAATGCAACTGATGCTCATGGAAGTGTAACAGATGTCACAAAACTTATATAGATATTGGTTGCAACTGACCGAGTTTTTGTTGCAACTCACTGTTCATTCAATTGTAACTGAACTACGTTGCAATTGTGGTATTGTGTGTGTTGCAACTGGATGTCCGATGCGTTGCAACTGACGGGGTCTGTGCAGACCAAGTGTAGTCTGCGCGTATGCGCAGAATAGACTCGCCATATATATATATATATATATACACGGAGAGTATATTCTATAGCTGGCTATAGAATAGCTTATTCTATAGCCACTTCAGTTTTACGACAAATTTATCACGAATTTACGATAAATTAAAGCAAAATTACGACATTTGTGTTCACACACGTGCTACAAGCAAAACCATGGTAAAAGTGTAGTAAATCATGTAGCAAAATGTCGTAATTCACTTTAGGCGAATGTCGTAAATTACTATAGTGAAGTGGTCACAGAATAAGTTATTATGTGGCCGGCTATAGAATAGTAGTTCACTATATATATATATATATATATATATATATATATATATATATAGGGACAGTATAGAATAAGAGTTCTATATAGGGACAGTATATTCTATAGCCGGCTATAGAATAGCTTATTCTGTGGCCACTTTAGTTTTACAACAATTTTGTCACATATTTACGACAAATGAAAAGCAAATTTACAACATTAGTGTTGAGGACACCGGTTGGATGAAAAATCATGGTAAATTACGATTAATCACATATCAATTGTAGTAAATCACGTTTTCAAATATCGTAAATCACTATACTCAAATGTCGTAAATTACGACAATGCAGAGCACTATTCTATAGCTGGCTATAGAATAAGAGTTCTATATATATGTATATATATATAAAAGGAAAGTTCATTCTACTCCCAAGTGTAGTTACTCCCATGTTCAAAAAACCACCATGGGTATGTGTATATACCCATATCATTTTGAGTATGTACACATACCCAAAATAAGTGACACTGATACGACTGAATTTGCACTCGAGTTATAACCACACACTCCTTAATTAGTGACACTGATACGATTGTATTTGCACTCGAGTTACAAAAGTGGAGTAACCTTAAACGCACGTTACATGCATAATCAAGTCGGAAGAAGCCGCGCATATCAACCAAAGATAATCTTCTTCATTATATCGCATCAAGTAAGCATAGCTAGCTTAGCTAGCTGCGGAGCAACGTGCACGCATGGATGCATCAAACAGGTCTCGTAACGTTGGGGATTCACCGCCACCCGCCGCCGTCGATTGCTTGGCCGGCCGAGAGACACCGTGCTTGGTCGCCGTTGATCCCACGGTGGCCGGCGGCCTAGACAAGCCGATGTGGGTGGCCAGCGCCCACATCACAGTGATGAACTCGCCTCCTTGCACCAGGACGTCCTCATGCCCCTTCCTTACACTCTCCTCGGCGTCACCTGACGGCGCCACGAAGACGATGAGCTCCGTCCACACGTCGGCGAGCAGCTTCCACACATCAACTGCCTCTAGACCGTCATCTGTCTTGGCTACCGAGACAAGCCATTTCGCTAGCTTTGCACCATTCCGTACAACTTCTATCTGATCACCCCAGCTTGATGTAGCTGCTTCCACTTGATCAATTGTTGTCGTCTCCCCCCGGTCTGCAGCAGCGTCTATGATCTTCCGAACCCGTTCGCGATGGGGAGACAAGTAGTAATTGACACGCCCAAGCACGGCCCCCAGCTCTGCCTTCATCACCTCGACGACGCGCTCCGCCTTCTCAGGGTTGTCGGGCAGCAGCTCTGGATGGAAGGCCACCAAGTAAGCGCAGTACTCGGACAGCCTAATCGCTGAAGCTCTGCCTCTCCGGGCTGCTTCTTCCAGCTGCATACTCTGAGCCTGAGCTGGGACCGGGCGCATCACCTCGAAGATGCCGGTGGCGATGTGCCATGTGAAGATGACCTCGGCGACGCTATCGCTCTTGCACGCCCATGAGAGGCGTTCGAAAACATTGTTCCTTCTCAATGCGGTCTTGCCATTGGTAAGAGGTGCGCCAGTGCCACCACGGTCATGTTCCACTAGGTACTGAATTATGGATTGCTTCAAGTCGATGGGCACCAACTCTCTTCTGAGCGCCAGGGAGAGCAGTGTGGGATACACCGGCAATGTGAGTGGCCACCGGAGATTCAGTGCAGAAAATTGCCGGAAGCTATGGTTGCCATGGCACATCTTGCTCCGAGCCCAAGTGATGCGGCGAAAGACGAGCCGAAAGGCAGGGATCTCACGCCAATGCGGCTTGGCAGTGAAGTTGTAGAGCAGTGACACCGTGAACCAGCTGGAGAGCAGGAAGACAAAGAACTCCCATATCTCCTCGTAGAAGTAGATGATGAACAGAAGCACCGTGATGGAGAGATCGACTATGGCGAAGAAGGCTGTGGGCGAGTTAGTGGCTTTGATGAGAAGGCATATGGCTATGTTGCCGAGGCCAGATTGCAGGACATAGTTGTCTGCGCGGATGCTACGGTACGCAAAGATGACGTCGCCGTTGCCGCAGAGAACGACGGTCATCATGCACAGGACGGCGACGACGGCGAGGACGAGGAAGTAGTTCACCAGGAGGAAGGAGGGGCTTGCAAGAACGACGGGGACGACGGAATGGTAGTACTCACTCAGGAACACGACCTCGTCGTGAATCACCTGGAACACCGTACCCGCCGTGACTGCATCGTCGTTGTACAGGCCATTCAGGATGAGATCCCGGCAGTCGCGGGCTTCTTCATCGGTCACCGCTGGAAGCTTCTCGAACCTTCGACGCAGCAGCTTGAAGAGAGCGAAGGAGAGGCAGAGCCTCTTGGAGCGTTGGCTTTGCTCGGGGGAGACGAAGAGCTTGTCACGGTCGTCGAGCTCCCAAACTTTACCCACGGTGACGACGCTGTCGGTCATGTTCAGCTCGTAGCCATCTGCAGTAGGCAGCGTCACCAGCTTCTCTTCTCCCATGACGATGTACTTGCAGCTCTTCATCAATGCCTCCTGTCCGGTACGGACGGAGCCAGCTTGCTGATGATTTTGCTCTAGCATCTTGGCCATGTAGGAGCTGATAAGGCGGGCGTTCTTGCCGTGGGCGTACGAGCGCTTGCCGAGCTCCGTGAAGGCGATCCTCTGCACCACCCTGGTGGCGCAAAGGATCCAGAGGATGCCGAACAGCGCCTTCCGGCCGGCGTTGCTGATGTTGAAGAAGACGAGGTTGCCGAGCCACGCGACGCGGCCGGCGCGCTGGATGGTGCCGGAGTAGCCGCGCATGCAGATCTCGTCCACCTTCTTGCGGAGGAGCTCCACCAGGAGCATCCAGGACAGGATCAACCCGGCCCCGAGCGAGAGGTCGGCGGCGGCGGCGGCGGTCGAGGAGGCGCCGCCACCGCCGGCGTTTTTGGCCTCTGAGAAGAGGTATGACATGACAGGGAGGACGAGGGAGAGCGCCGAGGTGAGGAAGAGCCGGACTCTGGGGTCGAGGGTGGCGCTCATGTAGGAGATGCCGCTGAAGAGGTTGAGGTTGAAGAAGAGGCCGGCGAGGACGAACATGATGACGGAGGCGGACACCATGCTGGCCTCGTTGCTCTTGTCGGTGTAGGATGATGTCAGGTTGTTGATGTACGAGGTGATCTGTGGTGGGCAGAATCTTGCCTCATACTTGTGGAGGCGTTCCATCGTTGAAAACTAGCACTAGCTCTTGTTCTACCAGCTTGAGCCTCTCAGAGATGGATGGTAGCAAGCTAGCTTGCTGATTTGTTTGGTTGGGGGCTGAAGCCTGAAGCCTTGGCAGTTAGCACTCACTTACATGCCGCCAGTGTGCAAGACGTTGCAACCATAATTTTATGCCAATTCACACTCTTCCTCAAAAACACAATTCCCCCTCCATTTGGCCAACAATTTAAGTGGGCGCGGCCTGGGACACCAACGACGCCATGTCACGGCCGAGTGCCATGATCCTGGCGGCCTGGGGATCGAAGCTGCCTTGCTCGGCTTGGCTGCACCCGAACCGGAAGCTGCCGACGGCCTCGGTGTCGTTGGTCATGCCACCGGCAGGCGGAGGAGGGCATGGGATAGCGGCCTAAGGGCTGCTTGGTTTGCCACCAATCTTTCTCCTGCAAGCCTTACCAAAGTATAGCGTTACTAGATTTTGATTACCAGTTTAGCTACCTATAAAATAGTATTGGTAAACAAATGAACTAGCATTAATAAAGAAGAAAGAATCTTACCAAAGTTTGGAATCTAGCTAAATTTGGTGAAGGCTACATAATTTTGATAGGTCAATCAGTGGCAAAGGTTGATACAAACCAAACACACGGGTGGTAGGTCGTTTGGACGAGAGGAGGAGCAACCCTACCTCCACGTCATCTAAAGAAAATAATTCAAGACAGTTGAGCACTAAAAACATCTCTAGTGAAAAAGATAGCTTTGCTAGCTATAGTGTCTTTGTGTCGACAAATAGAAATAGCATAAAGATCACTTAGGCAGCTCCCAAATTGCTTTCGGTGGTACACTATCTGCGTTCTGTCACAACTCAAATGAGTTGCGACTGCTATGTATGGTACTCCTAGTACTCCTATGACATCAGAGATAGGAGTAGACCCTCCAATTCATCAATTCAACACAGGCTCCGCGGGTGGATTGAGGGCCTGCTTGAGTGGAGGCCTTGTAAGTTGCAACTGCCTGCAAAAAAGTGTCGGGAAATGGCCTGGAAGGTTTATGGTGGATCCTATACGTAGCCCGCCCGACGGGATTGTTTTGATAGGCCACTTTGAGATTCGTGCAACACGGGCATCCGACGGCCAGGCTTCTTTCTTCCTCCTCCTGCCTTCCCGCGGCGACGACGACGGCGACGAGCCCGGCGAAGCCGGGTTAGCGCGGCGGAGGGCAGCGGCTGCGGATCTGGCGGCGGGAGCCGCCGGAGACGATGGAGGAGGGCGGGGCAGGGGCGTCTCGCCAGAGAATCCCTTAGTGCGCGGGGTTTGCACCCCCAAGCTCTCTTCCTCCTCCCTCCGGACATAGAAGGGCGGCGGCAGGCCGGACCGGCGGCGGCGCCGCCGGCCGTGGTGGTGGTCGCCGGCGGTGGGCGGGGTAGGGGTGGGGGCGTCACTCCGGCTGGGTTAGCGCGGCAGCGGCGAGCACGACGACGACGACTCGAGGGCGAGGGCGGCGGTCGAGCGCGGCGGCGGTCGAGGGCGGCTGCGCGAGCACGACGACGACGACTCGAGGGCGAGGGCGGCGGCGGCGCGGCGGTGGCGGCTCGAGGAAGAAGAAGCTGGTGCGGGCCGTGGGCCGACGCCGAGCAGGCCGTGGGCTGACCTACGGCGTCGATCCCGTCGGACACCCTACGGATAGGACGTCCCAAGGTTTATGGTTTTTGCCGGCCCAGACAAGTTTTAAAAAAGACAGTTTAATTGAAACCTTGTGGCTGAGAACTTTAGTGAGGATTGTGGATGACATAAATTTGCTTTAATGCCATATATGCATGATTAGGATACAATATTTCTTTTGGCTCACTAAATATCTTGTTTAGATTTTTATTTTCAAATTTAACAAGATTATTAAAAATATCTATAATGAAAAAAATCCATTTGTATTTTGGTACAGATTAGAGAGAAAAATAAGAGCTAGGGACAAAACACTCACTAATGACGATTTATTTCTTTTTTCTTAAAGAAATACAGCCTCAGTTCAACTGCACACCGTACATAAGATGTCATATACTAATATCACCATAAGCTTACCTCATAAACCAGAAGTAAGAAAACACAGAACAAAGTAGAGATACGGACAGAGCTTAATTGGTGAGTAGAGCATCCAGACCGGTGGTGCTTTGTCTCATTTGGTCCGGTTGTCCACATTCCACACTAACGCCTGAAGGCAAATTTCTTCAGGACCCGAACCATTAACCCCCGTAACCCGTGTGAACTGAGCCGCGCATACATTCTGAAATCTGAAGCAACTAGTACTCCCCTCCCAAACAATGCCTGCTCTTCGGTATCCTCGAGCCGTCACCATCTTGTGATAACCCGTCACCATCTTGTGATAACCAGCCCTAGCGTCTGCCTCACCAGACACTCGCTGCGTGCCTGGCTGCCTGCCACTGCGACATAGTAGTACTGAAGCATTTGCTGTCTGTACTTTGGCAGTTGAATCGAGTCCCATCAAATTCAAGGCCATGAAGTCGTCGCCTCTCGGTGCCTTGTTTCCGTCACATGGAAAAGCTGTGCTCAGGTTGCTGAGCTTAATTGGTGAGTAGAGCAGGACGGCCGGTCCCTGTCGTGGCCCCTATCCGATCAACAGTGTGCAATTATAAGAGAGGACGACGACTGCAAGAGTCAACAGTGCGCATTGTGCACATCTAACACGGCGACAAATATAACAAAAATAGGGTGTGAGCTCAGTAATAGGCTTTAGGATCGTGTGCATGGAAAATGGAATCCAGTAAAGGAGTGACGGATGGATTTGAACATCCTGAATAATAGTTAATTGCTAACTCTTATTTTTATTCACATCATATAAGAGTCAGCATGAGAGTTTACTCTGACTCTAAATTAATTACTGATCCTACATATCAACAGCTCAATGATTGCTAGAGTCTAAAGGCGAGCTTGGTTCCCCGCCACAGCACGCCACGCCGAAGCTTTTCACGGCGCCGCTTGGTTCATGAACAAGTCTCGGCTTGTCACACTATTCGCCACTGTTTCCTTCGTTTTGTCTCGCCAAACTCGCGGCGTCAGAAATCTCAGCCACCGCTTTGGCGCCACCGTAACTATGCGTGGCATGCGGTGGCCGGGGACCAAACAGGCCCTAACTCCTTAAGAAGAGTTGTACTCTTCTTTTTTTCTGCTACTTCTCTCGTCCACTAAGATTTTTGCCACGTCGTCAACTTAGAGTTAGCTTAGAGTCAACTGTTGGGGACGTCCTAATGGTTTGAAGGCCGCGCTAGCTGCATTCTAAAATCTGCCGAGAGGGATCCCACGATAGGAGTACTAAACAAATATACGATGGTCCCGATCATGTGGCGGAGAGCGAAATCAGAAGGTAGATTTGTTATACAATGGTCCCAGTATTTGGCGGATGAATTGGAGGCGAGTAGGCGACCCCATGTGAGCTTTGTTAGGCAGCTCCCATCAGCCTGGGACCTGGGCAGCAGTAATTGCTTCAGTGGTATACTATCTGTCACAACTTAAAAGAGTTGCGACAACTATCCTAGTACTCCTATGACATCAGAGATAGGAGTAGACCATCCGATTCATCAATTCAACAGGCTCCGCGGGTGGATTGAGGGCCTGTTTGAGTGGAGGCCCTGTAAATTGCGACCACCTGCAAAAAACGTGTAGGAAAATGGCCTGGAAGGTTTATGGTTTTTACCGGCCCAGACAAGTTTTAAAAAAGACAGTTTAATTGAAACCTTGTGCCTGGGAACTTCAGTGAGGAATGTGGATAATGGAAATTTGCTTTAATGTCATATATGCATGATTAGGATACAATTGTTTTTTTTTGGCTCACTAAATAACTTGTTTAGATTGTTATTTTCAAATTCAACAAGATTATTAAAAATATGTATTATTAAAAAAATCAATTCGTATTTTGGTACAGAGCAGATAAAAAATAAAAGAGCTAAGGACAAAACGTTCACTAATGACGACTTATTTCTTTTTTCTTAAAGAAATACAGCCTCGGTTCATCTACACACTGTACATAAGATGTCATATACTAATATCACCATAAGCTTACCCCATAAGCCAGAAGTAAGAAAACAAAGAACAAAGTGGAGATAAGGACACAGCTTAATTGATGAGAAGGGCATCTAGACCGGTGGTGCTTTGTCTCCTTTGGTCTGATTTGTCCACATTCCACACTAACCCCTGAAGGCAAATTTCTTCAGGACCCGAACCATCAACCCCTGTAACCCATGTGAACTGAGCCACGCATACATTCTGAAATCTGAAGCGCGCCCCCCTTACTAGTACTAGTTACAATGCACGTGCGACACGCACGCGCGAATACTGTTCAACGCGATATCACGTGTATGAAAGTATTTCGTTATACAATACAAAAAAGTATTTCAACACAACCAGCATCTATTAACTGAAATCTCCAAACACTAACAGGACTCTAACACATCCCTATAAACGATGTTCTTGGTACTTTTACCAGCAGGGTCTAGCAACTTATTTGGTTTAGCAAGTACCCAGGTTGTCTGTCGTGATACACCTCTAGACAATGCTACATATAATTGACCATGAGCAAAGACGGGTTCAGGTAGAAATACGCCAACAATCGGGATCGTCTGCCCTTGAGCTTTATTGATAGTCATTGCAAAGCTAAGTCTGACCGGAAATTGCTTCCTTTTGAATTTGAACGGCAATGATAGATCTTCCGAGGGAGATAGAGGTATTCTGGGAATAAACACCCTCTCACCAGCGTGTGCACCGCCAACAATTTCAGCGTCTATGGCATTGTCTTGCAAAGCCCTTACGACCAGACGGGTGCCATTGCACAAGCCATTGTGCGGATCTAGATTGCGCAACAAAATGAGAGGGCAATTGATCTTGAGCTTCAGTTCATGAGGAGGAAGGCCGTTTGGCGTAAGTGAATTTAGGAAATCAATAGGACAATTGTTGGTGGAGTCATCCTCAACCGAATCAAAACTGTAGTATGTCCTTGCATCACCGGGAAACATAGCTATCATCTTTGAGTTCAAACCATCAACGTGCTCATTCTTGGTGGAAAGAATAGCACGCTGGCTCATGTAGGCAGCCGATGATACATTGTCCGCAAGACCATGAAACACATTGTTGATAAGGTTGTCGATGGCATCCTCTTGCGAATAATCAATTAAAATACCATCAGGAATTTTCACATATTCATCCACAGTAGATTTTTCAGTGCCATTGCCTATTCTGAGCAGATAATCCGAAAACCAAGGATCTGTTTGTGCTCTCATGTTTTGAGTGAGCTTGATCTTCCGAACATTCTCCCACAAATAGGATCTGAGTAGACATGCGTCGGTAATCTGAGCTCTGGTCCCACGAGGGACCACGGGGAGTACCTGTCTGAAATCTCCTCCGAAAACCATGACCTTGCCACCAAATGGCTGTGAAGAACCCATAATGTCTTGCAGTGATCTATCAAGGGTCTCGACAGTTTGTCTCTTTGTCATTGCAACCTCATCCCATATCAATAAGCTCGCAGTGCGAAGCAACTCTGCAGTGCCACTCTGTTTGGTGAAGTTGCACATACTCTCACCATTTATCTTTATGGGGATTTTAAATCTTGAGTGAGCTGTGCGACCACCCGGCATAATAGAGGCCGCTATACCTGACGTGGCGGTTGCAATAGCTATTAGCCCCATGTCTCGAACTGTAGCAATCAATGCTTTATAGAGGTAAGTTTTTCCAGTTCCACCAGGTCCATCAACAAAGAAGACTCGACCGTTTCCTGACTTGACATGGTCCATAATCTCATCAAAACCAGCACGCTGTTCGGCATTAAGAGTGGGGACAATATTAAGATCCGCTTTGTCAGCGCGCAGAGATAACTCATCATTCAGTTCCCGATAATAGTCCCGATCCCTGCTTCCTGTAATCAGAATATTGCACAGTATTAGCCATATATTAATTTGGCAACCCCAATTGCTATTCCAATGTCTAAAATCACTTATGGTTACGATATTATTTAGCTTATAGTCTAAAAAAAGGACATATAGCAGTAATGCAGTACTTCCAGAAGCTAATTATTGATAGTTACTGTGCAATAACAGATATATGACCTCTAATAACTATGCCAGTGTGATCATAGCAATGATACATTGTTGTGGACTATATGAAACGGCAATACCATCTACACCTTATTGCAAAATATTGAAAATTCAACATTTAGTAGCCGTATACAGTCCTTCCTAATAATTAAAACTATAGAAAGAAATAGATTGTCTAAGGCAATGAAGAATAATCTTTTAAGAGTTGATCTGTGCAGTAATCCTTGGCAGGCCACTCTTGCACGCACAAAGTTGAAATTGAGGTAGATAACACTATTTACAATACTTGGGAACTCAATCATCTTTGCCTTATCAGGATCATTTTATTCATGATAAAAGTGACAACAATCACATGTATGGAAAAAAAAAGGAACATGGTAACAGACTGCATAAACAAATATTGCATCCTTAATAGATCAGCTAACTCAAAAAACAACAAATAAAAATATGTGCCGATAAACTCACTAATTGTCAGAAGTTAATGTTGTTTTATTAAATCAAATTTGTCTTACAGAGAGGTATCATGGTCCATATTTTTTTTATAATGGTCAGTATTCAACACTGTCATAATTTTTTGTAAATCTCTAACATAAAGAATTTTTAAACATACACGTCCTGTGCCTATCTACTGGCTGAGCATTTCCATAGAAATTTGGTCGCCAGTAAATGAGCTAAGCAACGATGCTTCAGTACCAAGGTATATCGACATAAATATGAAGCTAAGATCAACACTACTCAAGAAAGTTTGGCACTAAATTGAGAAATTCAGTGCTTGAAACATATCTGCGGATTATTCAACACCCAACTTAATTAATGTGAGTCTTATCGTTGTACTCAATCAAGTGTTATTTAGCATCTAGTGAAAAAAAAAAAGAACATCTAACATTGATGTAGTACTCATAGAAGCTAATTACAGGAATGTGAGATTGAATAAAATAGAACATTGATGTGCATCGAAAATCAAGTGAGCATGTATGAATAAATAGGAATTCACGGTCCAAAAAATGCTATTGCAGTTAGTTTAGATTTGCAATTAGTTTAGATTAGATATGAAAAATATGATCACAAAGAAGCTACTGTAAGTTTATTCTAACAGGAAAGAAACATAAAGGAGGACATGCTCGTTCACATTACCTTGCGACGTATCCAGCTTAGGCAGTCCGAAACTATCAAAGTCCTTGCCCATTCCTTCAACTATTTTCTCAATCTCAATGAGAACCCTCTGCTGCACCTCATGTTCATTTTTTATAGTTCGACGAAAGTCATCAGACAAAGAATCATAGTGCTTCTCCCACAAATCACGGATATTGGTGTGCTCACAGAAAACCATTATCATACCAAAAGTTTGCCGAAATTTGCGAGGCATCTGCCAAATAGCACAGTCAGACAGGGTCTTGTCCAGAGTGTCATCGATCTCTACTATTCCCCTGTGTTCACATGCTTCCCTGAAAGTAGAGTACTCGACACCACGCAATGTTCTTAGGTGCTGGTAGGAGGTTGCGCCCCGCACGTGATTCAACAACATCCGTAGGTAAAACCTCTCCCCTTCGGAAGCATTTGCATAAACCATACGCCCAATCTGCATCCTCTGTTCTCTTGGCTTCCAAAACTTTTTTGACTTGTTCCATGTGTAATACTCTGGAAACTCTTTATACAAGTATTTAGGCGCATCGGGGTCCGTAGCATTCATCTTGAAATATTCAGTAAGCTGGGACCTCTGTGCCTTCTTACTTTTCGCGACATCATTCAGATTTGCAGTAGAATTGAATGCCACCATATGCATTCCCTCCAAGTGAACAGCCAGTTGTAGCACAGGTGGGTACATAGTGTATAGAGGGAATTTAAATAGCCTGTACACGGCCTCTGGTGGCGTGATGCACCTTGCATCTCGGTACTGCTTGATCTCATCTATGACTTTATCATCGTTCTCTGACTTGTCTACGCTGAAAGATGCTTTGTCATGACCCTTATAAATGTACTTGTACAAATACTTCACTGACTTGATGCTGCAGCAAATCTCAACATTAATGTGGCAATTGTAACGCATCAGGAGAGTAGGATTATATGGAACGACCCATCGATTATCCAACTCAGCCTTCCTAATGTGCACTCGCTGACCGTCGTCCCTCCGCCGATAAACTGGATATGAGTCCTTACCCTGCTGTGTTGCTTCACAGAACTGTCGAGGGTAACGGAAACGGCACTCCCCGTCAATCATGCATGGGCAATCTTTGTTCAAAGCACCGCATGGCCCATGCATCATGTGCTTGCACACAAGGTCATGCAATACGGGATACTTCTTCTGGTCAGGAATCTCAGCTGATATGTATTTGTCATAATCATCGGGACTGTTCAACTTGCTACCATTCTTCATGATCAATAAAAAGTGCTCGTGAGGGAGCCCCCTCTTTTGGAACTCAGTGACGTGAGCATACGCCGCAACCTCGCCAAAATGCTTCTTCTTAATCAGAAAATCCTCCAAATCACGAAGCTTTGCTCTATACACCCTTGCCACTATATCTGGGCGATCTTGCGGGGTTTGTCCTGATAGAAGCCGCTCTAAAATCTCATCCCAGTAAGGGTTGCAAGTCATAGTCACAAAATAGGCGGGCTTCCCAAAACGCTGCACCAATGTCATGGCATCAAGAAATCTCATCTGGACGTCGCGGTCGCCACCAGTCATAGATCGTGGAAGGATAAGTCGACGACCAGCTTCTGATGCGCGTGTCTCACCAGACGCGAGAGTGTCCATAACTCCCTGCACAAGGAAAACAAAAAGTTAATAGTTTGGATAAAAATATGTATCTAACATAAAAAGACAAAGTGTTCGCACTGTACGGATATAAAAAAAAAACCCCAATATATGTAGTCCCATTATCCACCGACATTTATATTTGTTTTATTGTTGGTACATTAAAAAACATCATTCCAGTATTACTAAGTTACAATTAAATTATAAGAAGTATGGCATGCTTTCTTCTTTTAAATAGTTGGAAATCAAACATTCCTGTACTGTTCATCTAAAATAAACAGCCCCATGCACGGAACATGATATATCTTAACATTTGAAAAAAAATCACAATCTAGTTTTAACAATAAGCCCAAATCTTGAATACCTTGTACAGATCAGCACGAATGATTTTCTGGTGCGCCGGCAAAGAGTACCAGTCGAGGCGCATAGTCTCAATCTTAATGTATATGTCAACAATATACTGTTGAAAAAGGCGTCCACCGTAAAACAATACATTAAATTCATTATCTCTGATCTGCATCTTGTAACAATAATATTCTCTTGCACTAACGAATTTCGTATTTTCATCGGGATCCCCAGGATATTGCTCATCTTTTAATTCATCATCATTGTCTACATAATAAAATAAAAAAATATCATCCATCAGTTAAAAATATAGAGGAGAAAAAGAACATTAAGAGTACTGATCTATTTGAGTATCTAAAAAAACACCTCGTGCTTCAGTGACTTCCACCGGTTCTACATTTTCCTCTGAAAACAAAAGAAAAGTCAATTGCTGTTGAACGCAATCAATTCAATCTGGTGAACACAGTAGTTCTGTAAGCATTGAACAAACCTTCTCCCTTTTCATCCTTTGTTTTCTCTACATACTGAATATTTTTATTCCAGCCAGTTTCGCCACCAGGGAAAAACAAGGGATAAGATAGAGGGTCATAGCAGCCGTGATATGCCCTAATATAAACCGGTTTGTTTGCCAATCCACAAACCATGACACTCCTCTCAAACATATGTTGTGCATCGGTACCCGGCATCCAGATTGCCGCGACTTGAGAAACGGTTGGAGCATTGTATCTTCTTTGATCAACATCAATATCTGTGTTAAGCTCAAGTTTGTATTCTTCAAGATTTTGTACACCGCCTAGCATTCTAAATGTCCTCGTGTAAGGGTTATTCTCCAAAAGCTGCAGTATGTTCCGTATGAGGCCTACATCCAGATGGGGAGATCTTTTTGCCCTGTGCTCAATACTGAAATCTGTGTCATAGAAATAGAGCTGCATATGCCTGGGACCATACCCCCCATGCGTAAGCTGATCAAGCCTGTGGTATACTTGTCCCTGTATCCTAAAGGTATACACCCCAGTGCCGGCCGCAGTGGCTACACGGCGATCGACTTTAGCCCCCATACTGGTGAAAGAAAAATGGGAGTTGAAATATCGGATGTGCTTGCGAAAATATTTTGCATCTTTGTCAGCTAGACTTGTGAACAACCTCATCAACTCAGTAGGAACCTCGTGCATATGTATTTTAACCAGCCCATTCCTACAACAGAATGCAGGACCTTCACCCGTAATCCTTTTGGCTCTGCAGAATTTGCAATCATCAACCCGCTTCAGAACATGATGTTTTTTCGGCAATTTGGAATAAACATGGTCATATGGATCCTTTCCGTTGCTGCATCTGCCGGTTTCAACCCGATATGACTTGTATTTAACATCTGAAATTGCGGTAGGACATGCATTACAGTTAGATATTGTATTACAACGGACAATAAAAAAAATTCCAGCGGCGGCACAGCAATTTTGAGATACATACCACGTAATCCATACAATCTTGCCTCATCATCCTCCTCGTCAACGGGTAAGTCATACTGAACCCCCGGGTCTGCGGCATCAAGATCCTCCTCGCCTGCCAATCAAAACAAATTAAAAACAGCCAAGGACCGGGGAAAAAAGTTAACGGAAGCCAAACTGTCTAAATATAATTACCAAAATGGGTACGGTCTGTTTCATCAGGTTCCCAATTGCCGTGATGGCCCACATCATTGTCACGTGCATCACCTTCAGTCCATTGAATTACATTAGCTCAACGAGTACAAATGGTCCAAACTATATGGGAGTATACATTAGAATAGATAGATTCATACCTGCTTTGGCTTCTGGCATATTTACTATCGTAGGTGTGCTTTGCCTTATGTTATTATCAAGACGTTTGGCACGTACATATATTCGCTTTTTCTCAAGCATAGCAGTCTTTTCTTCCTCCGGCATTCGAGAATACTTCTCCCTCCGTCTGTTATTAGACAGACGAATTTTGTCCTCTTCCAAATCCCCAGTTGTAACACAATGTGCATCAGCACTTGCACCATCTATCAAGTTCTGTGATCCCACAACTGATACCGGAAGCCAATTATCATTTCTGTGTAGCCAGCTCTCATCATGAGAAAGATTGTCATCAGGAACCTTTTCATACAAACTGCTACCATTATTTTCTGAGAATTCTTTTATTAGCCATTGCTCATGCATTATATCATCAGACATTCTCGATGCTGGAAAATGGGACGTAAATAAAAACAGAGATAAAAAAAGTTGGACCTTCAGTAGTAAAAAAAAAAAAAAACAGAGATCAACAGAAACACCGTTCCATAATCGTAGTCTGAAAACCTCACCGGGTGTAGACGAATCACGCAGTCCAGATACACCAGTTTGTGCTTCAGTAGTAATTGCTGAGAGGTGTGTCTGTCCTGAACATCCTATATTAATAACGAATTAATATTTATCATTAATAAAGTATTGAGACTCATATACATGTAATACAATTAATTAATAATTATCATACGCCATCTACGTGACATACTGGAACATTCATACACTTTGATAGTTTTATGAAAGATAGTCAATCAGTACTCATTTACATACGACATATATGTTTTATATTCTGGAATATAAATTAATCATCACAAAAAATGAATAAAAGGGATCAATTTTGCAAAGTTTAGAGCGTAACTATATTTTCCATCAAGCTTCGTGCAATCCACAGGTCGTGGAATTGCTGAAGAAGGAGTACGTGTATTTTCTGTAAGCGCAGACATATGTGTTTGATACACCCTTGACGGTGTTGCAGGTGACCGGGGTTGATCTACAAGAACAATTGTTTCACATAATTGTTAACCACTGCTTCGTGAGACATTTATACTTAAAACATGAATCAGGTATGAAAACAGTACAGTACCACCTTTTCGTGTACGAAGGTTATTGATCTGTTTGGTGGATTTGCCCTCACTGGGCTTCACTGGTGGCATTGTTTTTTTAGCATTCGGAGCATCGCTACCTATGCATAAGGTGATGAAAAATATGTTAGAACAATGGCTGCTGATATCATATTCATGTAGTAAAGAACCTTGCAACATAGTTTTCAATGACCTTCAGCGGCACCAGCAGCAGCTGCGGCGGCGGTGGCCACAGCAGCAGCCTCTTCCCTCTTCCTTTTCCGATACCCAACCATGTACACGCGTTTCTTTGCCTTTCGCAATTCATCTGCCGTAACACCCCCAACATCTTCATTAAGAACTGCGGATTCAGCGAAACCATCAAAGGTTGCACCACATGGGATGTTGGAAGTGACGGCGGAAACCGACGACTTTTGATACATGTCATCTGAAGATGGTTTCGCAATAACTGGAAAAATCAAACATTATACGTGTAAATTTACCATGCAATGAGGGAAATTAAACCTTGCTTGTACTCTTAACTATTCATAACCAAATATGAGTGCAAAGACCAATCTATCAGATTAGGAACCTCTATTTATGGATACAAGCAAGGTTTCAGCATTCTGGATGGCGCGGGCTATAGTATCCCGCCTTGGTGTCACAACAATGGTCGGCGGTGGTGTGCACAAGCATACACTGTCACAATTGTTACCACCAATCAACTGGTTTTCTGTACCACCTGTGATCAAAGATGTATACTCAAACATATAGCCTATTTTCAAACTGAACGGATAAAAGCCAAGTACCTTTTGTTAGCCTGCTGGTATTGACACCAGATGGCCGTCCCAAAAATACTTCTACCTGATTGCCATTCTGGTTTCCATATGCACCTGAAACATCTAGGACCACTGTTAGAACAGGTAACAAAACTATACAAACTGAACCTTTTGCCTTGCAAATAACACATTCCACCTGGTTCTTTATTGACACTGCGAGGGTTATGGGTTTGATCACTGCTTCCATCGGAGACTGTAAATAAAGAACAACACAGATCACTCAGATGCTCACTAACGTTGGTCAAATAATAAACTGGGAGCAATGAATCGAAACATAAACATAACCTGGTCCCAAAACAGAACCATGGGATGGTGGACGGTTCTCATCCTGTATTAATATTTTTTGGCGCTGATGGCGTCGTGCATTACTTTCTCTACTTTGTGCGCGTTTCCTGTCAACCATTCCATCCTCATGCTCTCCTGTCAAAAAAAGAAACATTAGTGTTTCATAGATGAATTACGCCGGAATAAAATGATGAAACATTGATTTGACCACTGTGCATGACTACAAGATTTACAGGATTATGGCCTAGACATGGGATACTCAACAACGACGAAGCGCCATAATCTGTAAGAATTGATTAGAAAATAACCTGGATGCATAAGAATTTCCTGAGGGGCATTTTCATTGTCCTTCTGTTTTCTGGCTTTTTGGCGCTGACGATACCGTGCACTACTTTCTCTACTCTGTTGTCGTTTCCTGTCACGCGCAACATCCTCGTGGTCGCCTATATATCGAGACAAAGATAATAATAAGACTCCAAACAGACAACATAATATTTGTACGGCAAAAAAGAGTGATGATAAGACAAGTACTCAAGAAAGAATAACACGCACCTTCAGTTTGAGCGTTTGTTATATCGCGTAGATAATTTTCCATCAATAACAATCAGAAGCACAGGGGCTTGGAGCCGGTTTCGGAAACACTGATGACGACAGTAAAAAAATCAAGATTATATTGCTGATGGTTTTTGACAGGATATGCAATAAGGTGCTACAACTCAAGCACGGTAACAGAGGTAGCGCATGAATTAAAAATGAATCCCAACGATCATAGGGGTAGCGCATGGTGCTACATTATTTCTTCAGCTCGTGCTCTTGAAGATCAAAGCAGGGAAAACCATCACCACCAGAAAAACGATCAAAGCATATTTTATCCGAAAGTCTTTCCAAGACACAGTCGACAAATCAATCACAACCAGCGTCACCTCTTGATCACACATGCACGATGGTTGTGTACAGTTTGAAAGGGATAGAAAACAATCTGACTACGACAGAGAAGGCAAAAATTCAGTGAAACGACGACTTTCTAATTCGTCCATCACAATGAACGAACCCTAGAACAGAAACTACAGGGAAGCCGCCAATCCCCAATCCACCAAAAAGCATGGCAATTAAATATGATCACCTGGATTTGGAACAAGCGTCAGCGTAGGTCACCCTGGCTTCTCGGTGAAGGACGTACGGCAGCCCGCGGAGGCCGCGATCTTTTGACGAACAAATTGGGGGGGTGGCGGAGGACCTGGACGACGGCCAGCACGGCGATCCACCAGCCTCCGCGGCGATCACCCGTGCTTCACGGTGAAGGTCGCCTTCGCTGGAGGGAAGAACAACGCTGCCGCCGCCAACACGGTGCTAGATCGATCAGATGGAAGGAACGATCAGAGAGAAGGAAAAAAGGAAAAGGAAGTGAAAAGGGAAAGGAAATGTACGTCAATGAAGGATATGGGTGATCAGATGGAAGGAACGATCAGAAAGAAGGAAAAAAGGAAAAGGAAAGTAATATGGAAAAGGAAGTATATACGTCAATGAAAGGACATGGGTCATGCGGGTAGAAAATTGAATGGGTGAAAAAAATCAAAACAAGGGGCGACGGAACATTTCCATAAACAAGATTTAGCAGTGTTATGGTGTCACGGTCATGCGTAACCCAGTGTCACCGTGTCACCCAGCCGTGATGCTAGGCCCACAAATTCGAAATCTAAGGGTGGGAGGTATGTAGATCAAGGGTGGGTATAGAGGAGGGTAAACAAATTTAGGTGGGGGGTCATTGGTCGCATAACTCGTGCCTTATTAGTTTAGACTCCCCTCCCTTCCAAACCAATGACTGCTCTTCGCCATCCTCGAGCCGTCACCATCTTGTGATAACCAGCCCTAGCGTCTGCCTCCATGACCTCGAGAATCAATCACTCTCACCAGACACTCGCTGCCTGCCTGGCTGCCTGTCGCTGTGACATAGTACTACCTCTGTAGCAGAATATAAGCATTTCTAACTTTGGTCAAAGTCAATCGTCTTAAACTTTGACTATCAATAACATAGAAATCATAATGTTTGATCAAGTATAAATTATATTGTTAGATTTGTGGTGAAACCAATTATCATAATTTGTAGCTCTTCATATTTGAAATATTTTATTTTTATAAATATTGACAGTCAAAATTGGGAGAGATTGACTTTGATCAAATCCATAAATACTTATATTATGGGACGGAGAGAGCAGTACTGAAGCATTTGCTCCCCGAACTTTGGCAGTTGAATCGAGTCCCACCAAATTCAAGGCCATGAAGTCGTCGCCTGTCGGTGCCTTGTTTCCGTGACATGGAAAAGCTGTGCTCGGGTTGCTGAGCAGCGCATGTAGAGCAGGACGGCCGGTCGCTGTCGCGGCTCCTATCCGATCAACAGTGTTCAATTATAAGAGAGGACGACGACGACTGCAATAGTCAAGAGTGCGCACTGTACACATCCAACACGGCGACAAACATAGCAACAATAGGGTGTGAGCTCAGTAATAGGCTTTAGGATCGGGTGCATGAAAAATGGAAACCTGTAAAAGAGTGACAGATGGATTTGAGCGTCCTAAAGAGTAGAGTTAATTGCTAATTCTTATTTTTATTCACATTATATAAGAGTCAGCATTTGAGTTTACTATGACTCTAAATTAATTACTCATCCTACATATTAACAACTCAATGATTGCTAGAGTCTAACTCTTTAAGAAGAGTTGGACTCTTCTCTTTTTGTGCTACCTCTCTCCTCCACTATTTTTTTTGCCACGTCATCAACTTAGAATTACTTAGAGTCAACTGCTGGGGGCGTCCTAATGGTTAGAGGCCGCGCTAGCTGCATCCTAAAATCTGCCAAGAGGGATCACAGGATAAGAGTACTATACAAATATACGGTGCTCCCTATCGTGTGGCGGAGAGCGAAATCAGAGGGCAGCACGAAATTGTCTCCTTCGCAAGTGCCAGCAGCAAAAATGATCCGTCCATCTCGCACAGCTGTCTGTCTGCTCATTTAATACGAATCTGAACGCTTGAGGTCAGAGGAGCATCCAAACCCTTGGTTGCAGTCCGAAGCTCTGTCACTGTTTGCTGATGTCATGTTCCATACTTCACTTGATCAAAATAAGCGGCGCGTACATACGCTACTGCAAAAATGATTTTTCCTGACACGCACGGATTAACATCACAGGTGGCTCTAAAGGGCAGGCGCCTATGATAAATCATGGACAGGCATTACAGGCAAAGCCGCCTGTAATAAGCTATTATTACAGGCGGTTCACTAAGTGAACCGCCTGTAATAATGGCGCTAGTTATTACAGACCGCCTGTAAACAATAGGATCATTAAAGGCTACGTCCAGCTCTGCCCAAAGTCAGAACGCCTATTCTGCAGCCCTGTTCATGGCAGCCGCAAATTTTAATCAAACAAGGTGGGAAGGTTTTAAATTCAAATTCCTTGGAGGAGCAAGCTCTAGAAGGTAAGGGCACCGTATGCTTAGCTTCTTTTTGTGTTTAGATCTATAATCTAGGACTTTCTGAAGGTCCATTTAAATGTTAACCTAGGTTAGTTTTAAGCTAATTTGAACCTAAAATTAGTCTAATTTTGTAAAATCTTTAGGCAAATCTTAGTCCTTTCCACTAGATCTAATTAATTCTAAGAATATTTTAGATTTGTTGGTCAATTTTGTAGATCTAGATAGTAGATGTAGCTAGCTAGGGAGGGGAGAGGGAGGGGGGGGGGGGGGGGGGGGGAGGGGTGAGTTTTGGTATTTTTTAAGGGTTTTGTTTGGTGTTTTTTGAGGTGTTGTTTAGGGGTATTTTTAGGTGTTCTTTTCGTAAAATAATGCATTCTTTTATTCGAGG
Source organism: Eragrostis nindensis (assembly GCA_012490785.1). NCBI lineage: Eukaryota > Viridiplantae > Streptophyta > Magnoliopsida > Poales > Poaceae > Eragrostis > Eragrostis nindensis. The sequence continues at coordinate 1,067,033 of JAAXCT010000118.1, read as the reverse complement.
TTGGAAAATAAATTTTTTACTTAGGTGATTAATTCATAATGAATTTATTTTTTCTACGTTCATAGGTTACGATGGATGACAGATAATGGATGTACACATCGCCAAGATTTAGACAAGCATACATCAATGAAGTGTGTAAATTCATGCAATTAGCGTAGGATGATGCTTTGAGTAGGAAGACAGATGATATTTATTGCCCTTATCGCAATTGCAAGAACGAGAAAATGTGGAATAAGCCAAGTGTAGTCAAGTCACACTTGATCATGAAAGGATTTATGGATGGTTACACGTGTTGGTTGAAACATGATGAAAAGGCAACATGCCAGACAGACAACACTGGAAAGAATGGAGATGAAATGTTGGAAGGCAACGTTGATGTCATGATGGAAGGGGGCGTCGAAGTCACGATGGAAGATCATGATGAGTTCGATTTGGAAGAATTGCTTCGTCACACATAATCCGAAGTTATGAACAATTTTAGAGGTTTTGACAATCTGGGATCATTACAAAAGGCTGCTAAGGAAACACTGTATCCAGAATCTAATGGATGTGATTTGAAGTATACACTTTTGCGCTCTGTGCTTGAATTTCTACGATTGAAGGCTAGCAACGGATGGTCAGATAGCAGCTTCACGGATTTACTGAGACTCTTATCAGACATGCTTCCGAGGCCCAACCTGTTGCCCACCACAACTTACAAAGTGAAGAAACTTATTTGTCCCCTGACTTTAGATGTGCAGAAAACACATGCATGTCTGACTATTGTGTGCTGTACCGTAAAGAGTATGAAAACTTGGACAAATGCCCAGTATGCAAAGCAAGTCGTTACAAAAGTTATGTTGATGTCGAGGACACAGATGCTTCTAGAAAGTCAAGGATGACACATAGTTGTATTGGTAATGCCAATGAAGAAGATGGTTCCTCCATGAAGAAGACCCGAATTCCACCCATGATTATGTGGTATTTGCCAGTGATCCCCCTCTTGCAACGCTTGTGCTCGAACCCTAGGGATTCAGGACTGATGCGCTGGCATTTCGAGACGCGCAAGAAGGACGAAAAGCTTCGCCACCCATCTGATGCTCGCCAATGGAGAAATTTCGATGCGAAATATCCAGAGTTTGCTTCTGATCTGAGAAATATATGCTTCATGTTAAGTACGGATGGAATGAATCCTTTTGGTGACATGAGCACCTCACATAGCACTTGGCATGTTGTAATCTTCATGTACAACCTTCCTCTATGGCTATGCACCAAAAGAAAGTATCTTATGTTGACCATTCATATCCAAGGCCCCCAACAACCTGACAAGGAAATAGATGTATTTCTGGTTCCTTGCTGGAAGACCTGTCAAAACTTTGGAGGGAGGGGTAAGAGTTATGGGGCGAGTATCGACGAGAGTACTTCACTCTCAGAGCTATAAGTTTTGTTATAATCAATGATTATCCCGCGCTCTTCACACTATCAAGACAGATCAAAGGAAAGAAAGGATGTGTGGTATATTTGGATGAAACTGCATCTTTGTACCAACCATTCTCGCAGAGGACAGTTTACATGCGTCACCGATGGTTCTTATCCAGAACTCACAAATACCACAAGATGAAGAGACACTTTGATAACACAATTGAGGAAGGTACTGGTCCAAAACCTCGTAGCGGGGCACTTGTTTTTGAGATGGTCAAGAACATCAAGGTTGTTTATAGGAAGAAGCAAGCCAAGGGAAAAAAGGAGGAAGAAATGTGATAAGACGCCTCCTGAAGGGGAGGTATTGAAAAAGATGTCATTTTTCTTCCAGTATTTACCCTACTGGAAGGATCTAGATGTTCTTCATTGCATCGATGTTATGCACCTCGAGAGAATATTTTTTGACAGCATTATTGGCATGTTATTGGTCATATCGAGCAAGACCAAGACGGACTCAAGTCACTAAGGATTTGATGGAATTTGGCATAAGACCAGAGCTGCATCCCGAAGATAGACCAAAAGGAAGACACTACCTTCCTCCAGCTAGTTACAATCTAACACAGGATGAGAAGAAGGGCATTCTGAAATGCTTACGTGGGGTGAGAGTTCCGACTAGGTTTTCATCCAACATCAGGAGTCCGGTCTCCATGAAATAATTAAAGTTTAGTGGCCACAATTCGCAAGATTATCATGTGATGATGACTCTGATGCTCCCAATTGCAATTAGAGCTATCAAGCCAAAATTCATTAAGGTGGTCATAACACGTATCTGTTACTTCTTCAAATCCATTGGGCAGAAGGTCATTGATACAGAACAACTGGCCAAACTTCAGAGTTTTCTGGTCGAGACGCTATGCATGTTTGAGATGTGCTTTCCCCTTCCTTTTTTGATTTCATGGTGCACCTCATGACCCACATTGTGAATGAGATATTTGCTTTGGGTCCTGTATTCTTACATCAGATGTATGCCTCCGAGCGGTACATGAGCATTTTGAAGGGGTATGTACGGAATCAAGCTCACCCAGAGGGTTCCATGATCGAGGGATACAATACTGAAGAAGTGATTGAGTGCTGCATTGATTACATTGAAGGTGCAAAGCCGATTGGTGTTCCCATTTCTCGACATGAGGGGAGGTTGTCTTGAAAAGGTACGAGAGGCAAGAAAATTCTTCGATGATAGTTACGTGAAATTGGATGAAGCACGTTACACAATCTGCCAGAATCTGAAGATTGCAGAGCCGTACATTGAGAAACACCAGGCGGAGCTCATATTAGAAAGTAATGGCCACTTCGAAGAATGGGTTGCAAAGGAGCAACGGCGTCGTTTCACCGCATGGTTCAGAAACCAAACCATACCGAATGGAACCATGCAAGAGGAAAGAACAGTAAGACTGCTAGCTGCTACTCCAACAAGTTTAGTCACATCGTGCCAAGCTTTTGATATTAACATGACCAAACTCGGCCGAAGGAGGTGGGGGTCTGTACACATTTTCCGATAATAAGACAACTCCTGAATTGCTCTATTTGAATTACTCTATTTCCATAACTTTACTGACCTCTGAATTCTGTTCTTCTCCCCTACTGAAAGTGCCATAAGCAAGGTCCCAACACTGTCCTTTGTGGATTGCAGGTTCCTTAGAGTGAGGAAGAGGTACCGCACAAACCCCAAGGAGGTTTGTCACAAAATTTGCACTATTCCCACATTGTCTTCCATTTTCTGTTGTTCATATGAAGTTTCAATAAACATATCATGCCCCTAACTGTAAGAGTTGGTAGTGATCGCCGATCACCCTCTCACCGACAAAAGACATCAACTATATCATAGCTGATAAGTGTCGATTCATGCTTCATGAGGTCATCCACATGGAGGGCACCTTCTTTGACATGGGAGGTGAATTGGCCAGCTATCCAAACCTATGCCACTGGGGAGAAGCGTGACTACAACACTGTTAGGAAAGAAGTGGAGGAGGAAGAGGGACATAGCTGAAAATATTTATAACATTGTGCATTCATTGTGTATATACATGTTTGATTTCAATAAAACTGCCTAAGTGTTATTTCTTAGGGTTAGGGGTTCCAATAATGGGTTATGGGCTGCAATGATTTGTATTTTTTTGCAGGTTTGCCGGTTTTTGATTTCAATATGACAGATTTTGAGGTCTGGAACCCTATAAAAAGCTGGCTTATCATAGGCGGTTCACAATGTGAATCACCTATGATAATGGCCTTATTTAAGGCGGATCACATTGTGGACCACCTGTGATAATGGCCTTATTTTGCAAGCCTGTGGAAATGCCTGATTTCAGTAAGCCACAGGTGGTTGCCTAAACACCTATGAAAAGGGGTTTAGGGCCGCCTATAATAATAGCTTTTGTAGTAGTGATATGTGTGGAGTTTTTACTCGTGGAATACTTTTGCAAATACATTCTAAAATAGACCCTAGTACAATCATTCCACAAGCAAAACAGTAATTCTTGACTGTATTTCTTAGATAATAGAATAATAATAATATCCCGGCTGCTGCATTCACACGTGAATGCAGAAAACTAAAACGTCCTGACTGTATAAACGTGAAAATATTACGAAACGCGAAGAATCTTCCAAACGAAAAAGTCTACAACCGATCCAGGTTTACCTTTTGGTGAAAGAAGAGGTGACTGCTAAGCAAGGAGCGGCCATGGAGTTTAGCTAAATGGGCCGTATAGCTCACGGTTCCATTTTATGCCAAATTGAGCGTTTGATTTCATTGTAAAACTCTCCTACAATAAAGGGCACAGCTCCTGCTCTACTTTCGAAAAGAAAATATTACATAACCTTGTTTCACAAAAAGAAGTACCATAAATGAAAGCTTTTACTTTTCGTACTTACAATGTTGCTTCTGCATGTCGCACTGACAGGGGATCAACCATCTATACTGTTTAATTTAGCTCTTATTCACCAGGCCCTGCAGGAAGGCCCGAGCGTGAAACTGCAGGAATAGTGCGCATGATTACAAGCGAGTCCATCGCGCGCTGTCCCAGCACTTCGTCGTCGAATACTAAAGAGGTTACAGGCAACATTTGCTCTAAGCAGTGAGTTAGGTCGATCCAGCTGTCGACGGACCGCATCCCATGCACCAAATTAAAGGCCGTCGCTGCCAGGTTCCCGTGCGCAGAACGTGGTCGAAATGCCTTCTGGCTTTGGTCTTGCAGATGCAGACAGCCAAGAGACATACCGGTTCCTGTGTACCAGCTCGTGTCAAGATGACATACCGGTTCCTGTGTACCAGCTCGTGTCAAGTAGGATAGAATGATGACTGCACTCACACGCGTCAAGATACTATATTTATTTGGCAAATTTTGCCACAAGACATGCTAAAATTGTGGTCTTTGCTGTGGGACATGATTTTTTTTTTCATCTTTGCTGCTGGACACTCCAACATTATTGTAGCTATTTGCTGAGAGACACTGAACCGATTAAAATATTCATATTTACTTGAATAGGAGAGAGAGATGTGGTAAAGTGACCGTTTTGCCCTTGGGGCCACACCAGGCGAGTAAAGCGGCGCACCATGGACGCATTACTCAAGGTCAGGCCACACCGCTCCGACCAGCCGCGGGCCCTCCGGCTCCCGTGCTGTACCATCCCTTCCCCGCGCTCATGCGTTGCCCTCGGCCGCATCGGCTCCGTCCTCGACCACTGCGCACGCCCTGGAGCTCCAGCGCTCATCACGGATTAGGCACTTGTTCTCATCATTTTCATCCCACCTTTTCTTTCTTTTCGCGAGAGCCAATGGATGAAGACATCCTAGCAACAATTTGCTCGATTTGAGGGTGAAGGTATCGATTCAGTTGCCCCAGTTGGAGCTCGGTCCCTATTGAAGGACGTTGATTTTAGCTCAATATAGCGGGTAGAAGTCCAATCCGGGCTGGGAGATTTTTGATTCAGGGCGTAGGACGTGGATTTAGGGTCAATCCGCACAGGAAGACACCAAAAGAAGCCTGAGTAATTTTGGATCTGTGGCGTCCTGCAGGCTGTAGCACCTCAAGCCAGGTGTGTCTCCGCCCCAGCTCAGATTGCTTAGGATCCCAGCGCGCAATGCACGCGCCGAGCGTGCTGGCGACCTCGGCCTCTGCTCCACGCCGTCGTTGCCAGCGTCCTCAGCTTCGCCGTCTCGAGCCTCGACGCCATTGTCAGTGAGTAACAGAATATGCGCCGGGTGGAGAAGATTGTGTACAAAGTGGTGGCCCGTAGGTGATCATGAAGCCAAACAAATCGCGAAGACGCGCGCACGTGTGGATCTGTGTTTCCTTTTTAAATTCTTTTTCTCTTTCTAGATTTAGAAAAGTTGACCTAATCGTGGTCGAGTCGGAGTCTTACCTCGGGTATATAAATATAGACCCGTGAGTATTGTAAAAGATCAATCACTTTTCGGCGCATCGCCACAACTCCTCGACGGGATTTTGTCGACATCGGCGCTCATCGGGGCTCCGGTTTCGACTTGGATTTTGTCAGGTAAGCGTATCGATTCTCATTATGTCGACTTGTCCATAATTAAGATTGATGTGGCTGCTAGTTATTCGGTAACTTAGATTGATCTAGGGTTCAACATTATGCATTGACTACTTAGAATTGTTTAAGACTTAGTCCAGTTCTTTGTTACGGTTAGTTGACTTGTCCTAGCCGCGACCCTGTTTGCCGATTGCTGATGTCGATACCCTGTTTGATCTGGTTATTCGAGTCACTGTTGAACAAGTTAAGATTGATTGAATCTATCTGTGCCGATTGTGTAGTACAATTTGACCTGGTCCTGTGCTATATCGCCTAGTTTGACTTGTCCTGGGAGAAGCAATAAGCAGTTTGCCGATTCATTTAATTTTATTAGTTTAATAGTTCTTTTAGGGTGTTTAGCCGATTGGTTACCACGTTCAAATCTATGCTTATGTGCTATTTAAATATCTTTATTGTTCCTGTTCAAGTGGAGATTTGAACCTTATTTGCCAATGCCGATTTATCTTACTTGCCGATAGTTACTTGTCGGTTACATGCTATGTTATCAATTGTCGATTGCCGATTTTGATGCATGTTTTTACTTTAGTTATCGTGCGAGTACCTACTATTGCGAACATGCCGATTCGTTTCTAGCCGACAGCCGAGCATTTATTTTATTATTTATTATTTACTCACATCGGCTGCGGTTACGCATCGGCCTGTCCGGGGCCGATAGCCCAGGAACTTTACACGCGTTTCTTGTCTTTGTCGGTTTGCAGGGAAAATCGACTGGCACGCTCCGGAATTCACCGCGTTCCAAGTTTGGTCCTGAACAGAGTCAAGCAAATCTCTCAGGCCGCGTGTGTGAAGCAGTAGAAGTAACATTTTACTGCAAACACACTTTTTGGCACGCCCGATGGGACAGATCAAGTTTTTAGAGGCAGATGGCGTTCGTTCAGGCTATTGCTGATGATGGTTCGCTGCTCATTGATGGTAAAGGTCAGCAGGTCTGGATTCCCGCACCAGTTGTTCGAGATAGCAAAGATTCTTCTGAGATAACTAGAAACAATGAGTTGATCGCTTGGGAGAAGATGTCTTTGGATCAGAAAAAGCAATATCAGAGTTATCTGCTCGAGTGTCAGATGAAATACTTTTGAAACGATTAAGATGACACGTGGCAAAATTACATCAAAGTCAGCTTCACCAGTAGTGCTAAGGTCAGAGGAATTGGCCGCACTGAAAGCTGAGAAGTTGCCAGATCGAGCCTTGCTGGATGAAGTTGTGAATGCTTCGGTTCACAATGCTTTCATTAACCAATCAGGGGTGCTTGTTAACACTTTGTACAACATGCTCAAGGCAATTGCTGATGGGACCATGCAGAATGAGCCTGGATTTGTGGGGCCATCATTTACTGCACCAGCTACTACACCAGTACGCCCTGCACATCCTGGTGGTCAACCTACAACTCAAGAAGAATCAAGTGCTGGTCAGCAAAAGCAACCATATGGTATGCCAACAGAGTTGTGGTCTCCAAGTGCTCAAGCTCTGGCAAATGCAGGAACAGCCCGGGTATCGGCGCCAAATCTTACTAATCCAAATATAGAATCGGCGTCGATGTCCATGCAGAGGTTGGAAGTAGGTGGGACTTCTACTGAACCAAGGATTGGTCAAACCTCTCAGACAAGGTATCATGTGGCTCCCAATGTCAACTCTGCATTAATCAGGAAATACCGCAAGGTTACCATAGGGTGGCAGATTACAGTGAGCATTACAATGGGGAGCAACCCGCCCAGATGCAGTCACAGTTACACCAACCATCCCAAATGGCTGGGGGGCAAGGACAGAATGTGTCAGAAGATATAGTCGCCAGGTTGGTTGAAGTCATGAAAGAGCAGTTTGATCTCAAGCCCAGGGAACAGAGCTTTATGTATCGACGTCCATATCCAGAGTGGATGGAACAAGTTGCCCTGCCACACCCATACAAGTTGCCAGAGTTTTCTAAATTTTCTGGACAAGATAATGTCTCTACAGTGGAGCATATCAGCCGATATTTGGCGCAGTTGGGAGAGGCATCAGCCCAAGATGCATTAAAAGTTCGTCTGTTTCCCCTATCATTGTCTGGATCGGCATTCTCATGGTTCATTTCGCTTCCTGCGGGATCCGTGCGGAATTGGGCCGATTTGGAGAAGAAGTTCCATTCTTATTTCTTCACTGGCATGACGGAGTTGAGCATATCATATTTGACGGCTGTTCGTCAGAAGGCTGGGGAGTCAGTTGCCGATTTCGTGCAGAGGTTCAGAATTATCCGTGGCAGGTGTTATAACGTGAATTTGACGGATCGGCAAATGGCTGAGATTGCTTACCAGGGTTTGCTACCTCAGATTAGGGACAAGTTTGCGCCTCAGGAAGTCGATGGTTTAGCACAGCTCTTTTAGAAGGCGTCGATTCAGGAAGGGCGCATCCAGAATACGCGTGGCAGACAATATCAGGCGGCTTATGCCGATTACTCGTCTGATTCTGATAATGAAGATGAAGTTGCTCTTGCTGAGTGGACCAGGAATAGGAAGTCTGTTCTCTGTCCGTGGGTGAAGCAGAAGGCAGAGGAAAAGAAATATGATTTTGATATCAATAAAGCCGATAAGATATTTGATCTGCTGTTACAGGAGAAGTTATTCAACTCCCACCTAATCACACGTTGCCTTCAGCAAAGGAATTGAAGAAAATCAAGTGGTGCAAGTGGCATAACTCTCCCTCTCATCACACCAACGAGTGCAAGGTGTTTAGACAACAGATCCAATCGGCAATTGAGAGCGATCGTATTAAGTTTTCTGGTCAGAAGCCGATGAAGATTGACGAACATCCTTTTCCAGTCAACATGATCGGGGGATCTGCTGCATTGATCGGAAAGTACTCGAGGAAAAGAGAGAGGGAAGATAGGAGATCTGATGATGATGACTTTGATCCACACTGGACTTGTCCTTTTTTCCAGTACTGTTGGGAGCAGGGTATGAAGCTACCACCGATTGAAGGTTGTCCAGGCTGTAGCAGGCGATCCGGTGACTTGTATAGAGAAGCTGGTACTTCAAGAAGGTTCCCCCTGAGGAGACAGCATGATCGCTTTGAAGGGAGGCTGACATCAAGGGTTTCTGTGCAAGAAAGACTTGGGCCTGTTAATCAAGTTGAAGATTATGAAGAAGATTATCAGGGTGAGTTTACAGAAGAAGGTCAGTGGTGTCCGAGTGGTATTTTTACCAAGACACAGAAAAGAAGAGTACAGAGGACACGTTGCCGGGAGCTGAACAGAGAGGTAAACCCGAAGGATGACTATGACAAGGGACCTAAGACCAAGAAGGTGTGGACACCGAAAGTCAAATCCCAGGTACATGAAAACGAAGCACCTGTCAATATGGTATTTATGCTGCCACAAGAATTTAATTCTTTGAGTATTAATGAATCGGAAGAAGAAGCTTATGTCGAGTTGTTGTTGGGTCCACAGCAAGCAGTGTTTGAGAAGCCGTCTGGTGTCGATCATCTCCATCTGAAGGCTTTGTACCTTAATGGTTTTGTCAATGGTAAGCCGATGAGCAAGATGATGGTTGATGGTGGTGCTGCTATCAATGTTTTGCCGATGGTGACTTACAGGAAGATCGGCAAGTTGCCTGAAGAGTTGATAAAGACCAATATGTCATTGAGGGATTATGGGGGCAGGAGTTCTGAGGTTAAAGGAGTCACCAATATCGAGGTTACTATTGGAAGCAAGACCTTGCCGACGACGTTTTTCGTGATTGAAGGCAAGGGATCGTACGCCGTACTGCTGGGTAGGGATTGGATTCATGCTAATTGCTGTATCCCTTCCACAATGCATCAGCTCCTTATCCAGTGGGTCGGCGACAAGGTGGAGACTATTCAAGCTGATAGATCGGTGAGTGTGGCAACTGCAGATTTTTTGCCGACGATGGTGGAAAACTTGCCGTGCATATCAGGGACTTACTGGGAAGGTGAAGCATTGGACGTTACCGATGAGGGTGTATGCATCACGGAGGGATCGGCAACCCCGCGGTTGCTGTAGCAGTTAATGGACCCGGACGTTGATCGGCTGATGGAGGCTGAGAAGGAAGAAGCAATCGACAATCAGCCGATCGACGAAAAGGAGGAAGGAGAACTTGGTCATGGTTTTGTATCGGCCGACGAATTGGAAGAAGTCGACATTGGAGATGGTGACAAGCCTCGGCCGACGTTTATTAGTAAAAAGATTTGTAAAGAGTTTAGAGATAAGTTGATAGCATTATTAAAGGAATATAAAGATTGTTTTGCTTGGGATTATAGCGAGATGCCTGGCCTGAGTCGAGATATTGTTGAACACCGATTGCCTATTAAGCCTGGGTATCGGCCATTTAAACAACATAATAGGAGAATTGATCCGAAGATTTATGATGCTGTCAAGGAAGAAATTACAAGGTTGTATGATGCCAAGTTTATCCGACCATGCCGATATGCAGAATGGGTGTCCAGTATTGTCCCAGTGATTAAGAAAAATGGAAAGATGCGGGTTTGCATTGATTTTAGAGATTTGAATAAGGCCACACCCAAAGATGAGTACCCGATGCCGATGGCAGATGTACTGATCGATGCCGCTGCTGGACACAAGATTTTGAGCTTCACGAAATGCAGGATATAATCAGATTTTCATGGCTAAAGAAGATATTATGAAGACTGCTTTTAGGTGTCCAGGAGCCTTGGGATTGTTTGAGTTGGTCGTTATGACTTTTGGGTTGAAGAATGCTGGTGCTACGTATCAAAGGGCAATGAATTTCATCTATCATGATTTGATTGGCCGATTGGTGGAGATTTATATTGATGATGTGATGGTGAAATCTAAATCAATCGAAGATCATATTGCCGATTTGCGGGAGGTGCTGGAGAGGACCAGAAAGTTTGGCTTGAAGATGAATCCACAAAAGTGTGCCTTTGGTGTATCGGCAGGTCAATTTCTGGGCTTTATTGTTCATGAGAGGGGGATTGAAATTGGTCCCAAGAGCATGGAGTCAATCAAGAAGATTAAACCTCCTACCAGTAAAAAAGAATTGCAGTCTCTGATCGGCAAAATTAACTTCGTAAGGAGATTTATTTCTAATCTTTCTGGGAAAATTAATGCTTTTACTCCATTGTTGAAGTTAAAAGCAGATCAGGAATTTCGATGGGAAGCCCAACATCAGAAGGCTCTTGATGACATCAAGGAATATTTAATCTCACCACATGTGTTAATGCCACCTAAGCCGGGTATTCCTTTCAAGTTGTATTTATCTGCCGATGACAAGTGCATTGGTTCGGCGTTGACGCAAGTACAAGATGGCGATGAGAGGATTATCTTTTATCTCAGTCGACGATTGGTGGATGCAGAAACCAGATATTCTGAAATTGAAAGGTTATGCTTATGCCTTTATTTCTCTTGTACTAAATTGAGGCATTATTTGTTATCCGAAGAGTGTACTATTGTTTGTCGAGCCGATGTCGTCAGATACATCTTGTCCGCTCCAGTGTTGAAGGGCAGGCTTGGGAAGTGGATGTTAGCGATTGCAGAGTTTGATCTTAAATATGAGTCTGCTAAAGCTGTGAAGGCCCAGGTATTTGCCGATTTGATAGTTCAGCATGGGGGGCATGATGAAGGTATGGTGGAGCCAGTTCTATGGCGCTTACTTTTTGACAGATCGATTTGCAAACATGGATGTGGTATTGGCATTGTTATCGTCACCCCTAAAGGGTCCAGGTTTGAGTTTTCATTCACAGTTGAAGCTCATACTAATAATCAAGTTGAATATGAAGCTGTGTTGAAAGGGCTGCAACTGTTGAAGGAAGCTAATGCCGATTTTGTTGAAGTTGTTGGAGATTCTTTGCTGATTGTGGGGCAATTGAATGGTGAATATGAATGCAAAGATGAAGTGCTTCGGAGTTATTATCAGAGGTGTCAAGATCTAATGAAGAGTTTCAAGCATATCACAATTAGCCATGTTCCTCGACAAATGAATTCTGAAGCTAATGACTTGGCTCAACATGCATCTGGGTATCGGTTTATTATAGGTTCTGTCGATAATGAAGCCGGTGTCGATTTGCAAGATTGGAGAATCGAGATCATGGATTATTTGAAAGATCCAACCCAGAAGACATCCAGAAAGCTACGGTATAAAGCGATGAAGTATGTATTAGTGGATGATCAGCTTTATTACAGGACTTTGGAAGGGATTCTGTTAAAGTGTCTGAATGCCGATGAAGCCAGAAAAATGCTGATGGAGGTTCATGATGGGATTTGTGGGACTCATCAATCGGCGTACAAGATGAAGTGGTTGATCAGGAGAAGTGGATATTTCTGGCCTACCATGCTCGAGGATTGTTTTGAATATTATAAAGCCTGCCAAGATTGTCAGAAGTATGGATTGATTCAGAGGGCTCCGGCGTCGGCAATGAACCCTATCATCAAGCCGTGGCCGTTTAGAGGATGGGGAATTGACATGATTGGCGAGATTAATCCTTCATCTAGTAAGGGGCACAAATATATATTGGCGGCTACAGATTATTTCACCAAGTGGGTTGAAGCAGTACCTTACAGGAGTGTAGCCTCGAGGGATGTGATTGCTTTTGTTAAAGAACACATAATCTACAGATTTGGTATTCCTCAGACTATCACTACAGATCAAGGTTCTATCTTTATTTCTGAAGAGTTTAGAGATTTTGCTGATGATATGGGTATTAAATTGCTAAATTCGTCGCCATATTACGCCCAAGCAAATGGTCAGGCTGAAGCTTCAAACAAGTCCTTGATCAAGTTGATTAAGCGCAAAATTAAGGAACAGCCGAGGAGGTGGCATACTTCGTTAGCCGATTCGTTATGGGCATATCGAATGTCTCGTCATGGATCGGTACAAGTAACGACATATCAGTTGGTTTACGGGCATGAAGCTGTTTTGCCGTGGGAAATCAATGCAGGGTCGAGAAGAGTCGATTTGCAGAATCAATTGACAGCAGAACAGTATCATGATCTCATGATGGATGAATTGGAAGATGTCAATTAGCAGCGGTTGGTTGCGTTGAAGAAAATTCAAGACAATAAAGCACGGGTGGCTCGGCATTATACTAAGAAGGTAGTGACCAAGCAATTTGATGAGGGAGATTTGGTTTGGAAAGTCAAGTTGCCGATTGGTGTACGAGATAATTGTTTCGGCAAGTGGTCATCTAACTGGGAAGGTCCTTATATAATTAGCCGATGCGTGCCCGGTAATGCTTATATTTTGAAGAAGCTGGATGGGGAAGAATTTGGCCGAGCGCTTAATGGAAAGTATCTAAAGAAATACTACCCTAGTATTTGGGTGGGTTCTTAAAGTGTTCGGTTGAATTTCCAGCGGAGCCGACGTTAAGAGCGTCGCCTTTGAGATGGCCGATGCTACTGGTATCGCCCTTAGAAAAAATATATAAAGGAAGAACAAAGGAAGATGAAAGCAGATATGTATTACAGAGTGGTCGAGAAGACAAAGTACTTAATGTTTACAAGCTATTACATCATGCACGACGGGGATACAGATAATCACGGATTACATCTAGTGCATGAGTGCGAAGCTGATCGATCTCAGCAAGGGTATAATTGTCGTCGTCGTTGGACTCGATCTCTGCAGGCACAGATTCCCAGGCGTGCTCTGAAGCTTCAATGGAGGCCGTGACTACGTCTTTTTGCTGGAGTATGTTCGCGTTGATCCTGGCTATAGTCTCTTCCGATGCCGATACTTCTTGTTCCTTGGCTTGCAGAGCTGCTCTCAGGGCTTCGGCTTCTTTCTTCAGTTGATTTAGCCGATTCTCTTCTTCTGTTAGCCGATTCTTCATGAAGTTGTATTTCTCCATTTCCTGCTGGGAGAGCTGAAGAGCCTTTTCTGCTTCCGAGAGAAGTTGATGTTGTTTGGATCGGCGATTGATGTTCTCTTGGGCTTGTTCGTAGTCGAGACGCCGAAACTCTATGTATGCCACCGGATGAAGTGCAACCATATAAGTCTCTCGGAAGGCGATTCTGGATGACTTCGAATCTAGCACGGACTGAGCTGGCCTTGCGGGTAAGATCTCCGATGTTCGCATGCTCAAGCCTGGCTTCTAGCTCGATCAGCTCGTTGCGAATGTCGATCGGTAGTGGTTGCCGATGATGCATGGCGATGATTGGCTCTACCACACGTGCCTGCGGGTACAAGAGATGATTAGATGGCAAACCGATGAAGTGAACAGTGATGACATTTATTACCTGAGATAGATCGACATCGGCAACAACGGGGGCGTCTTGAGAAGAAGATGCTCGAGGATCTGACCGGCGACTCTCTGGGATATTCTGGGCAGGTATTGCTGTAGCTTCAGGTTCATCGACAGAGGCCCACGATCAGGCTAAGCGATGCGAATCGTTTTTCTCCTGAAAACCCGGAGGCGACTTGGAGGCGACTGAGGAGCGGCTAGGTTTTGACGGCTCCGACCGGCGGCGCCGCCGCTTTCTATCGACGCCGGCCATGATGTGAGGCAAGTAGGCCTGTCGTTTCCCTGCAAGGCTGCGGCCTGCCGGGGAAGGAAGTCCCGCCCAGCGATTCTGGCTGCTATGGAGAGTAAAGACAAATCATGGATGAGATGCGTAGTTGTTCTTCAGAGTTACGTGGTTAATTACTGATCAGTTACGTGGAAGTCTCTGGCTGTGATCTGGCGGACACTGAAGGAGATTTTGCTGCGTTCTCTTTGGTGTGACCTGATCGAGTCCTTCCAGGCCTCGATACCCTTCACGTCTGCAACTGGTACTTCCAGGTGTAGGACGACTCCTCCTGTTGTGGGGACTTGCCGATAGCTGTTTTTGCCGTGGCCTTGGGTCGACGGAGTGCCGCTTGCTGTTACCGTGGCCTTGGGTCGACGGAGTTTGTGTTTTTGGATCGCTCTACCTACGGATTTTCGTCGTTCTGATTCTGTGGTGGGGGGTGACAAGGGGATTCCGGTGAGGAATTCTCCCACCTGAAGCCACAATCGGATCGTCGGCAGGGTTCGTTTCGGTCAGCGAGTTCTTGTGAAGATTAGGAACAATGAATATCCTGAGCTGGAACTGCCGAGGGTTGGGACTCCCTCGGACAGTTCAAGAGCTCGTTGCGCTCGTAGGAGCAAAAAGTCCAAAACTGGTTTTTATTGCGGAGACAAGGAGGTCGGGTAAACGTGCTGAGAATTTGCGATGGAGACTTGGCTTGAAGAATTGCTTATCTGTTGATAGTGTTGGGCAAGGTGGTGGCCTGGTTCTGTTTTGGCATGAGACGGTGGAGGTACAGCTGCTTGAGAAGCACATTAGATATATTGATGTGCTGGTTCGTGAGAATCAGGATGAGGACTGGTTTCGAGTAACTTTTGTGTACGGTGAGCCAAGAACTGAAGATAGACCTTCCATGTGGGAACATATGCGACGGTTACGAGATGAATCCGACAAACCTTGGCTGGTGATTGGTGACTTTAATGAGGCTATGTGGGGGTTTGAACACTTTTCACAATGTCCACGTCCGGAAAGACAAATGGAGATTTTTAGAGAAGCATTAGCGGATTGCGACTTGACCGATCTGGGCTTTGTCGGCTTACCGTACACTTATGACAATGGTAGAGATGGACTTGCTAATGTTAAGGTGCGGTTGGATAGGGCGGTGGCGGACACGAGCTGGCGGGACATTTTTGGGGAGGCGACGCTATACCATTTGGTTTCGTCCCGGTCAGATCATTGCCCGCTGCTGCTGGAAGTGAAGAAGGAAATTTGGGAGCGTAATAGCCCAAGGATTTTTCGCTACGAGATAATGTGGGAAAGGCTAGAGTCTTTAGCCACTGAAATTAAAGAAGCATGGTGCTCTGCGGCTGACCGTGAGTGTCTAGGAGGTGTGATGACAGCTCTACGACATGTCCAATCCGCACTTCGTTCTTGGAGTCGGGACAACTTTGGCTCTGTTACAAGAGAGTTGGATGTTCTTCGGGGCAGACTAGAGGAGGTTAAACTCTCGCCGGATCACACTAGAGCAGAGGTCCGGGAAATTACTGATCGAATGGATGAGCTGTTGTATCGTGAAGAGATGATGTGGTTGCAGCGTTCGAGGATTACATGGCTTCGTGAGGGGGATAGGAACACGAGCTATTTTCATCGCCAAGCAATATGGCGGGCACGGAAGAATAAAGTTCGTAAGCTGAAAACTGCACATGGTGATTGGTGTGAGGAGCCGAGGGCAATGAAGCAGCTGGTCACGAATTATTTTAAAGAGCAATATGATGCTGATCCGGGGGTGAATCCGTCCGAGCTGCTGCACCTGATCCAACCGAAAATTTTGCAAGGTATGAATGATGATTTGTGTAAGGAATTTTCAGATAAAGAAATTGCAGATGCCTTATTTCAGATGGGCCCACTAAAGGCGCCGGGACCGGATGGTTTTCCGGCACGTTTTTATCAAAGGCATTGGGATTTAGTAAAGCATGACGTTATTGCTGCAGTCAAAAGGTTTTTTGTTGATGGATGCTTACCGGAAGGAATAAATGATACGGCCATTGTTTTGATTCCCAAAATATCTAATCCGGAAGAGCTGAAGGATTTTCGCCCGATCAGTCTATGTAATGTTATTTATAAGATCATTTCTAAGTGCTTGGTTAATAGGCTGCGGCCAATCTTGGATACTATAATTGAGCCGGAACAGAGTGCCTTTGTGCCGGGGAGGCGAATTACAGATAACGCGTTGACTGCATTTGAATGTATTCATGCTATTCAGAAGGGTGTTGGTGGTCGAGGGGAATTTGGGGCATACAAGCTGGATCTTTCTAAGGCGTATGATCGCGTCGATTGGGGTTTTCTCAATGAGTTACTGGTGAAGCTGGGCTTTCATAGTAAGTGGGTGCAGTGGGTGATGACTTGTGTCTCTACTGTACGCTACACTGTTCGCTTTAATGGGGCGCCGCTGTGTCCCTTCACCCCATCGAGAGGTCTTCGTCAAGGTGATCCTTTGTCTCCCTATTTGTTCCTTTTAGTTGCTGATGGCCTATCTGTCTTGATGAAGCATTATGAAAGGCAAGGTTTGATTGAGGGATTGCGAGTCTGTCGCCGGGCTCCGAGTGTTTCTCATCTCCTGTTCGCCGATGACAGCCTCCTGTTCTTTCGTGCAAATGTTGCACAGGCTACTAGTATCAAGAATTTGCTGCAAGTTTTTGAGAGGAGTACGGGGCAGTTACTCAGTCTGGCCAAATGTTCATTGTTGTTACACGAGGATATGGATCCTGCAGTGGTGGAACAGGTCAGATCAGTGTTGGCTGTTCAACGAGTTGATTTTGAAGCTAAATACCTTGGGCTTCCTACACCGCATGGTAGGATGAGGAGGGGGGCACTGCAGCCTATCGAGGAACGATTCATGAAACGAATGGTGGGATGGAAGGAGAAGGAGCTCTCTTCGGCTGCAAAAGAAACTTTAATAAAATCAGTGGCTCAAGCCCTCCCTACTTATGTTATGAGTATTTTTAAATTGCCTCTAACTCTATGTGATGATCTGATGAAGCATATAAGAGCATTCTGGTGGGGTTCAGAGAGGGGAAGAAGAAAGGTCCAATGGATATCGTGGGAGCAGATGATTTTGCCTAAAGGACATGGTGGGCTAGGATTTAAAGATATGAGGCTCTTCAACCAGGCCCTGTTAGCACACCAAGCCTGGAGATTATTAGTCTTCCCTAATAGCTTATGTGCGAGGGTTCTAAAAGCTAAATATTTCCCTCAAGGCAATCTGTTGGATACTGTTGTTGCAGGTGAAGCATCTCCCACGTGGCGCGCTATCGAGCATGGGCTTGAGCTTCTCAAGAAGGGAGTGATTTATAGGGTAGGCGATGGCCAATCTATTCGGATATGGCGCGATAATTGGATTCAGAGATCACCTGATTTGAAGGTGTCAGGGAGTATACGCATGTGCAGGTTGAGGAAGGTGGCGCACTTGATCGATCAAGACTCACATTCCTGGGATGAAACTTTGGTACGTCGGTATTTTTATCCTTGGGATGTTGAGGAAATTCTGAAAATTAAGTTGCCTGCAAGTCGAACTGAAGATGTATTGGCATGGAGTCAGGAGAAAACGGGCTTGTTCTCTGTCAGAAGTGCATATAGGTTGGCTCTGAAACTGCACCATGACGTTGGGGCTACTGGGAGCAGTACATCACCTGATGGTGTGCGTGATGTCTGGAAGGAATTATGGAAGCTACAGATTCCTCCTAAAGTTCGGGTTTTTGCATGGAAGGTGGTGAATAATGGCCCCCCTACTAGAGCTAATAAAAACTATCGGCATATTGATACTCAGGCTGAATGTGAATTATGTGGAGCAGCTAATGAGGATGTGTTTCATGCACTGATACACTGCCCTCATGCAATAGCACTGAGACATGCCTTGTCAGACGTTTGGGAGTTACCTGAACAAGATGACTTGTTAGATACAGGTCCGGAAATAATCAAGTACCCTACTGATGTTATGGCACACTTTGTTATGATGTTGTGGCGCATTTGGACTGTGAGGAATGGTGTGCTGAAGGCAGGAGAAAATATTTCGATTGAAGGCTCGGTTATTTTCCTAACGAGATATATGGATAGTCTGTTGTCGGCCCGTCAGCGGTACTCTGCTCGTGAAGGAAAAGGAAAAGGACTGGCTGTGGTGTGGGCGAAGTTGAGTTCAGGTCAAAAGACCAAGGAAGATAGGTGATGGGTACCTCCGGCCCATGGCAAACTCAAGAGAAATGTGGATGGGGCTTACAACATCCAAACAGGAGCAGCTGGACTGGGCGTTGTCATCAGAGATGCTGCTGGCCAACCATTACTGATGGCATGGAGGAAATTGTTCAATTGCAGGGACGCGGAGGAGGCAGAAGCGGCGGCTTGTCTTGATGGCGTTCATCTCGCTGCGCGGTGGCCGGAAGTCAGCATGGTGCTGGAGTCGGATGCTGCACAGGTGGTGATGAAGCTGAAGTCCGATGGTTGTGACCGCTCATTGATCGCTGGTCTTGTCAGCGACATTCGTGAAGAATGCCAGCATTTGTTGGAGGTTGAAGTCTGTAAGATCGAAAGGGAGCAGAATGCAGTTGCGCATACGCTAGCGCAACGTGCATGTCGTCTAGGTGAGTCGTATGTGTCGTTTTCTCAGGTTCCTGATTGCATTAAGGACCTGATTGTGACCGATCGCCTTGTTGCATCGGTTTGTAATGAACCTGGTTGATTCTAATAAAGCTCCCTTCCACCGCAAAAAAAAAAGGTTCATCGACAGAAGGGTTTGCCGATTCTTCTTCTCTTTGCTCTTGTGGCTATTAAATATGGAGAGATTAATAAAGGTATGGGTACCGATGAACAAGTTTTGAGAACAAACCTGAGGTTGAGTGTCGATGCCGATTTCTTCTGAGGCAATGTGAGCCGATGGTTGTTGAGGGTTGGCTGTCTCTTCTTCGGTATCGGCATGGGCTTCAAGAGAAGGGGCCTCAATTTCTTCAAGATTTTCTCCAGAGTTGCCCTGAAATTGAAACAAAGGTTAGATGTCGATATTTGCTAAATCATGAGATAATTATATAGATGAGAATGATTACTGGGCTGCTGGGAGGAGTTGGCACAGAGCTTGGTTGTTTCAGGAGGGCTCTATGACGCTTGGCTGGAACTTTGGTGCGAGAGCCTTTTCGTTTTGCCCCAGAAGTCTGGCCTTTGAGGACTTGGGCCGGTGTTGGTGCGTCGGAGCCAAGGACAGGGTCCGGATGTGGAGTTGCGTACACAATGCCGATTTCGCTGTTGCTCAGCGTGGGTGCATCTTCAACATCAGATTGCAGAATAAGAAAAGAGTTATAGTTGATGATTTGTCGCTAAGAAAAGTAATAGAAATTGAGATCGGTTACCTCTCCTATCGGGTTAGAGAGCTGAAGATTGGATACGAGAGATGCTGTGTTGGTGCATTGGGGATGTCTTGACCATTCTGCCCACCACTGCCTGAAGAGCCTTGTGCAGGAAGGGGACAGGACTATGTTGTCGATGTGACTGATGGGCAGGTTATCGGTTAGACCAAATAGCCAAGAGTACTCCAAAGCCGTTGAGATGGTTGCACGAGCTTTGGCTTTATCGGCATAGAAGAGATTGGGAGGAAGCTGGCTGAGACTCATTTGTCTTGCAGCGAATGAAGGGTTGTAGAATTCATATGAGGGGCTCAATCGGCCTGATCCATTCAGTCCTGTCGGCAAAACACAGGGTTTGACACAAGTTATGAAGATGGTTGCCGATGTTGCGTTTTGGAGGGGGTTGTCAGCCCGGAAGGTGAAGGGGATCTCGAAGTGTTCCATGATCTCAGAATTTCCATAGGGGAACCAATCGAGATGATCATTGTTAATGCCTTTATAGAAGGCTTTAAAGTATGAAGCCAAGTGATCGACATCCATTCCAAGTCCATATATCGACACCAAAGCTTCTCCCAGTGAGGTGCATCGGCGTCCGACTTGATTGGGGGTTGGAAATTTGAACAAGTGCAGGTCTTGAAGTTCCATGGCCTTGTAGGAGTGCAGAGTAAGCCACATCTGAAGGAACCACCATCGACCATCAATGTTGCCGATCGGAGTGTTGTGCCAAAGCTTATCGGCAACCTGATGAAGTGAGGAATAGAGAGCGCCGAGCAAGTATTTGCCCATGGGCATTTGGGCGCCAGCTGCCAATCGTTCTGCTAAGTTCTGCAAATTGGATACAGGGTTGAGTTGGGCTCCACAGAAGAAGAAATGCTCAAGCCACATCATCAAGAAAGCTGCGTGCTCCCTGTCTGTCACTGGCCCTGTGCCTCAGAAGGAGGAGATGTATTTTTTCCATCCGCCGATGCTTCTGACATCAAACTGATGTTGAGGTTTGACTTTCAGACTGTGGGGACCCACATGAGTTGTTATGTCCAGATCGGCAAGCATCTTGACATCCATCAGGATAGGTGTCATTGGTCCATGGCCAAAAAGGAAGGCATTTACTGCATCAGACCAGAAGTAACAGGATGCCGATAGCATTGGCTCATTTTTCTTCATATCGGCAAGGGATAGTTCTAAACAGTGTTCTATGCCGACGGTATCCCATATTGCCGATTTAGCTGCTTTGATTCTGAGGAACCATTCATGCCAGCCTGGAATAGCAGAAGGCCAGGACCTGAAGCTGCCTACCCATGTCTCTAATGTGACCGGTGATCTTTTGAAGGGCATCCTAAGAGTTTCGCTGCAAATAAAGTCTATTGGATCTGGATTGCCCATAGGTCCCAAGAAACGGTGTGTGGCGAGGTCTGTAGGGATCGAGATCTGGTTTTGCAGTTCCTAGAAACAATGAAAATGAATCTAATCAGGCAAAAGGATCTAAAGAAGAGCAGAGATAGCTTATGAACAGAAAGAATCTATAGTACACCTCAAGAACAGATAGATATGTTCAAGAACAAGAATGGATCAGAGGACTGTCACCTGGGGAACGGCGGTGGAGAAAGCGGTGAGTTGCACCATTGCGGTGGAGAAGTGTATACGCGAAGTCCCGTGGAGCTTTCGTTCCTTGCAAGATGATCGCCGGAGTTGATGGAGAGAGAGTGGAGAATATGAAGGGTCGCGCCGGCGGAAGGTAGAAGAGAGGTGTGGTAGATGACATCTATTTATAAGACAAGACGTGCTGCAGGTGTGTTCGCAGGCGGCGGGAAATGCGAAGGGGCGTTGCAGGCGCGTCGAATACAGCGCAAGAAACGAGGAGGCGCGAGAAATGAGGAAACAATCCGGCGCATGGAGATTCCATACCCCGGCTTGGGGGGGCATGTGTTGACACCAGATTTTGGCCCAGGGCCCATTGTCAGTGAGTAACGGAATATGCGTCGGGTGGAGAAGATTGTGTACAAAGTGGTGGCCCGCAGGTGATCACGAAGCCAAAGAAATCGCGAAGACGCGCGCACGTGTGGGTCTGTGTTTCCTTTTTAAATTCTTTTTCTCTTTCTAGATTTAGAAAAGTTGACCTAATCGTGGTCGAGTCGGAGTCTTACCTCGGGTATATAAATATAGGCCCGTGAGTATTGTAAAAGATATCCATCAATACAATCACTTTTCGGCGCATCGCCACAACTTCTCAACGGAATTTTCGTCGACATCGGCGCTCATTGGGGCTCCGGTTTTGACTTGGATTTCGTCAGGTAAGCGCATCGATCCTCATTATGTCGACTTGTCCATAATTAAGATTGATGTGGCTGCTAGTTATCCGGTAACTTAGATTGATCTAGGGTTCAACATTATGCATTGACTACTTGGAATTGTTTAAGACCTAGTCCAGTTCTTTGTTACGGTTAGTTGACTTGTCCTAGCCGCGACCCTGTTTGCCGATTGCTGATGTCGATACCCTGTTTGATCTGGTTATTCGAGTCACTGTTGAACGAGTTAAGATTGATTGAATCTATCTCTGCCGATTGTGTAGTACAGTTTGACCTGGTCCTGTGCTATATCGCCTAGTTTGACTTGTCCTAGGAGAAGCAATAAGCAGTTTGCCGATTATTAGTTTAATAGTTCTTTCGGGGTGTTTAGCCGATGGTTACCACGTTCAAATCTATGCTTGCGTGCTATTTAAATATCTTTATTGTTCCTGTTCAAGTGGAGATTTGAACCTTATTTGCCAATGCCGATTTATCTTACTTGCCGATAGTTACTTGTCGCTTACATGCTATGTTATCAATTGCCCATTGCAGATTTTGATGCATGTTTTTACTTTAGTTATCGTGCGAGTACTTACTATTGCGAACATGCCGATTCGTTTCTAGCCGACAGCCGAGCGTTTATTTTATTATTTATTATTTACTCACATCGGCTGCGGTTACGCATCGGCGTGTCCGGGGCCGATAGCCCAGGAACTTTACACGCGTTTCTTGTCTTTGTTGGTTTGCAGGGAAAATCGACTGGCGCGCTCCGGAATTCACCGCGTTCCAAGTTTGGTCCTGAACAGAGTCAAGCAAATCTCTCAGGCCGCGTATGTGAAGCAGTAGAAGTAACATTTTACTGCCAACAAGGAGAGACGAGATTTGGGAGAGGAAAGAGACCGATGGAAGAAGAGCTTTCGTGTGGGGCCAATCAGTCAGAAGTGTACCTTGGTCATTTTGAAAAGTGTTTCTCTCACCTTATCTGCAAAGTATTATATTTTAATCGGTCCAATGTGTTTCAGCAAATGGCCACGAAGTCGGAGTGTCCAACAGCAAAGATGAAAAAAAATCATGTCCTACAGCAGAGACCACACTTCTAGCGTGTCCTGTGGCAAAATTTGCCTATTTATTTAGTCCATTATTTGCACTCTATGTGTTGGGTGAATTGAATGGAAACTCTGGAGGATAGAGCCTGTTTGGAAGGGCACCACTCCAAAGTGAAGAGCTCTGCACAGTGGAATTGGAGTTGTCTGAGCTGGTGTGTGGTGAGTAGGTAGGGGTTGCAACTCCACAGAGGCAGGTTTAGTGGGTGAATTGACAGGGATACTGTTGACGGTAAAATGTGTGTTCTACCGCCCGCACACGCGGCCTGAGAGATTTGCTTAACTCTGTTCAGCGCCAAAACTTGGAACGCGGTGAATTCCGGAGCGTGCCAGTCGATTTTCCCTGCAAATCGACAAAGACAAGAAGCGTGTAAAATTCCCGGACTATCGGCCCCGGACAGGCCGATGCGTAACCGCAGCCGATGTTAGTGGATAAAAATATAATCGAATAAGCACTCGGCTGTCGGCTAGAAACGAATCGACATGTCGCAACAGTAAGTACTCGCACGATACATAAAGCAAGGCATGCATCAGAATCGGCAATCGGCAAAGCATGCGATCGGCAAAATCTATCGGCAAGTAGCACAGTAAGGTAGATCGACAATCGACAAAGGGAGGCTCAGACTATACTTGAACAGGAGCAATAAAATATTTAAAGGCACGCAAGCATAAGTCTGAACGTGGTAAACAATCGGCTAAACACCCCGAAAGAACGATTAAACCAGTAACCACTAATTATACCCGTAATCTGACAATCGCTTCACCGAGGACACGTCAACTAAGTGAAGTAGAACAGGACACGTCAAACTGCTCTACACGATCGGCAGATACAAGTATAATCGGCAACTACCGGTCCCAGGTACTCAGCAAACTAGATCTAACCCTTGGCAACTGTTTCGCCGAGGACACGTCAACTAAGCGAAGCAGACAGAACAAGTCAAACTGCCTACCCAATCACCAAGAGCAGATCTAATCGACAAAGCACCTTAACCGTGACTCGAGTAACCAGATCAAACAGGAATCGACATCAGCAATCGGCAACAAGGTCGCGGCGAGGACAAGTCAACTAGCCGTGACAAAGAATTGGACCAGGTCTTAAACAATTCCATGCAGTCGACGCACGATGTAAACCCTAGATTGATCTAGATTACCGGATAACTAGCAGCCACATCAATCTAATCATGGACAAGTCGACATAACCAGATCGATGCGCTTACCTGACGAGATCCAGTCGAGCCGGAGCCCCGATGGACGCCGGTGACGAAAAAACCCGTCGAGAAATTGTGGCGATGCGCCGAAGAGTTGATTGTATTGATTGTTTTTGATTACAAGCGCCTGGGTCTATATTTATACACCCGAGGCAAGAGTCCGATTTGGACTTAAACACGACCCCTACCTGACCACAACTCGGTCAATCCTTCCTAAGTCTAGGAAATAATTAAAAAAGGACACCAAACCAACCGGGCGCGTGCGGCTTGGGGATTTCTTTGGCCTCATGATATCCTGCGGGCCACCACTTCGGCACATAATCTTTTCATACCTGCCGCGCACTCCGTCTTCCACTGACAGCGGGCCCTAGTCCAAATTTTGGTGTCAACACATGCCCCCCAAGCCGGGGTATGGAATTTCCATGCGCCGGGTTGTTCCACCATCTATCATGTCTGCAAGCTTCTAAATGACCCTTCACGTGAAAACTGTACATTTGACTTGATGAACTGTACCTTCGTCTTCACATGGCGTGCACCTCTTCGGCAGACAATTCGTACCAATCGCTTTAATTTGCAATAGGTCTTGCACTATTCCACGATCTTATCTTCTTCCGCATCTTGGCCTATAAAAGGACCGGCTTCCTTCACCGAAATCATCAACACAATGGCCAGCAATAAAAATCCCTTTTACAAAGCCTGACCAATGCATTCTGATCAGCAAGAAAGCAACCATGAGCTCTTCTTCTCACAGATCTACGCTCCGACCTCTTGCCCTCCTTCTACTTCTCTCCTATCTCTTTCATCCCGACGCTATCCCTCTTGAGCTAATCCCTGAAGATGGCGGCTCCTCTTCAGACTGCGAGGAAGAACTCATGCTCTTCGTCAGACAAGGTTCCTTCTCAGGGATAACATCTTCTTCGACATGATGCGGTCCATGCATTTGCTCCTCTCCTCGTATGCTGGAGCAACGACCCATCCTATCCTGTGTCAGCACTTGGTTGACACTTGACAGCAGCCGCAGTGTGTATTCTTAGTGCAAGAACTTTGTACTCCCATGTATGATGTAACCCCTTGTAAACTATAAGAACTTCATTGTCTTCTTTTGTTCTTTCTGCATATTTTCCCTAAGGGCGATACCAGTCGACATCGGCTATCTCGAAGACGACGCTCTTAACGTCGGCTCAACTGGAAATTTAGCCGAACACTTTTAAGAACCAACCCAGATGCTGGGGTAATACTTCTTCAAATATTTTCCATTAAGCGCTCGGCCAAATTCTTCTCCATCCAGTTCTTTCAAAAAATAAGCATTACCGGGCACGCATCGGCTAATTATATAAGGACCTTCCCAATTAGGTGACCACTTGCCGAAACGATTATCTCGCACGCCAATCGGCAACTTGACTTTCCAAACGAGATCTCCTTCATCAAATTGCTTAGTCACCACCTTTTTATTATAATGCCGAGCCACCCGTGCCTTATTATCTTGAATTTTCTTCAACGCAATTAACCGCTGCTGATTAACATCTTCTAATTCATCCATCATGAGATCATGGTACTGTTCCGCCGTCAGTTGATTTTGGAGATCGACTCTTCTTGATCCGGCAGTAACTTCCCATGGCAAAACAGCTTCATGACCATACACCAACTGATATGGTGTTACTTGTACTGACCCATGACGAGACATCCGATATGCCCATAATGAATCGGCTAACGAAATATGCCATCTCCTCGGCTGATCACTAATCTTGCGCTTAATCAACTTGATCAAGGATTTGTTCGAAGCTTCGGCTTGACCATTTGCTTGGGCATAATACGGCGATGAATTCAATAATTTGATACCCATATCATCAGCAAAATCTCTGAACTCTTCAGAAATAAAAATAGAACCTTGATCTGTAGTGATAGTCTGAGGGATACCAAACCTGAAGATTATGTGCTCTTTAACAAAAGCAATCACATCCCTTGATGCCACACTTCTGTAAGGCACTGCTTCAACCCACTTGGTGAAATAATCCGTAGCTGCCAATATATACTTATGCCCCTTGCTGGAAGCAGGATTAATCTCACCAATCATGTCGATTCCCCATCCTCTGAATGGCCACGGTTTGACAATAGGGTTCATCGCTGATGCTGGAGCTCTTTGAATCGATCCGTACTTCTGACAATCCTGACAGCCCTTATAATATTCAAAACAATCTTCGAGCATGGTAGGCCAGAAATATCCACCTCTCCTGATCAACCATTTCATCTTGAATGCCGATTGATGAGTCCCACAAATCCCATCATGAACCTCCATCAGCATCTTCTTGGCTTCATCGGCATTCAGACATTTCAATAGAATCCCTTCTAATGTTCTATAATAAAGCTGATCATCAACTAGCACATATTTTATTGCCTTGTACCGCAGCTCTCTGGACGTTTTCTGGGTCGGATCCTTCAAGTAATTTACTATCTCAACCCTCCAGTCTTGCAAATCGACATCGGCTTCATTATCAACAGAACCTACAATAAGCCGATACCCAGATGCATGTTGAGCCAAATCATTAGCTTCAGAATTCATTTGTCGAGGAATATGGCTGAATGTGATATGCTTAAAGTTCTTCATTAGATCTTGACACTTCTGATAATAACTCCGAAGCACTTCATCTTTGCATTCATATTCACCATTCAATTGCCCCACAATCAGCAAAGAATCCCCAACAACTTCAACGAAATCGGCATTGGCGTCCTTCAACAGTTGTAGTCCTTTCAACACAGCTTCATATTCAACTTGATTGTTAGTATGAGCTTCTACTGTGAATGAGAATTCAAACCTGGATCCTTTTGGTGTGACAATGACAATGCCGATACCAGATCCGTTTTTGCAAATCGATCCATCAAACAATAAGCGCCATGGGACTGGCTCCACCACACTTTCATCATGCCCCCTATGCTGAACTATCAAATCAGCAAATACCTGGGCCTTCACAGCTTTAGGAGATTCATATTTAAGATCAAATTCTGCAATTGCTAGCATCCACTTCCCAAGTCTGCCTTTCAATATTGGAGCGGACAAGATGTATTTGACGACATCGGATCGGCAAATAATAGTGCATTCTTCGGATAACAAATAGTGTCTTAACTTAGTGCAAGAGAAATAAAGGCATAAGCATAACCTTTCAATCTCAGAATATCTTGTCTCTGCATCCAGCAATCTCCGACTGAGATAAAAGATAATCCTTTCATCGCCATCTTGTACTTGCGTCAATGCCGAACCAATACACTTGTCATCGGCAGACAAATATAACTTGAAAGGAATACCTGGCTTAGGTGGCATCAACACAGGTGGCGAAATTAAATATTTCTTGACATCATCAAGCGCCTTCTGATGCTGGGCTTCCCATCGGAACTCTTGATCAGCTTTTAACTTCAACAGAGGAGTAAAAGCATCAATTTTCACAGAGAGATTAGAAATAAATCTTCTCACAAAATTGATCTTGCCCATTAGAGACTGCAATTCCTTTTTACTGGTAGGAGGTTGAATTTTCTTGATCGACTCTATGCTCTTGGGACCAATTTCAATTCCTCTTTCATGAACGATAAAGCCCAGAAATTGTCCTGCTGAAACACCAAAAGCGCATTTATGCGGATTCATCTTCAAGCCATACTTTCTGGTTCTCTCCAGTACCTGCCGCAAATCAGCAATATGATCTTCAACTGTTTTGGACTTCACCATCACATCATCAATATAAATTTCCACTAATCGACCAATCAGATCATGATAGATGAAATTCATTGCTCTTTGATATGTGGCGCCAGCATTTTTCAGCCCAAAAGTCATCACAACCCATTCAAACAATCCCAAAGCTCCCGGACACCTGAATGCAGTCTTTATAATATCTTCTTCAGCCATAAAAATCTGATTATATCCTGCATTCCCATCCATGAAGCTCAAAATCTTGTGTCCAGCAGCAGCATCAATCAGTACATCTGCTATCGGCATCGGGTACTCATCTTTGGGTGTAGCCTTGTTCAAATCTCTGAAATCGATGCACACCCGCATCTTCCCATTTTTCTTGATCACTGGGACGATACTGGACACCCATTCTGCATATCGACAGGGCCGGATGAACTTGGCATCATATAACTTTGTAATTTCTTCCTTGACAGCATCATAAATCTTTGGATCAATCTTCCGATTATGTTGTTTAAACGGCCGATACCCAGGCTTAATAGGCAATCGGTGTTCAACAATATCTCGACTGAGACCAGGCATCTCGGAATAATCCCAAGCAAAACAATCTTTATATTCCTTCAATAATGCTATCAATTTTTCTCTGAAGTCTTTACAGATCTTCTTACTAATAAATGTCGTCCGAGGCTTGTCACCATTTCCAATATCAACTTCTTCTAATTCATCGGCCGATACGAAACCATGACCAAGCTTTCCCTCCTCCCTTTCATCGATCAGCTGATTGTCGATTGCTTCTTTCTTCTCAGCTTCCGTCGGCCGATCGACGTCCAGGTTCGGTAATTGCTATAACAACCGTGGAGTTGCCGATCCTTCAGTAATGCAAACACCTTCATCGGTAACATCCAATGCTTCGCCTTCCCAGTAAGTTCCTGATATGCAAGGCAAGCTTTCAACCATCGTCGGCAAGAAGTCCGCAGTAGCCACACTCACCGATCTGTCAGCTTGAATAGTTTCCACCTCGTCGCCGATCCACTGGATAAGGAGCTGATGCATCGTGGAAGGGATACAGCAATTAGCATGAATCCAATCCCTACCCAGCAGTACGGCGTACGAACCTTTGCCTTCAATTACAAAGAACGTCGTTGGCAAGGTCTTGCTTCCGATAGTGACTTCGACATTGGTAACTCCTTTGACTTCAGAGCTCCTGCCCCCATAATCTCTTAACGTCATGTTGGTCTTGGTCAGCTCTTCAGGCAATTTGCCGATCTTCCTGTATGTCGCCATCGGCAACACATTGACAGCAGCACCACCGTCGACCATCATCTTGCTCATCGGCTTGCCATTGACGAAACCATTAAGGTACAGAGCCCTCAGATGGAGATGATCAACACCAGACGGCTTCTCAAACACTGCCTGTTGTGGACCCAATAACAACTCGGCAGAAGCTTCTTCTTCCGATTCATTAATGTCCAAAGAACTAAATTCTCGTGGCAGCATAAATACCATATTGACAGGAGCTTCAACTTCATGTATTTGAGATTTGACTTTTGGTCTCCATACCTTTTTTGACTTGGGCCCCTTGTCATGATCATCCTCCTGGTTCACTTCCTTGTTCAGCTCCCGGCAACGTGCCCTCTGTACTCTTCTCTTCTGAGTCTTGGTAAAAATACCACTCGGACACCATTGGCCTTCTTCTGTGAATTCGCCCTGATCATCTTCATCATCTTCAACTTGATTGACAGGACCAAGTCTTTCATGCACAGAAACCCTTGATGATGGTCTCCTCATAGGACCTCGGCTTGAAGAACCAACTTCCCTGTACAAATCTCCGGATCTTCTGCTACAACCTGGACAGCCTTCAATTGGTGGCAGCTTCATACCCTGCTCCCAACAGTACTGGAAGAACGGACAGTTCCAGTGTGGATCGAAGTCATCATCACTCGTCCTCCTGTCTTCCCTCTCCCTTTTCCTTGAGTACTTGCCGATCAAAGCAGCAGATCCACCGATCATGTTGACTGGAAAAGGATGTCCATCAATCTTCATCGGCTTCTGACCAGAGAATTTAATACGATCACTCTCAATTGCCGATTGGATCTGTTGCCTGAACACTTTGCACTCATTGGTGTGATGAGAGGGAGTATTATGCCACTTGCACCACTTGATCTTCTTCAACTCCTCAGCCGGAGGCAATGTATGATTAGGTGGGAGTTGAATAAGCTTTTCTTGTAGCAGCAGATCGAATATCTTGTCGGCTTTGTTGATGTCAAAGTCATACTTCTTTTCTTCTGCCTTCTGCTTGACCCATGGACAGAGAACAGTCTTCTTATTCCTGGTCCACTCAGCAAGAGCAACTTCACCTTCGTTATCAGAATCAGAAGAATAATCGGCATAAGCCGCCTGGAACTGTCTGCCACGTGTATTCTGAACACGCCCTTCATGAATCGACGCCTTCTGAAAGAGTTGTGCCAAGCCATCGACTTCTTGAGGTGCAAACTTGTCTCTAATCTGGGGCAGCAAACCTTGATAAGCAATTTCAGCCATTTGCCGATCCGTCAGATTCAGGTTATAGCACCTGCCACGGATGACTCTGAACCTTTGGACAAAATCGGCAACTGACTCTCCAGCCTTCTGACGAACAGCTGTCAAATCTGATATGCTCAGCTCTGCCATGCCAGTGAAGAAATAAGAGTGGAATTTCTTTTCCAAATCGGCCCAATTCCGCACGGATCCCGCAGGGAGGGAAGTGAACCATGAGAATGCCGATCCAGATAATGACAGAGGAAACAATCGGACCTTCAATGCATCTTGCGCTGATGCCTCTCCCAACTGTGCCAAATATCTGCTAATGTGTTCCACTGTGGACACATTGTCTTGTCCAGAAAACTTGCAGAATTCTGGCAGCTTGTAACGATGTGGCAGAGCAACTTGTTCCATCCACTCTGGATATGGACGTCGATACAGAAAGCTCTGCTCCTTGGGCTTGAGGTCAAATTGCTCCTTCATGACTTCAGCCAGCCTGGCAACTATATCTTCTGATGAGTTTTGCACTTGCCCCCCAGCCACTTGAGCTGGCTGGGGTAATTGTGACTGAGCCTGAGCAGGTTGTTCCCTGGTGTAGTGCTCACTGTAATCTGCAACTCTATGATAGCCTGGCGGTATCTCCTGGTTGAACAGTGCAGGATTGACATTGGGGGCCAAATGATACCTCGTCTGAGGCGTCTGACTAACCCTTGGCTCAGGAGCTGTAACACCTGCTTCTTTTTGCGTGGACAACGGCGCATCAATAAGACTTGGCGCCGATACCCGAGCAGCCCCTGCAGCCAGAGCTTGAGAACTTGTGGACCACAACTCTGGTGGCATGCCATATGGTTGCCTTTGCTGACCAGCAGCGCTTGTTTCTTCTTGAGCTGTGGGTTGACCACCATGAGGTGCAGGACGTGCTGGAGTAGTAGGTGGTAAAGTAAATGATGGCCCCATAAATCCAGAATCAAACTGCAATGTCCCATCAGCAAATGCCTTGAGCATGTTGTACAGAGTATTAACAAGCACCCCTGACTGGTTAATGAAGGCCTTGTGAACTGCAGTATTCACAACTTCATCCAACAGAGCTTGATCTGGCATCTTCGCAGCTTTGATTGCAGCCAATTCTTCTGCTCTCATCACCACTGGCGAAGCCAACACTGATGTAATCTTGCCACGTGTCATCTTGATGGTCTCAAAGTACTTCACTTGGCAATCGTACAGATAACTCTGATATGCCTTTTTCTGATCCAAAGACATCTTCTCCCAAGCATTGAGCTCATTGTTGCCAGTGACTTCAGAAGAATCTTTATCATCTCGAACAAATGGAGCAGGAATCATGATCTTGTGGCCCTTTGCGTCGACGAGCAAAGTACCATCATCAGCAACAGCTTGAACGAACGCCATCTGCTTCTAAGGACTTCGATCTGTCCCACCGGGCGTGCCAAAAAGTGTGTTGACGGTAAAATGTGTGTTCTACCGCCCGCACACGCGGCCTGAGAGATTTGCTTAACTCTGTTCAGCGCCAAAACTTGGAACGCGGTGAATTCCGGAGCGTGCCAGTCGATTTTCCCTGCAAATCGACAAAGACAAGAAGCGTGTAAAATTCCCGGACTATCGGCCCCGGACAGGCCGATGCGTAACCGCAGCCGATGTTAGTGGATAAAAATATAATCGAATAAGCACTCGGCTGTCGGCTAGAAACGAATCGACATGTCGCAACAGTAAGTACTCGCACGATACATAAAGCAAGGCATGCATCAGAATCGGCAATCGGCAAAGCATGCGATCGGCAAAATCTATCGGCAAGTAGCACAGTAAGGTAGATCGACAATCGACAAAAGGAGATCCTTCCTAAGTCTAGGAAATAATTAAAAAAGGACACCAAACCAACCGGGCGCGTGCGGCTTCGGGATTTCTTTGGCCTCATGATATCCTGCGGGCCACCACTTCGGCACATAATCTTTTCATACCTGCCGCGCACTCCGTCTTCCACTGACAGCGGGCCCTAGTCCAAATTTTGGTGTCAACAGATACCCTTGGGTTGGTTTGTTGTGCCTATTGAGTATTATTTTTATCATTAATAATAATTATTTTGGCTTATAATATTATCATTTTTGCAAAATAAATGTTATTAATTGCTCATTTGATCACACAATATGTAGCAAGTTACAGATACAATATATCAAAATATTACATCACCATAAATATTGAACTGAGACTCTAAACTAGTTCCAACCAAGAGAGATAGACGTTGCCATTTCATCACGGAATGCATCCATAGTCACGAAACATGATTTGGAAGTACCACCATTCGACAATGTTGAGACACTGCATATTTGTTGTATCTTTCTGGAATTGTAGGAACATAGTTTGGATCTCGATGGAAATTTGCAAAGTCAGAATCACCACTTGCATGCTCACGGGTGAAGCTTGGGAGCACCATAGTAGCGGCAA
Organism: Eragrostis nindensis; assembly: GCA_012490785.1. Classification (NCBI taxonomy): domain Eukaryota; kingdom Viridiplantae; phylum Streptophyta; class Magnoliopsida; order Poales; family Poaceae; genus Eragrostis; species Eragrostis nindensis. The sequence continues at coordinate 1,033,948 of JAAXCT010000118.1, read as the reverse complement.
CAATCATGTTCTGTGTTAGCATTGAGTAGCCCGGCATTTTGAAAAGGATTGTGTAAGGATCGTGTGACTGAGAGGGAGGGGGGGTGAATCGGTGCACTCTAGAATCTATTTCTAAACACTAACACCCAAGCAACTCCTAGCGATTAGTTCTACTAACAAAGTAAGACACACTAAGGAGTATCCTTAACCTATATAGCTAGTGGAAATAGATAACACAAGCACACCACACTAGCAACCTAGCACAAGATATGTAAAGCGAAAGACTTAAGCTAGGCAAGGCAAGGCAACAAGAAAACTAGAGAACAAGGCAACCTAGGTACTAGGCACACTAAGTAGAGTCCTTAGAGCAACAAGATAGGCAACAAGCAAGCACACGAGCAAGGCAAACAAGCAATACTAATGAAGCTAGTTGGTATCAAGGTAAACACACAAGCAAGATAAGAGCACAACTCAAGTACTACAAGCAATCATATATATTGTGATAAGTAAATGCGAGTTGTAAAGGAGAAGGGATAGAGAATGCTCATGATGTTTTCCCGTGGTCTCGGAAGGATGGTGCCTTCCCCTACTCCACGTTGGGTCACTCCCGCTGGAGTCTCGACCCCGTCCCTCCGCTCGAAGGCGATCCCTGCTAGAGCACACTTCACCCTCCGAGTGAAGTCGCGGGCACGTCCCGCCGGGCTCGATCCCGGGTACTCTTCCGGAGGTAAGGCTCCGCACTTGATGCGTGCCAAAGGGCGCTCCACTAGTGATGCTTCTTTCGCACGGGAAGCTCGAAGACCGTGTACAAACTTGTGTTGGCTTCCACAATCTCCTTGGACAGCTCAACACCGACGCCTAACCGGTCTAGGCCTCGCCATAGACCAAGAGTAACAGCCCTAGATGACTCTCTCAAGTCCACACTAGCCTAGAGATCAAAGGATGCAACTTGTTACTCTCTCAAGCACTAGGATCACTTCAAATCCTTCTCAAGTGCTTCACACTTCTTCCTCTTGGCTTCTTGGCAGCACCTCCCCTCTTTCCTGGGTCCAAAAGCAACTCAAAGGGGCGAGCAACCAGCTATATATAGGCCACCGACCTCAAACTAGCCGTTGCCAAAAAGTGCCCAGAAACCAAGTCACCGTAGGGATCACCGTATGATACGGTGACCCCAGTCATCGTATCATACGGTGACTGTCCGTCTGTCTGCCAGAGGCAACTCCATCTCTAGACTTCCATCTTCAGGTATCACCGCATCATACGGTGACCCCCACCGTATCATACGGTGGCTTCTCCTTCTTCAGCTTCCAACAACTGCCAACTCTCTTGAAATTATACGGTGCCCACCGTATCATACGGTGACACCCTCACCGTATCATACAGTGACCTCAGTCTTCATTTGCCAGAACCTCATCTTCTCTGGACTTTCTTCTTGCAGTCACCGCATCACACGGTGACTGGCACCGTACCATACGGTGGCTCCTTCTCTTTTCTGCCAGAAACCCTTCTTCTCTGGTCTTCTTCTGCTGCGGCGACTGGCACCGCATCATGCGGTGGCTTCGCTTCTGCTGGAACTCGACCAATTCTTCGATCCTTGCTTCCAACATCTTCAAACTTGGTTCCTTCAATCCTCTTCTGCCACCCGAGCCCCTGAGAGACTCACCATGCATCCAATGATCTCCATAACTAGTGTGCACTAAGAGAACCACCTCGAACCCTCTTGATAGTCCGGTTTTTCCTATGGACTCAAGCTAACATCTAACCAAGCAACACTCGCTTGGATCTAGCATGTCCTTAGTCTTGATCCATGTCTTCTCCACGACTCTATCAAGTCCGTTCTTGTGTCGATGAAGGCAGCCAATCATCCTTTTCATTAAGTTCATGGTTTGCTTCATGTATAAGAGTTGAGCACAACAAGCACCGGCCGCCAAATATTCCGCCTCCGCCGTAGAGATAGCCACACAATTTTGTTTCTTGGAACTCCGTGAGATGAGTGATTGTCCAAGAAATTGGCATCCACCGGAGGTACTCTTTCTACTCACTTTGCAACCGGCGAAGTCCGAGTCCGCATAGCCAACAAGTCCAAAGTCCGAGCCTTTTGGATACCAAAGGCCCATTGTGGGGGTGCTCTTGACATACCTAAGAATTCTTTTCACGGCACTCATATGGGACTCCTTGGGGTTAGCTTGATAACGAGCACAAAGACACACACTAAACATGATATCTGGTCTAGATGCGGTAAGGTAAAGAAGTGAATCAATCATAGAACGATAGAGTTTAGGATCCACCGGTATACCTTTTACATCCACATCAAAAGGGACACTTGTAGCCATAAGTGTGTCGTAGGACTTGGAGTCTTCCATGCCGAACCTCTTAAGAAGATCCCGAGTGTACTTCTCTTGGTAGATGAACGTGCCCTCCTTCATTTGCTTGACTTGAAAACCGAGGAAGACATGAAGTTCACCTATCATAGACATCTCAAACTCTTTCTTCATAAGAGCACGGAACTCATCATTATAGATTTCGTTAGTTGAGCCATAGATGATATCATCAACATAGATTTGACAAACAAAGAGATCATCACCAATATGCTTAGTAAAGAGAGTGTTGTCGATACTACCGATCTTGTAGCCCTTGGTGATGAGATGATCTCGAAGTCGTTCATACCATGCTCTTGGTGCTTGTTTGAGTCCGTAGAGAGCCTTCTTGAGCTTGTACACATGGTCCGGATGCTCGGGGTGCTCGAAGCTGGGAGGTTGCTCAACATAAACTTCTTCATTGATTAGTCCATTTAGAAATGCACTTTTCACATCCATTTGGTGAAGTTTAAAATCAAAATGAGAAGCATAAGCAAGAAGTGTTCTTATAGCCTCAAGACGAGCGACGGGGGCGAAAGTCTCGTCAAAATCGACGCCTTCAACTTGAGAGTAGCCCTTCGCCACAAGTCTTGCCTTGTTCCTCACGATTGCTCCCTTCTCATCTTGCTTGTTCTTGAAGACCCACTTAGCGCCAATGACATTGGATCGCTTGGGCCGCTTCACCAATTTCCATACATCATTTCTCTTGAAGTTGTTGAGCTCCTCTTGCATGGATAGCACCCACTTGTGGTCTTTCAAGGCTTCCTCGATCGTCTTCGGCTCTAGGGTAGAGACAAAAGAGATGTTCTCAACAATGTTAGCTTCATCAACATAATTTGGCTTATATTGACTTCTCCTAGTTTTTATCCCTCGAGAAGAACTCCCAATGATGAGATCACGTGAATGATCCCGAGCAATGGGTTTGTGCTTCCTTGAAGGTTCTTGTCGAGGAGGAGGAGGAACCGGTGATGTATCTTGCGCGTCTCTTGCGGCTTGCTCCCTAGAGATGTGAGTGTCTTGTTGTCGAAGAGGTGAACCCGAGCCATCATCTTGAGTTGAAGTAGATTGTGCTGGTTCTTGATTGCTCGGTGAAGCTTGGCTCGTAGATGCATGAGGTAGACTTGATGGCGCTAGTTGCGGTTCACTTGGAGTAGCTTGACTCGAAGATGCTTGTTGCGGTTCGCTTGATGGAGCTTGACTCGAGGATGCTTGTTGCGGATCACTTGAAGGTGCTTGATGTTGTTCACTTGAGGGAGAGCTTGGATTCTCTTGAGATGTACTCGTAGAAGGTCCGCTTGATGAAGTTGTTGGAGGAGGTGTCGGAGGTTCATCTTCACGAGGAATAACTTCACCAATAGGCATGTTCTGAGAAGATGGAGGGTCTTCTTGAGACCCGTGAGACTCATCAAATTGCACATCATAAGTTTCTTCAACAAAGCCGGTAGAGGTGTTGTAAACCCGATAAGCCTTGGCCGAGCCCAAGTAGCCGACAAGAATGCCCACGTCGGTCCTCTTCTCGAACTTGCCAAGTCTTTCCCTCTTCTTGTAGATGTAGCACTTGCAACCAAACACCCGGAAGTAGGCAACATTCGGTCTTCTCCCAACAATCACTTCATATGGAGTCTTGTTTAGCAACTTGTGAGGATAGATCCGGTTGGAGGTGTAGCATGCGGTGTTGATAGCTTCCGCCCAAAACTTCTCCGGAGTGTTGTACTCATCAAGCATAGCACGAGCAAGAGTGATAAGGGTCTTGTTCTTCCTCTCAACAACACCATTTTGTTGAGGAGTGTATGTAGCTGAGAACTCATGCTTTATGCCAATCTCATCACAATAGTCCTCAATGATAGAATTCTTAAACTCCCTCCCATTATCACTCCGAATCTTCTTGATGTGATGCCCATACTCATTTTGCACTCTTCTAGCAAACTTCTTGAATATCCCAATTGCTTGTGCCTTGTTCTCAAGAAAGAATACCCAAGTATATCTTGAGTAGTCGTCCACTACCACCAAGCAATAGAGATTTCCACCAATGCTCACATAAGTTGTAGGCCCGAAGAGATCAATGTGTAAGAGCTCGAGAGGTCTTGAAGTTGACAAGAAATTCTTGGATGGATGAGGTGAAGCCACTTGCTTTCCGGCTTCGCATGCACCACATAGCTTGTCCTTCTCAAAGGTGACATCCTTGACTCCTCTCACTAGCTTGTTCTTCATGACATGCTTGAGTTGACCCATACCAATGTGAGCAAGCCTCCGATGCCAAAGCCAACCTAGAGCGGACTTAGTGAAGAGACAAGTGCTAGGGGCAACAATGTTAGTCTCAAAATCAACAACATATAGATTATTATGACGAAAGCCCTTGATAGTGAGACCCATAGCATCATTATGAAGAACCACCCCATTAGCATCAAAGTTACAAGAAAAGCCAAGATCACATATTTGAGCAACGGATAGAAGATTGAAGTTAGGGACTCAACAAGCAATACATTAGAGATAGAGGGGTCATTTGAGATAGCCACCTTACCAAGACCTCTCACCTTGTGCTTGGAGTTGTCCCCAAATGTGACCTTGTCATGATCTTCATTTTCTTCCAAGTTGGTGAAAATGGACGAAGTCCCGGTCATGTGTTGAGTACACCGACTATCCAACACCCAATGTTTGCCACCAATCTTGTAGTTCACCTTGGAAGTAGCCATCAAGCAAAGAGAGGGATTAGTGTCACGAGAATCAATTGACATATCATTTACCTCTTCCTTGCTCTTGATGTAGGCCATAGGAACTCCATTGAGAAAGTCCAAGTCCAATGTATCTAAGGCGTCAATCATTGCCTTGGTGACTCCATTGTGTCTCCACATGGTCCGATCAACACCCATGTGTATGATATGAGTTCCAAGAGGAAGACCTTGAAATATTCCCACATCTCCACTAGCATTGAAGTACTCAAGAATGTTGTAGATTTGATTCTCATAAGATAGTGCCATCAAGATAATCTCCTTGAGAGTCATCCCACTAATATCATCATTAAGATCATTTAGAATGTGGACCTTCCTATTGTAAGGTAGAAGAGAAAGCACCGTGTGAATGGCATGCTCATCACTAATCTTGTCTTCACCTTCAAAAGAGTTCACTCTAGCCACCAACACGAGAAGTCGCTTCCAACAATCAAGCCAAGACTCCCCATCATTCCTATAGAACACATCATACATGTCGAAAAGGAGATAGTGAGGCCGACCGGCAAGATCCGGTTCATACAAGTTGTAGTAGTCTTCAAAGAGGGATGGCAAGACTTCTCCCTTCATGTGATATTCCTTGATAGGCTCCGGCTCATCATCACCATCACTTGAGTAATCATCATCACAATAGAAGACGGGAACTCTATCTTCTTGTGATGATCTCAATGACTTGATCAATTGAGTATGATCCAAGCTCAAAGCTCTCAAACTCGATGTGATCACCATACTTGTCCTTCGGGAGAGCATCAAGAAATCTCTTAAGACCTTCTTCCTTGGTGACTATCCAAAGCTTGTTCTCATTTATCCTCTTGATGAGAGAATCCATCCGAAGAGCAAACTCAACAAGATCTTCATTTGGCTTCATGGAGATTTGGTCCAACTCATCACATAGTGTTGGTCGTTTATACGCACCCATTTATATACCGCAAGTGGACGGTGTACATTGTAGCTTTTTCCCTCAGAGTATTCCAAGGTTTATGTCGAATCCACAGGGATCAGCAAGAGAACCGTAAGGTCTTCTACGTCGTCTAACAAATCAATCCTAGCATGAAGCACTTATTGCATATACAAGAGCATGAAAAAGGGTGAAAGTGAGGGTTGTGCCGGTCGGCACAAGGGGTGTGCCGATCGGCACATGAGCTAAATTGTCCGAAGTGTTTGTCTGAACAGCCTAAGGAATCATGGGGTAAGTTAGCCAAGTCTGCTAGTTGAGATCGTAACCAAAAAGCTTAATCAAATAGCGTCATAAACGGGATTACTCAATTATTGATAACCGAAGATCGGTAGGTCGAAGCCCCTTTCCGGAATGCCCTGTCACGACCAATTCGCCGTAATCGGTGACCTCTTCCCACTCTACACATCACCTCAAGGATCATCGCGTATGCATTAGCGGCTGTGGAGGTACGGAGGCGACGTGCAAATATGGCGCATTACAAGATCCCAATGCTACCTTAACCACGATGGAGATAGTGAGAGAACGAATCTTGTCACTTCTTTATGCCACCACAATCAAGATAACATCTAATACTTAGTCGTCACTAAGCGTAGGAACAAGCATATGTAAAGACCATAAAATCCAGGCGATCAATAATCAAAACCATTCATCCACATATTCAACCATACTTCGATACATAGTGCAAGATACATCACCATCCAGTAGGCCTACCTTGATGGATCACCTCTTTAGCACCAATGGTTCTTGATCAACAACTAGAGAACATGAAGAACGGGGCAAAGCCCCGGTGGCTCTAAACTTACTGGCTGTGTTGTCCCTCTGGCGGCGGATCTCTAACCCTAGGGCGTCCCATGGGTTATATATACAGTGGGGAGGCGTTTGGAGGCGAAAAGAACCAATTCTAAGTCGGTGCCGGTCGGCACCAAGGGTGTGCCGATCGGCACGACTCGTTTCCAGTTCGGACTCGATTTTCCTTTTTCGCAGCTCCGCCTTCCATAGGTCATATCTCCACCGTCCGGAGTCCAAACGAGGCAAACTCGGACTCTATATCGTAGCCCTCTAAAAGATGTACAACTTTAGTATTCATTGGATCTCCAGATTCGGCCGTCTTGGTTCCCAAATATGCGATGCCAAAATATCTGTCTCCTCTGCGCAGGTTTCCTTGCGGGGCCCATATCTCCTAGCTCCAGAATCCAAACGGGACAATCCATATGTGTTCCGGAAAGCTCTCGACGAGATCTACAACTTTCCTTTACATTGGATTCCCATTAGAGCACGTCTTGAACTCAAAATCCGCGTGACAATACAGTACTGTTTCTGGACTGCGCGAATTGATCTTTCCTTCCGGATAAACCTTCTAGAAATCCTTAGGCATTGGGCCACGACCTTGGGCTTGCATGTTGAGTTCCATGGACGTCCAGAGGTGTCTTGTAGGTGCCATGGGCTAGTGGGAAGCCCTCCTTGCATGGCGAGTCGGGCTTCATTTCGATACTTCTCATATAAGAGCCATTTTGTCGTCTTTTCACCTGTTTCTGCAATATAGCACTAAAACGACACTACATGTGGAATTCATCAAGGTTAGAGGTAAAACACATAATTATGATGAGAATATGGAGGAATATGGTACGATGTTGGTGGTTTTGGGCATATAAAAGAGGTACTTAGAAACCACCAACAGCTCCCCCATGCTTAAACCTTTGCTCGTCCTCGAGTAAATAAATCACTTTACCCTCTCAAGGAGAGATCAGCGTTGCAGTCATGTCATCTTCACTTGCATTCATCAAAACACATGCATATCCAACCCGCTTTAAGAGTATAGCACAAAAGTTTAATGTTGCACCAATTCTACTACTCAAAGATACTAGTGGGGGACAGATTATGACTTAGAACCGACCACAATGATCAAATAAATTAGCTTCGACTCTCAAAGCAGATTACTCCTCAAACTAGGCCTTAAGATGATAAAGTTTTTCCAAAAATTCAGTCTCATTCGTCCAAACAAAACACTCTCTTGCAAAGAATCAAAACAACACTCATCTCACAAATCTCACAAGCCAAACAACTAGAAGTGATCCTATCTACAATTATTTAGTGGAAGGCTTTATGTGTAGCTTGGTAGGAAAACAACTAGCAAAACAATGTAACTTAGAATATTGTCAAATCAAGAGATAGTTCTACTTGGTTTTACAGAGACTTGTCAAAAAGGCCATTGGAAGAACATGATGAAAGAGAGAAAAACACACGCTTTAGAAAGGTGGACATGTGCAAATGGCAAAGAATGATCTCAAGACACAAATGAAGTTCTCAAAATCGGATTGCACATGGTTGGAAGGATAGAGTTTCAGCCAATTGAATGCACTTACTTGAATATGATGGTTTTATGCACAATCTTCTATGAAGTCCACTCTTGCAACTTGATATAACACTATAAACAATCTTGATCTTCCATCAACAGTCTTTGAAGTCCATTAACTAGTGCTTCGGAATGTAGATGATGATCCAACTCCCCCATGCTTAAACGATGCTCGTCCCGAGCATATAGGAAGTGGAAAAAGAAAAAGCACTAGTTATCCTTTTATTTCTTCTCTTTGACTGTCTGAAACACATATACTTGATTCTGGAGATAACAGGGGGCTTTTCGCTGATTTTGTACTTCGTGCCGGTCGGCACGAGTTTGTGCCGGTCGGCACGAACCCAATTTTTCTCCGTTTTCGCCTCAAATTGATCCTTTGCGCTTCAGAAAGTCTTCAGAGGTGTTTGGTGATGAAAATCTTCGTCTTGAGCAAGATATCTTGATAATTTGTGCATAAAACCATAGGAATAGTGCAACGGCTCGACGAGAAACTCATATCATAGGTTGTGGACAAGGATTGGACAACACCAAAAGAAATATGGGTTTACAGGTGGGAATATTCAGCGAAGTATGCATATATTCCAGAGTAGAATAGGCAATGCTGAATATGAATAAGGCTAGAAAACAAGTGATAGTTACGCAAACGGAATGGCCAGCTTCTAAGTCTCATACCAAAAGAACACAAACTTGACTCAACTCACTAAATTACATGTTCCAATCTACAGGTTTATCATATAAGTGTAGCATATTTGGCTTTGGTAGGTATGATCGATGCAAGAGAGCAATATTTGCAAGGATTAGAGACATAAGACATTAAAGTTTTCCAAAAATTAGTAAGGACTCAAGCTATGTTGGAGTTTTCTTTTTAGAGAGCAAAGCATGTTGTCATGAAGAACAATTCAATCATATGGGGTCTCTATCAAATCATCTGTCAACAAACACCACCACTGAAGCAAATAGAGTTCATAGAATTGGTGCTTTAGTTCAGATTCATTAAAATTCAGCGGGGGACAATTATATGCAACAAATCATACATGCAAGTTCCAACAACAATAGCAACTTTCATCATATCTCTAGCAAAGTTCCTCATCATAACCATGCATTATTTTGAGTGAAAGCACAAGCACGTAGACGGTGATGATACAAGCCAGCTCCCCTAGATAGAGTAATGACATTTGGTCACCCTAAGGTAGCTATTAGGGATATGTCATTGTCCATTCTAAATTCTAAGTGGCAAATTACAAACAACCTCCCGCATGAACAAAACGAGAAGGGTACCACACCATAAAAGAAAGCAAAACCCAAGTTGATAGCAAAGGCAAGAGCAGCGAATGAGAAGAGAATAGGATTAGAGAAGAGAAGAAGCAAAGAGATGTTACCGTCTTTTAGTGAATTGAAGTTCAGAGCGTGCCTCCCCCATGCTTAAGATGTTGCTGAATTGCATGAGAGAAGCTTGATAGTAGGGGCAACAACGAGGTGCCGATCGGCACAACAGTGGTGCCGGTCGGCACCCTCTATCTTCGGCTTCGTTTCTGGATTTTCAACTCGATCATCGCCTTGTAGTTGCTGTCCCGTTGCTCCCTCTTGTTCATGCGGCTGTTTCTCCTTAATCCCTTCAACTTCCTTCTTGTGAGATTGATTCTTCCATTCCTGCAAAACAATTGAAGCACACATACCACCCCCGAGGTGATGGTCGGGAGTAGAGGAATACCTACCAGCTAACAACAACTTCAAAGTTCCACTTGTGTCAATTTGATTCTAGTAGAGAAAAGAAAACAAAATCCTAATGGGTGTACGTGTGTGGACAAGTGTGGATGCATGAAGTCAACTATCACAATGTTAGCAAGCAAGACCATAACAATTTTGATCAGCATCTTCGTCTAAACACCATGCTCACACAAAAATGCTAAAAGAATGTGCGTGCACACACAATTCTACAAACATAAGTTACTCATTATTTAGTCTTGAAACAATGCTATCAAAGTGAAGAAAAAGGTTTTGAAGTTAGCAACGAAAGCTAGAGGCGTGGAAGCAACACAAGAACAATGTTTACACCTAGCTCTAAGCACCATGCTTACAACTAGATTGCTAGCAATCTAAACGAAATTCTTTAACAACCAAAGTCTAAACACCATGTTTATCACGACTTAGCCATTTCAAAACTCCGCTGGATTAGAAAGATAGCGCATTGAAAAAGAGTAGCAATCAACCAATGCAAATGATGCATAACATAGCGAGGCAAATGAACTATCCAATGTTGTTCAACAAACAAGTATAAACACCACGTTTACACCTAAATTTGCTAAAGAGTGTGTGCACACAAAGCCAATTAAGTGATCATTGGAGAGTTCAAAACAAGCTATTATGAGTGGAGAAGTGAATATGAACATGCAAAGTCAGAGGCTAGTGCAAAATAAATAAAAACATGTTAGGCGGCGTCGACGGAATGCTTAGAAAAGCATTTGGGCATTTGTGCCGATCGGCAAGGGAGTTGTGCCGATCGGCACAGAGAGGTTTTGGTTCTGAATGATACGAAAAATGAGTGGTGGCAGGCTTAGGTAGGCTGAAATCAGATGGTTAAATGCATGTAGGCGGAAAAAATTATGCAAATACAGAAACAAAGCAAGTGCTCACAAATTATGCATGCAGTGAATGATTTTTGCAAACAAACACATAATGATGGTGGTCTAAAAAGAAAAGTTAAACTAGAACAAATTAGACACAAGTGAACCAATTGAGTTGGGTAAAGCTCACATCAAAGCAAAAACTCTAGGTTGCCCTCCTAGCAGCACTAAACAATCCACACAAAAGACTCAAAAAACACGGGTTGCCTCCCGAAAAGCGCTTTAGTTATAGTCGAATAGCTAGACTTCTTACATACCTGATTGTCGCGAAGCCATGGTTCTTGGTGTAAGATCCCAATGATATCCATGCAGCTTGTACTATGCAAACTTCGTCGTGGTTGACTCATAGCCCGTCTTTGTTGTGTTGCATATTGCTCAATGTGTGTAAATGATATAATGCTCTTGAGTCTTCAATCTTGTTTAACTTTTGCTCATTTGCTCATGGGAAAATCGCTCAAGCTATTAACATTGTTGTCATCTTCATCTCCTTCCTCAATCTTGTCATCGATAATCTGCAGCTCCTGTTCTCTCTGAATTTCGTGTCACCAACAGAATGAAACAGATTCTAAAACCTATACCACACTGTAGGTAGCAAAAATATCTTTCCAACGAGTGCTCATACACCTCAAACGGATTCCGTATGAAGGACTTATGAGTTTTTTACTCCAAGGCTGCGTGCTGTTTTGAAAATCTGACAGCTCGCGCAGCGTCCAATGATTTGCTCATAAATCCTTGTAGAAAAATCCAAATCCAGCACCGTTTGATGCGTTGGAAAGAAGACTTGAAGCTCTATCCAGATATAAAAGTTTCATATATTGATCAGCTCGGAGAACTTACAGAATTACCAATGATTTCAGCTTCTTGTTTCGTCTTTCGGAGAATCTTGATGACTTCATCTTTTCAAGCATCGGAGCATGTGTCGGCTTGTCCTATGACTTGTGAATCTTGATCAATGTTGCACCAGCAAGGTATGAAGATGTAAAGTCGATGCAACTTCTCAAAGCTTGCCTATTGATCCACCAAGTTGACGAGAGAAGAATTCCGAAGAAATCTGCCATGTCCAGTTCTAGCCGACGACTTGTTTGTGCTTCTGAGCTGTGACCAGGAGGAATTAGAGGCTGAGACCTGTGCCATTGCGTCGGGCATCAAATTATCTTTCCAACGAGTACTCGTGCGTCCTCATCGGACTCTGTATGAGGGAGATATGGCCGTTTTTCTGAAGGTATGTCAGGCTGTCTCGTGATGAATCCGAATTGAATTCAAACTTTCCAAATATTCAAACTCCGTGTTTGGAACGACTTGAATTCGTATCAATCATCAAAAGGAAGTCTTCTAAATGTTGGAAACCCATAGATCACGTGGATATTGGACTTTAATTCCATATTTGGCTCAAACTTCCAATTGTTGCATCTCTCGCGAAATATCCAAACAGCCTGCGCAGCATCTCGTATTTTGGCCATAAATCCTTGTAGGAAGCTCCAAATAATGCGAGACTTGAACCGTTGGAAACTAGACTTGATGCTCTTTCAGAATATCAAATTTGTAGGCCTTGCAATCCTCTGTACTGACGTGCACACCTCCGGGAAGTCAGCAAACAGAATAACAACTCATGATCAAGAACGTATCCACCATGCCTTCAATGTTATCAATTGAAATCCTCGATCTTCATGGTAAATAGCCCTCAATCTTCTCTCCCATTACCTATTGCTGTAAACAAGCCAAATCTTCGCAGAGCATTAGTTAGAAAAAATTATTGACACACAAGAGCGTACCTCCTCTCGAGCAGTGTGGTGCCGATTGGCATGGGCGTTGCACCGATTGGCACTAGCGAGTCTTTCATGGAGAGGGGCTCCATAGCAGATGATGGGCCACTAACAAAGTTAGCACCTACTGCTATGGAGGTTGTGTGCCTAGCCTTGTACCTGTTTTCAATGGACACACAAACAAAGAAAAACAGGGCGTATGCAATAAAAAGATATAGGATTAGTTCGATAAACTAGATAGATCGCCCTAGGTTCGAGTTGCCGATCCCCGGCAACGGCGCCAGAAAAAGCCTTGTTGGTCGTTTATACGCACCCATTTATATACCGCAAGTGGACGGTGTACATTGTAGCTTTTTCCCTCAGAGTATTCCAAGGTTTATGTCGAATCCACAGGGATCAGCAAGAGAACCGTAAGGTCTTCTACGTCGTCTAACAAATCAATCCTAGCATGAAGCACTTATTGCATATACAAGAGCATGAAAAAGGTGAAAGTGAGGGTTGTGCCGGTCGGCACAAGGGGTGTGCCGATCGGCACATGCGCTAAATTGTCCGAAGTGTTTGTCTGAACAGCCTAAGGAATCATGGGGTAAGTTAGCCAAGTCTGCTAGTTGAGATCGTAACCAAAAAGCTTAATCAAATAGCGTCATAAACGGGATTACTCAATTATTGATAACCGAAGATCGGTAGGTCGAAGCCCCTTTCCGGAATGCCCTGTCACGACCAATTCGCCGTAATCGGTGACCTCTTCCCACTCTACACATCACCTCAAGGATCATCGCGTATGCATTAGCGGCTGTGGAGGTACAGAGGCGACGTGCAAATATGGCGCATTACAAGATCCCAATGCTACCTTAACCACGATGGAGATAGTGAGAGAACGAATCTTGTCACTTCTTTATGCCACCACAATCAAGATAACATCTAATACTTAGTCGTCACTAAGCGTAGGAACAAGCATATGTAAAGACCATAAAATCCAGGCGATCAATAATCAAAACCATTCATCCACATATTCAACCATACTTCGATACATAGTGCAAGATACATCACCATCCAGTAGGCCTACCTTGATGGATCACCTCTTTAGCACCAATGGTTCTTGATCAACAACTAGAGAACATGAAGAACGGGGCAAAGCCCCGGTGGCTCTAAACTTACTGGCTGTGTTGTCCCTCTGGCGGCGGATCCTTAACCCTAGGGCGTCCCATGGGTTATATATACAGTGGGGAGGCGTTTGGAGGCGAAAAGAACCAATTCTAAGTCGGTGCCGGTCGGCACCAAGGGTGTGCCGATCGGCACGACTCGTTTCCAGTTCGGACTCGATTTTCCTTTTTCGCAGCTCCGCCTTCCATAGGTCATATCTCCACCGTCCGGAGTCCAAACGAGGCAAACTCGGACTCTATCTCGTAGCCCTCGAAAAGATCTACAACTTTGGTATTCATTGGATCTCCAGATTCGGCCGTCTTGGTTCCCAAATATGCGATGCCAAAATATCTGTCTCCTCTGCGCAGGTTTCCTTGCGGGGCCCATATCTCCTAGCTCCAGAATCCAAACGGGACAATCCATATGTGTTCCGGAAAGCTCTCGACGAGATCTACAACTTTCCTTTACATTGGATTCCCATTAGAGCACGTCTTGAACTCAAAATCCGCGTGACAATACAGTACTGTTTCTGTACTGCGCGAATTGATCTTTCCTTCCGGATAAACCTTCTAGAAATCCTTAGGCATTGGGCCACGACCTTGGGCTTGCATGTTGAGTTCCATGGACGTCCAGAGGTGTCTTGTAGGTGCCATGGGCTAGTGGGAAGCCCTCCTTGCATGGCGAGTCGGGCTTCATTTCAATACTTCTCATATAAGAGCCATTTTGTCGTCTTTTCACCTGTTTCTGCAATATAGCACTAAAACGACACTACATGTGGAATTCATCAAGGTTAGAGGTAAAACACATAATTATGATGAGAATATGGAGGAATATGGTACGATGTTGGTGGTTTTGGGCATATAAAAGAGGTACTTAGAAACCACCAACACATAGCTTGATATATCCATCCTCTTGATCCCAAGAAGAAGAACCTTCACCAACACGAGATGATGATTGAGTTTGAGGTAGAGGTTGAGCTTCAATGTGTTGATCTTCACTTGCATGAGAGATATCCTTGCCCTTCTTGATATCCTCCTTAAGAGAGGAGAGAATAGCAACCACCTCATCATAGGGCATGTTCACAAACTCATCCACTCGAGCAAAAGCAAGAATACCAAACCGCGAGAGTGGTAGAGATTGGATAAGCTTCTTCACAACATGCTTGTGCATAATGGATGGATAGCCTCTTAACATAAGTTTCCTAGCAAGAACATACAAGCGAGAAGCAAAGTTAGTGATATCCTCATCATCATTCAAAACAAGCTCATCATACTCATCACACACATCATAGTAGGAAATGCCATTAAGCACACAATCATAAGGCTCCATCAAGGTAGAGGCGATGGAAGTGTTAGAAACGTCATCATGAGAGGACTCCATTTTCCCACACGCAATCCCGGTCACGACTCAAGGCGGTAAAGCCCTAATAATGAGCACTTGGCTCTGATACCACTTGTAAGGATCGTGTGACCGAGAGGGGGGGTGAATCGGTGCACTCTAGAATCTATTTTCAAACACTAACACCCAAGCAACTCCTAGCGATTAGTTCTACTAACAAAGTAAGGCACACTAAGGAGTATCCTTAACCTATATAGCTAGTGGAAATGGATAACACAAGCACACCACACTAGCAACCTAGCACAAGATATGTAAAGCGGAAGACTTAAGCTAGGCAAGGCAAGGCAACAAGAAAACTAGAGAACAAGGCAACCTAGGTACTAGGCACACTAAGTAGAGTCCTTAGAGCAACAAGATAGGCTATAACAAGCAAGCACACGAGCAAGGCAAACAAGCAATACTAAAGAAGCTAGTAGGTACCAAGGCAAACACACAAGCAAGATAAGAGCACAACTCAAGTACTACAAGCAATCATATATATTGTGATAAGTAAATGCGAGTAGTAAAGGAGAAGGGATAGAGAATGCTCATGATGTTTTCCCGTGGTCTCGGAAAGATGGCGCCTTCCCCTACTCCACGTTGGGTCACTCCTGCCGGAGTCTCGACCCCGTCCCTCCGCTCGAAGGCGATCCCTGCTAGAGCAGACTTCACCCTCCGAGTGAAGTCGTGGGCACGTCCCGCCGGGCTCGATCCCGGGTACTCTTCCGGAGGTAAGGCTCCGCACTTGATGTGTGCCAAAGGGCGCTCCACTAGTGATGCTTCTTTCGCACGGGAAGCTCCCAGACCGTGTACAAACTTGTGTTGGCTTCCATATCTCCTTGGACAGCTCAACACCGACGCCTAACCGGTCTAGGCCTCGCCATAGACCAAGAGTAACAGACCAAGATGACTCTCTCAAGCCCACACTAGCCTAGAGATCAAAGGATGCAACTTGTTACTCTCTCAAGCACTAGGATCACTCTAAATCCTTCTCAAGTGCTTCACACTTCTTCCTCTTGGCTTCTTGGCAGCACCTCCCCTCTTTCCTGGGTCCAAAAGCAACTCAAAGGGGCGAGCAACCAGCTATATATAGGCCACCAACCTCAAACTAGCCGTTGCCAAAAAGTGCCCAGAAACCAAGTCACCGTAGGGATCACCGTATGATACGGTGACCCCAGTCACCGTATCATACGGTGACTGTCCGTCTGTCTGCCAGAGGCAACTCCATCTCTGGACTTCCATCTTCAGGTATCACCGCATCATACGGTGACCCCCACCGTATCATACGGTGGCTTCTCCTTCTTCAGCTTCCAGCAACTGCCAACTCTCTGGAAATCATACGGTGCCCACCGTATCATACGGTGACACCCTCACCGTATCATACGGTGACCTCAGTCTTCATCTGCCAGAACCTCATCTTCTCTGGACTTTCTTCTTGCAGTCACCGCATCACACGGTGACTGGCACCGTACCATACGGTGGCTCCTTCTCTTTTCTGCCAGAAACCCTTCTTCTCTGGTCTTCTTCTGCTGCGGTGACTGGCACCGCATCATGCGGTGGCTTCGCTTCTGCTGGAACTCGACCAATTCTTCGATCCTTGCTTCCAACATCTTCAAACTTGGTTCCTTCAATTTTCTTCTGCCACCCTAGCCCCTGAGAGACTCACCATGCATCCAATGATCTCTATAACTAGTGTGCACTAAGAGAACCACCTCGAACCCTCTTGATAGTCCTGTTTTTCCTATGGACTCAAGCTAACATCTAACCAAGCAACACTCGCTTGGATCTAGCGTGTCCTTAGCCTTGGTCCATGTCTTCTCCGCGACTCCATCAAGTCCGTTCTTGTGTCGATGAAGGCAACCAATCATCCTTTTCATTAAGCTCATGGTGTGTTGGCATTCACCACCAACGAACGGAGCTTTCTTTCTATATGACTTATAAGATCTCACAAAGAGTGTTAGTCACATTCATGGTTCTCATCCTATCACCAAAACATTCATACCTTGGGGTTTCCCTAGCTCCAATGGTCATGAAGCTTACAGATTGGCCATTTCATCTTCCATACTCCAAAAGATGACATTACGAATAGATGAGTGAATTTGATTGAATTTCTCCTTAGGTGTGGTTGGTCCCATACCTCAGTGCCACTTGGGTAAGTGATACATTTCACCCTTGTATGAACATAAGAACCCGGGGCAATTTGGATAGCCCGCATCACCAACATAGTACTTACCTACATGTACAATTTAGATAAGTAAGAGATTTTGCATGACAATTATTAGTATAAAAAAAAGCTTGTTGGTACTATGTCTCCATCCACTCTGATCGCATGGTATAGGACACATGTGTCATGCATATCACCTGGTTGACTGGCGGACACATAAGTGAAACGCATATCAAAATCACACACAGCAAGCACATTTTGAATTGCAATTCCTGTCTTCCCAAGATATCTCACTTGCTCTTTAGGAGACAGATATACACGAATATGAGTTCCATCTAGATCTCCAATGCAGTCCTTGAAGTGTGGATAAGCCCTTTTATCTGTTGCAATCCTCTCGTGGACAGTTTTAAAATTAGGATCCGTTGGTCTCAGGTAATCTTTAGCCATAGGAAGCACACAATCTAGAACCTCATGAAATGTTCTTCTAACAGTTTTACCTGAGTGTTTGAACCTATTTTGCACTCTCCTATTTGACTCACAACCACCACAAGTGAACAAGAACATTGGAAGCATCTCATAAGTATTCATGTGGGCTGATGGTTTCATTCCATACCTATCAACCAACACTCCATTGAAGCGTTACCGCTTTTCACAGGATCGAGTCAGAAGTGCCGATGAATGGACACAGACAGTACATCACATAAACAGCACAAATTTACATCTTTAAGTTATTACAATAAGTCTCAAATGATTTAAAACACGAGTAGCACAGCGGAAGTCAGAAAGAGATACAACAACTACTATACTTGAGGATACAAGCCACACATCGAAGCCCTACGATGTGGACCTGGAGACGCTCATTGCTGGAACTCCACCAAGGCGTCAGCGGAAGCAAAAACAAACCTGCAACAAAACATAATGAGCCAAACCCTGAGCAACTAGTAGTAAGCAAGACTTACCCGTCAACAGGCCAACTACAGCCGACTCCTAGCATGCAAGGCTACAAGGGGTAAGCTGACTCAGACTTTGCAAAAGCAGCACTAATTACTTGATCCTTACTTTCAAATTTTAGCTCAATTTAGTATTTAACAGAGTATTATGTTTTGCAGCTAACAGCTATAACAGGCAAGTAAAACAAGCAAGTAATACTGGAAGTAAACAAGTAAGTACAACAGCCAGATATCAACAAGATCCATAATTCACACTACGACATATGCGCGCACTAAAGAGGCCGCATATGGTAACCTTTCACCTACGCACCACCAGAGCAAAGCCGAATCCTACTCCTCCCGAGAAAGGGCCTTCCGACACGACCCCCGACCCAGACGTACGATCCGCGCGGAAGGTGATCCGTTCTCTCCCCAACATACCATGATAGAAAGAGCACGTATCCACCAGACATCTGGGGCGACATAGGCTACGTCGGTTTCCTGGGCCCATAAACACCAGCATGTGAATCAGTACATTCAAACTTGCTCAACAGGGCCAACAACGAACGGTCCTTAACCGACACAGACGGGGCTACCACCGTGAAGGCCCAGCCTTCGCCATCCATCCTACCAAACAATCCCCGTCCGGTCTCACATAAACCAACCACTAGCATCATCCATCAAAGCATCATGATCCTACATTGCGAGTGAGACCTACCACTCGACTTCTACCGACACTAATCAACTACGCATAGCAGCTCTTACGACTGACACACCACTATCCACTACTAAACAGGGATTAACAAGAATAACCAGGACGGATAATCTTAATGTGATCTATGGTTCCAATGAACTCCTATAAACCTAATTGTTGGCATTTCTTACGACACACTAGAAATATCACCAAAGGCTGGTTAGGCCTGAAAACGTAGGTCAGAATGCACCGGGGCTTGCCTGTCTCAGGGGTGGCACTAGCAAAGTCAGCAGTGGGGTCAGTCTGCGGCTCCTCTTGAACTTGCTCCGGCAGCTGGAAGTCCAACGGCCCCGGGGTCTCCTCTGTCACTACACGACATGACAAGGTAATGCAGGTTAGATGCAATGACATGATGCAATTAGATTAATTACATAGGACAGTCATTTACACTGTATTAATTAAGGAAGATAAACTTAATTAAAGTATGGGGTGCGGCTGTGAGTGATTAGCTTAAGCTAATTATTCTTTGGTCTGAAGTATTTCCTTCATTGACTCTTGTTTAAGTTAATTAAGTAAATTAACTTAAGTTACTTAATTAATTAACATGATTTCGAAAATTAGTCTAAGTCCAGTCGCATTTTTTTGAGGTCCAGTACCACTAAAAGTAATTTACAGTGAAGTTTGAAGATTTATTGTATTCTGGATTATTTATAACAATTTAAACAAGGCCGCTGCTTAAATAAATCATAAGAAATAATTAAACATTAATTGACAGTGGAAAAATGCTCTGTAGGTGAGTTATTAGATCAATTACAAACCTGCAAGAGTTCATGATTTAAGGAGCAACAGAGAATTAATTATGATTTAAACAATATTTAACACTTATGCAATTATACAGAAAACAGATAAATGCTTTTGTTCAGTTTGATAAGTTTGTTGGATAGATCTGAGCACAAGGAGTCCAACAAAATTGGATTTGCATTTTATCGATTTACTATGGATTGTACAAAATTTCTAGCATTTTCTGGGGATTTAAACTAAACCGGGAAAAGGATTTATTTGCGCGGCCAATCAGAGAGCAGCCATACGCGTGACCACAGAGTCATGGCCGCACCAGATCCGGGCGTGCCACACTGGATCCGGGGGCGAGCCCGCGCCCATGGCGCGCGGCAACGCCGGCGGCGGCATGGTCGCCGTTCCGGCTGCGTGAGAGGGAGAGGGAATGAACGAGGAGGCGCTTGGGACTCACCGTGCTTGCGTGGGCCTCGGCGAGAAACACGGCATCGACGGAGAGGGCTGGGTGGTGGCCGGCGACGAGGAGGCGGCCCGGCGAGGGTTGCGCGGCGACGTTCCGGGCGGAGAAGGGGAGCCTGAACGGAGATAACGCGAGCACCAGCTTCAGTGCGACGGCGCGAAGCTGGGAGGCCAACACGATGACGAGGAAGAGGGCTGTAGGGCGGAGCTTGACGGGGAGGCGGAGGACGGCTCGACAGGCGGCGGAGGGAACTGCTGCGGCGGCCTCGCGCGACTAAGGAAAGAGGGAAAGGAAGGATCAGGGGAATGTGCTAGCTCGCTGCGCACCTCTATGTGCGGGGAAATGATGCGGGACTCACCAGCAGGGGAGGCTGGAGAGCTCCCTCGCGCAGCTCCTAACAGTGGGGCTCGGCGGCGCAGTGGCTCGACGGCGGCGCGACGAGCTACGGCGAGCGCGGCTGGCAACGACGCGAAGGGAGGCGGCCGGGGAAGGGAAAATGGCTAGGATTTGGGGGTCAACGACGGAGGCGGCTTTATAGCGCGGCGGCGGTGTCGACCAGGGGAGCGGGGTGACGCGGCACGCCCGGTCGCCGGCGGCCACGCGGAGAGGCGCCGCCGTCACTGCCCAATCAGCGAAGGAGGAGCGGGCCCGGTTGTCTTTACAATTTCCTAATTTTATTTCCAGCCGAGTTGCACCAATTAAACGAAGCACCTCCCGAGCTCCAAAAATTGTGAAACATTCACAGATCATAGAACACAGATCCAGCTCCAGCTTTCCCATTGGGACAAAGTGGATTTGAGCATCAGAATTTGAATTAAAAATCCAGGAAGGCAGCAGTTTGTGCTCACTTCCCTGAATTTTTATAGGTGATTCCAGAATTTCTAAAATCATGGAAAATTTCCCAAAATTCTTATTTCTGATGAGCTTTCCTGAGAATTTTTGTTTGGGTCAAGTTGTTACAGAAATTTTTGAGTTGCTTCATAAGCTTGGTTTTGTCAATTATTTGAGCAATTTCTTTTGAATTCAGATTGAGTTTGATTTGGGCTTGTTCAATTTTTGGAAGCTGATCTGCAGCTCTTGGGCTTCAAGTGACACTGGGGTGTCACAGCCCTCCCCCCTTAAAAGAATCTCGTCCTTTGATTCAAGAAAAGAAAGAACGAAGAAGGGAGAACCAAGAACGAAATAGCAAGGATGCAAAAATGGAAGCAAAACCAAAAACTCACCTCGAAGGTAGAAAACCGGGGAAGCGAGAGTGTAGGAAGTCCTCTTGCTCCCATGTGGCTTCAGCTTCAGAGTGGTTGCTCCCCTGCACCTTGAAGAATCTGATAGTTCTGTTCCGGGTAACTCTATCCTTCTGATCAACAACCTTGATGGGCTGCTCAGGATACGTGAGATCTGAATCAAGCTGTCCCACATCACTGACTACCACATCAGCAGGAGATTTCAGGTATTCCTTCATCTGAGATACATGGAAAACGTTGTGGACTCCTGAGAGGTTCGGTTGCAGCTCCAAGCGATAAGTAACGGGGCCACACTGCTCAGAGATCACAAACGGCCTAATGTATCAGGGTGCTAGCTTCCCTCTGATACCGAACCGGTGTACACCCTTCATAGGAGAGACACAAAGGTATACGGAATCACCAACTACAAAGACCAACGGTCAGCTGCCTGCAAGTTGGATCGAATGCTTGGAGAGATGCGCTTCATCGAGTATTTCCTCACGCAACTCAAAGTCCTTTGGGACCGCCATTCTGTTCTTGAATCACCGAATTCCTTCGTTATTCTCTCAAAAACACTTGGCTTCACCATTCTTGAGCTTTCTTCGAGTGTGACCCATGCCAACATCTTTCTTCTGCGCGGCAATGATCTCATCGCACAAGGCCGGAGTGAGTGATATGTTAGAGAAAGTGCCATAAGGATACACTCATACACTAGACTCGTCCTCTGTGGGGCAAGTAGTGGTGAGATACTGCCAATGAGCCTTGTGACTCAACGCATCTGCAACCACTTTTGTCTTTCCTGGATGATAACGAACCCCCAGGTCATAGTTCTTGATCAACTCCACCCATCTTCGCTGACGTATATTCTGATCTGACTGAGTGAAGATGTACTTAGACTCTTGTCCCATGGTGGGTTTGATAGCATCCTCCATGATGATTGCCGCACTGACACAAGTACCACTGCGCTGGAGCGTGATAAAAGTCTTCCTAGAAAGCAAATCCACTTCCTCACAAGGAGTATTGGCATCTGAGTCATTTTCGAACAACTTCTTCAACTGAACCTTCTCCTCTGCTAGCTCATTGGGTGACATCTTGTAAGGCCTTGTGAAATCGGCATTGTGCTTCTTGAGGCTTGATCTTGAAACTGCCCATCTGAGTCTGGTATGCGTGCTTGACTATTTGTTCAGGAAAAGCATGGGGCAGTCATGAACCACTTTTATCTCGTCAAACTCAAGCCAACGACTGATTGCGCTAAAGGTCTTGATGCGGTCATCAAAGAGAGGTGAAACAGGACCCTCTGCGAACTGGTGATTCGAGTCTGACAGCACCTGAAGGGATATGAAACGGATAAGAGGGCATGGATTGGCCAACGTCTGCAGATTAGGAACACTAGTGATATTCAAAGGAAAGACATAGCGATATTCAGAGAGTAGAATTTCCAAGGATCTGTAGGCGCAAGGTTGGGGCATATGACAACGGTAACCGAGGTATACAACTTCCACATTCTTGCTCTTTAACGGTGATTATTCATGCATCCATTTATTCTATGCTAGAGTGAGTAAGATGCATAATCATGGTGCATTGCGTGCTTTCGATGATGCAATGCACATGTGATGGTGCTCATGCAAGAGTGCAAGTGCATAATGTCATGATGCACATTGCATGATGCATAGATGGTGCATATGATTGGACGCACATGAATATGTTTATGATACGGTGCCCATGTTATGGTGCATATGGTGCATAATGGTGCAGTTGACATGATGCATTGCTCATGGTGCATTTGCGATGATGCACATGTTATGACATGCATTACTTGATGCGTATGTTGATGTATTGCAAGGTGCTTATTTTGATGCCAGTGACATATTGTAATGTATATGGGATAGTGCCATGTCCATGCTTTATGTTGTCAAATTTTAATAATTGAGCAAGAACAAGGATCCAAAAGCAAGGATAAGGAGAAAATTATCAAGGTTTGGCATAAGTTTCTCCACAATAGGTGGGCAAGCAGCAGGACATCTATTTATGGATACTCGTGTGCAGGATTCAACAACACAGGCAAGGCCGGGAGAAATTTCTGGGTTCCGAGCAAGTATGATAGATAGGGTGCAAAAGAAATCGCGATGAACACAAAAGGGATCATGACTCAACCGAAATCATAGCTCCATCCATCGAAATAAGTCAAGGTCATACAGGACGTCAATACGTAGTTCCAACAGTACAACAATAAGATTACAACCCAACACAAGAGATCACGTCGCCTAACTACGGTACTGCGACTCTAGCTCCAACTAAACATCAGCGATACACCTAAACCACGAGCTACACGTTGGATCTGGTCGGAGCAACTACAACAATTCAAGCATCCTCCTCACTGTCCAATTGCTCTCCATGCTGCAGGTTGATGACGTCTGCTGGTGGAGCGGGATGAACTTGGCCGGCCATCAACTGCGTTACCAACTGTTGGGCTCCATCTCGTTCATTGATAAGTCCCTCAATCTGATTATCTTGATTCTGTACCTGTAACGCTAGCTCCACAATTTGGGCGTCTCTCATGTTAAGTAGGGCATCCTTAGCTTCGTCTCTCTCATTGCCAAGTCTCATCGCTTCCAGATACCTGCTTATGTCTTCTTCTTGTTTACGATACAGGTATGCAATGTCGCTGAGTAGTAGACGGGCACAGCCAGGTATGGGTTGTACTGTGGGTGTCTAACATCCAGTAGCGCACCCATGCGACGTCTCCAATCAGGGTTAGCTCGGTCCCTAACTGGCAGGAGAGCAAATGGGGTCCCTTCCATCTCGCTCTGGTGGTCATCGCAGAACTGCGTGAGAGCTGTGAGAGTAGCAATATCCCAAGTATCATGTATCTCAGCTCCATTAACGCTCACAGTCCAGGGTTCCCAGGCTGGGTATGCCGGGGTTGCTGGAATGGCTACACGGATAGTGCACGAAATCTGTTCCCCGTTCTAGATTTGCTTTCCCACGTACATAGGAGGCTCCAGGTAACCAAAGTGCTGGAGAACTCGCCAAAACATGGTAGGGAAGCCTGGCCGGATGAGACAAGTCGAGAGTATCCAGTCGTTACCTTCGTAATCCATGCCTTCAGCCATCTGTGCGGGAAAAACGAATGGAAAACGTCACAATCCTTTTCAAAAAGAGTAACCATGCTAAACAAAAATTATGACACGGTAAAAGACTCTGAACGGTCGTAAAGCAGCTGCAAGCAACCATTTGAGCAAAAACAAGAGAGCAACAGCCTTACAAAGCGACCGACTGAAATCTGTCCCGACTGCGAGCAGCAGTCACAAAAAGCAAATCTGGCACTTTTGGGGGCAGCGAATGAGAAAAAGTTGAATACCAAAGTTGTAAAGAACTTCGATATCTTTCCAACGAGTACTCATGCGCCCCAAACGGATCAGCCGAACAGGAGATAACGAATTTTGAAATGGACAGACAGATTCTGGAAACAGGCTGACGGCAGAAACTGATTTAAACTTGGTCGACAGATTTGAAAGTGTTCAGGACCGAAACTCGAGATGGGGTGTGAAGGTAACTTGTAGCTCATGTTGTAAGCTTTCCAGATTGTGTTTGTTCATCGAATTTGGCTCAGCGTTTAAGAGTTATGCATTTTTGAATTTACTTAATTATTAAGATCTTCAAATGAGCTGAAATTTGTTGAAGTGTTTTAACATGATGCATATGCTCATCCTGTACGGCCTCACAGAATAAAAAAGGTGCCTAATATAGCAGGCTGTAGTCAGCGGTGGCAACTATTCGCACTCGCACACGTTTTCTACACGATGAACGCACGTGTTAGTGTACCTATAGAAAAACACACATCACCACCTCAAACAACGACATAGGCGGTGTTCATACGTAACAAGTACGTATTGA
The DNA here is from genome assembly GCA_012490785.1 of Eragrostis nindensis. Classification (NCBI taxonomy): domain Eukaryota; kingdom Viridiplantae; phylum Streptophyta; class Magnoliopsida; order Poales; family Poaceae; genus Eragrostis; species Eragrostis nindensis. The sequence goes on along the minus strand of JAAXCT010000118.1, from coordinate 1,008,509 downwards.
CAAAAAGTAAGACATGCTCATAACATACCGTCGCCTCCACCATCATCGCCTCCCACGAGCTCGATGACTCGTGCCAGAAAAACAACATCCTCCGAGTCCAACACTCGTGCATACCACCTCATGAGCCATGCCTGGTACTTACCTTCCTACCTGGGCGTTGGCGTCGTTACAGAAAGTAAACAAGCAACTCCTATTACCATCTGATAGCTAACAACTTTATATAGGGCTTTATCGTTCCTCACTCGCAACGTGGTTAGCTTTTCGAAAATAGGCCTTTATGTGTTGTACTGTCCCCAACACGGCTCTGATGCCAGCTGAAGCGTTACCGCTTTTCACAGAATCGAGTCGGAAGTGCCGATGGACACAGACAGTACATCACATAAACAGCACAAATTTACATCTTTAAGTTATTACAATGAGTCTCACGAGTAGCACAGGGGAAGTCCGAAAGAGATACAACAACTACTACACTCGACGATACAAGCCACACATCGAAGCCCTACGATTTGGACCTGGAGACGCTCACTGCTGGAACTCCACCAAGGCGTCAGCGGAAGCAAAAACAAATCTGCAACAAAACATAAAGAGCCAAACCTGTAACACCCTGATTTTTCATTTTTCAAATTTTTGAATAATTTAAAATTTATTAGAATTGAAATAGGGTGTTAATACTTTTCTTATGCAAAAGAGTTATTTTCTAAATTAAAATAAATGAATATAGGATATATTAAGGTGTTTGTTGCATTCGTGCTGATTAGAGATGCATTTAGGATTTTATTGTGTGAAAAATGAATTTAAAATCGAGTAGAAATTCGTTTTTGAAACTTAGAATGAGAAAATCAAAATACAAAAGAGAAATAAAGTTTCCTAAGCCGTATGGGCCAATCTCCCGCTGGCCCATTTCCTTTTTCTTCTTCTTTTTTTTTCTTTCGGCCTGGCCTGCCTTTTCTTTTCCCTTCTCCGGCCCAACTTAGTCCGCGGCCCAGTCCGGCCCGCCTCCTCTCTTCTCCTTCCTGTCGCCGTAGCCGAGCCGGACTCCACCGCCGTCGTCGATTTCCTCTGCCGTGCCGCACCCGGACTCTGACTCCGAGCCTCGCACGGGAGCTCCGCTCCGCTCCTATAAAACCGAGCCGCAGCCGCCCTCTTTTTCCCTCGTCCCGAAGTCGCCGCATCGCCCAAACCCTAGCGCGCCGCCGTCTTCCATTGCCGACGACCGAAGCTCGACGAGAAGACGATTGGAGCCGTCTCCGCCCTCTCCAAGTCGCTGTGAAGTTTCCCCGAAGTCCCCGCGTCCGATTGTGCTGGTACTTGAGGTGTTTCCGAAGCCGCAGCTGCCTTCCCGACGTCGCCGACGACCCACCGCCGCTCCTCTTTGTCGCGCGCCACTTACAAGCCATCCCGGACGTCCTTGAAGCTTCAGGTGAGCGTGCCGTTGTCTCCTCTCCCTCCAGGACTAAGCGCGACGAGCAACGGGCCACCGTAGCGCTAGATCGACGCAACTCCGGCGAGTCGCCGCCGTGCGCAGCGCCGCCCGTCTTCGCCTCCCGCCGCCAAACGTCCCAAAAACACCCAAGCCGTCCAATCTCAGATCTACGGCCTAGATTAGATAATCTGAAGGGGTATGCTCTCGGTCCACCGTGGACTCATAGACTGAGCCTATGGACCCAGTCCATGGATGTTTCTTATTTTATAAAAAAAATTTCTGATTTAATTAAATCTATTTAATTTCCAGAGAAAGGCAGTTTTACAGTTGGGCCCTCAGTCTTTTATAAAATTATGTTTAGGTCCTAACTTTTTTCAGAAACAACCCTGAGTTTTTTGTAAATAATATTTTAGTCCCTAACTTTTACACTTTAGTTCCTAAACTTTTCATAATTACAAATAAGTCCTCAGACTTTTCTGTAATTGCAAATTAACCCTTAAACGTATCTGTTTTTCTGTTTTAAACCCTAAACTTCAAACTAGCATAACTTTTTACTCATAACTCCGTTTTTAGTGATTCTTGCGCTCACGTGATCGTAGGAACGAGTACTATCTTTTGGTACTGTTTTTGATCTAGTTTAGTACTGTTTGGTGTACTGTTTCTTATTTTGTTTGTGTGCTTCTTCTTTGGACATGTTAAATAGGAGACGAGTTCGTGAACTTCCAAGATCAAGAGTTCGAGGTCATCACTAAGTAGCAAGAGGAAGGCAAGTGTCCTTGACCATATTGATCCTATGTTTGAAATGTTTTGTTTGCAAACATGCATGCTTGTTTAATATTGAATCCCATGAGTCTATACCATGTTCCTTATTATTCCTTGTCGCCCAATGAGTGCTTTGTCTATGTGTTGGTAGTAAATGCTTAGCCATGCTTGTGGAGTCATACACCTAAACTAATTTAATCTTGACTAATGGTTTACTTCAACCTAATAAAATGATAATAATCTTTTTAGCAACATGGAACTTAGGACTGGTGGTTTGCTCAGTGTGCACCAGTGGTTGTTTGTTTTGACAATGATGGAATGCTTAGTGTGCATCATTGACTGGTGGGATGCTTAGTGTGCACCAGAGTTTGTTTTGGTTAAGCTGGTGGGTTGCTTAGTGTGCACCAGTGTTTGTTCGTGCTTTAGGCTGGTGGTATGCTTCGTGTGCACCAGAGTGTCCAGTGGTATGCTTAGTGTGCACTGGAGGGCTGATGGGATGCTTTGTGTGCATCAGTCTGGAATAGTGGTCTTGTGAGAATACTAGATGATAGTGGTTTGCTTTGTGAGCACTATGTTTGATGATCTTTTATGATTTATTTATTTTGTTTGCTTGTATCATAACACCTAGAAATATAGGTTGCTTTTAAAATGTGTTTAAGTATAACTTGGCATTTGAGCAAATAAACCAATGTATAGCCTTTCTTCATTAATGTCTTGCATGTCATATTTTTCCCACACTTGCGGAGTACGATATGTACTCACACTTGCTATCTCCCCCATAAACATGAAATGCTGCTCAGAAGATGGAGGTGAATTCTTCTATGATGGCAAATATGGTGACTACATCTAGCTTGTGGAGCCCCGGTCGACGTCCCTGTGGAGTGATGGAGTTTAGAAGTCTTCCGCTAGCGTTATCGAGTCTTCGAGTCGTTTGAGAACTTTGACTCATTCGCTTAAGTAAGGGTGTAATACTTAAATATACATTGCTCTTGGTTACTTACTTGAGTCACTACATGTATGAGACTTGATCCTGGCATACATGTGCGGTTATATAAAAACCGGGTGTGGCAAAACCCTGAGCAACTAATACTCAGCAAGACTTACCTGTCAACATGCCAACTACAGCCGACTCCCAGCATGCAAGGCTACAAGGGGTAAGCAGACTCAGACTTTGCAAAAGCAGCACTAATTACTTGATCCTTACTTTCAAATTTTAGCTCAACTTAGTATTTAACAGAGTATCATATTTTACAGCTAACAGCTATAACATGCAAGTAAAACAAGCAAGTAATACTGTAAGTAAACAAGTAAGTACAGCAGCCAGATATCAACAAGATCCATAAATCACACTACGATGTGACTCAGTGAACAAGTGGGTGCTCATGTCTGAGAGTGGCGGCATCGAAGTACATCCTGCAGGAGAAATCTGACCACACGACATATGCGCGCACTGAAGAGGCCGCATATGGCAACTTTTCACCTGCGCACCACCAGAGCAAAGCCGAATCCTACTCCTCCCGAGAAACGGCCTTCCGACACGACCCCCGTCCCAGACGTACGATCCGCGCGGAAGGTGATCCGTTCTCTCCCCAACGTACCATGATAGAAAGAGCAGGTATCCACCAGACATCTGGGGCGACATAGGCTACGTTGGTTTCCTGGGCCCATAAACACCAGCATGTGAATCAGTACGTTCAAACTTGCTCAACAGGGCCAACAACGAACGGTCCTTAACCGACACAGATGGGGCTACCACCGTGAAGGCCCAGCCTTCGCCATCCATCCTATCAAACAATCCCCGTCCGGTCTCACATAAACCAACCACTAGCATCATCCATCAAAGCATCATGATCCTACATTGCGAGTGAGACCTACCACTCGACTTCTACCGACACTAATCCACTACGCATAGCGGCTCTTACGACTGACACACCACTATCCACTACTAAACAGCGATTAACAAGGATAACCAGGACGGATAATCTTAATGTGATCTATGGTTCCAATCAACTCCTATAAACCTAATTATTGGCGTTTCTTATGACACACTAGTATCACCAAAGGCTGGTTAGGCCTGAAGTAAATATTCCCGGCATGGCGCTAGAAACGTCCGGGTTGGTCACTTGCTCAATTATACCAGATAATCCACAACTAGCAATAAGTGCTAGAAATGTCTTATTGGTATTCATGATAAAAGATAATCCGCAAGTGCACAGATAACCCGTTGTAGCATTTCACCCGAGAGTATTCCAGGGTATTGTTATTTATATTTTCCCAAAGGAAGATATGATTTACGAGAGTGTACTCTTGCTCATGGGGTTACAAATGATAGGACATAACCACATGAGCAAATTCCTTATTTGGCCTTAAAAAAGTTTGCGGTTCCTTTTTTAGCCCAATCTGAAAAAAAGTTCCCTCTATGACCCAAAACGCAACTTTCGTTCCCTTTTTGGCCCTTCCGTCAATTTTGAGTGTTAACGGTGTTAAATGGGGGCTGAAATGACCATTTTGCCCCTGAATTGAATAAAAATGTAAAATTTATTTTTGAAATTATTTAATTGTTTCGAAATTCCAGAAAAACATAATTGTTCAAGATTTCATAGTACACAAAATTGACAAAAATTTTGTGTACTATGAAATCTTGAACAATTATGTTTTTCTGGAATTTCGGAACAATTAAATAATTTTGAAATTTTTTTTACATTTTTATTCAATCCAGGGGCAAAATGGTCATTTCAGCCCCTATTTAACACCGTTAACACTCCAAATTGACGGAAGGGCCAAAAAGGGAACGAAAGTTGCGTTTTGGGTCATAGAGGGAATTTTTTTTCAGATTGGGCCAAGAAAAGAACCGCGAAGTTTTTTAGGGCCAAATAAGGAATTTGCTCTAACCACATTCCAATGCAGGGGTAAGGATGCAATAGGTATATGGATAGTGTGACACACACAGAAGGCATTCACTCTCTTTATAAAAGGCGAGAGGCAAATCTAAGCATAGAAGGACAAAGCAATGGGTTGCTACTCCTAATGTATATCATCATGTAGCGTACTAAGGTTCCACCTATAGCCTGGGTTCACACAAGCTAGGACTAAGCATTCTTTGCATAGACATCACTGGGAGATCCGGTTTAAGCAGAGTCTGCCCCGCGACGCCGGCCTTTTGCATAAACTCCTATGCCGTGCCCGAACGTGGAGGATTACAAGGGACGGACAGGGCTGTCACTACCTGCCGCCTACCTCTACAAACCGTGGGACACGCACACATCCAAGGGTGGAGAGAGAACCCTAGCACCATGCTAGCATCACTAACCACAACTCTAGATCCCTCGAGGCACCCCGCAGGGCGATAAACCTAGAGCACATTTGAAGGACATTGGACCCGACGCCTAGACAGAGAACAACTAGCCTAACTAGCATAAACTAGACAAAAGATCAAATCTAGCACTAAGTTATGCATAAGCGTTCGTCGCTCAAGAACGGGTGACGAACAAAGATCGATTGAGAACTAGCCTTAATAATCGACGATCAAGTATGAACAAACGACGAACACCCGATGAACGCTCATGAACGATCACCGATGAACGATGAACGAACATGAACGAACGATGAACTCTCATGCAAGAACGTGAATGAACGATGAATAAACAGCAAAAGCACATAACTACTACATGAGAAATGATATTCCATTATATGGCACAAGTCTTACAAGAGAAGGATACAAGATTTATACCCAACTCTTCAAGGGACTTGGGAGCAAAAGGGCAGCCCACTACTCAGCCTAGCACTACCTAGAAAGCCTCTAGCTCTAGTGTGAGAAGGAGGGAATGAGACTCTTGTGTTGGTGTGTGTTCAAAGGAGGAGGGGTACCCCTCCTTATATAGCTTCCAAGGACGGTGGGATTGAGGCGGTTCTGGGTCATCAATGCAGCGATACCGCCTCTGGAGATCCTCAGCATCTCCCCACCGACCTACCAGAGGTGGTAGAGGCCAGGAGGGCCCACCTGCAGGTCGACCGACCTGGCAGGTGGGGTCAGCCGACCTGGGCCTGGCCCCTCTTGGGCTGGGCCTTGGCAGGTGCCTCCCCCTCTGCCCTCTGGTCTTTACTGTAGGTGCTATGGCCCAATTTGAGTTTGAATTATTTGAATTTGGCCTTTTTTATCTTGATTTGAATTCCCGCGGCGATCGTCTTTTCTGGGAAGTATTATTTAGTCGCCTTGGGGCATGTGTTCAACTGGATATTCACTGTTTTCCACCTGCACACTAAAATCTAGAGGTACACGTGGAAATAGGTTATTTGTAAATAATATGCATGTATGAAGTGATAGTTTTTCCTTATTTATTGAGCTATTTGACGGTCGAAATTGTGTCATAACGACCGTCAACAACTCCCCCAAGCTTTCTCCCTTGCTCGTCCCGAGCAAGAACTGAGACTTTAGGTTGTTGATCAGGAGTTGCTACAATGTTTCATATCTCAAAGGTACCATGCACACAACAAAAATACTCTCCTTTGGATTGAAAAAGTTTGCATGGTAACTCACCCTTCCCCTTACTCGTTTTGGGGCTTATAACTTTCTCTTTGTCTTGGGTGGTTGAGAGATAGAATGGTTATAACAGAGCACCATTCTCTTGTTCTTTTGTTCGACTTTTATTTTCCGGAGGTTTTCATAAATTTTCAAGATAAAAACAAAGTTCCTCAAATGATGCTCTTGAATCGCTCAATGTGTATATTCCTCACCAAGGCATTGTGTTGCCCCTTTTCATCCTACTTCTAAGGTTTGTATGTGGAGCTCAAGGTAGGGATGATATGAGGCATACTTGCATCACACATATTGCCAAACCAAAAGAGTGGATCCATGGAGAATGCAAGTCATACAACCTTGATCAAGATGTGCATGTGTGTATGGTGGCGGTGAGGTGGAAATTGTACTCCATTTTTATGTTCCTTCTCTCTCTTTTTGAATTTTTGAGGAGGACATGGCTATCATTCTTTCTTTCTTTTCTTTTTCTCATCATCATTTTTTTTCTTTTTTTTCATCATGCTCTACTTTTGTATGAGCAGGGATTATTCTTTCTTTTGCATAGCCATGTATCCAATGATATTTTTGAGAGAGGAAGGTAACAATGATCTTTGGAGTATTTATTTTGGTGGATGGATGTATTGCTTAACTTCCAGTGTAGAAGTTTAGCATGCGAGGTGGAGTGTACGTGATCTTGATCATGAGAGTATGACAAGCTTCTCACTAGGGTCACACAATTTTGATAAAGCTCAATGCAATGACAAGCAGCATTTGTGTAAGGTTTTGCAATGTATGAACAACATATAGCTTTGGTAGGAATTTGACCATTGAGGAACTTTATCTTTTAGCATTTTGTATATAAATCTCCGGAAGTCAACTCTTACTTTGAACAAGATCATAGCAGCCCTATTTGTACCATATCATATCTCACAACAACTTAGACTTAGATTAAGCATTTTGCAACCCACAAGTTTCAAGTTCTAGGTAAGTTTGTAAGCCAAAAGTCTCAAAACTTGGGAGAGTACTAAGTTGTGACTAGGTACAAATGAGAGATAAAACGGAGCAACTATTCATCATCTTAACATAGGAAAAACTAGACACTCTTACTCGCATACGTAAAGAGAAATTATGAAAAACTAAGGACTAAAATAAAGACTTTTTTTTCGGTTTTGTCATTTTTATTTGATTTTTAGTTTTATCATTTTTTTGTCTTTTATAGGAAATTCAAGAATAAGCAAAATAAAAGAAAGCAAAAAGGATAAAAGTTGCGATACATGATACCTTAGTGGGGGGAATGGCATCCCCCCAAGCTTGTTCTTGTTCATGGGCCCTGTCGAGGATCGAACCCCGTGTGACGAAAGTATGCCAAAAGATCGGCTTGGCCCTGCTCCGTCATGTTGGTGAGGTTGGTGAGCTGGGCGTTGGTGTTTGCTTGCCACTGATGGGTCTGTAGGACGTGCTGATCGAGGGTGTACTGGATGTCTTCTCTGTTGCTCTTGAGGCGCCCCATTTTCTCGGAGAGGTCGTTCATTTTGCTGCTCAAAGTGGTAGCCTTGAGCTGGAAATGAACGGCGCCCACCGGCCATGGATGGTGGTCCGGAGTCGGAGGAGTGGGAGCTGTCCTCCCAACACTGCCATAAAGTGTGTACCCATGGATCGTGCCCCGCACGCTGCCCCGACGAGCCACTGGCCTCGAATGGTGGTGGAGTTGGGTGCATACCGGGAAAATACCCGGTGTGACCGTAACTCGCCCCCCTGTGCGTGAGCCATGGGCTGCGGTGCGGGTATCCCGGGGCTGGCAGATGATTCCGGCCTACTCGTCCTCCTGCGAGAAGATGTTCGCTAGATCAATATCATCACGAATACTAATCTTATGAATAAGAACAACGATCGTACTATGAACGAACGACGAACGAAGAACGATCGATGAACGAACTAAGAACGAACGACGAACGATGAACGAACGACGAACGAACGAAGAACGAACGATGAACGAACGACGAACGAACGAAGAACGAACGATGAACTATTAATAAGATAAATATCCGCCAAGGTACAAGATAAGGAAATAACTAAAACAAAGCTATCCCTCTCTTGATCCTTGCCCTCTCCCCTATTCTACTACTGTACAAGAGGCTCTAGGCCTGAGATGTGGGAGTGGTGCTCTCCTCTTGGGATTCTTGTGATGTCTTTTGGAGGAGGGGGGTACCCCTTTATTTATAGCCTTGGAAGGTCGGCAACTTGAGGCGGTTCCTGACTTTGGGGGCATTGATTGCAGGCGGAACCGACCTCTGGAAGGCGGTGGCGAACCGACCTAAGAAGCTGGGCCAGGGGGGCCTCCACCGCAGGTCGGCCGACCTAGGGTTTGGGGTCGGCGGACCCAAAGTGGGCCCCTCTGGGCCTGGTCTTCCTCGTGTTGCTTCCCTGGGCTGTGTTGTCCTCTGATCCACCTGCTGTGGGTGGAGTTGAAGCCAGGATATTTGGATTTGGGCTTCAAGAGAGGAATTCTTTATGTCGGGGAAAATTGGTGTTTCCAGGATGGGCCTTTTATGCTTCCTTTTCCCCGTTTTCCTATGAATTGCAGCTGCACTCACAAATTCACCAAGACTTGTGGAAATCATTAGTTTAAAGCCCTAAGTCTACTTTTGGTGATTGTTTCGTTATAAAAAGCGCAGCTAGTTGACGAGTAAATTCTTGCTCTAATAGCCGTCAACTCCCCCACACTTAGCTCTTTGCTCGTCCTCGAGTAAAGTTGCGAGCATAAGGCGGGAGGTACTCATCCTCATAAATGAGAGCCTGCACACAAGTTATTGCAAGCCACACTTCATACCTGTGAACTTTGAGGTGTCTAACATGTATCCCTTGGATGATTGATAAGTGGAACAGTCATGTCTCAAATCACCTCGCCTTTCCTGTCAAGTACCTTGGGATTTTTGCATAATTTTCAGAAAATAAAAACATAGTTTCTGCTTCTCAAGTGACTCTCTCAAGTCGCTCATGGTGTTTGTGTATTCTCCTCTCAAGGGCCATGATTTGCCCGTTCCCTCGTATTTGATCAGGCTTTTTGTGGAGCTCAAGGTAGGTTAAAGTGGAGCATACTAGTGTCTCTTATTTTGCTAAGTCAAAGACTGGATCCAATGGAGAAATCAAGGCATACAATCTGATCAAGATGTGCATGTGTGTGGTGGTATGAAATGGAAAATATTTGCACTCCTTTTTTATGATGTTACCTTCTCTCTCTTTTTGAAATTTTGAGGAGGACATGGCTATCATACTTTTTATTTTTCTTTTTCACCATTTTCTCATCATTTTTCTTCCCTTTTTCATCGTGCTCTACTTTTGTATGAGCAGGGATTATTCTTTTTCTTCTTGCATAGCCATGTCTCCAATAATATTTTTGAGAGAGAAAGGTAACAATGATTTTTGGAGCACTTATTTGGTGGATGGATGATGGACTTGCTCGACTTCCAGTGTAGAAGTGTAGCATGTGAGGTGGAGTGTACGTGATCTTGATCAAAAGAGTATGACAAGCTTCTCACTAGGGTCCAAGAATTTGACAAAGCTCAAATCGACAACTAGCAGCTTATAGGCTATCAAAATATTCATGTAGAGTTCTTGGCCTTGGTAGGAAAATATAAATCAAATGAGGAGCATCATACTATGGAATTTTTGATTTTCATAAAGATAAATTCCCAAGGACTTGAAGGTTAAGCAAAGATCATTTCGACAAACCATATCTCACATGCCAATTATCTAGGAAAAACATGGGTTCCTAATGATAAGGTGTTCACAAGCAGTCAGCGACGCAGCGAGAAATAACAAGTGTGCAAGTCCGTGAATGTGAGAGGTATAGTTTTACTTAATTTTCAGATTATCAGAATAAACTTGACGGTGTAGCAGGCAAAAAAGTGGAAGTGTGGTGCAAACTCAGGAGGCAGGAGGAGGCTGGGCCCTGGTGGGGACCACCAGGGGTCGGCCGACCCTCCTGGTGGGGTCGGCCGACCTGGCCTGGACCCCACTGGTGCTGTTATTTCGCGTGGTGGACGTTCCTGAGTTGCCTCGTATGATTCTGGATGATTTGGTCGTGATTGTTCCAGATATGGCGATGTCCCCCCCCCCCCCCCCCCCCCCCCCCCCCACACTTGCCTTTTAGCCTGTTTCCTTCAAAAACGACAAAGAATATGGAAACACAAATTTGCTCTACCGGTATGCAAGCCCGGGGAGCACTATCATTGATTTAATTTAAACTAAACTCGCAGGCGCATTACAAATTTGAAGGGAAATAATTGGTAAAGGGAAATAAACAGAAGTAAACGAATGCGCCTATTCTTACTCTATTTATTCTTTCTTATTTCTTAGTTTTTCCTTCGCATCTTCTATCGCCTTCAAGGCCCTGCAGCACTCTGCCCCTCCAGAGGTGAGGCACATGGAGAGGTGCCTTGCTTCATCTCTTTCCATCTTCACCGTAGCGATGTGAAGCTCTAGATCTATGATTTTTTCGCAAGCCAAGTCAAGAGCCTTGGCGTACTTGCTCACATGCTCCTCCTCGGAGAGCCAAGATAGGTTTCCTTCCTTCTTCGTGCGTTTGGACGAAGGCTCATCGATTTCCTCCATGTTGAGGAAGTAGGAAGGGTTGTACATGTTGCCCATGGCTGAGCTGAAGGTTTTGGTTCGAGGAGTGGAGCTTTCGAAAGAGATGAATGGAGAGGGGGTGCAAAGGGTTGGTTTTATAGTGGTTCTCCCCACTCCCGGCGAAGGAAGTCGAGATTTATTTCCAAAGCATAGGTGGATGAGACAAGGAAGGCCTGGGTGGCAGAATGAGCAAAGGATGGAAGGCAGAGACGACCAGAGGGGGTCGGCCGACCCTGTTAGCCAGGTCGGCCGACCTGCCTTTGCAGGTTCTGGCCTTTCTCTTTTTCGGGGAGTTTTGTTGGGAAAGGTATATTCAGGATATACAGGGTATAGAAGGATATTTCGATGCAGAGGTCAAGAAAAGATATTTAAATCAATTAAATGCATGACATCGAATTCCTTATTTGCTTCGGGTTCAAGATAAATTTTAAGACGCTGGCCATTTACCTTGAATACATTACCTCCGTCGTCTTGGAGTGTGATTGCTCCATGAGTCGACGTGTCGATGATGGTGTATGGTCCGTCCCATTTACTCTTCAATTTTCCGTGCCCGAAGAGTTTTACCCTTGAATTGAAGAGCAACACCTTATCTCCAACTTTGAATTCTTTTATTTTTATTCGCCGGTCATGCCAGCGCTTTGTGCGCTCCTTGTAGATGGCTGAGTTGTGGTATGCTTTGTCTCTCCATTCTTCCAACTCAGCTATCTCCATTTTTCTTCTCCACCCAGCTCCTTTCATATCCATGTTCCAAGTCCTCATGGCCCAATATGCTTTATGTTCCAACTCGACTGGCAAATGGCACGTTTTTCCATAGACGAGTTGGTATGGTGACATGCCTATGGGTGTTTTGTAGGCTGTTCTATATGCCCATAGTGCATCGGGTAGCTTGTTCTTCCATCCCTTCCCCATTTCCAACACTGTTTTCTGCAGGATCCGCTTGATTTGTTTGTTGGATGTTTCGGCCTGCCCATTTGTTTGAGGATGGTATGGAGTGGCAATATTGTGCTTTGCTCCAAGCTCTCTTAGAAAGCTACGGAAGGTCTTATCAATGAAGTGAGACCCTCCGTCGCTTATCACCATTCTCGGAGTTCCAAACCTTGGAAAGATAAACTCGTGGAACATCCGGCGAGCGTGTTTGGAGTCTGCCGCTCGGCATGGCACAGCTTCTACCCATTTGGACACGTAGTCCACCGCCACCAATATGTACTCACAATCTTGGGACTTCACGAATGGTCCCATGAAGTCAATGCCCCATACGTCGAAGAGTTCGACTTGAAGGTTGTATGTGAGGGGCATTGCATCTCGTGATGTGATGCCTCCAAATCTCTGGCATTGCGGGCATCTTCTAATGAATTCTTTTGTATCTTCATACATGGTTGGCCAGAAGAATCCGCTTTGCCAGATTTTTGCTTGGGTACGGAAGGCACCATAGTGTCCACCGTATGGGGCTGCATGGCATTTCTCAATGATTTGTGTGCTCTCGGGAGTGGGCACACATCGCCTAAGCAGTCCATCGGCGCAGACACGGTAGAGGTATGGCTCATTCCATAAGTGACGGCGACTCTCATATATCAATCTTCTTTTATCCGCCCCTGGTGGTACGTATCCTGTGGCGATGAAGTTCACAATGTCGGCGTACCAAGGGTGCGAATCCGTCACTTTTAGTAGCATGTCGTCGCGTAGGAAGTCATTCATGGGTAACTCCTGCAAGTTAGTGAACTGCATACGCGACAAATGATCTGCTACAGGATTTTCTACTCCTTTCTTATCTTTTATTTCTAGATCAAACTCTTGGAGCAGAAGGAACCATCTTATGAGACGAGGTTTAGCATCTTTCTTAGCAAGCAGATATCTCAAAGCAGCATGATCAGTGTAGACAATAACTTTTGCTCCAGCTAAGTAAGATCTAAACTTGTCGAAAGCAAAAACAACGGCAAGGAGCTCTTCTCAGTGGTAGTGTAATTCAACTGAGCTCCAGTCAAAGTTTTGCTAGCATAAGAAATTGCATGATGCTTTTTGTCTTTCATTTGACCAAGAACTGCCCCCACAGCATAGTCACTAGCATCACACATTATTTCAAAAGGAAGCGTCCAATCAGGGGGTTGAATGATTGGAGCAGAGACGAGTGCATTCTTAAGAGCAGCAAAGGCATGCATGCAGTCATCATTGAAATCAAAGGGTGCATCCTTAGCAAGCAAGTTCGTAAGGCGTCGTGCTATTTGGGAGAAAAATCGACGATAAAAACCAGCATGACCCAGAGAACTACGAACACCCTTGATATTCACAGGAGGTGGAAGCTTTTCTATAACTTCTATTTTTGCTTTGTCCACCTCTATGCCTCTCTCAGACACAAGGTGTCCAAGAACTATGCCCTCTCGGACCATGAAATGGCACTTTTCCCAATTAAGTACCAGGTCCTTCTCATGGCATCTCTGTAAGACCTTGTCTAGATTTTCTAAGCAATGATCGAAGGTTTTTCCATAAACAGAGAAATCATCCATAAAAACTTCCATAATTTCTTCGATCATATCAGAGAAAATAGACATCATGCAACGTTGGAACGAGGCAGGTGCATTGCACAAACCAAAAGACATGTGACGATAAGCATAAGTTCCATACGGGCATGTGAAAGTGGTCTTACTTTGATCGTCGGGGTGGATGGGAATTTGATGATATCCCGAATACCCATCAAGGAAACAAAAGAAAGAATGATTTGCCAACCGTTCCAACATCTCATCGATGAAGGGCAGCGGAAAATGATCTTTCTCTGTAGCCTTGTTAAGTTTTCGGTAATCAATGCACATTCGCCACCCCGTGACCCCGTGTTGGTATTTCTTAACGATCACAGCTGAATCCGCAAGCGCATGGAGAATACCGATGTAGCACTTCACCTAGGAGTATTCCAAGGTATCAAAAATCCACAGGGAACGTGCATGTTTATCTTCTAACAGGCTCGTCCAAGGACAACAAGAAGTATGACAGGCTCGGGTAGAGAGGATTCCTATGGATAAGATTCCTAGATCGAGTAAGATAGATTTCGCTTTTACTTCCTTACTTCGGGCACCGGCTTACCCCTGGTCTGCCAGGCGACTCCAGTCTACAGCTCTACGACGTACCCGAACATGGAGGGCTACCGAGGGCGGATATGGCTGTCACCACCTACCACCTACCTCTAATATCCGTGGGGCACGCAGCAAACAAAGGTAACCTTTAGTCTAGACACCACGTCTACACTATCGATTACTACCTTAATCTCGGATCCAACAAAGACTAAGGTACTCTAAACAGAGCGATGATCCCGTAAGCAAGTAAAGGAAATAACCTACTCAAAAAGGAAACTAAATTACCATAAAAGAATCACGAAGTCTTACTTAAAAAGGCAGGACTCCGTCGAGGTACAAGCTGGAGAAGAACGCCGACAAGCCCGGCGCTTCTCCGAACTACTCTCACTCTCTCCCTATTTTCTAAGCACTATGGAGGCAGCGCTTCGCCTTTGGAATGGAACTACTCACTTCTTCTTCTTGTGTGTCTTGATCCGTAGGCGCTACCCCCTATTTATACCCAAATATGAGAAGGGGGGTTTATGTAGAGCGAGTGAGAGGCGGTTGGAGTGATTTGCCCGCCAAGTTTGGCCGGCCGGCCTAGGGGGTGGCCGGCCGGCCCTCCGATGTGGCGGTTTGCCACCGTCTTCTGCGTGTACGTCCCAGATTGCTTCCCCATGGCGGTTGTACAGTCGGTTGTTGTCTGGAGGCGGCAGAACTCGAGTAAGGACCAAGTTTAGGCCCATTTGGCCCACCTTCTAGAACGTCGACGTAAAACTCCAACTTGGGCTTTAGTTTTGATGTGTTTGGCCTGTTTACAGCCCACTGGAGGAATGCTGAGGCTTTTGGAAGCCAAGGGGGGCCGGCCGGCCTAGAGGGATGGCCGGCCGGCCTGTGTTTTGTCCAACACAGGTCCATTTCCTCCAGAATATTGTTCCTGCAATCAAATATCACCAAAACTTGTGGAAAGGCATTAGTTTATAAAATATTCCTATTCTATGTGTTTTATATGCCCTTTTATATCGATAGATTGGCGGTAAAAATTATTCAATAAGGACCGCCAACAAACCCCCCACACTTAGCTCTTTGCTCGTCCCGAGCAAAGGTTAAGAACCAGTGTGGAACAACACCTTCCCTTGGCATGCCTGCAGCTGTGAACTTTTATAGTGTCTACCATGTCATCTTGGGTGATTGAAGAGTGGAACGGTCTTGATTCAAGTCACCTTCACTTCTTCTGTTGAGTAACTCGGGTTTTTGATATAATTTCAAAAGTAAAAACATAGCTGTGCTCCTCAAATGATTTGTCTCTCGAATCACTCAAGGTGTATGAATCCTCACAAAGGCATTGAATGTTCCTCTTTTCATCCTACATCTAAATTGAATGATGTGGAGCTCAGGTAGGGATGAACAAGGAGCAAACTTGTACTACTTATGTTGCAAAGTCAAAAACCGGATCCATGAAGAAAACAAATCATATCATCATGATCAAGAATGTGCATATGTGTGGATTTGTGATGGAAACTCCTTGTTGAAATGATCTCTCTTTTGGTTGAACTTGAGAACATATCTGTCTCTTCTTCTTTTTTTTCTTTCTTTTTTTTTTCAAGCTCGGCATTTTTGCCCTTTTTTTTCGCATAGCCATGTCTCTTTTGCAAAAGAGATATTTGAGAGAGATCAACAACCACATAATGGAGTATTTATTTTTATGGAATGATAAAGATGATGTTGCTAACTCCGAGTGTAGGAATATAGATATGAAGGTGGTGTGTGTACGTGATTCTTGATCATAGCAATATGAAAGGTATTCTTACTAGGGTCACAACAATTTGACAAGGCTCAAAGTAGTAGCAAGCAGCATATGTGTAGAGTTTGCATTATGTTCAACATATGGCTCTGGTAGGATATTTGAATCATTGAGGAGCATTGCTATTTTTTTTTTAAGATAAAATCTCCCGAGTACTTAAAACAGTTGAAGCAAAGCTTTCTTTTATCTAACCATATCACACTCATCAATTACTTAGATAAACATGCTTTCCCAAAAAAAATTGTGCTCACAAGCAACGAGGTATATTGGCTAGGAATAAAGTGTATGCAAGCCAACCAATGGAAAGTATTAAAGTTTGTTTTTACTCATGAGTTAAACTTTAGCAATTGTTTTCAACTTTGTTCAGTTTTAACTCACAAATAGGGGAGGTTGAGAGATGAGATGCGCAAACCGGTTGATGATGCAGAGACTGACGATCCGTGAAGTGTTGCGCATTGTGTTGGTGAGGAGTCCCATTTATTTGTGCGATGAGAATCTCGAAGGACCTCCCCCCACACTTATTTTGTACCTGGATTTTTATTCAAAACAAAGAGACTCGACCGGGGTAACGACCAGTGAGCTGCAAATTTTATTCAATCAAACAAAAAAAATTATTTTTATTTTATTTTTATTTTAGCAGGAGCATTAAAAAATCATGACAAGAGGCTACGAAAGATTAAAATCAACTAATTCTATCACATCTACCTCTTCATCTAGATTTTTATCTGGTTCTAGGAAAACTTTTAAACGTTGGCCATTTACCTTAAAAAGGTTACCTCCGTCCTCTTGGAGTGTGATTGCTCCGTGCGGTGAAGTTTCAACGACGGTGAATGGTCCATCCCATTTACTCCGAAGTTTTCCATGTCCGAAAAGCTTGACTCTGGAGTTGAAGAGTAGCACCTTATCCCCCGGTTTGAACTCTTTTTCAATGATCCTTTTATCATGCCATCTCTTAGTTCTTTCCTTGTAGATTCTGGCACTATGATAGGCTTTTTCTCTCCATTCCTCCAGCTCAGAGAGTTGCATTTTTCGGTGTTCTCCTGCCATCTTGGAATCCATGTTCCATTTCCGAATGGCCCAGTGTGCCCTATGTTCCAACTCAACAGGTAGGTGACATGTTTTTCCATAGACGAGTTGGTAGGGTGACATGCCGATGGGTGTCTTGTACGCAGTCCTATACGCCCAAAGTGCATCGGGTAGTTTTAGTTTCCATCCCTTCCCCATTTCATCCACGGTCTTCTGCAAGATATTCTTTATTTGCTTGTTTGAAGTTTCCGCTTGTCCACTAGTCTGGGGATGGTAGGGAGTTGCAATGTTGTGTTCTGCTCCAAGCTCCTTTAAGAATTTTCGGAAGGTCTTATCAATAAAATGAGACCCGCCGTCACTTATAACCATTCTAGGTGTTCCAAAACGGGGAAAGATGATCTCGTGGAACATCCTGCGTGCATGTTTGGCATCTGCAGCTCGGCATGGCATTGCTTCTACCCACTTGGACACATAGTCGACGGCAACCAAGATGTACTTACAATCATAGGACTTAGGGAATGGTCCTATGAAGTTGATGCCCCAGACATCAAATAATTCCACCTGAAGATTGTATGCCAAGGGCATTGCGTCATGTTGACGGTCGCTAAATCATAAAATGACCGTCAACTTATCGGCGAATAAAAGGTATACACCAATTTTTCTTGCATTAAACTAATAAAGTTCCACAAGTTTTGGATGAGATCTTGTTTTGCAAGGTACATAGGAATATTGGTGTAATTGTGCTTACAATCATGGAGAAATAGCAAATATCCAAACGCACATGTTAAAGCAAGACTATGCTCCGACATCTCGACGACATTCGACGCAAGAAATAAGGAATGACTTGGACATCAAGAAATAATTATTCAAATGAGAAATTTGATCCCTCCATGTCAAAGGCCTCGTCAAGATAGTCGAAATGGGCTTTTGGATCACCCAATTCGGAGTTCGGGAGCAGGAGTTATGCCTCGCGGAAGATTGCAGAAAATCCAGGAGAAAGCTGGCCGGCCGGCCCAAACACCTGGCCGGCCGGCCCGAGCCAAACTCCAACCGCCTCAATCTTCCTCCAGTCGGTTCCAGAGGCGGTCACAAGCCACTTGACGCACCGGCCAAGCCAAGGGGACGTCGGCAAGAAGGAATATTCCACGAAATGCTCCAAGACCTTCTCCACTCTCCCAAGGCAACTCCACTATAAATAGAGGACCCCTCCCCTCACTCCAACCTGCACCTCCACACTTGAGAAGAGAAGATCCAAAGTAGGGTCACGCTCATCTCATGGAAGATCATTCCACTTGTGTAGTTTAGAATAGGATTAGTATTTTAGTCATGGGAGTTAGAGTAGAAGTGAGAGCTTCGCTCGGAGCTCCGGAGTTCTCTTCGGAGTTTGGGTAAAGTTCTCGTGTATCTTTTCTTTTATACTTTCTTTAATATAATTATTTTCTTATTTATTTATTTTCTTATTTATTTAATTTAGTTTTCCTTTTAGTTTATATTTATTTATTTAAGTAATTATTATAGAGAAATTCTTGTGTTGGATCCACGTCTGTGTATGGTAGATACGAATGAGTTGTTTGCTTGAGGACTGGCAGTAGGGACATAATTGCCTTGTTGTCACGTGTCCCGCACAATTTGTTTGGATTTATTGTTCATGGGTGGCTTGCTCTTTGGCCAAGAATAAGTTACTAGGATAGTTGTAAGCAAGGTGCTTGGAATTGTTCTAGCGTGTTTTGCCCTCAACCCCACGGGATGATGTGGTAGCCGCGAGTGTAGGTGACAGCTACACCGGTCTCTGTAGTCCACCACGTTCGGGTTGAGTGTGTAGGGGCCTAGACGCGGTCCGTTGACCGGATACGTTGAACCTAGTTCTCGGGTTGCGTGTCTTGGCGGCGGCCGTGCCCCTGATGCACTTGAATGTATCTGTAATGAAAGCTTCAGTAAATAATGGTAGACTATCATGAAACTAAATGCTAACCCCTAGGCTGACTGATACCTTCTTCTCGTTGTCCTCCCAAACTAAATGCTAACTCCTTGTTATCTATATCAATGGATGTTCTCCTGAGTGCCACACATATCAAACATCTGTACCCCTGCTTTGGTCTAGTTTGCAAGTTATGAACAATAGATGTTTCCTTGTTAATTCATGATATTCTTAGCCCTGCTTCCCTGAGGAAAATATAAATACGATACCCTTGGAATACTCCCGGGTGAAATGCTACAACGGTGTTCCGTGCGCTTGCGAAGTTGATATTTATCTCTGTGCGTAAGAAACGCCAACACGTCACGAGAAGTGATACCTCCAACTCTTTGGCACCTTGAGCATCTTCAAATGAATTCTTTGGTGTCTTCATACGTTGTTGGCCAGAAGAATCCACTCTGCCATATCTTGGCATGTGTGCGGTATGCACCATAATGCCCTCCATATGGACCTGCATGGCATTTCTCAATAATCTTGGTACCTTCAACTGTCGGCACACATCTTCTCAGTAACCCGTCAGCACAGACTCTGTAAAGGTATGGCTCATCCCATAGGTGACGACGACTCTCCTGAATGAGCTTCCTTTTGTTCTCCCCTGGTGGCACATAACCTGCAACCATAAAATTCACAATATCTGCAAACCAGGGGTTGGAGTCTGTCACCTTCAGCAGCATGTCATCTCGTAGGAAGTCATTTATTGGTAGTTCCTGCATGTTAGTTACTTGCAAACGCGACAAATGATCCGCTACGGAATTTTCTACTCCTTTCTTATCTTTAATTTCAAGATCAAACTCTTGGAGTAGAAGGATCCATCTTATCAGACGGGGTTTAGCATCTTTCTTAGAGAGCAGGTATTTCAAAGCAGCATGATCGGTATAAACAACAACCTTGGCTCCTACTAAGTAAGATCTAAACTTATTGATAGCAAAAACAACGGCTAGGAGTTCTTTTTCAGTTGTTGCATAGTTAAGTTCAGCTCCTGTCAACGTTTTACTAGCATAAGAGATTGTGTGGTGCTTTTTATCTTTAGTTTGGCCGAGAACGGCACCTACAGCATAGTTACTAGCATCACACATTATCTCAAAGGGCAGCGTCCAATCAGGGGGTTGTATGATTGGGGCTGAGATGAGTGCTTTCTTAAGGACATTAAAAGCATTTAAACACTCATCACTAAAAATGAAAGGTGCATCCTTAGCTAAAAGGTTTGTGAGGGGTCTAGCGATCGTCGAGAAATCCTTTATAAATCGCCGATAGAACCCCGCGTGGCCTAGGAAGCTACGGACTCCTTTCACATTGATCGGAGGTGGGAGCTGTTCTATAACTTCTATTTTTGCTCTATCCACCTCTATCCCTCTTTCGGACACTAAGTGTCCTAGGACTATCCCTTCTCGGACCATAAAGTGGCACTTTTCCCAATTAAGTACCAGGTCCTTCTCTTGACATCTTTGCAAGACCTTGTCCAAGTTTCAAGACAATGATCAAAGGTTTTTCCATAGACAGAAAAATCGTCCATGAAAACTTCCATGATTTCCTCGATCATGTTGGAGAAGATGGACATCATACACCTTTGGAAAGAGGCAGGTGCATTGCACAAACCGAAGGACATCCTACGGTAGGCAAAAGTCCCATAAGGACATGTGAAGGTGGTCTTGCTTTGATCATCAGGATGGATGGGGATTTGATGGTAACCAGAATATCCATCAAGGAAACAAAAGTAAGAGTGTTTCGCCAGCCGTTCCAACATTTCATCAATGAAGGGCAGCGGGAAATGGTCTTTCTTTGTTGCCTTGTTAAGCTTTCTGTAGTCGATGCACATCCTCCACCCTGTGACGGTACGTTGTGGGATCAACTCATTTTTATTGTTCTTAACGACCGTCATACCTCCCTTCTTAGGCACAACTTGGACAGGGCTAACCCACTCACTATGTGGTACAGGATAAATTATCCCAGCGTGCAGAAGCTTTAAGACCTCTTTCTTAACAACTTCTCTCATCGCATTATTTAGCCTCCTTTGAGGCTCCCTGGAGGGTGCGCTATCAAAATCGATAGGAATGCGATGGGTGCAGAGAGCGGGGCTTATCCCTTTGAGATCTTGGAGTGAGTAGCCTAGAGCTGATCGATGCTTCTCTAGAACGGCTAAGAGTTTAGCGGTTTGTTCCTCGGAAAGCTTGTCACTTATGATGACAGGAGCTTCCTTATCACCGTGTAGGAAAGCATAGCGAAGGCCTGAAGGAAGGGGTTTTAGCTCAATCGGTGGTCGTGGTGCTGGTTCAGATTCAGGTAGCTCGATAGTCTCTCCTAAATCATCCTCCTCTTGGATGAATTGTTCGGCATCTTTGTCAAGGATTGATTCGGGAGGTTCGGATGGAAAAACCGACATCACTTCCTCGATTGGCTCATCCTTGGGGAGACTTTCAGACTTGGAATTCTGCGATCGAGAGATCGGGACAGAAAATGTGTCTACCCCAAGTTTTATGTCGAGATTCCCTAGTGTCGGGGCATCCACGAGTAACATCTCTATGGGATGCCCGATCAGAATATCAAAATCTTGGACTTCGAAAACATGAAAATCTAGGAGGACCTCGACATTTTCGTGCCTTACGGTCACGTTTTGCAAAATCCCATACCCTCCTAGAATGGGTCCTGAGGGGCTCTTGAGGATTTATTAGTCGGTGCTAAAGGTACGTCGCCTAAGATGTCAAAAGCGAAAGAATCAGAGACTATGTTAGCACCGACAGTGGGATTGTAAAGAACATCCACCATGACTCCTCTAATACAACATTGAATGGTTGAGGACGGAGCGTTGATTCGAATGACTTCTGAAGAAAGCTCGCCCTCCCTTGACCATTCGTTGCTCATGATTGAACTTAATTCCTTAACCGTCTTTAGGAAGAAAGCCTCTTCAAGAGGATCAGGAAGAGAAGTTGAAAATGGTGGTTTCTTTTGGCAGTGATAATTCGAGGTATTCCCGTAGTCTTCAAAAAGATCTTCCTCGAATTTAGATGAGAACTCAAGAGGTTGAGTTTCTTCCTCCTCCATCACTGTTCTTGGTTCGGGAGATGGCTCAACAGGTGAATCTTTGATTGTGGAAGATGAAGGGTTAGATTCGGATGTTGAGGGTTTCTCTTTGCTCGACTTGACTTTCTCTGTGTGGGGTTCAGCAGCATCGGTGACGTAGGAAGTGCTATCTAGGATGCGATCTAAGAGTTCCTTTCCTTCTGTCGGAGTTTTATGCGTGAAAGAACCTCCAGCAGAAATGTCAAGATATAGGGCAGATTCCTTGTTTAAACCCAAACAAAAATGCTGTAGCAACACGTGATTTGGGATAGACAAGTCTGGGCCTGATTGAGTTAACAAGGAAAATCTAGTCCAGGATGCACCTATGGATTCTTTCTCATTCTGCGAGAAATTGAAAATTTCCCTTCGAAGATTGGCAACACGATGCAGAGGGAAGAATGCAAGACAAAATTTATCTCGTAGTTCTTGCCAATCGCCGTTCACGCTCCCAATCGTGCGATCCTACCATTGTTTCGCCCTCTCTTGAAGAGAGAAGGGAAACAATTTCCATTTTAGAGTTTCTTGTGTCATGCCTTCAATTAGGAGGCAGGAACACAATTGCTCGAATTCTCGCAGATGGTGGTAGGGATTTTCGTGGTCAAGACCAGAGAAAGATCGATCCCGAACCATGGCTATAAAGCCAGGGCGAATTTGATAGCCAGATGCATGGATAGGATGTGAAGATGATGGTGGCTCAAGGAATTCACCCTTCGGAGCAGATAACTGTTGTATGGTGGGTTGCTCCATGATAGAAAAAGGAAAGGGACAAAATAAAAATAAAAAGATACGACGACGAACAAGGTTCGGAGATAAAACACCAACCCTTCCCCGGCAACGGCGCCAGAAATGCTTGTTGGTATTTCTTAACGATCACAGCTGAATCCGCAAGCGCACGGAGAATACCGATGTAGCACTTCACCTAGGAGTATTCCAAGGTATCGAAAATCCATAGGGAACGTGTGTGTTTATCTTCTAACGGGCTCGTCCAAGGACAACAAGAAGTATGATAGGCTCGGGTAGAGAGGATTCCTAGGGATAAGAATCCTAGATCGAGTAAGATAGATTTCGCTTTTACTTCCTTACTTCGGGCACCGGCTTACCCCTGGTCTGCCAGGCGACTCCGGTCTACAGCTTCGCCTTTGGAATGGAACTACTCACTTCTTCTTCTTGTATGTCTTGATCCGTAGGCGCTACCCCCTATTTATACCCAAATATGAGAAGGGGGGTTTATGTAGAGCGAGTGAGAGGCGGTTGGAGTGATTTGCCCGCCAAGTTTGGCCGGCCGCCTAGGGGGTGGCCGACCGGCCCTCCGATGTGGCGGTTTGCCACCGTCTTCTGCGTGTACGTCCCAGATTGCTTCCCCATGGCGGTTGTACAGTCGGTTGTTGTCTGGAGGTGGCAGAACTCGAGTAAGGACCAAGTTTAGGCCCATTTGGCCCACCTTCTAGAACGTCGACGTAAAACTCCAACTTGGGCTTTAGTTTGATGTGTTTGGCCTGTTTATAGCCCACTGGAGGAATGCTGAGGCTTTTGGAAGCCAAGGGGGGCCGGCCGGCCTAGAGGGATGGCCGGCCGGCCTGTGTTTTGTCCAACACAGGTCCATTTCTAGCAAATCTTTTGCTTCCGCTATGGTCTTATGAGAAAAAGAACCACCGGCTGCCGTGTCAAGATAAAGTGCGGTGCCTTTGCTCAACCCTGAATAAAAATGTTGCAAAAGAACGGGTTCTGGGAGCAATAACTCTGGACCAGAATCTGTTAATGAACAGAATCGTATCCAAGCCGCACTAAGGGTTTCTTCCTCCTCTTGGCGGAAGTTAATTATTTCCGCGCGTAGAGCAGTGATACGGGATACGGGAAAAAAGGCTAGACAAAATTTGTCTCGCAATTCTTTCCAATCACCGTTCACTCTCTTAGGTGGTGTAAGTGTACCATTGCTTCGCCTTCCCATTGAGAGAGAGGGAAAACAATTTCCACTTTAAAGTTTCATGTGTCATGCCATTGATCAATCGGCATGCACACAATTGCTCAAACTCTCGCAAGTGTTCAAAAGGATTTTCATCTTTAAGACCAGAGAAAGAAAGTCCTTTGATCAAAGAAATAAAACTGGGGCAGAGCTCATAGCTTGTTGAATCAACAAGTTGAGATGAACATGGTGGCTCTAAGAGCTCAGAGTGGAAAAAGATTGGATTGTGGGTGATGACTCCATATGTGTATTTTTTTCTAATTTAACTGAACAGGAATTGTAAAGATAAGCTACGAGGGCAAACCTGGTTCGCTACAGAATTAGCAATCGTTCCCCGGCAACGGCGCCAGAAATGCTTGTTGGTATTTCTTACACCACGAATAAATCCGCAAGCGCACGGAATACCGTTGTAGCACTTCACCCAGGAGTATTCCAAGGTATCGTATTTGTTTTCCCTAAGGAATGGTGATGATCTGCAGCAAGGTTAGTTTTACCCAAGGACAACAAGAATGGTAGTAGTATAGGATTGAGAGGATGAATTAAGCTCTAGTTGTCCCGCAGGACGATCACACTCAAGTTCTACTTGTTTACTTCGGGCACTGGTATAGACCTGGTCTGCCAAGTCACGCCAGCCTGTAGCTCTACGACGAACCCGAACGTCGAGGATTACAAGGGGCGGACAGGGCTGTCACCACCTGCCGCCTACCTCTACAAACCGTGGGGCATGCTGCAAACAAAGGTAACCTCTAGCCTAGACACCACGTCTATGCCGTTAATTACTACTCTAACCCCGGTCCTGGTACCAATCTGGAAGGCTAGAGCATCCCTCGCGGAGCGATGATCCCGTAAACAAGTATAACAAGAATAACGACTAGTATGTAAAGCTCGCTAGATCAATATCACCACGAATACTAATCTTATGAATAAGAACAACGATCGTACTATGAACGAACGACGAACGAAGAACGAACGATGAACGAACCAAGAACGAACGACGAACGATGAACGAACGACGAACGAACTAAGAACGAACGATGAACGATGAACGAACGACGAACGAACGAAGAACGAATGATGAACTATTAACAAGATAAATATCCGCCAAGGTACAAGATAAGGAAATAACTAGAACAAAGCTATCCCTTTCTTGATCCTTGTCCTCTCCCCTATTCTACTACTTTACAAGAGGCTCTAGGCCTGAGATGTGGGAGTGGTGCTCTCCTCTTGGGATTCTTGTGATGTCTTTTGGAGGAGGGGGGTACCCCTTTATTTATAGCCTTGGAAGGTCGGCAACTTGAGGCGGTTCCTGACTTTGGGGGCATTGATTGCAGGCGGAACCGACCTCTGGAAGGCGGTGGCGAACCGACCTAAGAAGCTGGGCCAGGGGGGGCCTCCACCACAGGTCGGCCGACCTAAGGTTTGGGGTCGGCCGACCCAAAGTGGGCCCCTCTGGGCCTGGTCTTCCTCGTGTTGCTTCCCTGGGCTGTGTTGTCCTCTGATCCACCTGCTGTGGGTGGAGTTGAAGCCAGGATATTTGGATTTTGGGCTTCAAGAGAGGAATTCTTTATGTCGGGGAAAATTGGTGTTTCCAGGATGGGCCTTTTATGCTTCCTTTTTCCCGTTTTCCTATGAATTGCAGCTGCACTCACAAATTCACCAAGACTTGTGGAAATCATTAGTTTAAAGCCCTAAGTCTACTTTTGGTGATTGTTTCGTTATAAAAGGCGCAGCTAGTTGACGGGTAAATTCTTGCTCTAACACCCGTCAACAACTCCCCCACACTTAGCTCTTTGCTCGTCCTCGAGTAAAGTTGCGAGCATAAGGCGGGAGATACTCATCCTCATAAATGAGAGCCTGCACACAAGTTATTGCAAGCCACACTTCATACCTGTGAACTTTGAGGTGTCTAACATGTATCCCTTGGATGATTGATAAGTGGAACGGTCATGTCTCAAATCACCTCGCCTTTCCTGTCAAGTACCTTAGGATTTTTGCATAATTTTCAGAAAATAAAAACATAGTTTCTGCTTCTCAAGTGACTCTCTCAAGTCGCTCATGGTGTTTGTGTATTCTCCTCTCAAGGGCCATGCTTTGCCCGTTCCCTCCTTGTATTTGATCAAGCTTTTGTGGAGCTCAAGGTAGGGTAAAGTCGAGCATACTAGTGTCTCTTATGTTGCTAAGTCAAAGACTGGATCCAATGGAGAAATCAAGGCATACAATCTGATCAAGATGTGCATGTTTGTGGTGGTATGAAATGGAAAATATTTGCACTCCTTTTTTATGATGTTACCTTCTCTCTCTTTTTGAAATTTTGAGGACGACATGGCTATCATACTTTTTAATTTTTTTCTTTTTCTTTTTTTGTCACCATTTTCTCATCATTTTTCTTCCCTTTTTCATCGTGCTCCACTTTTGTATGAGCAGGGATTATTCTTTTTCTTCTTGCATAGCCATGTCTCCAATAATATTTTTGAGAGAGAAAGGTAACAATGATTTTTGGAGCACTTATTTGGTGGATGGATGATGGACTTGCTCGACTTCCAGTGTAGAAGTGTAGCATGTGAGGTGGAGTGTACGTGGTCTTGATCAAAAGAGTACGACAAGCTTCTCACTAGGGTCCAAGAATTTGACAAAGCTCAAATCGACAACTAGCAGCTTATAGGCTATCAAAATATTCATGTAGAGTTCTTGGCCTTGGTAGGAAAATATAAATCAAATGTGGAGCATCATACTATGGAATTTTTGATTTTCATAAAGATAAATTCCCAAGGACTTGAAGGTTAAGCAAAGATCATTTCGACAAACCATATCTCACATGCCAATTATCTAGGAAAAACATGGGTTCCTAATGATAAGGTGTTCACAAGCAGTCAGCGACGAAGCGAGAAATAACAAGTGTGCAAGTCCGTGAATGTGAGAGGTAGAGTTGTGGGCATAAGATAAATCAATTAAGATTTTCCCAAAAGATTAGTGCGTCAAGTTTTATTTAATTTTCAGATTATCAGAATAAACTTTGACAGTGTAGCAGGCAAAAAAGTGGAAGTGTGGTGCAAACTCAGGAGACAGGAGGAGGCTGGGCCCTGGTGGGGACCACCAGGGGTCGGCCGACCCTCCTGGTGGGGTCGGCCGACCTGGCCTGGACCCCACTGGTGCTGTTATTTCGCGTGGTGGCCGTTCCTGAGTTGCCCCATATGATTCTGGATGATTTGGTCGTGATTGTTCCAGATATGGCGATGCCCCCCCCCCCCCCCCCCCCCCCCCCACTTGCCTTTTTGCCTGTTTCCTTCAAAAACGACAAAGAATATGGAAACACAAATTTGCTCTACCGGTATGCAAGCCCGGGGAGCACTATCATTGATTTAATTTAAACTAAACTCGCAGGCGCATTACAAATTTGAAGGGAAATAATTGGTAAAGGGAAATAAACAGAAGTAAACAAATGCGCCTATTCTTATTCTATTTATTCTTTCTTATTTCTTAGTTTTTCCTTCGCATCTTCTATCGCCTTCAAGGCCCTGCAGCACTCTGCCCCTCCAGAGGTGAGGCACATGGAGAGGTGCCTTGCTTCATCTCTTTCCATCTTCACCGTAGCGATGTGAAGCTCTAGATCTATGATTTTTTCGCAAGCCAAGTCAAGAGCCTTGGCGTACTTGCTCACATGCTCCTCCTCGGAGAGCCAAGATAGGTTTCCTTCCTTCTTCGTGCGTTTGGACGAAGGCTCATCGATTTCCTCCATGTTGAGGAAGTAGGAAGGGTTGTACATGTTGCCCATGGCTGAGCTGAAGGTTTTGGTTCGAGGAGTGGAGCTTTCGAAAGAGATGAATGGAGAGGGGGTGCAAAGGGTTGGTTTTATAGTGGTTCTCCCCACTCCCGGCGAAGGAAGTCGAGATTTATTTCCAAAGCATAGGTGGATGAGACAAGGAAGGCCTGGGTGGCAGAATGAGCAAAGGATGGAAGGCAGAGACGGCCAGAGGGGGTCGGCCGACCCAGTTAGCCAGGTCGGCCGACGTGCCTTTGCAGGTTCTGGCCTTTCTCTTTTTCGGGGAGTTTTGTTGGGAAAGGTATATTCGGGATATACAGGGTATAGAAGGATATTTCGATGCAGAGGTCAAGAAAAGATATTTAAATCAATTAAATGCATGACATCGAATTCCTTATTTGCTTCGGGTTCAAGATAAATTTTAAGACGCTGGTCATTTACCTTGAATACATTACCTCCGTCGTCTTGGAGTGTGATTGCTCCATGAGTCGACGTGTCGATGATGGTGTATGGTCCATCCCATTTACTCTTCAATTTTCCGTGCCCGAAGAGTTTTACCCTTGAATTGAAGAGCAACACCTTATCTCCAACTTTGAATTCTTTTATTTTTATTCGCCGGTCATGCCAGCGCTTTGTGCGCTCCTTGTAGATGGCTGAGTTGTGGTATGCTTTGTCTCTCCATTCTTCCAACTCAGCTATCTTCATTTTTCTTCTCCACCCAGCTACTTTCATATCCATGTTCCAAGTCCTCATGGCCCAATATGCTTTATGTTCCAACTCGAGTGGCAAATGGCACGTTTTTCCATAGACGAGTTGGTATGGTGACATGCCTATGGGTGTTTTGTAGGCTGTTCTATATGCCCATAGTGCATCGGGTAGCTTGTTCTTCCATCCCTTCCCCATTTCCAACACTGTTTTCTGCAGGATCCGCTTGATTTGTTTGTTGGATGTTTCAGCCTGCCCATTTGCTTGAGGATGGTATGGAGTGGCAATATTGTGCTTTGCTCCAAGCTCTCTTA
This sequence comes from Eragrostis nindensis, assembly GCA_012490785.1. NCBI lineage: Eukaryota > Viridiplantae > Streptophyta > Magnoliopsida > Poales > Poaceae > Eragrostis > Eragrostis nindensis. The sequence goes on along the minus strand of JAAXCT010000118.1, from coordinate 979,531 downwards.
GAAAGCTACGGAAGGTCTTATCAATGAAGTGAGACCCTCCGTCGCTTATCACTATTCTCGGAGTTCCAAACCTTGGAAAGATAAACTTGTGGAACATCCGGCGAGCATGTTTGGAGTCTACCGCTCGGCATGGCATAGCTTCTACCCATTTGGACACGTAGTCCACCACCACCAATATGTTCACAATCTTGGGACTTCACGAATGGTCCCATGAAGTCAATGCCCCATACGTCGAAGAGTTCGACTTGAAGGTTGTATGTGAGGGGCATTGCATCTCGTGCTGTGATGCCTCCAAATCTTTGGCATTGCAGGCATCTTCTAATGAATTCTTTTGTATCTTCATACATGGTTGGCCAGAAGAATCTGCTTTGCCAGATTTTTGCTTGGGTACGGAAGGCACCATAGTGTCCACCGTATGGGGCTGCATGGCATTTCTCAATGATTTGTGTGCTCTCGGGAGTGGGCACACATCACCTAAGCAGTCCATCGGCGCAGACACGGCAGAGGTATGGCTCATTCCATAAGTGACGGCGATTCTCATATATCAATCTTCTTTTATCCGCCCCTGGTGGTACGTATCTTGTGGCGATGAAGTTCACAATGTCGGCGTACCAAGGGTGCGAATCCGTCACTTTTAGTAGCATGTCGTCGCGTAGGAAGTCATTCATGGGTAACTCCTGCAAGTTAGTGAACTGCATACGCGACAAATGATCTGCTACAGGATTTTCTACTCCTTTCTTATCTTTTATTTCTAGATCAAACTCTTGGAGCAGAAGGAACCATCTTATGAGACGAGGTTTAGCATCTTTCTTAGCAAGCAGATATCTCAAAGCAGCATGATCAGTGTAGACAATAACTTTTGCTCCAGCTAAGTAAGATCTAAACTTGTCGAAAGCAAAAACAACGGCAAGGAGCTCTTCTCAGTGGTAGTGTAATTCAACTGAGCTCCAGTCAAAGTTTTGCTAGCATAAGAAATTGCATGATGCTTTTTGTCTTTCATTTGACCAAGAACTGCCCCCACAGCATAGTCACTAGCATCACACATTATTTCAAAAGGAAGCGTCCAATCAGGGGGTTGAATGATTGGAGCAGAGACGAGTGCATTCTTAAGAGCAGCAAAGGCATGCATGCAGTCATCATTGAAATCAAAGGGTGCATCCTTAGCAAGCAAGTTCGTAAGGGGTCGTGCTATTTGGGAGAAATCTTTTATGAAGCGACGATAAAAACCAGCATGACCCAGAAAACTACGAACACCCTTGATATTCACAGGAGGTGGAAGCTTTTCTATAACTTCTATTTTTGCTTTGTCCACCTCTATGCCTCTCTCAGACACAAGGTGTCCAAGAACTATGCCCTCTCGGACCATGAAATGGCACTTTTCCCAATTAAGTACCAGGTCCTTCTCATGGCATCTCTGTAAGACCTTGTCTAGATTTTCTAAGCAATGATCGAAGGTTTTTCCATAAACAGAGAAGTCATCCATAAAAACTTCCATAATTTCTTCGATCATATCAGAGAAAATAGACATTATGCAACGTTGGAACGAGGCAGGTGCATTGCACAAACCAAAAGACATGCGACGATAAGCATAAGTTCCATACGGGCATGTGAGAGTGGTCTTACTTTGATCGCCGGGGTGGACGGGAATTTGATGATATCCCGAATACCCATCAAGGAAACAAAAGAAAGAATGATTTGCCAACCGTTCCAACACCTCATCAATGAAGGGCAGCAGAAAATGATCTTTCTTTGTAGCCTTGTTAAGTTTTCGGTAATCAATGCACATTCGCCACCCCGTGACGGTTCGTTGAGGAATAAGTTCATTTTTATCATTATGAACAACCGTCATACCTCCTTTCTTGGGTACCACTTGTACGGGGCTCACCCAATCACTGTGAGGAACAGGATAGATGATCCCGGCGTGTAATAGCTTCAAGACCTATTTCTTCACAACTTCTCTCATCGCATTATTTAGCCTCCTTTGAGGCTCCCTTGAAGGTGTACTTTCAGGATCCGTGGGAATGCGATGGGTGCAGAGAGCAGGGCTGATCCCTTTTAGGTCTTCAAGTGAGTAGCCAAGAACGGAGCGATGTTTTTCAAACACGGCTATGAGTTTGGTGGTTTCTTCTTCCGAAAGCTTGTCACTTATGATGACAGGGCTTGCGGATCTCCGTGCAAGAAAGCATAGCGCAACCCGGGAGGTAGCGCTTTGAGATCAATGGGAGGTCGTGGCGGTGGTGTGGTTTGTGGTAGCTCAAAAATATCCCCTGAGTCGGCTTCTTCTAAGATAAAATCTTGTGCATCTTCTTCTAAAGCCAACTCAGGGTCTATGTGAGGAAAAATGGCCATGACCTCCTCCACTTGATATTCCTCAAGTGGTTCATCGGAAAGAGTGTTTCGTGATGTGGTAATTGGTATGGAAAATGACTCTTTTCCGAGGGTGAAGTCGAGGTTTCCGAATGATGGGGCATCAATGAGGAATTTTTCTATAGGATGGCCTATCATTATGTCGAAGTCTGGGACTTCGAAGACGTAGAAATCCAGGATAACCTCAAAGTCTTCATGATAGAGAGTTACATCTCTGACAATCCCCAGACTCTCAAGAATATTGCCTAATGGGTGCTTGAGGAGCTTGATTGTTGATGTCCATGATCGGTTGCCAAAGATTGACAACGCATATGTGTCGGAAGGATATTGGCACCAACAAGGGGGTTGTAGAGTGCATCCACCTTGGTTCCTTTGATGGAGCAGGATATGTTGGTTGAGGGAGGGCAGAGCCGAATGATATCCATGGATATATAGCTCATTCTCCCTCAACCATTCATCGCTCATGATTGAAGTAAGCTTCCGAACCGTCTCCACAAGATATTCTTTTTCAATTGGTTCAGGAGGTGGCAAAGGAACAGGCGGTCTCTTTTGAAACAAATAGTTCGAGGTGTTTCCAAAATCTTCAAAAATTTCTTCCTCGAACTCAAATAGGAACTCAAGAGGTTCATCATCCTCTATCATTGTTCGTGAATCAGATGAGGACTCGGATGTTGGGTCTACCAAGGTGGACACCTTTTGTTGTGTTTCCACAATGAGTCCCTCGTTTTTTTAATCCAGCTCCTCAGGTATTTCAGCGGAAAAAGGTGTATTTGCAACAATTCTTTCTAGCAAATATTTTGCTTCCGCTATGGTCTTATGAGAAAAAGAACCACCGGCAGCCGTGTCAAGATAAAGTGCGGTGTCTTTGCTCAACCCGGAATAAAAATGTTGCAAAAGAACGGGTTCTGGGAGCAATAACTCTGGACCAGAATCTGTTAATGAACAGAACCGTATCCATGCTGCACTAAGGGTTTCTTCCTCCTCTTGGCGAAAGTTAATTATTTCCGCGCGTAGAGCAGTGATACGGGATACGGGAAAAAGGGCTAGACAAAATTTGTCTCGCAATTCTTTCCCATCACCGTTCACTCTCTTAGGTGGTGTAAGTGTACCATTGCTTCGCCTTCCCATTGAGAGAGAAGGAAAACAATTTCCACTTTAAAGTTTCATGTGTCATGCCATTGATGATTCGGCATGCACACAATTGCCTCGCAAGTGTTCAAAAGGATTTTCATCTTTAAGACCAGAGAAAGAAAGTCCTTTGATCAAAGAAATAAAACTGGGGCAGAGCTCATAGCTTGTTGAATCAACAAGTTGAGATGAACATGGTGGCTCTAAGAGCTAGCCCCGTTGAGTGGAAAGTTCTTACACCACGAATAAATCCGCAAGCGCACGGAATACCGTTGTAGCGCTTCACCTGGGAGTATTCCAAGGTATCGTATTTGTTTTCCCCAAGGAACGGTGATGATCTGCAGCAAGGTTAGTTTTACCCAAGGACAACAAGAATGGTAGTAGTATAGGATTGAGAGGATGAATAAAGATCTAGTTGTCCCGCAGGACGATCGCACTCAAGTTCTACTTGTTTACTTCGGGCACTGGTATAGACCTGGTCTGCCAAGTCACGCCAGCCTGTAGCTTTACGACGAACCCGAACGTGGAGGATTACAAGGGACGGACGGGGCTGTCACCACCTGCCGCCTACCTCTACAAACCGTGGGGCACGCTGCAAACAAAGGTAACCTCTAGCCTAGACACCACGTCTATGCCGTCGATTACTACTCTAACCCCGGTCCTGGTACCAATCTGGAAGGCTAGAGCACCCCTCGCGGAGCGATGATCCCGTAAACAAGTATAACAAGAATAACGACTAGTATGTAAAGCTCGCTAGATCAATATCACCACGAATACTAATCTTATGAATAAGAACAACGATCGTACTATGAACGAACGACGAACGAAGAACGATCGATGAACGAACTAAGAACGAACGACGAACGAACGAAGAACGAACGATGAACGATGAACGAACGACGAACGGACGAAGAACGAATGATGAACTATTAACAAGATAAATATCCGCCAAGGTACAAGATAAGGAAATAACTAGAACAAAGCTATCCCTTTCTTGATCCTTGTCCTCTCCCCTATTCTACTACTTTACAAGAGGCTCTAGGCCTGAGATGTGGGAGTGGTGCTCTCCTCTTGGGATTCTTGTGATGTCTTTTGGAGGAGGGGGGTACCCCTTTATTTATAGCCTTGGAAGGTCGGCAACTTGAGGCGGTTCCTGACTTTGGGGGCATTGATTGCAGGCGGAACCGACCTCTGGAAGGCGGTGGCGAACCGACCTAAGAAGCTGGGCCAGGGGGGGCCTCCACCACAGGTCGGCCGACCTAGGGTTTGGGGTCGGCCGACCCAATGTGGGCCCCTCTGGGCCTGGTCTTCCTCGTGTTGCTTCCCTGGGCTGTGTTGTCCTCTGATCCACCTGCTGTGGGTGGAGTTGAAGCCAGGATATTTGGATTTTGGGCTTCAAGAGAGGAATTCTTTATGTCGGGGAAAATTGGTGTTTCCAGGATGGGCCTTTTATGCTTCCTTTTCCCCGTTTTCCTATGAATTGCAGCTGCACTCACAAATTCACCAAGACTTGTGGAAATCATTAGTTTAAAGCCCTAAGTCTACTTTTGGTGATTGTTTCGTTATAAAAAGCGCAGCTAGTTGACAGGTAAATTCTTGCTCTAACAGCCGTCAACAAGGATCCTCATTGACGGCGGGAGCTTGGCTAACTTGCTCTTTGCTGATGCCTTCGAGCAGATGAGCATTCCCGGAAGCTGCTGTTGGCAGTCCTTAGCCTAACAGATAAAATCCGCAAGCGTACGGATACCGATGTAGCTTTCACCCGGGAGTATTCCAGGGTATCGTATTTACCCACAGGGAACGTGAAGTATACTATCTCAAATCTAATCAAGTCCGGGCAGTTGAGCTAAGAGATAAATAAAGCAATAAGCGAAAGAGTCCTAGGGCCAGGCAATCTAATGATAAGGAGTTATATAGCTGGGCAACTTGGTAAGATCCTTACTCTATTATTCGTTTCGGGGCACACGCATGCCAGAGTAGCAACCCGAGAATTAGGTTCAACTACTAAGGGGAACTACGTGCTATTGAAAACCCTACTAAAAACAATAACCCGGACGTGGTGGATTACAGAGACCGGTACGCCTGTCACACGTACTCGCAGCTACCATCCTCCGTGGGGTCAAGAGCAAATCAGGGATAACTCTAGATCTAAACACCATGTTTATGTCTATCGTCACAACTAGCGAGCATGCGGTAAGCTAGTCTATGCAATAAATAAATAAATATTTAAAGCATACCTGAAACCCACAAATAAATAAAGCAAAATATCTCACTTTATTGCCTGACCAATAATCTCCTTACATGTTACCCGGCCCGGGAGACTCGAACGACTACTCCCAGGCGAGGAGCATACCCGAGGCGACGAAGAAGTATAGTCCCGGCATTCCGGGACTACTCACTCTCCTAGCCTCTCACTCACTCCCTACACTACTATGTGGGCAGCGCTTCGCTTCTCACTTCTCTTCAAAACTCATGTGTCAAGGTGCAAGTTGAGAGTGACGGGGAGGTCCTCTATTTATAGTGTGGAGCTTCCTTGGGAGAGTGGAGAAGGTCCCTTCATGCTAGGGGAATCTTGTGGATATTCCTTACTTGCCGACGTCTCCTTACTTAGCCGGTGCGTCAAGTTTGCTTGCCATCGACTCTGGAACCGACTGGAAAAAGATGGGTCGATTCGGAGAAAATAGTTGGCCGGCCGGCCTAGGGCCTAGGCCGGCCGGCGGGCTTTTTTCTCCAAATGCCTCAAATTTTTGTGGGTTGGCCCCTCTTGGTGTGCCCATTAAGATCCACGGTCTTGCTCTGTGATTTGACGCCTTTTTGAGTGGTTGATGGGCTTGTTTGTTAGGCCTTGCGCAGTGGTCGATACTCCGAGCTGGGAAATACTTGTTGGCCATTTGATCCTTGATGTTTGAGCCCATTGGGGGATGCCTGGGGTTGCTGGACCGTGTTGGGATCCAACATAGGCCGGCCGGCCTATGATGGGGCCGGCCGGTAGGCTTTTGCCCCCATTTGTGGTGAATTTCGTCCTGCAGTCAAAATATCACCAAAACTCGTGGAGAGGCATTAGTTATAAATAATATCCTATTTATGTCCTTATGTGAGCCTCATTTCATAGTATGTTGGCGGTAAAGATTGATCAATAACGACCGCCAACAGCTGCCTGAAGCTGACCCACAAGCCGCTCGTCGGCTTCAATAGGAGCCCCATCGACGCGCTGGGCCGGATCGCGCTCCTGATCACCTTCGCCTCTGGATGCGTGGCCTGGACGGAGGAGGTCACCTTTGACGTCGTGGACATCACCTACCTACACGACGTTATTTTGGGGCGGTGCACGCTCAACAAGTTCGAGGATGTGCCCCACAACAACTACCTCTGCTTGAAGTTGCCTTGCTCCGAAGGAGTCATCATGGTTCGCGGGGACCAGGTGATGGCAAGAGACATCAAACATGGGAGGGCTCCGGGACAGCAACGTGTGCACAATTTGGACCCCGAGCCGGCTCAGGCACCTACACCGACCGCCCCCTCTCGATGGACCCCAAAGTCGCAACCGGAGGTGAGTCCAAGTTGATTCCTCTCCACTTTGAATGGCCCAAGCGCATGTTGGCGGTTGTGAAGTCATGAAATGACAGCCAACATACCGGTAAATAAAAGTCTTTCACCAAGATTCCTTGCACATTTAGTTAAACTAATAAAGTTCTATGAGTTTTGGTGAACTTTGGATGTAGAAGTGTATTTTTGGAGGAATTGGACCTGTGTTGGACAAAACACAGGCCGGCCGGCCCCACCCATAGGCCGGCCAGCCCCCTTTGGCCTCCAAAGGCCTCGGCCTTCCTCCAGTGGGCTACACATAGGGCCTGCATGAAGAATTCACAGCCCAACCAGTTGTTGCTGCCGCCGACTATCCAGAAGGTGGGCTTTGGGCCTCAACTCGGCCCACACTCCAGTTCTGCCAGGGTAGGTAGCTAGCAGCATCGGCTAATGCCCTGGCATGACCGTGCCCCGAAGTGATAGACTTGTATTTGCCTGACCTTGACTTGAGTAAATAACCTTTGTAGAATTTCTTTCTGAAAATATAAATACAAGATACACATCTAGGAATTTTATCTCTATCTCGTTGTTCTCCCAGTTTAACCTACTGACCTCTAACTCATTTATCAAAGTTTCACTTGATTGAGTGCCAAAAATACAAAAATATTTCTTTTGTATCTTACCCCCGTCTTGAGTATAGTTGTTGTTATTTCATGACAAGCACTTTATTTTGTTACAATTCAATATTCTTTTGCACTACTTCCCTGCGGAAAATATAAATACGATAACCCTGGAATACTCCAAGGTGAAATGCTACAATGGAGTTCCGTGCGCTTACGGAATTAATGAAAATTAATCTTACGCATAAGAACCACCAACAAGCATTTTTGGCGCCGTTGCCGGGGAAGTAGTAGCTAGCTAGGACTTTGAATTTGACATTGTAAGCTTTTATAAAATGGCATCACTTACTTTTGCGGGCTTACCCTTGTCTTGTTTTCTTGTGTGGAATAAACAGGACCGTGCATGACTGGTTTCGACCTACCAGACAATTTCCACACCGATCCAGAACAGTTCTTGAGAAGGGCGCGAGCAAGACACATCCCTCCTCCTGCGCAAATAACTCAGAAAGTTCTGGCTCTCGAAGGATCACCTCCTCAGTCGTCGACCTTTCCACATCGACAAATAACATGGCCGACCCTGTTGAGAAGACGATCTAGGATTTTTCTGCTCCTACCATGGAGAACATCCGCGTGGGTCCAAACCCGCGGGTGGCCAACAAAGATAATGAGCTGAAGCCTGCCTTGATCAACATGACCTAGCCCCTTCTGTGGGAAGGCATCGGAGGATGCAAATGCACATCTCCAGATCTTCCTGATGATCTGCAACACTTTCAACATGAAAGATGCACCACAGGACGCTGTACGCCTACAGCTCTTCCCGTTCTCTCTGTTGGGAAAGGCTCAACAATGGTTCTACGCGAACCAAGAGAGCCTTAACACCAGGGAGGCATGCTCCAACGCCTTCCTCGCCAAGTTCTTCCCGCCTGGCAAGACTACTGCCTTGCGGAACAAAATATCGGGCTTCCAACAGCTCCCTGATGAGTCTATCTCTAAAGCCGGGGAACGACTACAGGAGTACATCCTTGCATGCCCCCACCATGGCATGAAGTAATGGCTCCTCATTCGGAGCTTCTACCATGGCTTGAAGCCGTCTGCTCGTGAGCACCTAGACGCCGCTTCTGGAGGCGCCTTCTTCTCTCTTAGCGTGAAATCCGCTAAGAAGCTGATAGAGAAGATGGTGTCCAACCAAAACTGGCCTGGTGAGCGCCAAGCAGCTACGACCAAGACTCGAGGGCTACACCAAGTGGACACAATGGATATGCTGGCCATTAAGCTTGACCAGCTCCTTCGCAAGGTGGACACTTCGCAGACGTTGCAAGCCGTTGACGCCCGCATGACTTGTGAAGAATGCGGTAACACTGGGCACATGGGGATCAACTGCCCCAATGCAAGGGAGGAAGAATGCAACTTCCTCAACAATGGCAATGGTTTCCGTCCCCAGAATAATTATGGATGGAACTCCAAGCCAGAGTTCTCCTTCAACAAGAACCAGGGAGGTAATTCTGGTAACTTTTCTCGCTCTGAACCTTTTTTCAAAGAGCTTGTGCTAGGACAAGTCAAGATCAACGAAGGCATTAGTAAGAAGTTCCTTTCTACTGATAAAGGCTTAGAAAGCATAGACGCCAAGCTAGAAACGTTCAGTACCGCCCTGCAGAACCAGTTGAGCCATAATAAAATGCTAGAAACCCAAATAGCTCAGATTGCTTCTGCTCTACACTCTTCTCGCGTGGGACAACTGCTAGGGCAACCTGAAGTTAACCCAAGGGAGAATGTGAGTGCGATCGTACCAGGGGTGGAAGATCTACCATAGATCTTCCATACCCCAAGGGCGCAGAGAAGAAGGCTCCAGAGCCTGCCCCTGAGAAGAAGGAGAAGGCAAAAGAGGATCCTCCTATGGAGAAGGAACTACCAAAGAAGGCTCCACATGAATACTTCGACAAAACAACCCTTCCCTGACCGCAGAAAGAAGCTTACCATAGATGAGCGCTTTAACAAGTTCGTTGAGGCCATCAGGCATATATATGTGCACATTCTTTTGCTTGATGCTATGCAGGTCCCAACATCCTTTTAGGGACATCCTCAACAACAAGCGCCCACTACCATTTACAGAAATGGTAAAGCATACTGAAGAGTGCAGTGCTGCCATCCTGAACACACTGCCCGAGAAAAAGAAAGATCCAGGGTGTCCCACCATCCCGTGTTCGATTGGCAGCTAGCACTTCTCTTAGGCACTATGTGACCTTGGGGCAAGCGTGAGTGTCATGCCTAAGGTGGTGTATGATAAGCTGAATCGTGCACTATCCCCGACGGCTATGTGCTTACAGCTTGCAAATCAGTCAGTGCGTCATCCTGCGGGAATAGCGGAAGATGTCCCCGTACAGATCAGAAATTTCTTCGTCCCCGTCGACTTTGTTGTGCTAGACATGGAGGTTGATGCAAGGACACCTCTCATCCTAGGGAGGTCATTCTTGAGCACCACCAATGCCAACATTGACGTTGGAGCGGGAGAAATTCACTTGGATTTCAATGGGCGTGAAGAGACATTCAACTTCAAGCCCCGCATAGAACAATGCAACCAAGTGAAGATCTTCTATGGGAAGAACCCAAGGTAAGTGGAGAAGATTGAGATAACTCCACCAACACCGCAGCCCGACAAGCTCATTACCTTCATAAGAACAACTTGGCAAAGGAAAAGGCTCGTAATCCAAGCAGATATTGGAAGAAGAAGCCGTCCCAAGTAGTGAAGGCACCAACAAAAGGGAGCGCAACATCGGCGCCTAAGACAGAGAAGGTCGCCGCCACTAAGACCAAGAAGAAAAAGCAAGTGTGGCGGAAGAAGGAAGGTTTTAGCGTCTCTAACATTATCAATAGCGTGTCAACTAGCGTTTCATATGGAACTAAGTACGGTTAAAGTGTGTCTATCATTTTGATGTGTTCTCGATAACGTCTCAATAAGTGTCTTTATGTGGGATAATAATGGATGAAGCATGTCTAACATCATATTACTTTGACGTGTTCTCAATTGCATGTCAAGAAGCGTATTTAGAGGAGTAATCACGGGTGAAAGCATATCTAATAATGTATCATCTCTCAATAGTGTGTCAAGAAGCGTCTCTAGAGGACTATTGATGATCAAAAACATGTTTATTTGACTAATGATGTTTAAAGCGTATCTAATAATGTGTCAAATTGACACGTTCTCAATGTCGTGTCAAAAAGCGTCTTTAAGTGATGATGTATTGACGTTTACAAAAACGTAGCTATAAAAACGTGTCTAGAAGGCCTTTTTCTTGTAGTGACTTTTCCTTTGAATGTTCATTCTGGAATTGAATGTCACAAACAAGACTCATACTTCAGACTTTAAACTGCTTGAATCAGGAGTTGTAGTCCATAGCTTTCGAGATAAAGATTTATTTTGCTTCAAATGTTTTGGGGCATCCCTACAATTATGTTCCCGTCGACAGCGAAGCGTCGGTGGTGACTTCGACAATCTCGAAGATTTGCTGGCTCAGTCTTCGAAGATGCTCATAAAAGTAAGATTTGCGTATGTGCGTCTATTGAGGTGAGTGTGCGTGCGGTGTGAGCGTCTGAGCTGTACTGTGTAATAAAAAAAAATACCTGCTAATCCGTTGCCCATCGGCCTCATATTGTGCTGAAGCTGATGCGTGCGAGACGGACAGGGTGCGCTGGGTCCCATGAACATCGACACAGGTGATATTGGCTAGTGATAACTAGAAAATGGCGCGTTGTTGCGCCTGGTTGCCTATGTTGCTTAGCTCGTTGTATACATGGTTACAGCTTAATATTGTAATTGCAATGAAGTTTGTGCATATGCATTACTTTTCGTCTCTAGAGAGAGTTTGGTTTGCATTGATTTTGGCTCCAATGGGAATAATAAGTTATTTTGGTGAATAATGCATCTCTACAACTCTATAATCCTGAGGTTGTTGTCTGCCCACCCCTAATCGCGCTAATCCTCCGTTTGATCATCTCCGTCCATTCTTCCGCATGATTCCGCACCAACAAAATGAACTTAACTATTCTATAAAACCGTTCACGTTAATTGTAGGGTTAATTTTGCATCCACTAATATCTCCTCACCTCACGCCCCTGCCCCCTTCTTTACACCATTCTTTCAGTTATACTAGAAACTGACAAGAGTAAGGGCGGAGATGGCTGCCAATCGAAACTCCTCCACCACTGAGAAATAAAGAGAATAATTAATACCACCAATGCAGCTGTTTCTCTTCCCACCCCTCCCCCTCAAATATTGCTCTTGAGCGTGCCCAAACATAATAGCCTGTGCAGGTGTTTGTACTAGCGCCGCTATTCAACTTCGTCTCCTTGTTTCACACACTGCTAGAACAGGTCCTCACAGTTCTACTGAATGTGATTGATAGCTCTTCAACCACTTCTCTAGCTTTGGTGTTTATCAATCATTCAGATAACTATGCATTGTTTAGTACTAGCGCCGCTGTTCAACTTCGTCTCCTTGTTTCACACACTGCTAGAACAGGTCCTCACAGTTCTACTGAATGTGATTGATAGCTCTTCAACCACCTCTCTAGCTTTGGTGTTTATCAATCATTCAGATAACTATGCATTGTTTAATATTTATTTCTCTGAAATTGTTGTGTGAATCAATGGTTCATACATGTACACCCTACACGTCCTAACTTTGTTTTTCTACTTTCAGGTTATTTTTTGTCCCTTAGCATGGTCCCATTACCACTCATGACACTCAGGCGCAGATGTATAGATGGTCATGGTTGAAGAGGTTGGTTCAGTAGTTTTGTACAAATATTAATTTTTAACCTCTATTTTTCTATTTTATCCACTCAGCTCATCATTTCCTCAACCATTCCCTAAATTCTTTGTAGGATTTGTTCTACGGCAGATGGATTACACTCTTGCAAAGCACCCATTCACGTGATATCAGACTAGGCTACTACCTCTTTCTCTCTTCTAATCACCTTCATCTCCAACCACCATATGGTTCTAATTTGTTGATTTATTCTCCAATGTTTGATACATGTACATGAAGGACGCATGCATGCAACCCATTGATTCCAAGGAAGAAAATGGAGCATGGCCATGTTTGATCAACTATGTATTTCAACAGTATATAGCCATTATATTACATTGTATATATCATCAGTTTCGATTAGTAGGCGAATAGATGAAAGGTCAATTTCATTACTTTTTTATCACTGAATTCTACTATCAACGACTTTATTTTCACATATTTTTTCAACGGCAGATGTTTGGAGGATTACGCCGTACTTTTTAAGTTGCTTTCATATCACCAGTAGTAGTTGAAGGCTGTGGGGATATATGCCATCCTTCAGGAGTTCAGGGGGTTGTTACTTTTCTTTGATGAGATTTTAAAATGACCCCCTCCGAATACATGGGGAAAAAATAGTATATCAACAGCAGCTATATTGAGGCAAAATGACATGTAACTTTGTTACCCTGATGCATCTGATTGTGCAATCAGTTATGAAACCATATTTATCAGGTCTAATGTTATATGAAAATGTTTCTTCCGCAAATTGTTGAGTAAACTTCTGTGCATCTCCAATGTTAGAAAATGCTTGGTTATATTGAATGTTCTCCTCCTACATGTTCCAACATTCAGCAACCAAACACCCGCAGCAACGCGCGAGGCATTCACCTAGTACCAGATATATTTATGGCCGTGACATGGACTTTCAGTATATAAGGAGACAACAAGACATGCATGCCAACATCTCGAAGTGTTGGCCATGGAGGTTTTTACATATTATGGATGGCAATTTAGTAACAGGATACATCCTTAATAATCCTTGTCATCCAAACTTATTGGTGTGTCCCATTTGCATTTGCTTATGTAACCATGGCATGCGAAGATGCTGCAACTTTGTAATAGGCTCTAACCTTTTAATGGGGCCAAAGCTGAGATCTTTTTCCCATTATTCTTTTTTTAAAAAAGTGTGCCTCATGCCATGTAGACTCGAATTAAAGCCAATTGAAGGAATATAAGGTTGAACAAGGGGGAAAAAGAAAAGGAACTTTAAATACTAAAATAAATTGCCGATCATGACATGCTAATTTTGAGTTACAAACATGATAAATATGTATAATTAAAAAATGACATTCACAATTTACGTGTAGTGGCAATGTAAAATGAAATAGAATTATGCAATTACATAGAAAACTAAAGATTAAAATATAAAGTTATATTACAATCTTTTTATTGTTATGGCACAATTCCCACAAAATCAAGGGATGCTTGGGGCTCTTTTTTTAATTTTCATTGATGTATGTATATATAAATAATGCACATGCATGATTGATTACAAATTAAATTGGAAAGGTTTAATTGAAATATGTTGATGGACAATTATTTTTGAGGGAAAGTAAATGTCAATTATGAGTTGTTAGATATAATAAATCATAGATTAGTTGTAAATAATTGAAGTAGTATATAAAGAAAAATATAGTGGTTTCTTAAAAAAATATTTTATAAAGGGACTATGGACTTCTGATGTAATATGTGGTTGATTTACATGAAGTACAGGGCATTGTCATAAAAAATACTGTGCCTTTACATTGTTTGGAAAACTACAAGGGGCTGTTTGCAAACGTGCCACGGCCCATTATCCCGGTATTAATATACACCGCGCGCGCTACATTGTGTATCTACCGCGCACGGTGGCTACTTCGTTTGTTGGGCCGCGTATAGCTTCTTTCGGCCCAGCTTCGTACTAGTTCTCTTCTTTTTATTTCGCCGCGGCATTTCTTCTCGTCATTCAGCTTCGTCTGCTTCTGGTTGCTGTGGCGGCGGTGGCGGTTCTTCTCCGCTGCGGTGGCGGCGGTGATTGATTCGATTCGGTTCGTACTCGTCGATCTGATGGAGTCCTTGTTGCCATCCCGTAGCATATGTTGTTTTCTAGACCTATAGTCGCCCAAGAGTCCTTCAGATGCTGTGATTAGTTGCTATGGTTGATAGTTCTGTTTCGGTTGGTTCCCGTCATTCTTCTGCAGTCTCTGTTGTTATCCCGTCGCCTGCAAAACATTCTTCTGCAGTCTCTGTTGTGCAAATAGAGTGAATTTGTTGACAGGAATTTCATCCAGTTCAGAGTTTTTTTTCCATTGTGTCCAAAAGTATCTTCAATAGTTCTATGTGACAGGTACTGACTTATTTTGGGTTGTTCTTATTCTATGGTTATTCCAAAATCAAAATAATTGTAATATAAATAATTTTCTTACCAGACGCGACTCAGGGATCTTTGTGATGTTCTATATTGAGAACTGGGATGGTCGTGTGATGATAAATTTTGATCATGTAAGCAACTTTCTGAAGTGCCTTTTTTACAAGTATCTTATTCAAATAGTTAAGTATCAAGTGTCCTTCCTAGAAAATAGTCTTACTTTTTTTTTCTTTTTGAAATGTGTAGGATGATGCATCTGTATTCAGGAAGATTCTCGTTCACAGGCTGATCACATCCTTGAATGAGATTAAAGACCTCAAGGCTGTTCGAGACAACAATCAGTGTTAGCTCAAGTACAGGAGATTGCAAGTAGTTCAGGTTTAAGGATAACGGTTTAATGCTTATGTAAAGAAAGAGTAGTTTCGTTCTCTGATGTTAAAGCAGCTCATTAGGATGTTTGTTCCCCTTTGGTAAACTGGTGTAAGGTGACATTGCTACAAAAGTTGATGACAGATATGGAGTCAAATTCTTCTAGCATAAACTCTATAGTGTCCAAACAGTTAAAATGTTTTGCACATTACTTTGTGTTGTTGTGGGCATTATATTTGTTGTTCTGGAAATGAAATCACATTGTTCTGGGCGCAATAATTGGTTGTTCCGGGCTACTTGATAGTTGTTTTGTACAGGAAATAGTTTGTTCGTGAAATTATAATTATTGTTCTGGCATACAAATTAGTTTGTTCTGGGCACATGTAGTTGTACTGGAGTATCAACCACGTTGTTCTGGGCAAGCAGAAACTTTGCTCTGGTATTTATGCTGGTATAGCATCCTGATTACTATAGGTCACCAGTCACCACAGCCTTCCATTTAAGGCTATTGTTCTAACCATTTCATAACTTGTTCCGGCAACTTATGCATTTTGTTCTGGACAAGTAGAAAATTGTTCTGGGCAAGTATATGGTGAAGTGGTTCGACAACATTCATGGCATTTTTTCTGTCTCCATTGAGGTTGTTCTGGCGCTTAGAATAATTGTTCCGGCTACAAGGTAACGTTGTTCTCTTAATTAGGAAAAATTGTTCCAGCTACAAGGTCATGTTGTTCCGGTGAAGCAATGTATTGTTCTGGCTACCATTTCACATTGTTCTGGGATCAATTTTGCATTGTTCCAGACATAATTTTGTAATTTTAGCTAAAAACTGCTGTTGTTCTGGGCACTAGTAAAATTCTTCTAGATACTAGTTCATGTTGTTGTCGCGCTATAGAAAAATATTCTGGCTAGCAATTCATGTTGTTCTGCTCTTTTTAAAAAAATGTTCTGGCTTGCAGTTCATGTTGTTCTGGTTCTACATGCTGTGTAAATTAGAATTGAGGTAAACGCACGACGCAACTGAAAAAAGCAGTCGAGCAAATCACGCTGCGCAAGAAGGAACCAAAACAGAAAGAATGGTGCGCCGTGCCGAAAGGAAGGAAGCAAGCGCCGCGCCATAGAAAAATGACCGCGGCCCAGAAGCAGAAATTGCGGCCCGCCATCACGTTCACTTAAAACAGCACGGTGGATATCGACCACCGCGCGAGCGGTGTTGATAGAGCCCCCATTATCCGACCTTGGCCTACGGCCCGGCCGGTGGGCTGTGTGTGGTACCGTAGCTTGAAAAGCTGCTACTCTCTTCTCTCTTTCTCGAACTCTCTCATCGGCTGTAGCCACTAGCCGGTGACCACCGCTAGGGACCTCCGTCGCGCGCGCTGCAGCTCTTTGTGTCACCTAAAGGCCTCAGCAAACAAGAGTTGGAGGACTGCGGCGACGGACCTTGCGCATGGGCATGGCGAATCTCGCCGATGAGTTTGTGCGCGGCGGCCTTGCTTCTTGCCGCCATCACTGTGATCGGTAGGAGGCGACGGCGAGACGGCGGCAGACCGGACGAGTGGCGCAGCATGTGTGATGTATGTGGCTCGCTTCGTCTCCGCCGGGTGGTGCTCCCTCATCGTCGTCAGGTGTTTGCCTGTGCTTCCACTCGTTGCCGGCGGTGATCACTGGATTATTTTCTCAACTACGAGATTTACCGTCGGATTAGTATTCTACGGCTGTAATCTGTTTTACTAACGTGGACATCACCATGTGTGGAGAACAAGACGCGTTGGGAATAATACGGACTTAATAGATTAGCGCGCTTTGCCGCGCCCATTTAGCCTCATGATATGTGTGTATATTAATGAAAAAAGTTTGAAGAAATTAATCACAAAGTAAGAACAACATGCTCGCCGCGTCCATTTAGCCTCATGATATGTGTGCGTATTAATGAACAAAGTTTGAAGAAATTAATCATAAAGTAAGAATAACATGCTTTAATTCTTTATGTTTAGGAGAATAAATTGTTGATTTCCAAAATCATGCCCAATTACCGGTGCTATGTAGGCTCTAGGAGAAGAGGCATCACATTTAGCTTCATAATATGTGGGTATATTAATAAAAGAAGTTGAAAGAAATTAATCACAAAGTAACAACAACATGCTTTAACCTTGTATTTAGAAGATGAATGGTTGATTTTCAAAATCATGCCCAGCCACCGGTGCTATGTAGGACTTAGGAGGACAGGCATCACATTTAGCCTCATGATCTGTGAGTATATTAATGAAAATAGTTTTAAAAAGTTAATCACAAAGCAAAAATAATATGCTTTAATTCTTTGTGTTTTAGGAGAATGAATGGTTGATTTTTAAAATCATGCCGACTCACCGGTGCTAGACATCATACAAAATAGCAGGACATCGCAAAAAAAAAAAAAGCAAAGCAACATGAAGGAGTGTAGATGCATATGCTTGCACATGTACATGACACGGCTTACCGGAGGGGAGAGATTTCCTTATCTTTCCGTATAGTTATTGCAACGTTGTACTAGCCGATCACAACGTACATGCTGCAACCAGCTATCCCCTCGGTTCCAATGAGAGCGATACTGTAGCAGGCGAAATGCCGCTTCCCCTCTTCCCAGCCCCTGTTCTTCCTGTTCGTTCCCCAATCCACCGATTAATCTCGATCCACAAATCCAACCTCCGGTGCTTTGAGGAATTTTCCCAACAACACATGGCATCGCCCATTGATTTAGTTTATGCATCCACTCACCTCAACGATTTCCCCATCTCACTTCACCCCGCCACCAGATCTAACACCATGGAGAACATCAAAGAAAATCCACTGCATCAGCTGCTACCCCTGCCTCCACCACAAATCCCATCAATCCAACCCCAGCCTCAACCACCGGATCCAGCTCCTCCTCACCTTGACCCAGGTGCTGACCCTCAAATCGAGCTCAAAACATGCAAACCAGAGAAGACCTCGAAGCATCCCCCACAACAGCGCAACCTGAACTAGCTCAACAAATTTGTCTCGTCTTAGCTGCTGCGGATCCAGGAAAATGGAAGAGAGCAGGTCCCCTGCATCTAGTTAGCTCGGATATGCAGAGAGCCAGGGGGCTCAGCTACCTAAGCACAGCTAAGGCCGCTGCCTTGGTCCCTCACCTCAGCTGTACTGCCAAAGCACTCCCTGCTCCTCTCGACAACGGCAACTGGAAGAACAATTTCAAGCCGATGCGGTTGTGAGGCATCTGGCTGCTCAGAAAGGCGGTCTCTGTCTCCCGCTCCCTCACTGCCGACAGCAGTGTGGCCTTCTCCAATCGGATTCCTGTCATGACCAACCTGGCGACCAACATCTGTCGTCAGCTCTCAGTTCTTCAAAGCAGGCTAGGGCGCCAGCCTCAAGGGCGTCGGGTGACAAATGAGTCACCTCAGCTGGAACTGCCAAGGCTCGGGCCGGAGCCTCAGCAGTCCGACAGCAACACATCTGGCCCGCCTCATAGCGTCGACAAAAGCTCAGGTAATTTTTGTTTCTGAGACTAGGTCTTCCAAAATCACTAATTCTCAGCTTATGAATCGCTTCTCTGTTAGTGATAGTCATGTTGTTTCAGCAACTGGTCAATCAGGAGGTCTTTGGTTAATGTGGAAAGATGAAATTAGTCTGACCATTGTTCACTCTAGCCACCATCTTATCTTAGCTCGAGGTGTCTACAAGCCTAATAATCAGCAGTATAATCTAGTCTGCATGTATGGGGATCCACACCACCTTAAAACTACTAGTATCTGGGAGGAAGTCCATGCTTTTGTTGTTGATAATCCTGGCATCCCAACCTTTTGTATGGGTGATCTTAATAATATTATGCATGTTAGTGAGAAGTCTGGTCCCAAACCTGCTAATGCTGCTCGTATAAGAAATTTCTGTTGTTTAGTCAACGATTGTGCTTTGTTGGATCTGGGTTACAGCGGATCCGCTTATACTTGGACGAATAAACGTTTCTCAACTAACCCGACCTTTCAAAGGCTCGATCGATGTTTGGCTAATGCAGAATGGTGCACAGCATTTCCTCGAACGGCGGTCTTTCATTTACCGATGCTTTACAGTGATCATGCTCCAATTCTAGCAATCTTAGATTCACAGACTACAAAATCAAGAAAACCGTTCCGTTTCGAAAACTGGTGGCTACTAGAAGATGATTTCTCCCCGACGGCAATCCAAAGCTGGCAGTCCAATGCCTCAAAACCCTTCCATAGCAAAACCAAAATGCTCGCAGCAGACCTCAAAACTTGGCGAAAAAAGAAAAAACCTCTTCACATCCAGTGTCAGACCCCATTTCTGGAATCTGCTGTGCATCCTGTATCAGTCCCTGGATCAGTAGCTGATACGCACAAGAACACAGATATGATACCCAAAAGCATACTTCGGATAAATAAATAAGTAAGATACCTGATATAGAACCCTTAGCAGCGGTACGACAAGGATACGAAACTATCTAAGTCAATCCGACCAGCTAACGGTGAAGCAAACAGCGGAAACCATGGCCCAACGCCACAAGCAAACTTGAGAAGCAGAACCGAAAACCCAATCGTCGTCGTCTTCTACGAAGTCTTCTCCTACTAAACCAACAATTGCAAACACGTGAGTACATAAGGTACTCAGCAAGCCCTACACTACACAAGGGTATATATACATGCATATTTGGTCTTAGCAAGGAATAGGCTGTATGGTTCATTTGCAGCAAGCAGATTTTATGCAAGGTTCACTAAAGCAAGTGAAGGAATTCTTTAGATAAAACAGAAGTAACTGTCAATATTTTAGTTGGTTGGCCCTGGGGGAGTATGAAGCATTCCCGCCAGTTCCCAAGTTTTAGTTGGGCCTTCTGACCTCAATTGGTCATAACGACCCGGCACACTTGCCATCACTTCCAAAACACGAGCAGACTACTGCTCACTCACACTTCAAGGAAAGAGAGGTGGCTAATCATATCGAACTCAACATAGATGCGTCATATGCCGTGACAACGTCCATCCGGATGAATTTTACACTCTGCAGAGGTTGTACATCTTTTCCCACGAGCTACGCACCCTTTGCAAGGGGGTACGCAACGCTTATTCCATCTCCTCCGAGTAGTCTCACAAGTCCACCACGAAATCACACTCAGGGGCTTGTGACATGGAAGGTCACATAATGGCACAGTACACCTGTAATAGATAGCAGGGTATGTCGTGCTCCTGTAACTGATGGCAGGATCCTGTAACGTATACAGGACATGCGGCACTCCCGTGAGCTGACAACAGGTTCCGCGAGCCGGATCACGGGTACGTTTCCGGATCTTCTCCTGAGCTTCCGTCGCCTCTACTGGCCTCCAGATGGAATTTGCAAGAGTACCAAGAAGGTAGGATAAGTCCTTCCCATACAGGTTCCGTGGTTGTACGAGAATCATCTTGTTAAAGGTTGAATGAACCGGTCCTTATGTGGCCGGGCAAGCACCATGTCTCCCACACTAGGGGACTATCACACAATCCATCACATCATCATTCTCTTACTAATGGCCTTGCCCGCAATCCAACCATCCCATCACTGTCTCCATCATCACCTAATACAGTTGTCCTAATCCCAAGCCCATATATCACACACACCACCAAACTCATTTAACACAGTTGTAAAGCGTATATGCGAGTAAGGTGTGGCAATGTAGAAACATTGCGAGGGGTCCTAAGCAATCTAGTACCAAGGTGAACGTGCCAACATAGAAATGATGGGACCATCCTAGGGTTATCAAGGTGACAGATAAACAATGGTAAACAAGGATTCAGATATCAATGCCTAAGTAACAGACATCAATATCAATAACAAGTAGGACCATAACTACACAATCAGTAAAATAACAAGTAATGCATAATACGAGAATAGGCCATATAGGTGCATTGCGAAAACAGTAGGTTCAATCATGATCAAGGAGAAGTAGAGCTTGCCTGAAAACGCTATCCTAATCTTCCAATTCTTGATCTTCAGCCTCGCAAAGTCGATGTCTTCAAGTCCTTCCTCGAAACTTGTGTCTTCCGACTCGCCCTTAGGCTTGGATTATCCGGCTCGTCTTTGAAGCTTGGATCTTCTAGATCTTTGTTGAATTCTTCTGGCTCTTCCTCGGTTCTCGCGTAAGCTAGCGTATAAAAACATAACGTATAATCAAACTACCGCAAAAGAAATAAAGATCGAAAAGAGCCAAATAAGATCCGACTGAACTCCAAGTAATAACCGATAGAACATCGAAGAAGGATATGATACAAATTATGTATGATGCAATAGGTTTTACTTTAGAAGGGTCATCATTATCTTAGGAAGATTATTTGGGACAATGCATCGGGCTCTAGGGCTTTTGTTGTCAATGAGGGATGCTAAGAGATAAGAAGTGCATGAGTGTATGCGAAGGTGGAGACGGGTGTGTGCACGTGTTGATCATACATTTGTGGCACTAAGTCTTTATATAGGTCGTAGCCTATATAAAGGTTCATGCGACACATGTACGAGGTGCAAGGTGTGTTACTTAATTACTTACCTATAGATTATGATATTACCTAATAGTGATTAGCTATTGTATTATCTACTAAGTTAATTACTAAGGCTAAGCTACTAGTTATTTGCCATGAGCGGAGTACATGACTATGGTACGTGCATGTGATCATGCGTGGTATGAATGCGCGATTGCAAATGAAATAGCAATGAACAACAACTTCAACAAGATCCAATGAAAGACCGCATATAAACAAGATCGATAAATCAAATAGATTAGATGGCAGTCGATGGTAATATGGGTTTAGGTTCGATTGATCGACAGCTGAGCTGTGTTAGGGTTGAACCTTAGTTGCGATAAGAGAGGTTGCTATGCTTTGATGTGGAACGACACGGCAAGATTGGTTGGGTTCAGCGCTTAAAAGGGTGAAGGAACATTTGCGCTATGACAGATTAGCGAAGAATGATTTGTCGAGCTAGGATTTATCGGATGAGAGGGAAACTTAAGGTATTGATGGTTTGCGGTTGTGGGATGGAGCTCCACGGACAGTACCAAAAGATACTACGCGTTGCTACGAACGCGTGAGCGCAAGAATCGCTCAAAACGGAGCTCGGATGGAAAAGATATAGGCGTTTAAAGATTATAGGGGCTTGTTTGCGAGTATAGAAAAGTTTCTAGGGACGTATCTGTAAAAACAGGAGAGTCCTAGGGACCTATGTGTAATTATGGAAAAGTTGAGGGACCTTGATGTAAAAAGGCAAGGACTAAAAGGTAATTATAGAAAAGTATAGGGGTGTTTCTGTAAAAAGACAGGACCTGAACAGAATTACTGCAAAGGTCAGGGGCTTATCTGTAAAATGTACAGAGCCCAGGGTTTTCTGGATTTTCTAGAATTATTTTTGTATTGGATAAGGGGTGGTGGACTAGATCCACGGTGAACCGAGGGAGCTGTGGGTCTATGGTCCACATGGACCAGGTGCACGGAGCTCGGTTCGGGTACTGTGGGTGGCCGGAGCGATGCGCCTACGGCGGCGCTTGGCCGGAACCCTCACCGGCGGCCGCTAGAATGGCGGAGGGACGACAAGAGTATGACGTCGGGGTTTGGAATGCGAAGGCGGAGCCGGGGCTGGAGCACGTCGTCGACGGCGAGCGCTAGCGCGGCGGCGCGGGCTAGCCGGAGATGTGCGCGGCGGCGGCGCTAGAGGGAAACTTGCGCGCGTGCGCGTTTTCGCGAGTGCGTGCTGCCGGGCGGGTGCGCGCTGCTGTGGCGGAGGTGGCGCGCGCGCGAGACGCGCCAGGCGAGGCCGGGAGGAAGGCTGTTGCCGAGCTCGCGCGGCGGCGAAGGGAGGCGCGCGGTGCGCGCTAGGTTTCAGCCCGAAAGGGCTCGGGTTTAGGCTCGGGGTAGGCTAGATAGGGGAGCAGAGAGCAGTAGAAGCAAAGAGAGGAAGGGGAGCTCACCGGAGCACGGAGATCGGCGCGGCGACCGGAGTTGGGGAAGAAAGGGTATTCCGGCGATTGGGAGGCTGTTGTGCTCGATTGACGGAGCAGTGGTGTTGTGGAGGTAGAGAAGAGGATGACGGGTCTATTTATAGGCCGGAGGAGGCGGATTGGCCGGGAAATATCGCCGGCAACGATATTTCCGGCCGGCGAAGATTTTTCGAGTGCATTGAAGGCGAGGAGCTTGCGTAGCGGCTAAGGTTTGCGGTGCACATGGAGCGCGTCAGGTCGGCGCCGCGAGTCGAACGGCGGCGATTCACGCTCTTCGACACCTGGACGGCGACGACGAGCTCCGGCGGTGTAGCGTGAGAGCGGAGAACGCGGGGAGATTGCGGCGCCCGCAACACTGTGGCCTCGGGTCGCGGAGCTTGGCAGGGGTGATGTCATGGCGGCATGGCCATAGTGACGCGCATGGGTGAGCTGGAGAGGAAGCCGGCGTGAAACACGGTGACGGCGACGCGTTGCCGACGGGAGAGTTCGTGAGAGAGAGAGAGAGCGACCGGAGGAGGAGGAAGACGACGCGGTAGCTGGGCTGGGCCAGGCCGCGACAGGCCGAAGCGGGCCGAGGAGAAAGGGAGGAGGAGGAGGCCCGCGACGGGGAAAAAGAAAAAGGAAGAAAGAAAATGGCTGGCGGGCTGGGCTAGAAAGAGGGAATTCGGCCCACTGGCGATTAGAAAGGATTTTCTATTTTCAGGTTTAACAAATTTGGCTCAAATTTGAAATGGATCTCAAATTTGAGAGAAAGGAATGAAAAACATCAACACAGAAATCGAACAAAACTCCAAGAATGCAAATGGTGATATTTTGTGCAAATTCGAAACTCAAGATTTTAAATTCGAGATGAATTTGCTAGGGTTCAACATCTAATTATTTTTATTTGTTGTAAATCTCCAAAAGCTCAAATTTTTAGTGGATTTTAAATGTAGACAAGCACTTGAGCATAAATTTTATACTTTAAAACTTCAAATCCAACTAAGTTTGAATTACTTGAGTTAATTTTATTTCTAAAATTTGATGAGAAGGAAAGAAATAAACAAAATTCAAAATCGGAGTGATTTTTATTCCATTTTAATTTTGATTTGAAATTTAGGGTGTTACAGATCTACCCCACTTAAAAGGAATCTCGTCCTCGAGATTCGAACGATCTTCTGGTTGGTGCAGCACTTGTCTTGCGTCTTCTTGCTTGACGGTGGTAACATCCAAATTTTTGTCAGAGGCTTCTTGATGCTACGAGCTTTGATAGAGGATTCTTTCTATCTTGTGATCTTTGGCACTACCTATGTAGCAGAGGTCCTTTCTTCAAGGTGCAAGAGGGGTCCTACCCCACTTAGAAAAAAAAAAGTTTTTAACTTGGGGTACCGAGGATAACTTTCGACTCTTATTCAGTTTATCTTATCCAAAGGATTAAGGCGTTTCTCATTGTTCCATGGGTGGCTTTTCCAAATGCCTTTTCCAACTTATCCTCAAAGGTGGGTTTGCTAAGAACTTTTACCAGATTCGGAAGGTAAGTACATCGCTATCGATGTAGCTTGAAATCTGACCTTAACCAAGACTGACAAATCATATATTTCGTCACCATACAACACCTGATACAACACTTTCTTGATATTCCAAAGTAGAGAGTACAACAGGTTACTTATATTACAACACTTACATAAGGTTTCGGTAAACCTTGATGTCCAAACTACTGATGTGATAGATTGGAGCTTTGATCATGCTTGTTACTCATTGTCTCTTTGTCCGACAGCATCAGGGCAGCTTGCTGCGAAGTGCCCACGATTGCGGCACAAGTAGCACTTCTGATTCCTACGCGGTACCTTCTTTCCTTGTGGTTTGCTTTCACAGTTCCGCCTATAAGTACCGGGAGTCTTAGAACCAGAAAGGGCCGCACGTGGTTTGTTCTTCTTCATTCTTCGGTATTTCTGCTTCCGGTAAGATTTCCATTCCTGTACTTCACATTTTCCTTTTGGCCCACACGGCTGGACCTCGTGACTTTTGTCGTTTTCTTGATCTATCAATGCTTCTTCAAGCAAAATGGCTTTATTCATCAGTGTGCTGAAGTCCGGGTAGTTGTGAGTAACCAGATGTATTCTCAGCTTATGGTTAAGACCTTTTCTGAAGCGGTTTTGCTTCTTCTGATCAGTATTGATCTCATCTGGGGCGTATCTGGCCAACTTTGTAAACTTTCGAATGTACTCATTCACTGTCATAGATTCTTGCTTAAGGGCACGGAATTCATCTGCTTTGATGTCCATGATTCCTGTGGGGATATGGTATTCACGAAAAGCTTGTTGGAATTCATCCCATGTAATACCATCTGGCTCTGCAACTGTTTCCTTGAAGTTATCCCACCATTCTCCAGCAACTCCAACTAGTTGATGAGTGGATAACAGTACTTTCTCTCTATCATTGGCTGCGATTACATCAAGCTTCTTGGTAACACCTTTGAGCCAATCATCAGCAGCTAAGGGGTCATCATCAGTGCTGTCGTAGACAGGTGGCCTGAGCTTCATAAATTCCGTTATCTTAGAAGTAATTCCATGTCCATGATTGCTCTGTTGTTCCCGAGAAATTACTTCCAACAGTTGAGTCTGTTTAGCCATCACTTCTGTGAGGTTGACCAGTGGCGGCGATGATTCCTGAGGCACCTCATTAGAACCATGGTTATTGTTACTATTGATCTCTTGATTGTCTTCTTCCTCATTGTGGTGAGAAACCTCGCGTTCCCCGCTTTGGGTTGCGGAGGGTCTTCTGGTGCTTGCTTGGTGTTGTTGCTGAGTGGTTGGCTTCTTCCTCTTGTTAGTTTCACCTCTTGTAGTTCGTCCAGCGGTGTCATGATCTTCAAGAACTTTTGTCTTGCGCTTCTGGCGGGTCTGAAACCTGGCAGATTTCTTTGGCGGCATCCTGGTTACACCAGAAAAGGTTTAGGCTAGGTTCAGGAAAGGGTTTAGGCCTTAAGCTGTTGTTAAGCTGCTATTCTACTTATTAAACTGTTGTTATTGTTATTATGCTATTTAATTTGATTAAGAGCACACACATAGAAGAAGAGCCAAGGTCAATAAAAATCATCAAATCAGACAAACAATGTAATTTATTTGTTGAGGTCTTATGTGTATGCGTGCTATAACGGGGTTTAAGGCTTATAGGTAGGATGACTATCGATTTTTGATCGTCCTCAAAACTCGACCAATAGTCCGTTGACCAAAAGAAATCGAGAGGGTCATATGACTTAGTCGGATAAAGAAAAACCATTGCTCACATTTTCGCATCAAAAGGGCTTCATCGTCTTGATGTCTGACGTTACTTGAATTGGTGTTGCACTACCATTGTGCTCCATGTGAGGTTGAGCTTTTACTCATCCAATTCAACTCATGTTTAAACATTGGTTGTAAAATCATTCCACGTTTCCATAAGACAGATACTGATTCTTTTATTGCTCATGAACAGAAGTACAATTCCATTCAACACGATTACAAGGTGCCTTGTCTGTAGGGACAACTAGCTATCATATGTCCTGGGTCCTTACAGTGGAAGCAAACTCTTTGCTTTTTGGTAGTGTTGCTCTTGGTTGCTTTTGAGTGAACCTCTCGTGGTTGGCTCGTGTTGCTTGTCGACTGACGTATGACGACTGGTTGCTGAAGACTAGGTCCCACTATAGGACGTGGAATGGGCAACGAATACTTTGACTTCTTGAGATCCTCTGATGCATTCTGACCAGATCCGTGCACATTAGACTTCCTCTTCTTGCCACAGTTCTTGTTGACATCTTTGGGTCGCAGCAGCTTTGCGAGATCCGCAATTTCTTCACCTATCTTCTTCACAGACTCTTCTAAGTTACTCAACCTTTCAACTGCACTAGCGATGACAGTAGGTGACATTAGGTACGTGCCATCCATGTTATTCCAAACTCCTTGCTCTTGATGCTTTTCTTTTACTGAAGATTGAATCTCAGTAGATGGTGCTGAGATTTGAGAAGCTTCATTTCTCATACTGGTCTCTGCAGTTCTTGCGTTCTTGATTGGTTTGTAGAAGGGGCAATCAGCGAACTTATGTTCGGGGTTGCGGCAATTGAAACATGTCCTCTTGGTTCCCATAGCGGCATTGCCCTTGTTCTTTCTTTTGGGAGCCACATATGGTTTGCAGTAAACCTGGTATAATGTGTTCTCCACTTCTATAGTCTCGTAGTCGGAGTCGTCCATTGGGTTGAATGTGCCTGTGCAGACATGGCGAGTTGAGAAGTGACTTCTGCGGATGGTCAGGAGAGGAACAGAAGATTTTCAAAGATAGAAGGAGAGGTACTATGGAAGATTTTGTAACTAGTTTTGAAAATAGTCATTTTCGAACGCGACAAATCCTAGGTTTTCGTTCTACGGTCAAGTAATGCTCTGATACCACTCTGTCAGACCCCATTTCTGGAATCTGCTGTGCATCCTGTATCAGTCCCTGGATCAGTAGCTGATACGCACAAGAACACAGATATGATACCCAAAAGCATACTTCGGATAAATAAATAAGTAAGATACCTGATATAGAACCCTTAGCAGCGGTACGACAAGGATACGAAACTATCCAAGTCAATCCGACCAGCTAACGGTGAAGCAAACAGCGGAAACCATGGCCCAACGCCACAAGCAAACTTGAGAAGCAGAACCGAAAACCCAATCGTCGTCGTCTTCTACGAAGTCTTCTCCTACTAAACCAACAATTGCAAACACGTGAGTACATAAGGTACTCAGCAAGCCCTACACTACACAAGGGTATATATACATGCATATTTGGTCTTAGCAAGGAATAGGCTGTATGGTTCATTTGCAGCAAGCAGATTTTATGCAAGGTTCACTAAAGCAGGTGAAGGAGTTCTTTAGATAAAACAGAAGTAACTGTCAATATTTTAGTTGGTTGGCCCTGGGGGAGTATGAAGCATTCCCGCCAGTTCCCAAGTTTTAGTTGGGCCTTCTGACCTCAATTGGTCATAACGACCCGGCACACTTGCCATCACTTCCAAAACACGAGCAGACTACTGCTCACTTACACTTTAAGGAAAGAGAGGTGGCTAATCATATCGAACTCAACATAGATGCGTCATATGCCGTGACAACGTCCATCCGGATGAATTTTACACTCTGCAGAGGTTGTACATCTTTTCCCACGAGCTACGCAACCTTTGCAAGGGGGTACGCAGCGCTTATTCCATCTCCTCCGAGTAGTCTCACAAGTCCACCACGAAATCACACTCAGGGGCTTGTGACATGGAAGGTCACATAACGGCACAGTACACCTGTAATAGATAGCAGGGTATGTCGTGCTCCTGTAACTGATGGCAGGATCCTGTAACGTATACAGGACATGCGGCACTCCCGTGAGCTGACAACAGGTTCCGCGAGCCGGATCACGGGTACGTTTCCGGATCTTCTCCTGAGCTTCCGTCGCCTCTACTGGCCTCCAGATGGAATTTGCAAGAGTACCAAGAAGGTAGGATAAGTCCTTCCCATACAGGTTCCGTGGTTGTACGAGAATCATC
The DNA here is from genome assembly GCA_012490785.1 of Eragrostis nindensis. Lineage (NCBI taxonomy): Eukaryota > Viridiplantae > Streptophyta > Magnoliopsida > Poales > Poaceae > Eragrostis > Eragrostis nindensis. Next base: position 950,815 of record JAAXCT010000118.1, on the reverse strand, counting down.
TTGTTAAAGGTTGAATGAACCGGTCCTTATGTGGCCGGGCAAGCACCATGTCTCCCACACTAGGGGACTATCACACAATCCATCACATCATCATTCTCTTACTAATGGCCTTGCCCGCAATCCAACCATCCCATCACTGTCTCCATCATCACCTAATACAGTTGTCCTAATCCCAAGCCCATATATCACACACACCACCAAACTCATTTAACACAGTTGTAAAGCGTATATGCGAGTAAGGTGTGGCAATGTAGAAACATTGCGAGGGGTCCTAAGCAATCTAGTACCAAGGTGAACGTGCCAACATAGAAATGATGGGACTATCCTAGGGTTATCAAGGTGACAGATAAACAATGGTAAACAAGGATTCAGATATCAATGCCTAAGTAACAGACATCAATATCAATAACAAGTAGGACCATAACTACACAATCAGTAAAATAACAAGTAATGCATAATACGAGAATAGGCCATATAGGTGCATTGCGAAAACAGTAGGTTCAATCATGATCAAGGAGAAGTAGAGCTTGCCTGAAAACGCTATCCTAATCTTCCAATTCTTGATCTTCAGCCTCGCGAAGTCGATGTCTTCAAGTCCTTCCTCGAAACTTGTGTCTTCCGACTCGCCCTTAGGCTTGGATTATCCGGCTCGTCTTTGAAGCTTGGATCTTCTAGATCTTTGTTGAATTCTTCTGGCTCTTCCTCGGTTCTCGCGTAAGCTAGCGTATAAAAACATAACGTATAATCAAACTACCGCAAAAGAAATAAAGATCGAAAAGAGCCAAATAAGATCCGACTGAACTCCAAGTAATAACCGATAGAACATCGAAGAAGGATATGATACAAATTATGTATGATGCAATAGGTTTTACTTTAGAAGGGTCATCATTATCTTAGGAAGATTATTTGGGACAATGCATCGGGCTCTAGGGCTTTTGTTGTCAATGAGGGATGCTAAGAGATAAGAAGTGCATGAGTGTATGCGAAGGTGGAGACGGGTGTGTGCACGTGTTGATCATACATTTGTGGCACTAAGTCTTTATATAGGTCGTAGCCTATATAAAGGTTCATGCGACACATGTACGAGGTGCAAGGTGTGTTACTTAATTACTTACCTATAGATTATGATATTACCTAATAGTGATTAGCTATTGTATTATCTACTAAGTTAATTACTAAGGCTAAGCTACTAGTTATTTGCCATGAGCGGAGTACATGACTATGGTACGTGCATGTGATCATGCGTGGTATGAATGCGCGATTGCAAATGAAATAGCAATGAACAACAACTTCAACAAGATCCAATGAAAGACCGCATATAAACAAGATCGATAAATCAAATAGATTAGATGGCAGTCGATGGTAATATGGGTTTAGGTTCGATTGATCGACAGCTGAGCTGTGTTAGGGTTGAACCTTAGTTGCGATAAGAGAGGTTGCTATGCTTTGATGTGGAACGACACGGCAAGATTGGTTGGGTTCAGCGCTTAAAAGGGTGAAGGAACATTTGCGCTATGACAGATTAGCGAAGAATGATTTGTCGAGCTAGGATTTATCGGATGAGAGGGAAACTTAAGGTAATGATGGTTTGCGGTTGTGGGATGGAGCTCCACGGACAGTACCAAAAGATACTACGCGTTGCTACGAACGCGTGAGCGCAAGAATCGCTCAAAACGGAGCTCGGATGGAAAAGATATAGGCGTTTAAAGATTATAGGGGCTTGTTTGCGAGTATAGAAAAGTTTCTAGGGACGTATCTGTAAAAACAGGAGAGTCCTAGGGACCTATGTGTAATTATGGAAAAGTTGAGGGACCTTGATGTAAAAAGGCAAGGACTAAAAGGTAATTATAGAAAAGTATAGGGGTGTTTCTGTAAAAAGACAGGACCTGAACAGAATTACTGAAAAGGTCAGGGGCTTATCTGTAAAATGTACAGAGCCCGGGGTTTTCTGGATTTTCTAGAATTATTTTTGTATTGGATAAGGGGTGGTGGACTAGATCCACGGTGAACCGAGGGAGCTGTGGGTCTATGGTCCACATGGACCAGGTGCACGGAGCTCGGTTCGGGTACTGTGGGTGGCCGGAGCGATGCGCCTACGGCGGCGCTTGGCCGGAACCCTCACCGGCGGCCGCTAGAATGGCGGAGGGACGACAAGAGTATGACGTCGGGGTTTGGAATGCGAAGGCGGAGCCGGGGCTGGAGCACGTCGTCGACGGCGAGCGCTAGCGCGGCGGCGCGGGCTAGCCGGAGATGTGCGCGGCGGCGGCGCTAGAGGGAAACTTGCGCGCGTGCGCGTTTTCGCGAGTGCGTGCTGCCGGGCGGGTGCGCGCTGCTGTGGCGGAGGTGGCGCGCGCGCGAGACGCGCCAGGCGAGGCCGGGAGGAAGGCTGTTGCCGAGCTCGCGCGGCGGCGAAGGGAGGCGCGCGGTGCGCGCTAGGTTTCAGCCCGAAAGGGCTCGGGTTTAGGCTCGGGGTAGGCTAGATAGGGGAGCAGAGAGCAGTAGAAGCAAAGAGAGGAAGGGGAGCTCACCGGAGCACGGAGATCGGCGCGGCGACCGGAGTTGGGGAAGAAAGGGTATTCCGGCGATTGGGAGGCTGTTGTGCTCGATTGACGGAGCAGTGGTGTTGTGGAGGTAGAGAAGAGGATGACGGGTCTATTTATAGGCCGGAGGAGGCGGATTGGCCGGGAAATATCGCCGGCAACGATATTTCCGGCCGGCGAAGATTTTTCGAGTGCATTGAAGGCGAGGAGCTTGCGTAGCGGCTAAGGTTTGCGGTGCACATGGAGCGCGTCAGGTCGGCGCCGCGAGTCGAACGGCGGCGATTCACGCTCTTCGACACCTGGACGGCGACGACGAGCTCCGGCGGTGTAGCGTGAGAGCGGAGAACGCGGGGAGATTGCGGCGCCCGCAACACTGTGGCCTCGGGTCGCGGAGCTTGGCAGGGGTGATGTCATGGCGGCATGGCCACAGTGACGCGCATGGGTGAGCTGGAGAGGAAGCCGGCGTGAAACACGGTGACGGCGACGCGTTGCCGACGGGAGAGTTCGCGAGAGAGAGAGAGAGCGACCGGAGGAGGAGGAAGACGACGCGGTAGCTGGGCTGGGCCAGGCCGCGACAGGCCGAAGCGGGCCGAGGAGAAAGGGAGGAGGAGGCCCGCGACGGGGAAAAAGAAAAAGGAAGAAAAGAAAATGGCTGGCGGGCTGGGCTAGAAAGAGGGAATTCGGCCCACTGGCGATTAGAAAGGATTTTCTATTTTCAGGTTTAACAAATTTGGCTCAAATTTGAAATGGATTTCAAATTTGAGAGAAAGGAATGAAAAACATCAACACAGAAATCGAACAAAACTCCAAGAATGCAAATGGTGATATTTTGTGCAAATTTTAAACTCAAGATTTTAAATTCGAGGTGAATTTGCTAGGGTTCAACATCTAATTATTTTTATTTGTTGTAAATCTCCAAAAGTTCAAATTTTAGTGGATATTAAATGTAGACAAGCACTTGAGCATAAATTTTATACTTTAAAACTTCAGATTCAACTAAGTTTGAGTTACTTGAGTTAATTTTATTTCTAAAATTTGATGAGAAGGAAAGAAATAAACAAAATTCAAAATCGGAGTGATTTTTATTCCATTTTAATTTTGATTTGAAATTTGGGCTGTTACATCCAGCTAGAAACCATAGAACAAAAACTCCTACAACAACAAAATCTTCCTCCGCAGCAACAGGACTTTAGCCTCCAAGCCACCCTGCACCAAAACCATCACGATCTCCTCACCAAGAATGCAGAATACCACAGGCAAAGAGTTAAGAAGCTATGGGCCACCGCAGGTGACAGCAACACAGATTTCTTCCATCAATCCATCATCAAACGGGCAAGGAAAAACAGAATCAATTTCATCCAAGACGAACATGGTAATGCAGTGGCTACACCTTCAGACATAGCGGATATTTTTATCGCCTACTTTCAGAACCTTTTTGCTACTCAGCTAACCCCTGCAGGTCAAAACAACAACATCCCACACATGGTGACCATACAAGACGAGTACACAAACTCCACACCAGATGAACAGGAACTCATAGGCCTCATCAAGGAAATGAAGAAAGACGCCTCACCGGGACCAGATGGACTGAATGTGGCCTTCTACAGGGCAGCATGGCCATGGATAAAGGATGATGTCGTCAGCTTGGTGCAAAACTTCTACGAATCAGGTCAGCTACACCCGGCTCTCAAAGAGACTTGCATCGTTCTTATTCCCAAGAAATCACATCCGACTGTCCCTCAAGATTTCAGGCCCATAAGCCTTTGCAATGTTATTTACAAAATTGTAGCCAAATCGCTAGCTCAACGCACCAAAATTCACCTTCCTGATTATGTGCATGCTTCTCAAAATGCTTTTATTTCTGGCAGACGCATCACTACTAATATTATCTTAGCCCAGGAAATAGTTCACTCTTTCCGTTTAAGTTCCTGGAATCAGAAGGGTTTCATGATTAAAATAGACCTAGCTAAGGCTTTTGATAGAATTGAATGGAACTTCATTCTTCATGCTCTCCGACGTCAGGGCTTTCATGGTCGTTTCATCGACCTCATGCATGCATGCATCTCTGCTCCTACTTTCTCCGTTCTAATAAATGGGCAGGCACATGGTCGCTTTCGATCGCAACGAGGAATCCGACAAGGTTGTCCCCTCTCACCTTACCTTTTTGTCCTCGCTATAAATGAACTATCAATTCGTCTACAACAAGCTCTACAGGAGAACACACTGACAGGTATATCTCTGGGACCCAACTGTCCTCCGATCCACTCTCTTCTATTTGCAGATGACCTAATTATATGTGGAAAAGCTGACATCCAGGAAGCAACTCTCACTAAGATGATCATTGACTCCTTCTGTGAAATTTCAGGGCAGACCCCAAACTGGGCAAAATCTTCCATTCTCTTCAGCCGTAAAGTTGATGATACTCTTAAAACGCAAATCCATACAATCTTCCCCGTTCAGCCCATTGACTCTAGCACTGTCCACCTAGGCCACCCCCTCATTCTAGCCCAATCAGCTAGAACCCAGGCCTATGCTTTTATCTTGCAAAAATTCAGAGCAAAACTCACAACCATCAAGGCCAACAAGCTCAACCATGCAGGCAGGCTGGCTTATATCAATTCAGTCTTTGCATCCATTCCGATCTATTATATGGCTAATGTCCTCTTCACGAAAAAATTCCTGGCCAAGCTTAATGCCATTGTTCGTCGATTCTGGTGGGCTGGTGTTCAGGAGGATAACACCACCACTCCTTTTCATTTTCGAGCTTGGGAAGACATATGTCAGCCAAAAAAAAGGGGAGGTTTGGGAATCCGAAACCTTTCTCTGGTTAACAGAAGCTTGCTGCTCAACTCAGCTTGGCGCATTGCTAGCGAACCAGACACTCTTCTCACCCAAATCCTCAAAGCAAAATATTACCCTCACAACTCCTTCTGGACAGCACCGAAACACCTGCCAAAATCAGTCTTCTGGTCCTCTATTCAAGCTGTCATACCAGAGTTTCAGGAAAATTGCATCTACCAAATCAGCAGAGGTAACACAAATATCTGGAATGCCCCTTGGTGTCCCATCTGGAACCAACTTCATGACCTTCTCATTTATCCAAACCCACAATCGTGCCTGCCAAACATAGTTTCTGATTTGTGGCTTGAAGGAACCAAAACTTGGGATCAACAAAAAGTATTGGATTGCTTTGGCACAAATGCTCTCCATGCCATAATGCAGGTACCTCTCACTCACTCAGACGAACAGGACTTGCTCATCTGGAAGCCGGCGCCCAAAGGAATATGCACCTCAAAGGAGGCCTACAAGCACCTGGCACTACAGAGACAACAACCACTTCCACAGCTAGGAAGCAGAGCACTGCCGCAAGAGGTAATTTCCCTAATAGACAGGATATGGAAACACAAGAAGATGCAACCCAAATACAAGGCCTTTGGATGGAGACTGCTGAGACAAGCACTAGCAACCGGAGAAAGAGCTGGGAACCTGTCAACAAAAATTGACAAAAACTGCAAGAGGTGTGGCATGCTGGAAACTGATGCACACATTTTCTTCCAATGTTCTTTTGCTCGTGCAGTTTGGTACGCAGGAATGATGCCCATTCGAGCGCATGCACTGCCTCAAGGCCCCCAAGGTGTTCAGTCACAGCTCACGGCACTGCTGCGTACTGCTGACGAGGATGCCCTGCATCAGGCCATCCTCACCTTGTGGCACATCTGGAGAGCAAGAAACGATCATCGCTTCAACAGAAGAAAATGGAATGTTTTGCAGGTACACATGGAGACGGCGGCGGAAATTAAAGACGTACAGGGACACAATGAGGAAACGCCTCACCTCAGCTCAACGTACGTATCATCGACGGAAGAACAGGTGCACCATGGAGGCCATGACGATGCTCTGACGCCGACTGCCTTCACCGACGCGGCGTACACACAGCGACCAGGGGAACCCAATGTCAAATCAGGCATAGGTGTCCTCATCTGCAGCAACTCAGGTCCCATTGCGCCGGCGATTCAGATTGCGGCGCTCACCACCCAGGCGACGAGCCCCCTGCAAGCAGAAGCGATGGCGCTATTGACGGCTTCCATAGCTGTCAAAGCACTCCGTAGCCCAACCATCAGATATGCATCAGACAGCCAAATCATGGTGGACACAATCACCAAGGCTGACTTCAGAACAAATCCTGCGCACTGGATTCTACGATCACTTCTCTACGACTTCATCAACAACAACACAGGCGTTCAATACACTCTCGCAAAGATTCCAAGATCTGATAATACAGCAGCGCACAACACAGCTACACAGGCTGCCGCATCTTCAGTTCAACAGCAGTGTCAATTCTCCTGTAGTCATTTGGCTCACCTAGATCAATGCCCTGTTATTGAGGCATTAAAACTTGTATCATGGGGAAACATCACCCCTTTGGCTGTAACTTGTCGTTGAAGTTAATAAAGCCATGAATTATCAAAAAAAAAAAAGTTGTACTAGCCTGCTCTCTTCCCTTCTCTCCTCCACCTGGCAAAAAACGACGTGGACTACTGTCGCTAGCTGAGCTGGGCACAACTGGAGATGCCCAGCCGCATTTTTTATTTTCTTAGCAGAGTGCCAAGCAACCCACGTCACTGATTGACACTGTAGAACAAAACGCTCCAAAGTTTGTCTTCACGTATATTCACCCCTTCTAAATTTTAGTCGGGTCGCATCAAAAGAATCTTTACATTTAAGACTATTTTAATTAATCTAATAACAAAACCTTTTTGACAGATGAGTGCTAATTCGCGAGATGAAGCTAATGAGCTTAATTAATCTATGTTTTGTTACAGTGATGCTACAGTAATCATCTTGTAATCGCTGCTTAATTACCTTTGTTAGATTCGTCTCGCGAATTAGACGGAGGGTTCTGAATTTATTTTAGTAATTAGACTTTGTTTAGTACTCCTAAATGATAAGATTCTCTTTGATGTGACCCCTCTATGATCGTAGAAATTTAGATGGGGACCAAACACCCCCGAAGTAAAATACTATAAATTCCACCCAGCTTTTCTTGGCTAGCATAGCAGCTTGCCCTTGTTCTATGCTCAGAAGCTCAGCGAGTGAAATATTTTTTCAATCCAAGCACCGGGAGCCAGACCTAGCGCCAGGTTCTAAATTTTTGGTTTAGCTCATGTTCGATCCAATTTTAATTAGCAAGGTGCCAACGGATAAGATTCTCCTAGCACCCTGTTTTTTTTGCAGTGTTACTCAGGGTAGTGACGTTGACTAAGTGAAGTCTAGTCATGTTTTGTATCTCCTTGTAAATAATTCTACGATCATAATACAAACAAATAAATAGTGGTCAGAGATGGTCGCACCTAATTCGTAAAGTCCCACATGACGGACGAACTGAAAACCTCAGAAGCGTACATTCGGTGCAGTTCAGTCATAATTTTACGACAGTACTACGTATGGAGCAGCCCCATTCAATTGGAGCTCAGCCTTCGGCATATATGGCCCATGTGAGCTGCATCGTTACCATTTGCTCTTCAGAAATATTATGATCAAGATGCATGAACTGATGATCGGCTGCAATCGCCAGCGGATGGAGTAATTCACGATGGTAACCCGATACTTGCCTAGAGGAAAAGAAGAAAGGATCCAGGGTGCCTAGGCCTCCCAATCTGCTGACATCATCACTTGCTCGGGAAAAAAATGGAGGGAGGGCCCAGTGTGCCTCCCATCTCCACATTCCTCTGTGGGAGGGTATTCTAGATTCAAATAGTGATACAGTTCAGCATTTTTAAAACCTTGAGTCAAGTATTAGACAAATTCAAGAACATTAGAAGAGATCAACATGTTATATATGAATGGTTCAAATGCCGTATTAGAAAGGCTGAAATAGTATACTCCCTTCATTCGGGAATTGTTGACGCCTCCGACCGAAGATTGCACTAGAAAAGAAACTAGCAACTCTGTCCGAACGTCAAGAATAAAAAAACGGAGGGAGTATTCAATACTAAAATGGTACTATTGGACCTCTTTTAATTTCAAGCGACACGAAGGTAGGAACATATCCCAAGAAGGGCCTCGTAAACCCGAATTTATCGGCTTACAAACAGAAGAGGGCGCGCGAGAATGACTAGCTAGCACCAATGCATCCTAAGATGCCGAATGCCAAATCGGTAGTGGATACGTAGTAGACAGCTAGACAGCTGTTATTTTGGGATCAGGCTGCCGTCGTGCTCAGCACGCGCCGCGGCGGAACCCCACGGCTCTGCCGCCGACATTGTACAGCACCTCGATCCTCTGCTGCTGCACGTTGCCAAGGATCCCCGCCATGCGGTCGTTGCCGTTGGAGGCGAAGGCGAGGCAGCTGTTGAGCATGATCCCCGACGGGTCCAGCTCCACGACGGCGTTCCGGTCGAATACCAGCGCGATCCTCGGCAGCCTGATGGCGGCGACGCCGGTGAAGTCGTAGCAGGTGTCGAGGGCGCCGCTTGGTGGCGCCGCGCGGTACATGCTCATGCTGTTCCTGAACGCCGCGCGCAGCGCCTGGTACGCCGTCGGCGGCAGGCGGGTGACGATCGTGCGGGAGTCCATGACCGTGCCGGCGGCGAACACCGCGGCAGGCACGCTGAGGCGCTGCCCGTTGACGGTGATGGCGCGGAGGAGCACGCGGTAGAACGTGGGCGCCCGCGCGTCCCTGAGCATGGGCGTCACCACGAACCTGGAGGCGGCTCGGCGCGGCACGCCGAGCACGAAGAACCCCTTGGCGCTCGGCGTCGGGATGCAGTAGGAGAAGACATTCCCGTGGGTGGCCGCGGTCTGGGACACCAGCGACTCCGTTCCGCCGCCGAGCCCCATGACCCCGGAGCTCCGGCTGCCGAAGCTGCCCCGCTCGGCTCGGCTGCAACCGAACTGGAAGTTGCTGACCGCGCCGCTGGGACGGCCGATGGTCAGCCGGTCGGAGCTGTACGTGCCCGCCGTCGACGAGCCGTCGGCGTAGGTGACACTGTACTGGCACTGGTTGTTGATGCAGCCGGCGGCGTAGGGGCCGAGGCCCCTGCAGGCGGGGGAGTTGCAGGAGAAGGCGGCGTAGGTGGCCGACGAGGCTGGGTCGTAGGAGGACGTCTGGGGGTGGCACTGCACCCACGGCACGTCGCTGGCCGTGTCTAGCAGCACCGTCTGGGTCACTCCCTGGCTCGACCCTCTGCCGCCGGTCGCCGTCGGATCAATGCTCAGCTGCGAATCCTGCTGCTGGAAGTTTATCAGCTGGAGAATGAACACATATAGATGCACTGCAATAGAGATCGATCCAGCACGAGTAATAGTCTAGCGGCCAAATCAAGTTTTGAATTGAGGTTAATTTCCTACCTCCGAACTGGCCCTTCTCGGTGTTCCCAGTTTGACGTCAGATACGGGTCCGTGGTTCAGTACGGTCACCTCGCATGGCGCCATCCTCCTTTTATCGTCAGACAGTCTCATCTGGATGTCGTCGACGCGGAGCTGGTCCTGCCGGAGCAGCTCGGCCAAGGACGGCTTAGAGCCGTGCGACCACGGTGAACACGAGCCATGCGAGAGGCTTAACGGTGCCCACGTGGTGTTCTGAGGCGGAGCCACTGCAAGCCAACCTTCTTTTGTTAGGTTTTCTTATGAGGAAATCACAACTATGGATCCGCGTCTCAAAAAGAAAAACAAATCTATGAATCCTCCCCTGGAAAATCAAATTGTGACATAAATAGGCATCCTTGCAACCATATACTGTACTAAGTACTCCATAGGTGCTATACGGATGATCGATGACGCACGCACGTACCCATGTGTCCGGAGCAGGCAGCTTTTGTTTCCAGTAAGCTTGTTGCCACGATAGTGTACTCGCGCTCCTCGTCTGCTGCGGCACCGATCATCGGAGAAGAACCGGGCAAGAGCAGAAGCAATACTAGCAAAATAACCGCCATGGCTGTGTTAAAGCTTGCGCTATGTGCGTCCTACGTAGGACAAGGCTTACTAGGCGATTCCTGTCGTGCTTCAGTGTGCCCATGTTCCTCGGGTTATATAGGCCTCCATGGGCATAGGGCACTTAATGCATGGCAAGGGCCAGTTTGGTTGCCTATGGCAATTTTATACTTTGTGTGACATCGGTTTGTGAATTGATTCATGGCATGCATAGTTTTAAAATAATGCCTCAGTTTTACGTGCCATGGTTTTTAGATCTAGAAACTAACTGTCACAACCACGTTCTTTAAATAATCCTTGCGTAACAATACCCGAAATTGTAATTCGGGTGGCAACTCCGAAAACCCAATTTTATATTGGGGAATTTGGGTATAAATGCCCGGTACCTGAACGGCATATTACCCAAAATTGGACTTAAGGCCCATCTGGCATCTGCCCGTTCGCTGCCTGGGCAAGCACGGAAGCATCTTGGCATCCGCCCATTCGCTGCCTGGGCAAGCACGGAAGCATCTTACCATCCCTAGCACCCTACCGCACGTCCCCTGTCCGGCTGTCCTCACCCTAGCTCACTCCCACTGCCAACACCACACACCCAGTGAGGCTGCGACCTCCCGCCCAGCCGCCCCGCACCCATAGGCCAGCAGGCCGCCACCCCGTTCTGGCATTCCGCCCGTCATCCTGCCACCATCCCTCTGTGGATGGCCACCGACCTGTCGTGCTACCCTTTGCTGCTTGAACGTGCTACTCGCCGTCATCGCCATGCGACCTGCTACCCCTGGTCTACCCACCTCATCCGCCATCTGCACTCTGCCTCTAGTCAAGCTCCAGCACCACCTCCAGCAGGTCCCTGGCATCTGCTTGTAGCGGACCCTTTGGCCTGCGCCTTGTACCCTTGTCCGATGAGACAACGGCCAACGACCGCGATGCTCCGACGGGCCGATGGTGCCGGTTGAGGGGGCAACGTGTAATTGGGTAATTCGGGACTATCGAACCCGAATTTTTGGGCCACAGTTAGGGTATCATTTCCTGAAACCCAAAATTTTCTACCCAAATTACTGGCTCAAAATTTTAGGTAAACCTGAATGGCCAGCCCTAGTAATGTAGTAGGAATAGGCTATATATAGTAATGTAATGGAACAGAGGAGTGAGAGTGACGAGGGAATTTGGGAAGGAGCCGCCCCCCCCCCCCCCCCCCCCCCCCCCCCCCCCCCCCGGTGTCTCTCAGGAGCATAAACCTTCGTACTTTGGCTGGGTAACAAAAGAGGTGGAAAAAGGTGTGAGGAGAGGCTTTTGTGCTCTGATTATTCATAAATTTACCCCGATTATTCGTGGTTAGTCCATGTGCTCTGAATGCTGCAGCTGCCTGCAAACCGAATATATTTGTTGAACTGCCCAGTTTGTCGTATATCTTTTCACTACAAATTGAAACGTTTGCAAATATAGTCCTTGAATCAAATCACCGTTGCAAATATAGTTTGTTATATAGCCGTAATATAATTGTCGGAAAAGAAAACACCGTTGCAAAAAAGAAATGGACGGTTTACTTGGTACTTATATGATATTAATAAAATAGTGGTGAATGGGATATAGAGATGCTGATTTAGAGAACTGGTTGGAGTGCATTGTAAAGTAGGGAATGAAAACAGGATGAAGAATTCCCCATTTAGGGAAATAGAGAACTAGAAATGAGGAATCGGTTGGAGATGAACTTATAGTCGAAAAGCGCGTATGAATGTCTGTGGAAGTGAGTAGTTATTTTTGCACCTTCGAACTTCGTAGTTGGTGGATGGTTAGCAGGTCATTTCCCCAGCATTTGGCATGCATGAAATAAGAAATGACACAGCCTGCTTATGTCATTTGCCATGATTTGTCTTAAGTTAGATATGAGTAGCTTTGTAACCATATTTATTTAGTGCTCTAAAAATTATAAAAAATATCTGCCATCTATGCTTATGGAAAAGAGTACTGCTATATGTAAAACAATTTTGTTACAACTCGTTTATAACTCAAGATCAAATAGCTGAATCACTTAGATGATGAGTTATAAATGATCCAATAGTTAAGATACATATGGTTGTAAAAAGGTTGTACATAAATGTTTGTACGTGAGGTATTTCTCTATGGAAAATTGATTGTTAAAAAGCTAGGTAGTTATGGAATCAATTTAATAAGAATATCGCTAAACTATAGTTATCTCTAACAAGAGAAAAATAATGGTCACATTTTCATTCAGCAGGCCATATCACTGTCCAAAACGACCACATTTTATGACAAGAGGGAACATTTAGCACAGTGATGTCCAGGTCCAACATACAAGGACATACTGAGGATAATAATGGACAGGGAAAAACAGAACAAATACATGAAACTCGTCCAGCAGGCCGGCAAGCTCCAAGCAACTTCTACTACACTGTAGTCTTCAAGCAACAGAACACGATGTTCGAATCAACGCAACAACGGAGAGTCATTCATCGGATTGACTGCCCGGCATGTGCGTGCAAGGCACGTCCGGCCTGCTGCTGGAGGCCTCGTCGCCTGGGTACCCACCGACGAAGAGCGGCCAGCAGTAGAACTTGGCCAGATTGGTCCTGTTGATCCCGGACCTCACCTCGGTAACGATTTTGCCATCCACCCGCATCGTCACATCGGTGATGATGTCGCGCTTCGCGTACAGCATGTCGAAGTAGGGCGAGGTCATGTCGTCGTTCGTCGCATCCACCTTACACTCTGAGTCCGCTACCATCTGCTGCGCCACGACTTCATCAACCGCTTGGAAGGCGATAATGCTGTCGTCGAACGGCTTCGATGTCGATGCCGGCGTTGTGTTGTTGAAGAGGTATATGGTGATGTTGAGGAAGTACATGCGGACGCGGCCGCTGGGGTTCTCTGCCCGGAGGGTGAGGCCCAAGGCCACGGCGGCCTGATCCGCCGGCAGCGGCGTCGAGGACACGGAGCCTCCGACGACCGAGAGGCGCAGCGTGTCGGGGCGAAGGACCACCTTGATGGCGTTGACGATGATGGCGACGATGAGCACGATCACCACGGCGGCCACCGCAAACCGTGCGGCGTTGAGCCACCCACTGCCTCCGTCGCCTTCTCGGCCCTCCATACAGGGCGCCTCTGATTAACAGCTGCGCGAGCTTAATTAGCTTCTGTGTCTGCGTCTATGCATAGCGAGATCAGTATGCGAGCGGTTGAGCGCCCATCCATTCATTTTATACATCAGTTGTCAGTGAAATCGATAAGGGCAGCAGGACAAGCTAATTTTTTTTTTAATAGTCGGTTGACGGATTTTTTTTTGAAAGGATTCTCTTTGATTAATTAGTCTTTTTTCTTTCTTGAAAGAGTTGGAGCTTGGCTTGTGGTCTCACGGGCTCGAGGTCCAGCTACGAAGAGGACGCCATGGCCGTTAGACTCCTTCTCCATCTTTAAGCTCTCATGCAATCGATCGTGGCCCTGCTTCTCTCTTCTCTACTGTCTTCTTGGTTAAAATTAAAAAAAAATGGAAAAAAAGGTTTATTCTCTTGAAAAAGAGTGCGTGCATTGTGTTCGATCAAATACTTGCTAACTACTGTGATTTTTTAATTACGTTTGATTAAGGAACACATTTTGATGGAACTTATTTTTTTTGGGCGCCGGGGGGTGGGTGGGGTGGGGCTAGCGGGTGTAGGATTTTCCCACTGGGTTAATTCTTGGCTTACAACTGATGTACATACATCGGTGGTCTAAACTGGAGAAATATTATCTAGGTGTGTAGTCTCGCGTATATATAGTTGTTTATCGAGTTAGTGTGTGTGTATGTGTGTGCAGTGCTTTCCCTGTAATCATTAAAGAAATTATTTGATCACTCACATGTATGCTACTTTTACAGCTATATAAAATCATTTGATTTAATTTGAGCCTTAAGGGGAAATGTATATAAGGAGAAACAGCCTACATAACCTCTCCTTTTTTTGCCTGCAAGATAAGGTTTTAGTCTTATTTTGTAGAAATTTCATTTTTTTCTTAACATCAGTGAATTGGAAGCGAGGAGTCGACCCCATGTAAGCTTTGTTAGTAATTGAAAAACTAATTGCAGTTTCCTTGGTGAATTTGCGAGTAGAATCTAATAATCCTAAGTAGCCTATGATTAGCCCATATTTATTGTAGCAAAACATGGACTAATCATAGGTTAACTAGGATCAATGGATTCTACTCACAAATTACCAAAAGATTATGCAATTAGTTTTCCAATTAGTTCATGTTTAGTTCTCTTAATTGACATCCAAACGTCGGACTAACCATTAGTCCGGTGGGCTCCAAACAAACCCTTAGCTGGGCAGCAGTAATTGCTTCAGTGGTATAGACCATCTGCGTTCTGTCACAACTTAAATGGTTTTTGCCGGCCCAGACAAGTTTTAATTGAAACCTTGTGGCTGGGAACTTTAGTGAGGATTGTGGATAACATAAATTTGCTTTAATGTCATATATGCATGACTAGGATACAACATTTTTTTTGGCTCACTAAATAACTTGTTTAGATTTTTATTTTCAAATTTAACAAGATTATTAAAAATATCTATAATGAAAAAATCCATTCGTATTTTGGTAAAGAGCAGATAGAAAAATAAAAGAGCTAAGGACAAAACACTCACTGATGACGATTTATTTCTTTTTTCTTAAAGAAATACAGCCTCAGTTCAACTACACACTGTACATAAGATGTCATATACTAATATCACCATAAGCTTACCTCATAAGCCAGAAGTAAGAAAACAAAGAACAAAGTAGAGATAAGGACAGAGCTTAATTGGTGAGAGTAGAGCATCCAGACCGGTGGTGCTTTGTCTCCTTTGGTCTGGTTTGTCCACATTCCACACTATCGCTTGAAGGCAAATTTCTTCAGGACCCGAACCATCAATCCCTGTAACCCATGTGAACTGAGCCGCGCATACATTCTGAAATCTGAAGCTACTAGTACTCCCCTCCCTTCCAAACCAATGCCTCCTGCTCTTCGGCATCCTCGAGCCGTCACCATCTTGTGATAACCAGCGCTAGCGTCTGCCTGCATGACCTTGAAAATCAATCACTCTCACCAGACACTCGCTGCGTGCCTGGCTGCCTGCCACTGCGACATGTAGTAGTACTGAAGCATTTGCTCCCCGTACTTTGGCAGTTGAATCGAGTCCCACCAAATTCAAGGCCAGGAAGTCGTCGTTCGTCGGTGCCTTGTTTCCGTCACATGCATGGAAAAGTTGTGCTCGGGTTGCTGAGCAGCGCATGTAGAGCAGGACGGCCGGTCCCTGTCGTGGCCCCTATCCGATCAACAGTATGCAATTATAAGAGAGGACGAGGACGACTGCAAGAGTCAAGAGTGTGCACTGTGCACATCTAACACGGCGACAAATATAGCAAAAATAGGGTGTGAGCTCAGTAATACACCCTCCTGTCCAAAATGTAAGGGATTGTTGACTTTTAAACATTATGTTTGACCTTTGGTCTTATTAAAAAATTTATAAAAGTATTATTGTTTTTGTTACAATTTGTTTTATCATTAGATATGCTTTAAGCATGACTTATTTTTTTATATTTTCATTAAAAAATTGAATAAGATGAATGGTCAATCGTGATAGTCAACAATCGCTTACATTTTGGACATGAGGGAGTAGGCTTTAGGATCACGTGCATGGAAATGGAATCCTGTAAAGGAGTGACAGATGGATTTGAGTGTCCTAAATAATAGAGTTAATTGCTAATTTTTATTTTTATTCACATAATATAAGAGTCAGCATAAGAATTTACTCTGACTCTAAATTAATTACTGATCCTACATATCAATAGCTCAATGATTGCTAGAGCATGAGGGTGTGCTTGATTCCCTGTCACAGCACGCCACGGCGAAGCTACGGCGGGGACAAGCTTTTCACGGCGCCGCATGGTTCATGAACAAGTATTGGCTTGCCACACTATTCTCCACTGTTTCCTTCGTTGTGTCACGCCAAACTCGCGGCGTCAGAAATCTCAGCCACCGCTTTGACGCCGCCGTAACTACGCGTGGCACGCAGTGGCCGGGGACCAAACAGGCCCTAACTCTTTAAGAAGAGTTGTACTCTTCTTTTTTCTGCTACCTCTCTCCTCTACTAAGATTTTTTGCCACGTCGTCAACTTAGAGTTTGCTTAGAGTCAACTATTGGGGACATCCTAATGGTTTGAAGGCCGCGCTAGCTGCATCCTAAAATCTGCCGAGAGGGATCCCACAATAGGAGTACTAAACAAATATACGATGGTCCCGATCATGTGGCGGAGAGAGAAATCAGAGGGTAGATTTGTTATACGATGGTCCCAGTATTTGGCGGATTAATTGGAGGCGAGTAGGCGACCCCATGTGAGCTTTGTTAGGCAGCTCCCATCAGCCTGGGACCTGGGCAGCAGTAATTGCTTCGGTGGTACTCCCTTCGTTCCATTATATTTGGCATTGTAGGTGTGGGCACGGAGATTAAGGAGACATACAGATGTATTGGGAAGGGAGAAAGTTGCATTAGGAAGTGAAAATGCCAATTATTTTGGGAAAACTAGAGTAAGCTGGAATGCTAATTATTCTGAGACGGAGGGAGTATATTATCTGTGTTCAGTCACAACTTAAATGAGTTGCGACTGCTATGTATGGTACTCCTAGTACCCCTATGACATCAGAGAGTAGGAGTAGACCATCCGATTCATCAATTCAACACAGGCTCCCTCGGTGGATTCAGCATCTTGTGATAACCAGCCCTAGCGTCTGCCTGCATGACCTTGAGAATCAATCACTCTCACCAGACACTCGCTGCGTGCCTGGCTGCCTGCCACTGCGACATAGTAGTACTGAAGCATTTGCTCCCCGTACTTTGGCAGTTGAATCGAGTCAAGGCCACGAAGTCGTCGCCCGTTGCCCGTCGGTGCGCTGTTTCCGTGACATGGAAAAGCTGTGCTCGGGTTGCTGAGCAGCGCATGTCGAGCAGGACGGCTGGTCCCTGTCGCGACTCCTATCCGATCAACATTGTGCAATTATAAGAGAGGACGACGACGACTGCAAGAGTCAAGAGTGCGCACTGTACACATCTAACACGGCGACAAATATAGCAACAATAGGGTGTGAGCTCAGTAATAGGCTTTAGGATCGGGTGCATGGAAAATGGAAACCTGTAAAGGAGTGACAGATGGATTTGAGGGTTCTAAATAATAGAGTTAATTGCTAATTCTTATTTTTATTCACATAATATAAGAGTTTACTCTGACTATAAATTAATTACTGATCAACAACTCAATGATTGCTAGAGTCTAACTCTTTAAGAAGAGTTGGACTCTTCTCTTTTTGTGCTACCTCTGTCCTCCACTATGTTTTTTTGCCACGTCGTCAACTTAAAATTAGCTTATAGTCAACTGCTGGGGAAGTCCTAAATGGTTTGAAGGCCGCGCTAGCTGCATCCTAAAATCTGCCGAGAGGGATCCCAGGATAACGAAAATACGATGGTCCCAATCGTGTGGTGGAGAGCGAAATCAGAGAGCAGCACGAATTGTCTCCTTCCGCAAGTGCCAGCAGCAAAAATGATCCGTCCATCTCGCACAGCTGTCTGCTCATTTAATACGAATCTGAACGCTTGTGGTTAGAGGAGCGTCCAAACCATTGGTTGCAGTCCCAAGCTCTGGCACTGTTTGCTAATGTCATGTTCCACATGGCACTTGCTCAAAATAAGCAACATTTACATACTCCCTTCGTTTCAAAATATAGACAGTTCTGGGTTTGGACATGGTAACTAAAAAGAGGTGGAAAAGGTGATGGGCACAAGAAACGATGAGGAGTGAAGGAGGAGAGAGATAGAGATAGGCACATGAAACGATGAACTGAGAAGGAGGAAATGTGCATTGGGAATCCAGGAATGTCTATATTTTGGCAAAAATTTTGAATGCCAAGAATGTCTATATTTTGAAACGGAGGGAGTACACTACTACAAAAATGATTTTTCCCGACACGCGCGGATTAACATCACAGGTGGCTCTAAAGGGCAGGCGCCTATGATAAATCGTGGACAGGCATTATAGGCAAAACCGCCTGTAATAAGCTGTTATCACAGGCGGTTCACTAAGTGAACCGCGTGTAATAATGGCGCCAGTTATTACAGACCGCCTGTAATAATCCTATTATTACAAAGTGAACCGCCTATAATAATGGGCCCCATCATTAATGGCTACGTCCAGCCTTTACCCAAAGTCAGAACCGCCTGTTCTTGTAGCCCTGTTCATGACGTCCGCAAATTGTAATCAAACAAGGAGGGAAAGTTTTGAATTCAAATTCCTTGAAGGAGCAAGCTCTAGAAGGTAAGGGCACCCTATGCTTAGCTTCTTTTTGTGTTTAGATCTATAATCTAGGACTTTTTGAAGGTCCATTTAAGTGTTAACCTAGGTTAGTTTTAAGCTAATTTGAACCTAAAATTAGTCTAATTTTATAAAATCTTTAGGCAAATCTTAGTCCTTTCCACTAGATCTACTTGATTCTAAGAATATTTTAGATTTGTTGGTCAATTTTGTAGATCTAGATGGTAGATCTAGCTAGCGAGGGGGAGAGAGGGGTTTTTTGGTATTTTTTTAGGGTTTTGTTGGGGTTTTTTTTTTTTTTTGAGGCGTTGTTTTAGGGGTATTTTTAGGTGTTCTTTTATTTGAGGTTGGAAAATAATTTTTTTACTTAGGTGTGATTAATTCATAATGAATTTATTTTTTTTACGTTCGTAGGTTACGATGGATGACAGAGAATGAATGTACACATCGCCGAGATTTGGACAAGCATACATCCATGAAGTGTGTAAATTCATGCAATTAGCAGAGGATGACGCTTTGAGTAGGAAGACAGATGATATTTATTGCCCTTATCGTAATTACAAGAACGAGAAAATGTGGAATAAGCCAAGTGTAATCAAGTCACACTTGATCATGAAAGGATTTATGGATGGTTACACGTGTTGGTTGAAACATGATGAAAAGGCAACATGCGAGACAGACAACACTGGAAAGAATGGAGATGAGATGTTGGAAGGCGACATTGGTGTCATGATGGAAGGGGACGTCGATGTCACGATGGAAAATCATGACGAGTTCGATTTGGAAGAATTGCTTCGTCACACATAATCCAAAGTTATGAACTATTTTAGAGGTTTTGACAACCTGGGATCATTACAGAAGGCTGCTAAGGAAACACTGTATCCAGAATCTAATGGATGTGATTTGAAGTATACGCTTTTGTGCTCTGTGCTTGAACTTCTACGATTGAAGGCTAGCAACGGATGGTTAGATAGCAGCTTCACGGATTCACTGAGACCCTTATCAGGCATGCTTCCGAGGCCCAACCTGTTGCCCACCACAACTTATTATAAAGTGAAGAAACTTATTTGTCCCCTGACTTTAGGTGTGCAGAAAATACATACATGTCCAACTATTGTGTGCTGTACTGTGAAGAGTATGAAAACTTGGACAAATGCCCAGTATGCAAAGCAAGTCGTTACAAAAGTTATGTTGATGTCGAGGACGCAGATGCTTCTAGAAAGTCAAGGATGACACATAGTTGTATTGGTAATGCCAATGAAGAAGATGGTTCCTCCAGGAAGAAGACCCGAATTCCTCCAGGAAAAAGTACCGAAACGAAAGCTTCTACTTTTCGTACTTAAAGTGTTGCTTCTACATGTGGCACTGACAGGGGATCAACCATCTATACTGTTTAATTTAGCTCTTCTTCACCAGGCCTCTGTAGGAAAGCCCGAGCGTGAAACTGCAGGAACAGTGCGCGTGATTGCATGTGAGTCAATTGCTGTCCCATCACTGCTTCTTCGAATATTGAAGTGGCGACAGGCAGAATTTGCTCCAAGCAGTGAGTTAGGTGGATCCAGCGGCCGACGGACCACGTCCCACCCACCAAATTAAAGGCTGTCGCTGCCAGTACTCAATGTCTTGTTCAGCCACCCTTTAGTTGTGATGTCCTTGGCTCTGCTTTATGTAGGTACGGGTCAAAATATTTCTGAGCAATTTCAGCTCCTGCTTGCAGTTGTTTAAAAAATGTTTTGATCACTAGAGTCTTCACTACTCTTTCAGATATCTGTACAACAGAGACATATGAGAGTCTATAACAGCATAACATTTGAACAAACAAGGACATCATAACTGAGTGCACAGAACGAAGAAACCAATGACAAATTTCACAATACTGAACAAGCAAAAAAGTTGAGTAACAAATAGTGTAACAGTATTGCTATAGTCAAATGAACTAGCATAATGCAGGCAAGACAGCACAGTCTTACAATAATCCAAAAAGAAATGACACTAGAAAAATAGATAAAATACAGGATACATCACATGACTTCAAGGTCTCAACACTAGTTCTTCCCATACATGTCCTGACACTTCCTTGTAAGCCAATTGAACTTAACTCAGCAGTGGGATAGGTCATAAACATCTCCCTTTGTTCTTTTTTTCACAAACAATTCGGATGCAATGTAATATTCATTGCTCTCATACCCTGCACCGCAAGCAAGAACTTTGTCCATTACTTCTTTGATGGTATATTTTCCATCTTTCTTGGCAACAAAAGAATTGGCTGAGGTAGCAATACTTGACACGGCTTCTTGCATAAACATTACTGTCCCTGTCTTTTGTTTCTTGCCTTTATCTGGAACCACTGCTGCTCTTCTCTTGCCACTCACAGGATTAGGAGAGATTTCAGCGATCGACATCCTCCTCTTCTCCAACATCAGCTCCATCATCTTGTACATCAACATCGGTTCCATCTTGTCCAACATCTTGATTACCAGATGGGAGTACTGCTGCATTGGCCCCCAAGGAGAGTAATGGTCCCCTCCCATCATCAGTAATATCAGCAAAGTACTGTTGCAGTTCATCTATATTTTGAAGTCCAAGTTTCCTGAGCTTGCCACAACCTGGAATTTCCTGAAAAAAGCAATAATAGCACATTAGTACAGCTATGAAACTTAGCGGTTTGCATAAAAGCAGCCATAGTTCATACAAACCACTTACATGTGTAGTTTTCTTCCACCATTCATCATCCATGAAGGTTGTACCCTTGAACTATCCCAACAACAACCCGTCTGCTTCAACATGAGCTTGTTCCATACCCTGAAATCTTCATAACTTGTCCCACTTATTCTTCATGCATGTGAGTCTTCTGCAGGACAAGGCCAGTCCTCTCTTTGAACCCTTTCTCAACCTCAGAATATCCAACTGCATTCAGATGTGTGCTTGGCCGGTTTCCTTTCCAAATTGTTCGGCAAACAACTTACAAAGGATCCTAGTATTCTCAAGATTCCACTCGATTTCAACCATGTATATCCACTCAAAATTGCGAATCAGATGCAGTGTTAAGTTCATATTATCCATTAAAAAAAAAAATTCAGTGACCTTCACTGTGTACAGAACAACATATCATATATGCGTTTAGGCGGATCCAAACATTCTATAACAGTACACACAACACAGGCTACCATTTATGATTTATCATGAGTTCTGCATGACAAGTACTGGTTCTGCAAGTTGCTATATGCATCCATCCAAGCAACTCTCCTAGACTCTCCAATTATGGCAGAGAAACTACCCTAAACAGCATTCCACAAATACAATCATGACCACTGCAGCTGGAGCACATATTAAAACACTAATAGTTGAAGGACTAAGTCTAGATGGCCCCTCAAGTATGGGCAGTGGATCGCTTAACCCCCTCAGCTATTAAACCGGCTAACTTACCCCCTGAGCTTTGTAATACCATTTACTTCACCCCTAGGATGGTTTTGCATGGTGGTATTGCCTAGTTGGCACGCAACGCTGATAGAAATCCCATGGGACCCACCTACCTTTTTATTGTTTGACCGATCAGCTCATACGATGAGAGGAAGAGCTGGTCGCACCCTCCACTTCTCTCTCTCTCTCGATGTCCGCCTGATTAAAAAAAAAAGGCGTCGATCTCCGCCCCCATGCCCGATGCCAAGTCTGCCACTGTGAGTTGCTCCCACTCCAGCTACAGCGGCACAACAGGCGGGGCGTCTCCTCCGGCATGTTCAACAACAGCGCAGCGCCGACGAGCCTCATCGCCTCTGCACGGCGCTTGCTGGCTGCTGTTCTGCTCAAGGTGGTTGCCGGTGAGCTGCAGATGACGTTGCGCGGAGCGAGGACACCATGCTCCCGAGGCGAGGTCCCCCTTTCTTCACGCTGGCGCTGCAACGTCGTGCTTGTGTTCCGCGAACGCAGCTGTGCAGGGTCCACGCGCCTTGCCTGATTGCCTCCCGAGATGGAGCAGGAAAACACATGCTGATCGCCTTGCCGTATCCTACCGCGTACATGTTTGGCTGTAGGAATCGGTATGCAACAGCCATAGCCCAACGAAGGTCCCGTTTGGAAGCGGAAAGCGATTATCAAAATCTGGATTTTGTAATGGAATTTCAGAAGCTAGCTTTTGCCCAAAATCTGGTGCTGCCGTTTGGATACCTGCTATCAGTAGTTACTTTTCAGGAGCGTCCATGGGACCTGCTTTTTCTTTGCATTTTTTTCCCACTATTTTTTGCGCAAGGCTAGCGCTGCTCTTTCAACAACTACGCAAATCTGTTCTCGGCAACGTCTGGCGCGCAACCAAGGCTCGAGCGCGGAGCACACGGCAAGGCCAACTACGCAGGCGTCGTGGAAGACGAAGTGGGAGCGCGGGCCAACGACGCGCGCGTGGTACGCCATCCACTCCCGCACCGCGCCGCGCTGAGGTTGCCGTACAGCCAGCGACGGCCGTAGTAGAGGTAGTTGTACTGGTGCGGGATCGACTGGAATGCGGCCTCGTCATAGGCACCCAGGGCCCCTTCCAGGACCAAGATTCGCTCGCGTCGGCAGGTGAGTTCCGTCGACTCGATCTGCCGGAGCAGTCCACTCGGCGCGCGAAATTGGCGGCGGAAACTGGATCGGAGTGGGGTGGGCTACTACAAGGGATCTTCGATGAGAGCAGGAAGGATGCGAGGCGAGTGGATTTGCGGCTGGCGGAAGCCCGAAGTCGTGTTACATGGAGGTGATCTGCGGGATCGATCGATTGGGGTCAGGCGGTCAGCGCGGGCGGAACCATGGACGGGATGATAAGGATCGAGGGGAGGTGATGGTAGATTCACGTTATTTTTCTGAAGTACGAGGAGCAAAATTGTAATTTGGCCGTCCTGTAGCTGCTGAAAGCTCGCCCGCTCCAGCTTCTGAGATTGTGAAAATCTGGGCGTCCGGATTCCAAAAGCTGGACCAGAATCGGCTCTGTTTGGAAGAAGCTCAGCTTCTGGCTTTTAGATTCTAAAAATCTAGGGTCTTCCAAACGGGGCCTAATGTACATGCATGGAGACACAGGTCCATCACTAGGGGTACTGCCCGCACTAGCGCGACACCGGCATGAACTGCCCGCACCAGCACATGAGTTCCAGGATGACCATCAAGTCCTTCACAAGGCTGAGCTCCTCGACGGGCATGAGCTGAGGTTGAGCAACATGGCCAGCTCGTGGTCTAGGCGTGCAGCTCCCACACCTTCTCCTCGAACCTTTAGGCGGCGGTTGCTCCCTGTCTGACGAAGACAGCATCGACGTTCGGGCAGGGGCGCTGTCCTTAAGGGCAACTGCCACTGGCTGCTGCAGCCTACGGTTAGTCACCTTCAATATTTCGAGAGCTAAGGGAGAGGATGAGAGGAGGAAGAAGGTTTCCAGCAAACAAAACCGCCAGCAAAATCAGGACAGGGGGTGATTTAGATGGTTTTGCACAGTTGAGGGGGTAGAATACCTGGTTTAGTAGTTTTGGGGGGGGGGGGGGGGGGGGGGGGGGGTGGTTAAGGAGTCAACCCACCGTAGTTTGGGGGGGGGGGGGGGGTGATCTAGACTTATTCCATAGTTGAATGACAGTATTGTAGCTGCAAAATATTTGCATTACAGGCGGAAGGGTTCATTGATACAATTATGTAACTGATAAACAAACAAGCTGACAGTAAACTCACCTTTAACAGGGAAGGGGCGGCCTGGGCGGAGGGCTCGGTCGCGGCCTGGCCGGAGGTCGCAGACTGGGCGGAGTTGCGGACTGGTCGGAGGGCGTCGACTTGGGTGGAGTTTGCAGCCTGGCGCAGGGCGCCGGCCTGGGATGAGTTCGCGGCTTGGGGGCGGGAGCGGGCCTGGCTGGAGGGCGCCGGCTTGAGGGGAGGCCACCGGCCTGGCTAGACTCCGTGGCCTGGGGTTGGCCGGGTGACCGAGCAGGTCACC
The DNA here is from genome assembly GCA_012490785.1 of Eragrostis nindensis. NCBI lineage: Eukaryota > Viridiplantae > Streptophyta > Magnoliopsida > Poales > Poaceae > Eragrostis > Eragrostis nindensis. Next base: position 926,073 of record JAAXCT010000118.1, on the reverse strand, counting down.
GACGGCAGGATCCGAGCCCTGCGGAGGGGGGCTGCGCTGGATGCGAGGACGTCGTTTCCTCCAGGGCGGTGTCTCGTTTGCCCGGTGGCGGCGGGATCTAGAGGTCCGACGGCTAGGGTTTGGGGAACCAGATTGTTGGCGATTTCTAGTATACCATTTTATATGCCAACTGCGCCTTATTTAAAGCATAAATGTCATCATTATAGGCCGTTAACCCTTGATAATAGCACTATATTTGTATATATGTCGTTCTGGAGATTTATTGCAGAAACAGATGAAAAGGACGACATTCTGGACATTGTAGCTGATCTGGACCTGAAGAGAAGAAAAGCAGCAGAAAAGGCTTACTGTGCCGACCGGCACAGCCTTGTGCCGACCGGCACAAGGGACTTCAGGGCAATCGAGGCTGGCTCACCATTCAGTTGATTCTAGAAGGAAGTCACCCGAACCAATCTTTGGAGATAATCGTCACGAAGAGATAAAAGATACCTGAAGATTTAAAACAGCAATGCAATACTTAATCTCGAAGGAAACTGATTCGGAAGGCCCACATGGAAGCTACCTAGGACTCTGGAACCGACTTAGAGAGGAGACCGAGTTGGACACGAGGTGTGCCTATCGGCATGGCCTCTGTGCCGATCGGCACAGGGACTCTCTTCCCGAGATCCTTTTCCTTTCTAAAGCACAGCCCTATATAAACCTGTAAAAGCCCTAGGGTTTCGGGATCCGCCGCCAGAGGGACAACACAGCTAGTAAGTTTAGAGCCACCGGGGCTTGCCCCGTTATTCATGTTCTCTAGTTGTTAGATCAAGAACCGTTGGTGCTAAGAGGTGATCCATCAAGGTAGGCCTACTAGATGGTGATGTATCTTGTACTATGTATTATCAAGGTATGGTTGAATATGTGGATGAATGGTTTTGATTATTGCCTGGATTTTATGGTCTTTACATGCACTTGTTCCTACGCTTAGTGACGACTAAGTATTAGATGTTCTTTTAATTGTGGTGGCAATAAGAGGTGAGATTCAATCTCTCACTATCTCCATTGTGGTCAAGATAATATCGGGATCTTGTAATGCGTCATAATTGCATATTGTGTCTGTACCTCAACGCGCTGGAATATGCGAGATCCTTGAGATGATGTGTAGATTGGGAAGCGGCCACCGATTACGGAGGTTGGTCGTGACAGGGCTCGACGGAAAGGGTTTCTTCCTACCGATCTTCGGTTATCAATAATCAAGTAAATCCGTTTATGATGCTATTTATTAAACTTTTTGGTTACGATCTCAACTAGCAGACTTTGGCTAACTTACCCAGTGATTTAATCAGGTTCCTTAGGCTGTTCAAACAACACTCGGACAATTCAGACTCTGTGCCGACCGGCACACCAGTTGTGCCGATCGGCACATTCCCCAATTCTCCCAAAACTCACGCTCACGCTCACTAGAAAGCCTGGCTAACTTCTTTTACTGATAATTCTGCTTAATTCCCATTGGTCTCTGTGGTTCGATTAAACCTTGGAATACTCTTCTGGGGGAAAAAGACTACAACTGTACACCGTGCTCTTGCGGTATATAAGTGGCTGCGTAGATACGACCAACAAGCTTTCTTTTTCTGGCGCCGTTGCCGGAGACCTTTGTTCGAATTAGGCATTGTTTGAAGTTTAAGAATTGGCTGTGGTGCCGATCGGCACGCCTGTGTGCCGACCGGCACGTTGCTTTCTTCTTTTAGGGCGTGATTGGTTCTCGTTTCTCTGGAGCCTGTCCCGCACCCATGAGCCAGGCGCTCGGGAGCCACGCTGAACGCATGCAACAGGGCCGTGATTGGTTGCTTGCTCGTATCCGGACAGGCTGCGTAGGGAATTTGATTGGTTACCTGCAGCTCGCACCGCTCCTCTCTGTTCGGATCCAGCAAAATCCAGCGCCCTGCATGCTGTGAGCCAGGCTCCGGAGAAACGAGCAAAATCTCTGCACCGCGGGAGCCTGGCCCGACGGGCGCTGCTGCATGCACGGATGCAGGCGCTAGAGCGCAAGCAGCCAACCAATCTTGGCAAGGCTGCACGCGGCGAGCCTGGTTGGGCCTGATGCGCCCAACCAATCACGCCCTTAATTTCTCTGTTTTTTCCAGTACATATGTCCTGTTTTATTTAACAGACAGGTATGGACGGCGCTAAGTCAAATAAACCCTCTAATTACATCGATGATCCGGAGATTCTCTTTCGCAAGCGAAAGGCGGAATAGAAAAGCAAGTCAGTGGGAGACATAGAAGACAGTGAGCCGATCAGCCCAAGAGCATTGTTTGCAGCTCAGAAGAAGACAAGGGAGAAGAAGTTCCAGAAGTAGAAGACATGGCAGACTCAACACCAATAGCTAATCGTCTCAAGCCTGCCCTGGACAATGTTATCAAGACTGAGTTTACTGCACAAGCTCAACCTTTTCAGCTGGAGCGCTACATGTCTGTGGTTGGTCAGCAACCGTTCACAGGTTCTGAATATCCTAATATGCATTTGCAACACTTGCATGAAATCTGCAGTACCTTTCAATTGCAACATATGAATGCCAACGAAGCCAAAGTGCGACTTTTTCCTCTATCTCTTATTAGGCGCCCTAAGCAGTGGTACCATGGGTTACCTGCTGCAACAAAGATCAGTTGGGATCGGCTCTCTGCAGAATTTTTGGCAAAGTACTTCCCTCCAGGCAAGACTCAAGTTTTGAAGAACAAGATCCTTGGATTTACTCAACTTGCTGATGAGAGTGTTGGAGAAGCATGGAATCGATTCAACGAGTACAAGGATGCTTGTCCTCACAATGGCCTTGCTGAATGGGAGCTAGTTGACAGGTTATACACCGGTTTGAATCTTTTGTCCCGACAACATTTAGATGCTTCGTTTAGAGGATCGTTTTTGGACAAGACACCCGCTCAAGCCACAGCCTTGATCAAGAAGATAGAGCAAAATCAATCTTGGGTTGGTGAGAGAGAAGGTATGAGCCTTCAACCTTCCACGGGAAAGATGAAGAGTGTGGTGGAAAGAGCTTATGATGAATTGCTTATGGACAAGCTCGACACCGTACAAAGAAGATTGGACAAGATTGATCATATTCCCAAGGAAGAGACCGTCAAGCTAGCGGAAACCCGATCCACATGTGAAGAATGTGGAGAGCTTGGTCATGTGAGCAAGGATTGCCCCGAGGATGTGAAGATGCTGAATTATGTCAAGAGCCAAGGATGGAAGACTCCATATCAGCAACAAAGGAGTAGCTTCACCCCAGCATCGTCTATGCAAAACGCCATCCCTCTTCGGATTCAACGCCAAGAGTTCTTTCAAGCTCAAGAGAATGTCAACAAGGACACCCAAGCCAAATTCAAGGAAGTTGATCGTGTGCTTGAAGCAATCAATGATAAGGTCATCGAAGTGGGGAGTTCTAATCAGCAAATTCTCCAATTCATGAAGATGATGGAGAAACAAATGGCCCAATTAGCGGAGTCGGTGCAAGGTGAGAAGGGAGCTCTTCCGGGTAATACCCGCTCTGCAGAACAGCTGAAATCCATCGCTACGAGGTCTAGGAAGCATGGCATGAAATACCCGCTCTACGAGGTAATACCCGCTCTGCAGTACATCCTTGCATGCCACCACCATGGCATGAAGTAATGGCTCCTCATTCGGAGCTTCTACCATGGCTTGAAGCCATCTGCTCGTGAGCACCGAGACGCCGCTTCTGGAGGCGCCTTCTTCTCTCTTAGCGTGAAATCCGCTAAGAAGCTGATAGAGAAGATGGTGTCCAACCAAAGCTGGCCTGGTGAGCGCCAAGCAGCTACGACCAAGACTCGAGGGCTACACCAAGTGGACACAATGGATATGCTGGCCATTAAGCTTGACCAGCTCCTTCGCAAGGTGGACACTTCGCAGACGTTGCAAGCCGTTGACGCCCGCATGACTTGTGAAGAATGCGGTAACACTGGGCACATGGGGATCAACTGCCCCAATGCAAGGGAGGAAGAATGCAACTTCCTCAACAATGGCAATGGTTTCCGTCCCCAGAATAATTATGGATGGAACTCCAAGCCAGAGTTCTCCTTCAACAAGAACCAGGGAGGTAATTCTGGTAACTTTTCTCGCTCTGAACCTTTTTTCAAAGAGCTTGTGCTAGGACAAGTCAAGATCAACGAAGGCATTAGTAAGAAGTTCCTTTCAACTGATAAAGCCTTAGAAAGCATAGACGCCAAGCTAGAAACGTTCAGTACCGCCCTGCAGAACCAGTTGAGCCATAATAAAATGCTAGAAACCCAAATAGCTCAGATTGCTTCTGCCGTACACTCTTCTCGCGTGGGACAACTGCCAGGGCAACCTGAAGTTAACCCAAGGGAGAATGTGAGTGCGATCGCTACCAGGGGTGGAAGATCTACCATAGATCTTCCATACCCAAGGGCGCAGAGAAGAAGGCGCCAGAGCCTGCCCCTGAGAAGAAGGAGAAGGCAAAAGAGGATCCTCCTATGGAGAAGGAACTACCAAAGAAGGCTCCACATGAATACTTCGACAAAACAACCCTTCCCTGACCGCAGAAAGAAGCTTACCGTAGATGAGCGCTTTAACAAGTTCGTTGAGGCCATCAGGCATATATATGTGCACATTCTTTTGCTTGATGCTATGCAGGTCCCAACATCCTTTTAGGGACATCCTCAAAACAAGCGCCCACTACCATTTACAGAAATGGTAAAGCATACTGAAGAGTGCAGTGCTGTCATCCTGAACACACTGCCCGAGAAAAAGAAAGATCCAGGGTGTCCCACCATCCCGTGTTCGATTGGCAGCTAGCACTTCTCTTAGGCACTGTGTGACCTTGGGGCAAGCGTGAGTGTCATGCCTAAGGTGGTGTATGATAAGCTGAATCGTGCACTATCCCCGACGGCTATGTGCTTACAGCTTGCAAATCAGTCAGTGCGTCATCCTGCGGGAATAGCGGAAGATGTCCCCGTACAGATCAGAAATTTCTTCGTTCCTGTCGACTTTGTTGTGCTAGACATGGAGGTTGATGCAAGGACACCTCTCATCCTAGGGAGGTCATTCTTGAGCACCACCAATGCCAACATTGACGTTGGAGCGGGAGAAATTCACTTGGATTTCAATGGGCGTGAAGAGACATTCAACTTCAAGCCCCGCATAGAACAATGCAACCAAGTGAAGATCTTCTATGGGAAGAACCCAAGGCAAGTGGAGAAGATTGAGATAACTCCACCAACACCGCAGCCCGACAAGCTCATTACCTTCATAAGAACAACTTCGCAAAGGAAAAGGCTCGTAATCCAAGCAGATATTGGAAGAAGAAGCCGTCCCAAGTAGTGAAGGCACCAACAAAAGGGAGGGCAACATCAGCGCCTAAGACAGAGAAGGTCGCCGCCACTAAGACCAAGAAGAAAAAGCAAGTGTGGCGGAAGAAGGAAGGTTTTAGCGTCTCTAACATTATCAATAGCGTGTCAACTAGCGTTTCATATGGAACTAAGTACGGTTAAAGTGTGTCTATCATTTTGATGTGTTCTCGATAACGTCTCAATAAGTGTCTTTATGTGGGATAATAATGGATGAAGCATGTCTAACATCATATTACTTTGACGTGTTCTCAATTGCATGTCAAGAAGCGTATTTAGAGGAGTAATCACGGGTGAAAGCATATCTAATAATGTATCATCTCTCAATAGTGTGTCAAGAAGCGTCTCTAGAGGACTATTGATGATTAAAAACATGTTTATTTGACTAATGATGTTTAAAGCGTATCTAATAATGTGTCAAATTGACACGTTCTCAATGTCGTGTCAAAAAGCGTCTTTAAGTGATGATGTATTGACGTTTACAAAAACGTAGCTATAAAAACGTGTCTAGAAGGCCTTTTTCTTGTAGTGACTTTTTCTTTGAATGTTCATTCTGGAATTGAATGTCACAAACAAGACTCATACTTCAGACTTTAAACTGCTTGAATCAGGAGTTGTAGTCCATAGCTTTCGAGATAAAGATTTATTTTGCTTCAAATGTTTTGGGGCATCCCTACAATTATGTTCCCGTCGACAGCGAAGCGTCGGTGGTGACTTCGACAATCTCGAAGATTTGCTGGCTCAGTCTTCGAAGATGCTCATAAAAGTAAGATTTGCGTATGTGCGTCTATTGAGGGGAGTGTACGTGCGGTGTGAGCGTCTGAGCTGTACTGTGTAATAAAAAAAATACCTGCTAATCCGTTGCCCATTGGCCTCATATTGTGCTGAAGCTGATGCGTGCGAGACGGACAGGGTGCGCTGGGTCCCATGAACATCGACACAGGTGATATTGGCTAGTGATAACTAGAAAAATGGCGCGTCGTTGCGCCTGGTTGCCTATGTTGCTTAGCTCGTTGTATACATGGTTACAGCTTAATATTGTAATTGCAATGAAGTTTGTGCATATGCATTACTTTTCGTCTCTTGAGAGAGTTTGGTTTGCATTGATTTTGGCTCCAATGGGAAATAAGTTATTTTGGTGAATAATGCATCTCTACAACTCTATAATCCTGAGGTTGTTGTCTGCCCACCCCTAATCGCGCTAATCCTCCTTTTGATCATCTCCGTCCATTCTTCCGCATGATTCCGCACCAACAAAATGAACTTAACTATTCTATAAAACCGTTCACGTTAATTGTAGGGTTACCACTAATATCTCCTCACCTCACGCCCCTGCCCCCTTCTTTACACCATTCTTTCAGTTATACTAGAAACTGACAAGAGTAAGGGCGGAGATGGCTGCCAATCGAAACTCCTCCACCACTGAGAAATAAAGAGAATAATTAATACCATCAATGCAGCTGTTTCTCTTCCCACCCCTCCCCCTCAAATATTGCTCTTGAGCGTGCCCAAACATAATAGCCTGTGCAGGTGTTTGTACTAGCGCCAGGGGCGGAGCCAGGATTTGGACATAGGGGGGGCCAAGCCGCCCCCCCCCCCCCCCCCCCCCCCCCCCCCCCCCCCCCCCCCCAAAAAAAAATCGACATCACGCCTTATGCATACATAATGACAACCGAAGCATGTGCATAGATTAAAAGGACAACAATTTATGATCTAGACTAGAAATGAATGTTAGTTAATTTGTGTTCCATTAAATCTCTATTAACTTGAATTTTGCTTTGTGAAGGCCAGCTAGATAGTAAGAGTTGGTAATGGCTTGATTATTGGTTTAACTAGGATTTTGAGCCCTACCACCGTAGCTGGAACCAATAATTGTTATAAAAACTATCATAATCCTTCCCCTGTCCACGGTGGAATGAGAAGAAAAGGAACGTGGAGTTAGACTGTGTATGGCACCGCAAACAATTAATCCTAATTTCGAATATTAGCACATTTGAGATTAGGATGACCAGCTACGGTTCTGGATCCGTACCTTTCGGTTCTGGAGCTGGCAGCTGCTTGCTTGGCGGCAAAGTCGGGGGATCACGTCGTTCCTTCTGCGGCGCGGGCGGCGGCGAAGAACGAAGGAAGAAGGATACGCGAACGTGGGGATGGCTGGCAATAGATTTTTCTTGATGGGCCATGGTTGGGCTTCAAGTGCAGAACGTCATGAGGGGGGCCCGCTTCTGCTTATGCATGTAATTAGTGAATAGATTAAGGTGGATCCTCTGATAACGCTCAGACGTTGGGGGGGGGGGGGGGGGGGGGGGCCAGGCCCCTGCTCGCCCCCCCTGTCTCCGCCACTGACTAGCGCCGCTATTCAACTTCGTCTCCTTGTTTCACACACTGCTAGAACAGGTCCTCACAGTTCTACTGAATGTGATTGATAGCTCTTCAACCACTTCTCTAGCTTTGGTGTTTATCAATCATTCAGATAACTATGCATTGTTTAGTACTAGCGCCGCTGTTCGACTTCGTCTCCTTGTTTCACACACTGCTAGAACAGGTCCTCACAGTTCTACTGAATGTGATTGATAGCTCTTCAACCACCTCTCTAGCTTTGGTGTTTATCAATCATTCAGATAACTATGCATTGTTTAATATTTATTTCTCTGAAATTGTTGTGTGAATCAATGGTTCATACATGTACACCCTACACGTCCTAACTTTGTTTTTCTACTTCAGGTTATTTTTTGTCCCTTAGCATGGTCCCATTACCACTCATGACACTCAGGCGCAGATGCATAGATGGTCATGGTTGAAGAGGTTGGTTCAGTAGTTTTGTACAAATATTAATTTTTAACCTCTATTTTTCAACTTTATCCACTCAGCTCATCATTTCCTCAACCATTCCCTAAATTCTTTGTAGGATTTGTTCTACGGCAGATGGATTACACTCTTGCAAAGCACCCATTCACGTGATATCAGACTAGGCTACTACCTCTTTCTCTCTTCTAATCACCTTCATCTCCAACCACCATATGGTTCTAATTTGTTGATTTATTCTCCAATGTTTGATACATGTACATGAAGGACGCATGCATGCAACCCATTGATTCCAAGGAAGAAAATGGAGCATGGCTACCATGTTTGATCAACTATGTATTTCAACAGTATATAGCCATTATATTACATTGTATATATCATCAGTTTCGATTAGTAGGCGAATAGATGAAAGGTCAATTTCATTACTTTTTTATCACTGAATTCTACTATCAACGACTTTATTTTCACATATTTTTTCAACGGCAGATGTTTGGAGGATTACGCCGTACTTTTTAAGTTGCTTTCATATCACCAGTAGTAGTTGAAGGCTGTGGGGATATATGCCATCCTTCAGGAGTTCAGGGGGTTGTTACTTTTCTTTGATGAGATTTTAAAATGACCCCCTCCGAATACATGGGGAAAAAATAGTATATCAACAGCAGCTATATTGAGGCAAAATGACATGTAACTTTGTTACCCTGATGCATCTGATTGTGCAATCAGTTATGAAACCATATTTATCAGGTCTAATGTTATATGAAAATGTTTCTTCCGCAAATTGTTGAGTAAACTTCTGTGCATCTCCAATGTTAGAAAATGCTTGGTTATATTGAATGTTCTCCTCCTACATGTTCCAACATTCAGCAACCAAACACCCGCAGCAACGCGCGAGGCATTCACCTAGTACCAGATATATTTATGGCCGTGACATGGACTTTCAGTATATAAGGAGACAACAAGACATGCATGCCAACATCTCGAAGTGTTGGCCATGGAGGTTTTTACATATTATGGATGGCAATTTAGTAACCGGATACATCCTTAATAATCCTTGTCATCCAAACTTATTGGTGTGTCCCATTTGCATTTGCTTATGTAACCATGGCATGCGAAGATGCTGCAACTTTGTAATAGGCTCTAACCTTTTAATGGGGCCAAAGCTGAGATCTTTTTCCCATTATTTTTTTTTAAAAAAAAGTGTGCCTCATGCCATGTAGACTCGAATTAAAGCCAATTGAAGGAATATAAGGTTGAAGAAGGGGGAAAAAGAAAAGGAACTTTAAATACTAAAATAAATTGCCGATCATGACATGTTAATTTTTGAGTTACAAACATGATAAATATGTATAATTAAAAAATGACATTCACAATTTACGTGTAGTGGCAATGTAAAATGAAATAGAATTATGCAATTACATAGAAAACTAAAGATTAAAATATAAAGTTATATTACAATCTTTTTTATTGTTATGGCACAATTCCCACAAAATCAAGGGATGCTTGGGGCTCTTTTGTTCACCCAATAAATGTTTGAGCCTATCGAGCCTTAGTGTCTTATGTTTTTCTTATATCTAAATCATTTTTATAAACAAATATATTAAGTATGCACAATTAGGCATGCACACGAGTTTACTGAGGTTTTTTTTTAATTTTCATTGATGTATGTATATATAAATAATGCACATGCATGATTGATTACAAATTAAATTGGAAAGGTTTAATTGAAATATGTTGATGGTCAATTATTTTTGAGGGAAAGTAAATGTCAATTATGAGTTGTTAGATATAATAAATCATAGATTAGTTGTAAATAATTGAAGTAGTATATAAAGAAAAATATAGTGGTTTCTTAAAAAAATATTTTATAAAGGGACTATGGACTTCTGATGTAATATGTGGTTGATTTACAAGAAGTACAGGGCATTGTCATAAAAAATACTGTGCCTTTACATTGTTTGGAAAACTACAAGGGGCTGTTTGCAAACGTGCCACGGCCCATTATCCCGGTATTAATATACACCGCGCGTGCTACATTCTGTATCTACCGCGCGCGGTGGCTACTTCGTTTGTTGGGCCGCGTATAGCTTCTTTCGGCCTAGCTTCGTACTAGTTCTCTTCTTTTTATTTCGCCGCGGCATTTCTTCTCGTCGTTCAGCTTCGTCTGCTTCTGGTTGCTGTGGCGGCGGTGGCGGTTCTTCTCCGCTGCGGTGGCGGCGGTGACTGATTCGATTCGGTTCGTACTCGTCGATCTGATGGAGTCCTTGTTGCCATCCCGTAGCATATGTTGTTTTCTAGACCTATAGTCGCCCAAGAGTCCTTCAGATGCTGTGATTAGTTGCTATGGTTGATATGTTCTGTTTTGGTTGGTTCCCGTCATTCTTCTGCAGTCTCTGTTGTTATCCCGTCGCCTGTGTTGATTTCTATATATGTAGTCCCTATGGAAACATTTCTAGATGCCGTGATTAGTCGTTCGGATGCTGTGTTTAGTTGGTATGGTTGATGTGTTAGGGTTTCATTTCCGGCAAGTTGTGATGATGTTATTCGATAAGTTGCTATGGTCGATGTGTTAGGGTTTCATTTGTTTCGATGATATGGGTAATCGGTTAGGGTTTCACTTTTCTAGGTCAGGTCAGGTGATGCGATCAGTTTTGTATTTGATTTCCATCGCATGATTTGATTCCTAGGTTTGGGTGATGAGGTAGTGCTAATTTACATACAATTTTGATTCCGACTAATTGTTCTGTACACAGGAGTGTTAATTTGATTCCTTGATTTTGGGGACAGCTACAATTGTTCTGTATGGAGTAGTGGAAATTTGTGGTTTGTTTATGAGTATGACACTTTTCGTTCATGTTAATTTTTACCTTCTAATAAAGCTAGTAGTACTAAGTCCTTTTCTGTTGTGCTTTGTAGCAATGCATCCACCATTTTGTTAACTGTCATGATCGCGTTAAGCATCGGTTTTCTTCTAGGAGGTTGGCCTCAGTAGCTAATGGATTATCTGGCACGCAAAAGGAGTATGTTGTGAAGTATGGTTTTGGGAACTTACTGGACACCAAGTGGTTTTTAGTTCCAGCACCTTTGTTGGAGTGGGTTATGGATCATCTTATTGTTGACCTTTGCCAGTTTGTGCATAAGAAGAAATCTATCAAATTCACAGAGCTTATGGTGAAACAAGTCTTTGGTATTCCATCTGGCAGTAGCCCTGTCATTTTGCATTCAGTGGATGAAAATATCGTTTCTCACTTCCTTTCATTGAAGTCTGCTTACTGTGCTGACGGTGAAGACAAGGCATCGATTTCTCACGTTGCCTCAATGCTTAAATCTGATGAGGATGAATATTCTTTCATTAGATCCTTCTTGCTCGTTGTTTTCTCTACAGTGACCTGCTCTACTCAGAATTTTGTTAACCTGAATTATCTACCAGGTTGAAAACTTTCAATTGTTGTGCAAATAGAGTGAATTTTTTGACAGGAATTTCATCCAGTTCAGAGTTTTTTTTCCATTGTGTCCAAAAGTATCTTCAATAGTTCTATGTGACAGGTACTGACTTATTTTGGGTTGTTCTTATTCTATGGTTATTCCAAAATCAAAATAATTGTAATATAAATAATTTTCTTACCAGACGCGACTCAGGGATCTTTGTGATGTTCTATATTGAGAACTGGGATGGTCGTGTGATGATAAATTTTGATCATGTAAGCAACTTTCTGAAGTGCCTTTTTTACAAGTATCTTATTCAAATAGTTAAGTATCAAGTGTCCTTCCTAGAAAATAGTCTTACTTTTTTTTTTCTTTTTGAAATGTGTAGGATGATGCATCTGTATTCAGGAAGATTCTCGTTCACAGGCTGATCACATCCTTGAATGAGATTAAAGACCTCAAGGCTGTTCGAGACAACAATCAGTGTTAGCTCAAGTACAGGAGATTGCAAGTAGTTCAGGTTTAAGGATAACGGTTTAATGCTTATGTAAAGAAAGAGTAGTTTCGTTCTCTGATGTTAAAGCAGCTCATTAGGATGTTTGTTCCCCTTTGGTAAACTGGTGTAAGGTGACATTGCTACAAAAGTTGATGACAAATATGGAGTCAAATTCTTCTAGCATAAACTCTATAGTGTCCAAACAGTTAAAATGTTTTGCACATTACTTTGTGTTGTTGTGGGCATTATATTTGTTGTTCTGGAAATGAAATCACATTGTTCTGGGCGCAATAATTGGTTGTTCCGGGCTAATTGATAGTTGTTTTGTACAGGAAATAGTTTGTTCGTGAAATTATAATTATTGTTCTGGCATACAAATTAGTTTGTTCTGGGCACATGTAGTTGTACTGGAGTATCAACCACGTTGTTCTGGGCAAGCAGAAACTTTGCTCTGGTATTTATGCTGGTATAGCATCCTGATTACTATAGGTCACCAGTCACCACAGCCTTCCATTTAAGGCTATTGTTCTAACCATTTCATAACTTGTTCCGGCAACTTATGCATTTTGTTCTGGACAAGTAGAAAATTGTTCTGGGCAAGTATATGGTGAAGTGGTTCGACAACATTCATGGCATTTTTTCTGTCTCCATTGAGGTTGTTCTGGCGCTTAGAATAATTGTTCCGGCTACAAGGTAACGTTGTTCTCTTAATTAGGAAAAATTGTTCCAGCTACAAGGTCATGTTGTTCCGGTGAAGCAATGTATTGTTCTGGCTACCATTTCACATTGTTCTGGGATCAATTTTGCATTGTTCCAGACATAATTTTGGAATTTTAGCTAAAAACTGCTGTTGTTCTGGGCACTAGTAAAATTCTTCTAGATACTAGTTCATGTTGTTGTCGCGCTATAGAAAAATATTCTGGCTAGCAATTCATGTTGTTCTGCTCTTTCTAAAAAAATGTTCTGGCTTGCAGTTCATGTTGTTCTGGTTCTACATGCTGTGTAAATTAGAATTGAGGTAAACGCGCGACGCAACTGAAAAAAGCAGTCGAGCAAATCACGCTGCGCAAGAAGGAACCAAAACAGAAAGAATGGTGCGCCGTGCCGAAAGGAAGGAAGCAAGCGCCGCGCCATAGAAAAATGACCGCGGCCCAGAAGCAGAAATTGCGGCCCGCCATCACGTTCACTTAAAACAGCACGGTGGATATCGACCACCGCGCGAGCGGTGTTGATAGAGCCCCCATTATCCGACCTTGGCCTATGGCCCGGCCGGTGGGCTGTGTGTGGTACCGTAGCTTGAAAAGCTGCTACTCTCTTCTCTCTTTCTCGAACTCTCTCATCGGCTGTAGCCACTAGCCGGTCACCACCGCTAGGGACCTCCGTCGCGCGCGCTGCAGCTCTTTGTGTCACCTAAAGGCCTCAGCAAACAAGAGTTGGAGGACTGCGGCGACGGACCTTGCGCATGGGCATGGCGAATCTCGCCGATGAGTTTGTGCGCGGCGGCCTTGCTTCTTGCCGCCATCACTGTGATCGGTAGGAGGCGACGGCGAGACGGCGGCAGACCGGACGAGTGGCGCAGCATGTGTGATGTATGTGGCTCGCTTCGTCTCCGCCGGGTGGTGCTCCCTCATCGTCGTCAGGTGTTTGCCTGTGCTTCCACTCGTTGCCGGCGGTGATCACTGGATTATTTTCTCACCTACGAGATTTACCGTCGGATTAGTATTCTACGGCTGTAATCTGTTTTACTAACGTGGACATCACCATGTGTGGAGAACGCGACGCGTTTGGAATAATACAGACTTAATAGATTAGCGCGCTTTGCCGCGCCCATTTAGCCTCATGATATGTGTGTATATTAATGAAAAAAGTTTGAAGAAATTAATCACAAAGTAAGAACAACATGCTCGCCGCGTCCATTTAGCCTCATGATATGTGTGCGTATTAATGAACAAAGTTTGAAGAAATTAATCATAAAGTAAGAATAACATGCTTTAATTCTTTATGTTTAGGAGAATAAATTGTTGATTTCCAAAATCATGCCCAATTACCGGTGCTATGTAGGCTCTAGGAGAAGAGGCATCACATTTAGCTTCATAATATGTGGGTATATTAATAAAAGAAGTTGAAAGAAATTAATCACAAAGTAACAACAACATGCTTTAACCTTGTATTTAGAAGATGAATGGTTGATTTTCAAAATCATGCCCAGCCACCGGTGCTATGTAGGACTTAGGAGGACAGGCATCACATTTAGCCTCATGATATGTGAGTATATTAATGAAAATAGTTTTAAAAAGTTAATCACAAAGCAAAAATAATATGCTTTAATTCTTTGTGTTTTAGGAGAATGAATGGTTGATTTTTAAAATCATGCCGACTCACCGGTGCTAGACATCATACAAAATAGCAGGACATCGAAAAAAAAAAAAGCAAAGCAACATGAAGGAGTGTACATGCATATGCTTGCACATGTACATGACACGGCTTACTGGAGGGGAGAGATTTCCTTATCTTTCCGTATAGTTATTGCAACGTTGTACTAGCCTGCTCTCTTCCCTTCTCTCCTCCACCTGGCAAAAAACGACGTGGACTACTGTGAGGCATCACATTTAGCCAAAATCATGCCCAATTACCGGTGCTATGTAGGCTCTGGGAGAAGAGGCATCACATTTAGCTTCATAATATGTGGGTATATTAATAAAAGAAGTTGAAAGAAATTAATCACAAAGTAACAACAACATGCTTTAACCTTGTATTTAGAAGATGAATGGTTGATTTTCAAAATCATGCCCAGCCACCGGTGCTATGTAGGACTTAGGAGGACAGGCATCACATTTAGCCTCATGATATGTGAGTATATTAATGAAAATAGTTTTAAAAAGTTAATCACAAAGCAAAAATAATATGCTTTAATTCTTTGTGTTTTAGGAGAATGAATGGTTGATTTTTAAAATCATGCCGACTCACCGGTGCTAGACATCATACAAAATAGCAGGACATCGAAAAAAAAAAAGCAAAGCAACATGAAGGAGTGTAGATGCATATGCTTGCACATGTACATGACACGGCTTACTGGAGGGGAGAGATTTCCTTATCTTTCCGTATAGTTATTGCAACGTTGTACTAGCCTGCTCTCTTCCCTTCTCTCCTCCACCTGGCAAAAAACGACGTGGACTACTGTCGCTAGCTGAGCTGGGCACAGCTGGAGATGCCCAGCCGCATTGTTTATTTTCTTAGCAGAGTGCCAAGCAACCCACGTCACTGATTGACACTGTAGAACAAAACGCTCCAAAGTTCGTCTTCACGTATATTCACCCCTTCTAAATTTTAGTCGGGTCACATCAAAAAGAATCTTTACATTTAAGACTATTTTAATTAATCTAATAACAAAACTTTTTTGACAGATGAGTGCTAATTCGCGAGATGAAGCTAATGAGCTTAATTAATCTATGTTTTGCTACAGTGATGCTACAGTAATCATCTTGTAATCGCTGCTTAATTACCCTTGTTAGATTCGTCTCGCGAATTAGACGGAGGGTTCTGAATTTATTTTAGTAATTAGACTTTGTTTAGTACTCTTAAATGATAAGATTCTCTTTGATGACCCCTCTAAAATTTAGATGGGGACCGAACACCCCCGAAGTAAAATACTACAAATTCCACCAGCTTTTCTTGGCTAGCATAGCAGCTTGCTCTTGTTCTATGCTCAGAAGCTCAGCGAGTGAAATAATTTTTTAATCCAAGCACCGGGAGCCAGACCTAGCGCCAGGTTCTAAATTTTTGGTTTAGCTCATGTTCGATCCAATGTTTAATTAGCAAGGTGCCAACGGATAAGATTCTCCTAGCACCCTGTTTTTTTTGCAGTGTTACTCAGGGTAGTGACGTTGACTAAGTGAAGTCTAGTCATGTTTTGTATCTCCTTGTAAATAATTCTACGATCATAATACAAACAGATAAATAGTGGTCAGAGATTGTCGCACCTAATTCGTAAAGTCCCACATGACGGACGAACTGAAAACCTCAGAAGCGTACATTCGGTGCAGTTCAGTCATAATTTTACGACAGTACTACGTATGGAGCAGCCCCATTCAATTGGAGCTCAGCCTTCGGCATATATGGCCCATGTGAGCTGCATCGTTACCATTTGCTCTTCAGAAATATTATGATCAAGATGCCTGAACTGATGATCGGCTGCAATCGCCAGCGGATGGAGTAATTCACGATGGTAACCCGATACTTGCCTAGAGGAAAAGAAGAAAGGATCCAGGGTGCCTAGGCCTCCCAATCTGCTGACATCATCACTTGCTCGGGAAAAAAATGGAGGGAGGGCCCAGTGTGCCTCCCGTCTCCACATTCCTCTGTGGGAGGGTATGCTAGATTCAAATAGTGATACAGTTCAGCATTTTTAAAACCTTGAGTCAAGTATTAGACAAATTCAAGAACATTAGAAGAGATCAACATGTTATATATGAATGGTTCAAATGCCGTATTAGAAAGGCTGAAATAGTATACTCCCTTCATTCGGGAATTGTTGACGCCTCCGACCGAAGATTGCACTAGAAAAGAAACTAGCAACTCTGTCCGAACGTCAAGAATAAAAAAACGGAGGGAGTATTCAATACTAAAATGGTACTATTGGACCTCTTTTAATTTCAAGCGACACGAAGGTAGGAACATATCCCAAGAAGGGCCTCGTAAACCCGAATTTATCGGCTTACAAACAGAAGAGGGCGCGCGAGAATGACTAGCTAGCACCAATGCATCCTAAGATGCCGAATGCCAAATCGGTAGTGGATACGTAGTAGACAGCTAGACAGCTGTTATTTTGGGATCAGGCTGCCGTCGTGCTCAGCACGCGCCGCGGCGGAACCCCACGGCTCTGCCGCCGACATTGTACAGCACCTCGATCCTCTGCTGCTGCACGTTGCCAAGGATCCCCGCCATGCGGTCGTTGCCGTTGGAGGCGAAGGCGAGGCAGTTGTTGAGCATGATCCCCGACGGGTCCAGCTCCACGACGGCGTTCCGGTCGAATACCAGCGCGATCCTCGGCAGCCTGATGGCGGCGACGCCGGTGAAGTCGTAGCAGGTGTCGAGGGCGCCGCTTGGTGGCGCCGCGCGGTACTTGCTCATGCTGTTCCTGAACGCCGCGCGCAGCGCCTGGTACGCCGTCGGCGGCAGGCGGGTGACGATCGTGCGGGAGTCCATGACCGTGCCGGCGGCGAACACCGCGGCAGGCACGCTGAGGCGCTGCCCGTTGACGGTGATGGCGCGGAGGAGCACGCGGTAGAACGTGGGCGCCCGCGCGTCCCTGAGCATGGGCGTCACCACGAACCTGGAGGCGGCTCGGCGCGGCACGCCGAGCACGAAGAACCCTTGGCGCTCGGCGTCGGGATGCAGTAGGAGAAGACATTCCCGTGGGTGGCCGCGGTCTGGGACACCAGCGACTCCGTTCCGCCGCCGAGCCCCATGACCCCGGAGCTCCGGCTGCCGAAGCTGCCCCGCTCGGCTCGGCTGCAACCGAACTGGAAGTTGCTGACCGCGCCGCTGGGACGGCCGATGGTCAGCCGGTCGGAGCTGTACGTGCCCGCCGTCGACGAGCCGTCGGCGTAGGTGACACTGTACTGGCACTGGTTGTTGATGCAGCCGGCGGCGTAGGGGCCGAGGCCCCTGCAGGCGGGGGAGTTGCAGGAGAAGGCGGCGTAGGTGGCCGACGAGGCTGGGTCGTAGGAGGACGTCTGGGGGTGGCACTGCACCCACGGCACGTCGCTGGCCGTGTCTAGCAGCACCGTCTGGGTCACTCCCTGGCTCGACCCTCTGCCGCCGGTCGCCGTCGGATCAATGCTCAGCTGCGAATCCTGCTGCTGGAAGTTTATCAGCTGGAGAATGAACACATATAGATGCACTGCAATAGAGATCGATCCAGCACGAGTAATAGTCTAGCGGCCAAATCAAGTTTTGAATTGAGGTTAATTTCCTACCTCCGAACTGGCCCTTCTCGGTGTTCCCAGTTTGACGTCAGATACGGGTCCGTGGTTCAGTACGGTCACCTCGCATGGCGCCATCCTCCTTTTATCGTCAGACAGTCTCATCTGGATGTCGTCGACGCGGAGCTGGTCCTGCCGGAGCAGCTCGGCCAAGGACGGCTTAGAGCCGTGCGACCACGGTGAACACGAGCCATGCGAGAGGCTTAACGGTGCCCACGTGGTGTTCTGAGGCGGAGCCACTGCAAGCCAACCTTCTTTTGTTAGGTTTTCTTATGAGGAAATCACAACTATGGATCCGCGTCTCAAAAAGAAAAACAAATCTATGAATCCTCCCCTGGAAAATCAAATTGTGACATAAATAGGCATCCTTGCAACCATATACTGTACTAAGTACTCCGTAGGTGCTATACGGATGATCGATGACGCACGCACGTACCCATGTGTCCGGAGCAGGCAGCTTTTGTTTCCAGTAAGCTTGTTGCCACGATAGTGTACTCGCGCTCCTCGTCTGCTGCGGCACCGATCATCGGAGAAGAACGGGCAAGAGCAGAAGCAATACTAGCAAAATAACCGCCATGGCTGTGTTAAAGCTTGCGCTATGTGCGTCCTACGTAGGACAAGGCTTACTAGGCGATTCCTGTCGTGCTTCAGTGTGCCCATGTTCCTCGGGTATATATAGGCCTCCATGGGCATAGGGCACTTAATGCATGGCAAGGGCCAGTTTGGTTGCCTATGGCAATTTTATATTTTCTGTGACATCGGTTTGTGAATTGATTCATGGCATGCATAGTTTTAAAATAATGCCTCAGTTTTACGTGCCATGGTTTTTAGATCTAGAAACTAACTGTCACAACCACGTTCTTTAAATAATCCTTGCGTAACAATACCCGAAATTGTAATTCGGGTGGCAACTCTGAAAACCCAATTTTATATTGGGGAATTTGGGTATAAATGCCCGGTACCTGA
Organism: Eragrostis nindensis; assembly: GCA_012490785.1. Taxonomy (NCBI): domain Eukaryota; kingdom Viridiplantae; phylum Streptophyta; class Magnoliopsida; order Poales; family Poaceae; genus Eragrostis; species Eragrostis nindensis. Next base: position 907,036 of record JAAXCT010000118.1, on the reverse strand, counting down.
ACGGCATATTACCCAAAATTGGACTTAAGGCCCATCTGGCATCTGCCCGTTCGCTGCCTGGGCAAGCACGGAAGCATCTTGGCATCCGCCCATTCGCTGCCTGGGCAAGCACGGAAGCATCTTACCATCCCTAGCACCCTACCGCACGTCCCCTGTCCGGCTGTCCTCACCCTAGCTCACTCCCACTGCCAACACCACACACCCAGTGAGGCTGCGACCTCCCGCCCAGCCGCCCCGCACCCATAGGCCAGCAGGCCGCCACCCCGTTCTGGCATTCCGCCCGTCATCCTGCCACCATCCCTCTGTGGATGGCCACCGACCTGTCGTGCTACCCTTTGCTGCTTGAACGTGCTACTCGCCGTCATCGCCATGCGACCTGCTACCCCTGGTCTACCCACCTCATCCGCCATCTGCACTCTGCCTCTGGTCAAGCTCCGGCACCACCTCCAGCAGGTCTCTGGCATCTGCTTGTAGCGGACCCTTTGGCCTGCGCCTTGTACCCTTGTCCGATGAGACAACGGCCAACGACCGCGATGCTCCGACGGGCCGATGGTGCCGGTTGAGGGGGCAACGTGTAATTGGGTAATTCGGGACTATCGAACCCGAATTTTTGGGCCACAGTTAGGGTATCATTTCCTGAAACCCAAAATTTTCTACCCAAATTACTGGCTCAAAATTTTAGGCAAACCTGAATGGCCAGCCCTAGTAATGTAGTAGGAATAGGCTATATATAGTAATGTAATGGAACAGAGGAGTGAGAGTGACGGGGGAATTTGGGAAGGAGCCGGGGATGTGGGCGCATTCTCCATCTTGTTCCGCAAAGATCCAACCCCCCCCCCCCCCCCCCCCCCCCCCCCCCGGGTGTCTCTCAGGAGCATAAACCTTCGTACTTTGGCTGGGTAACAAAAGAGGTGGAAAAAGGTGTGAGGAGAGGCTTTTGTGCTCTGATTATTCATAAATTTACCCCGATTATTCGTGGTTAGTCCATGTGCTCTGAATGCTGCAGCTGCCTGCAAACCGAATATATTTGTTGAACTGCCCAGTTTGTCGTATATCTTTTCACTACAAATTGAAACGTTTGCAAATATAGTCCTTGAATCAAATCACCGTTGCAAATATAGTTTGTTATATAGCCGTAATATAATTGTTGGAAAAGAAAACACCGTTGCAAAAAAGAAATGGACGGTTTACTTGGTACTTATATGATATTAATAAAATAGTGGTGAATGGGATATAGAGATGCTGATTTAGAGAACTGGTTGGAGTGCATTGTAAAGTAGGGAATGAAAACAGGATGAAGAATTCCCCATTTAGGGAAATAGAGAACTAGAAATGAGGAATCGGTTGGAGATGAACTTATAGTCGAAAAGCGCGTATGAATGTCTGTGGAAGTGAGTAGTTATTTTTGCACCTTCGAACTTCGTAGTTGGTGGATGGTTAGCAGGTCATTTCCCCAGCATTTGGCATGCATGAAATAAGAAATGACACAGCCTGCTTATGTCATTTGCCATGATTTGTCTTAAGTTAGATATGAGGAGCTTTGTAACGATATTTATTTAGTGCTCTAAAAATTATAAAAAAATATCTGCCATCTATGCTTATGGAAAAGAGTACTGCTATATGTAAAACAATTTTGTTACAACTCGTTTATAACTCAAGATCAAATCGCTGAATCACTTAGATGATGAGTTATAAATGATCCAATAGTTAAGATACATATGGTTGTAAAAAGGTTGTACATAAATGTTTGTACGTGAGGTATTTCTCTATGGAAAATTGATTGTTAAAAAGCTAGGTAGTTATGGAATCAATTTAATAAGAATATCGCTAAACTATAGTTATCTCTAACAAGAGAAAAATAATGGTCACATTTTCATTCAGCAGGCCATATCACTGTCCAAAACGACCACATTTTATGACAAGAGGGAACATTTAGCACAGTGATGTCCAGGTCCAACATACAAGGACATACTGAGGATAATAATGGACAGGGAAAAACAGAACAAATACATGAAACTCGTCCAGCAGGCCGGCAAGCTCCAAGCAACTTCTACTACACTGTAGTCTTCAAGCAACAGAACACGATGTTCGAATCAACGCAACAACGGAGAGTCATTCATCGGATTGACTGCCCGGCATGTGCGTGCAAGGCACGTCCGGCCTGCTGCTGGAGGCCTCGTCGCCTGGGTACCCACCGACGAAGAGCGGCCAGCAGTAGAACTTGGCCAGATTGGTCCTGTTGATCCCGGACCTCACCTCGGTAACGATTTTGCCATCCACCCGCATCGTCACATCGGTGATGATGTCGCGCTTCGCGTACAGCATGTCGAAGTAGGGCGAGGTCATGTCGTCGTTCGTCGCATCCACCTTACACTCTGAGTCCGCTACCATCTGCTGCGCCACGACTTCATCAACCGCTTGGAAGGCGATAATGCTGTCGTCGAACGGCTTCGATGTCGATGCCGGCGTTGTGTTGTTGAAGAGGTATATGGTGATGTTGAGGAAGTACATGCGGACGCGGCCGCTGGGGTTCTCTGCCCGGAGGGTGAGGCCCAAGGCCACGGCGGCCTGATCCGCCGGCAGCGGCGTCGAGGACACGGAGCCTCCGACGACCGAGAGGCGCAGCGTGTCGGGGCGAAGGACCACCTTGATGGCGTTGACGATGATGGCGACGATGAGCACGATCACCACGGCGGCCACCGCAAACCGTGCGGCGTTGAGCCACCCACTGCCTCCGTCGCCTTCTCGGCCCTCCATACAGGGCGCCTCTGATTAACAGCTGCGCGAGCTTAATTAGCTTCTGTGTCTGCGTCTATGCATAGCGAGATCAGTATGCGAGCGCTTGAGCGCCCATCCATTCATTTTATACATCAGTTGTCAGTGAAATCGATAAGGGCAGCAGGACAAGCTAATTTTTTTTTTTAATAGTCGGTTGACGGATTTTTTTTTTGGAAGGATTCTCTTTGATTAATTAGTCTTTTTTCTTTCTTGAAAGAGTTGGAGCTTGGCTTGTGGTCTCACGGGCTCGAGGTCCAGCTACGAAGAGGACGCCATGGCCGTTAGACTCCTCCATCTTTAAGCTCTCATGCAATCGATCGTGGCCCTGCTTCTCTCTTCTCTACTGTCTTCTTGGTTAAAATTAAAAAAAATGGAAAAAAAGGTTTATTCTCTTGAAAAAGAGTGCGTGCATTGTGTTCGATCAAATACTTGCTAACTACTGTGATTTTTTAATTACGTTTGATTAAGGAACACATTTTGATGGAACTTACTTTTTTGGGCGCCGGGGGGTGGGTGGGGTGGGGCTAGCGGGTGTAGGATTTTCCCACTGGGTTAATTCTTGGCTTACAACTGATGTACATACATCGGTGGTCTAAACTGGAGAAATATTATCTAGGTGTGTAGTCTCGCGTATATATAGTTGTTTATCGAGTTAGTGTGTGTGTATGTGTGTGCAGTGCTTTCCCTGTAATCATTAAAGAAATTATTTGATCACTCACATGTATGCTACTTTTACAGCTATATAAAATCATTTGATTTAATTTGAGCCTTAAGGGGAAATGTATATAAGGAGAAACAGCCTACATAACCTCTCCTTTTTTTGCCTGCAAGATAAGGTTTTAGTCTTATTTTGTAGAAATTTCATTTTTTTCTTAACATCAGTGAATTGGAGGCGAGGAGTCGACCCCATGTAAGCTTTGTTAGTAATTGAAAAACTAATTGCAGTTTCCTTGGCTAATTTGCGAGTAGAATCTAATAATCCTAAGTAGCCTATGATTAGCCCATATTTATTGTAGCAAAACATGGACTAATCATAGGTTAACTAGGATCAATGGATTCTACTCACAAATTACCAAAAGATTATGCAATTAGTTTTCCAATTAGTTCATGTTTAGTTCTCTTAATTGGCATCCAAACGTCGGACTAACCATTAGTCCGGTGGGCTCCAAACAAACCCTTAGGCAGCTCCCATCACCTAGGAGCTGGGCAGCAGTAATTGGTTCAGTGGTATAGACCATCTGCGTTCTGTCACAACTTAAATGAGTTGCGACTGCTATGTATGGTACTCCTAGTAGCATCAGAGATAGGAGTAGACCATCCAATTCATTAATTCAACACAAGCTCCGCGGGTGGATTGAAGGCCTGTTTGAGTGGAGGCCTTGTAAGTTGCAACCGCCTGCAAAAACGTGTGGGGAAATGGCCTGGAAGGTTTATGGTTTTTGCCGGCCCAGACAAGTTTTAATTGAAACCTTGTGGCTGGGAACTTTAGTGAGGATTGTGGATAACATAAATTTGCTTTAATGTCATATATGCATGACTAGGATACAACATTTTTTTTGGCTCACTAAATAACTTGTTTAGATTTTTATTTTCAAATTTAACAAGATTATTAAAAATATCTATAATGAAAAAATCCATTCGTATTTTGGTAAAGAGCAGATAGAAAAATAAAAGAGCTAAGGACAAAACACTCACTGATGACGATTTATTTCCTTTTTCTTAAAGAAATACAGCCTCAGTTCAACTACACACTGTACATAAGATGTCATATACTAATAGGCATCCCATACTAATATCACCATAAGCTTACCTGATCATAAGCCAGAAGTAAGAAAACAAAGAACAAAGTAGAGATAAGGACAGAGCTTAATTGGTGAGAGTAGAGCATCCAGACCGGTGGTGCTTTGTCTCCTTTGGTCTGGTTTGTCCACATTCTACACTATCGCTTGAAGGCAAATTTCTTCAGGACGCGAACCATCAATCCCTGTAACCCATGTGAACTGAGCCGCGCATACATTCTGAAATCTGAAGCTACTAGTACTCCCCTCCCTTCCAAACCAATGCCTCCTGCTCTTCGGCATCCTCAAGCCGTCACCATCTTGTGATAACCAGCGCTAGCGTCTGCCTGCATGACCTTGAAAATCTCTCACCAGACACTCGCTGCGTGCCTGGCTGCCTGCCACTGCGACATGTAGTACTGAAGCATTTGCTCCCCGTACTTTGGCAGTTGAATCGAGTCCCACCAAATTCAAGGCCAGGAAGTCGTCGTTCGTCGGTGCCTTGTTTCCGTCATATGCATGGAAAAGTTGTGCTCGGGTTGCTGAGCAGCGCATGTAGAGCAGGACGGCCGGTCCCTGTCGTGGCCCCTATCCGATCAACAGTATGCAATTATAAGAGAGGACGAGGACGACTGCAAGAGTCAAGAGTGTGCACTGTGCACATCTAACACGGCGACAAATATAGCAAAAATAGGGTGTGAGCTTAGTAATACACCATCCTGTCCAAAATGAAGGGATTGTCGACTTTTAAACATCATGTTTGACCTTTGGTCTTATTCAAAAAATTTATAAAAATATTATTGTTTTTGTTACAATTTGTTTTATCATTAGATATGCTTTAAGCATGACTTATTTTTTTTATATTTTCATAAAAAAATTGAATAAGATGAATGGTCAATCGTGATATTTAAAAGTCAACAATCGCTTACATTTTGGACACGAGGGAGTAGGCTTTACGATCACGTGCATGGAAATGGAATCCTGTAAAGGAGTGACAGATGGATTTGAGTGTCCTAAATAATAGAGTCAATTGCTAATACTTATTTTTATTCACATAATATAAGAGTCAGCATAAGAATTTACTCTGACTCTAATTAATTACTGATCCTACATATCAATAGCTCAATGATTGCTAGAGCATGAGGGCGTGCTTGATTCCCTGCCACAGCACGCCACGGCGAAGCTACGGCGGGGACAAGCTTTTCACGGCGCCGCATGGTTCATGAACAAGTATTGGCTTGCCACACTATTCTCCACTGTTTCCTTCGTTGTGTCTCGCCAAACTCGCGGCGTCAGAAATCTCAGCCATCGCTTTGGCGTCGCCATAACTACGCGTGGCACACAGTGGCCGGGGACCAAACAGGCCCTAACTCTTTAAGAAGAGTTGTACTCTTCTTTTTTCTGCTACCTCTCTCCTCCACTAAGATTTTTTGCCACGTCGTCAACTTAGAGTTTGCTTAGAGTCAACTGTTGGGGACATCCTAATGGTTTGAAGGCCGCGCTAGCTGCATCCTAAAATCTGCCGAGAGGGATCCCACAATAGGAGTACTAAACAAATATACGATGGTCCCGATCATGTGGCGGAGAGAGAAATCAGAGGGTAGATTTGTTATACGATGGTCCCAGTATTTGGCGGATGAATTAGAGGCGAGTAGGCGACCCCATGTGAGCTTTGTTAGGCAGCTCCCATCAGCCTGGGACCTGGGCAGCAGTAATTGCTTCGGTGGTACTCCCTTCGTTCCATTATATTTGGCATTGTAGGTGTGGGCACGGAGATTAAGGAGAGATACAGATGTATTGGGAAGGGAGAAAGTTGCATTAGGAAGTGAAAATGTCAATTATTTTGGGAAAACTAGAGTAAGCTGGAATGCTAATTATTCTGAGACGGAGGGAGTATATTATCTGCGTTCAGTCACAACTTAAATGAGTTGCGACTGCTATGTATGGTACTCCTAGCACCCCTATGACATCAGAGAGTAGGAGTAGACCATCCGATTCATCAATTCAACACAGGCTCCCTCGGTGGATTCAGCATCTTGTGATAACCAGCCCTAGCGTCTGCCTGCATGACCTTGAGAATCAATCACTCTCACCAGACACTCGCTGCGTGCCTGGCTGCCTGCCACTGCGACATAGTAGTACTGAAGCATTTGCTCCCCGTACTTTGGCAGTTGAATCGAGTCAAGGCCACGAAGTCGTCGCCCGTCGCCCGTCGGTGCGCTGTTTCCGTGACATGGAAAAGCTGTGCTCGGGTTGCTGAGCAGCGCATGTCGAGCAGGACGGCCGGTCCCTGTCGCGACTCCTATCCGATCAACATTGTGCAATTATAAGAGAGGACGACGACGACTGCAAGAGTCAAGAGTGCGCACTGTACACATCTAACACGGCGACAAATATAGCAACAATAGGGTGTGAGCTCAGTAATAGGCTTTAGGATCGGGTGCATGGAAAATGGAAACCTGTAAAGGAGTGACAGATGGATTTGAGGGTTCTAAATAATAGAGTTAATTGCTAATTCTTATTTTTATTCACATAATATAAGAGTTTACTCTGACTATAAATTAATTACTGATCAACAACTCAATGATTGCTAGAGTCTAACTCTTTAAGAAGAGTTGGACTCTTCTCTTTTTGTGCTACCTCTGTCCTCCACTATGTTTTTTTGCCACGTCGTCAACTTAAAATTAGCTTATAGTCAACTGCTGGGGAAGTCCTAAATGGTTTGAAGGCCGTGCTAGCTGCATCCTAAAATCTGCCGAGAGGGATCCCAGGATAACGAAAATACGATGGTCCCAATCGTGTGGTGGAGAGCGAAATCAGAGAGCAGCACGAATTGTCTCCTTCCGCAAGTGCCAGCAGCAAAAATGATCCGTCCATCTCGCACAGCTGTCTGCTCATTTAATACGAATCTGAACGCTTGTGGTTAGAGGAGCGTCCAAACCATTGGTTGCAGTCCCAAGCTCTGGCACTGTTTGCTAATGTCATGTTCCACACGGCACTTGCTCAAAATAAACAGCGTTTACATACTCCCTTCGTTTCAAAATATAGACAGTTCTGGGTTTGAACATGGTAACTAAAAAGAGGTGGAAAAGGTGATGGGCACAAGAACGATGAGGAGTGAAGGAGGAGAGAGATAGAGATAGGCACATGAAACGATGAACTGAGAAGGAGGAAATGTGCATTGGGAATCCAGAAATGTCTATATTTTGGCAAAAGTTTTGAATGCCAAGGATGTCTATATTTTGAAACGGAGGGAGTATACTACTACAAAAATGATTTTTCCCGACACGCGCGGATTAACATCACAGGTGGCTCTAAAGGGCAGGCGCCTATGATAAATCGTGGACAGGCATTATAGGCAAAACCGCCTGTAATAAGCTGTTATCACAGGCGGTTCACTAAGTGAACCGCGTGTAATAATGGCGCCAGTTATTACAGACCGCCTGTAATAATCCTATTATTACAAAGTGAACCGCCTATAATAATGGGCCCCATCATCAATGGCTACGTCCAGCCTTTACCCAAAGTCAGAACCGCCTGTTCTTGTAGCCCTGTTCATGACGTCCTCAATTGTAATCAAACAAGGAGGGAAAGTTTTGAATTCAAATTCCTTGAAGGAGCAAGCTCTAGAAGGTAAGGGCACCCTATGCTTAGCTTCTTTTTGTGTTTAGATCTATAATCTAGGACTTTTTGAAGGTCCATTTAAGTGTTAACCTAGGTTAGTTTTAAGCTAATTTGAACCTAAAATTAGTCTAATTTTATAAAATCTTTAGGCAAATCTTAGTCCTTTCCACTAGATCTACTTGATTCTAAGAATATTTTAGATTTGTTGGTCAATTTTGTAGATCTAGATGGTAGATCTAGCTAGCGAGGGGGAGAGAGGGGTTTTTTTGGTATTTTTTTAGGGTTTTGTTGGGGTTTTTTTTTGAGGTGTTGTTTTAGGGGTATTTTTAGGTGTTCTTTTATTTGAGGTTGGAAAATAATTTTTTTACTTAGGTGTGATTAATTCATAATGAATTTATTTTTTTTACGTTCGTAGGTTACGATGGATGACAGAGAATGAATGTACACATCGCCGAGATTTGGACAAGCATACATCAATGAAGTGTGTAAATTCATGCAATTAGCAGAGGATGACGCTTTGAGTAGGAAGACAGATGATATTTATTGCCCTTATCGTAATTACAAGAACGAGAAAATGTGGAATAAGCCAAGTGTAATCAAGTCACACTTGATCATGAAAGGATTTATGGATGGTTACACGTGTTGGTTGAAACATGATGAAAAGGCAACATGCGAGACAGACAACACTGGAAAGAATGGAGATGAGATGTTGGAAGGCGACATTGGTGTCATGATGGAAGGGGACGTCGATGTCACGATGGAAAATCATGACGAGTTCGATTTGGAAGAATTGCTTCGTCACACATAATCCAAAGTTATGAACTATTTTAGAGGTTTTGACAACCTGGGATCATTACAGAAGGCTGCTAAGGAAACACTGTATCCAGAATCTAATGGATGTGATTTGAAGTATACGCTTTTGCGCTCTGTGCTTGAACTTCTACGATTGAAGGCTAGCAACGGATGGTTAGATAGCAGCTTCACGGATTTACTGAGACCCTTATCAGGCAAGCTTCCGAGGCCCAACCTGTTGCCCACCACAACTTATTATAAAGTGAAGAAACTTATTTGTCCCCTGACTTTAGGTGTGCAGAAAATACATACATGTCCAACTATTGTGTGCTGTACTGTGAAGAGTATGAAAACTTGGACAAATGCCCAGTATGCAAAGCAAGTCGTTACAAAAGTTATGTTGATGTCGAGGACGCAGATGCTTCTAGAAAGTCAAGGATGACACATAGTTGTATTGGTAATGCCAATGAAGAAGATGGTTCCTCCAGGAAGAAGACCCGAATTCCTCCAGGAAAAAGTACCGAAACGAAAGCTTCTACTTTTCGTACTTAAAGTGTTGCTTCTACATGTGGCACTGACAGGGGATCAACCATCTATACTGTTTAATTTAGCTCTTCTTCACCAGGCCTCTGCAGGAAAGCCCGAGCGTGAAACTGCAGGAACAGTGCGCGTGATTGCATGTGAGTCAATTGCTGTCCCATCACTGCTTCATCGAATATTGAAGTGGCGACAGGCAGAATTTGCTCCAAGCAGTGAGTTAGGTCGATCCAGCGGCCGACGGACCACGTCCCACCCACCAAATTAAAGGCTGTCGCTGCCAGTACTCAATGTCTTGTTCAGCCACCCTTTAGTTGTGATGTCCTTGGCTCTGCTTTATGTAGGTACGGGTCAAAATATTTCTGAGCAATTTCAGCTCCTGCTTGCAGTTGTTTAAAAAATGTTTTGATCACTAGAGTCTTCACTACTCTTTCAGATATCTGTACAACAGAGACATATGAGAGTCTATAACAGCATAACATTTGAACAAACAAGGACATCATAACTGAGTGCACAGAACGAAGAAACCAATGACAAATTTCACAATACTGAACAAGCAAAAAAGTTGAGTAACAAATAGTGTAACAGTATTGCTATAGTCAAATGAACTAGCATAATGCAGGCAAGACAGCACAGTCTTACAATAATCCAAAAAGAAATGACACTAGAAAAATAGATAAAATACAGGATACATCACATGACTTCAAGGTCTCAACACTAGTTCTTCCCATACATGTCCTGACCTAGGAAAAAAATTTCGGCGAAATTTCACCGAAATATCTGATATTTCACCTTTTCCGGTGAGGTCCGAAAGAAATTCGATATGAACAATACCAATGCAATTTTGTTCTTGACCACCTTCATGAGTCTAAATTGTGTTGTTTATGTATGCATCGTGATGTTTTATAGATTTGAGGCAATATGTTGTGAAATCATGTCAAAACTTTTTGAAAAATTCAAATTTTGTTCGTCGAAATTCCCGAAATTTCATGTTTATCGGTGACCTCCGAAATTTTTTTATTTCCGAAATAGTTTTCCTAGGTCCTGACACTTCCTTGTAAGCCAATTGAACTTAACTCAGCAGTGGGATAGGTCATAAACATCTCCCTTTGTTCTTTTTTTCACAAACAATTCGGATGCAATGTAATATTCATTGCTCTCATACCCTGCACCGCAAGCAAGAACTTTGTCCATTACTTCTTTGATGGTATATTTTCCATCTTTCTTGGCAACAAAAGAATTGGCTGAGGTAGCAATACTTGAGGCTTCTTGCATAAACATTACTGTCCCTGTCTTTTGTTTCTTGCCTTTATCTGGAACCACTGCTGCTCTTCTCTTGCCACTCACAGGATTAGGAGAGATTTCAGCGATCGACATCCTCCTCTTCTCCAACATCAGCTCCATCATCTTGTACATCAACATCGGTTCCATCTTGTCCAACATCTTGATTACCAGATGGGAGTACTGCTGCATTGGCCCCCAAGGAGAGTAATGGTCCCCTCCATCATCAGTAATATCAGCAAAGTACTGTTGCAGTTCATCTATATTTTGAAGTCCAAGTTTCCTGAGCTTGCCACAACCTGGAATTTCCTGAAAAAAGCAATAATAGCACATTAGTGCTATGAAACTTAGCGGTTTGCATAAAAGCAGCTATAGTTCATACAAACCACTTACATGTCTAGTTTTCTTCCACCATTCATCATCCATGAAGGTTGTACCCTTGAACTATCCCAACGACAACCCGTCTGCTTCAACATGAGCTTGTTCCATACCCTGAAATCTTCATAACTTGTCCCACTTATTCTTCATGCATGTGAGTCTTCTGCAGGACAAGGCCAGTCCTCTCTTTGAACCCTTTCTCAACCTCAGAATATCCAACTGCATTCAGATGTGTGCTTGGCCGGTTTCCTTTCCAAATTGTTCGGCAAACAACTTACAAAGGATCCTAGTATTCTCAAGATTCCATTCGATTTCAACCATGTATATCCACTCAAAATTGCGAATCAGATGCAGTGTTAAGTTCATATTATCCATTAAAAAAATTCAGTGACCATCACTGTGTACAGAACAACATATCATATATGCGTTTGGGTGGATCCAAACATTCTATAACAGTACACACAACACAGGCTACCATTTATGATTTATCATGAGTTCTGCATGACAAGTATTGGTTCTGCAAGTTGCTATATGCATCCATCCACACAACTCTCCTAGACTCTCCAATTATGGCAGAGAAACTACCCTAAACAGCATTCCACAAATACAATCATGACCACTGCAGCTGGAGCACATATTAAAACACTAATAGTTGAAGGACTAAGTCTAGATGGCCCCTCAAGTATGGGCAGTGGATCACTTAACCCCCTCAGCTATTAAACCGGCTAACTTACCCCCTGAGCTTTGTAATACCATTTACTTCACCCCTAGGATGGTTTTGCTGGTATTGCCTAGTTGGCACGCAACGCTGATAGAAATCCCATGGGACCCACGTACCTTTTTATTGTTTGACCGATCAGCTCATACGATGAGAGGAAGAGCTGGTCGCACCCTCCACTTCTCTCTCTCTCTCTCGATGTCCGCCTGATTAAAAAAAAAAGGCGTCGATCTCCGCCCCCATGCCCGATGCCAAGTCTGCCACTGTGAGTTGCTCCCACTCCAGCTACAGCGGCACAACAGGCGGGGCGTCTCTTCCGGCATGTTCAACAACAGCGCAGCGCCGACGAGCCTCATCGCCTCTGCACGGCGCTTGCTGGCTGCTGTTCTGCTCAAGGTGGTTGCCGGTGAGCTGCAGATGACGTTGCGCGGAGCGAGGACACCATGCTCCCGAGGCGAGGTCCCCCTTTCTTCACGCTGGCGCTGCAACGTCGTGCTTGTGTTCTGCGAACGCAGCTGTGCAGGGTCCACGCGCCTTGCCTGATTGCCTCCCGAGATGGAGCAGGAAAACACATGCTGATCGCCTTGCCGTATCCTACCGCGTACATGTTTGGCTGTAGGAATCGGTATGCAACAGCCATAGCCCAACTAAGGTCCCGTTTGGAAGCGGAAAGCGATTATCAAAATCTGGATTTTGTAATGGAATTTCAGAAGCTAGCTTTTGCCCAAAATCTGGTGCTGCCGTTTGGATACCTGCTATCAGTAGTTACTTTTCAGGAGCGTCCATGGGACCTGCTTTTTCTTTGCATTTTTTTCCCAATATTTTTTGCGCAAGGCTAGCGCTGCTCTTTCAACAACTACGCAAATCTGTTCTCGGCAACGTCTGGCGCACAACCAAGGCTCGAGCGCGGAGCACACGGCAAGGCCAACTACGCAGGCGTCGTGGAAGACGAAGTGGGAGCGCGGGCCAAAGACGCCCGCGTGGTACGCCATCCACTCCCGCACCGCGCCGCGCTGAGGTTGCCGTACAGCCAGCGACGGCCGTAGTAGAGGTAGTTGTACTGGTGCGGGATCGACTGGAATGCGCCTCGTCATAGGCACCCAGGCCCCTTCCAGGACCAAGATTCGCTCGCGTCGGCAGGTGAATTCCGTCGACTCGATCTGCCGGAGCAGTCCACTCGGCGCTCGAAATTGGCGGCGGAAACTGGATCGGAGTGGGGTGGGCTACTACAAGGGATCTTCGATGAGAGCAGGAAGGATGCGAGGCGAGTGGATTTGCGGCTGGCAGAAGCCCGAAGTCGTGTTACATGGAGGTGATCTGCGGGATCGATCGATTGGGGTCAGGTGGTCAGCGCGGGCGGAACCATGGACGGGATGAGAAGGATCGAGGGAGGTGATGGCAGATTCACGTTATCTTTTCCGAAGTACGAGGAGCAAAATTGTAATTTGGCCGTCCAGTAGCTGCTGAAAGCTCGCCCGCTCTAGCTTCTGAGATTGTGAAAATCTGGGCGTCCGGATTCCAAAAGCTGGACCAGAATCGGCTCTGTTTGGAAGAAGCTCAGCTTCTGGCTTTTAGATTCTAAAAATCTAGGGTCTTCCAAACGGGGCCTAATGTACATGCATGGAGACACAGGTCCATCACTAGGGGTACTGCCCGCACTAGCGCGACACTGGCATGAACTGCCCGCACCAGCACATGAGTTCCAGGATGACCATCACGTCCTTCACAAGGCTGAGCTCCTCGACGGGCATGAGCTGAGGTTGAGCAACATGGCCAGCTCGTGGCCTAGGCGTGCAGCTCCCACACCTTCTCCTCGAACCTTTAGGCGGCGGTTGCTCCCTGTCTGACGAAGACAGCATCGACGTTCGGGCAGGGGCGCTGTCCTTAAGGGCAACTGCCACTGGCTGCTGCAGCCTATGGTTAGTCACCTTCAATATTTCGAGAGCTAAGGGAGAGGATGAGAGGAGGAAGAAGGTTTCCAGCAAACAAAACCGCCAGCAAAATCAGGACAGGGGGTGATTTAGATGGTTTTGCACAGTTGAGGGGGTAGAATACCTGATTTTGTAGTTTTTTGGGGGGGGGGGGGGGGGGGGGGGGTTAAGGAGTCAACCCACCGTAGTTTGGGGGGGGGGGGGGGGGGGTGATCTAGACTTATTCCATAGTTGAATGACAGTATTGTAGCCAGTGAAAAAAATTTCGGCCGAAATTCACCGAAATTCGGCGAAATTTCGTTATATCGCTGTGGGCGGTAAAATTGCATACCGGGCCAAATATTTCGGCCCAGTTTAAATTTTTTTCTGTTCCAGCACAGCCCACATGGCCCATACTTCCTTCTGTATCCGTACAAAAGTCATCTGAAACCCTAGCCACCGCCAAATTCATTTCTCTCTCCTCCTCTCCCTTCTCCCGTCCAGCCGCCGCAACACTCCCTCCTCGTCACCTCCCACGCAGATCCCGCGATGGATGGTGCTCCGTGCCTCTCTGATGGCCTCACCGCGAGCGCGTGCTTGAAGTGCGGACTCATCGGCAAGGCGGCGCCCAACTCGTCCACGAGCAGTCGCATCCCCTGCCACCCGCCGTCGCGCGCACCTAGACCCTCTCCGAGAGCGGTGCTGTGGTCGTGGCCGCCCACGCGAACGCCACACCGGTTTTCTCCGACACGGCACTGATATACTCCAACGGGAAGGCCGCATGGTGACGCTACTGGCTCCTAAACTGGTCTGCTCCAACGCAAGGCACGGATATGTTACGGAATACAGGAGCTTATTCCTATTAGAAATGGTTTGTTTGTCCGTATTGTGGTAGCAAAGCTTGCTGAAGTAGTCCTCAATTTCATTTGCAATTCATGCACTGATTTGGTCATCCAGTTGCTCTGTTTGTTTCTATCGCCGAAATTTCGCCGAATTTCCCGAATTTCGTTCAAAATTTTCGTTATTTTTCAGACCAAATTTCGGATAATGTTTGGCCAAATTTAAAAATTCGTTTGAGAAATTTCGTCCCGAAAATTCCGAAAATCGACGAATTTCGCCAATTTCGGTCTTATCGCTTGGCTCCGAAAATTTTTAATATCGAAATTCTGAACACTGATTGTAGCTGCAAAATATTTGCATTACAGGCGGAAGGGTTCATTGATACAATTATGTAACTGATAAACAAACAAGCTGACAGTAAACACACCTTTAACAGGGAAGGGGCGGCCTGGGCGGAGGGCTCGGTCGCGGCCTGGCCGGAGGTCGCAGACTGGGCGGAGGTTGCGGACTGATCGGAGGGCGTCGACTTGGGTGGAGTTTGCAGCCTGGCGCAGGGCGCGGGCCTGGGATGAGTTCGCGGCTTGGGGGCGGGAGCGGGCCTGGCTGGACGGCGCCGGCTTGAGGGGAGGCCGTCGGCCTGGCTGGACTCCATGGCCTGGGGTCGGCCGGGTGACCGAGTAGGTCAACGACGGCAGGATCCGAGCCCTGCAGAGGGGGCTGCGCTGGATGCGAGGACACCGTTTCCTCCAGGGCGGTGTCTCGTTTGCCCGGTGGCGGCGGGATCTAGAGGTCCGACGGCTAGGGTTTGGGGAACCAGATTGTTAGCGATTTCTAGTATACCATTTTATATGCCAACTGCGCCTTATTTAGAGCATAAATGTCATGATTATAGGCCGTTAACCCTTGATAATAGCACTATATTTGTATATATGTCGTTCTGGAGATTTATTGCAGAAACAGATGAAAAGGACGACATTCTGGACATTGTAGCTGATCTGGACCTGAAGAGAGAAAAGTAGCAGAAAAGGCTTACTGTGCCGACCGGCACAAGGCACTTCAGGGCAATCGAGGCTGACCCACCATTCAGTTGATTTGTAGAAGGAAGTCACCCGAACCAATCTTTGCGGATAATCGTCACGAATAGATAAAAGATACCTGAAGATTTAAAACAGCAATGCAAAACTTAATCTCGAAGAAAACTGATTCGGAAGGCCCACATGGAAGCTACCTAGGACTCTGGAACCGACTTTGAGAGGAGACCGAGTTGGACCCGAGGTGTGCCGATCGGCACGGGGACTCTCTTTCCGAGATCCTTTTCCTTCCGAAGCACAGCCCTATACAAACCTGTAAAAGCCCTAGGGTTTCGGGATCCGCCGCCAGAGGGACAACACAGCTAGTAAGTTTAGAGCCACCGGGGCTTGCCCCGTTATTCATGTTCTCTAGTTGTTAGATCAAGAACCGTTGGTGCTAAGAGGTGATCCATCAAGGTAGGCCTACTAGATGGTGATGTATCTTGTACTATGTATTATCAAAGTATGGTTGAATATGTGGATGAATGGTTTTGATTATTGCTTGCCGGGATTTTATGGTCTTTACATGCACTTGTTCCTACGCTTAGTGACGACTAAGTATTAGATGTTATTTTAATTGTGGTGGCAATAAGAGGTGAGATTCATCTCTCACTATCTCCATTGTGGTTAAGATAATATCGGGATCTTGTAATGCGTCATAATTGCACATTGTGTCTGTACCTCAACGCGCTGGAATATGCGAGATCCTTGAGATGATGTGTAGATTGGGAAGCGGCCACCGATTACGGAGGTTGGTCGTGACAGGGCTCGACGGAAGGGAGTTTCTTCCTACCGATCTTCGATTATCAATAATCAAGTAAATCCGTTTATGATGCTATTTAATTAAGCTTTTTGGTTACGATCTCAACTAGCAGACTTTGGCTAACTTACCCAGTGATTTAATCAGGTTCCTTAGGCTGTTCAAACAACACTCGGACAATTCAGACTCTGTGCCGACCGGCACACCAGTTGTGCCGATCGGCACATTCCCCAATTCTCCCAAAACTCACGCTCACGCTCACTAGAAAGCCTGGCTAACTTCTTTTACTGATAATTCTGCTGAATTCCCGGGTCTCTGTGGTTCGATTAAACCTTGGAATACTCTTCTGGGGGAAAAAGACTACAACTGTACACCGTGCTCTTGTTGTATATAAGTGGGTGCGTAGATACGACCAACAAGCTTTCTTCGGGAGGGATTCACCCTCACGAGCTTGGAGGAGGAGTACATCTACACCAACATCCGCGGCCGCATCGTCTCCAACATCGACATGGATGAGGAGTTCCTCACCAAGGTCGGGGTGTGGTCGGACCTCCGACAATGCCTCATCAACCTTGGGTGGGAGACCCTCCACAACCAAGTGAGCAGCTTCGACATCGAGATCATCACCGAGTTCATCACCACCATGCGCCGCGAGACGAACGAGCAAGGAGACGAGGAGATCAAGTTCCGTGTGCGGGACGAGCCCTACTCCATCGAGATCGGGGATCTCTCCGATGCTCTCGGTGTCGATGGGGAGGCTCCCGCATATGGAGCGACGACTACGGAGCAGCTCGACGCGTTTTGGCACCGCATCGCCGACGCGAAAGAGCGCAAGAGGGGCACATCAAGAACCCCCAGATCCAAATTCTTCACCGGTGGATGGCCGCGCGCACCACCGGCCGCCTCGACACCACCAACATCTCCGACACGGACTTGCGTTGGCGCTGCAACGCCATCGCGAGCCCGTCCAAGTGCAACCCCATCATGTTGATGGTGGGGAGTTGGTTTAGCCAAAGGGCCAACCCTAAGGCGAAGCTGGCTTTTGGAGGCTACCTCCAAACAATCGTCTTCAAGGTCACCGACGGCAACCTCATGATGAAGGACGATTGCTGGATTAGGCCGGCGCTCATCGACGAGTCTATGGTGCGCGGGAAGACCATCACGGGGAGCGCCAAGCTCGGCTACTACGTCTGCGGCACCAACATCAAAGTCCCCTGCCCCGAGCTCGGCCTCTTCCTCCCGAACAAGATCGATGGAGGGAATTGGCCCGAGGCCGACCTCCGCGAGCAACACAAGGTGACAAAGAGCAAGCGCGGAAGGAAGGAGGTCATCGAGCAGTCTTCGGCGAGCGCAGCAGCAGCGGACTGGGATAGCTGGGACTCCGCAGCAGCTGCGCCCAGCCAACCGACGCAGGAGGCGCCCGTGCCGGTCAGCACGGGCTTCGCGCCGGTCGGCACAAACCCAAGGTATTACGGAATGCCTACCCTCAGTACTTCCAGGGGGCACCCTACTATGCTCCTGCAGGTCCTCCGGGAGCAAACTTTGCCCCTATGCATCAATACATCGACAACAACATGCAATACGTCGAACGCATCGACAACTTGGAGGGCGAGATGCGGAGCAACACCGACGCGATGATTGATGAGTTCGCAAGATTGGAGGCGGCATACTACGGCTTTGACTACACGCAGCCGCCCTCATTCGAGTAGTGTGTTGTGCACGGCACAACTTGTATCGGTTTCCCGGTTTGCGTTTTTCTTTCCCTTTCGCATTCCCTTTTATTTATTTACTTATGTGCGTGTGAGCGGGTTGGGAAACCATGTATCGGGTGTGTTTAGTTTGTTTGTGTGTTCTTATTTATGCAAGTGTGCTAGTATCTAGTTTTATTTATGCAAGTGTGCTAGTAGTGTGTTTAGTATGATACATCATCATGTACTCCGAACTTTCAAATCCAATATGATGATGATCTTTATGCTTTATTTGAAAAATGATACGAGTATGTATGTCTATCTTGAGAAGTGTTAATGATAATCGAGCGATGTTGAGCACAAATAAAATTTCGAACTTTCACTATAATGTCGGCAAATACTTCACATATGGCGTAATTCGTTTCAAAATTCCCATGCAAAATGTAACAATAAGATCAATTTTGGATGACATGACTTAGTACCTATTTCTTTATAAAAATTCAAATGTTCTTATTGTGAGCTTTATAATCACTCCGTATCATTAGATTACGCCTACCAATGCCAAATATATGCAACTCAAATTAAGCCTTTGATTGGTAGAGACTATGATTGATAATTGAGCTCGGTTAAGATTTAATTCTTCGGGTATGAGACTTGAAAAATTGGCCATGTCTTTTGCGTATCGTGATGATTTTCTAGCCTTATTTTCACTTGAGCTATGCAAATTACCGCATTGGAATTATGCATAATTCGCCGAGTATCCGATACTTCAGAACCAAATTTCTTGATTCAAATACCAATCCTTGACCACATTCTTGGCTACAAATCTGACACAATTGTTCAGATGAAAAATCCAAAGCAAGTCGGCAGGTACAGACCTTGTGCCGAACGGCACACTGTTGTGCCGACCGGCACAGAGAGAAAAAAAAAAAGAAAAAAAAGGAAAAGAAAGAAGGAAAAAAAAGAGAAAACAAAGTCTGTACCTTGCGCAGTTTTGCTCGGGACTAGCAAAAATTTAAGTGTGGGGGGAAGAGTGAATTCCCTTGAATTCCTATCATCAAATAGTAGCCTAGAATTTCTTTTTCCAACCATGTACACAATCAATCTTTGCTTGTACATGCTCACTATTCTAAAGGTGTGAGTTTCTTTCTCAAAATTCAATCCCTAATGGCCTCTTTGACAAGTCTCCGTAAAACCAATTAGAGTTATTTCTTAGCTTTGCAAGATGTTGTTGATTTCTGTCTATTTTTCCTTGAATTTCCTCACCAAGCTACTCATATTGCCTTACACATAAATATCAATAAAGTAGATTTTAGGCGAGTGATCGAAGTTAAGTTGTTCAAACTTCATAGTAATTGACTTTAAGTTATGCTTAATCCAAGAATATTGTCACTGTACCTTAACCCAATTTACTTACTTATGTTAAATTAATTTAGCAACTTAAACCCTAATTAATTTAGGAAATAATTCAGACCAAAGTATGATTAATAAAGGTAATCACTGACAACAGAAACCCACCACTTCAGTTACTGAAAATTACTTTAGTTAATATAGTGTGAATGACTGTCCGGTCATGTAATTAAACTAAATAGTATCATTTCATTGCATTTGACTTGCATGTTTTCTTGTCATAACGTGTAGTAGCAGAGATGACCCCGGAGCTGTTGGACTTCCAGCTGCCGGAGCAGACTCAGGAGGAGCCACTGACTGATCCTCCTGTTGAGTTCGAGCCGCCTAGTGCCGTACCTGAGCCAGGCAAGCCCCGGTGCATTCTGTCCTATGTTTTTGTTTCCCTTTATCACTATTGTAACATCCCTGTTTTTAATCAAAGCTTAATTCCTCTGTATCACCGTAAAAGTAAATGAATTGAGGCATTTAAGTTCAAAAGAAATGGAATCAAAATTTCAAATCAGATCATTTAACTCAAATAATGTCAAATATGAGCTGAATAAGAACATAAAAAAATACATAAAAGTGGGCCAAATGATAATTTATTTTGGTTCCAAGGATCAAGTAGAATTTTGGAGAATTTTCTAGAATTTTATCAAAGTCCTAGATATTTTTAATAAATCACGTGCTCTTAAATCAATTGCTGCCTTCCAGTAAGATTTATTCAAAAAATACCGAATTTGAAAATCTTCCAATAAAAAAAGTTTTTACCCTTGAGTTGACCTACTCTCATAAAAAATCGTAGAATTTTTGGAGGCTTGGAACTTAGTGTTTGGAAGGATTTCTTCAGCAGCATTCAAAATCCTTCGAAAAGTCAAAAGAAGACGTGGGACCGTTGTCTCTACTCTCTCTCTCACGCTGACCTCCTCTGCGCACGCGTACTTGAGTGCAGCAAAAAACCAGCACGCCACCTTCTCCTCCTTATCCTCTCCCTCTCCTCTGGTCAACGCATCTCCCTTCTTTCTTCCTTCTTTCTCCCCTGCAGCACCATTGCCGGCCGCCATGGCCACGGAGCGAACAGCTCAAGCGCCTGCCACCCTCCGTCACACCTTGTCCCAAACCGCCACCACATAAGGTTGCGCCCAAGTCCCCCAAACCTCCTCCTGACCTATGTTTTCTCCTTTCCGCGTGGAACAACGAGATCGACGCCAATTTACATCATGGCCGCCGGGTGAGCGCCGGCGACATCGCCGTCAAATTCCGCCGCTCCGGTGAGCCCCTCCCCGTTTCCTCTCACGTGAAGCTTGCCCACACTCTCACCAACCTTCCTGACCCCTCCTTCTCCCATCTCTGCAGCCGAGTTCGCCGAAAAAAGGTTCTTCTCCGCCGCCGTCCGCTATGCGCCGCCACCTCCACGTCGACGACCCCCTTCTGGCGCTTCCGTCGATGAGATCTACCGCCATGAGGTCCGCGCCGACAAGGCGATACTCGTGCTCGCCCCACCCCTTCCTCTCTCTCTCGCGTTTGGCCGGAACACGCGCCGCCGTCGCCACCTCTCGCTGCCGGTCGTGTTTCGACCCCCGCCCACGTGCACACATTGAGGTCACGGTGCTCCCCTCACCACCTCACGCAAGTCACGCTGCTCCCCTCACCACCGTTCGCCGGGAACACGCCGCCGCCGACGCCGCAGCCGTGCGCGCCGCGCGCCATGACCTAGCTACAGTGCCGATCTCTTTTTTCTTTTTCATTTCTCTGAAAATTTGAGACCAAACGGGGGTCTCTGGTAGGATGGATTGCGAAGGCCGGGCCTTCACGGTAGTAGCCCCGTCTGTATCGACTAAGGACCATTCGTTGTTGACCCTGTTGATCAAGTTTGAACGTACTGACCGCATGCTGGAGTTTATGGGGCCCATAAACCGATGTAGCCTGTTGCGCCCTGGATGTCTGGTGAACACCTACTCTTTCTATCATGGTACGTGGGAGAGAGAAAGGATAACATCCCGTGCGGATCGTACATCTGGGACGGGGATCGCGTCGGGAGACCCTTTCTCGAGAGGAGTAGGGTTTGGTACAGCTTGTGGTGTACAGCGCGAATGGTTGTCACATACGACTGTAATGGTGCGTATGTGTCGTGTGTGTCAGGTTTCTCCTGCAGGATGTACATCGATGCCACTGCTCTCGGATATGAGCACCTACTTGTCAACTGTGTCACATCATAGTAATGCTTATGGAACTTGTTTAATGATAATTGTTGCGTTACTTAATTACTGTACTACTTGTTTGCTACGTTTTTGTTATAGTTGTTAGCTGCAAAATATGATACTTGTTTAATTACTAAACCTGAGCTAAAACTTGAAGTCAGGACTCAGTAATTAGCGCTGTTTTTGCACGTCGAGTCAGCTTTACCCCTTATGGCCTTTGCATACTAGGAGTCGGTTGTAGTTGACCTATTGATAGGTAAGTCTTGCTGAGTATTAATTGCTCAGGGTTTGTGATGCCATAATTTGTGTGCAGGTAATGAGTTCGCTTCCGCTGACGCTTATGGTGGAGGCTACCAGTGGGAGGGACAGCCACCTGAGGGTTGGACAGTCCATTGGGAGCCCGAGCAGTGATCTTCTCCAGGTCCACATCGTAGATCTTCGATGTGTGGCCTTGTATCGTCGAGTTTAGATGTTGTATTTGAAGACTTCCGTTGTGCTACTTGCGTGTTTTAAATCATTTGACACTTGTTATAATAACTTAAAGACTTAATTTGTGCTGTTATGTGATGTACTATCTGTGTTCGTTCATCCACACTTCCGACTTGATCCTGTGGAAAGCGGTAACGCTTCAACTTCATCACGGTCCCTACCTCCTACCCAGTGGGGGAAATCCTCCGGAACCCGGAGGCCATCGAACGCGTCAGCAAATGGGTCGAAGAACTGGCTCCGTTCGCAATCAGCTTCATGCGACGCGACGCCATCAAGTCGCATGTAGTCGCCGAGTTCCTTGGTGATTGGACACCAGCCCTCGAAGGACACCTCCCCCAACCGGCGGAGCCCGCCTGGGTCATTTACACCGACGGAGCCTGGGGGGCTGCGGGAGCAGCAGCCGGAGTGGTGCTGGTCTCACCCGAAGGGTGGAAGTCGCGATTTGCGGACCGGCTGAACTTCGAGTCTACCAACAACATTACAGGATACGAAGCCTTGCTGCTAGGGCTCTGCAAGGCCCGAACCCTGAGGGCAATAAGGGCAATTGTCAAGATATACTCGCAGCTGGTCGCGGGTCACGTGGAGAAACACTTCTAGGTGAAAGACAAGACACTGGCGTCCTACATCAAAGTTGTTCGCTGGCTCGAATAGCGTTTCGCTGGATTCACGGTCCGAGAATCCCACGCTTCGAGAATCTAGAAGCCGATGACCTCGCGAAGGGCGCCTCCCAGCGAACACCTTTCTCCATCGACGTCTTCTATGAAGAGCTTCTCGTACCCGACACCGCCCCGACCAGAGCTCACATGGTGCAGGTGATGCACATCACCTCCTCCGACTGGAGGACCCCAATCCGAACCTCCCTACAAGGCACCCACCAACCCGCTGATGACGCCGAGTGGCAGCACATGCAACAATGGCGCGGAGCCACGTGCTCGTCGATGGGGTCCTGTACAAGGCCGGAGTATGTGCGCCCTTCCTTAGGTGCCTAAGTAACGAAGAGGGGTTTGACCTTCTCCGCGAAATGCACGGCGGTCTCTATGGCTCACACATCGGCACAATGGTCCTCATCGCCAAAACCTTTCGGCAAAGTTTCTACTGAACCATGGCCGCCAGAGAGGCTGAAGGGTTGGTACGCACCTATCAAAGATGCCAGTTCCACGCTAAGCACCCCCATCGCCCTCCGACGCCCTTGGACCCCATCGCGCCAACTTGGCCACTTGCTGGTGGGGGATTGATCTCGTCGGGCCTTTCATGAAGGCTCCAGGCGCCTCCAAGTTCGCGGTCATAGGAGTGGAATATTTAACCCGCTGGATCGAAGCAGAACCCCTCGCCAGGATTACCGCGAAGGCTGTGCACAAGTTTGTGTGGAAGAACATCATCTACCGCTTTGCTGTGTCGAGACAACTCACTATGGACAATGGTAAACAATTTGACTGCAGGTCCTTTGGGTGTTCTGCGAAGAAATAGGGATCAAACCATGCTTCGCCTCTGTTGCGCACCCCCAGTCCAATGGGAAGGTGGAAAAAGCCAATGATTGTGTCATGAGCGCACTGGCGGAGCGCCTTACTGCGTTGCCCAAGGGCAAATGGGTGGAGGACTAGAGAATGTGCGGGTCCAGTTGGCCTAGAAGCATGATGTCTGCCCTATAGGCCAGGTCCATCTGTACGATGACTGTAATAGGCCTAGCGCACGGTAGACTAAGAAGACTGTAATACCCCTGGGAAGAAACCCAGTGCCAGGGGTAACCATGTAACAAGCCTAGGGGGTTTTGGGGGTGATAAATACCCCCCTCATAAATGAGAACGGACAAGACAATTACATATATTTCAAAACCCTAGATCTCACCCTGTCCTCCTAGGATTGGGTGAGAACCTTCTTGGTTTCTTGTCTCACTGTCTAAAATTTTCATATAATACATATTTGGTGTCATAAATGTTGATACTCTTCTCTATGAACTTCGTCAAACTTAAGATAGTTTGACTTAGGACAAATCTGGAATGACTTTCTTTTTGGGACAAAGCTAGTACATATGTCAAGTTTGTAGGCATACTAGAGCTAGCTCATTAAAGAGATTATCTTTATGTTATCTATATATGACACAGGTAATTAATTTTTATAGATAGTAAGGTGACATATATCGTAGGAGATGTCCGATCCTAAAGTAATAGCAGAGAGACACCGTTTGCACAAACGCTATATGTTCCGTGCAGTAACAACTGTGCAGTGCTGCATGTGAAATAGTGATATTTTTACATCGGCTGTGCAACCGCGCTACTGTAAATTGACGCATGGATAGTGGATACAAAAGTGCCACTACATCGTAGAGACAGTGCATGAGAAGGCATTTATGTGACATTTTAGTAAATGCCTCTACGAGTGTCTAGAGGCAACAAAAAAGTGTCTCTAGTATATAAACAAGTTGCCTCTACGGGTCAATTCTCTTGTAGTGAAATTTACGCATGGATAGTGGATGCAGGCTTCAATATCTCTCCTGCGTGCTCCCGCGATCGTTGAATTGAACCGCGCGTCAGTTAGATACGTGCCACGCATACCCATACCACATCCATGGAGCCACGGGTGCCCGGGCTGAAGGCTGGCACGAACCCCATGTTCTACGTCGTGGCGGCTCTCACGGCGACGCTCGCCGTGGCGGTCGTGGTCACCGTCTTCTTCGTTGTGCTGAGCCCGGCGCACATCAGCTTCTCCGTCGCCCACGCGAGGAGCAGCCGTGGGTCCAAGGACGGCGTCTTGGAGCTCGTCCTCACCCTCGCCGCCAACAACACCAGCCAGCGCGCGGCGGTGAAGTACGAGAGCATGTTCGTCGACGTGAGCAACAGCACGGGGCCCCAGCTGGGCACCTGGATCAGGGCCGAGGTGACAACGGCCATGCCGCTGAGCCAGGGCCCCGCGAGCGCGGTGAACGTCGGCGCGAAGCTGTCCCTGGTGCCGGGGACGGTGACGAACGCCTTCACCGGCAACAGGACGAACAAATCTTTCTCCGTGACTGTCACCGCCGTGGCGAGGTTCAAGGTCGGCGTCGCGAGGACGAGGCTGTACGACATCAAGGTGTCCTGCGGGCCCGTAAACTTCTTCGCCGGCGACGGAGCTGAACAGAGCGGCGGCGCCCCATCTCGCTTGCCGGTCGCTTGCGTCTAGTTCGTCAACACCGGTGTGCTTGGACAAGCAATTAACGGCGCAGTCGAATTATATTGTGTTTTCTTTATTTTATCTTGTCCACTTCACATTAGCGCCGCCTCAGTGTTTTGTTTTGCTCCGGTATGTGTTCGTTCGTTAGTCCATTGCCCTTTTCATCAGTTGATCTTCTAGTCGTTTTATCTCATATATGTACTCAAACCTTCTGTGCCTCTCAGTGCCCTCACCGGTGTCTAGAAAAATAGAGAAATATGCTAGAAATTCTGAGAATAAGCAAAACATCTAACCCTTAATTAGCACCTCGTCTAATCTCATGGTAAAATCCAACTGTTAATCTCCTCCCTCGCATCTGACCCCAGCTCATCATCTAATCTATCTCAAAATCCTAGCCAATCTCCTTACCGCTACCTTAATTAGCCGCCAGCCATGCTCACACCCCAGCTCTAGATGCATATGGTGGCCGCGAGGCACTACAACGTGCAGGCTCATCTGCCGTACGTGATGGACGTTGCACCGGCAACCACCACGCACGCTACCGTCGGTCTCAATCCACGCAGAGGATGACAGGCAGATGAACGACACCACGACCTGCGCCACTAGCTTCGACCTATTCCGCTGCCGGCCAGGTAGGCCTGCTAATGGGTTGAAACCCGCTCCATACTCAACTCAACTCAAAGTTATTTAACTCATTTTCTCAACCCAACCCCATCTAAACCTCTACTTCCTCAACCCAAGCCACCCCGCCCTATCATACTAATGCACTCACCCAATATAGGTTTAACCCATAGGTTTGGCCATGGATTCGCCATGGGTTCATGAGTGGTTGCATATATGCTGGACTTTGCCTCTGGCTCTGGTCCAGGCTTATACATTTATATGTGAGACCCACAAGTTGATCTATGCTTATTAATTTGCATAAAGTAGCTGACCGTCATACCGAGTCATCTCTAAAAATTTCAGTTGATTTCGACAAAAAAATGAGGTGTGAACGCGGAGTTTTAGTTTAGGGTCTGGTTTTTGACGTGGGTCCCACATATAGATATAGCCGTACTGATTTGCACAGAGTAGCTAACTGTCATACTGAGTCATCTCGAAAAATTTCTGGCCATTTTGGTGAAATTTTAAGGTGTGAACGCGAAGTTTTATTTTTAGGGTCCCGCTCTTGACGTGGGTCCCACATATAGATATAGCCGTACTGATTTGCACAGAGTAGCTAACCGTCATACTGAGTCATTTGGAAAAATTTCTGTCGATTTCGATGAAATTTTTAGGTGTGAACGTGAAATTTTAGTTTTAAGGTCTGGCTCTTGACGTGTGTCCCACATATAGATATAGCCGTACTGATTTACACAGAGTAGCTAACCGTCATACTAAGTCATCTGCAGAAATTTCTGTCGATTTCGATGAAATTTTTAGGTGTAAACGCGAAGTTTTGATTTTAGGGTCCGGCTCTTGACGTGGGTCTCAGATAAAGCTAGAACCCATTTCGACCCACCCCAACCCACTCCAACCCGCATTTATGGTAAACGCAACCCACCCCGAACCACTAGCTAGGAAAACCATTTTCATCCATCCAAAATAAACCCATATGAGAACCCAACCCATACAACCCGTTTCAACCCTCCCCATTAGCCGCCCTGCGGCCAGAAACGACGCTGCCGCCAACCGGGGTCCAGGTGCAAACCTACGATCAGTGGCGCAGCCAAGCGGGCCTGGCAGGGGCCATGGCCCCCCTATGCTCCAAAAGTTTACACAAATTCTACAGATTTTTTATTAGATTTTGCTAAAAATCGCTTGTATTTAGCCTCTGCTATATGTGAAATCGAGAGATATAGCTTGCTTGGCCCTGCCAAGTTTCGAACCTAGCTCCGCCACTGTCTACGATGCAGCGAAGGGCGTCCTGGCTTGACTTCCAGCTCAGAAGCCTCAGCCCATAGGCAGTGTTGAAGACTTGCAGTTCTCTTTGGGATGCTTGCTAAATTCTAACCAATGTGGATCACTTGATCTCCTCCCTCGCGATGTGTGTCACTTGCCTCAATGTTGCAGGCTTGCAGTTCTCTTTGACTTGCAGCTTGATGCTTTCAAAATGTATGCATGCTCAGTGTCTAATTTATCTTCCTTTTCTTACGATAACTATTTTTTAAACAATCTGAGGAGAATATATTTGTTCTTTATATTCTGGACAATCAATTTGGAATTCGGTAAACTTCGACTTAGCTTGGAGTGGATCAGAGTTAACTGGTGGTTGTAAAAGCTGAAATGCATCCTTTATTTATGTTGGCAGATTGGAGAGAGAGAGAGAGAGAGGGAGAGAGAGAGAGAAGAATAAAAGAGTATATGGAGGCTGTCGCGCAATGTATTGAGGCAGGTATGTTCAGTTCCTATGATCACTTCTCTGTAATTTGTTTTTGCACACAATTTACACATAGGGGCGGATCCAGCAGGGGGCTGGGGGGCTGCAGCGCCCCCCCCCCCCCCCCCCCCCCCCCCCCCCCCCCCCCCCCCCTTGCATTTGATCTGGATCCGCCACTGTTTACACATGTTGTTAAGAAGGTGCAGCTGGTATATATCTGATGTTTTTGGGTAAATCATGCATATGTGCATATCATTTTTCATCAAACTTCCATTATCAAGGGAGGGAGAAAGAACGACCAATGCAAGGTGGTGCTGTTTGCGTTGTGTGTCAATCCGTGCATCAGTCATCAGGTGCCTATTATATGCTGATGCGGCTCAGATGTTATAATGGCCAAGCGAGGTGAATAATGAACCTAACACATTTTTCTTTAAAACATGGGTAAGTTATTCTCCGAACTTGCTAATCCTAAATAGAAATATATTTACATGGTTAGTTTCAGTCTGATCGATCTGAGTTTCATTGGTAGCTTCCTTCTTAAGAAATTTGCAGAACGATGTACAAAAGAATATGGTAATGAAAACTAGAAAATGTTTCCTTCTGTTATTTATACTCACATGAATAGAAGTCAAAATTTAATCTTACTGCAAACAGATGTTCAAGTTCCTTACTGCAAAATGCAGCAAGGTTTACGTTACGAGAACTGCTCCGATGGAGCTCTTTTCGTAAAGTAGCACGAATCTAAAAGCAGCCAGTCAATTAATAAATTTTTATCTATTTTCCCTATCCCTCAACAGCGTTCATCAGCCGGCAACGGCGTTCTGTTCCGCAGCGGCGGCTTGCGAAGAACGCCAATCGGGGATTCCTGCGGGGCGACGTGAGGATGCCAATCGGGTTCCTTATTTGCAGTGGTCGCGCGTGGTCTATGTCATGTGGCGACGCAGAATAACCTAGTCTTCAACCATGGGAGGAAACCGCTATTCTCAGAAATTTGTACTCCGGTGTCCCGGATACGTGCGCGACGCCTGTATCCGTAGAGCTCTTTTGGTGTCGGTTCACTTCCTGAGCAGATACGACGCTTCCGGCTCCATTCCACACTGTGGCGTTTGGTTCGGCTGCGGGCCTCATTTATGGGCTGGCATGCCTCTTCCAGGCCCATGCCTCAGATTTCAGTTTCCCAAGCCTCATGGTTCTCCAGGCCAGTGCTGAATGGTTTTCTCTGTTTTCCTCTATAGGGCCGTTCGACTGGATCATCTTTCAGGCCTATGTGTGTCCAGTTGGGCCATATCTCTTACTTCATGGCAGTATTAAACGTGAAAAACAAAAGAACACATCCATGCAGAGGAATAAAACCTGCACCCTCCGATGGATAATTCCACGGTCTTAACAGCCAACCTGTCGCGCTCTTCGAGGAGTTGATCTCAAATATATACATTCACTAGCAAAAGTGCCCGTGCGTTGCCACGGGCTGACCGAAAAAAATCATGTAGCAATAAATTTGAATTTAGTTATTTTAGTACCTCTTGTTTTTTGTTATATTTTCATGTAATTGTATTGTTACAGAAAAAGAAATCCTATAACACAAAGTTTTTAAGCTGTGTCTTCGATATTAGATGACGCATAATTAATCGTGCAATTTACTACTATTTAATTTGGACTATTCTTAGTTGGGCCGGTCCATAATTTGGACTATTTAATTTGGAGATCAGAGTTTTCGACTCCAATCGTTGACACTTCAAGCTTTGCTATTCTGATAACAAACATGCAGCCATGCAGGTCCTTGCATGGGCCATCAACACACCAAACAATTGACAAATATTCAATGAAAAAAAATGAAGCATCGAGTTCAAATTACTGTTACCCCCTCCTGTTTGATAGGAAAAAAATTTACAGTTACCCAATTCGTCAGCACCAAAACAATCAACCAAATGATATTTCTCTTTACAACCGATCGCCATCACATTCATACCCGTTTGCCTTTTTCCAGAGCCAAAGAAGGAAAAGAAATACAATCGTTGAGTCATCCACGGCCGAGGCATCTCTCCGCTGGATCCAACTTAGAAGAACTGGGGCGATGCTTTGTAATGTTACAATATTTTGAATTTCTTTATACTTTTAGTGAACCAATGGTGTAATTCTGCAGACACAGTTGAAGGGTTGTATCCGCTCAACAAAAAACTATCTTTTTAGTTTGACATCAGGCTACTATTGCAGCTTTGTCACAATTGTTTCTGATTAACTGTTGGCGGTTCTTATGCGTAAGATTAATTTTCATTAATTCCGCATGCGCACGGAACACCATTGTAGCACTTCACCTTGGAGTATTCCAGGGTTATCGTATTTATATTTTCCGCAGGGAAGTAGAGCTTATAGGATATTGAAATGTAACAAAGTAGAGTACTTGTCATAGAATAACAACAACCATACTTATAGCAGGGGTAAGATACATGGAGTATATTTTTGGTATTTTTGGCACTCAAACAAGTAAGCTACACCTAAACTACAGTTAGCGGGTTAGTGGTTAGCAGGTTAAACTGGGAGGACAACGAGATAGGGTTAAGGATTCCTAAGTGTTTATCTTACATTTACACTTTCTAGCAGATAGTCTACAAAGATTATTTACTCAAGAAAAGCATGGCACATACAAGTCTATCACTTCGGGGCACTGTCGGTCCAGGGCATTAACCGATACTGCTAGTTACCTACCCTAGAAGCTTCAGCTGTTACGTCCACTATAAGACTAACCCGAACGTGGTGGACTGCAGAGACCGATGCAGCTGTCACATGCACTCGCGGCTACCACTAACAAATCCGTGGGGTTAGAAAGCAACTCGTGCCAGACTAGGTTCTAAGCGCCACGCCTAAATCTAGCCCAAAGGAACTACTCCTGATCAAAGAGCAGTCTATCTAATTCCGAATCGGTAGGGCGGCGCCAAGCGCGGACGCCATCTCCGACGGAGGCACATGTCTCCCTTTCCAGACATAATCACAAATCCCGCAATAGATATCATATATGCCATAACTTAGCAGAATAAATAAGCTAAGTAAATAATCTACTAAAAATATATAAATAAAGATAAAACTAAATAATTAATTAAATAAATAAAGGTACTAGAGTAAAGATACAGAGAACTATACCAGTACTCCGGCAGAATTTCGGAATCCCAACAGAGCTCTCACTCTTCTCTCCTCTACTCTAACTCCCAGAGTAACACTACTACATAATCTACTCTACAACTACAAAATAAGAAATGAAAGAGCTACTTGAATGAGGTGCAAGTTGAGCTGCTGCCGAAGCCCGCCTTTTATAGCCTCAGGTAACGTATGGGTATTTGTAGGCAGTGGTGCACCGAAGTGGAGTGGCGCGGCCGCCAAGACAGGCCGGTCGGCCTGGGGGGGGGGGGGGGGGGGGGGGGCGGCCGTCCCTTGTATCGGTTCGGCACCGCCTTCCAGATCGACGCTCCAGATTGCCTCCTGATGGCGGTAAGTTGGTCGGTTGCTTTTCGTGGGGGCGGCAGGATCAACGTATGGGCCACGACAAGGCCCAAAGCCTGCTCCAGGTAAGGTCGGTTTTCCTTTGCTGGATTGGGCTGTGAATTCGTCGTGTGGAGCCTGTGCAAGGCCCACTGGAGAAGGGCCGTGGCCTTGTGGGGTCAAGTGAGGCCGACCGGCCTGCGCTTTTGCAGCACGGGCCCACTTTTCTCTATAATTCACTCCTGCATCCAAAACTCACCAAAACTTGTGGAAATTTATTATCCTAACCTAATGTGCACAGAATCTTGGTGAATTACCTTTTATTTACCGGTATGTTGGCGGTCATTTCATGCTATAACAGCCGCCAACATTAACCAGATTAAAGGGTGACTTTTTAGCACAAGAGAATATCAATCATCAAGATTAAAGTTTCAACAAGGTAAATCAAAGATTCAAAAAATAAAAATAATTTCCTCAAAGTAAAATACTGAGCGAAGAAACAAAATTACCAATGGAAAAAAAACACAAACCAACTACTACTAGAGACTAAACCTACGGTCCACAGAACTTTATAATTACCAGTTCATAACTGCAGTGTGAAAGAACTCTCATGTTTATGTTCTCCATACAAAATCTAAACATTAAAATTAGGGAGGTGGTAATCAACCTTGAACCAATAAAACATTGCAGTGTGAATGAACTATTAGACCCAAGTGCTTCTAGAACTTTCATGTTTATGTTCTCCATACAAAGTCTAAACATTAAAATTACAGAGGTGCTAATCAACCTTGAACCAATATAACATTTCGATAAGCATGAGAGGCTTGACTGGGAATGCTCTGAAACTGGAATATCACTTCATAATATAGATGCCCAAAGAATTAGCATATTTGATCTAAGCCAATAAAAGAAGATAAATTAATATTCACGATGATCCACATTTGGTGAGACAGATTGATGCAGTATGAAAGAGCTCCATGCATATTATCACATTGTGAGATTGCTACCTCTGGCTTATCTAGCCTCCTGCATTCAACAGCCATGCCCATGACCTGTTGATATTTTTTTAAGATTATTGCTGTATTGCAATTTTCCTTAAACTAGATTTTGGTTCAGCGCACAACTACGGTACAGAACCAGCCACTGGCAGGATATAGTCGTTGGAACTGTGTGGATACTGGATAGTATACCAAAACAAGAAGCATAAGGAGAAAAGGAAATTGCTGAAAGATATGTGACACATGACAAGGTACAACTATCGCTTCAAAAATAATTTGTTTGAAATTTGAAAAATGTATATTTAAGTGGCAGATCCAGAATTTTTTTAAATAATATCTTTATTGTCTAGAATTACAGAAAAAATATATAAATAAGAGAAATTACAAAAATAATACACTATCGAATGTTGGTTGCACGAAAATTGAATTTTCGAACATTGGTTGCCCGAAAATAGAGTAGTCGACTACTCTATTTTCGCGCAACCAACGTTCGAAAATAGAATTTTCGTGCAACCAATGTTCGACAATGTATTATTTTTGTAATTTGTCTCACTACACCATGGCAGACCTATGCCGACAGTCACTACTGTAGGCAAAAGGCGTCTATGCCGACAGATAAAGTGTCGGCAAAGGCTTTCCCGACATAAGAAAAACAGTCGCGGTAGAAGCAGTCGGGAAAGCCTTTGCCGACAGTTAATACCTACGCCGACACTTCACCTGTAGATAAAAAGGCAACCTACGCCGACAGTTAACCTTTGCCGACAGTTAGACTTCTGCCGACAGTTAGACACATTTGCCGACAGTTATGATGTTGCAAAAGGACAGTAGGGGCCCATTCAAACAGCGTTCCCATTTCACAGCACTGACCATTAAAAAAAGTTATCACTATGAAACAGAAGCATAGTTGTTCCGAATAACTGTCAATATTACCACAGTACTAGGTAAATATCACACAACTCGTCATACCACCCTAGTTAGCGTATGCACAAGCACTCATTTTAAATTAGCTATAAAACTACAAATTGCCATTCTATTTGAAACTGATCCAGGTGACACCATCACTCAGATGCATAGTCTGCATTTCTCCCAATTGCTAGATTCAATAAGAAAATTTTGAACATGCAGCAATGACAGCATAGGAAAAGATCATTTATGTTATGATTTACAGTGCACTATACACAAGAGTGTAGTCAGAGGCAAATATATACTCACAATTGAATGGGAAGCCGATAGCTATTTAGTGATAGACCTGAAATTTCTTCCGAAGTCCCAACTGAAATCAAGAAAAAAGAAACATTTCAGGTGCAAGAACCATAGCACAACACTTTTAGCCGGCAATACTTAGAATATATAGCCATTTTCGAGCCAAGGTAAGATAATTTTTGTCTTTGCTGAACAATTGTAAGATATATCAGAGCAGAGCATCTAGCTTAATTCTAGAAGTACTAAACAAATCTCACATGAATAATCCATCGAACACATGGTATACAACTCATTTAGCGTCCATAGCATGAGTAAAGAAATTTCGTGCTCAGCTTAACAAACAATAAAAATAACTATCAAGAGTTTTTTTACCCTTACCTTATTTCTGTATCATACTTGCGACTACTTTTTCTTGCCTAGCCAATAGGAGTTACAGGACAACACCAAATCAGCAACAGCCTGGGCACAGTACGGAGCATCTAAGCTCCCTCCCTTCAAGTATACAAATCCAAATTAGGAATGACTAAAATCTAGCAGAATCCGTGCAAACAAAGTAAACATATCCAACGGATTTACCCACACACAGATAAGGGAAGAAAAAATCCCATCGAAATTGCACACACATCCAGATCTGTTTCTCGTTAATGCAAAAGGGAGGTGAAACCGTGAGACTCACCTTGATTGAAGAATAGGATGAACAAATTTAGTTGGGGAGCGAGGATGTCACCAACCTGTAGGTCGCCCGCACCACAGGATACAAACCATGCCGGGTTTCTCACAACCAATCTCTGAGATCGATGCGAACATGTAGCTGGAGGGGATGGGTGGTGTAGTGAGAGAAGAGGCGGGTGGCTCATGGAGATAGAAGTGATGCGGTGCAGAGGAACAGGCGCAGCGGCAGTGGAGATTGGGGGCGCGGCGGCTGTGGAGATTGGGCGCGCGGCGACCGCGGAGATTGAGGGCGGCGAGACGAAAATGGTAGATGGGCGAGCAGCGGCGCTAGGAGGAGCGACTGCTGGGCAAGGCGAGAGGCCGGACGGTAGCGAGAAGTTGGGGTGGGCAGTGCGCCGGCGCCTGCTGGCGGCGGCATGGCCTGCGGGGCGTGGCGCTCGGCGGCGGCTGGGGAGCGGTCGATTTGTGTGTGCTGCCGAACGGGGAAAGGTAGGGTTAGGAGTGGCCAGTTATGTGGGCTGGGCGCTTGGCGCAGCGTTTTCTGAGTGGACCCATCAACCAACGCCGACACTTAACAACGATATGCCCACAGATGCTTAGACTTGAAAAGCTACGCCGACAGTTAGAGAAACGCCAACATTTAAGCTGTTGCCTTCTACAATTATTGCCGACACATATGCTGAAGTAGAATCGATAAACATTTACCTACAGATAATTGGTGAGTGATGGGCTACCTTTCCCTACACTTCACTGTCGCCAAAAGTGTGCCATGGTGTAGTGTCTGATTTATATATTTTTCTGTAATTTTGGACAATAAAGATATTATTTAAAATAAAAATTCAGCAGATCCACCCCAGCACAATGTATGACAACTGTATATTATTCATTACAGCTGTTCCTAGCGATTTGCAGAAATGCAACTCATGGGATGGCTTAACATTCTTCAGAGCGAGTACCCCCATTTTACTCATGTTTATAGTGCACTTAAGTACAGATAACTGAATCGAATAAACCTATGAAACGAACAGCAGGAACAAATGGATTCATTGTTGCCAAGCTGCTTACGTGTGCATAGTATAAATAAAAGGAATGTTAAGCCTAGTTACCAAATATGCAGAGCATGGGAAGCGAGATACTGACCCAAGCGGAGAACATAAACACAAAGACATACTAATCAGATCACTGTGTCAAACTGTCGATGACCTCTTCTAGCTCATGACTGCTACAGATGGACAAGATTAACGCCCATGGTAAATAAAAACTGATACAAGCTCATGAACAGGAACACAGCACAAACAACATTAGTGAGTTCTTTTTTGCGTTTTGTAACATAGATATGCAAATAATCCATCTCCCAAAAGAATAAAACATATGCAAAGAATCAAACTCACAATGTCAGGGCACACCAATATACAGACAACAAGAACAGTTGAATGCTCACACTGTCATTAGCTGTTTTACAAAACGTGGAGAAGGGTTCAACGCTGTGGTAGAACAAAAACACGACATCGCGCGTCCAAAAAAAAAAAAACTGACATCACAGCCATCAAAGAAAACAGGGTGCATTGCCTATCCAATAATACTTTAGGCGAACTGTTATGTGCATGGATTTACCGGAATTTGGGGGAGGAATAGAGGATCGCCCGCGGCCTAGAAGAGGCCAACGGCTCGTCGTAGTAGCGGCGGCGCAGCAAGGGAGAGGAGGAGAGGCGGCTGCCCTAGGGCAGCCCGCCCTATGTGCGTGGAGAGGGAGGCGGCGGCCAGCAGGCCGGCGCCCAAGCTAGGGCAAGGTGAGGAGAACCTCAATTATCCTTGCTTGATTTCTAATGGGTACAGAGGGCCTCTATTATATAGAGGAGACTCGACTTAACCCCTAAGCAACCTATTACAATATGAAAGGTTATGAAAATATCTGATTTGCTCAGAGGAGAAGGAACCTCCCCTGGCTGGCGGCTGCTACAGTACCGCAGGTACTGTTCATGCGCGTGAACAGTACCCTTGGGCTGTGTTGGGCCGGCTGGCTGGGCCGTCTTGCTAGTTATTGGGCCATGGACCACTTCTGGGCCATGACATCTCTCCCCTCCTTTACATGCAGCTCGTCCTCGAGCTGCTATCGGAGGAGAGCTCCATATTCTGAGAGGTGGAGGCCATGGCTGAAGTCCGAGGAAGCCCCAAGTTGATGAAGGTGGGCTGCTCCAATGTTGCTCCACTAGACAGCGAGGTGGTACCGTGGAGAGTTGATGAAGACCTCCTTTCGTCAATGTACAAAAACGTCGACGTAGTTGTCCCGTAGTCGAAGGAGGTTGCCTATTGTCGGAGCGTCGGTGTCGACGAAGAAGACCATGCCAGCGCCAGTGATGATGTTGCTGAAGATGTTGTCGAGGTTGGTGTACTCGCCGATATCGTCAGAGTTGTCCATGGCCTAAAGTAAGGCGATGAAGATAACCATGTGTACCACGTCCAACATGTGCATAGTTGGAGAGAAAACGTGGCTTGCATTCCATATTGCAAGATGAATGATATTCTCGTCCATTGAAATGCCATTCTCCACGTTGCTCGTCCTGACATCAACATCTTGCCTGCAAAGAACAACCATGGTGGTGCCGGTTGGAGAAGACACCATGGTATGAGGTTGTTACGGATGCCAACACCATCATAGCAGATAGACATTGGTCCGGCTGTCCATAATTTATTGCACAAATAGTCAGAAAGTATAATATCATAGAATTTATTTTTCTGACCTGTATCACTGATGTTGGAGTTCATGGTGACTTTGTGTCCACTACTAGCTGGGATGTAACAAGCTGATGATTGTCCACCAGGGTCATGCACCATGAGCTCGTGCCTGATTGAGTTCCCGAATATTTTGTAGCCATCATAAGCATCATGGCCGGAAAAATAATATGTTCTAGATGCCATGATATAATTAGCATCGTAACTCCCTCTGCCGAACCTCCATCCTTGGAGTTGTGTTGCTGGTAAAGAAACAAGGATGAGTAGTCCGAAGAAGATATAGATGAAGCTCCCAGAAGACTGTTGAGGCGGCACTATGTTGTATTCACCACGAGTGACGCTCCTGGTCATGTGTATGCAATTGTTGGCATTGAGCTCAGCTGTGTCGGTGATCAACATATCGGTGGAGGAAAGTGAAAGTGGTGGGTCAATATTTGATTCATGTACCCCACCAGGATCAATCGCACTCGCTGGAGTGTGTCCGCCTGTGGATGCGATAACATGGCCGACGTCAAGGGCATCAGTCACGTGACTTGTGGTGGAAGTTGGAGTAGTGATGCTTGCCATGGCGTCGATGTCCTCGAGGACAGCAAGCCCCCTTGAAGTGTTGTAGATGGTCGGGGCGATCGGACTCCCATCATTGGAGTAGTAGTCGGGGTAGTGATTGTCACCGACAACGTCAATGGCGAGGTCCATGGCGCCATTAAAGCAATGACCTCTTGCTGTAGGTGGAACGTTGAGGTTGGCGATGTTGATGCAGTCCGGAGGGTGTGCCGTTGCCAAGAAGTTGGTGTAGATGTCCGCACATTGAGTGTTGCAGAAGATGGAAATGTGTGCAGGGGCGTGGACAATATCTGGCTCCAGAGGACGTCGGCCTCCTTCTCGAAGCACAGAGTCGCCTTCTTCCATGTTGAAGTTTAGTGAAGATGAAGGGCGCAGAGGTAAGACGACCCAGGTGGCCGTAGGCCTGATGGGCCGATCAACGCTGCCATGTCCCGCAGCATCAGTAATATGGAGAACATCAGGCGCCATGGGACCTCCTGTCCCTAGCGTGATATCCATGTTCGTCCAATCCATGGCCTCGTGATCTGAGGACGCGAAGATGACCGCCGTTGTAGATACGGCGGCGGAGAGGGCATCAGGCGCCAAAGGGCCTCCTGCCCTAGGCGTGATACCCGCGGCAACCGCGAGCGACGGTGTCGGTGAGGCATCGAATATCTCATGGTTGATGTTGATGGCGCCTTCCAAGGTTGTAGCCGCGTGTTCCGCCTGAACACCATCAACTTCACCAGAAAAAATTTCTGGACTTTTAGTGACATCGCCAGTCACTTGAGGGGTGGCAACCATGTGTATCTTTTGAGCACAGGTCGCGGCGCTAGCCTCAAGACGATCAAAGCATTCACCAATCTTTGAACCCAACCTGTTGATTGCAGCAAGGAGATCGGATC
Organism: Eragrostis nindensis; assembly: GCA_012490785.1. Classification (NCBI taxonomy): domain Eukaryota; kingdom Viridiplantae; phylum Streptophyta; class Magnoliopsida; order Poales; family Poaceae; genus Eragrostis; species Eragrostis nindensis. The sequence goes on along the minus strand of JAAXCT010000118.1, from coordinate 868,769 downwards.
TGGAGGGTTCGGTTGCAGGCGTTACTGTGTTACTGTAGTCGGGCTCCTGATGAACAGTGTCGTGGGTAATGTTCATCGAGTGAACAGTACCTCGTGCACTATTCACGCCTGATGTAGAATTTGCCAGAGAAAGCCGTCGATCCGCGAGTGGAAGCCGTAGCCAGTTGATGTAGTCCAAGAGGACTTGATTTGTGATCTTGTCACGCCATTCCTCAGGATCGAGACCACCGGAAAAATCCATGGAGGAAAAAAATTCCGGATTGGCTCTGATTACCAACATGTTATGTGCATGGATTTACCGGAATTTGGGGGAGGAATAGAGGATCGCCGGCGGCCTAGAAGAGGCCAACGGCTCGTCATAGTAGCGGCGGCGCAGCAAGGGAGAGGAGGAGAGGCGGCTGCCCTAGGGCAGCCCGCCCTATGTGCGTGGAGAGGGAGGCGGCGGCCAGCAGGCCGGCGCCCAAGCTAGGGCAAGGTGAGGAGAACCTCAATTATCCTTGCTTGATTTTCAATGGGTACAGGGGGCCTCTATTATATAGAGGAGACTCGACTTAACCCCTAAGCAACCTATTACAATATGGAAGGTTATGAAAATATCTGATTTGCTTAGAGGAGAAGGAACCTCCCCTGGCTGGCGGCTGCTACAGTACCGCGGGTACTGTTCATGCGCGTGAACAGTACCCTTGGGCTGTGTTGGGCCGGCTGGCTGGGCCGTCTTGCTAGTTATTGGGCCATGGACCACTTCTGGGCCATGACACGAACGCTACTCTGCAGTTTTCGACCGGACATTGACGCAGCACTCATAATCCCTGAACTGTGTTCTTTTAGAGACACTCTGAACTGCTTTCTTGCATTCCCAAGGCACATTGCTTCTAGGCATGCTGAAGAATTAATTTCACAAGGAACTCCATTGGTAGTCCTCTCAACTCTGTTCAAGTTGACCGTGTGTCGCGTCAGATGATCAGAACTTACTGATAGGAGCTTTCAGTTGGTGCACTTGTAAAAAGAATGATTTTCCAAAACAAAAAAAAAAGTAAAAAGAAAGACGAACTTACCATGACGCTTAAAATTGTAGAGATTGGGAAGGAACATAGTTCATTGAAGAATGAATGGATTAACGCTGTTGGGAATTCTTCATCGTGGCAACAAAGAATCCCGACAGAGACAATCAAATGACACTCTAGGAACAACGGAGCAGCATTTCATTACGATGGTGTAATCTCTCCTGTTCCGTCCCGTCTTACGGAGCATTGAAGAATGAATGGATTAACGCTGTTGGGAATTCTTCATCGTGGAGCCCATAGTTCATTGAAGAATGAATGGATTAACGCTGTTGGGAATTCTTCATCGTGGCAACAAAGAATCCCGACACAGACAATCAAATGACACTCTAGGAACAACGGAGCAGCATTTCATTACGAGGGTGTAATCTCTCCTGTTCCGTCCCGTCTTACGGAGCCTGAGGGCGGGTATTTATAGGGAAGGCCAAGGGTTATTTCGACATGACTAAATTACCCTTGGCCACCCACTATATTCGCGGAATATTCTGTACAACATCGTCTTAAGGGTACAGATGTCATTTCCGTTCGACGACGGAAACCCTAGCTAGGCGACGTCATTCGCCGGTCTGATTCTCGGACGTTGCCATGCCGGGCTTCGTCTCCTTCAGGGACTGCCGCCATTCTTGGTCGCCGCCGATTCCGACGCAACAGCTGGAGAGACTGCGACCTCCTCGAATAATGTCGGCAACACGATATTGCAGCTCCTTGGGCTCTCGCCAATTCTCGGCCGGGAAATCGAAATGTCGGCAGCTCGAGCACCTGCAGTCAAAAAACCAAAGGCAAAAAAGGGGGTGTCGCTATTATTGTAAATACCGATCCCCAACAGTAGCCCCTCGCGGTTGAGGGCCAACTCAGTTGGGCAGAAACCGCGACAGAGGATAGGAAATTTACGAACGTCACCCCCCTCGAAGTTTCCCCGTTTTTTGTTTTTGCGAGAATCGAGGTGACCTCGTAAATGCGGCGCCGAGGCCTATATATACGAAAGGAGAGCGGGCCGGATAGCCCCGTGCATTCATTGTTCGAGTGGAATTGCTGCCGCGTTTTCTGTTGAAAACTTTGCGTCGCAATTGCTGCCTTCCGGATTTTGTGTCGAGCTGCAGCGAGTTTTTTGGTGTCGTTGATTTCCTTTGTCGCCATTTCCTTGCTGAAAGGTGAGTTCATTACGAGCTTTCTAGATTTGTGTTTCGCTTTCTGTGGTTAGTTATAATGTTGTGCTTTTCATTTTAGATGCCTCGCGTTAACCAAACCGCTCGTCTTGACGAATCGGACGAGGAGTTCCTTGCCGATTCGCCTGTCGCTACTATTGAGGGGGACGCCGGCCTTGGTGGGGCGAACAAGCCGGTTGAGGTTGACTCTGATGTTGCCGCGACTCCCAAGGGTTCCCAGGAGGAGGCCAACCCCGCTGCAGATCTGGAGGTTTTGGCGACAGCTGCCTCCAAAGCAGCCGGAACTTCGGGCGCCAGCGGAGGTACTAAATCTGCCGCTTTTTTAGGTAAGGGTTTGGAGGAGTCGTGTTATTTTATTGCATATCGTGAGTCTGCTCTTGCTGGGTCTGCAGCCAGGAGAGTGAGAGGCGCAGTAGACTCTGGCTCTAGCGAGAAGGAAGCCTTTGGCAATATCGACGACGAAGGCGAAGATCTTTCTGGGGTGCCGGCCTCTCCTAGTGAGCTAGTAGGGGAGGACTCCTGGGCTAAAAGCGGCATTGAGCCAACTTTTCGGTTTGGGCCGTCTAAAGTGACTCCCGTAGATATCGAGAGGTTTATTGCCTTGGGGTATTTTGAATCCGGAAAGGCTCGTGCTCCTGGCGGAGAGCAGATTCCTCGGCCCGAGAACAATGAAGCTATAGTTTATCGTGACTTCTATGAAGCTGGCCTCAGGCTGCCGTCTTTTGGTTTTCTAGCTCGCGTGCTGGAAAGATATGGATTGGATCTGCATCACTTGACTCCCAACGCCGTTGCCACGGTGTCGAAGTTTATATGGGCTGTTCGCAGTTATGGCTCGGCTCTTCATTCTGATGCCTTCTGCCGCTTTTATGATCTGAAGCATGATGTGAAACCCGTGAGTTTCGATGGGGTGCAGTATTATCCCCAGTATGGCTGTTGCAGCTTTCAGCCCCGCACTTTCGTGAAGAAATCCAAGTATGAGAATGTTGAGCTTGTTGGTGGCCGCCGGAATAAATGGCCTGGAGATTGGCGGAGCCATTGGTTTTATGCAGAGGTTCCCGAGGAGCAGAAAGACGACGGTAGCTCGTACTTTCCTCTATTCAGTCGCTCTTGTGCCCTACGACCGGTGCTGTCGCCGGAATTCGTGGAGTCGGAAGGTTTTACAAAGTGCTGTAACGCCTTTGAGACCGCGGTCAAGATGAGTAGCGCTAGGGATTTGGTGGAGGAGTTTGTGGCCTGCCGCATTTGGCCCATTCGGAGAGGTTGGAGCCCACTGAAAATGAAGAACAAGCGACTTTCCAGGCTAAACCTTAACTACCAGGTGCCGTCTTTTGGAGTGAAGAAACCCGACGGGATATCGGATAAGGACTTTGTTCGCTACGTTGAGCTGACTGCCGCAGTTATTTGCGGACCCTATACTGTGTTGGAGAAGCAAGAGTGCGAGACCATGCTAATTTTCCCTCAGCGTGTGAACCGTATTTTTGACGAGATGCAAGTGAAATACGGTCGTCGTGCTGTGATGTCCGTTAAGAAAGGGCGGCGAAAGAAAGGCGAGCTTGTTATCGGAGCAACGTTCGTTGAAAAGCATGGTTGGGAAGCAGACTCCGCCCATCTTTATGTACTTGATGCGCCAGCCCCAACAGCTGCGGTTGGTTCTTCAGCCGCGGCTGTTGCCAAGAGATCTGCGGCAGCCCCTAAAGCGGTGGCTGGTTCTTCGACGACAGGTGCCGCCAAAAAATCTGCGGCAGCTGTCAAGGCTGCCGGTATAATAAAGGCGCCTTCGGGGACTTCGAAGGCTGCAGAAAAAGCTAAACGCCAAAGCCTGCGGAAGATGCCTGCTTCTCGAGCCGCCGCCGAACAGCGAGCCGGTGCCGCTGTAAAACGGCGGCGGGATGACATTGAGCAAGGCCTTGAAGCAGAGCAGACGGAGACTGGTTCCAGTGCGGCGGGTGCCGCTGATTTTGCTGAAGAGGTGTCAGCGCGGGAAGAGTGCAAACGGCGCTGGAAGTTGCTAGCTTCAGCACTTGGCGATTCTGACGATGAATTTCTTGACGACGAGCCTGAAGAGCATGACTCGGGAAACACACGGGAGCAGGCTTCGCCCTTACGTGAAGCTGAAATTGATAGTACTGCTGCTCCCTCTGGCGGATTTGATTTGCCACGGAGCCCTGCTTTGACTGTTGCGCCGATGAAGCGGAAGCCACTCCTGCCGGCTTTATCAGATGATGAGGAGATGGAGCTGCTGGACGACTCCGTGGATTCGCGCGCCGAGCTTGGCCATGAGCTAGATGCCGCGTTTGCAGAAATGAGTGGCTCTGACAGAGGTGCCGACCTTTCCTTTTCCACGAAAGAAACTGCGGCAGCTTCCTCTCCTTTGACTGGAATCGATGATAATATTTCTAGTTCATCAGTTAATGGGAGTGCGTCTAGCGATTCTTCTGAGACTAGCTCCTCTGACGCAGGTGAAAAATCTCCTGGTGCGGGGATGCAGGGAGGCGAGGCCGGCGACCCGCCCTTGGCCGCTTTTGTCGAAATGACGAAGGCGGTGGATCCTCAAGGTTTCTTGACCTCGCCGCTATTTCTAGCTTGTTTAATACTTGACAATCGATCTGACTTCGTTTAATTTGCAGCGCTTTATGACTTCTTGGCCAGGACCGATAATGCTTCGGTCGCCGAGGTTCTGGACAAAAATGCGACGATGGTAATTTTCGCTTTCATGTTTCTGTCGCTTTTTACTGTAACTTTTGAATGGGTTTGATGCTGACGCGTGAATTTGTTACTCTTGAGCAGACTCTTGCGGCGGCTCGCGCTCTGAGTCGTCGCTTTTATGGGTCCGAAGCCGCCTCTTCGTCGGGTGATGTGATGGAACTACAGCGGACGCTGAAGGATGAACGCGCATCTTTCGACGCTGTCAAGGCTGATCTCAATGATCAGATTCAAAAGAAAGATGATGCGTTGGCAGTGCTCCAGGAAGTCATCCAGAGCAATGAGGATGAGATTGCCCGCTTGAAGAGGGAATTGAAAAATGCGGGGGAAGAAGTAATTGCGGCGGAGGCGAGTGCCGCGAGTGCCAAGGAAACTGCCCGCAATTTTGCTCGCGGTTTTTCTAGCGGCGCTGTAAGTGCGCACGCTTCTTTTGGAGCGGCCCTAGCTACAATTGGCGGCGAGCCTAATCCCCTTCCGGCCACCCAAGGTTCGCTGACTCCGGACGTGTTCTTCAATTTCCTGAAAGGGGAATTTGGCGACCTCCCCGAGGGTTTCGAGCGGTTTGGCCAATTTGCGGCTCGCACTGGATGCGTCGCTCTTTTGGACTTACTGGAGAAGCGGAACTGCAAGCATTTCACTGATCTGGCGCGCACTACTTACCCCGACTCCAATTTTGATCAAGCAAACGCGGCGAGCGACAGCAAGGGCATTCGTTTGGCCGTGAAGCGTTTCATGAAGAGGTATTGGGGGGTGCACGGGACCGAGGCCTGCCGCCAATTTGCAAAAAACAAATTTGAAGAGGTGATACACCCTTCCCTCATATGCTGACTTGTTTTGCAGAAGTGTTATTACTGATCTTTTGTTTATTTTAGATGAAGGCAACGGACGGCGCCAAAATTGCGGCGGAGGGCTCAAAGAAGCGGGCGGCTACTCCTGCTAGTGAGACGCCACCGGCGAAAGTTGCCCGCATCGAAGATGTTGCGGAAACGGAGAAAACTGCCGCAAAAGCTGATGCACCTGCCGCAGTTGAAGCTCCTGCCCCCGCCGTGGCTACCGCGCCTGCTTCATCTTCTGCGGCAGCCGAACCGAAAAAATACGACGGGTACCGCCGCTCCTGGTGCTGCGTTTGCTGCTGCTGCTGCGCCGCCAATTGAAGAGGTTTAGGCTCTTAGGCGTGAGGAAGAGTGTTTCAAACTTGGTTTGTAATAATATACGTTCTGGTACGCTTTGCGCGCAGGATTGTTTTCGCGGCGCCGCTGTAAGCTTCATGACCATTGGAGCTAGGGAAACCCCAAGGTATGAATGTTTTGGTGATAGGATGAGAACCATGAATGTGACTAACACTCTTTGTGAGATCTTATAGGTCAAATATGAAGAAAGCTCCGTCCGTTGGTGGTGATTGCCAACACACCATGAACTTAAATGAAAAGGATGATTGGTTGCCTTCATCGTCACAAGAACGGACTTGATGGAGTCGCGGAGAAGATATGGATCAAGGCTAAGGACATGCTAGATCCAAGCGGGTGTTGCTTGGTTAGATGTTAGCTTGAGTCCATAGGAAAAACCGGACTATCAAGAGGGTTCGAGGTGGTTCTCTTAGTACACACTAGTTATAGAGATCATTGGATGCAATGGTGAGTCTCTCAGGGGCTAGGGTGGCAGAAGAGGCTTGAAGGAACCAAGTTTGAAGATGTTGGAAGCAAGGATCAAAGAAGTGGTCGAGTTCCAGCAGAAGAGAAGCCACCGTAGGATACGGTGCCAGTCACCGTATGATACGGTGACTGCAGCAGATGAAGACCAGGGAAGGAGAAGTTTCTGGCAGAAAAGAGAAGGAGCCACCGTATGGTACGGTGCCGGTCACCGTAAGATACGGTGACTGCAAGAGGAAGAAGTCCAGATGAGGTGTTGACCTGGCAGAGAAGTTGGAGTCACCGTATGATACGGTGAGGTGGTCACCGTATGATGCGGTGGTCACCGTATGGTTTCCAGAGAGTTGGCAGTTGCTGGAAGCTGAAGAAGACGAAGCCACCGTATGATACGGTGGGGGTCACCGTATGATACGGTGATACCTGAAGATGGAAGTCCAGAGATGGAGATGCTCTGGCAGGTGACGTGGAGGTCACCGTATGATACGGTGGTCACAGTCACCGTATCATACGGTGATACTTACGGTGACTTGGTTTCTGGGCACTTTTGGGCAACGGCTAGTTTGAGGTTGGTGGCCTATATATAGCTGGTTGCTCGCCCCTTTGAGTGGCTCTTGGACCCAGGAAAGAGGGGAGGTGCTGCCAAGAAGCCAAGAGGAAGAAGTGTGAAGCACTTGAGAGGGATTTGGAGTGATCCTAGTGCTTGAGAGAGTAGCAAGTTGCATCCTTTGATCTCTAGGCTAGTGTGGGCTTGAGAGAGTCATCTAGGGCTGTTACTCTTGGTCTATGGCAAGGCCTAGACCGGTTAGGCGTCGGTGTTGAGCTGTCCAAGGAGAGTGTGGAAGCCGACACAAGTTTGTACACGGTCTTGGAGCTTCCCGTGCGAAAGAAGCATCACTAGTGGAGCGCCCTTTGGCACGCATCAAGTGCGGAGCCTTACCTCCGGAAGAGTACCCGGGATCGAGCCCGGCGGGACGTGCCCGCGACTTCACTCGGAGGGTGAAGTGTGCTCTAGGAGGGATCGCCATCGAGCGGAGGGACGGGGTCGAGACTCCGGCGGGAGTGACCCAACGTGGAGTAGGGGAAGGCGCCATCCTTCCGAGACCACGGGAAAACATCATGAGCATTCTCTATCCCTTCTCCTTTACTACTCGCATTTACTTATCGCACTTCATATGATTGCTTGTAGTACTTGAGTTGTGCTCTTATCTTGCTTGTGTGTTTACCTTGGTACCTACTAGCTTCACTAGGTTTGCTTGATTGCCTTGCTCGTGTGCTTACTTGTTATAGCCTATCTAATAGCTCTAAGGACTCTACTTAGTGTGCCTAGTATCTTGGTTGCCTTGTCTCTAGTTATCTTGTTACCTTGCCTTGCCTAGCTTAAGTCTTCCGCTATCTATCTATCTTGTGCTAGGTTGCTAGTGTGGTGTGTTTGTGTTATCTATATGCACTAGCTTGATAGGTTAAGGATACTCCTTAGTGTGCTTTATCTTGTTACTAGAACTACTCGCTAGGAGTTGCTTGGGTGTAAGTATTTGGAAATAGATTCTAGAGTGCACCGATTCACCCCCCCTCTCGGTCACACGATCCTTACAAGTGGTATCAGAGCCAAGTGCTTTTTATTGGGGCTTTACCGCCTTGAGTCGTGACCGGGATTGCGTGTGGGAAAATGGAGTTCACTCATGATGACGTTTCTAATACTTCCATCGCCTCTACCTTGATTGAGCCTTATGATTGTGTGCTTAATGACATTTCCTACTATCATGTGCGTGATGAGTATGATGAGCTTGTTTTGAATGATAATGAGGATATCACTAACTTCGCATCTCGCTTGTATGTTCTTGCTAGGAAACTCATGTCACGAGGCTATCCATCTATTATGCACAAGCATGTTGTAAAGAAGCTTATCCGATCTCTACCACTCTCGCGGTTTGGTATTCTTGCTTTTGCTTGAGTGGATGAGTTTGTGAACATGCCCTATGATGAGGTGGTTGCTATTCTCTCCTCTCTTGAGGAGGATATCAAGAAGGGCAAGGATATCTCTCATGCAAGTGAAGATCAACACATTGAAGCTCAACCTCTACCTCAAGCTCAATCATCATCTCGTAATGGTGAAGGTTCTTCTTCTCGGGATCAAGAGGATGGATATCTCAAGCTATGTGATGAGTTGGACCACATCTCTATGGAGCCTAATGAAGATCTTGTTGAGTTTGCTCTTCGGATGGACTCTCTCATCAAGAGGATAAATGAGAACAAGCTTTGGATAGTCACTAAGGGTCAAGGTCTTAGAAGGTTTCTTGATGCTCTTCCAAAGGACAAGTATGGTGAACACATTGAGTTTGAGAGCTTTGAGCTTGAGTCATATTCAATTGAGCAAGTCATTGAGATCGTCACAAGAAGAAGGGCTCGCTCTTTGCTCTCTAACACATTCAAGACCCCAAGTGATGATGAGAAAGAAAAGGAAGATGATAGAGTTCCGGTTTTCTATTGTGATGATGACTTTTCAAGTGCTAGTGATGATGAGCCGGAGCCTATCAAGGAATATCACATGAAGAGAGAAGTCTTGCCATCCCTCTTTGAAGAATACTACATCTTGTATGAGCCGGATCTTGCCGATCGGCCTCACTATCACCTCTTCGACATGTATGATGTGTTCTATAGGGAAGATGGAGAGTCTTGGCTTGATTGTTGGAAGAGACTTCTTGTGTTGGTGGCTAGAGTGAACTCTTTTGAAGGAGAAGACAAGATTAGTGATGAACACGCTATTCACACCGTGATCTCTATGCTACCATACAATAGGAAGGTCCACATTCTAAATGATCTCAATGATGATATTAGTGGTATGACTCTCAAGGACATGATCTTGATGGCACTATCCTATGAGAATCAAATCTACAACATTCTTGAGTACTTCAATGCTAGTGGAGATGTGGGAAGGTTTCAAGGTCTTCAACTTGGAACTCATGTCACACACATGGGTGTTGATCGGACCATGTGGAGACACAATGGAGTCACCAAGGCAATGATTGACGCCTTGGATGCATTGGACTTGGAGTTTCTAATGGAGTTCCTATGGCCTACATAAAGAGCAAGCAAGAGGTAAATGATATGTCAATTGACTCTCATGATACTAACACTCCTCTTTGCTTGATGGCTACTTCCAAGGTGAACTACAAGATTGGTGGCAAACATTGGGTGTTGGATAGTGGGTGCACTCAACACATGACCGGTACTTCATCCATCTTCACCAACTTGGAAGAAAATGAAGATCATGACAAGGTCACATTTGGCGACAACTCCAAGCACAAGGTGAGAGGTCTTGGTAAGGTGGCTATCTCAAATGACCTCTCTATCTCTAATGTATTGCTTGTTGAGTCCCTAAACTTCAATCTTCTATCCGTTGCTCAAATATGTGATCTTGGCTTTTCTTGTAACTTTGATGCTAATGGGGTGGTTCTTCATAATGATGCTATGGGTCTCACTATCAAGGGCTTTCGTCATAATAATCTATATGTTGTTGATTTTGAGACTAACGTTGTTGCCCCTAGCACTTGTCTCTTCACTAAGTCCGCTCTAGGTTGGCTATGGCATCGAAGGCTAGCTCACATTGGTATGGGTCAACTCAAGCGTGTAATGAAGAACAAGCTAGTGAGAGGAGTCAAGGATATCACCTTTGAGAAAGACAAGCTATGTAGTGCATGCCAAGCCGGAAAGCAAGTGGCTTCACCTCATCCATCCAAGAATTTCTTGTCAACTTCAAGACCTCTCGAGCTCTTACACATTGATCTCTTCGGGCCTACAACTTATGTGAGCATTGGTGGGAATCTCTATTGCTTGGTGATAGTGGACGACTACTCAAGATATACTTGGGTATTCTTTCTTGAGAACAAGGCACAAGCAATTGGGATATTCAAGAAGTTTGCTAGAAGAGTACAAAATGAGTATGGGCATCGCATCAAGAAGATTCGGAGTGATAATGGGACGGAGTTTAAAAACTCTATCATTGAAGACTATTGTGATGAGATTGGCATCAAGCATGAGTTCTCGGCTACATACACTCCTCAACAAAATGGTGTTGTTGAGAGGAAGAACAAGACACTTATCACTCTTGCTCGTGCTATGCTTGATGAGTACAACACTCCGGAGAAGTTTTGGGCGGAAGCTATCAACACCGCATGCTACACCTCCAACCGGATCTATCCTCACAAGTTGCTAAACAAGACCCCATATGAAGTGATTGTTGGGAGAAGACCGAATGTTGCCTACTTCCGAGTGTTTGGTTGCAAGTGCTATATCTACAAGAAGAGGGAAAGACTTGGCAAGTTCGAGAAGAGGACCGATGTGGGCATTCTTGTCGGTTACTCGGGCTCGGCTAAGGCTTATCGGGTTTACAACACTTCTACCGGTTTTGTTGAAGAAACCTATGATGTGCAATTTGATGAGTCTCACGGGTCTCAAGAAGACCCTCCTTCTTCTCATATTATAGGTGATGAACCCGTGGAGGAAGCTTTGGAGAACATGCCTATTGGTGAAGTTATTCCTCGTGAAGATGAACCTCCGACACCTCCTCCAACAACTTCATCAAGCGGACCTTCTACGAGCACATCTCAAGTGAATCCAAGCTCTCCCTCAAGTGAACAACATCAAGCTCCATCAAGCGAACCGCAACAAGCTTCTTCGAGTCAAGCTACTCAAAATGAACCGCAACAAGCGCCATCAAGTCCACCTCATGCATCTACGAGCCAAGCTTCACCGAGCAATCAAGAACAAGCACAATCTACTTCAACTCAAGATGATGGCTCGGGTTCACCTCTTCGACAACAAGACACTCACATCTCTAGGGAGCAAGCCGCAAGAGATGCTCAAGACACTTCGCCGGCTCCTCCTCCTCCTCGACAAGAACCTTCAAGGAAGCACAACCCCATTGCTCGGGATCATTCACGTGATCTCATCATTGGGAGTCCTTCTCAAGGGATAAAGACTAGGAGAAGTCAATATAAACCTAATTATGTTGATGAAGCTAACATTGTTGAGAATTTCTCTTTTGTCTCTACCCTAGAGCCGAAGACGATCGAGGAAGCTTTGAAAGATCACAAGTGGGTGCTATCCATGCAAGAGGAGCTCAACAACTTCAAGAGGAATGATGTTTGGAAGTTGGTGAAGCGGCCCAAGCGATCCAATGTCATTGGCGCTAAGTGGGTCTTCAAGAACAAGCAAGATGAGAAGGGAGCAATCGTGAGGAACAAGGCAAGACTTGTGGCGAAGGGCTACTCTCAAGTTGAAGGCGTCGATTTTGACGAGACTTTCGCCCCCGTCGCTCGTCTTGAGGCTATAAGAACACTTCTTGCTTATGCTTCTCATTTTGATTTTAAACTTCACCAAATGGATGTGAAAAGTGCATTTCTCAATGGACTAATCAATGAAGAAGTTTATGTAGAGCAACCTCCCGGCTTCGAGGACCCCGAGCATCCGGACCATGTGTACAAGCTCAAGAAGGCTCTCTACGGACTCAAACAAGCACCAAGAGCATGGTATGAACGACTTCGAGATCATCTCATCACCAAGGGCTACAAGATTGGTAGTATCGACAACACTCTCTTTACTAAGCATATTGGTGATGATCTCTTTGTTTGTCAAATCTATGTTGATGATATCATCTATGGCTCCACTAACGAAATCTATAATGATGAGTTCCGTGCTCTTATGAAGAAAGAGTTTGAGATGTCCATGATAGGTGAACTTCATGTCTTCCTTGGTTTTCAAGTCAAGCAAATGAAGGAAGGCACGTTCATCTACCAAGAGAAGTACACTCGGGATCTTCTTAAGAGGTTCGGCATGGAAGACTCCAAGCCCTACGACACACCTATGGCTACAAGTGTCCCTCTTGATGTGGATGTAAAAGGTATACCGGTGGATCCTAAACTCTATCGCTCTATGATTGGTTCACTTCTTTACCTTACCGCATCTAGACCGGATATCATGTTTAGTGTGTGTCTTTGTGCTCGTTATCAAGCTAACCCCAAGGAGTCCCATATGAGTGCCGTGAAAAGAATTCTTAGGTACATCAAGAACACTCCTACAATGGGCCTATGGTATCCAAAAGGCTCAGACTTTGGACTTGTTGGCTATGCGGACTCGGACTTCGCCGGATGCAAAGTGAGTAGAAAGAGTACCTCCGGTGGATGCCAATTTCTTGGACAATCACTCATCTCATGGAGTTTCAAGAAACAAAATTGTGTGGCTATCTCTACGGCGGAGGCGGAATATTTGGCGGCCGGTGCTTGTTGTGCTCAACTCCTATACATGAAGCAAACCCTATTGGACTATGGATTATCTTATGGGCAAGTACCTCTCTATTGTGATAGCGAAAGTGCTATCAATATGGCTCTCAACAAGGGTGATCACGGCCATGCCAAGCACATTGAAGTCAAGCATCACTTCATTCGAGATCATGTGGCCAAGAAGGATATTGAATTGATTGGTGTTCGGACTCATGAACAATTGGCGGACATCTTCACCAAGCCACTTGACAAGAAGACCTTTTGTAAGCTCCGGGGAGAACTTAATGTTCTCGACCTCTCCGACTTCACTTGATATCCTTGAGCTTACATATGTATATATGTATATATACTTTGCTTGTTTTTGTTTGTGTTGTTGTTTTGTGTGTGTTCTTTTTGTTTTGTAGGACCGACAGCTAACCTTCTTGAGATAGCAATGAGCATGGATTAAGCTTGGGATTGGTGGCACTTGGCTCCCGAGGCTTTGAAGAATGGCTCGTTGTGATCAAGCTCATGAAGGGCTCAAACTTGTTGTTGGTAACTTCGCTCTTAGCTTTCTCTTGTTTTACCCTTATAGCATCATGCATTGTACACTTATCATTCCTTGCATTTGCATCATGCATCTTGCATAAGTGTCTCGGCGCCGAGCACCCATCTAGGGGGAGTTGCTTATTCACAATATGAGTATATGACCTCCTATGATGAATTTATAGCAATGCTATATGAGCTTCATGCCCATTGAACCAAGATTTTTGAGCTCCAAGGATAAATCCACTTGCGCGGCTCAAAGTCTAAGGGTTCATACATTTCCATCATCATCAACTAACCCCTATGTACTTCCAAGACAATATTCTTTTGAGAATGTGTGTAGGGATAATTGTTGGGAGATGGAGAATCACGGATCAAGGGGGAGTTTCACGCCAAATCAAGTAACTCATTTTCCCACTCGTCCCATACATTTACACTAACCTTTTCTCCCTTGGAAGATTTCTTTTTGGATGATAGATGCCAAAGGGGGAGAAGAGTTGGGCTTAATGATCGAGCAAGAATATGGGGAGAAGAGTTCGAGCGGAGAAGAGTTGGGAAGAAGAGTTCGGACTTACAATGAGTTGGAAGATGTCACCTCAAGGGGGAGTTTGCATAAATGAAGATCAAGTGATCAAGTCGATCGATCTTCACACAATCTTGAGGTGATGAGAAGAAGCAATGCCGTCTCAAGGGGGTGTGTGCGAATGAAGATCAAGTGATCAAGTCGATCGATCTTCACACAATCTTGAGGTGATGAGGAAGAAGCAATGCCGTCTCAAGGGGGAGTGTGTGCGAATGAAGATCAAGTGATCAAGATGATCGATCTTCACACAATCTTGAGATTGGTACACTTGTCAAGGGGGAGCGGAATTCTACAAAGTAAGTATGAAGGTAAACCCCTTGCAATCTTTTGCTTGTCATAGCTCCATGTGCTTTTATTCACTTGTGATATGAGTTTTTGCTCTAACTTGTGACTTCTCTTGAGCTATGACTTGCCTCGACCTAATCAACAAGGTAACTTTCTCTCTATCATATACTTGTTGTTTAGTGTCTTGATCGAGTTGCGCCTTTATCTTGGCTTTTGTCATTACATTCTTTATCTTCTCGATCATTTTTATCATGGTTGTCATCCATCACCAAAAAGGGGGAGATTGTAAGCTTCATGACCATTGGAGCTAGGGAAACCCCAAGGTATGAATGTTTTGGTGATAGGATGAGAACCATGAATGTGACTAACACTCTTTGTGAGATCTTATAGGTCATATATGAAGAAAGCTCTGTCCGTTGGTGGTGATTGCCAACACACCATGAACTTAAATGAAAAGGATGATTGGTTGCCTTCATCGTCACAAGAACGGACTTGATGGAGTCGCGGAGAAGATATGGATCAAGGCTAAGGACATGCTAGATCCAAGCGGGTGTTGCTTGGTTAGATGTTAGCTTGAGTCCATAGGAAAAACCGGACTATCAAGAGGGTTCGAGGTGGTTCTCTTAGTACACACTAGTTATAGAGATCATTGGATGCATGGTGAGTCTCTCAGGGGCTAGGGTGGCAGAAGAGGCTTGAAGGAACCAAGTTTGAAGATGTTGGAAGCAAGGATCAAAGAAGTGGTCGAGTTCCAGCAGAAGAGAAGCCACCGTAGGATACGGTGCCAGTCACCGTATGATACGGTGACTGCAGCAGATGAAGACCAGGGAAGGAGAAGTTTCTGGCAGAAAAGAGAAGGAGCCACCGTATGGTACGGTGCCGGTCACCGTAAGATACGGTGACTGCAAGAGGAAGAAGTCCAGATGAGGTGTTGACCTGGCAGAGAAGTTGGAGTTACCGTATGATACGGTGAGGTGGTCACCGTATGATGCGGTGGTCACCGTATGGTTTCCAGAGAGTTGGCAGTTGCTGGAAGCTGAAGAAGACGAAGCCACCGTATGATACGGTGGGGGTCACCGTATGATACGGTGATACCTGAAGATGGAAGTCCAGAGATGGAGATGCTCTGGCAGGTGACGTGGAGGTCACCGTATGATACGGTGGTCACAGTCACCGTATCATACGGTGATACTTACGGTGACTTGGTTTCTGGGCACTTTTGGGTAACGGCTAGTTTGAGGTTGGTGGCCTATATATAGCTGGTTGCTCGCCCCTTTGAGTGGCTCTTGGACCCAGGAAAGAGGGGAGGTGCTGCCAAGAAGCCAAGAGGAAGAAGTGTGAAGCACTTGAGAGGGATTTGGAGTGATCCTAGTGCTTGAGAGAGTAGCAAGTTGCATCCTTTGATCTCTAGGCTAGTGTGGGCTTGAGAGAGTCATCTAGGGCTGTTACTCTTGGTCTATGGCAAGGCCTAGACCGGTTAGGCGTCGGTGTTGAGCTGTCCAAGGAGATTGTGGAAGCCGACACAAGTTTGTACACGGTCTTGGAGCTTCCCGTGCGAAAGAAGCATCATTAGTGGAGCGCCCTTTGGCACGCATCAAGTGCGGAGCCTTACCTCCGGAAGAGTACCCGGGATCGAGCCCGGCGGGACGTGCCCGTGACTTCACTCGGAGGGTGAAGTGTGCTCTAGGAGGGATCGCCATCGAGCGGAGGGACGGGGTCGAGACTCTGGCGGGAGTGACCCAACGTGGAGTAGGGGAAGGCGCCATCCTTCCGAGACCACGGGAAAACATCATGAGCATTCTCTATCCCTTCTCCTTTACTACTCGCATTTACTTATCGCACTTCATATGATTGCTTGTAGTACTTGAGTTGTGCTCTTATCTTGCTTGTGTGTTTACCTTGGTACCTACTAGCTTCACTAGGTTTGCTTGATTGCCTTGCTCGTGTGCTTACTTGTTATAGCCTATCTAATAGCTCTAAGGACTCTACTTAGTGTGCCTAGTATCTTGGTTGCCTTGTCTCTAGTTATCTTGTTACCTTGCCTTGCCTAGCTTAAGTCTTTCGCTATCTATCTATCTTGTGCTAGGTTGCTAGTGTGGTGTGTTTGTGTTATCTATATGCACTAGCTTGATAGGTTAAGGATACTCCTTAGTGTGCTTTATCTTGTTACTAGAACTACTCGCTAGGAGTTGCTTGGGTGTAAGTATTTGGAAATAGATTCTAGAGTGCACCGATTCACCCCCCCCCTCTCGGTCACACGATCCTTACAGCCGCGTTGAACATTGCACCGTTGAAGTATGAACGTGACGGCTTACGCAATTCTGGCGAAGCACATTTGTGTTATGTTTCGCAATATCCGCGTCATGATTTCGGGCATTTCTGGAGGGAAATGATGGCTCAGTACGTTCAAGGGCGGGAATGCTTAATTCAATGCTTTCACCGCCGGCATTCTTCTTCCGTAGCGGCCGTGAAGGCCGAAAGCGTTGAAGACCTTAGTTTTGATCCTTATTTGGATCGTTTTAGGTGTGTGTACGATAGGGCAAGCCCCGAATGCGGTCCCGGGTTTGTAGTAGAAGTTGACCTTGATTTGTAGCTAGGGAGTTAACTTTGTGACAAAATGCACCCGGATAAAACGACTTGTTTTTTGATTTGCGAAGGTGGTTTCGGCGATAACTTTGACAACTTTCTACAAGTTAAGGCCTCCTTCGATTCTTCGCCTAGTGGAAAGCGCTCGCCGTTGCTCGGTCGTCGGAATAAAACGAACGTCACCCCCCCCCCCCCCCCCCCCCCTTGGCGATCGAGGGACGGTGGGCGCGCCGAAATTGCGACACACAATTCATATGGCGCATACTCGTATGAATTGAGAAAGGAGCACATGTTGCCGCTATTTTTTGTTGGTTCTAGTGCTTGTAAGATGTTTATTAGCTGTCGCTATTTTTAGCTTAGAAAACGTCGTTTGACGATATGGGCCCTTGGCGCCCTTGTTTTTACAAGTTAAGAGCATTTTTGCTTTTTGTTTGCTGTACGGCGCTCATCGTGGCTCGATTGATTGAATGAAACGAACGTCACCCCCCCTGGCAATCGAGGGATGAGGAGCGCGTTGAAATTGCGACGCGGCTCGCACGCCCTTACCTTTGGAGAAAATTGCGAATGGTGCACAGGGTTGCCGCAATTATTAGGTTTTCTGCGAAATCTGTCGGATATTGCGCATTTGCCGCTATTCTTGCTGAAAGGGCGGCACTTGAGAATATGTTGCCTTTTGGCGTCTTGCTTTTCCTTTTGCAAGATTGTGCTACCTGCATGGTCTTGAGTCCCGTCCTTGGATGGGTGTTTGTATTGAGTCCCTTGAGACCTCGATCTTAATGATCTATTTTGTTGCGTCGGATTTTGTCCGGAGCCCCTTGGGGGTTATATGCCATTTTCCTTTAAGGAAATGTATGACTGAGCCCTTGGGCTGCCCGCATGCTGCTTTTTCTCAATTTAGGAGAAAACTCGAAGAGATGGCCTCTTGAGGCGTTTTTTTTCTCTAATGTCGCTATTTTTCAATTTTATGAGAAAGATTGGAGGTGTGGCCCCTTGGGGCGCTTATTTCTCTGAGTGTTTTATAGAGAAGGAAGCCTGCGAGAAAGGAGCCGAAATTTTTTGTTTCCTTTCGAGTGGCTTTGGCTCAGGAGTCAAATCCTCCTGCGTCGATGTGGCGATATTTTTGCAAATATAGCATCGACTGCTTAAGAAGTGGAAAATTTAGTTTCTGGGGAAGATAGCATTATATTGAACTGCAAGGGTTACAAAGGTCCCACCTCGTTAAAAACCTCACCCCCGATGCGGGGTTCCCCTGTGAGGAAAAGAGTATGGGCCTTGAAATAAGAAAGAAAAATTACAACTTAAGTGCCGACTGAAGGCTCCGCTTATAACTGCGCGTCGCCATTACTCCTTACATTTTAGGTGAAGTACCTCTTGAGGTTGTCCACATTCCAGGCATGTGGGAGCTCATTGCCATCATTGTCTGCCAGGTGATAAGATACTGGACGATTGCTCCTGACGACAATAAAAGGGCCCTACCACTTGGAGTTGAGTTTTCCAGTGTTTTCTGTCTTTAGGCTCCGCAGGAGGACAAGGTCGCCGGCTTTAAATGCTCTTGGCACTACTCTGGCGTCCCGCCATTTCCTTGTTTCTTCCTGGTACTTCTCCAAGTTAAGGATGGCTTGGTCTTTGTCTAATTCCGACATGTCCTTTGAAACGGTGTCGAACTCGTGGCAATTTCGTCCGAGAGTTGCCCGCATGCTGCGGTACTTTATCTCTTCTGGTGACATGGCCTCTTCGCCATACAAGAGCCTGAAGGGTGTGAATTTGGTGGTCCTTGAAACCGTTGTGTTGTGCGACCAGATCACTTTATGTAATTCATCCATCCATTTTCCTTTTCGCTGCCCTTCCAGGCATTTCTTGATGCTTTCGAAGATTTGCTTGTTCGCGTTTTCGACGGCGCCATTTGACTCTGGATGATAAACAGATGCAAAATTCACTTTGGTGCCTATGGAGTGACAGAATTCGCGGAACTCTTGGTTGTCAAACTGTTTTCCATTGTCCATGGTAATTTCGGCAGGGACTCCGAATCTACATACTATGTTCTGCCAGAAAAATTTCTTGATTGCTGGGCCAGTGATGTTGATCAATGGCTTAGCCTCTATCCATTTGGTGAAATAGTCGAGAGCGACGATGGCATGTGTATAATTTCCGGCAGCCGTAGGTAGGGGGCCGACTATGTCAATTCCCCATCGCTGAAGTGGCCACACTGGGTTGTTGATTTTTCTTGAGAATTTCTGACATGCTTCACATGTTTTGATTAAGGTGTTGGGCGTCCTGAAGTGCGGAGGGCCAATAAAAACCTTGCCGAAAGGCTTTGCCGACTAAAGCTCTGCTGGATATGTGGGAGCCGCAGATTCCCTCGTGAATCTCGCTGAGGAGCTTTTTCCCTTCTTCTTGATCAATGCATCTCAAGAATGGAGTGGAAGTGCCGAATTTGTATAGGAACTCATCGACAAACGCATAGTTTCTTGCTCTCTGTTTCATGCGCTTGGCTTCTAATTCCGACTCCGGCTCATAAAAATCTCGGAGATACGCCATGATGGGGGCGCGCCAATCTTCGCTTGAGATGGCATGTATCATCTTGGGTTCTTTCTCTGCCGCTTTTATGGAGGGTGAACTCAGTGTTTCAAAAAAGACGTCAGGTGGCAAAGGATCTTTCCTGGCTGCCGCTTTTGCTAGCTGATCTGCTTCACTATTCAGGTTTCTGTCAATGTATTGACAAGTGAAACCCTTGAAGTATTTTTCCAGTCCCCGTACATGTTCCAGATATCTGGCCAATAGTTCATCTCTGGCTTTATAGGTTTTATCAACATGCCCGGCAATGACCTGAGAGTCTGTCTTGATGACAAAGTTTTTGACACCTAATGCTCTTGGCTTTCTTATGGCGAGCAAAAGGCCCTCATACTCGGCAACATTGTTTGTGCATTTGTCAGTGTCGTGATTGAACTGCAATCTGATTGCATACCGCAATTTGATACCAGATGGCGAGGTCAAAATTGCGGCAGCTCCTGCTCCAAGATGGCACCATGCGCCGTCACAGTGGATCTCCCATGGGACTTCAAAGACTGGACCCTCGGTGTACGATGAAGGCTCTGTCCAATCTGCGATAAAATCAGCCAATACCTGAGAATTTGCGGCACTTCTTGACTCGAAGTCGACAACGTGTTCTGATAGTTCTGATGCCCATTTTGTGACTCTCCCAGATGCTTCTCTATTTCTGAACATGTCATTCAGTGGTTGATTTGTCAGCACTCGGATGGTGTGAGCTTCAAAGTAGTGCCTCAATTTTCTTGATGCCATCAGGACTGCATATGCTATCTTTTCTAGCTCGGAGTAGAATCTTTTTGATCCTGAAAGAGCTTCGGATACGTAATATACTGGGACTTGAACTTTCATCACTTTGCCCTTTTTCTCAATTTGCTGTTCTTGCACAAGTGCGGCACATACTGCTGAGTGCGATGCTGATACGTACATTAACAGAGTTTCGTTTTGTTTGGGACTTGCGAAGGCAGCATTTCCTTGAGATACTCTTTCAATTCTGCGAAAGCTTTTTTCTGCTCTTGGCCCCATTGAAAGTTATTTGCATTTCTGAGGACTTTGAAGAAAGGAAGGCTTCTTTTGGCTGATCTGGAAATAAACCTGTTGAGTGCCGCAATTCTACCGGTGAGCTTTTGCACATCTTTGAGGCATTGGGGCTCTCGCATATTGATGAGCGCACTTATCTTGTCAGGATTGGCTTCGATACCTTTGATTGACACTAAGCATCCCAAAACCTTTCCCTTGCGTATTCCAAAAACACATTTTTCTGGGTTGAGCTTGAGGTTTGCCTTTCTAAGGTTTGCAAATGTTTCGGCCAAGTCAGAAATATGATCTTCTTTCTTGCCGCTTTTTACCACTATGTCGTCGACATAGGCTGACAAGTTCTTGCCTAACTGGTTCTCAAAGGCGATAGATGTCATTCTGCAGAAAGTAGGTCCCGCATTTTTTAAACCTTCCGGCATTCTGACAAAACAATAAGTTCCGAAAGGGGTGATGAAACTTGTTTTCTCTTCATCATCTTTGTACATGAAGATTTGGTGATATCCGGAGAAACAATCTAGCAGTGATAGGAGTTCTGAGCACGCCGCTGCGTCGACAATTTTGTCGATTCTGGGCAGTGGGAAATCATCTTTGGGACAGGCCTTGTTGAGATCAGTGAAATCAATGCACATTCGCCACTTTCCATTCTTTTTCTTTACTGGTACTGTGTTAGCCAGCCAGGTTGGATATTTCACCTCCCTGATAACATTTGCGTCAAGCAACCTCTGCACTTCGGCCTTGACTGCCTCGACCCTATCGTCGGACATTTTTCGGAGTTTCTGTTTCTTTGGCCTGATATTTTTATCAATTCGCAGCTTGTGCTCTATTACGTTCCGACTGACGCCTTTTAGGTCACTTGCGGACCAGGCAAATACATCTTTGTTTTTGCGAAGGAACTGGATGAAAGCTTTTTCCATGTCCTTCGGCATACCTGCCGCAATTATCACTTCCTGTCCTAAGACATGCTTGTCCAATGGGATTCTCTTTGTTTCCTCATTGGCCGCAATTGCTGGTTCCTCCTTGTCCATTTCTTTTTCTAACTGAAGGACTTCGTTCCCGGGCTTTTTTCCTGCCGGGTATAAGACATGTACATTCGGGTGGGCATATAAAAAATGAACATTCTTCTGGCCAGGGGCTGCCGCCCTTTCAATATTTCTGGCTTCTTGCTGATCGCCAAAGACTGAGATGACCTCCTTGTGTGCCGGAATTTTCATACAGAGGTAAGAGCTGTGCAAAACTGCTTCAAATGCATTGAGGACTCCTCGTCCAAAGATTGCGTTGTAAGGGTAAGGCATATCGACCACATCAAAGGTAATGTGCTCTGTTCTTGCATTGTCGAGGGTGCCGAAGGATACTGGGAGGCTTATTTTGCAGAGAGCGCGGACTTCTCTCCCGCCAAAACCGTACAAGGGGTATTCAGAAGGCTGAAGTAGAGATGAATCAAGGTTGAGCTGGTCAAATGTTCTTTTGAAGAGGATATCTGCCGAACTTCCATTGTCAACAAGTATTTTGGTGATTGACCACCCATAAGTGTTTGCCTGGATGACCATGGCATCATTACGAGGGTAGCAGCGGAGGTTTAGATCGGCTTCTGTGAATGTGATTGGAATGTGCGACCAACGTGATTTCAGTACGGGTCCGTTGCACACCGCATTGACGGCTCGGAAGTAATTTTTCTTTTGTTTCTTACTTTCGAACTCGGAAGTAGATCCGCCGGTGATTCGCAGGATGACTCCGTAGGTGGGAAGGCTCTGAGAGGTATTGTTTTGGTTTGATTGCTTTGGGAAAGGCGGCGGAGGTGGTAAAGGCGGCTCCTCAGAGGCAGTGATTCTGGGAATTTGCGGCTGAGGTGTGTATGAACTTGTTTGGGATGTCGCCAAATGCTGGATCTGCGGCGAAGGTGGTGGATGTGGTTGGTATGGGCTTTGGAAGTGGTGGTGAGGGTTGTAAGAATTCTGGAAGTATTGGATATATAGTTTTAGTGACTAACATTAGATATAGTTACTAAGGTCATGTTGATTGTTGTATAGTTTTAGTGACCACCATATACAATTGTTGGTCACTATATACATATAGTAACAAGCTTTTAGCCACCAAAATGTGACCAAGCTTGTTGGTGACAAAATAGCTATTGTGACCAACAGTACACATATAGTGATCAAGTACCTTGTTGAGTGATGGAGGTGCCTACCATTGGAACCACAGTTCCAGCTAGCAGCATCCTTAAGTGATGGAGCCATTTCAAAGTCTTCAAACCGTGCTGTGTTGGTTTCATCACTCCACAACTTGCAGGATTCCATGAGCACAGATCGGTCAATGACTAGGCCTGTCGTGTGTATGAGGTTCCCGAGCCCACTGGCATCTACTAACAGTTTCTTCCATCTGTCGTACCCCATTTCTGGAGCACTAGTGCTTACCCGTATCAGTCCCTGGATCAGACGCTGATACGAACACTTACACAGAATGTCATCACAGAGTCATAACTTACATAAATATTACCAAGTCTCATACAAGCCTTCATACATAAAAGGTCTTACAATACTCGGCCAGCGGCCGGCTTATTACAACAGCATCACATCGATGAGCTACTAAAACATAACCACTTAAACACAACTACAGCGGAAAGCGGAGACGGGACCACTACAGGCAACTTGAGTGCTGACAGAACCCTACTCTTCATCTTCACCATCCTGGTACTCGTACTCGGGCTCTTCATCTGAATGATTAAAGCAACGGTGAGTATATAAGGTACTCAGCAAGTCCTAACACAAGGGGTAAAAGCATGCAAGGGTATAACCAAGGATAGGCTGAGGTTTAAGCATAGCGGTTAAAGCCATCTTTATGAAAAGGTTGTTTTAAAAGCAAAGCCAGTTGCAACTACAGTCAAGATTATTGATATCTTTTAGTGGGGTTGTTTGGCCCTGGGGGAGATGCAATCCATCCCGCCAGTTCCCAAGTTTTAATGCTGGCAGGAAACCAGCGCACGGTTCCACACCGGAGTATTCCAAAAACACGCCAAGGAGATAACTCACACCGTTATACTAATCTTGTGTGGCCAAAGCTTTCGCGTCGTCCAATACCGTGGAACACGGCTATCCAGATAGATTTTACACTCTGCAGAGGTTGTACACGATTCCCCACAAGGTATACCAGTCCTTTCCACCGTCGTGGTTAGGAAAGGCATACAGAGGTCCCGTACCTACTTGGTGTTACCACGGCATCCACCCACGGAAAATCATCCGACCAGGGGCTTCATCACATCATATCATATCATATAGAAAGGCCTGAATAATATCCACATGCCGGGCTCGCGTCCCACTGTCGGCGAGTCTTCTCCTGGCTTCCGCTGCAACTCCTGCCTCCGAGTGGATACCGGGTGGACACTATAGTAGGGTGTGGTTCCAACTCTTTCCCATACAAGACTTGTGGCTGTACGTTGGGTGCTAGGCCAGGCGGCACAGGAACCGGTCCTTATACGACCGAAGCAGGCATCTTCAATAGCTATCCTCACGGAGGAGTCGCATCCCAGAGATAGCCCTCCCCACTGAGGACTACCTCGCCTGCTCCCGCCAAGATATCCCCACTATAGAGTTGCACAAGTCACTAATTACCATCCCATATTATCATATTCACAACACACACCACCAAGTACTCACATATTTTGATCTCAAAAAAAAAGTACTCACACATTTAACACAAAAAGCATGTATAGCAAGATTAAATAAGTACTCATGTGTAACAGTCCTAAGCAGCATAGCACTCCAACTAATCATTAATTAATTAACGATGTTGGTCCCTAAGTTTAATCAAATGGAAGCAGGGTAATCAAAATCAAGGTATGGCAATCAACAAGTACTTAGGACATACTAAGCATTAAACATCATGCAATTTATTTGTAAACTAGCTCTAAATTGGTAATTTGAAAACATAGGATCAATCATGATCAAAGGAGGGTTAGGACTTGCCTTCACCAAAGTCTTCTTCTTCTAAGTCCTCGTAATCCGGATCCTCAGCTTCTTCCTCGTAAGCTTGATTATCTATCGATTAAAAGTAAATAACGACAAATAAATCTACCGCTCAAGCAATTAATTAAACAAGCATTTAAACCAAATAAGATCCAAGTAACATCAAATGGAGAAGTTTCTGGTAGCATTGGATAGATCATGAATTTAGATGAATTTTGGCGAAAGAATCGTCAAAATCGGAGTTAGAATGAATAAGATATAGATTTTACAAGTTGGTGGGATTAAATTAAATAGAACTAAGCTTGATTAATTAAGTATGGGCAAAACTTAATTAATCTGAGGTGATCAAGTATTGGAAAATGATTAGAAGGTATTCTAGTATTTTTGGAGAATTTATGGGATTTTTCTGATATTAGAAAAGTGCTCGAAAAAGAATTTGGGTACGTTTGCTGTGTGGCGCTAGCAATTACAGAACGTGTGTGTGGCTGACAGATGGGCCCGTGGGGCCGGTGCACTGTGCCGGGACTGTGCTGTGGACTCGGCCCACGTGCGCTGTGGACCGGGGGTGCGCGTGAGGGCGGTGCATGGTGCACCGAGTGCACCATGTGTGCAGGACGACTAGGTCGCGCGGGCCCACATGCCGACGTGGCGAGCCACGTCGGACGGCGGCGACGGCCTGGTCAAAGTCCGCCGGAGACAGGGGAACGCGGCGGCGCGTCGCCGGAAACCCTGCCGGCAGCGGTTGCGGTGGTCGGAACGCGACGGGAGAGGCACCTACATGCTCTACGCGGCGAGGCGAAGCTAGGGGTGCTAGACGTCGTTGTCGGCGGTGAGCAGAGCGGCGGCGCGCGCTCGCCGGAGATGGGCGGCGCGGAGGTGCGCGAGGGGAAAGTGAGCGCGCGTGCAATTTCTCTAGTGTGTGTTCACGTGCGGGTGCGCGGGAGTGCACTGAGTGTGGTGCGCACCTCGGTGAGGCCGAGCGCGGCCGGAGAGCACGCCGGCGACGAGGTCGCGGCGGCGGCGGGAGAGGAGCTCGGCGCGGAGCTGGCGCTAGGGCGCGAGAAGAGAAGCAAACGGGCACGAGGGAGAGAGAGAAGGGAGGCGGAGCTCACGGTGGGGTCGACGTGGCCAGAAGGGGAGCGGAGGGTCGATGTCGACGATGAGCGGCCGCCGGAATCCCTAGCCCGCCGAGATCTCCATGCTTCGCGCCCTTGCTGCAAAACGAGAGGCAAGGAGGGGATTAGCCGGAGCTCGGCGATGCCAGAGGGAGGAGAAAGAGCGGCGAAGGCCAACTGGTTGCTCGTCGGGATCTCGATGGAGGGGTCGCCGGACTTGGAGAGGGTGATGGTGGCTGATTGGGAAAAGTTGGGAATGGAGGTGCTCGAGCGATGCTGGGGAGTGTTTGAGCTCGCGTGAGGGAGGAGGGAGACGACGCGGAGCTCGCCGTCTATTTAAAGGCGGCCGGGGAGGAGCCGATGGGTGATTCGGTCGCCGGCTCGGTCAAGGCGCCGGGCGCCGAATTCCAACGACGACGCGACGGCGCGCCAGGGTGAGGACAGCGCCCATACGCGTGGTGACGGACGCGAGGGACGGCCACAGCGGCGGCGACGCGAGACAGGACGGGAGGACGGCTGAGCGAGGCTGACGTCGAGGTATGGAGGTCGCCGGTGGTCAATGTCGACGCGACGGCGTGCAGAGGGAGGGACGGCGCGCACGCGCGCGTTGACGAGAGCGCGGCACGTCTGCAGGAGCGACGACGAGACGAGACGGGGAAACGGCTTGTGCGGCACGACGTCGCGGCATGGCGGCGCGCCGGATTTGGTGAGGTCGTCGGTCGACGGTGTGGGTGCTCTGCCGCGGGGTTGGCCGACTGGACGGAGCGATGGGACGAGGCGGCGGTGACACGGCGTGTGCACGTGCGGCATAAGGACGGCGTCCTGTGCGGCGACGGGACAAGACGGCGGCGGCGACAAGGCGGCATGGGCGGCGCTGGCGGCGTCAGGAGGAGGGAGACGACGTCGCCGGGCCCACGCGTCAGCGAGAGAGAAGAGAGGTGGGCTGGCGAGCCGGGCCGAGCGGTTGGGCCGAAACAGGCCGCGGGGAAAAGGAGGAGAAGGGAAAAGGTTTGGGCCGGCTGGGGAAAAAGAGAAAGAGTGGCCCAAGAAGAAAAGAAATGGTTTAACCATTTCTCAGGATTTGGTGGGTTCCAAATTTGAATGAAATTCAAATTTGGCAAAAGAGATAAAACCAACAAACACATAAATAAAAACAATAAATTCCAAACATGCTCATGGTGTGATTGGATGCACATTTAAAATTCAAAAATTCAAATTTGGCATGGATTTAACCTCTACTTTAATTGAATTTGTTGGAATTCGAAAAAGTTCAAATTTTTAGTGATTTTTATATTATGGCAAAACACAGGGTGTTACACCATCCATTCAACTTCCATGTGTCCAGTACCCTTGTTGTCTGACACACGGATAGCACACACAGATGACATGCAACACTCAAACATACAGGATCCTGTATGTTTGAGGCCTAGTCATTGACTGATGTGCTCATAGAATTCTGCAAGTTGTGGAGTGATGAAACCAACACACCACGGTTTCAAGACTTTGAAATGGCTCCATCACCTAAGGATGCTGCCAGATGGAACTGTGGTTCTAGTGGTAGGCCGGGTGGTGACAACAATATACAATATTTCTCTTGTAGTGCCTTCGTCAACTTTTGCGTGACTTTGCAAGATAATGAAGATCAAAATTTCTGCCATCAGCTGGTTAAAATGTGCCGTAATTCTGGAGTGGTAATACACGCTTCCATTATCCCTTAGATTATCTTTTCATCTACACTTCCTTGCGGGACTGGGTTACCATTTCACTTTAATTTCAGGGCATGGAGAATCCAAGGCACATATTCCGGGCAACTCCCTCAGTATTGAAGCTGATCTTCGGGGAATCTATCAGACAGTGCGGACCAGTCTGGGCAGTCAAAAGATAGACCTGCTGCTTCCTATACTACCAAATGGGAATGGTAGCTTATATGGTATTATCTATGATAGCAAATTTAGTTTTCATTTTTTGTACCATGTCACTATGTTGTCTGAAATTACTCCTAATCACAGGTAATTTCAAAAGGATCTGTGAAACTGAGATTGGTCTTATGTAACAGTGTTGCCTGGAAAAAAATGTCCCAAACATAAACCCTACAAACCTTGCAAACAATATTGCCCTTAAAATCAATGCAAAGGTACCATGGCTACGCCTCTTGAAGTGTTGTTTGACAAAAGTTTTGTTCCAACATGTAATGATATATCCATCAATTTCACAGGTCGAAGGAAGGAACACAGTACTTGCTGATCCTTTACCAGTTGTTTCGAACAAGACTACAATTATATTTGGTGCTGATGTCACTCATCCTTCAGCTCTAGATGATACTGCCCCTTCCATTGCTACTGTAGGAGTTTTTTTCTCATTGGAAAACTGACAACACATTTCTGTTGTTTAATCCTATTTTAGTAACACTTGCTGCTTGATGTTCCATTTAGGTTGTTGCCTCCTTGGACTGGCCAGAGGTGGCCAAGTATAATTGGGTTTTTCCAGGGCGCACAAGGTCATGGTGTTGATATCATCAATGGCCTGGAAGACATTGTCATGCAATGGTAGCTCACAAAAACCGCACTCTTTTTCGGAAATACTTCTGTGAGCATAGGGGCATATGCCCACCCTAGTTTGATTATTAATTATGGTCAAATATATAAATCAACTATGTGATTTGTACTATCAAACATGTCAAATCAGTTGTATATACGTCAAACTAGCGCGTCAATTCATGATTTAATGTACGAAAATGCCAAATTTATACACTATGTGTTAGATCATAGCTAATTTTGTGTTAGATCATAGCTAATTTACCAATTAATAGTGCATGGTGTATAAATTTGGCATTTTCGTACATTAAATCATGAATTGACGCACTAGTTTGACATATATACAACTGATTTGACATATTTTGATACTACAATCACATAGTTGATTTATATATTTGACCATAATTAATAATCAAACTAGGGTGAGCATATGCCCCTATGCTCACAAAAACCGCACTCCTTTTTTCTCTCTCTCTCTTTTAACTGTTAGGGATGGCGACGGCCAGTTCAAACAGGTGTTGGAACAAGAAATTCCTGCAATAGAAAAGGTTAAATTTCCTTTGGGAAAACGAGTTTTATTAATTTGTCATTCAATTGCAAGCTTCAATCACCATTTCACACTTCAGGCATGGAAAGCTCTTTATAATGACGAGCCACATATCACCTTCAATCACCATTTCACACAAGGCTGTTCCCCAGGGATTCCTGCTAAAGCGATAAAAGTGGAAATGTTCTACCCGGTTAGAACCGTAAACTCTTGCGGCATACCATGTTATGTCGAGTTATTATACTCATATCTTTATGAAAATTGCAGGCACCGTGGTTGATAGGCACATTTGTCACCCAACAGAGTTCGATTTTTTTCCTGTGCAGCCATGCTGGGATCATCGTAAGACGTCTATAGTTTGCGTCATTTACTTGTATTGTATCCAATATAATGGAGTCGTGAAGATTGCTTGCTTGTGCAAACACAGGGAACAAAGCCGTCCTACGCGCCTTGTTTTTGTTTCTTTTTTATCTTTTCCTTTGTACAGTTTTACCTCTTTTATGCAATAAAATTACACAGTAGGGGCCTCCCTTGCTGTATTTCCGTTCAAAAAAGCCGTCCTACGCATTACCATGTGCTGATGACAACAAGTTCACTGCTGATAGCCTGCAGGCCCTAACGTATAACCTGTGCTACACGTAAGGGTGCTCTTTTGCCTGCCGTCCTCTTGTTCGCAATGTTCGGTTAACTGACGGTTGGTCTGTGTTTCTTGCCAGATATTCAAGCTGCTGTCACTCGGTCTTGATCGGTACACATCCTTCTTATTTCTCCTCATCGCAGAATGTTAAATACACTTGGTTTATTTATTTTTTCTCAGCCATGGTATCTTGTGCAAGAACAATCAGACATCATATAGTTTGGTGTTTTGAAAACTGGAGAACTGTTGTCGAATTTAATTTTTGATCAGAACTGATTCATAATAAACATATGAGACAAGAACTTCTACTTGTCAGCTTTTAAATTCATCTTAACATGGTGTTAAAATATTGCAGCTCCTCCTGCCTACTATGCCCGCAAGCTTGCATTCCATGCCCGCATGTACATGCCTCAAGCCTCTGATGCAGCGACGAGTGTCAGTGCCCATGCTTCATCAGCTCATGCTGCTGCTCCAAGATAACTTCCTTTTTTTTTTTGAACTGGAAAGATACTTCCATTAAACCTGAGGTGCTGCAGACTCGCAAGCAACCATCACCCGAATACAATCAGGAAGGTTATCCAACACCGGATCAACCTCCTCAGTACACAAGCACCCAAGCGCCGCCAGTTCATGCGCCACATTATAAAATCTGAGCCGAGCATAAGCTTCAGCTCAGAAATGATACCTTCTTCAGGGGCCAAATCATAGTTGCTTGAAAGGAGAGCATTTCTCACTGTCAACGCATCCGTCTCTAACTGAATTGAGCTCATTCCCATTTCCCTCGCCGCCTTGACCGCTTCAAAACATGCCAGAAGCTCAGCATGGAACTTCCTGAGATCAAGAATGAACTGAAAATGTTCATGTTCTACTGTTAGTCCTTGATGACCAGTTAAAACTTCCTCTACCAAAAGCCTTGAATAAATGCTATGAATAAGACCTAAAGAATGACATTGTCCATTCTGTTTGCTTTTAATTTCCTCCAATAAAGACATGGAATGGATATGGTGTATGGAGTCTAACGTTGATCCAGTCTTGCTTTTGTGGTTTGCATTGTGTGCAGACAAAACATATACTATATATCAATTTCTATTCAGTTGTTCTCGTTTAATTTCTGGTGCAATAGAGTATGACTAGAAAATTGAGGCGCCTTTAGCACGCCCTATGGTGCAATGTGCATATTAGGCATTGTGTGCATGGTACACATTTTTTTGAGCTTGGATCCTTTAAAAAAATGAACAGCATGTAAGAAAAAACAATGAAGAAGAATCCTTGATTATCATTTCTTTATAAGGAAATCCGTAGTTAACTGTGAATATATTCAATCTGTCATGAAATGGTAATATTTCTTCTCAGCTGCATCCACTCCACTATTCTAAATGCTTGTATTACTGAATTGCTTTGTAGGACATGTGTATGGCAAACAAAGTCGTGAGAAAGTTCAGTACCAGCAAGGACAGGCTCTCGAAGTTTTGTTGCACATGGCCATATTTTGGTATGATATAGAGAAGCATTATGTGTGCTGCTTGAGCACTGGTTTTTCTTCAGGTTCCAAGCTAACTAGTATATATTGTTTACCTGTATTTTCAGTTACAGCAAGAGAAATACAAAGATGCGACCTACTGCTATTGACCTTTTCAAGGAGTTTCGTTGCAGCAGCAAGACAGGGTTTAGTGAGACAGTCAAGGAAGCTATTGTAAGTACTGTACATGTTCTTTTTATCAAGTTTAATAGTAATGGTTAGAAGCTGAATAAAAACTAATTGGGTAGTGATGCATGAATTTGTTAATCGAGAAGTGTGTTTTGATTAATTCATTCATTATTAATTGTCTTGCTCTCTGTTGCACAGCTCGTGTTTTCTTGGTTGCATACAGAAGCTTGTGTATAAATTAGTTCTGTAAATTGGATTGTATATATATTTTTAACCCATTGCAACACTTAAGCAGAACTAGTGTATCGTGTGGTTTATGTATTCAGCTATTGAGCTCATATGTTATAATGCTTCTCAACTCAAAGTTGGCTTAGTTTATGTTTGAGAGGGTTGCTTTGATGATCACAGTGTTTTATCTTTCTTAAGTTTATACAGGTTTTAGATAACATTCAGTGCTTGTGCTCATTTTTATTTTTAAACCATATCTTATTGGGGGACTACTTTGTGGTGCTATGATGCTTTTACTGTCCTTTAGCCGTGTAATATCTCATAACTGTATGCAGAACTGATTGGTTGTAGATGCTGTCCTGATTAATTTCAGAGCATGAACATCACTTTGCATTTCTCAATAGTGAAAACTGACCAGCTTTATTTTGCAATTTTTAGGCACAAATGGAAGCTATTGTGGCTGAACCTGTAGAGGAAGGGCAAGCACCTAAGACTGCTGCTGAAGCTATTGCTCAAGTTCTGCCATCAACAAAGTTTCTTCAAAAGGTTGGCCTAGATCCAACATCCACAAAGAGAAGTTGCAAATCTGCTGCACGTGTACAAGAACTGGAGGCTGAAGTCGAAGCTGGGAAGCATGGTGCTGCAAAATTGAAAGATAAACTTGAAGATTTAGAGAAAAAGGTTGCAGATTCGAAGGAAGCAAGGGACAAGCAACTTGGAGAGATCGAGGAGATGAGGAACCAAACCGAGGAATTGAAGCAGCAGGAGAAGATGGATACCATTCTTCGGTTCTTTGCTGGCATCAACAAGGAGTAGGTTACTCTTGCCCATCTCGGAGATCGATGACATATTTAACTTAGCTCGCTGATTATTTTTTGGACCTGAGACTTCTGTTCATGTGGACCTTAAATGTATTTATTGACTTGGGGTCATGAATCTGTGACTTGAATCTGTTTGTGTTGTGGATGAATTTGATTTGAACTTCTATGGCTATGTTGATGTGACTTAATCTGTATGGGCTGTGTTGATGCTATTGGTGGCCTGATGAATGTGACTTGTGAAATCTATATATGAATCGGTTCTGTATGAATATTGGTGAAATTGTTTTTTTGAGAAAATATTGGTGCAATTGTTGTATGGTTATATGTTGGGCTTGATTTCAAATGGCCAGCCCACTCGAAATTTTATTTTGATCAATACAAATTTATAATTTAGGCTCAACAAAATAAGCTAGGACCACATGAAATTGTTGGTCTATTTTCTAAAAAAATTGGCCTAAAGTGGCTGAAATAACTGGGCGTGGCCCATTAAACTAAATGGGCCTTTACGGGCTAGAACAAATTATGACAAATAAAATCGTCACAATATATGTGCCACCTCATCACCAGTCAGATTTGAACTTAGGGTTCAGTGACGTTTTTGGTTAAATAGTGACGAACATCGGGCGTCATAAACAATGACGAAGTAAGGATCGTCATAAAAAATCTATGACGAGAACATAAATATTCGTCACAGAGCAAGATTAAACACGAATGATAGGTGACAATTTGATTTTAGTCACGGGAACATTACAAAATTTTAAGGTTTTGTGACGTAAATGAAACGCCACCTATCATAAGATTTCTTGTAGTGTAATATGAAATATAATTAAAAAATAAACAATCACGAATCCTAATCTCTATCTCGTTGTCCGACCAACTTAATCTACTTCGCTCTTTATTTATCATTAAGATTCCCTTGGTGAGTGTCACACCAAAAATTATCATAATATCTTTTCCCCTGTCTCAAGTATAGTCATTGTTACTTATAGCAAGCATTCAACTTTGTTAAATATAAATCATGATACCCAAGGAGAAATGCTGCATTGGTGTTTCGTGCATTTGCGGAATTAATGGAAATGAATTGATACGCATAAGAACAGCCAACATCCACCATATGGTAAGTCATTCACCATATCATATGATGACTTCTTGACCATCTGACCAGAACCTGCCTCTTCTGCTCTGAAAAACCTGTACTCACTGTATTGTATGGTAAGTCCCACCGCATCATGCGTTGACTCCACCTGAAGTTGATCTTGATCTTTTCCTTAGCGATCCTCGCATCCAACTTCTTCAAACTTGGTTCCACCATTTCTCTTCTTTCACTTGGTCCCACCGCATCATGTGCTTGAGAGACTCACTATATGCATCCATAGACCTCTACCACTAGTGTGATATAAGAGAACCAACTTGATCCCTCTTGATATTCTGGTTTTTCCTATGGACTCAAGCCTAGATCAACACCGAGCCAACACTTGCTTGGATCTAGCCTGTCCTTAGCCTTTATACATCTCCTCAACCGCGACTCCATCAAGTCCTTGATCCGAGTTGTTGAGGCAACCAAGCACCGAGATAATTGTAGAGAAAAGGTTGGCGCACTCCATTCATCCAATGTGACCATATATAAGCAATGTCCTACATGAAAATGTTACTCACGTATAATATATTCATCCAATCACCAAAACATAATTAATCTGATATCTTAACAGAGCGCTTGCTGGCGTTAGCCCCCTGGAGAACTTGCCGAGTAGAGATTTGATAGTCTCGAGTGGTTTTCATGTAGAGTAGTAGGCATGCTCTCAGACTGATCTGAGTAGACGTGTATTATTTGCAGTGTTTGAACAAGGGCTCGTATGGAGCAAACCATCAAAACTATTAGACTCGACCCGGAGGTCATGGCGTTAGCCCGTTGGAGGGCATAAGCCGAGTGGACCCGGAGGTCAAGGTGTTAGCCCGCTGGAGGGCATAAGCCGAGTGGACCCGGAGGTCAAGGCGTTAGCCCCCTGGAGGGCGTCAGCCGAGTGGACCCGTAGGTCAAGGCGTTAGCCCCCAAGAGGGTGTTAGCTCAGTGGACCCGAAGGTTATGGCTGTAGCCTCGTGGAGAGCGTTAGCCGAGACTGACTAAGTCCCGAAGCAGGCCCGTCGATGGGCATGGGCAGGGTGGCCGACGGCCCAGGGCCCCCCCAAAAATTAGGGCCCCCAAATCCCTAAATCCTAACCTTGCTTATAGAGAAAAAGGACAATACAGGAGGATAATACGAGAGGTTCAGTCCATTTCATGGGAAAACGGCCTCCTTTTTGGCCGGGCAGCGCTGGTTCATCCGTCGATCTCTGCAACTTTTTTGTTTCGCCATTGTTGGCTGCTCGTGCTGCTCACATGAGGAAGAAGGAAGCAACGAAGAGGTATGGGCCATGGGCCAGATGTTTCTAATCCAAGTGATGTTGAGGCCCAATAGGCCAAACTGAACCTACGGGAGAACTAATGCATGAGGCCAACTTTTTTTTTTTTTTTTTTTTGTCTTCTGTTGTGCTAATGAGAACCTAAAGGCGACTATATAATTGGGGGACCCCATATAATTGTATATCAAACATGCCTCAGTCCCGATTAACTCGATTAATTGTTATGTCTTGAAGAAACAAGAAGAAACAAAGACTATAAACAATAGCTCAGTCTCACAAAAATGACATAAATACTAGGGCCTCTTTTCAGAAATATTTTTTGTCACATAAAATTAAATATTTTTAGAAATATTTATTTTCATATAAATTAAGTTTGAGGGCCTCCTTTTGTATTTCGCACCGGGGCCTCAAATTCTCAGAGACGGCCCTGCCCGAAGTGTTCCTCGAAACCCAACTTAGTACAGGCCAAATGTTAGGCTGACCGACTATAGATCATTGAAGAGTAGTAGACAACATCTCTTAGATATACTATCCTCAAAAAAAAAATCTCTTAGATATACGACCTCGTGTGGACAAGATAATATGTAGATCCTTATTGCGGAATGAAACGCTAGCCTCTCAGACCATTTGACCTTTCTTACCATTTCATTGGAAATTCACCGCTCACGTTGGGTAGCATTCGTTTCACGCGCCAGCTCCTGCATGGGCCCATTGGCTTCTTCCGCGTCAGCCAGATGCACGTGGGTAACCACGGAAAAAAATCGCCCACTCCTCTTTCACCCACATCCTCCGCGGCTCCGCCCCACCTGAAGCAGCCACCTGAAGCAGCCATCGTCTCCAGCCGGGATGTCGCCGCCTCACCCGCTCATGCTCCTCCCACGACCCAGCCCGAGTGTGCCGCCCCATTCGCTCCTCCTGCCCCTCCCCAGGGCGGGCCCACATGGAGTCAAGGGTATTAAGTTGAATACTCATTAGTTTTGACAAAAAAATCGTATATGTAATGTTCCTACGTATATGCAGAAAGAAACAAAAAGCAAACAAAAAAAATCACTATAATACCTACCTGGCCCATTCCTTCCCCTACCCATTGCTGACTGCCTGGTCCAATAGCCAAATTGGCCCAAGAACTACGTGAGCGCCCGTGCGTTGCTACGGGAGCGACATCAATATTAGCTGGGTTTCAAACTGATGATTGCATTAACTGTGTTGCAGAATATTTGTGCGTGTCTAAAAGACAAAATCAATATGGGATCCAAAATTGACCTCTCAGCAGCTTGCTCCGCAACCCTGTATTCTGATGCAAAATTATTTTACATTTCTAAAAGGAAACAAAAATGAATACAGGCTCCCCAACTGCCCCTCTGAATCAGCATCTTGCTCCTCACCCAGGAACTTGCAACATCCTATAACCCCACCAAAAGACCTGTTCATCAGTGAAAATAATGTTATAAATGTAGGCTAAGCTATATCATGTAGGAGAGCTCGCACATTACGGAGCTCAGTCAAGCAACTATCAGGCTGTTGACGGTAGCTATGCTCTATTAATTTAATTCAAGTTAAACCGCAAGCGCACGGTGTACCATTGCAGCATTTCACCTCGGAGTATTCGGGGTATCGAATTTCCACAGGGAAGCAACTCGGATAAAGGATATCGACACTTAATAAAGACTTATCCACACAATTACAAACTATCCCTAAGGCGGGGGTAAATCAAGTGATAAATAAAAATGGGAGTGATTCACACTATCACTGAGATGTCAAGTCGCCATGCCATAGGTAAGTAGTCTAGTTGGATATAACGAGTGAGTACAACGATTCCTAAGTATTGGTAGAGTGCAACACACGACTCGTAGCTTATCTAATGCTAGTAGAGCATACAAGGGCTGTCACTACCTTGCACAATTCTACACTTGAGACAATGATCCTTTCACTAACACGGGACTTATGGGCGCCTACTAATAAGACCGAACGTGGCCGACTTCAAGGCTGTCACTACTTGCCGCCTACGGTCCTCCGGGGGCCTTACCGTATTCCGCAGATAATCGCTAACTTAGACACTACGTCTACGATTTAACGACTATTATCTCGCCTACAATGCACTGTCCAGATAGGCAAGAAAGTCAGAGTAATCTCCGTGTTATTTGACCGAGAAAACTCCGACCGAGGAACGCGCAGCTAGAGATCAAATATCCGCAAAGATAACTTACGACAATCGTTCTCAATCAAGCAAGACTCATGAACGAGCTCTCAAGATATGAGTAAGACCAATCTTTATATTATTTCAACTAAGTACTTGATACAACGGAATTCGGAAATAAAGATACAAGGGACTCGAATGTACCAATTCCGAAGATGATTTCCGGAATCGGGGCGAGTGCCCGACTCGACTCTAACTCCAACTAGAGCTACTTCCTAGACTCTAAATGGCGAACAATACGAAAACTGGACTTCTGGACTTCTTCTTCTCGGTGGTGTGTGTACTCCAGGTGAGGTGCTCCCTTTTTATAGTGCAGGAGAGGCGGTGGAGGCGTCGGCCGACGCCCATGGGTCGCCCGACGTCTCAGGGGGGCGTCGGCCGACGTGGTGGGGTCGCCCGACCCTTGATTAGGGTCGGTTGTCCATCAACGGCCTTGATCGCTTCCCCTTGGCGGTTGTTTAGCGGTTGCGAAGTCGGTTTGGTCGGAAAACACTCCGAGGCGTCGATCTTGAGGCGGTGGAAAGTGGTTGGATGGATGGGGGTGCTGTCGTTGGCGTCGGCCGACATGGAAGGGGTCGGCCGACGTGGTGGACACGTCGGCCGACGTGGAGCCGTCGCCCGACCCTCCTGTGGACTTGTCCTCCACCTCACCCGGGTCTTCCTTCCGTCGAATGCCTCGGGTCTTCACTCCGTATGGTCATGCCATAATCTTGTGACTTGATTTCTTGGGCATTCGACCATTTAGGCTTCATTATGTCCGGGTGACGTATGGTTGTCACATCACCCGACCCTCTGAGCGTCCTCACTTGGTGTCCAATCTTCATGATGTTGGGTTTTCGCCAACTCTTTATTTAAACAAGCCAAATTGTCTTGAACCCTACAAAACAAAGGCGAATACACAACTTGTGGAACTAGATTAGTAAATAAGCAAACTATGCACATGCTCTTGCATTCTTACTCCCTTATTTTCGGATTTAGGACATAAATAGTGGCATTAGGCAACGCGAACAAACCCCCTAAGCTTGACTCTTTGCTCGTCCCGAGCAAATCATAGCTCTAAATCCGGTGGATCAGGGTCGCTACTATGCCATTTACCATTCAAGAGCCAAAGTTGCAAGACATGCTCAAAATTAATAGTGTAAACCGGCATAACCTTGTACTCATTATTCTTACTCTTTTACTTATGGGGCATATGATTACCTTGTCATTGGAGGTTGAGAGATGGCATGGTTCAGTTTTAGAACCAACCCCCCCTTCTTGGTCAAGCCTTGGAGTTTTTATGTGGTGTCGCAAAATCAAGAGAAAATCCTCCCAAGTTAACATTGCTTCCTTAAATGACACTCTCATTCACTCATATGTGTTCCCTCACCGAAATTTCTTTCCTTATTTTTGTAGGCTTATGAGTGGAGCTTGGTAAGGGAAAGGCATACTCATCATACATATATTGCAAAGTCAAAGAATAGTCCTATTGAAAAGAAATGAAGTTCGCAATCCGGTCATTGGAAATAAAATGTTCGGGGGAGAGGGAGAGAATGGACTCACGCGAAGGATTGGGAAAAATGGCACAATTGCAATGACACAAGGTACTCACTAGTCCATTATGTCGAAATTTGTGCCATGAAAACTTGTCTTTTATTTGCCCAAAATGCAGATCCTTCTTTATGAGAGATCATGAGAGCTAAAAAGAAAATGGTTCTTCTCTTTAGTATTATTATATATATATATATATATATATATATATATATATATATATATATATATATATATATACAAATGCTATTCAGCACCCTAGGTGTAGAATAGTTATTCTACACCTAGTAATTTTTATTGAACAAAACGATCATAAATTACTGAAATTACGGATGCAAAATGTCATGATTTTTACTGAACGCGTTCACGAAAGTGAATCATGACATATTGCATCGTCTCAGTAGTTTAATAATTACTGACAATTTGTTCAGTAATTATTAGTTAGGTGTAGAATAGTTATTCTGCACCCTAGGTGCAGAATAGCGCTGTGGTATATATATATATATATATATATATATATATATATATATATATATATATATATGTGTGTGTGTGTGTATGTATGCAGCACACCCTTTTCTTTTTGCTAGCTCTCATGCCTTCTTTTGCGAAATTTTCAGGGATCAAACTTTTTGAGGGCATCTTGAAGACAATTTTAAATAGGTTCAAAAGGCTTCGCGAAGGAAAAGATTTGGTTTAAAATCTGAAATCTCTGGGGAGTGAGTACTTAAATTCCATGAGAATTTCAGCACACCCAGAATTTTATTTGATGAAGAAAGCAAAGATAAACGCAAAGGAAATGACCGGCTTTGAACATTCATTCTCCATAAGGGCCCAAACTTTGACAAAGCTCAATGTATGAATGAGTAGCATATATGTAGAGGTTA
The DNA here is from genome assembly GCA_012490785.1 of Eragrostis nindensis. Lineage (NCBI taxonomy): Eukaryota > Viridiplantae > Streptophyta > Magnoliopsida > Poales > Poaceae > Eragrostis > Eragrostis nindensis. Next base: position 829,845 of record JAAXCT010000118.1, on the reverse strand, counting down.
AAAATTTCAGCTTATATGTGGCAGTGGTGGGAAATTTTTATTGTCATAAAGGAAGCACATAACTTGGGGTTTTTAGTGCGACGGAAAAGTAAAAACATCTCCAAGGCTCTATCCATACTAAGGGGAAGGTGAATTTTACTCATTTTACCATAGCACAATCTCTCAACCACTTAGACTTGGTTTTAGCATTTTTTTCATCCCACAAAGTGTAGAGTTTGAACGTTAAGCACAAGGGAATGCCGATAAACATTTTCAACATGAGAGCATGATAGAGCAAACTTAGCAATTGAGAGCAAATGAGCAGAGCAACCATTCATCACTTCCTCTTAGCATGTGTAAGAGCAAGACAACGCATTTATTTCTTTTCGGTGGTTTTTAAGTTATGCAAATTTTTATGGGTTTTTCTTAGCATAAAAACAGAAATTTTTTTTTGGGTTTTTGTCATAAGCAAGGAAAGAGAAAATAAGAACTATATATACATGGTGCAGCAACTTCTCCAACGGAACAGCAATACATCCAGCAAAACGACGAACAGCAAGAAGGCAAACAGACAAAGGTGCGAAGAACGACTAGAGCATGGCATCGTATACATACCTCCCCTCCCCCCTAAGCTTGAATCTTTGCACATTGGTGCAAGATGAGAGCTCAGCGGAGACCTCTACCATGGAACGTCGCCGTCGCGGAGTGGTCGACGAGGTGGAGGCGGCCTTTGAATGTTGAGGTGGGAGAATGCCGCCCCGAGCTGATTCGCATGGTGCTCTAGCGTGAAGTCGGTTCTTTGTTGGAAGCGAGTGAGTTTTTCATTGGTGCGGTCGATGGCAATGCGATTGCCCTCGATGTCGTGAGCGTTGAGGAAGACTTGCTGCTCCAAGCTCTCCGCCCACGGGGGCATGTGCTGGGATTTTCATTATAATATTGCCCGGTATGACCCTCACCTTGATACTCGTAGTCGTACGAACTCCCTCCGTCGGTGTACCCTTGTTGGCCTTGGTTGTACCCATCTTCATAGCCTTGATTGTAGTCGGAGTAGTAGCCTTGGTTATACCCTTGTTCATAGCCATAGCCATGTCCATAACCATGTCCATAGTCATAACCATGATCATGGCCATGGCCATGACCATACCTTTGGCCATGCGGCGGCTGTGCTTGATGGGCTCGCGCCTCTTCCTCTTCCTCTTCCTCGTCTTCTTCCTCGTCTTCATTTTCTTCCGCTTCCCGTTGTGCACGACTTCGTGTGTATGGACCTGCAGTTTGTGTTGGCGCAGCACTAGCCTCGCCACTATTTTTCTTCGGGGGCAGTTTTAATTTCAGCTTTTTAGCCTTATAAATGCTAAGCTTAGGATCGGGGAGCTTTATGAGTTCATCGCTGAAGGTGTACTTAGAGAAAAACTCCCCGTTCCTTTTTACCAACAAGTGAGCTTGCACAAAGTGTGTTTCTTTCAAAACGACAAGCTCGTCGGTAAGATACGAAAGCTGCACATTTTCTAATGCCCCAAGATAGTTGGCGATACGAGTGATATACGAGGTGAAAAGGATCTCGCTGTCCTGTGGTTTAGTAGCAAACTCAAGCCAATGTTCAATCATGAAATAAGTAGGATTAATTGGATTTTATTGATCATGGATAGAGGTACATCATATCATCAGTTCTAACGATGCGAGGATCCTTTCGTGCAGTGACGGTATAGCCAATAAAACGGTGCAAGATGCGAAGAGTCGGGTTATGAATGTGACTAGTGCGCGGGTCGCCACCCATTGGTTCGGCAATTTTACTCTAAAATTTGTTTCTATCAAAAGCCTTAATTTCTGCGGGCTTATTAGATTTAAAACCAAGAGCCTTAGACAATTGTGAAAGGGACAGGGAATATTCACGATTAAGGAGACGGAACTTGTAAACCACATTGCCTTCTACTTCATCTCTAACCAGGGTAGAAAGAAATTCAAGCGTGAGAAGTTCCGAACCTGGTTCGTCCATGAAGTAGAACTCGTTCCACCCGATGCTCCTCATGGCCTTGTGGAAGTCGTCTTCTATGCTGAGGTCGTTTAGGAAGCCGAAGTCGATCACCCGATTTGGAAGGTATGAATGCCTTCTCAAACGGGCGAGATGTGTCCGCTCTTGATCAGTTTTGAGTTGAATATGATCAACCCTTGTGAGGACAATCGGTGTGGCTGTCCGGTTGACCGAGACCGAGTGGCGGCCAGGTTGTATCGGGCTCTCCACGTCCATGTCCGAAGCGCTGCGGCTCGTCCTCATAGAGGATGAGCGAGGGGTGTCTAAGATGGGTGGAGAGTTGGCATGTAAAGACGAGCTTTCTCCATGGTCCTTCTTCTTCTTCTTCCCTGTGATCTTCCGGAACATTTTCTGCACACAAGAACAAGCAAACGACTATACCCGAAGGGAAATTATGATTAATATAAGTCAGTGGGGTTAGTCGTTCAAGCGTTCACGTGTTAGTTAATTGAGTGCCGTTCGAAGGCCGTTCATGGTGTTGGAGAAAGAAGCAATTAGGACTAAGCTAATTTTTATTTTCTGGAATTTTAGTAAGCACTAAGCGAGTGAGCATTATTATATTCACAAAAGAGCTTAGCTTAGCGGCCACTTAGCAACTTAACTACTTAGAGCTTGATTAGAGAGGGAGAGGGAGCAAGGAAGGAGAAGCTTGCCGTGCTCTAGTGCGAGTTGAAGCAGAAGAGCTCGAGCTCCTTTTATAGGAGAAGGAGGAGGAGCTCCCGGGCTGGCCACGGCCGGGCGACGTGCGCGGCGGGGTCGGCCGACGGGACGGCGGGGTCGGCCGACGTGGGCTCGGTGCGTGGCGTCGGCAGGTGGTGGGCGACGCCGTCGTGCGGCTGGCAGGCGGGGTCGGCCGACGTCTCCCCGTCGGGCGACGTAGTGGCGTGGCCACGACGCGGCCGCGGCGTCGTGCGCTCATGTGCGGCAGTGGAGGCGAGGACGGGCGACGCGATGGCGGGGTCGGGCGACGCGACGCGGGCGTCGGCCGACGCGACGTTGACGGTGGAGAGCGGCCCCCATGCTGTGCGCGTCGCATCCTGCCGGTTGGTGGAGGAAATGGAGGTGGGGTCGGCCGACGTGGTGGCAGGGCTGGGCGACGCGGCGGGCTCGGCCGACGTGGCCGAGGGACTGACGCCGTGCCGCCTCCCTGCCTCCGCGCGCAGGGGTCGGGCGACCCCAGTGGCAGGTCGGCCGACGTGGCCATGGCGGCCGACGCCTCCTCTTTCTGTATCTCTTTTTTTTTTTTTGGAGATAAGTGGACAGGGTATATATACAATGTTGAATGGAAATAAGTACCGGCTAGTGCCCTTCGTTTTAAGTCGCTAGGCTCGACTTCTCCATACCTTTTTAGTTCTTTTTGTCGTCGCCCGTCGTAGGAGAGGACGTAGGAGTCGTGCTTGTAGCAACTTCCTTCTTCCACCACACATGAGTTGTACGTGTTGGTGGTGCGGAATTCTTCTTCTTTTCCCATCTTGGGGCATCTACACCGGTCGGGGTGCATGACTTCTTTGGCACATATTTCTTCGGTGCGTGCTTCTTTGGCGCGGCTACCTTGTTGGACTCGTCCTTTGGCTTGCTCTTGTTTACGACCTCTTGAGGCTCAACCTTCCTCCAAGTAGGAGCATCACTCGGGCGTTGAGCTTGTATTTTCTTTGGGACGTAGCGCTGGAGGGTCTTTACTTGCGAGCATTGCTCCACTCGAGGCTTGAAGTCGAATGTCTCCTCATTCCCGTTGATGTTGAGGTGGATGACGCCCGACCCGACATCGATGTTGGCGTTGGCCGTGCTTAAGAACGGCCGACCCAATATGAGTGGGGTCTTGGTGTCTACCTCCATGTCGAGGATGACGAAATCGACGGGGATGAAGTAGTTCCTGATTCGGACGGGGATGTCCTCGGCGATTCTGGCGGGATACCGTACGGATTGGTCTGCGAGCTGCAAGCACATAGCCGTAGGGGCAAGTGTAGTATAATTGAGTTGATCGAACACTACTTTAGGCATGACACTCACGCTTGCGCCTAAGTCGCTGTTGGCGGTCGCTATGCCCCAAAGATTAAAATCAATTAATTCCGCAAGCGCACAGAACACCATTGTAGCATTTCACCTCGGAGTATTCCGGGGTATCGTATTTATATTTCCACAGGGAAGCATGGCTGATAAAGACAATCAAACTCGATAGGAAACTCGTTCACAAAGCTACGGACTATTCCTTAGTCGGGGGTTAACCAATTGATAGATAGGTATATGAGTGATTCGCACTATCAAAAGGAGAAGGTTGTCACGCCGCCAAAGTCATAGGTAAGTAGTGTAGTCGGATAAACGAGTGAGTACAATGATTCCTATGTATTGGTCAAAAAGTATGTCAAGCCGAATCTACGAATGATCGCCAAGTACTAGTGGAGTATCCGGGGGTTTCACCATCTCGTATAAACTCTACGTTAAATAAATGACTCTCTAGTTACTTCGGGCGGCGCCGCACACATCTCAGGAGGACATACGGTCAGCTAACCGAGCGCCTACTAACAAAGCCGAACGTGGCCGACTTCAAGGGACGGACAGGGCTGTCACCACCTGCCGCCTACGGTCCTCCGGGGACTTTGCCGCATTTCAAGCTAACTCTAAATCATGACACCACATCACTACTTAGGGAAAGTACTCGGCCCTAGTACTAATCGCTGCAAGCCGAGCAACACAACAATACTTAGCACGAGAACCAAGCAAGTGCGACTTGAAACCTACAACTAGATATCAATCATTTTGTACTTAGGAACATCAAGATTCGTAACTAATTGGGCACACTCATACAATGATCGAAAGGGGAAAGTATGAGCATAAAGATGACTTGACATGAGTGAAGATAGAGCAAGACCAATATATTGACATCATAAAGTACTTGATACAATCGGAAATAAGATACAAGGCACTCGATCTTACCGAACTCCGAACGCCGACTTCCGGAATCGGGGCGAGTGCCCGACTCGACTCTAACTCCGACTACATCCTACTTCCTAGACTCTAAGTGGCGAAACTGAACTTCTGGACTTGATCCTGCGAGATGTGTGTTGGTGTGAAGCATTCCCCTTCCTTTTATAGGGAATTGAGGCGGCAAGGTACGTCGGCCGACGTGGGTACGTCGGCCGATGTTACCGCGTCGCCCGACCTTGGGGGGCACGTCGGCCGACATGGGGGACGTCGCCCGACCCTTGATCAAGGTCGGTTGCCCCCCCTACGGCCTTGATCATCTCCCAGTGGCGGTTGATAGGCGGTTCCAGGAGGTCGGTTGGTCGGAAAATCCTCCAGAGCGTTGATTTGAGGCAGTAGATGAGTGGATGGGCTTTATTTGTGTTGAAGTGGACGTCGGGCGACGTGTTTGACACATCGGGCAACGTGGGTGTTGGCGGTCGTTAGACCGTGTTTTGACCGCCACCCTACCGGTAAATAAAAGCATAACACCAAGATTTTGTGCATAGTAGATAGGAATAATGCTACTCCACAAGTTTTGGTGAATATTTGGATGCAGGAGGAAATCCATTGCAAATGGGAGCAAAAGCCTACCGGCCGGCTCCGTCATAGGCCGGCCAGCTTATGTTGGATCTCAACACGGTCCAGCAGCCCCAGGCATCTCCCAATGGGCTCAAACATGAAGGATCAAATGGCCAACAAATATTTCCCAGCCCGGAGTATCGACCACTGCGCAAGGCCCAACAAACAAGCCCATCAACCACTCAAAAAGGCGTCAAATCACCGGGCAAGACCGTGGATCTTAATGGGCACATCATGAGAGGCCAGCCCACAAAAATTCGAGGCATTCGGAGAAAAAAGCCCGCCGGCCCCGCCGGCCGGCCTACTGTTGTCTCCGAATCAGCCCGTCTTTTTCCAGTCGGTTCCAGAGGCGGTTGCAAGCCACTTGGCGCGCCGGTCAAGCGAGGAGAAGTCGGCAAGAAGAGAATATTCTACAAAATGCTCCAAGACCTTCTCCACTCTCCCAAGGCAACTCAACTATAAATAGAGGACCTCCCCCTCACTTCCAACCTGCACCTCACACTTGAGAAGAGAAGACCCCAAGTAGGGTCACGCTCTTTCTCATAGAAGATCACTCCACTTGTGTAGTTTAGAATAGGATTAGTATTTTAGTCATGGGAGTTAGAGTAGAAGTGAGAGCTTCGCTCGGTGCTTCGGAGTTCTCTTCGGAGTTTGGGTAAAGTTCTCGTATATCTTTTCTTTCATACTTTCTTTAATATAATTATTTTCTTATTTATTTATTTTCTTATTTATTTAATTTAGTTTTCTTTTTAGTTTACATTTATTTATTTAAGTAATTATTATAGAGAAATTCCTGTGTTGGTTCCACGTCCATGCAATGGTAGATAAGGATAGATTACCCGCTGGTCTATACGCAAGTAATTTATTCGGATTTACTATAATGGGTGGTTTGCCCCAAAAGCTTAGGGTAAATTATTTAGGATGATTGCTTGTATGGTTCAAGGAATTATTCTAGACGTGAGTTTGCACCCAACCCCACGGAGGATGGTAGCCGCGAGTGTATGTGACAGCTACACCGGTCTCTGTAATCCACCACGTCCGGGTTGGACCCAGCAGGGTCTTAATTATAGCGGGTGGTTCCCTGCGTTGCTCCAGCAGACCTAGCACATCCGTGCCCCGATATACAGGAACGTATCTGTAATGAAAGCTTAAGTAAATAATTGTAGACTATCAGGAAATCATAAATGCTAACCCCTAGGCTAATTGATACCTTCTGCTCGTTGTTCTCCCAAACTAAACGCTAACTCCTTGATATCTATATCGATGGATGTTCTCCTGAGTGCCACACATATCATATATGTATCCCTGCTTTGGTCTAGTTTGCAAATTATAAATAATAGATAATTCTTTGTTAATTCATGATGTTCTTAGCCCTGCTTCCCTGTGGAAAAATATAAATACGATAACCTTGGAATACTCCCGGGTGAAATGCTACAATGGTGTTCCGTGCGCTTGCGGAAATTGAATTAAATCTTTTTGCGTAAGAAACGCCAACAAGCATTTCTGGCGCCGTTGCCGGGGAAGCAATAGTTTAAGATATCTGTGATTGACATCGATTATCTGTTATGATTAATTTGCTGCTAGACTCAGCATCCACCTGCATTTTGTTTGAGCATATCACCATCGCGTTTGCATTGATTTCTTTTCAATCCATCTGCATATTTAATTTCCCTCCATCCCACCCCGTTGCATTAAAAAAAAAAAACCGAGTGCCCAATCATAGGCCTCGGGCTTTCAAAAAAAAAAGAAAACTTAAAAAAAAACAAAAAGAACCCGCCCAATCATAGGCGTGGGGATTTTGAAAAAAAAATAATAAAAAAAATTAATAAAAATAAAAATCTGAGTGCCCAATCATAGGCCCGGAATTTGTTTCAAAAATAATAATAATAATAATAATAATAATATATATAGAGAAAGGTTGGATTTTTTTTATGACAGGAAGAAGGAAACATACATGGCGAAACCAAGACTTCAAAGAAGAGATCTATAGCTTAGCCTTGCATTCGACTGCAAAGGCTAAGCTTGGGGAGGAACCGCCAGGTACGCACACGCATTTATTCCATGTTTTCCTTGTCATATACCCTCGCCTTTCAGAATAAAAAAAATATATAATATATATAAAATAAAATAAATAAATGCTGCCTGAATCGTTCCGTGCTTTGTGAATGCAAAAGTACATTGACTTGCTCTCTGGTGAAAATAAGCTGCAAATCTTTATGACCATACCCGTGCTCTCGAATTTCTTTTGATGATGTGGGTTGTGGTTAAATTGTTAGTCATAAATCAATCGCCTGCGTCTCTTTCTGTTGGTTGGGTGAAGATCACTTCTGTGCCTCTGTTCTCCATTGAGATTATGCCCGGTGGCCGTTCAACCAACAGAAAAATACACGTCTCTATGATACTTTCTAGAGTATGTCGCCTCTGCTCTCCTCACATAATTGATCGAATTAGACGTGGTGTCTAGGTTGATCAATGGAACTATAGAGATGTGTCGATTGTAGATGAATGGATTGTACTAACCATTGAAGGGATCCTTTTGAGAGCAAACCAAGTACATCAGGCAACAAGGAAGGCACATAATTCAAGAAGGAAAAACCAACCAGGCGGACCTAGTACCTTCAAATGAAGATTTAATCGCTTAGCTTTGCACATAGTTGCAAGAGCTAAGCTTGGGGAAGGACCGCCAGATACAAGAAGAATGGAGGAAGCGGCCTATTCAAGCTTAAGTCCTGCAAAGACTCAAGCTTGGGGAGGACCCCAGGTAAGTATTGCTAAACTTTCCTTGAATAAATAAACTCCCTGTTTCGAATAAATGCTAGAATCTTGGTGTTATACTACGCATAAGGGAAGTGATGATCGAGTTACAAATTAGCTTCCCATGTGTCGCATAGATGCAACATCTACTCCAGACATACGTGTTATTTTTTATTTGAGCATGATCACATCATGAGTCTTGCTTATTTCCGTGGGTTGCATTTGTTACACCAAGTCTGAGCATTGTGGATTGTGATATGGCATGATTAGGACTTGTTGCAATTTCTTAGTATGGATTCATCCAGAGATGTTTTTCTTAAATCGCTGCAAGTACCTAAAACCCTTCTGTTTTGGCACACTTCTCTTAGTGTGAGGATTTATTTACCTACCAGAGCCATATCATAATATTCGAAACAGCCCCACTCATAGCCAATTGTTTATGTATTGAGTTCTGTTAAGGTTTGATGTACTCTTGAAACTAAGCACTCCTAATTTTGGTCATAATTCCTTCGCGTGTGTTTTCGAAAATTTCTCTCCACCAAATAAAAAGGGGAATGTTTGGATAAATCAACCAAACATTTTTCAGAGTTTGCAAAACTTTTGGTCCATCCAAAATGCTCAAGAATATTTCAAAATGTTTCCTTTTGAACCATGCAAAATTTATGGCCCCTTGCACCATGGAGTTGTCAAAAAAAAAAGAAAAAAAAAACCTCCATGGTTGCATGACAAAAGTCAATGGCTATATGGTTCTCATCATAAACATCTTGAGCAAAATAAAGGACCAAAGTTTTCAAAACCCCCTTCCACAAGTGAGTCCATTTTCTCCCCCTCCATCACATCATTTCTTATGACCAAAATAAATGGAGTTGCTATGTTGATTGAGACTCAGTCTTTAGCTTTACAATAAATGCATGACATTTGTGCATTCCTTACCAAGCTCCACATACAAAGCCTCATTTGGTAGATGGTAGGATGAGTGAAGCTTGTAGGAATAGACTCACATTGGCTGGTAAGAAAAGTGCCTGCCAAAACGAAGGAGAATTTTTGCACCTTACCTTGCAGCACATAAAAACTCTGGATGCATACCTGCTAGAATTGTTTACTTGTCCAAAAGTGCCATTCTAGTCTTCAATGCTGCATGACAAGGTGTAACATATAAGCCCCACGATTTTTGCAACACTCATGAATATTTTGTGCTCTCGTAAACTTACCACTGTTTAGGGAGTATGTTGTTGCATCTTTATTACCCATGGGGCGCTTCTTTGTAACTCCTGATCCGCCGGTACCCTGAGTTGAGTTTGCTCGGGACGAGCAAAGTTTAAGCTTGGGGAGGTTGTTGGCGGTCGTTAAACCGTGTTTTGACCGCCACCCTACCGGTAAATAAAAGCATAACACCAAGATTTTGTGCATAGTAGATAGGAATAATGCTACTCCACAAGTTTTGGTGAATATTTGGATGCAGGAGGAAATCCATTGCAAATGGGAGCAAAAGCCTACCGGCCGGCTCCGTCATAGGCCGGCCAGCTTATGTTGGATCTCAACACAGTCCAGCAGCCCCAGGCATCTCTCAATGGGCTCAAACATGAAGGATCAAATGGCCAACAAATATTTCCCAGCCCGGAGTATCGACCACTGCGCAAGGCCCAACAAACAAGCCCATCAACCGCTCAAAAAGGCGTCAAATCACCGGGCAAGACCGTGGATCTTAATGGGCACATCATGAGAGGCCAGCCCACAAAAATTCGAGGCATTCGGAGAAAAAAGCCCGCCGGCCGGCCTAGGCCTAGGCCGGCCGGCCTACTGTTGTCTCCGAATCAGCCCGTCTTTTTCCAGTCGGTTCCAGAGGCGGTTGCAAGCCACTTGGCGCGCCGGTCAAGCCAGGAGAAGTCGGCAAGAAGGGAATATTCTACAAAATGCTCCAAGACCTTCTCCACTCTCCCAAGGCAACTCAACTATAAATAGAGGACCTCCCCCTCACTTCCAACCCGCACCTCACACTTGAAAAGAGAAGACCCCAAGTAGGGTCACGCTCTTTCTCATGGAAGATCACTCCACTTGTGTAGTTTAGAATAGGATTAGTATTTTAGTCATGGGAGTTAGAGTAGAAGTGAGAGCTTCGCTCGGAGCTCCGGAGTTCTCTTCGGAGTTTGGGTAAAGTTCTCGTGTATCTTTTCTTTCATACTTTCTTTAATATAATTATTTTCTTATTTATTTATTTTCTTATTTATTTAATTTAGTTTTCTTTTTAGTTTACATTTATTTATTTAAGTAATTATTATAGAGAAATTCCTGTGTTGGTTCCACGTCCATGCAATGGTAGATAAGGATAGATTACCCGCTGGTCTATACGCAAGTAATTTATTCGGATTTACTATAATGGGTGGTTTGTCCCAAAAGTTTAGGGTAAATTATTTAGGATGATTGCTTGTATGGTTCAATGAATTATTCTAGACGTGAGTTTGCACCCAACCCCACGGAGGATGGTAGCCGCGAGTGTATGTGACAGCTACACCAGTCTCTGTAATCCACCACGTCCGGGTTGGACCCAGCAGGGTCTTAATTATAGCGGGTGGTTCCCTGGGTTGCTCCAGCAGACCTAGCACATCCGTGCCCCGATATACAGGAACGTATCTGTAATGAAAGCTTAAGTAAATAATTGTAGACTATCAGGAAATCATAAATGCTAACCCCTAGGCTAATTGATACCTTCTGCTCGTTGTTCTCCCAAACTAAACGCTAACTCCTTGATGTCTATATCGATGGATGTTCTCCTGAGTGCCACACACATATCATATATGTATCCCTGCTTTGGTCTAGTTTGCAAATTATAAATAATAGATAATTCTTTGTTAATTCATGATGTTCTTAGCCCTGCTTCCCTGTGGAAAAATATAAATACGATAACCTTGGAATACTCCCTGGTGAAATGCTACAATGGTGTTCCGTGCGCTTGCGGAAATTGAATTAAATCTTTTTGCGTAAGAAACGCCAACAGTGGGTGCCACGTCGGCCGACCCTAGACAGGTCATCAGACCCAATCAGGGTCGGCCGACCCCCTCTGGGTCGCCCGACGTGGCTCGTGTCAGCACCATCTCTTCCGGTCGCCATAACTTCTTCATTCGGAATCCAAATTGGGTGAACCATATGTCCGTTTTGATCGTCTCGACGAGGGCTACGACATGGTGTGATCTATTTTGGTACTTGGCCTCATCTTCTTGTTGGTTCTTGTGGTCTTTTCCCTTGATCTGGTGATCTTGTTTAGGACCAGGTGACGTAAGGGTGGTCATGTCACCTGGTGCTTCCCTTGTCCATCTTCTTCACTTCTTTGCTTGTCATGGCTGTGGGGACATTGGAGAACATGTTGTGTAGTTCTCACAGCCATTGGACCTCATTTAGGACCGGGTGACGTAAGGGGTGGTCACGTCACCCGGGCCTTCCCACGCTAGTTTGCCTTGGCTCTTTGCTTCAATTGGTCATGTGAATATTGTGTAGCATGTTGAATGACTTTCATGAGCAAAAGACTTCGTTTAGGACCGGGTGATGTGGGGTAGGTCACGTCACCTGGGTCTCCGCCAACCCTTTAGGCTTCTTCACTTGGTGTTGGATTGTCCTCATGTTTTGGTTATGCCAAACGTTTATTAAAATAGCGCCATAATGCTTTGAATCCTGCAAAACAACGGCGGAGACACAACTCGTGGAACTAGATTAATAACTAAAATAAATATGCATGTGACTTATGTTTTTACCCTTTTATTTACCAGATTTGGGGCATCTATATTCGCGTTAAGGGACGCCAACAGACCCCCTAAGCTTAAACCTTTGTTCGTCTCGAGCAAAGCTCAACATTTTTTTTTAAGCTTCAATCCGGCGGATCAGGAGTTGCTAAAATTCCTAGTCACTTGCAATTGTCAAGAGTACAAGACATGCTCAACAACAAAAATAGCCAGCATAACCATATACTCATCATTCTTTACTCCTACCTGCGGGGCTTATGTATTTATTTTGCCTTGCCTTGGGTGGTTGAGAGACGGAACGGTGGGACTTAGAGCTCGTCAACCACTTCTTTTCAGGATTTCCTTGGAGTTTTTGAGAAGGTCGCAATGAGAAGGAAAAGCATCCAAGTTAAATTTGTTTCCTCATATGGTGCTCTCATTCGCTCAAATATGGTTTGTGTATTTCCTCACCAAGGCCAACCATCTTTCCTATCTAAAAGCTTATGAGTGGAGCTTGGTAGGGAAGAGGCATACTTATCATGCATATTTTGTTAAGTCAAAGAGTAGTCCTAGTGAAAAGATATGGAAGTTCGCATTCTAGTCATTGGAGTAGAAATTTTCAGGGGGTGAGGGAGATAATGGACTCACGCCAAGGATTGGGGCATTAGCACAAGTGCAATGACATATGGTACTTGCGAGTCCATAATGTCGGAATTTGTGCTAAGAAAAATTTTGCTTTTTGTTTGCCCAAATTTTTGGAAGCTTTCTTGAACTGATCCCTTTTTGAATGGGAGGATCATGGGAACTATCTTTCAACTCTCTCGCTCCCTCCCTTTTGTTTTACAGCAATTTTTTTTCTTTTTCTCTCTCTTTTTCAAAAAGTTCCCATGCCTTTCTTCTTCTTTTTTTAGCATAAATGACCAAGGGATTTAAATGGAAAAACTTGGGCATTTTTGGAAGCAAAATTTTGAATAGGTTCAAAGGCTACACGAAGGATAGAGATTGGCTGAATTTGGGGGATATATGGTGGAATGGATGCTTGAACTCGATGTGAAGTTCAGCATAACCAGACATTTTCTGAGTGTAGAAATCAACGATGAACGCGAAGGAAATGACCAGCTTTGAACAACCATACTCCATAAGGACTTAAACTTTGACACAACTCAATGCACGAAAAAGTAGCTTATGTGTGGGTTTTGCAAATTCATCTCATGCATGGCTTTGGTAGGAAATTTTGACCATAGAGGAAACAACTACTTGGAGTTTTTATTTTGCGACATACGAAACATATAAAAACATCTCCAAGGTTATCCTTACTAAGGGAATGGTGAATTTAGCTCCTTTTCAACCATATCACTCTCTCACAACAACTTAGGCAAATCTTTTTAGAACCGTTGCATCCCACGAGGTAAAGAGTTTGAAATTTGAAGTCTATGGGAATGCCGATAAAAAGTGATAGCACGTGAGAGCATGATAGTGTAACACAGGTCAATCGAAAGCAACTCAAGCATGGCAACCATTCATCATTTCCCTAAAGCATGGGCACAACAAGCCAAGCATTTATTTCTTTTTTTTAATCTTTTTTTTCTTTTTTTTGTCATATGAAAAGAAAAAAAAACTATGTACATGGGGGTGTGGAAACTACTCCGACGAACAGCGATACAAGTAGCAAGAACGGCTAGCAAGCTAAAAGATGAACGAGCAAGATATATAACGAAGATAGACTAGGGCGAGGATGTGTGCACGTACCATCCCCCCTAAGCTCGAATCCTTGCACATTGGTGCAGGATGAGAGCTCAGTGGAGGCCTCTACCATGGGACATCGTCATCGCGTAGTGGCCGTCGGGGTGGGGGTGGCCTTTCTAGCCCGAGGTGGGAGAATGCCACCCCAAGTCGATTACCATACTCCTCCATCATAAAGTCGGTTCTCCGTTGATAGCGGAAGTGCCTGCTCAGGCGGTGTCGCTTCTTCATGTTGTTGTTCCTCGTGCTCTCCCATAGAGTGTTCATTTTCTGCGCACAAGTCACAAGAACGACTATACCCGAAGGAAAATATGATCAAGTTCGCGGGGGTTAGTCGTTGGGCGTTCAAATGCTAGTTGTTCAAAGCGTCATTTGTAGGCCGTTCATGGTGTCGGGAGAGAGTAGCCATTGAACCATGCTTTATTAGGACTAAGCTAATTTTTGTTTAATTTTTCTGGAGCTTACGTGGACTCATAAGCAAGAGAGCATTATTATGTTCACAAAGGAAGCTTTGCTTAGCGGCCAATTAGTAAATTAAGCAAACTAGAGAGATTAGAAAGGGATTAGAGAAGGGAATGAGAAGACTTGCCGTGTTCTGCTGGAGTTGCAGCGGAGGGGCTCGAGGTGCTCATCTTTGACCGGACGATGTGGGCGATGGGGTCGCCCGACGTGGTCTCGTCATCGGCCGACCATGCTGGCCGGGCGCGTCTTGCGCGATGTGCGCGAGGTCGGGCAACGCAACGCGAGGGTCGCCCGACGCGACGGCGGGGGCGGCCGACGAGTGGTGGCGAACACGCCACGTGAGCGTGAAGGCCCAGGTCGAGGTGCGCGGCGTCGATGTCAGGCGACGCGATGGCGAGCCGACGCCGCACTCGCGACGTCGTGCACCTTTGTGCGGCATCGATGACTCGTGCCGCAACGGTGTCGTGCTGCTGGAAGCGGGGTCGGGCGAGGCGGCCACGACGTCGGGCGACGTTGACACCCGTCGGCCGACCATGGTGGCCAGGGCGTGTCTTGCACAAGGCCGTGCGTGGCATTGGTGGCGAGTGGGCACGTCGTCCGATGCGAAGACGGGGTCGGTTGACGACGGCGTCCGGGTTGGGCGACCTGCGGTGGTGAACACGCCACGCGCGCGTGAGGACCCCGAACGTCACGGCTGCATCAGCCATCATGATGGCAGCAGCCGGGCTTGTCTTTATGCCTGTGTGCGTCATGTCTTGTTGACGGGTGAGCAGCAAGTGGAGGTGGGGACAGCCAGCGCAGGCACCATGCTCGCCCGTTGTGGCCATGTCGGCCGATGTGGCCTCATCCCTTTCTCTCTGTCTCTTTTATTTTTTTATTTTTTTTAAGGCAACTTTCTTGGCTTCCTTATGATCAAGCTTCATGTTTCTGCAACAAGGTTAGCACAAACAACTATATTCGATTTGCGACTTCAGGCTAACGTTCCGTCTAGACACCACGTCTACACGTACGGTTAGTACTCTTCCCTACGTACAAGTGATAGAGGAGAGCAACATGCTAAACACATCAAAACAAAAGTGGTGTGCATAGCATAGACACGAACCACGACCCAACATAGGTGTTAGCGGCCAGCTACTTTTGTAATTGCCGTTCAAAAGCCTCATGAAATGGAAGGGCCTAACTTTATTTAAAGCAAGAACATTTTTGTTGTTTCTTTTTTTTATGGCATGCATATGATGGTGAAAAAAAAAATTATGTATAAACGGATGAGGGAAACATGATCACTAGGCCTGGCCTTTCTCGTAGCGCAAACTCATTCCGCTCAAAAATCAGGGTTCATCCCGTTTAACCCTATGGATCGGTGCACCGACCTCGTCGGAGTGAATCCGACCCTGTGGATAGGGACTACTACGAGTTGGACTAGGAACCCGAATAGATAGGTAAAAGAGAACTCTCCACCTACTTAGACTAGGCACATCACCCGAATACAGTTCAAAGCCGAGGAGCCACCCATTCATAACGAAGGCACTAGCGATGTGATGTATGAAAGCTATAAATGATGAATTCCGGGTTACGTCCTGGCAAGTGCCCTTGGTTTTAAGTCACTGGACTCGACTTCTCCATACCTTTTATGTCTCATGGTCGACGCTTGTCGTAGGAGAGGACGTGGGCGTCGCAACCATAGCAATCCCTTTCCACTGAGGAGGACTCGGGGAGCATATTCGTATTCCACATGGCCTTTCCGGTGCAGGGGTTGCTATTCACCATTTCTTTGACTAATGCCGGCTTCAACTTGAGGTTGGAGTAGAATGAACATCGCCTTCTCAGCCATGGTGAGGGGTTGAGAGACGAGAACGTGATGGAAGCCGTGCACCGCCCTGTTTGTCCAATTCACAAGGAGCAAAACAAAACAGGGTGATCCCGCTAAGGATAGCGGTAACTATGCAAACAAGTTATTATCGAGTTTGATATCTTTAGCCTATTGCTTCCCCAGCAACGGCGCCAGAAATACTTGTTGGCGGTCGCTATGCCCCAAAGATTAAAATCAATTAATTCCGCAAGCGCACAGAACACCATTGTAATATTTCACCTCGGAGTATTCCGGGTATCGTATTTATATTTCCACAGGGAAGCATGGCGGATAAAGATAATCAAACTCGATAGGAAACTCGTTCACAAAGCTACGGACTATTCCTTAGTCGGGGGTTAACCAATTGATAGATAGGTATATGAGTGATTCGCACTATCAAAAGGAGAAGGTTGTCACGCCGCCAAAGTCATAGGTAAGTAGTGTAGTCGGATAAACGAGTGAGTACAACAATTCCTATGTATTGGACAAAAAGTATGTCAAGCCGAATCTAACAATGATCGCCAAGTACTAGTGGAGTATCCGGGGTTTTCACCATCTCGTATAAACTCTACGTTAAATAAATGACTCTCTAGTTACTTCGGGCGGCGCCGCACGCATCTCAGGAGGACATACGGTCAGCTAACCGAGAGCCTACTAACAAAGCCGAACGTGGCCGACTTCAAGGGACGGACAGGGCTGTCACCACCTGCCGCCTACGGTCCTCCGGGCACTTTGCCGCATTTCAAGCTAACTCTAAATCATGACACCACGTCACTACTTAGGGAAAGTACTCGGCCCTAGTACTAATCGCTGCAAGCTTGTAAGGATCGTGTGACCGAGAGGGGGGGTGAATCGGGCACACCATGAACTAAAACTTTTTGCACTTCTAGCTACTCTTTCTATTTGCACAAGTAAAGGATACATAACTAGAGAGTACATGTGCACTATGTGATAGTGATCAAGCAAGAATAACCATGTGTTAGGACTTGTACATGCTAGGAGCAAGGTATACATGAGCATATAGAACAACCTAGCATATGACGATATACAAGATAAACTCAACAAGTCCTACACATGCTAGTGTATAAGGTAAAGGCACTCAAGCATTCTAGCATGCATATGGGTAACACATACGGAAGCTCAAGTAGGTCCTACACATGCTAGTATATAAGATAGATAGACAAGCGAACTAGCATGCATATAAGTAACACATGGGGAAGCTCAAGCTAGTGATCATGATAACAAGATAGATACAACATAAAGCATAACAAGATCACTAGATGATATCAAGCAAGTGTATGAGCTATGAGCAAGTAAGTACACATAAGAAAAGCGCATATCACTAGAGATAACATAGAGCTAGCACACGGAAACAATCATCAAGCAATCATATGATAAGCACAAGATCTACTACATGCATATAAGATAAACAAGATAGTAAGTGCAAGTAGTAGAGAGTAAGAGTAAGAGATTGCTCATCGATTTTTCCCGTGGTCTCGGAAGGATGGCGCCTTCCCCTACTCCACGTTGGGTCACTCCCGCCGGAGTCTCGACCCCGTCCCTCCGCTCGATGGCGATCCCCTCTAGAGCACACTCCACCCTTTAAGCCGGTGATGTCCCCTAAGAGCACGCTTCACTCCTCGAGTGAAGTCACGGGCTTCACCCCGCCGCACACCGGCAATGCTCTTCTCCTTGGACCATCCACCGCTCTTGAGTGAAGTCGCGGGCACGTCCCGCCGGGCTTCTCCCGGGTACTCCTCCGAAGGTAAGGCTCCGCACTTGATGCGTGCCAAAGGGCGCTCCACTAGTGATGCTTCTTTCGCACGGGAAGCTCCAAGACCGTGTACAAACTTGTGTCGGCTTCCACACTCTCTTTGGCAAGCTCAACACCGACGCCTAACCGGTCTAGGCCTTGCCATAGACCAAGGGTAACAAACCAAGACCGCCTCCCTATGACCACACTAGTCCTAGAGGTGGATGGATGCTCTCAACCCTCTCAAGCACTAAGCTTCTTCTCCAAATCTTCTCCATGTGCTTCTCCTCTCTCTCAAGCACCAAGATTTCTCTCTAAAGCCTCTCCATGTGCTTCTCTTGCATCCTCTTGGCTCCCACTGTGTTTCCCCACTGATAACAATGGCCAAAGGCGCCCCAAAGGGCCAAGCAACCGGCTATTTATAGCCCTCCACTCATAAACTAGCCGTTGCTCAAAAGTGCCCTGCGAAACTAGAGACCGTACAAAGGACCGTACTGTCCGGTCTCTTCCAGACCGTATTGTCCGGTCTCTATTTCCAGGCGCATCTCCATCTTCTTCTTCATCTCCAATGAAGACCGTACTGTCCGGTCCCTAGGACCGTACTGTCCGGTCGATTGTCCGGTCTTCATTTCTTCCACTTCCAGAAACTTCAGCTTCTCTGTCTGGAACACTCCAATAGAGACCGTACTGTCCGGTCCCTAGGACCGTACTGTCCGGTCCACTGTCCGGTCTCTATTCTTCAACTTCCAGAAACTTGAGCTTCTCTGTCTGGATTTCCTCTGTAGACCGTATTGTACGGTCTCCTTGACCGTACTGTCCGGTCTCTTCTGACTTCGCAGCTTCGATCTTCTTCTTGATCTTCTTCTTTCAAACTTCATCCACTTGGCTCCTCTTCTCCTCTGCTGTCACCCTAGTGCCTGAGAGACTCTTTGAGCATCCACATACCTCTACCACTAGTGTGACCTAAGAGAAACGACTCGATCCCCCTTGATAGTCCGGTTTTTCCTATGGACTCAAGCTAACATCTAACCAAGCAACACTCGCTTGGATCTAGCATGTCCTTAGCCTTGATCCATCTCCTCAACCGCGACCTCCATCAAGTCCTTGATCCTTGTCGTCATCCATCGTCGAGGAAACCAATCACCGGGATATAGAGAATAGGTTGGCGCACTCCTTCAACGACGAAGCTTCTTCATTGTGACCTAAAGAATATGCATGAACACCTTTCCTACATCCAAAGATGTTAGTCACAATGATCTAGTTGTCACAAAGGACAACCCGACCGAAGCATCATATAATGTGCATAGGATACAACATCACATAATAGACAAGATCATCATGGCATATGATATAAGGCAAGACCAACATGATGATTAAGAGTATGTCAAGATATAAGATACATAGAGGAACACATTGACATACTCACCTTGTCTCTTACCTCATGTGCGTAGTAGTCACCTCGTAGAGTAGTCCTCATGTTCACTTCTCCTCTTTACAATCTTCCTTGCAACCTTTGAGGTGTTGGCACTCCAATAGTATATCACTACATCCATGAGACTAAACATCTTGCAAACTAGCAAACCTTGTTAGTCCCATTGACCATGTTGACATCAATCACCAAAACCTATGAACCATGCTATAGGTTCATTGATCTTACAAAGCTGAGCAACACAACAATACTTAGCACGAGAACCAAGCAAGTGCGACTTGAAACCCACAACTAGATATCAATCATTTTGTACTTAGGAACATCAAGATTCGTAACTAATTAAGCACATTCATACAATGATCGAAAGGGGAAAGTATGAGCATAAAGATGACTTGACATGAGTGAAGATAGAGCAAGACCAATATAATGACATCATAAAGTACTTGATACAATCGGAAATAAGATACAAGGCACTTGTTGGCGGTCGTTAAACCGTGTTTTGACCGCCACACTACCGGTAAATAAAAGCATAACACCAAGATTTTGTGCATAGTAGATAGGAATAATGCTACTCCACAAGTTTTGGTGAATATTTGGATGCAGGAGGAAATCCTTTGAAAATGGGAGCAAAAGCCTACCGGCCGGCCCCATCATAGGCCGGCCGGCTTATGTTGGATCTCAACATGGTCCAGCAGCCCCAGGCATCTCCCAATGGGCTCAAACATCAAGGATCAAATGGCCAACAAATATTTCCCAGCCCGGAGTATCGACCACTGCGCAAGGCCCAACAAACAAGCCCATCAACCACTCAAAAAGGCGTCAAATCACCGGGCAAGACCGTGGATCTTAATGGGCACATCATGAGAGGCCAGCCCACAAAAATTCGAGGCATTCCGAGAGAAAAGCCCGCCGGCCGGCCTAGGCCTAGGCCGGCCGGCCAACTATTTTGTCCGAATCGGCCCATCTTTTTCCAGTCGGTTCCAGAGGCGGTTGTAAGCTAAATTGTCGCGCCGACTAAGTGAGGAGACGTCGGCAAGTGAGGAATATCCACAAGATTCTCCAAGACCTTCTCCACTCTCCCAAGGCAACTCATCTATAAATAGAGGACCTCCCCCTCACTTCCAACCTGCACCATCACACTTGAGAGGAGAAGACCCAATGTAGGGTCACGCTCCGCTCATGGAATATCATTCCACTTGTGTAGTTTAGAGTAGGCTAGTTGGTCATGGGAGTTAGAGTAGAAGTGAGAGCTCCCCTCGACGTTCCGGAGTTTTCTTCGGACATTGGGTAAAGCTCTCTTGTATCTTTTCTTTTTTTTTGGATATTCTTTAATATAATTATTTTCTTATTTATTTTATTTTTTATTTATTTTAGTTTTCTTTTAGTTTACATTTATCTATTTAAGTAATAATTATAGAGAACTTCTTGTGTTGGTTCCACGTCTGTGTATGGTAGGTCTATCTGCATGGGTTGTTTGCACCGCAAATGCTTACACAATCCACATAGATTTGTTATGCATGGTTGGCTTGCTCTTACGTACGAAGAGTAAGCTATCTAGGATATTTGCTTGTATGGCTCAAGGAACTATTCTAGTCGTGAGTTTGCTCTACACCCCACGGAGGATGGTAGCCGCGAGTACGTGTGACAGGCGTACCGGTCTCTGTAATCCACCACGTCCGGGTGATGGTTAGTAGGGAGGTCAATAGCACGTAGTTCCCCAAGGTAGTTGAACCTAATTCTCGGGTTGTTGCCTTGGCATGCGTGTGCCCCGATATGCAGGAACGAATCTATAATGAAAGCTTAAGTAGATATTTGTAACCCCTAGGCTGATACCCTTCTTCTCGTTGTCCTCCCAGTTGACTAGTTCTATCTCTTATTCTCCATATGGAATCATTGTGTGTGTTTGGTTGCCACTCATCATATCATATATGTATCCCTGCTTTGGTCTAGTTTGCAAGTTATAAATAATAGATGTTTCTTTGTTAATTAATGATATTCTTAGCGATGCTTCCCTGTGGAAATATAAATACGATACCCTTGGAATACTCCTGGGTGAAATGCTACAACGGTGTTCCGTACGCTTGCGGAGTTGATATTTATCTCTGTGCGTAAGAAACGCCAACAGCACTCGATCTTACCGAACTCCGAAAGCCGACTTTCGGAATCGGGGCAAGTGCCCGACTCCACTCTAACTCCGACTACATCCTACTTCCTAGACTCTAAGTGGCGAAACTGAACTTCTGGACTTGATCCTGCGAGATGTGTGTTGGTGTGAAGCATTCCCCCTCCTTTTATAGGGGAATTGAGGCGGCAAGGTACGTCGGCCGACGTGGGTACGTCGGCTGATGTTACCGCGTCGCCCGACCTTGGGGGGCACGTCGGCCGACGTGGGGGACGTCGCCCGACCCTTGATCAAGGTCGGTTGCCCCCCTACGGCCTTGATCATCTCCCAGTGGCGGTTGATAGGCGGTTCCAGGAGGTCAGTTGGTCCGAAAATCCTCCAGAGCGTTGATTTGAGGCGGTAGATGAGTGGATGGGCTTGATTTGTGTTGAAGTGGACGTCGGGCGACGTGTTTGACACGTCGGGCGACGTGGGTGCCACGTTGACCGACCCTAGACAGGTCATCAGACCCAATCAGGGTTGGCCGACCCCCTCTGGGTTGCCCGACGTGGCTCGTGTCAGCACCATCTCTTCCGGTCGCCATAACTTCTTCATCCGGAATCCAAATTGGGTGAACCATATGTCCATTTTGATCGTCTCGACGAGGGCTACTACATGGTGTGATCTATTTTTGGTACTTGGCCTCATCTTCTTGTTGGTTCTTGTGGTCTTTTCCCTTGATCCGATGATCTTGTTTAGGACCGGGTGACGTAAGGGTGGTCACGTCACCCGGTGCTTCCCTTGTCCATCTTCTTCACTTCTTTGCTTGTCATGGCCGTGGGGACATTGGAGAACATGTTGTGTAGTTCTCACAGCCATTGGACCTCATTTAGGACCGGGTGACGTAAGGGGTGGTCACGTCACCCAGGCCTTCCCACGCTAGTTTGCCTTGGCTCTTTGCTTCAATTGGTCATGTGAATATTGTGTAGCATGTTGAATGACTTTCATGAGCAAAAGACTTCGTTTAGGACCGGGTGATGTGGGGTAGGTCACGTCACCTGGGCCTCCGCCAACCCTTTAGGCTTCTTCCCTTGGTGTTGGATTGTCCTCATGTTTTGGTTATGCCAAACATTTATTAAAATCACGCCATAATGCTTTGAAACCTGCAAAACAATGGCTGAGACACAACTCGTGGAACTAGATTAATAACTAAAATAAATATGCATGTGACTTATGTTTTTACCCTTTTATTTACCGGATTTGGGGCATCTATATTGGCGTTAAGGGACGCCAACAGTCGCAGAGAGCATGCTCGAAGCAGTGTTGCCCGATGGAGCACGTGATTGTGGGGCAGTCAGGGTCTTTCTTCTTTTCCGGAGGGAGTTTAGGATGGCGGCACTACACTCCTCCGTGAGCTTCACGACTTCGGTGTCGAGCATCGGACGTTTGTTGAGGAGGATGTCCTTCAAGTACTTGGCGTAGGTCGGGACCTGCATCGCATCAAGTAGTGCAATATTGACATATAATTTACGAATTACCTCCACAAACTTCCCAAATTGTTCGTCACTCGTTGGCTTGCGGTTCCTTCGTGGGAAGGGCAGGACCGTAGTGTCGTAGTACTCGTGCGGTGCCTTTTTCGGCATCGTTTGCTCCTCTGGCGCCTCCTCTTCTTCTTCTTCCTCCGCCTCGGCCTCAACTTCCTTCTCCTTCTCCTTAGTCACCACCTTTGGCCGGAGTGGTTCACTCATCTTCTTCCCGGACCTGGTTGCCACAACGCTAACATTTTCCTTTGGGTTTGCCTCCGGTTGTCCCGGAAGTTTGCCAATTAACGTCCGTGGGATGGACGAGGAAATTTGTGCAATTTGTGTTTCAAGCATCTTTGTGTGGCTAAGCTGACTTTGGAGCGTAGAAGAAAGAGCATATAGTTTTTGGTCTAGGTTCTCCAAAATTTTATCATTTATGATGAACTTTTTGCTAATGCTTTCATTAATTTTGGCTTGGCCTAGAACAAGCTCTTTTAGATTTGGTTCAGCGGAGCTACGAGGGGCGAAATTGTTGTTACCTTGGCCGCGGTTGTCGAAGCTGAAGTTCGGGCGTGTGCTCCATCCCGGCGCGAAGTTGTCGCGTGGACGGAAACCTCCGTTGCCATTGTTGTTGCCCATGAAGTTGGCCTCTTCATCTCTTGTTTCGGGGCAGGCTGTCCCGAAATGTCCCGTGTTGCCGCATACCTCGCATGTCACCCTAGAATCGAGCGCTTGGCACGACTCTTGGCTTTCCACCTTCTTCAAGAGAAGGTCCATCTTGGCGGCGAGCATGTCGAGGGAGTCGATGTTGTGGACGCCGCGTGTACGGTGCTGCGGGGGTGTACGATCACGCTCGCTCTCCCATCCCTGGTTGGCCACCATCTTCTCGATGAGGGCCTTGGCCAGCGGGACGGTGAGAGAGTTGAAGGCGCCCCCCGAAGCGGCGTCGAGGTGCTCGCGGTTGTTTCGTAACAGCCCGTTGTAGAAGCTTTGAATTCGTAGCCATTCTTCCATGTCGTGGTGAGGGCAAGCAAGGACGTAGTCTTGAAACCGGTCCCATGCCTCCGCGATGCTTTCATCGGCGAGCTGCGTGAAGCTCGCTATGCGATTCCGAAGTGCATTTGTTTTTCCGGGAGGGAAAAACTTGTTGAGGAATGCATCGGATACCTTCTTCCAGTCCTTCACGGTATCGGCGGGGAGGCTATAGAACCATTGCTTTGCCTTGCCCAAGAGTGAGAATGGGAAAAGACGAAGGCGAATGTCGTTAGTGGGCACATCCTTGATGGTGAGTGTGCCACTAATTTCCAGGAAATTCTGGAGGTGCGCGTTCGCATCCTCCGAAGCCTTTCCGCAGAAGGGGCTGCTATTCACCATGCTAACAAGAGAGGGGTTCAGCTCAAAACTTGCTCCGTTGGACGCATTCTTGGATGCGGGCAGGTTGTTGGAGTTTGGGACGGAGTAGTCGCGGATGGTCTTGTCGGCCAAGTGACGGTGGGTTGAGGTGTGGGTGTGTTATGACCCTTGGGTGCGAAACTCGGAGAACCGTAGTCGAGCAACGCCAGCAGGCGAGGCGAAGACGTAAGCCTGCGACGAACTTGTCGTATGAACTGTTTGGGGTTGTCGACGTAGTTCTTCGAAAGTGAGAAACTGGTCATGCACGCTCCTGTTCGTTCACACACAAAAAGAGAACGAAACAGGGTAAGCCCGCAAAAGATAGCGGCAATCGTGCAGTGAGTTTCTATTAAGATCGATATCTTTAGCCTATTGCTTCCCCAGCAACGGCGCCAGAAATGCTTGTTGACGGTAGCTATGCTCTATTAATTTAATTCAAGTTAAACCGCAAGCGCACGGTGTACCATTACAGCATTTCACCTCGGAGTATTCCGGGGTATCGAATTTCCACAGGGAAGCAACTCGGATAAAGGATATCGACACTTAATAAAGACTTATCCACACAATTACAAACTATCCCTAAGGCGGGGGTAAATCAAGTGATAAATAAAAATGGGAGTGATTCACACTATCACTGAGATGTCAAGTCGCCATGCCATAGGTAAGTAGTCTAGTTGGATATAACGAGTGAGTACAACGATTCCTAAGTATTGGTAGAGTGCAACACACGACTCGCAGCTTATCTAATGCTAGTAGAGCATACAAGGGCTGCCACTACCTTGCACAATTCTACACTTGAGACAATGATCCTTTCACTAACACGGGACTTATGGGCGCCTACTAATAAGACCGAACATGGCCGACTTCAAGGGACGGACAAGGCTGTCACTACTTGCCGCCTACGGTCCTCCGGGGGCCTTACCGTATTCCGCAGATAATCGCTAACTTAGACACGTCTACGATTTAACGACTATTATCTCGCCTACAATGCACTGTCTGGATAGGCAAGAAAGTCAGAGTAATCTCCGTGTTATTTGACCGAGAAAACTCCGACCGAGGAACGCGCAGCTAGAGATCAAATATCCGCAAAGATAACTTACGACAATCGTTCTCAATCAAGCAAGACTCATGAACGAGCTCTCAAGATATGAGTAAGACCAATCTTTATATTATTTCAACTAAGTACTTGATACAAAGGAATTCGGAAATAAAGATACAAGGGACTCGAACGTACCAATCCCGAAGATGATTTCCGGAATCGGGGTGAGTGCCCCACTCGACTCTAACTCCAACTAGAGCTACTTCCTAGACTCTAAATGGCGAACAAGACGAAAACTGGACTTCTGGACTTCTTCTTCTCGGTGGTGTGTGTACTCCAGGTGAGGTGCTCCCTTTTTATAGTGCAGGAGAGGCGGTGGAGGCGTCGGCCGACGCCCATGGGTCGCCCGACGTCTCAGGGGGGCGTCGGCCGACGTGGTGGGGTCGCCCGACCCTTGATCAGGGTCGGTTGTCCATCAACGGCCTTGATCGCTTCCCCTTGGCAGTTGTTTGGCGGTTGCGAAGTCGGTTTGGTCGGAAAGCTTCCGAGGCGTCGATCTTGAGGCAGTGGAAAGTGGTTGGATGGATGGGGGTGCTGTCGTTGGCGTCGGCCGACGTGGAAGGGGTCGGCCGACGTGGTGGAGTCGGCCGACGTGGAGCCGTCGCCCGACCCTCCTGTGGACTTGTCCTCCACCTCACCCGGTCTTCCTTCCGTCGAATGCCTTGGGTCTTCACTCCGTATGGTCATGCCATAATCTTGTGACTTGATTTCTTGGGCATTCGACCATTTAGGCTTCATTATGTCCGGGTGACGTATGGTTGTCACATCACCCGACCCTCTGAGCGTCCTCACTTGGTGTCCAATCTTCATGATGTTGGGTTTTCGCCAACTCTTTATTTAAACAAGCCAAATTGTCTTGAACCCTGCAAAACAAAGGTGAATACACAACTTGTGGAACTAGATTAGTAAATAAGCAAACTATTCACATGGTCTCGCATTCTTACTCCCTTATTTCCGGATTTAGGACATAAATAGTGGCGTTAGGCAACGCCAACACAGGCAAAGAATTCGACATCCTCGTCGATGCTTACCCAAAGTATTGTAGTCACATTTTTTACAGAGAAAGAGAATCTATTTCACCTATAGCTTAGTTCACTATATGCTCGTCATGTCGCAACAACTAATAGCTTACACAAGGAGTATGTTTTACTGAACTACCACGGTGCCTATTCCCATAGAGGTACATCTACTGCGGTTTCAAATTAATTGTACGATTAGTACATTTCACACTGAAAGTTGATGAATGCAGTCTTTTTGAAACAAAATGAGGTGTTCAAAACTTGAAGTTGTGTTTGAATTCACAAAAGAAGACTCAGTTACACTCCAAGGCGAAGCTTTTATATTTACTTAATGCTAGCTTCGAATTAAAAGTTTGTCGACTTTGCATCGTCTTGCTATTTTTAAGAAGGCCGTACATGTATAAACCCCTGAGTATTCAGCAGCTATACAGAACATTAGTATGCTACCAATTTTTCTTAGACCATTATGTACAAAAAATCTCATGCAATTTTCAAACTTCAGCAAATAGCATAACCAAATTATCATTGTTACGTTTCTGTCATGCAAGATGAACTATCATCAGTTATCATTTACATCTCTCATACACAAACATGATGTTTTGTCAGACACAACTAACAAAGAGCATTGCTCCCAGGCTGCTAATATCATGTTGCTTCTGAGAGAAGCTTTTGTTCTTTTCAAATTTTCTTTGAGTGGACCAATGAAAAGAAAAAATTTGTTCAAGAGTATCACCCAATACACAGAATATTGATCAATAAACTCATTTTGTACACTGCATCGTTCAAGAAAAATAGCTTAGAGGAGCTGCATTATATATTCAGAAGAAAGCTATAGTTCGTGATTACCATTGTTACGATTCTGTCATGCAAAACGGACTATCATCACTTATCATTTATATCTCACACAAAATAAAGATGTTCTGTCAGATACAATTAACAAAGAGCATTGCTCCGAAAGAGATTGAAATATGAAAAAAAAAAGGGCAAACTAACCTCGACATGAAACCATTGCTCCTCTTGCGACCCTCGTCATCACTGTTCTATGTGCCTGTTCATCCACTGACCTGAGGGCACAATGATTTAGCCGAGAACCCAAATTAATCTGAAGCAAAATAAGGCAACTAAGAGGAGACATGTAGCACACATTAAGCTATTTGATTTATCAATATCAAAAGAACTATCTAATTCTTCATATCAATGGGATAGATCAAACACAGTTCCTGTTGAGAGAAAACTGAAAACTGTAAGAAGCTGCTTGCGTTGCTCAGAATTGTTAATCAAACTGAGCATCATGCCTTTTAGAAAGTCACGTCCATAATTCACCTGATTCTCAACCTCCTTGGGGAGATCCCTCTTTGCTGCATCTTTTTTAGCAAGGCACATCTGTGAAACATGAATAGTATTTAGCAGATATGGAATTGATATTTTTAATAAAAAAACAAAATGGAAATCGGTGGCTAGAACTGAGATAAGCTGCATTATTTATTGGCTAGCAGTTCATCTATAATATTCGGAAATGTCAATCCAATTGCTTTATAGTTTGATACTCTAGTTATTTTGGTACTCAAACAGATACAGTCCAGTAATCTAGAGTTCTTAATTTGCGTCAAAAATAAAATCTAGAGTCTTTAGCTGAAGCAACGTGTTTATTGATATTTCATATGGAGAAATATTCCTTTAAAAGCATTTTTAGTGCTAGCACTGATCTATATAGAAAAAAATGTATTTGTCTGGTTGAATCAAGAGTATTATTGAAACAACAAATGCATGATACTGATAGATAAAAGATGATAGTACTAAGATATAGTGGCTGAGTACCTGATACTGTCGAAATGATCATTGAAGACTTGAGACAGAGGGAAAAAGAAAAACCTTCCAGAGAATTCCAAGTCTCTCACCCTTTAGTCCATATATGTTCAAGAATTGCCTGTAGACACGCAATTTGCCTATGCATATCTTGGATCATAGCCAACAATTCCTTCCAACACATGCACAACATCTGAAACTGTTCTAGTTAGACGATTTCAGATAGCAACTTGTGAACGAAAGGACTGGAGATTCCAGTTTATTAAGTATATATATTTTACATTCTTAAGCAAGAAAACTCATGATTTGTTTAAGAAAGCAGCACGCATGATTGGATGAAAATCTGAACCTAGATGACCAACAAATTGCATATTTGTAGCACGACTGACGACCAGAGATTTGGCATTGCAGATCATAGATATTGAATATAAATTGATTCTCAAGTAAATCTTAATTATTATTCTTTACAGTGCCTTTAGAAGCAATGTTTTCCTACAGCAGATGCATGTCTACAAGCAAATGGATCTCTGCATACTAATCGCGGTGGTGCCGTGAAATTTGAATCGCGGATGAGCCAATATGGGAGAGCGGTGCTAGCTGCGTACCTCCGTCCCCAGCGTCCTTAGAGAATGAATGCGATTCGAGGTTGCACATGGGCAGCGCCGCCGGCGTCCCTGGTGACCGTGTCTCAACTAGAGAAGCTCCAGGTCGAGCAGGCAGGGAGGGACGCGGACGCCGTAACAGGGAAGAGAAGAAGACGGTTGCAGATCTACGCTGGCGCCGCCTGCTCACCGCTATCCCGTTCCTCCTGGGGGGCAGCGCCGCCCAGGCCAATGCCGCGAACCGCCACGAATATCCTAGGCGGGGCGGTTTCCCTCCTCGACGGCGTGCGGCGTGGTTCCTCGGCTGATGCGGCACGATTGCGGCGATGCTGCTCCTCGGTGTGGTTGGCCGTTGGCGCGATTGCGGCGATGCGGCTCCTCGGTGTTGTTGGCGCGATGGAGGCGGCATGGGCTCAGGCATGCGGCCGCGATGGCGGTAGAGGCGGCAGCCTTCCTTGGTTGGCGGCGTGGCACCACGGTGGTGACAACCTGATTCGCGCAGAGAAGGAAGACGATAGACACCGCGGCGAACCGGGGGCGATGCGCGGAGCAAGAACCGATGGGGAGTTGGAGGCGGCGGGGGAGGGGATGACCGGAAGTTGGCAGCGTGGTGGGCGCGGAATCCGGATCGCAGGTGTGCATGGGCGGGTTCGCAGGGGGGCGGCATTTTGGTTCGCAGGGGGAGCCGAATTTGTGTTTTTTGGGGGCAGAATAACTTGACATCTAGGGAATTCATGAGTTGTAGAGACTTTTTTTTTTTTGCAATTACACAGTACAACTCAGACACTCACAACGCTACGAACGTACATTCACCCCTATGAATACGCATACGCAAACCCTACCCCTACAAGCTTCTTCGAAGACTGAGCCGGCAAATCGTCGAGTTGACGAAGTCACCACTGGCGCCTCGCTGTCGATGGGAGCGTCGCCTACCACTGAAAGCACAAAGCCGTTAAATCCTAGAAAATTCGCTCTCACAAGGAGTCGAACCTAGGACCTAAGGTGCTACTGAGTCCCTTGTAACCACTAGGCTACAGGCCCTTTCGCGAGCTAGTGTAGAGACTTCCAGGCTTCGAGCGACCTTACGATCGGTTCCACGCATCCTTCAACACCGCGCCGCTCCTCACGAATTCACGACCACGAAAGGCTCGCGCTAAGGGCGGCGGCGGTAGGGACAACTGGAAGACCAAGCAGTTCTCACGATTCATGCGTCGTCCTCACGCCGATCATCAGTTGTTTGTACCTTGCATCATGTGGCCATCATGTTTACAATATCATTTGGCGTGTTCACCTGATCAAGAACCACCGTTGCCTTTGACTCCTGATCGCTCTGAAAGATCGGCGGCGACATGACAAAGCAATATGCCACTCCATTGAGGTAGCCACTTCATCCAGGTATTTGTCGTCGGCTCGCCGCTCCAGTGGTCTGAACCGGGAGCCATCTTGGGCCCGCCCCTGAACCCCAGTCCTGGGCACGTCGGCTTCAATGGATCGCCTCAACAGGATCTCGTGCCCTTCGACTGGGCCGCAACGCTAGCTGTGGCAGATCTTACGTCCCTCTTGCGAGATCGGGAGGAGGGAGAAGGGAGAAAAAAATAAAAAGAAGAGAAAAAAAGGAAAATGAAAAAAAATGGTGGGGCCTATGGATGAGAGGGGGGATAGGAGGACTCTGGGAATGGGTGCCTGGAGATGGAGATTGAGAGAGCATGCAAAATGAGGGCCCAAGTAGAGTCCTTGCTGGAGATTGTTTTTTTGCTTAAGCCTCTAAATAATAGAGTAGAGTCCCAAGTAAGGGCCTTGCTGGAGATGCTCTTAGCATGGTTGGAGTTGCAGTGATATTAGACTAACGGTGGGGAAGTCGCCAAGACTTCTCGTTCGGCTGACATCAGCCGCTGCAGCTGTTGCCTGTTGGCTGCGGAAGCCCCAAAGGATTAGTACTAGTACGTGATCCTGTGAGCATCCAAAAGCTGCAGCCGCACTGCAGCTCTAGCTCATCGGTCAATGGGGAAGTGTGCCGTTGATCATAGAGCAAAGTGAAGGGCGAGAGGTCGAAGACGAGTGGAAAGGCTCTCGTGCATCGACTGAGAGATATGCGAATTTCAGACACCTATGATATCGATAGTCCTTTTTTTTTTCTAGTGTACACCTTTATCGTGAAGTTAACCAATTGCAAGATTGTTCTAAACAGTGAACATATTAATGCTGGTATTGGCTGTTCTAAACAAGGATTTACGAAGCAACAGACATTTATTATGTTTTCATTGCAAACTAGCAAAAGATATGCCATAGAAAATCAAGCTACGGACATTCATTTATTTGTTTCCTTCGATGAGATCTCTTGGATGTGCCTTTACAGCTATAGGTTGTGGGGTGGTGGTGGTGGTTCAGGAACCGTCCAATCTGAAAAAAAGAGAAGATGTTGTAATACTTTGTATGAGAATATATACAAAGCTATCTTTATACCTTTCGTAATGGAGAAAATATGCATGAGAATATAAAAGAATTTAAGAAACTAAATAACAATTGGTACTCACCTCCACATGTGTTTCCAGCTGGCACTGGCTTGTTGCAATCCACTGAAACCTTATAGGCAGACTCGTAGTCTACTCTGTCATTACGTTTGAGGATACGGCAAACACATGTCATGTCGATATTTTGTACAGCTTCACAGCAGTAGGTAGATGCACGGATGTAGTGGTGACCACGTACGATGTGCCAACCACATTTCGCCAGAAATAGTATTTTCTCGCTGTAGCACTCCTGCTCTCCCAAAGCTTGAGGCAATATAATAAATAGGGCAAAAACTGAAGCGTAGACCAGGAGTTGAATGAATAATTTTGTATTCATTCTTACTGGTATGATGTTGGTGCTCCTAGGATCAAGTATGGCCTCACCAGGAAGATTGTGAGTACTGCTATGTTCTTTGCGATCTGCACTGCACACTTCTATTTATAGAGGTACAAAAGCAGAGTATTGCTTCAAATTATTGTCCATGATTCTGGAATTGGATATTATTTTCATTAACATTGGATATTATTTCATTTACATCAAAGTTATGAAAAAAAATAAATGTTGATATAGATCTTTGATCCAACTTGCACTAATGCATGTACTGCTTTAATACAAGAGAAAATTGCTAGAATCCAACTACATCTCGCTCTGACCCCTAAAAATTTTAATGTTCAACATAGATTCTTGCAATTTTCTCTTGTATTAAAGCAGTACATGCATTAGTGCAAGTTGGATCAAAGATCTATCAACGTTTATTTTTAGTCATAACTTTGATGTAAATGAAATAATATCCAATGTTAATGAAATAATACCCAATTCCTTATTCATGGACATTCATTTGAAGTAGTACTTTGTTTTAGTTTCTCTATACTAGTTAAATGTTCATGCATTGTTAGAGGATGCAACATTATTAAAAAAATAGCTTTCTTAAAAAAGTGAATTTGATGTTTGCTGCACAAAATGCATTGATTGAAGATTAATCATTGCTTTGATTGCAGGATCACGTGGAGATACAGTTCCTTTGTTTTTAACTTAAATAGTTTATTCCAATGGGAGTGCCACAAGGAAATTACATCTGTGCAAAGGAGGATGCCAAATTGAGATACAAATAAAGGAATAATCTTAATCCAGAGAAAAGGTCAGGGAAAGATTCATACTTTGCAGATCGTTAAGGGCAGGTACAACGCTACACATAAGCAGTCTCATAGCCCGTCTCATGCGTTGCCACGTAGGATTTTTGATGACATGGATGAGAGAGAGAGAGTGTCACACCCTAAAATTTCAGATTTTGGAATGTGACATAAATTTCACTAAATTTAAAAATTTTTAGAAAAGTTAAAATTCAACTTTATTATGTGAGCGTTATCGCTTTTATTTAGGAAAAGGAATTATTTTCCAAATAAATTAAATTAATATAGGTTATATAAATTTGTTTGTTGCATTCATGTTGGCATAGATTACATTAGGTATCTTATTGTGTGGAAAATGTATTTTAAAATTCGAATAGAAATCGTTTCCGTTTAGTATAGAAAATAAAAGAGGAATTAGAAATAGAAAAGAAGAAAAGAAACCGCAGCCAGATCTTAGCCCATTTCCCCTTTCCCTTTTTCCTTTTATTTTTTCTTCCCTCTCGGGCCGCTTCCCTTTTCTCCTTTCCCTTGGGCTGGCCTGTCCTTCCTCCCGCGGCCCAACCTTCCCAGCCGGCCTCGAGCGGCGGCCACGATGCCCTCCATAGACTACGACGCGCTCTGCCGCGACAAGGACGCCCTTGCCGCTGAGGTACAGAATTGCTGTCACGATTCTCGCGTCGTCCTCACGCGGATCATCAGTTATTTGTACCTTGCATATGTTAGTTTTATGTTGACCTCAGTCAACAACTGTTGGTCGTTTGTACGCACCCACTTATATACCGCAAGAGGACGGTGTACAGTTGTAGCACTTTTTCCCTTAGAGTATTCTAAGGTTTAATATCGATCCACAGAGAACAAGCGGGACTTTAACTATTATCTAAACTACTAAATTAATATGGCAAAGATGTGTGTGAGAAGGGATGATTAACAGCTAGAGATGAAAGGGGCCTGCGGTTGTATCAAGGTTATGAAAGGATTCTCTCCTATGGTTTGGGGTACTGGCATGCAACTCAGGTTATAGGTCAATTGATAGGTTTAGTATTCTACAAGACATGGTGGTTTCGTTCGCCCCGATCCTGTCACGACAAGGTACTAATAGCTCCCCACTGGTTTCTTGCACTATGTAATAAACACGTATTGATCGGATACGAGTTCAAAGCATCACATAGACCAAACACATCAAAAGAGTATTGTAAGTGTGAGAGTTACATAACCAGATTTCCCTCGCCACGGAGAGAATATGAGATCTACTCACGCATCATACTGCAACACATGAACATGGGTACAGTAGGACGCGGGAATTTGGCGTGGTCCCACAGGTGCCGATCGGCACGGCAGTGTGCCGGTCGGCACAATCTTCCTTTTTGGTGGTGATGATCGGTGATCGCCGTCTTCGCCGCCACAACCTTCAACCTAGGTCAAAATCTCCGTGTGTGTGTCTGTTGCCTCCCCCTTCCTTCGCGACCAAGATCTCCTCTTTATAGTCTCTTTCGGTTGTGGGCTGGATTTCACCGACTCCGACTCTGATATTTCTTCTGGCTCCATATTCTCCGAGTGGGCTTCAAGTTTGGGCCCGACCTCCGCGGTGCCGGTCGGCACAAAGGCCGTGCCGACCGGCACGGTCTCCAGTTTCCTCGCTCTTCGGGCCTCCGGCTGCTCTTTGCTCGTAGTCTCTTAATTCTCACCTGTTTCCTGTAAATCTTCCGAATATACAGAAACTACGCATATATATGATAATGGGGGTTAATTGTTAGCAATTATGACATAATAAAGTATTAGAAACACCATATTTGTCATATAAAATGTGCACCTAGAAAGCACCAACAGCTCCCCCACACTCAAATCATTGCTAGTCCTCGAGCAATTCAAATCATGTTAAAATCATCACCGTGCTTTCGTCATGCTAAGAAACAAAAACTCTCACAAGTCTCCAACTCAGCTATCGTCAATCATCTCATCCAATTAGTATCCCTCCACAAGACTTTCTCTCGATTTTTGAAAACAATTTCACCTCAGAACTTGAGTCGACCAAATCAATCACAAGGCTTATCAAACAATTATTTTGTCTCCCTTCATATCACTTAAGAAGAATGCAAAAGCTTCAGACTTCACTCAATCGCTCAAATGTATTTCCTTCCCTCTCCTATTCTATAATATAAGGCTCTTTTGTGGATCTCGGAAAGTAATATAACCAAATTGAATAGAAAGAACAACTAAGTCAACAATTCGCTCCATCATGCCTTCTAAAAGGGAGTTTTCATCATGAGAATACAGAATATAAGTACAAGGATCAAGAGAGGAGAAAACAATCGAGAATGAATGAGATAGAATTAAGAAGGGATCAAGCCTGAAGTATATACAGATCTTTTTAGAATTTTAACTCTTGTTGCAGTCTGCTTCCTCTGATATTCATTTTTATCTTTATTTTTGACTCTTTTCTTTATTTTTCCTTTTGTGCCGATCGGCACTACTGTGCCGGTCGGCACCTGATCAATTTAGCTTTTTTTTTCTTCCCCTTTTTTTTTTCTCTTCTTTTATTTCTTTGCAGACTGCTATCAGAGCATATTTTGGGTCGAAATCTGTCTAAACTTCACATTTGCTTGTAGGTTGTATCAAGGAGGAGGGAGAAACGATGAAATATCGGTTTTTCGGATAGAAAGAACTT
The DNA here is from genome assembly GCA_012490785.1 of Eragrostis nindensis. NCBI lineage: Eukaryota > Viridiplantae > Streptophyta > Magnoliopsida > Poales > Poaceae > Eragrostis > Eragrostis nindensis. Next base: position 794,743 of record JAAXCT010000118.1, on the reverse strand, counting down.
GATGATAGATGGCTAGCAAACTGGGATGAACAAATGAAACTTCTCCCTTCTAGCTTAGTCGTAATCAAGAGCAAAGAGTTGACAAAGACGTCTTCCTATCAAAAGGTTTATGTGTAGGCTTCTCTCATCTCATTTGGCTTAGTGCAATAGGTACAAAATCAAACCCTCAGCTAAATGCTTCAACTTATGATGATAGAAGGGGTTTTCGAAAAGTGGGTATATAAAGCCAAGCGATTATTCAATGAACTCAAGTAGATTGGCAAAACGATCGTCAAAAAACAAGATCAAGAATTTGGGGTAACGCATCGATTCGACAACTAACACTAACTTTATTCAAGACATTGCAACAATTCTTGACCTCAAAGCTTAACTAAGCACACCATCTCAAACCTCTCTAAGAAAACTCTCACACTTTCACACACTAACTCAAACCATACTAAATCGAAGCAAACGACCTAAAGAAATGTAAGGGCGAATCCCCCACACTCAAATCTTGCAATGTCCCTATTGCAAAAGAAAGACAACTAGACCAACCTAATCTGAAATGCCATGCCTCCTCAACATGCTAAAGATGCTTCGAATGTTCCTCATGAGGAAAGAGTAGTCCGCCGCGGCCATGCTCTCCATGTCATCAATCCGTATATCAATGTCCCGATGGTGCCTATAGCATCTCTCCATATCGTAATAGAGACGTTCGATGTTTCTCCTGCAGATTGGGCAACAGTTGGCAGGACGATCATGGCGCTCATCTCGCAGGGGCGAATTTGTGTCAGAACCCCGAGGTGCCGGTCGGCACGGTGCCCGTGCCGATCGGCACGAGGCGCCGTTCACCTGATAGCGCGGCCCTGAATTGCCTTGAGCTCCTGCAAGGCCTCCTGAAGCTCCCTCTACACTGGGTGGTTCGGCATCAGCGGGTTCTGGCTCATCTTCCATCTCTTCCTCCTCGGGATCTTCTTCCGGATCCTCATCAGGATCTTCGTCATCCTTTGCAACAAGATTAGCTAATGGGTGTTCATGCACAGGAGATGTCTCTATATAGCTCACTGATTCCGAGGTATATCTTGCCCTTGGCTTTGAAGAAAGACGAGCGGAACGCCGAACTCCCTCTATTTCCTTTGATCTTTTCTGTGGAGGCTCATCGTCAGAGGAGTCATCAGATATTTCGACAAAATCCACCACCTTGATATCGTGCCGATCGGCACATGGGCCGTGCCGGTCGGCACGCCGGCCGTTTCTTACAAAATATGCTTCTAGGTCTGCCAGGTTGCGCGCTCTCCTCTTTGCAGCATTGTCCCTGTCAATACGCCTCTGAATTTCATCATTAATCTCCTTAGGTGTCATTCGTCCTTTAGCAACAGGAAAGCCATCATCATAGACGAAGGTCGCAGGGATGCATTCAGGATCAGCTAGATAATTCTCAATCTGCCTCTGATGGTCCTTCAGACAGTAAAAGCACTTACATCCAAAACCTCTGGTGTTCCTGTGCAGAATCTTCTCTTGGAGGTCACATCGCATGTGCCGGTCGGCACCTCCATCAGGATTCCTTCCATCGTTCAGCCGAGACCTATGGATGGTCAGAAAGCAGTCTCTGTCTAACTCTTGCTTCTCGCTATCAGTAAGGATTGATTCAAAGGTGATAAGATCATCATATGTCAAAGGACGTTCCATAGCGAGAAGTCGATCCATTGTATACCTATTGGAAACCGGTGTGCTATCATCAATCTCGGATTTACCTTTGCGTACTAGCACTTCTCTGACCTTCTTCCGAAGGGCTTCATCCATCTCCTTCTTCTCTCTATTGAATGCGTCCGCTTCACTCTTCATCATCCATCGTTGCTTCAGGTGTGACCAGACGATTGGATCGTCCTCGGTGGGGTTGAGGCTCCTGTTGCTCTCCCATGGCAGAGTTGGGCTCATTGGCGAAAGTGCGGCGGCGTGCCGGTCGGCACCGACGGCATGCCGATCGGCACGGTCGCCTCCGCTTCCGGTTTCGCCGCCTTGCATTGTTTTCTGCTCTAGGGTTTGGTGGGAACTCCGGCGGCGCTCGATGTTTGATGATGAGATCCGAGACAACACCTTCATATATATATCCATAATTCTCTTGGTCGAACCGGACTCTATCTCTTAAATTTTGGAAGTCACCGAAGCATGTCTTGGAGGAAGGGCAAAACTCGACTCAAAAACGACACGGACTCTCCCGTGCCGATCGGCACGGCAATGTGCCGGTCGGCACGGAGGCAAAATTGCCTCAGACGACTCAATAAAATCAAGAAACACAAAACACACAGAAAAACAGTAAAAACAACAGTGCTTTTGTTTTACGTCGTTAAGCTCGACCACCCAATCACTCAATTCACATAATATATATCGAATGACTTTAACTCAAAAGTGTCGGGTTCAAGATATACCTTTAATCGTTGGCCATTCACCGTGTATGTATTTTGCTTTCCATCCATGATGACAACAGCCCCGGAAGGGAGAACTTTATGAACAAGATACGGTCCATCCCATTTACTTTTCAATTTGCCTTTACCGAACAACCGAAATCTTGAGTTGAATAGTAGCACCCTATCTCCTTCGTAAAATTCCTTTTTCAATAGCTTCTTATCATACCACTTCTTTGTTTTCTCTTTATAAATGGCCGCATTCTCATAAGCTTTTAGGCGCATCTCCTCGAGTTCACTAATTTGAATCTTCCGTTTTACCGCAGCAGCATCTAAATCCAAATTCATCTCTTTGATCGCCCAATATGCTCTATGTTCTAACTCTACAGGCAAATGACAAGTCTTTCCGTAGACGAATTGATAGGGTGTCATACCTATTGGTGTCTTGAATGCTGTGCGATAAGCCCAAAGTGCGCCATTCAACTTGTTTGACCAATCCTTTCCTTCTTTTGTAACAATTTTCTGCAGAATTCCTTTCAACTGTTTATTAGAAGTTTCTGCTTGGCCATTTGTCTGTGGATGATAGGCTGTCCCAATCCGATGCTCAATACCCATCTTCTTCAAAGCTTTAGTAAACTCATGTCCAGTAAAATGACTTCCACCATCTGTTATTATAACTCTAGGAACACCATATCTTGGAAATATGTACTCATTCAACATTGCCTTGGATTCATTAGTTGTACTGTTTCGACATGGTATTGCTTCTACCCACTTTGACACGTAGTCCACAGCAACCAAAATATATTCATAACCATGAGAATTAACAAACGGTCCCATGAAATCCATGCCCCAAACATCGAATATATCAACTTGCAAGTTATACTTCAAAGGCATAGCATTACGAGCATTAACGTTTCCGATTCGTTGGCATTGAGGGCATCTAGCTACATACCTTTTTGCATCTTCATGCATCGAAGGCCAATAAAATCCACTAGCCCATACCTTTGCTTGTGTTCGAAAGTGCCCATAATGTCCACCGTACTCAGATGAATGACACTTGTCCAATATGCTTTCGCGTTCGTCGCGAGGTACGCACCGTCGAACAGCTCCATCTTCACAATATCTGTATAAATAAGGATCATCCCATATGAATTTTCTCATTTCACTGGCAATCCTCCTTTTTGAATTCTTGCTACAATCATCTAGCTTCCCTTTGAATCCATTTATGATGTCTTGCATCCATGATTCTCTATGATCCTTAACTCGAAATAGCTGCTCTTGTGCCATGGCGTCGCCAATGCATCCTTTCTTGTCCTCAATCACCAATCGAGATAGATGATCTGCTACTGAATTCTCAACCCCTTTCTTGTCTCTAATCTCCAAATCAAATTCTTGTAACATCAAAACCCAACGAAGCAATCTAGGTTTCGACTCCTTTTTAGAGACAAGATATCTAATAGCAGCATGATCCGTATAAACAATGACCTTAGAGTTGAGGATATAGGATCTAAATTTCTCGAATGCAAATATAACAGCTAGCATCTCTTTCTCTGTTGTTGTATAATTAATCTGGGCTTCATTGAGAGTTTTACTAGCATAGTAGATAGCATGCACTTTACCTTCCTTTCGTTGTCCAAGAACCGCTCCTACTGCATAATCACTTGCATCGCACATAATCTCAAAAGGTAAATTCCAATCCGGAGGTTGCATAATAGGTGCAGAACATAATGCTTCTTTCAACTTCCGGAAAGCGGTAAGCCTTTCATCATTCATCTCAAATTCAACATCCTTTTGCAGTAATTCCATTAATGGCTTAGCAATCTTCGAATAATCCTTCACAAATCTGCGATAAAAGTTTGCATGTCCAAGAAAACTTCGCAGTGTCTTAATATCAGTAGGTGGTGGCAACCTTTCAACTGTGGATATTTTAGCTTTGTCTACCTCAATGCCTCGGTTAGAAATAACATGCCCCAAGACAATCCCTTCGGTTACCATGAAGTGACATTTCTCCCAATTAAGAACTAAATCCACTTCTACGCATCTCTTTAGTACTTTCTCTAAATTTGCTAAGCAGTGATCAAAATCAGTACCATGAACAAAGAAATCATCCATAAATACCTCCATAATGTCTTCAATGAATTCAGCAAATATAGCATTCATGCATCTCTGAAATGTGGCTGGTGCGTTGCAAAGACCGAATGGCATTCGTCGATAAGCATAAGTTCCATAAGGGCAAGTGAAAGTGGTCTTATGCTGGTCTTCAGGTCTAACAGGTATTTGAAAGAAACCACTATATCCGTCGAGATAGCAAAAATAAGAGTTATTGGCTAACCTTTCAAGCATCTCATCGATGAACGGTAGTGGATAATGGTCTTTCTTTGTGGCTGCATTCAGCTTCCTGTAATCAATGCACATTCGCCATCCTGTAACTGTCCGTTGAGGGATCAACTCATTATTCTCATTAGGCACAACTGTGAGTCCTCCTTTCTTTGGCACGCAATGCACTGGGCTCACCCATTCACTATCAGCAACTGGATAAATCATTCCTGCATTAAGAAGTCTCAGCACTTCTTTCTTCACAACTTCCTTCATGCCCTCTTTCAATCGTCGCATGCCTTCAACGACTGGCTTAGCTGATTCTTCAAGATTGATCTTATGTGTGCAAAAAGCTGGGCTTATTCCTTTAATATCATCAAGACAATATCCGATCGCCTTCTTGTATTTTCTCAGAACAGCCAGCAATCGTTTTGTCTCTTCTTCATTCAAAACACTATTGACGATGACGGGATAAGTTTTATCTTTGCCTAAGTATTCGTACCTCAGACCATCAGGAAGTGGCTTCTGTTCTACCTCTGGTGCTGCACCAGGATCCATATTACCCAAAGGCTCAAATTGAGGACTTTCACTTCCGTTCCGGTCAGCACCGCCTCTGTGCCGATCGGCACAAATGTTGTGCCGGTCGGCACCGTCTTGAATCTCGGCCTCTTCTCTGTCTGACTCTTCAAACAGTTTATTTAACGGGTCTGAGTATCCTGTACTGATTTCTTCATCCTTCTCTGTGAAGAATTCTTGGAGAGAGGGTGGGTCGTCACTTTCTTCGACGACGGGTGGGTCTTCGAATTCAAAGAGGACTTCCTCTCCGCCCAGAGTCAATTTGAGGTGACCTTTTCCAGCATCGATAACAGCTTGTACAAGCTTTAAGAAAGGTCTTCTCAAAATAATATCTTCGACTCCAACTTCACCTGTATCAAGAACAAAAATATCCACCGGAATAGTATTCCTTTTTACCTCTATGTTCAGATCTTTGATAACTCCCAGTGGTTTAGTTCTTCTTCCATCCGCCATGATTAGCTCAAGCTCGGTTCCTAGCAATCTTCCTTTTATGTCATAAGGCATATCCATGAATGCTTCATACGTCATCAAACTGACGCGGGAACCAAAATCACATAATGCTTTAGGAAAGCTTCTATATCCAATCTCGCACGGTATGTAAGGATCAACTTCCGTTCGTTCCGTAAGGCCGACTGCATATACTCCGCACAATCCTTCATACGGCGATGGGACGAAACAACTATCAAATAGCTTCTTTGCTTGTTGAACCTCCATCTGGTCAATTTCCATATCATCCTTATACAATTTCCCCAATACTTCTCCAATGACGACATTATCCAGTATTTCCGAAGTTCTAGTGTCTTTAGGGAAGTTATACTGAACTCCTGTAGTAGAGGCATACCTTGGATCATATGTTCTCCTCATACTTAGCAGATTTGAGCTGAAATCAATGGGGATCCAATCCAACGGTTCAAACTCGTCCAACGGTTTAGCATTGCTCAAGGTTGGATCTCCTACTGGTCTTGGAAATTTATTCACGAAACTGTTTTCGTGCTCCTCTAATATTGCAGCTTCAGTCTTGGAAATCCCTTTAACAGCATTCAGTGTGCCGGTCGGCACAGGATCTGTGCCGGTCGGCACGACGGACTGAGGTGTGCCGATCGGCACAGTTGCCGTGCCGGTCGGCACCTCCTCCAATCTGGGTCCTTTCAGATCACCTTGCGTTGGTTCTTCTGTTCTTACTGTTAATTCCACTTCGGATACTGTACAGCCTTCCGCTTTAGCTCTCAAATCCAAAGAACCTTTTGCTGGCGTCGACTTTTCAGAGGGAATTGGATCTTCTTGGAATTCTTCCCAATGCTTATGCATAGCTTCAGTCTTCGATATCTTACTCAAAAGATCCAGTCCTGCAGTAGCAGTCAAGTCGAGGAAACTCCCTCCAGCTGAACTATCCAGATGCATCCTGGAGGTTCCTTCAAGAGACATGTAGAATGTCTGAGCAGTCAAGTTATCATCCATGCCCAAATCGGGGCCTTGCTTCAATAAGGATTTGAAGCGTAACCATGCTTGCGTGAGGGTCTCTTCTTTCATTTGCTCAAAGTTAACCACTTCTCTTCTCAGTTTCTGCACCTTCGGAAGCGGGAAGAAATGCAAACAGAAATTTCCTACAAGCTTATCCCAGTTTCCCTTAGCTTCACGGGCTGCAGATTTATACCAATCTTTGGCTCTTCCATCTAGAGAAAATGGAAATAGCAACCATTTGTACCAATTCTGAGGCACTCCCTCATGCTTAAAGGTCTGACAGAGAACTTCTAGATCTTGCAGATGTGTGTACGGGTTCTCGTCCTTCGTCCCAGAGAATTTGCTGTTCTCGACCATTTTGATGATGGTCGGGTTGAGAACGTATGACGAAGCAGTGACTTTCTCATCGGAAGTTTGTGGAATCAGCAATCCCCGAGACGGTAGTGAATGCTCCCTAACCGTATGAGCCGGTTCAGGAGTACCCATCCTGAAAACACAGAAAGAAAACACGAAAACAAACTAGAAAAGAGAGGATTAGAGGTTAGTAGAATAAATAAATAGTGAAAGAACTGGCTTGTTCCCCGGCAACGGCGCCAGAAAACGTGCTTGTTGGTCGTTTGTACGCACCCACTTATATACCGCAAGAGGACGGTGTACAGTTGTAGCACTTTTTCCCTTAGAGTATTCCAAGGTTTAATATCGATCCACAGAGAACAAGCGGGACTTTAACTATTATCTAAACTACTAAATTAATATGGCAAAGATGTGTGTGAGAAGGGATGATTAACAGCTAGAGATGAAAGGGGCCTGCGGTTGTATCAAGGTTATGAAAGGATTCTCTCCTATGGTTTGGGGTACTGGCATGCAACTCAGGTTATAGGTCAATTGATAGGTTTAGTATTCTACAAGACATGGTGGTTTTGTTCGCCCCGATCCTGTCACGACAAGGTACTAATAGCTCCCCACTGGTTTCTTGCACTATGTAATAAACACGTATTGATCGGATACGAGTTCAAAGCATCACATAGACCAAACACATCAAAAGAGTATTGTAAGTGTGAGAGTTACATAACCAGATTTCCCTCGCCACGGAGAGAATATGAGATCTACTCACGCATCATACTGCAACACATGAACATGGGTACAGTAGGACGCGGGAATTTGGCGTGGTCCCACAGGTGCCGATCGGCACGGCAGTGTGCCGGTCGGCACAATCTTCCTTTTTGGTGGTGATGATCGGTGATCGCCGTCTTCGCCGCCACAACCTTCAACCTAGGTCAAAATCTCCGTGTGTGTGTCTGTTGCCTCCCCCTTCCTTCGCGACCAAGATCTCCTCTTTATAGTCTCTTTCGGTTGTGGGCTGGATTTCACCGACTCCGACTCTGATATTTCTTCTGGCTCCATATTCTCCGAGTGGGCTTCAAGTTTGGGCCCGACCTCCGCGGTGCCGGTCGGCACAAAGGCCGTGCCGACCGGCACGGTCTCCAGTTTCCTCGCTCTTCGGGCCTCCGGCTGCTCTTTGCTCGTAGTCTCTTAATTCTCACCTGTTTCCTGTAAATCTTCCGAATATACAGAAACTACGCATATATATGATAATGGGGGTTAATTGTTAGCAATTATGACATAATAAAGTATTAGAAACACCATATTTGTCATATAAAATGTGCACCTAGAAAGCACCAACAACAACCAAACAGAGGGAGAGGGGGAGGCTTTGCCTAACCTGATCCACTCCGTTTTGGGCCTTAACCCTAAAGCCCACTACTGCCATGATCGGAAGGCAGAAATTAATTAAGCCCAATACGGGCTCGGCCCCGAGTCTACAGCGCACCCTATATAAGGGGAGGCTCTCACGCCTCCCAAGGTCGCCCAGTTGACCTAATTCCACCACCGATCGCTTAGCGGTACTTGAAGACTCGGAAGCACGAGTCCGCCGCCCTGTTGTAGGGCAAAGCCGCTACCATCCTGAAGGGAATCGCCAGAAGACGCTCAAGGAGAAGCTGCGCTACATCCCTGAGCGTGATCGAGCCCTCGCCGTCATCTCTGCACCACCTAGCGTCATGGACATCACTGCCGCTGGTAAACACCGGACCTAACCCTAATTCCGCATTAGATTAGTTTGCTAGTTATGATCTGTTTTGACTAGATGATCCTGTTAGTCCTAAGCTATTGTTTTGATCTAGATTAATTAGATCTAACAGCATCATGTGGCCATCTTGTTTACAATATCGTATGGCGTGTCCGCAGAACCACCGTCGCCTAGGACTCATCAAGAACCACCGTTGCCTAGGACTCCCGATCACTCTGAAAGATCGGCGGCAACACGACAAAGCAATATGCCACTCCATTCAGGTAACCACTGCATCCAGGTATTTGTGTCGTCGGCTCGCCGCTCCAGTGGTCTGAACCGGGAGCCTTCTTCAGTTCTTAACCATTCAATTTTTTATTTTAATTGTTTAGTACTTCTATGTGTTGAACAATTTCAGTTTGAGATTAATTTTATGAATCAGTGATGTTGAAACTTAATTCTGCCATTATTTAGAGTTTCTAAATCCTCAGCCATAACAATTTCAAGTTGAGATCAATTTTATGAATCAGTTATGTTGAAACTTAATTCTGTGTTATGGATCCATAATTTAGAGGTTCTAAATCCTCAGCCATTACAAATTTTTAATACCCATAGATCAAATCATGAGCCCACCCCTGAACCCCAGTCCTGGGCACGTTGGCTTCAGTGGATCGCCTCAAGAGGGATCGTGGCGTTTGACTGGGCCACGACACCAACTGGGGCAGATCTCACGTCCCTCTTGCGTCCACCAAGGTCAATACAGGATCTTGCAGTAGGTGGCACCAGGCGCTTACCATTGCAGCGTTTCTGCGTCTTCATCGACACGGGATGACATGACTGACATTCGACCGTGGTGGGCGGCGATTATGCTGCCACGGCCTTCTGCTTCGCTTCGGGTAAGTACCTCGATCTCGGTGGCTACTTACTGTCCATGGGCCTGCGGCGAATTGAACACGACATGGGTGGTGCAGCGTGACCACACCGTCTTGTGTTTCCCGTTGTCGTTCGGTCATTCCTTCATCAACCATTGAAGATGGTCGAATTAGATGCGACGATCTTGTATAACACAACGGTGGTTCTGTGGCAGCATGATCTGCGAATTGGCATGCTCTATGCGTCGATGTGTAGGCTGTGGGTCGTCTTCCCCGTCCAGCCGATCTGCGTGTTTGCTGCAGTCGGTGGGTCCCCATTCCGCTACATATAAGACCGCCACAACGCTGAGTCAGCTGTGGCTCATGCTATCGTTCTGCTACACTCCTTTCGTGGATGATGATGCCATCCTCCTCCTCATGGTTGGCAGGATTCGCGTCTCCATGCTCTGCCTTCAATGGTCTTGGTTCTCAGATAGCTGTCGATGGTCGATGAAGTAGCGGGCGGTGTTGGCCCTGTGCTTGGTGTTTGGCAAATCAAGACGGTGGTGGTCAAAATTCCATGCTACCAATCCGCCAGGGAGCGATGGTAGTTTACTTGTACTTACTGCCCGACCTGAAGATGTCTGTTTTCTCATAATTCTGAGCCAAGATATGTTTATGTCCTCTTCCGGAGATCTTTATCTTTGTATTGCCTCCGTACGCATCATGTTCCCAGAAATAGCTATGAACAATGGCTAGGTTCGAAAACATCCCCATTCTCATGCATAAGCTGATCAGCTCTCTTTAGACGGCAACGGCGTCGTTGTCCCGGGACAGCCAACCTCATCCCCCTCGATATCCAGTCATGCCTCCAAATTTTTAAGCTTGTACCGTATCCCACTCTCTAGATCAATCCAGCTCGTAGGGGACAAACACTGAAGGAATGGCTTGTCTAACAAGTCACATGAGGGAAATACTTTGCTTTGAGTACTCTAGAGCTTGATTAAATAGTATGAGATCCCGGAATCCCATGCCACCATCACTTTTCACTTTTATGAGCTTCTCCCATGCAAGCCAATCGTAAACACAATCTAGCTGAAATAAATAATCAATCATGCGTGTTTTCATTTATTCGAATGATTTGTATTTTCTTATTTATTTACGATTTCGAAATCTTATAGAATTCTAATTGTCTTAATAATTGTCCGTATATGTCAAACACAGCAGTGAACTATGGGACGATGCCGTTCTTTTCCATGATCGAGGCTGGCTAGTTAAGGACTTTGCTGTGAATCTCAGTTCAAAGACCTCAGAGTCATATTGATGCTGTCCGTAAGACAACAATAGTAAAGGCTAACGACACATCGGTGGCGTTCGAATTTTTGTCACTGTTCATCATAAAAATGAATGGCCAATCAATGCAAACAATCTTGTGGCGACACCAGTAACCCGAATAGATGTGTGTGTAGAGCCCAGAGGAAACATAAAATATTTATTTTAAATTTAAGTAAACCAGGAATACTAAATATTCTAATCGATCAATCATCCATGTAATGGAAAGGAAATATCTACCCAATGTTGGTAATTAATCTAAAGGCCAAACATGACCCTTCATGTATATGAGGGGGGCTATTTGCGCCCATACCATCACTTTAGCTACATTTCATCTATACAATCACTCCAGTCAATGACGTGGGGTCGGTCCTACATGTCATTGACACATAGTGATGGTATAGATAAAACTACACTAAAGTGATGGTGTGGATGGAATTTTTTGCTATCAGGATGAATGAGGACCCCACATTTCACCGAAAAAATCACATTAGGACCCAGTATACCATGCAAAATCATATTGCAACTTACTGTTGCAATGCCAGCCAAGTCCTTTCAAAAGGTGTAGAAACCAACGACCCTCACATATCACTCACCTGAACAGATGTAGATATCACGTGACACATGCAACATAAGTAGGACAATTATTCGTTTCAGTTTAAGTAATTAGTAAGACTAAATATTTTAATTGAAAATCGATAACCCTCATAAAGAAATGGAAAGGTCTGTATCGCTAATCCCAATGCCAACCATGACAATGCTCCAGATTGCTGGGCGAATCCTATATTTGGTGAAAACTGACATGGCAGGAACTCGTAATTTATTAGATTAGATAGATTAAAATATTTCAAAGCAAACGCATTTTTGGGCCTTCTCACGCCAAAGCAGATCTCTTCATATTCGTGTTGTAAACATCTTTCAAAAAATAAAATACGAAGTGCACCATTAATATTTGAGATTGAAGTGTTTGAAGAGTACATGAGGCTACCTCTCGCGGTTCTAGGCACTATCAGTCCCCTTTTCTTTTTATACCAGAATAGACATTTTATAACTGAAGATCTTATTTGATGATGACATATCAACTGATTATAAAGCGAGATGGAAAATAGTTCACATGAAGGTTAACAGAAACCTGAAAAAAAATTAGAAATTAAAATATGGTAGCAATAATGATATTCACCTCTTAGATGTGTATATTTTAAGGAGAGTGCCAGCTGGACAGGGTTTTATGTAGGCTGATGCTTGTACAAAATCCTTTCTTTTGTTTTCAAAGTTTAGAAGCTCATAACTGATTGAGAAGATTCAAGCTTCCAATGCCGCTTTTTTTTTTTTTACGGTCAACGGGGGGGGGGGGGGGGGGGGGGGGGGAGAGCATCCCCACCTGAATTTCCATTAATTATAATGGTGGCCAAAACCGGCCCGAAAGGAGTTACAGCATGGGTGAGACCAAGAAACACTAGGAGTTACAACGTACAACAAGAGACGAACAAAGAAAAGTACAACTCTCAACCAACTAAGAAACAAGCCCTAGCCTTGAACACGAGCTGAAGAACCATCACCAATCGTCAACAAGTGGCACCACCAAACAACATACTTGCCAGCTTCACAATGGTCTTTGCACCGCCACACCACCCCTCGTAGCTACGCCGATCTATTGCCGCCCTCCACTTCCAACAAGGGGAGGAAGCCTTGAAGGACCGAGGGACCGCCCAACAAAAAGGGGACTAAGAGTGGGGGAAGTACGCCGACCACTGCTTACCGAAAAACATCGACCTCCCTTGAAGCTGATGAAGACACCTTTCCTAGCGCATCCGGTCTCCACGAGCCAACATCCGACGCCCTCTGTGGGGAGGAATCCACAAAGGAGGGAGGGCCAGCAAGCGTGGACGCACACGGCATATGATTTGATGACACCATCAACAAAGAGTCCGATGACGAAGCAGAGGCGCCAGCAGCATCCGCTCACCAAACCACAATGACAGCCAACAACAAGGCCAAGACGAGAGACCAGCTCCGAGTAGGTGAGAGGAGAAGGGTCACACGGACACAGATCTCCAGAGCACCGAAGCAATTAACCACAAGAAGGAGCTTGGTGTGCAGCCAAAGCTAAAGTCATGCCGGACTGTCCGAAGGTGAACCACCTCCCCGCACTTCACGTGCAGCACTTTCGTTGGACGTCATCCGTGCACGAGCGGCCATTGACATGCTGCAGCACCACCATGCTCAACCCACCAGCACCATGTAGCAAGGTAGCACGACCACCATGGACACCAATCCACCCGCCACACAATGCAGGGGGCAGAGTCCCCGACACGACCATTGTGCCGGGGGAAAGCGATGTTGAAGCATACAACTTGAGCTCGGCAAAGAGGAGGGGGGTGGATGAGGGCGCCACAGCAACACCTCCAACGAGGAACGTGTTGTTACCGGCATTGGCAGATTGCCGAGCTAGGCTTTCGCTCGGTGCCCGTCACTACCAAAACCAAGCATAGCCTGGTCTCCACCATGGCTAAAGCCGAGGTGCCCCGCCGCCATGTTGCACATCTCCTCCAGGCCGACCACGCTACCACGGCGCCGCCAAGACCAGAATACTGGCCCAGCTACCACGAACGGAGGTCGCCGGGCGTTGAACTCGCAGCCACGACGCGTAGCCGCTCGCCCGAGGTAGCAAAACGCGTCGCCGCAGCCGGGATGCCGATGCACCAACCCACGCGCGCCATGCACGCAACCAGCGCACCACCTCAACAATCCACGTCGCCACGGACACGCCAACGTTGACGCTGAGCCGTGCATCGCTGCCGCCGGCGCTGCTGAGCCGCCAACGACGACGCGAGGCCGAGCTTCGCCGCCGCCGGCGCCGCTGCACCGCCAAGCCCCATTTCTACGGCAACCAGCCGCAGCGCGTTGGGGACGACCAGATCCGGCTCGAGGGAGCCCGGATCCGGCGAGCAGGACGCCGGACAGCCATGGAGATGCTTCGTGTCACCTCAGATTTGAAGAGAGGGGGGAGGACGACGGGGGGAACGGAACAGCATGGAAGGGGGGGCGCGCACGGAGCCGGTTGTGCGGCTCCGTCGCTGGCCGCCGCCGTCGCCGCCGGCCGGCAGTGGCGGCGGCGGCCGCCTCATAGGCGGCGGCTAGGTTTTTTTTGGGCTGGAGCTGGTCGCCCCCCAGTCGCCTCCTCAGAGACGACGCGAGGGCCTCGGAGTCGCCTCCTCCAGTCCACAAATTTATGCGAGCCCTCACTTTGTCCACTGAAATGTCTCCAATGCCGCTTTTGCAGCGATCAGGAACTTGTTGCTGGTATTGGTGATATATGTACGAGCTTCAACAAGTATCACATGGGTTCTTCACCTGAAAAATTATATCTCCGTTGCTACTTCTGGAGCTGCAGACAAGCTGTTCTCTGATCTTTTCATTCCGCATTGTTATTATTATCCAGCTTCATGGTTCATGTATAGCTTCTAATGCATTGTCTGCGATACTGCTTTGAACACAATACACTTCTTTTGTAGAGTTACTAACACCTAAATAATTCTTATGAATATTTTATCTTTTGATCTTATAACTGTCTGCGAGTGTTGTGAATATGGGATACCCGAAACCTCAAAGTGCCTATCTCCCTATTAGGCCTTGTATATATACACATGCTCTCAATCAGGCAGATTTCACAAGTGAATGTGATATCAGATTACCATGTGATGTGAAATCCTTTGTATGCATCCTAAACTATTTATTGTTAATTGAGATGGGGAAATGATCTGCATCACATAATAATCAATAAATTTGTTTGCATGTTGAACGAGTTGATTGAGTTCAATCACTTGGGTTATTTTTCTTTTGTACCCAAAGTAGAGGAATTAATCCTTGATTAATTTGGGTCATACTTGTGGTATTGTCTTGCAGCAATTTGATGCTCTGGTAATGGGATCATTTGCTGAATGGGCCACTGGGGTAATGATCGCTGACTGGGCCACATGTCTCGAGGTTTTCAAGAGGGGGCCGGCTGTACGAGACTAGCCCCCCCCCCCCCCCCCCCTTCTTATGGTGAATGTAATGAAATACAATTCTTGCAATGTAGACTATATGTCAGTCGCTCATGGTATATGTTTACCATCTTAGAATATTATATAATAAAAAATGTTGGTGGATGCACTTCTGGTCTATTGCTGACTGTAAAACAATCTAGCTTCTCATTGTCTTGCTATTCCATCGAGTCTAATGTGTTTGGTGAACAAAATCATGCATGTGTGGCCCTGATTTATGCATATGCTCCTCCCATCACGTACATGTATAACTCCCTGTATAAAATTAGAACTTCAATTTATTTTGTATAGGTCTTGCCAATTGATACATTTTTTTTATGCATGGGTACTATGGTTTATTTGTTTCCCTCCATGCTACCTAGCCTACCATGAAAATCATATTATAATTTTATAGTTGTAGTGCCAGCCAAGTTAGTTCAATAGGTGCTAGAAAACAATCAGCGGTCGCATGCAGCTGATGTAGCACGACTGGAACAATGATTTATTGCAATATGCAACTAAGAATGCTAAATACATAAACTGGTGAATCATACTTGTAGATAAAAGAAAATATCAAATAGATGTTTCCAATCTCATGACCAATCATAATGACCATGCAAAAAATGTAGCAATTTACGGTGGTAGTGCCAGCCAAGTCCTTTCGATACTTGCTAGAAAACCATTAACACCTGCACAACACTAACCCAAAATGGATGTAGATATCACGCCTTGCCAGTAGGAGACGAAAAAAATAAGTTATTTCAATTTTTATACAGATATATAGGGAAGATGGAAGTAATTGGTAAATATAAAAAAAATTAATTGATTGCTCTACCTGATATGGCAAATATCAATGCCAATCACGACCATCCATGACCAACAGATGTAGAGCATAGGGCAACCTCATTCCACCCCAAATCAGGCTGGTCCGATTGACGACCCTCGATGATTTTGTTTATTTCCTCCTCACACCAGCCCACCGTGCAAGTCCTGCGCGATGATTGGCATTCATAGAGACAACCAAGGCCTTCCAATACTTGCTATGATACAGCCCATCAATCGCGACCCAGCATACCATGCAAACCAGTATGGACAATTTTGTGATCGCACTGCTAGCAAAGTCATTTAAATACTTGATAAAAATAACAGGTGCATAACCTTTACCTGAATATATGGACATCTGTATCTCGTAACCCTCAACAATATTGTAATAAAATAAAAGATAAAAAATTATCTCAAATTATCTTACCTAAAACTGATCATCCAGATGTGCTAATATCACACATGATCAGGACCGTTCATGATACATATCTAGATAACACAGAATGGAAGCGTTAGCGTCGGACCCCCATAACAGAAAGGAGAGATGGGACCACCTTGTGACCCACCTTTACATGCTTCTTTCTTTCTCCTCCTCACTGCCTATATATTGGCCCTTCCAGGCCACTGCCTACATCCAATTTGGAGAGCAGAGAAGCAGGTGACGAAAGGAAATCACGAGGACAGTGAGGCCGGTAGGTGAGGAGTGCTAATTTCCTCGCTGCCATTTGTCATCTCAACCCTTTTCTTACAAGGATGAACACGGCATCTTAGCTTCTTTCGCTCATTGAATGTCAGTAGTAGCTTGAATTCTTGCATCTGTTCCATCGATCTTAGTCATATTTTGTTGTGATCATTGTTATGTTTAGATCCCCTTTGTCTTGTCGGTCGCAAAAGGAACACGCATGGCAATTCGTCTTGTGTAGATTGTTTCTAGGGCCTTTCTCCTCATCTTGCATCATGATTTGTTCCTTGATGTCTTTGTTTTCTTTGGTAATGGCAAATTTTTGGAGTTTGGATACACCGACCTTAAATGTTCAGCCTGTTCGGCAGGCTGCGAACACTGTAGCGTCTGCTGAAGAAATAACTGAAACACTGTAGCTACTGCAAAGCAGCTGCGCAAAGCAGCCAGGCGAACACAGCCGTTGCCATTACCGCCCTGTTTGGATACAAAGTATTTTTGGAGTTTTGAAAGAATACTACGGTTTTGCAAAATACTTTGTTTTTGAGAGGTATCAAAGTGTTTGGATGTAGCAAGTTTTACAGTTTTAAAAACCATGGTATTGCTAAAAGTTCAACCATTTTAGAGTTTTAGAAACTCCTCATGACCTCCTTTTTCTAAACCATGGTTTTGCTTGGCACTAGCTTCTAAAACCATGGTTTGTTAATCCTTTGGTTTTGAAAAACTACAACACCCAAACAAAGAGCTTTTTCTTAGAAAAAAATTGATAACGCTTCAGTTAGATATAAATAATTTCTGTTTAACAGGTTAGTATGTTGATGTTGTTTCATTTTCTTGCTACGTTCTATTCAGATCTAATCCTTTTCAGATTGGATTTTTTTTTGTTTGTTTGGAAAAACGGGTTCTGTTATTTATGTCGATTTCCCTATCCACGGTCATAGTCCAGAGTTTTCTCGGGCCAGATGCCATTTTATCTACCGGTGGAAGTTTCGGCTATTCGCTTCCCCTTTTATTTCGACTGGTGTGACCCTTGGACTCCGGCAGGAAGGTGAGCTGTTTCCATGGCGAGCCATCAGCGTGGGGGAGGAGGACGGGGCGGCGGCAGGGGCCAGCCGAACCCAAACGTCGCCCAGGGAGGCGGCCGAGGCGGTGGGCGTGGTGGCCTGGACTACGGCGGCGGCCGTGGCTTTGACAACCGCGGCGGCCGCGGCGGCTACCAGGGTGGCCGGGGCGAGGGCGGCGGCCGAGGCGGCTACCAGGGCGGCCGCGGAGACGGCGGCTACTACCAGGGTGGCCGCGGCGACGGCGGCGGCTACTACCAAGGTGGACGCGGCGAGGGCGGTGGCCGAGGCGGCGGCGGCGGCTACCAGGGCGGCCGCGGCGAGGGCGGTGGCCGAGGTGGGGGTTACCCTCAGGGAGGCCGTGACGGCGGCGGTGGCCGAGGCCGCGACGGCGGCTACCAGGGTGGCCGCGACGGCGGCTACCAGGGTGGCCGCGGCGACGGCTACCAGGGACGCGGCGGCCGCGGAGGCTACGACTACGGCCGCGGCGGCGGTGGGCGTGGTGGGCCCAGCCAACCCCCCGTCCGGCGCCCAGCTGGGCCGCCCCTCGCCGAGCGGTACACGGCCCAGTCCCAGAAGATGATGGACAAGTTCAACATGATGGACATCCACCGCGACGCGCCCATGTTCCCGGCGCGCCCCGGGTACGGCGTCGCCGGAACACCGTGCCTCGTCACGGCGAACCACTTCTTCACCGGCGTCACCGACAAGGGCCTGCACCACTACGACGTAAGCCCTCCCTTTCCAACTATTCCCTTCTCTTCTCTTCCGGTATGACTAGACTTGATCATCAGATCTCCGTGTGTTTGTGTGTGACCGATCATGGCGCGCACCATGCATCTGATGATTCTGATCTGACAGCAAGAAGATAACCATTGCTGTGTTTGTGACTCATGTCGGTGTTCTTTTCAGGTGGCCATCACGCCGGAGTCGACGCTCAAGGGCGTTTACAGGAAGATCGTTTCCAAGCTGGTGACCGACCACCAGCACACGGACTTCGGAGGCCGCCTCCCCGCCTACGACGGCGGTAAGTCGCTGTTCACGGCCGGCGAGCTGCCTTTCAAGAGCAAGGAGTTCGACGTCACCTTGCCCGGCCGGGACGAGAGGAGGTACAAGGTGGCGATCAAGCATGCCACCGTGGTCAGCCTCGACCAGCTGATGATGCTCATGGGGGGATGCGCCACTGACATTCCCATGCAGGCGCTGCAGGTCCTCGACATTGTGCTCCGGGACATTGTGCTCAATGAGCGCCAGGAGATGGGGTAAGCACATCTGTGTCTTTTCAATTGGGATGTCATGTTTCTCTAGGTGTGTGTGCGCGCGCGCTTAATTAGGTAGTTAGTGGTTGGCACACACTTTGTTTTTCTAGTGATATATACATGCTATATTTTCTAATGACATGTGGTCAGGTACTTGGCGGTTGGCCGGTCATTCTTCTCGCCGGTGATTGACCTCCCCACAGATCTCGGTCAGGGAGTGCAGGGATGGAAAGGGTTTTACCAGAGCATCAGGCCGACGCAGAATGGCTTGTCTGTCGTCCTAGGTTAGATATCGCTTAAACTTCTGAATCCTTAACTAGTAACTGCAGTATCATCCGAAAACATTGGTAGGATGCTTGAATGCTAGAAATGATTAGTACTTGTTAAAAGTTGATACAATGCCCGACCAGCAAATTTATTTTACATGGCTTTGTTGACATAAGGTGGGCTAAACATTTCTCCATTGCAGACATCTCTTCGACAGCTTTCATTGAACCATTGCCACTGATAGAGTTCGTCAAAAAGATTCTGGGTAAAGGCCCTGCCGCTGGGTTTACTACAATTAACGATTTCGATCATTTCAAGGTAGGCATTTGTTTCTGTCTGGATAGAAATTGCATTGTGCAAAGTAGCGCATGAGATGGATATTGCTGTTTACTGAATTCACAGATAAAGAAGGCCCTCAGGGGTGTGAGGATTGAAGTCACACATCGAGGAGACCAGCGCAGAAAATACAAAATTGCCGGCTTGACACAGCTACCTACTTGTCAGCTAACGTAAGACTTAGCCTTTTCCTTAGTTGTGAATTCCTCTCGTCGAAGCTTGTTTAATTAAACGTTTAAACTCTTCGATTATTAGGTTTGAAGCGTCGCCTGGGGTCTCCAAGACCGTTGTCGAATATTTCAGAGAAACATACAGGCTTAATCTGCAGTATGATTTTCTCCCCTCTGTGCAAGTTGGCAGCGAGCAGAGGCCCATCTATATTCCTATGGAGGTTGCAACATTTGACATGAGCATTTTGGACTATTTGTATTTCTCCTGATTATTCTGAAAATTTTTAATGTCAGGTTTGCAAGATAGTTCCTGGGCAGCGTTACCAGAAGAAGCTGGACGACACTCAGGTCAAAGCTTTAATGTCATCAACCTGCCGGAAACCAAATGACCGTGAGAATGACATTTGTCGGGTTTGTGTTGTTTCTGCATTCATTTATTGAATTATTTTCTTGTTTTTTCGATTCTAACATTCCTTTTGCTTAGATTGTTGAGCGCAACCAGTACAACAGCACCAGACGTGCCAATGAATTTGGCATAGAAGTTGACTACAACCCTACTTCAGTTCAGGCTAGAATTCTACCGGCGCCCACGGTAATCCTTCTTCCATGTGTGATGCATGTTTTCTCTTGTAATTTGCAGTGCATTTTTCTAATTGTTACATCGTGTTCTATTATTATTTCTGTAGCTGAAGTACCATGCTACTGGATCTGAGACTTCGTGCTGCCCAGAGAAGGGGAGTTGGAACATGAGATTCAAGGTATGTCATGAGCTATATAGTAGAAGTCTGTTTGAAGTATTTTTACATATGTTTTATTTACTTATGAACAGTATCTCTTCCATTTTCAGCCCATTGCCTCAGCTAATTGCCACTCAAATGGTCCTATTTCTTTCAGTTTGTATTTATTTGCCCTTGATATGTCCACATTTTTTCAAAACATTTTTTTTATTATTTACAGAAAGTAGTAGATGGAGCAAGGGTCAGAAATTGGGCCTGCATCAACTTTTGCACGGCTTTGCATTATAATGAAGTTCAAAATTTCTGCAATCAGCTGGCTAAAATGTGCCGTAATTCTGGAGTGGTAATACACGCTTCCATCATCCCTTTGATTATCTTTTCATCTACTCTTCCTTGCGGGACTGGGTTACCATTTCACTTTAATTTCAGGACATGGGTAATCCAAGGCAAATATTCCCGCCAACTCCCCTCAATATTGAAGCTCGTCTTCGGGAAATCTATCAGACAATGCGGACCAGTCTGGGCGGTCAAAAGATGGACCTGCTGCTTGCTATACTACCAAATGGGAATGGTAGCTTATATGGTATTATCTATGCTAGCAAATTTAGTTTATTCATTTTTTGTACCATGTCACTAGGTTGTCTGAGATTACTCCTAATCACAGGTAATTTCAAAAGGATCTGCGAAACAGAGATTGGTATTATGTCACAGTGTTGCCTGGAAAAAAATGTCCAAAAAGCAAACCCTACAACCCTTGCAAATATTGCTCTTAAAATCAATGCAAAGGTACCATGGCTACGCCTCTTGAAGTGTTGTTTGACAAAAGGTTTGCTGCAACATGTAATGATATATCCATCATTTTCGCAGGTCGGAGGAAGGAACACAGTACTTGCTGATCCTTTACCAGTTGTTTCGAACAAGACTACGATTATATTTGGTGCTGATGTCACTCATCCTTCAGCTCTAGATGATACTGCTCCTTCCATTGCTTCTGTAAGAGTTTTTTCTCATTGAAAAACTCACAACACATTTCTGTAGTTTCATCTTATCCCAGTAACATTGCTGCTTGATGTTCCATTTAGGTTGTTGCCTCCCTGGACTGGCCCGAGGTGGCCAAGTATAATGGGGTTGTTCGCGCACAAGGTCATCGTGTAGAGATCATCAATGGCCTGGAAGACATTGTCAAGTATGAGTCAAGATGTGCAAGCCATCCCATTACAAAGTTCTTAATTTATGATTTTTTTTTCTTTGTGCAGGGAACTCCTACTTGCATTCCAAAAAGAGCATGGGAAAAAGCCCCAGCAGTTGATATTCTACAGGTTTGTATCTTTCAGTTCTCCATGGCACTCTTCATACTGTCATGCCATGGTAGCTTACAATACCTTCTTGTTTCTCTCATTTAACTGTTAGGGATGGCGTTAGCGAGGGCCAGTTCAAACAGGTGTTGGAACAAGAAATTCCTGAAATAGAAAAGGTAAAATTTCCTTTGGAAAATGATATTTGTTAATTTGTCATTCAATTGCAACCTTCAATCACCATTTTACTCTTCAGGCATGGAGAGCCCTTTACAATGAGGAGCCACATATTACCTTCATAATAGTTCAGAAGAGACACCACACAAGGCTGTTCCCCAGTGATTCCCGCTACAGAGATAATAGTGGAAATGTTCTACCCGGTTAGAACCGTAAACTCTTGCGGCATACCATGTTATGGCAAGTTATTATACTCATATCTTTCTGAAAATTGCAGGCACCGTGGTTGATAGGAATATTTGTCACCCAACAGAGTTCGATTTTTTCCTGTGCAGCCATGCTGGGCTCATCGTAAGACGTCTATAATTTGCACCATTTACTTGTATTGTGGGCAATATAATGGAGTCATGAAGAGTTCTTGCTTGTGCAAATACAGGGAACAAGCCGTCCAACGCATTACCATGTGCTGCGTGATGACAACAAGTTCACTGCTGATAACCTGCAGACCCTCACGTATAACCTGTGCTACACGTAAGGGTGCTCTTTTGCCTGGCGTCCTCTTGTTCGCAACGTTCGGTTAACTGATGGTTGGCCTGTATTTCTTTCCAGATATTCAAGCTGCTGTCGCTCGGTCTCGATCGGTATCTTTCTTATTTCTCATCATCGCAGAATGTTAAATACACTTGGTTCATTTATTTTTTTTTCTCAGCCATGGTATCTTGTGCAAGAACATTCAGACATATAGCTTGGTATTTTGAAAACTGGAAAACTGTTGTCGAATTTAATTTTTGAGCAGAACTGATTGATAATAAACATATGAAGACACGAACTTCTACTTGTCAGATTTTAAATCCATCTTAACATGGTCTTCGTATTTTAATACTGCAGCTCCTCCTGCCTACTATGCCCACAAGCTCGCATTCCGTGCCCGCATGTACATGCATCAAGCCTCTGATGCAGCGACGAGTGTCAGTTCCCATGCTTCAGCAGCTCATGCTGCTGCTCCAAGACAACTTCCTGAGATCAAGAATGAACTGAAAAGATTCATGTTCTACTGTTAGTCCTTGATGACCAGTTAGAACTTCCTCTACCAAAAGCCTTGAATAAATGCTATGAATAAGACCTAAAGAACGACATTGTTCGTTATGTTTGCTTTTAGTTTCCTACAATAAAGTCATGGAATGGATATGGTGTATGGAGTCTAACGTTGATCCAGTCTTGTTTTTTGTGGTTTGCCTTTTGTGCAGACAAGACAAATACTATATACATTTCTATTCAGTTGTTCTGGTGCGTGCTTAGTGTGAATGGTACACATTATTTTGACCATGGTCCTTGAAAAAAATGAACATGTGAAAAAAAAATCAAATGAAGAAGCCCTTGATTACTATTTCTTTGTAAGGAAATCCTTAGTCAACTGTGACGGAAATGAAATTCTGGAATACAAAACAAAATGAAGTCTTCAATTAAATACTTTGCATGTTTATTTTATCTTGTTAAGAACATTAATTTCTTCCAGTGTTTATTTCCAACAAACCACACCTTTGACCAGACAGACCATAGGACTGGTATAGCATCTGACATCATGGTTGCAGCTCCTTTGATGGTAGACATCATGCACACTGTGACTATTGGATTCTCACTTTATTTTAGTTAATGTACTTGATCTTACATAACGAAATCATCAGATATATATATTATCTGCGAGATTCTTAGGACCATTGTATATATGCAGCCTCATACTGGATAAGCGACTATGTGTCTTAAGCTTCAGTTCAGCCAAAAAACCACACGCGCACAGTGATGAGAGCCTCTTCCATGCAAGTGATATGGCACATAAAATCCAGCAACATGCTTACTCGCACGATTTAGCAATACGGAGTACTGGACAATTCAGTGCAGCAGCTGAACCTTAGTTTTTTTAGGCTTGTTGAAAAAGCCGATGATAAAACCTCTGAGAACTGCTCGAGCGCGTCCAAGTTAGTGGTTACTGCACAACTCAATCCTCACCGCTAAGCAGGGCTTCGTTCCTTCATCTCGCTCAACCACCCCACCCCACTCTAGTTTTGGTGCAGAGCAGGATGTCTCGAGCCAGCCCACGATGGATCGTAATGCGTGAAGAGAACGAGCATTCAGATACACCGTACTATAATCCACAGGCAGAGTCGCAGTTGACGACGCCGATGGTTGATCGAGCGTGGCAGCAGTGGGATAGAAGGCGCGGCGGAGGCCACGGCGTCGTTCGTATCGTCGAACAGTTGGTGACGGGTGGGTGACGAGAGGCTCCTAAGGTGCGGTCAGCGGATGGAACAACGATCACTCCCTTCTGTGGCCGGTGAGGGGAACAGCGACCGCAGCGGAGACAAACACATTCTTCTCTCTGGTCTCTGCATAATTACAATCCTAGTACTGCTGAAGAAGATAAGCCATCACCCAGACAAAGCTGCGGTTACCCATCCTTTTATACTGAGAGAGATTTGACAAGCAGAAATCCAGTGCCACCACGCTCTGTTTCCATTTGCCGTCGAAACGTCCTAGACATGGACGTGTTCCGACATCACAAACCTTTTGGTGATGTTTGGATTGTTGGAAATGTGGACTGGGTTAGGGAAATGAGGATACCTGGAAATCATTTGACGTGTTTGTGTTATGGGTTAGGGAAATGAGATGGGTTAGGGATAGGGAAATGAGGTCCTCATTTCCCGTGAATCTCAACCCGATGGGGAGGGTGGGTTACGCCGGGAAACGAAGATAACTTGCCGCCGGCGTCGCCCTCCTCGGCCCCGCTCGAAAAGTCAGGGTTGGGAATAAAACGGGATAAGAAGGCTGGGTTTAGGTTAGGGAAATCGCATGAAGAAACAAGGCCGGAAATCGCCGGAAAACGAAAGCAAAGGAAGAAACAAGGCGTAGGAATTGTGTATTTCCTTTTAATCGGGAAGTCAGGGTTGGGAATAATGCGCGCGTAGTTTGGACTCTCTTGTTGCTGCAGATCCAAGGACGGTCAATTCATTGGTAGCTGTTCTGTTCATCCCCTTCTGCTGGTGACGGCAAGCTGAGATCATGCAGCATGCTCCGGGCCCACAGCGACACGAACAAGCAGGGCCATGTACAGTACAGCTCCGAACCGGAGGGACCACCGAGCAAAAGGTGCGTCGTGTCGTCCGCCTTGTCCTGACAAACCGAAGGCGCCGCCGCGCCAGGCTCACTTGCTGGGCGGCGCCGGCACTTCGCCACGTGTCGCGCTACTAGTGGCTGGGCGTCCCGCCCTTTCCGCGTGAGGACACGGAGTCGAGCCGAATCCTGCTTGCCAGTTTTGTGAAGGCCGTCGCGTTTCGTTGCCTGGCTCACGCCGTTCTCGACCGGCACCGCGCGCTCTCATGGCCGCATCCTGCTTGCCATTTTGTGGTGGCTTGCAACACGGCAGCGCAAGCTGCTCTCTTGTTCCCTGCTATTGACGTGTGGGCCGGTTTAGGTGGGACGCCGGAGAAAGGCTTTAAAAGGCTTTTGACAACTGACGAGAAAAGCGTTGGCGGAGAGCTCCCTTCCCTTCTCGTCCTCACTCTTTCTCCTCAGACAGGGCTTTGGAATCGAGGCTGAGAGCACGCCGGTGCGATTTCGGTGAGTACAAGTTTCTCTTTAAATTATTTTCTCTGCTACCTTCATCTTTCCTCTCAGATGGTTCAAAAGATTGGATTGATTCCTCGTTTTCTTTTTGTTCTTTGGCACTTGGGTGAAGGTTTCGTGATTCGATTTCGCAAAAGAACTTGATTTTCCCCTCTTTAGATGTTACATGCGGAGAAAGCACGGATGTCATGATGTGTTTGTTTCTCTTTCGGCTCAGTGTTAGCAGTGGTGGACCGCACTTAGATACTACTCAATCTTGTTGGGATTCTCACAATCAGAGTTTGCTGGCGCTTGGAGGAAAAAAGATGACGAGGACGAAAATAATGTGCTCATTAATTTTCTGCTTTAAGGAGTAGCACCATAATCAGGACAGAAGAGAATATATACCAAGTAGTGATGAATCACTTCATCTCTACTCATGCCTTCTGTCTCTTCTGCTACTTATTTTGTTGCATCACCTTCTCCATGACCCTGCCCTGAACTAGCATGTGGAAAGCGAGTGATCTTTACAGTACAAAATCCGAGCAAGGTCTGGCTTGGTTAACATCGTTTTCCCTCTTATGTTCAAAGCAGGTGTGTCCATGGAGTGCCTCGAGTTGGATTCTTCACAATTTTCGGTGAACACCGACGTAATCGGCTACCCACTGGATGTTCATCTTGAGTTCAGTAGCTTCGAAGGTGTCAAAGAAGTCCCGGATTGTAGCCGGCGTTCTGAATCTCATTGCCGCAATGTTCCCGAGCCACCACCACTACCCGGAACTTCTTATGGAGGTCAGAGAAATTCTAGAACAGACAAACGCCTTAGGAGTGCAAAGGCTTATAGACGTGTCCCTGAAAAGGTCTTGGATTACTGGGACAAGTTATTTTCAGAGGGTTATCAAGCTGATCTCTGTATTTTGGCAGATGATGGCAGTGAAATTATGGCACATTCTTGCGTTCTTGTAAGTACACAGTTATCTGATTACTATGATCTCACATTTCTGGTTCCTGAACATACGCAGTATTGGTCTTATGCGAGAGCTTCATTTTTTTATCTTCTGCAGGGTGTTAAATCTCCTGTTCTGATAAACATGTTGGAAGATTCCAAACTGGAAAACGGTTTTAGGTGCATCCGGATTTCTGGTGTGCCTCCTAAAGCAGTCCATATGTTCATCAGATTTCTTTATTCTTCACGGAATGAAACAACTTTCACTTTGCTTATTGATGCTTCTTTGTTTAGGAAACTTCTGTGTTCAGTAACTGAAACTAAAGATGGTGCATATTAAGTGTTTTTTCAGTGACTGATACTTTTCATCCTGAAATGTAATGTTTATTTTCAGTAACATTAGCAGTTCTGATGAAATTTATATTGTTTCCCTGGTGAAGTTTTGAGCAGGAACAGATGCAGAAGCATGTTCTTCATTTGTTCGTACTTTCCCATGTTTTCTCGGTGCCATATCTGAAGACGGTCTGCATTGATGAACTGGAGAGACATTTCCTTGCTCCTGACAACGTGGTAGACATGCTGCAACTTACTAGACTGTGCGACGCACCCCGGCTTTCCCTCATCTGCACCCGTATGATCATTAGGGACTTCAAGAACATATCTCTGTCTGATGGATGGAAAGTAATGAGACAGACCAACCCAACCCTGGAACAGGAGTTGCTCGAGTCGCTTGTCGAAGCTGATAGTGTGAGTTCTCTGTATTTGTTTACAGTCCAAAATAATGGCCATTAGTTCTCCAAAACTAATGGCCATTACTTTGGTGACAGATTAGTAATTTGACTTTTTATTAATTTATTTATTGTTTAATAATTATGAACTAAATAATTCAACCTTAACTGGCTAATCTAGGAACTATAATAATGAACTACATTTATGAACAACATGAATTGATCAAATTACAAATTTGATTTTCTTTATAAAAACAAAATTGCTATTAAAAGTCCATCACATTTTATATTTTCCGATCTTACCCTTACTAATGGCCATTATATCTTTCAAATTAAATCTAGACCGTCGGATCAAACTAATGTCCATTAGTTTTGGGAAACTAATGGCCATTATTTCGGACCGAAAAACTGCTCGAAAATTAATAAGCTGCATGTTTTCAGTTCCACGACATGCAGTGTTCTGAAAGACTGAAACTTTTGTTCAATAATCTGAACTGGTGCAGAAAAGGCAGGAAAGAGCTAAAAGAATGGAGGAAAAGAAGGTTTATCTGCAACTGTACGAAGCAATGGATGCTCTAGTTCACATATGCCGAGAGGGATGCAGGACTATTGGGCCTCGAGATCAAGCGCTGAAGGGAAGTCGAGCCGCTGTCTGCAAGTTTCCTGCCTGCAAGGGCATCGAGCAGCTCGTGCGCCACTTCTCTGTGTGCAGAGTTCGGGTTCCTGGTGGCTGTGCCAACTGCAAGCGAATGTGGCAGCTTCTTGAGCTGCATTCTCGCATGTGTTTTACTCCAGATGCCTGCAAGGTTCCTCTCTGCAGGTGAGAGCACATTTCTCTGTTACTCTGTCTGTCTGCTTCAGAGTTCATACATATAGTGCACCTGTAACTTGCTCCTTGATTTCGTTTAAAACCTGTCGTAGTTGAGTTAAAACATTTGCTAGAGAATAGACTAGGGAAGATTGTCGTAATCTTGCTTTAAAAAAAGAGAAAAAAGGGGCTTGTTTTAATGCTATTTTTACACCCTGCAGGCATTTTAAGGAGAAAATGCAACATCTGGGCAGGAAAGAAGAGACCAAATGGAATCTTTTGGTGTGCAAGGTGCGGGAGAGCAGAGGAACAATGAGTTGTATCTCTGAACGGAGAAAATTTTTAACCCTAAAGGAGCCAATTTTCGACCCTAAAGGATGCTACCGCATGCTTCCTAACCTCACCTGCTAGGACCAATTTGAAACACCCAAATTTGCAGAGATTTTGGACAGACTAGTTAAATTCCTACGGAAATTCAATCAGGGGTACAGATTTGTGGTGTCATAATAAATGAATTTTATTGATGATTTGAGAATGTCCATCAAACCGATTACAGAACCAGAATAAGTTGTCATATAAGTGTTGTCCTGAATCAATGTGATTGACCAACCAGTGCCATCCATAGATAGCAAAACCACTAGAAACCGTGTGGTTTCGCGAAAACCGCCCAAACCGCTCATTAGAGCGGACGATCGGTTTACGTGAAAAAGATATTTATTTATTTTATATAAAAATACTTTGGAAACCGCTCAAATCAAGCGATCAACTAAGGAAATCAAGTGGTTTATTGCTCAAACAACCGATTTACTCTCAAAAGTAGAATTTTTCACAGGAAACTATGAACAGTCCCCTTTTTTTTTGGCTAAGTATCAGTATGAACACTTCATCTAGATAATTGAGCTAATTCATGCGCCAACTCAATCTGCTCCTGTTTGGCATGTGCAGGTCTTAAACTCCAAATTAGATTTTAGAATGTGTTTGGACCTCATGGTTCATTTTTTTCTTATAAATATATTGATTTGTAGCATGTTCTTCAAAAGAACATTGCTCACATATTCGTAGCATGTTAATTCAAGGAGGACAGCTGGAGGGGTGCC
Organism: Eragrostis nindensis; assembly: GCA_012490785.1. NCBI lineage: Eukaryota > Viridiplantae > Streptophyta > Magnoliopsida > Poales > Poaceae > Eragrostis > Eragrostis nindensis. The sequence goes on along the minus strand of JAAXCT010000118.1, from coordinate 765,748 downwards.
CCAAGCAGGGGGCGTACTGGTGACTAGCGAAGCGAGTGGTGATAGACTGGCCGGCAATAGGTCTAAAGGCAAGCATGTAGTGCAGCACAGATAGAGCAAGGCTAGCTAGGCACACAAATTATTAGCAAACTAACGTTGTAGCACAGAACGAGCCTTCAATCGCTAAGCATATACTAACACATGTTTACAGTATACACGGTAGCAATTGACCTCCGATTTATATCTTTGTTCACGTTTCACCGCCGTGTAGTTCAGCCCTCCGCTACGATTTCCGTCTAGATCCGCCACTAACCGCTTCGTATTTTGCCAGTGCACTTCCTTGCAATATTTCACAAGAAGTCCTTGAAGCAGCGACCTCGCACGTGCAAGTTCCTCTTGAACCAGTCCAACTGGAATGGACATGCATGTCTCTTGTTCTTCTGGAGTCCCCTTTTTGTGTATCCTTATTTGCCACTGTAAAAATATTTGGCCCTTCTGTCTCAGAAAACATGCATGTAAGGGCCACCTGTGTCGTCAATAGTGTCAAATAAGGTTTATGCAAAGTTGCAACGACAAATTAAAAATTGTTCCTATTTGTTATGTGATGTATCTATTCTTATTGACCCGGCTAAATTAACTCAGGATTTACAAATCATACTAATTCATTGGCATGTGGCCCAGCCTAGTGAGCCTCGATCCACAAGTGAGTAAAGTACTACCATCCCAAGCAGTGAACAGAACGCCGGTGTGAGTTTGACAAATCCTCTAAACTGTACATTGATGACTCATAAGTCAGAACTAGGTGAGACGCAATCATTTTGAATGAAGCAGATTAAGCTATCAGTGACGGCATGTAGATATTTGCACAAACATCCCTTTCTCCGGAAAAACGCAGAGCAAACCGTACACAACATCAGCAGAAAACTACAGAAAAAGGGCAGGAGTGGAGGAACCCAACAGCCAGGACACGCATCCCTCGGCAGCTATGGCGTTGTCCTCTCCTCCTCACCAAGAACAAGGCCAAGAAGAGGAAGAGGAGCATCGCCGCCATGACGACGACCAGATCACCTCTCCACTCTGTAAGAAAGATCATGCCACAGCTGCTGTTTGGCTCATTTATTTCCAAGCTGAACCGTCGTCGTTGACCGCTCTTGCTCGTGCCATGATGCTGCAGTGCCGTCAACGTCGTGCAGCCGGCCGGAGGAGGAAGAGGAGAACTCGCCAATCGAGCAGGTGGCTCTTACGGTGCCCGTGGGCGACGACCCGTAGACGCCGGCGCTGACGTTCCGGATGTGGGTGCTGGGCACGGCGTCGTGCGCGCTGCTTTCGTTCCTGAACCAGTTCTTCTGGTACCGCAAGGAGCCGCTGACCATCACGGCCATCTCGGCGCAGATCGCCGTGGTGCCGCTGGGCCGGCTCATGGCGGCGACGCTGCCGGAGCGCGCCTTCCTCCGCGGCACGCGCTGGGAGTTCTCGCTCAACCCGGGGGCCTTCAACGTCAAGAGTTAAACAAATGATTTGGCGCAAGATTAATCTCTCGTATTGCTCAGGTATATATAGTACATGTGACGTAACATACAAGTAAGGATTACAACAGATCACAACTACCATGATCTCAACAACTCAACCGTAGCTATCTAAACTGTACGAGATATGCTACAGATAAACATCATCGTATGTTACGATATTGCTTGTTCAACATCCCCCCGCAATGTCAACCTGTTGCCACAAGGTTGAGATTGGAATGAACTCGTGCCAACATCTGCTTAGTAGCAGGTTTGGTGAAGATATCAGCAATCTGATCACCAGAGGAAATAAACCGAACTTCCAAAGCACCCAAAGCCACCTTCTCGCGTACAAAATGAAAGTCCACCTCAATGTGTTTAGTTCGGGCATGAAAAACTGGATTGGCCACTCAGATAGGTTGCACCTAAATTATCACACCACAAAACTGGTGCTCTTGGCTGGGAGATGCAAAGTTCTTTGAGCAAAGACTGCACCCAAGATGCTTCTGCTGTTCCATTTGCTAATGCCTTGTACTCAGCCTCGGTCGATGATCTTGAAACTGTGGGCTGCTTCCTAGCACTCCATGATATGAGATTAGGGCCAAAGAAGATTGCAAAACCACCGGTGGAACGACGGTCATCAACACAACCAGCCCAGTCTGCATCAGTAAAAATGCTAAGCAAAGATGATGCAGATTTCCTGAAACGCAGACCTGAGTCAACAGTGCCCTTGACAAATCTTAAAATCCTCTTGACAGCTTCCCAATGAACATCAGTAGGCTGAGACAGAAACTGACACACTTTGTTAACTGCGAAAGCGATATCAGGCCGAGTGAGAGTTAGATACTGAAGAGCGCCCACTGTACTCCGATATGTGAAAGTATCCTTCTCTCCAAGACGAGTGCCAGTATGACGAGACAACTTATCATGAGGACACATCGGTGTAGAAACTGGCTTGCAATTCTCCATGTGAACACGAGCAAGAATGTCAGAAGCATATTTCTTCTGAGTGAGTGTCATCCCCCCGGAATTGGAAGCCACTTCAATACCGAGAAAGTAGCACAACGGGCCCAAATCCTTAACAGGAAACGAAGCTGACAGCTGCTGCAGCAACCGACGAGTAGCAGACGGAGAGGAGCTGACAATGACAATATCATCGACATACACTAACATGTAGATGGTAACACCACCATGATTAAAAATAAACAGTGAAGCATCAGCAGCAGAGGAGACAAAACCAAGCTGTCGAAGACGATCACTGAGACGAGAGTACCATGCTCTAGGGGACTGCTTGAGGCCATAAATGGCTTTGTTGAGTTTGCAGACATAGTGCGGATGAGAAGCATCTTGGAAACCCGGCGGCTGCTGCATGTAAGCACTTTCATCAAGAAAGCCATGGAGAAAGGCATTACTGATGTCTATCTGACGAATGTCCCAGCCTTTGCTGACAGCAAGCGAAAGAACTAGGCGGACAGTAGCCGGTTTAACGACAGGGCTAAACGTCTCAAGGTAATCAATGCCATACTGCTGAGTAAATCCGCGAGCAACCAGCCGAGCTTTCAGTTTGTCAACAGAGCCATCAGAATTTTGCTTCACTTTAAATACCCACTTGCAACTGATAATATTCTGACCTGGAGGTTTGGGAACCAATGTCCACGTCTGGTTTTGCTGTAGAGCACCAAATTCTGCCTCCATGGCCGCACGCCACCGATCATCAGCAAGAGCGGCGCGATATGACGAAGGAGCCGCAAAGAAGCCGCGCCGATAAGGATTATACCGGATAGTGCCGTGAGTGGGAATGAGAGGCTTGCTGATGTTGTTACGAGACCGTGTGGTCATGGGAGCCTCGACTGGCGTTGCTGCAGGGACTGGAGGTGGAGATGACGGCGCCGGAGCAGAGTGTTCAGGAGCAGGCGGAGCAGGCGCCTGGTCAGCAGCAGAGGAAACTGTAGACGGTCCGGCAACCGGTTCAGAGGCCGGCTCGGGGCCATGGGCCGGTGATGGGCCGGCCGGAGTGGGCTGGCCTGGCTCGGCCGGTGGCTGGCCCACTGAGGCCGACGACGGCTCGGTGGAGTTTGCTGGTGCCGGACGAGGCGTTGCCGGAGGCGAAACAGTAGGAGGCGCTGGACCTGAACCTGAAACAGGCAAAGAGCTGCTCTCGGCAGGAATGTCAGTTTCCAAAACATCAAGCCTATAATTTCGCATATTGTCAAAAAGTGCAACCGGCTCGGTAGGTGGGTAATTGGCGGCCGACGGGGGTGGAGGAGGGTGGCGTGGGAGTGGCGGCAAAGGGAAAAACAGCCTCATCGAAGATGACATCGCGCGAGATGTAGATGCGGCCAGTGGAGCGATCGAGACATTTGTAGCCCTTGTGCATGGAGCTGTACCCAAGAAACACACACTGCATGGATCGATAGGATAATTTGTGGTTGTTATAGGGACGAAGGTTTGGCCAGCAGGCACAGCCAAAGGCGCGAAGGAAGGAGTAGTTGGGCTTCTCATGGAAAAGGAGTTCTATCGGAGCAGAGTTCTGCAAGGTTCGTGTGGGCGTGCGATTAATAAGGTAGCAGGCCGTGAGGAAAGCTTCGTCCCAAAAGCGGATTGGGAGCGAGGAGTGAGCAAGGAGGGCGATGCCGGTCTCGACGATGTGGCGATGCTTCCGTTCAGCGATGCCATTCTGCTTGGATGTGTGCGGGCATGTGACGCGATGCTAAATGCCTTGGCTTTTAAGGTTGCGAGAGAGCCGACGATATTCGCCGCCCCAATCGGACTGAAAGACACGGATTTTAGCGTTTAGCAGTCGCTCAACATGTTTCTGAAACATATGAAAGGCATGTTCAACATCAGATTTACGTTTGATCAAATATATCCAAGTGAAGCGGCTAAAATCATCGAGAAAGCTCACGTAATACTTAAAACCACCAACTGAAGTAACTGCAGGTCCCCATACATCCGAGTGAACAAGTTCAAGGGGTGAAGAGGATACATGAGCCGAATTATTAAAAGCTAACTGATGAACTTTAGCACGCTGACAGGAATCACAAACTGACGACTCGCGACATGGTGCACATGCTATTTTATTTGACTTAACTATGGACTCAACAATACTAGGGGATGGATGGCCAAGTCTGCGGTGCCATAGGTCAGGTGAGGCCGTGACACCGGAGAGAGCGCGGCGATGCGACAAGGTCAAAAGCGAGGTGGAGCATGGCACCGGGTAGAGATCATTGTGGCTTCTACCCCGAAGGAGGGTGGTCCGCGTTGCCTGATCCTTGACACAGAAAAAATCAGGGTGAAATTCAACAAAAGCATTGTTATCAGAGGCCAGTTTATGAACAGACAGCAGATTTTGGCTAATGGTAGGAACATGCAAAATGTTGCGAAGATAAAGTGGGCGGGATGAGCCAGGAAGCAAAGATTGACCAATATGAGAAATAGGCAGACCTGATCTGTTGGCGACCTGGACAGTGTCCTTGCCGGTGTAGCGCTTATGCATGTTCAGGCGATCGAGGTCGTTGGTGAGGTGGTCGTTGGCGCCGCTGTCTGCAAGCCAGTACGGGTCGACGTTGTAGGCGGCGGCGGCGTTGGCGTTGCGATCACGGGTGTCCTCCGGCTGGAACGCGTGGTTGAAGTGCTGACGGCAACGAAGGGCATCATGCCCGTACTTGTGGCAGACCTGACAAGTTGGCTTGTTGCCGCCGCCGGTCTTGCTGTTCCAGCCGCGACCTTGGCCGCCGCGGCCTTGTCCTTGACCGCCGCGCCCCTGGCCGCCACGGCCAAAACCGCCGCGCCAGCCGCCGCGGTGACCATCATGCTGAGGACGGGAGGCGGCGTTGGCCGAGGACTGGATCTCGCCCGCCGATTGGTTGCGCTCGTAGCGGATCTCGGCACTGATCAGCTGGGCGTAGAAGCTATTGGGGCTGATGTCGTCCTCGCGTGCAGTGATGGAGGTGACGAGGGACTCGAAGTCAGCGCCGAGACCGGCGAGCATGTAGCCGAGAATCTCCTCATCAGAGAGGGGATGCCCGATCGAAGCCATGGTGTCGGCGAGGGTCTTCATCTTCTGGAAGTACTCCGCCGCCTTCATGCCAGCCTTCTTGGTGTTGGAGAGCTGGTAGCGCAGCTGCATGATCTGGCCGCGGTTGTGCGCCGAGAACATGGCATGAAGCGCCGCCCAGACAGCGCGTGCCGTAGTGTACTGGGTCAGCCCAGCATGTCCTCATTCATCGAGGAGACGAGAGCGCTCAAGACGAGCTGGTCCTGCGTGTACCAGCGCAGGTAGGCGACATTCGGGACCTGCTGTGCGGAGTCGCCAGTGCCCTCGGTGATGGTCTGCGCCGGCGCGCTGATATGCCGTCGACGTAGCCGAAGAGCTGCTGCGCACGCAGCACCGGAGCCGCCTGTGCCCTCCAAAGGAAGAAATTCTCCCTGGAGAGGCGAATAATGGTGATCGCGTTCCCGATGGAGGGAACGGAGAGGCTCGGAGACGAGGAGGTGATGGCGCCGGCGGAGGTGGAGACGGCCAGAGGTATGGTCGACATGGTGGGTGGGTGGGAAATTGGATCTTGTATGTGATACCAAGTTAAACAAATGATTTGGCGCAAGATTAATCTCTCGTATTGCTCAGGTATATATAGTACATGTCGTAACATACAAGTAAGGATTACAACAGATCACAAGTACCATGATCTCAACAACTCAACCGTAGCTATCTAAACTGTACGAGATATGCTACAGATAAACATCATCGTATGTTACGATATTGCTTGTTCAACATCAAGGAACACGTGCTCATCACCATCTTCGCCAACTCCGGCGCCGGCACCGTCTACGCCATCCACGTCATCACCGCCGTCCGCGTCTTCTACGGCAAGCACATCTCCTTCTTCGTCTCCCTCCTCGTCGTCCTCACCACCCAGGTGCACGGCGAAAGCGTTTGCTTAAATTCTTCTTGTTTCGTGGCGTGTGCGAGAGGAGGAGAGTTCACGGTGGTTTGACGTCATTGCAGGTGCTGGGTTTCGGTTGGGCGGGAATATTCCGGCGGTATCTGGTGGAGCCGGCGGCGATGTGGTGGCCGTCCAACCTCGTGCAGGTCTCGCTCTTCAGGTATGGACCCGGCTTCGTCTCCAGCGGATTTCTCCCATTGAAACAAGCTTTCACACATTTTTTTCTTTCGAACTAGAGTAAGACAAATGTGTGATGATGTGTATGATTGGCGCGTGGGTTTAATTAAAGTGTCTTATTTTTCAGTAAGACCAGCATTATGATTAGCCAAACAGTTCATTAAGACCTTTGAAATAAATGACGAAAGGACTCAACTACTAATATGTGGCCCCATTCCAGTTCATGATTTGTGAATTGGGGCTGAAGTTATCATGAAAGACTCGTGAAAAACGACGATAAGATGGCGCGAAAATATAGGAACGTGATTGCCATGTTGCGCTCTCAAATGTGTTCGAGTTGACTAAAGCTGGATCTGAAAGCTTCCAAACCGACTTTTGCAAGTTGTTATTATCGGCCATGTTCAGTAGTCTTAGTCTATCAGCATTGGATCAGATCGTTGTTATTTGGTTGGTTTTGAAAATAAAGTTATTTACAAGTACAAGAAAAAAAGTTCTTTCCGTGGAGTCCTATCATTGTCAAGCTGAATGAAAGACACTGAACTTAAGGGCACAGTAAGACAACGAATTCAGGGTTTTTTTATTGAGCCCAAATGAAACTTTGTTTCTGTGAAGAAATCATAGTTTTTTTCTACTACACTTGTTCTTCCTCTACACGCCACCATCATAATACAACAAACTTACATGCATGTTTTGTACATTTGCCTGCTCATCAGGGCACTTCATGAGAAAGAACGAAGGGTCAAAGGTGTTGAAGTGCCTACGGGCTACGGCAAAGAGAGCTGCAAAGAGGTGATCGAACAGTTGCAGGCTAAGATGTCTTCTGAAAAGACGATATCTCATGAGTGATCCATGACCAGTCTTATGTCATGAATGATTCCTACTGCTTACACTGAAGCTTGTAGGTTGTATGGAATTGTGTCCGTTCAGGCAAGCGTTGGGTGAGGTTACTACCTGCTTTAATCGACAAAATTTCCTTCTCAAATGATGGGAAGGAGCATCTCAACAGCTGGCTGCAGCATTAGCTTGCTAGCGTCCATGGTGTTGCTTAGCTCTCTGCAATACATAATTTGTTCCATTTTAATTCTTTTTGTCTCCTTTGTTCCATTTCAGTTTACTACTCTGCAATAGAGAATCTGTTCCATTTCAGTCTGCTACTCTGCTTGGTTGAGAATCTGTTCCATTTCAGTCTGCTACTCTGCTTGGTTGAGCTGCTTCTAACTCACCAATTGCTACACAATGTCTCTACAGAAATCTACATAGCACTTCAGCGTCGTGATGGCGATTAAGGTACCAAAAAATTGAAGAGTATACTTGGCAGCTTCTAGAAGAAGAGTATACTTAGCTGAAGAAGAGGCTATCATATCAGTAATCCATGACCATTCTTATGTCATGATTGATTCCTACTGCTTACACTAAAGCTTGTAGGTTGTATGGAAGTTTGTTTGTGCAGGCCAAGCGTTGGGTGAGGTTCACTATGTAAGAATGGCAAAAATAAGACAACCTAACTTGGAGACACGTTTTTAAAACGCGTCTGCTACTGTTGTTTGCAGACGTGTGTTTACAAAACACGTCTCCAACATCATTGCCTCAACAAAATACATGCTAGGTAGCAGACGCGTAGCAACTAAAACGTGTCTCCTGCAGCAAGGTACTCGAATTTTTGTTGATGGGCGACGCGTTTTCTCGAACCGCGTCACCCGCCGCAGCCGCTCGGACCCGAATTTTTGTTTCGTTCCAGTTAATTCCGGGTTTTTTTTTTTTTTTTTTGATAAAGGGCGTGCCTGTATTTCATCAACAACAAATTACAGACACAGAGGTCGAAAGACCCCAGAACATGCACTCTAACATGAAGAGTGTAGCAAAGCGGTGCGCAACACCGAACACCAAGCCGACAATCCTACCAGCATAGAGGACACGCATCCGAACAAGCTCGGGCATGTCTTGCAAGTAGCAGGAAGATAACCCTAGAAAACAACAACGGTGAAGTCCAGGAGATGCTGTCGACGGGCTGGCTGTCACAAGATCGCCGGATCCTCGCTGCAATAGCGGAGGTTGGTCGAGGCATGTACTTCCTTTGTGAATGACCATCGCCGGTGAATATTGATATGGTTGGAATTCAACCGAGCGCATAAGAAAGGCAAGCACACCAACTCTGGGTGGCGGATCTTGTGGAGCCAGACTTACTGGATCCGAGTCGCATCGAACGGAGCACCCGTAGCGGTCGTTGCCTGAACAGGCTCGAGTACGGCATGTCGTCGGGGACGTCGAGGAAGCAGGTACCATCGTAGAGTCTGGAACTTGTTGTCGTTGGCGTGGAGTCGCAGCGAGTCGGTGAAGGTGTAGATGTCGTTGACGTTGAAGAACCAGTTGTCGGTGAAGATCATCGATGATGGGGTGTGGATGAAGTCCATCCCCAACTGTAGGCCGGCCCAAGATGCAAGGGCGGCCCAGGCCCGGGCCCAGGCGCAGGGACCGAAGCCCACACCCGGGATCGAAGACCGTCCCCACTACCGGCCGTGATTCCGGCAGCGCTGAGGAAGGGCCGGCGAGCCTCCGAGAGGCGGGGCGGCGTGGCAGACGGCCGCAGGGACGGCGGTGGGGCGGATCCGGCAGTACCCGCAACAACTCGTCGAGGAGACGAAGATGTCGACGGATCCGGCCGGGAGACGGCGGCGAGACCCATGGATCCGATGAGCGCCTCCGTAGATCTGACCTCGAGAGGTCCGGATCCGATGGGAGGAGCCGGCGCTGGGCCATGGTCGCCGGAGGAAGGGGCGGAGGGGAGGAAACTTGAGGAAACCTTTATTTTATTGATACTCACCTGCGAGTCCGGCTTGCCGCCACCGAGGAGCAGCGTGCTGCCGATAGCCAGCACTATGGCGACGGCGGCGACCAGTCGGAGGAGGGAGAGACGGCGGCACTTGGCCCACATCAACGACTCACGAAGGTCTAGCGAAAAAACTAAAGCTACTAGTACTACTGGCTACTGGAGGGGGCTTCCCTCTCCTGACCACCGCCGGCGAACGGGGGGGAGGAGGGGGGCCCGGCGGCGGCGGCGGCGGGGAACCCTAACGGAGAGAGAGGCAGAAACGCCTACAGCCACTCGCCCTGAGTGGCTGTAGGCGTTTCTGCCTCTCTCTCCGTTAGGGTTCCCCGCCGCCGCCGCCGCCGGGCCCCCCTCCTCCCCCCCGGTTCGCCGGCGGTGGTCAGGAGCGGGAAGCCCCCCTCCAGTAGCCAGTAGTACTAGTAGCTTTAGTTTTTCTCTAGATCTTCGTGAGTCGTTGATGTGGGCCAAGTGCCGCCGTCTCTCCCTCCTCCGGCTCGCGTCCGCTGGTCCCGATGCCCACCCCCACCCCTTCTCCAGCCTTATCCATTCGCTCCTCTCTCCTCTCCGCTCCCAATCCCCTTCCTCTTTCTTCTCCTCTCCAGATCCGGCTGCGTCGGCGAGGCTAGCCGCGGCTGCCGGGCAGCGGCGTTTGCAGCGCAGGCGTGGCGGCCATCGAGCTGCCGGCAGCCGGCAGCTACTCCACTCCCTCCTCTTCAACCTCAACCCTAGCCGCCGCCCTCCGTCGTCCCCGCGCTGCCCCCTTGCTCCGCCGCGAATCCATGGCCAAGGAAGCCGTGCGGCGTCCCCGGTAACCCGCGGAGCCGCTCCTCGCCGCTGATGCCAACCCCGAAGCAGCGGCTCCTCCACCACCGGTCAAGGCGCGCCGCCTTCGGATCTGGCGTGCTGCCAGATCTGGTAGCGCCGTCGACGAGCACCTCCACGCTCGGCTTCTGGAGTCGCTGCTGGTGCTGCACCGCCGCCACTGCGCCGCCGAGGGACCTCAAGATAAGCAGGACCCGACCGGCCGCTGCGGTACGTCCGCACCGACTCCAGCTCCCACCTCGGGCGGATCCAGCGACGAAGGCGGCCATGGATCCGGTAGGCCTAGATCCCGGCGAGGTGGCATAGGCACGGCTTCGACGGCACGACGACGACCCGGCTGCCCCTGCTTCCCCAATGATGAGGAGGACGTTCCGGCTTCCCCGGCGGCGACGACGACGACTCGGCTGCCCCTGCTTCCCCGACGACGAGGAGGACGACCCAGCTGCCCCTGCTTTTCCCACGAAGAGGAGGACGTCCCGGCTACTCCGAGGACGACGACCCAGCATCCCCGGCTTCCTCGTCCCCGTTGCGGATCCAAGCCGTCCCCATCCCACTGTGGTGAGCACGCCATCTAATCCCTACCCCTTCATACTGGATTGGTTTGCCCGATGGATTTGAGCTGGATTGGTTCTAAATAGGTCGTCTGTTCCATTGCCCGGCGTTTGTTCTTATGGAATAAACTAGGTCCCGTGTATCTTCACTGATTTTCTGATTGGGATGTACCAGGTCTTATGTCACTAATCTCCAGTATATTAGGCTACAGAACCCCTGCAAGTTCTGCATGTTAAAAAATTTATGCTGACCTGCCATATGCATCTGTGCAGTAAATGCTGATTTCAGAGGATTGCTGTGCTAGATGGGATTTAGACAGCATCTGAATACTTTTTGAGGATTATGTTAGGTTTACCTGCTATTCCAGGGTTCGGATGCTTATGATTTCTTTGCATGTCAGTTCTTCGAGCATCCTCAAGATAGGTAATGGTACACCATGTACACTGAACAATATCACAGCCTGTCATATATCTTCACAGCAATAAAAATAGTGTGAAACTAAAATGATTGTAGTTCTATTCTGGTGACTACAGATGGCCTGTTATATGTGCAATCTGCAATGCTGGAAATGGAATGTTTACTGTTCTGAATAATCTTAGTGGAAAAAATAGTTGTAATGGCTGCAGAAGGAGGTCTAGATTATTTCACTTCTGCGAAGTTACTGGCATAATTCTTTTATGTGGACTGTTCCTTTCAGAGCACATTTTCAGTAATAATAATTGACTCATTGAAGTCATGATGTGCTCTAAGGAGTTATAATTAGTTCTCGTGTAGCTTGGTTGCTCATGTAGACAGATGCACCTAGCAACAATGTCATGTTTTCTTTTCTGTTATTTCTGTTATCCAGATGATATATCGTTGCCTTTCTGATCTCCTGCCATTCGTGTGTCGCAGTGATGAGCGGAGTTAGTGTTGAAGGAGTAGGACTCTGAGCAGCTGCAGTGAAGAATGTATTGTTTGCTACTTTGTTGATCTGGTGCTGTCCTGATCTTGTACAATGTTACCTGTGATAAATCTTTCTAGTGTTTTCTTGGTATTAACTGCATGTAGTTTCTCTGCTAATGTTTATTCTGCATTTGTTTGGCCAAATGGTCAAGTTATAGCAACACTAGTAAATTCACTTGGATTTTGTTATGCCCTTTGTTTATGCTGCATGCCTTTTGATCTGCTGGTGCAATTCATTTTAACAGGACAGGATTTTTGAAGCCATCTTGGATAATGTGAGCAGCTGATCTGAGGACTGGCTGTTGCATAGTGTAGAGGTGACCACTTGCAAACTTGAGTACCTTTAAGTATTATGAGTGCTTCTCTAATTTAAAAAGTATTCTCAGTGATGTAAAATTGGGTCCTGCAAGAACACTGCACCTTGGCTTGGTGTATGTCAATGAATGTCTGCCTCTTTTGATTTGTATTCTGTGTATTGATTTGTATTCTGTGTATTGTATGTGCCAGTTTCTGTGATTGCAATAAAAAATATCTTCACTTGCAAATTGACTCACCTCCATTCACTTGTGTGCTTGAAGTTAGATTTTTTAACAGAAAATTGATCTGCAATCTGACTCACTATTTTGCTTACTGAACTACTGTGTTGTGAAATACTGAACTACTGTGTTGTGAACTTCATATACATACATTCTATATTAGCATTGTTGCTCTGAAATTCCCTTCCTGCTATGCATCGTCACACATCACTTGCCTTCTCTTAGACTGACTCCAACAGATGTCCTATATACTCAAAATGGGTTGTTAAGTGAGAAAATGGGTACAAAAACGCTCTCCAACAGAACACCCAGACATCTTACCCATTTTCGGAGCGACGGGAGCGGCGACCTACAGATAGGGTGCCGTCGCCCCGTGACCCACCGCGCGCGGCTCGTCGTCCTCCTCCCTCCCTCTCCTCCTGCTCGACGGCGCGGCGCGTCCCCTTCCTCCCCTCCCTCGCGCAGGCACGTCTGGCCGCCGCCGCCCCCTTCCTCCCCTCCCTCGCGTAGGCGCGCCTGGTCGCCGCCGCCCCCTTCCTCCCCTCCCTCGGCGAGGCGTCTCGAGCGGGATCTTGACCTTGCCCTTGAGCGTCGACAATGACCTGGAGCGCGGCGGCGCAGGAGCCGTCGTTGAGCTCGAGGAAGGCGAAGGAGCCGTCTCCGCCGTGGGTGCAGGCGCGCCGGGGCCCTGTGCCGCCGCCTCGCCGGGGCCACGCGCCGCCGCCTCGTCTCGGCCCTGCGTCGCTGCCCGCTCCCACCTCGCGCGCCGCTGGTCGGCGTCCTCGAGCGCCCGTACCGTAGGAGCTCGAGCTCCAGCGCCGGGTCGTGGCGCCGCGCGAAGCGGTACCCCTCGGACCGCTCGATGGCGGCGAAGTCCTTGGCGGCGAGGCGCGCGCAGGCCAGGCGTAGCCGCGGCGCGTCGCAGAGCACCGCGAGCTTGAGCAATGTCGACGGCGCGGCCATGGCTGCCTCCGCGGCGCGCTTCAGCCACCCAACTCCAAAAATAAGATCAGTAAGGTATAATACATTGTTGTGAGTTTTGAACTGCTATATCGCAACCATTGTTTCTATGCTGAAGTGTTCTAAAAACAAGCCTATTCCTGATTCTTTAGATACTGCATCCATGAGTCTTAATTTGATATGCTTCCTGGGAGTTTCAGTTACTCGCCTGGCTTGGTGGGCTTCAGGATTACTATGCCATTTTTATTTTCTTCTAAGTCGTGTGTTACTTATCTAAGATTAGTACAATGATGTTTTTTCTTGCTTAATTTCCATTTGAGTGATAATTTCTCTCTTTTTTATAATCAAATGCAATCAAATGTTAACTGATAAGGACTGAGCTGCTATTGTTGATGTGACAATGTGTCAATTGATATTGGTGGAACATCTTTTTCTCTTCAGATTTTCTTGATGATTGGAAAATGAAAATATACCACAGTAATTACTGGAATAGACAATGTTTGAATATAACTTTTCTCTTAAAGACAGAATCAAACCCTGTTTTTCTTATCACATGATTCTCTTGTCTCTGCAGGTGTTTCAGTTGAGGCCAACACCTTATTATGTCCCATATATTCAGTATAATTTTGGATCTCTATTCATGTCCTCTACCTACTATTTTAGTTTCATATGTTGAAACAATATAGTTTCAGTTTCATATTCCTATTCTTGTGCCTTCAAAACTCTTTCTTACTGCATACTAAGTAGTGAATAGTGGTGGTTTGGTTTGTATATCACTCCAATGCATCAAGGCACTGGATTTGTAATGTATACCATAGATAAAACATGTGTATTTGTATTGTATATAATAGATGAAAACGTGTATTTGTAGTGTACATGAGGTATATTTTATATCCTGTTTTATTTTTTTTATTTTTCTATTCGTCATAGCAGACGCGTTTTGACCTATACGCGTCTTCAATGACCTCTCATAGCAGACGCGTTTTGGCAATCGCGTCTGCAATGGCCCATCATAGCAGACGCGTTTTGCCAAAACGCGTCTGCTATGAGGGGGTCATCGGAGACGCGTTTTGACAAGACGCGTCTGCTATGAAGGGGTCATCGGAGACGCGTTTTTCCGCGTCTGCTATTAGCCCTCTTCGCAGACGCAAATTTGGAGACGAAAAAAAATTTCGTCTGCTATTATACTTGACCCGCGTCTCCAAATAGGGATTCTTACATAGTGGTTACTACCTGCTTTGTGATCTTTTGATACTCCTTAATCCTGTCAGTAAAATGAATGAAATCGACAATATTTCCTTCTCAAATGAAGGGGAGGAGCATCTCAACGGCAGGCTGCAGCATTAGCTTGCTATTGCGTAAGCTCTCCGCAATACACAATCTGTGCCATTTTAGTTCTTTTTATCTCCTATGTTCCATTTCAGTCTGCTACTCTGCATATGCTATAGAGAATTTGTTCCATTTCAGTCTGCTACTCTGCTTACTTGATCTGCTTCTGAATTCTGATAAATGCTCACCAATTGCTACACAACTAGCGCGGCTAGATTTGATTTAATATATTTTCATTGTTCTTCAAGTTTCTTCAATTTTATTTATTTATTCGTGGCCTTTACTATTCATTAGTTTTTGGGTTTTTCTTATAAGAACTCATTGAATCTAATGTAAAGCATCTACACCTACACGGGTCAATTCAATATATATCATCACCCAATCTGGCCACCATTCAGACCAACTAAATGTTCCACGTTTGCTTGTCTTGAGAATCCTTTATCCGCTGTCTCACCATGTAAAATATGGGGAGAAGTCAGAGAGGAAATCGGGAGAAGGAAAGGGAGGGCTGGAAGAAGGAGATCAGCCCTCTCCTAACCCAATTCTTGTCCATTAATTTGCAATCACCCATGGCATCCTTATTGTTGCTGCTTTATTAATTTTGAAAACTGGATTGTTCAGTTAAACAATGTTTTCACTGAAATTTTAGGCCTAGAGTCGTAACTTCTCTGCTGCCATACACTTCCTTGTTGGCCCCAACGGCACAGGCTTGCCATTCTAATCGCAGCCTTGGATTTTCATATTGGTTGGCCGGATTTATGGACCTTTAAGCAGTAATGGACATGGACAAAGCTAACGGGCGACAATACCAAGCTCCGTCGATGTTGCTGTCCGGGTGCTGCAGCAGCAGGCAAAGGCTTTCGCTGGTGTTTGCTGTGGGTGACGACCCCTCTCGTCTCGCCTAACATCTATACAGCCTTGCGCCATGTTTTCCATTTGCCGCTCGTGCTTAGCTCTCTGCAATGCAATACATAATTTGTTCCATTTTAGTTCTTTTTATCTCCTTTGTTCCATTTCAGTTTACTACTCTGCAATAGAGAATCTGTTCCATTTCAGTCTGCTACTCTGCTTGCTTGAGCTGCTTCTAATGGTCGCCAATTGCTACACAATGTCTCTACAGAAATCTACATAGCACTTCAGCGTCGTGATGATGATTAAGCTACCAAAAAATTGAAGAGTATGCTTAGCAGCTTCTAAAAGAAGAGTATACTTATAGCTGAAGAAGAGGCTATCACATCAGTCATCCATGACCATTCTTATGTCATGAATGATTCCTACTGCTTACACTAAAGCTTGTAGGTTGTATGGAAGTGTGTCTGTGCAGGCCAAGCGTTGGGTGAGGTTACTACCTGCTTTGTGATCTTTTGATATTCCTTAATCCTGTCAGTAAAATGAATGAAATCGACAATATTTCCTTCTCAAATGAAGGGGAGGAGCATCTCAACGGCAGGCTGCAGCATTAGCTTGCTGTTGCATAAGCTCTCCGCAATACACAATCTGTTCCATTTTAGTTCTTTTTATCTATGTTCCATTTCAGTCTGCTACTCTGCATATGCTATAGAGAATTTGTTCCATTTCAGTCTGCTACTCTGCTTACTTGATCTGCTTCTGAATTCTGATAAATGCTCACCAATTGCTACACAACTAAGATTGCCGACACAAATAGCGCGGCTAGACTTGATTTAATATATATTTTTCAAGTTTCTTCAATTTTATTTAAATTTTTCGTGGCCTTTACTATTCATTAGTTTTTGAGTTTTTCTTATAAGAACACATTGAATCTAATGTAAAGCATCTACACGGGTCAATTCAATATATCATCACCCAATCTGGCCACCATTCAGACCATAACTCAGACCAACTAAACGTTCCGGGTTTGCTTGTCTTGAGATCTCTGTTTCACCATGTAAAATATGGGGAGAAGTCAGAGAGGAAATCGGGAGAAGGAAAGGGAGGGCTGGAAGAAGGAGATCAGCCCTCTCCTAACCCAATTCTTGTCCATTAATTTGCAATCACCCATGGCATCCTTATTGTTGCTGCTTTATTAATTTTGAAAACTGGATTGTTCACTGAAATTTTAGGCCTAGAGTCGTAACTACTCTACTGCCATACACTTCCTTGTTAGCCCCAACGGCACAGGCTTGCCATTCTAATCGCAGCCTTGGATTTTCATATTGGTTGGCCGGATTGATGGACCTTTAAGCAGTAATGGACATGGACAAAGCTAACGGGCGACAATACCAAGCTCCATCGATGTTGCTGTCCGGGCGCTGCAGCAGCAGCCAAAGGCTTTCGCTGGTGTTTGCTGTGGGTGACGACCCCTCTCGCCTCGCCTAACATCTATACAGCCTTGCGCCATGTTTTCCATTTGCCGCTCGTGCTTGTCGGCCACCATACCGACTTTCGACGCAGCCTTGCGCTCTGTGTTGTTCGGGTGCTGAGCAAGCGACTATCTAAACTCCGCTGAAACCTTTTTATTCCACTGCTAACACGACGACAGCACAGAAAAAGTATTGCGGCACGACTAGTACTTGAAACGTAATAACAATTAATACGACTCGAGTACTACGTGACGCTGGACTGGTGGTAACGATCATGGAAAGAGCGGCCTCCTGACTCTAACGCTTTTACGAGCTCCCCATGCTGAAGTCGAATCTGCCGCATTGCGTGCGCCTTCCATCGAACAGGCCACTGAAGCCGAACATGTTCTTCTCCAGGTCGAGCTGCACCAGGTTGTCCACCATCTGGTGGGTTCCAAAGATGATCGCCGGCGCGTCGGGCGCCTCCGACGCGGGGGACCCCATATTCTGGAACGCGAAGCAAAGCGTGTCCCTGCTCACCTGCACGAGCGAGCTGGCGGCAGGAAGCGACCAGTTTCGCTGGTTGTCCAGCATCAGGTCGATGATCGGCACGTCGGGGCCGAGGAAGCTCCAGCTGAACCCGGACGCTTCGAAGCACAGCTGGTTGTTGGGCGGGGGAGGAGGCTTCCGGCGCGGGACGCCGCTGGTTGCCCGCTCGAACGCGGCGACCAACGCGTTGAAGATGTCGGAGCGCAGCGTGGTGTAGGGCGTCACGGTGCTGAACACGGCGCCGCCCCTGCCGCTGCGAGCGTCGAGGTCCAGGGCGCCCGGTGCGAGGGGCACCAGCTCCTCGTTGATGGCGATGCCGTGGACGCGGAAGTAGTAGGCGCCCTTGTTCTTGGGGTTCTTGACGAGGGGCAGGGAGCCCCGACGGAGCTCCTCGGCGAGGTCCGTTCTGGCCGTCGCTGGGGAGGCAGAGCGCGAACTGCTTTGCCACTTTGAGCTTGGACGCGACCTGGGAAGGCAGTGACAGCGGCAGCCTCGACAGCCCCGCGACGCCGGCGGCGCCCGAGGGGAGAGACTCCAGGAGCCCGTCCGGCGCGCAGGACCCCATGGCGTTGAACGACACGGAAAACAGCGGGTTCTTACCGTCCGTGGCGTTCGCGGCGAGCGGCACGACGGTGAGGTCGCCGTTGCCGCAGTGGCCGCTCACCGGGTTGGATGGGTACGCGGTGCAGGCGCAGTGCGGGTCCGTGTTGCCGGGCTCGCCACCGTTGGCCGCCGACGAGCAGCTGGCGGGACGGTTCCTGTTGGCGACCTTGCACGCGCTGGACTTGCACGGGATGGTGCGGTGCCCCTGCTGGCAGGTCGACCAGACCAGCGAGCCGGCGAGGTCGAGGACGAGCGGGACGCCGTTCTTGACGGGGATGGTGTAGAGCGAGGTGGAGGGGTCCCTGGTGATGGGGGTCACGATGGGCTTGGACGGCGGCTGGCCATCGGCGGCGACTGTCCCCTGACGCGAAATCAGCAGCAGGGAGATCAGCACGATGGCAAGCCAGCTGCAGCTTGGCAGCAGCGACATACTGGAGACGTGCATGGTGTGCAAAGAATGGGGTTGGTGTGTGAGTTGATCGACGTCGCTATGCTCTATTATATATAGCCGAGTGCGTGTTGGTGATCCATGGGTTTTAATTTGTGGGGTAAATTTGGTAAACCGCCTTGCTAAAATTTGCGTGCCAGGAGAATCTACAACTTGAGCTCAAACTTTGAAGCTTTGAACGCATTGATCAAGCCATGTGGCTTGCATCCCGAAGCTGGATTTGAGTGTATGTGCGACCTAGCAATGCCAAAGCACGTGCTTGTTGCGGTGCCTGCCCTGATGACCCAACGCTTACGAAGCTTCGGCGCGCGCAAGCAGTGCACGTCATGGTCCACTCCAGGGGCTCGGGATTCTCCAAAACCTCGCGACGGAGCGGCGCCATCGTCATAAAGAAATGGCGAGGGCGATATCAATAATTCAATATGGGGCAGTAGTGCAGGTGCGAGTGCTGACTCAGGCCTGTTCGTTTCCTGCCCTCTGAATTTTAGACCTATCACATCAAAAAGAATCTTGTCATTTAGGAGCATTAAATAAAATTTAATGACAACCTTTTTACAGATGGGTGTAAATTTACGAGATGAATCTAATGAGCCTAATTAATCTTTGTTTTGCTACAGTGATGCTACAGTAACCATCTTCTAATCACAACTTAATTACCCTCATTAAATTCGTCTCGCGAATTGAACAAGGGGTCTGCAATTAGTTTTGTAATTAGACTTTATTTAGTATTCCTAAATAATAAGATTTTTTTGATGTGACAGCTTTAAAATTTAGACCACCCAGTCGTGGTCTACAAGTTTTGTTAAAAACTATGAGATCTGAGGCATACAAAATGCAGAGACGACGATCGAGCAACTTGCACGCGCGATGTGTACTTGTGTAGACAAAACCGGAGGCAACTCGTCCTTTCTTCGTGCCGATCGACGTCTGCCATGGGAGCCGGAGCACCGAGTCACCGACGCTCTGGTGCCGGTGGCTGCAGAGTACCACCTAGTATTGTGATAATATACTTAAAACACTCAATTATTGTGATAATAAAGGGTAGGGAGCAGGGCGCCACCGCTCGCCATGTCGACCTTGAACGCGAGTCTCAAGCTCGATCTTCCCTCTTTTTTTTTTCCTTTCTATTCTTGTGAACCATTAGCGGGATGGCCCGTGCGATTCGTGCGGCTTGATCCATTATAATGTTATTATCAAATAGTATTTTTAATATATTTCTTATAGATATTTTTAGTATATTGTGTCTTCTGTTTCTTTTCCCAGATGAATATGCCCTCTATTATTTGAACAATCTACGAATAAATTCACCAATAGTTATATAATTTTTAAAATTTTTCTAATAATTTACTCGTGTGGTTGAATATTTTTTGCTGATGCTCACACAAATGGGCAAAGCATGATGTTGGCTAACCTTTGACATGAATCCAAGTCGACCATTCTAAGCTACATTGTTCAGTTAACCAATGTTTCCACTGAAATTTTAGGCCTAGAGTCGTAACTCTCTCTCTCTCTCTCTCTCTCTCTCTCTCTCTCTCTCTCTCTCTCTCTCTCTCTCTCTCTCTCTCTCTCTCTCTCGTTCTGTGTTTTTGCCTACGTCAACCATGCTACGTACATCATCTGCCGTATGGCTGGCCTCATCATCACATGCATGATGCATGTGGTGTGCTCTTGGCAGCGACATGGGATTTCGATTCGATGGTTTGTATTACCGATGACCGGCAAAACGTGATGCCAAGGAAGATGCCACAAAATAATAGGGACAGGGGTATTTTAGATTTGATTTTGTGTGATGACAGTGGTGGGTAATTTCTTAAGATGTATAAGGGTATTTGATTTTATTTTCCTGTGATTAATGTGGTACTCTCTCCATCCCACAACAAATGACGTCCTAGAAAATTTCAGACATATTAAGAGTGGAGCAAAATGACCCCGGTACCCCTAATTATTACTGATAATATGCCTTATATGAGCCAACTAAATGGGAAATGAAGTCCTTTAATTACGCTTGCCTGCCTTTTAATGATGTGCACCTAATCAGCTTTTTAGAAATACCAGATTAGCTTGCCATAAATTGGCTACAATGTCATTTGTTCTGGAACAAAATTTAAACGCTTCGATGCCATTTGTTGCGGGACGGAGGGAGTAATTTCGCGGCTTTGAGAGCGAAAGCGATGGCTTTTTTTAACCTTTAAATAATAAGTTAATAGATTGATAGTTGTCTCTACAGAAGTCTAAATAGCAATTCAGCGCGATGATTATTTAGCTACCGAAAAATTGAAGAGTATACTAAGCAGTTTTTGAGTTGATGACTAGAATTCCACATAAAAAATTCATCACAAATTACAATATTTTTTTTACTGTCATTTTAAAGCATCCTTCAGTATGATAGAACCTTGTCAACTTTAAAATAATCATTTCATTATTGGGAAACTGAACGGAAATTTTACATAGAGATACGTCAATTATTGGTTGTAGTAGCACACAACACTTCCAAGCCTCTAGTAGTACAATACGCTTCGCTGACGTGCGAGCTGTTTTATTGTCACTACACTACACAACATGGAATGGACTGCAGTGGAACAGAATGGGCTCATTACTACTTGGTAGTATTCAAATGGTATGCCAGGCTGCTGAGGCAGATCAGATGGAGATGCTGTTTGGGATGCCCTTGGCGGTGAGTCCGGCGGCTTCGCCCTTCTTGTCAGAGGTGTTGGGGTACAGCAGCATGTAAGGGAACGCCGGGCCGTTGCGGTTCTTGAGCTGGGGGTCCTCGTTCATGGCCACCACGCGTTTCTCAATGTCGGTCAGGCGAGCGCCGAACCTCTTGAACGCCTCCTGCGCCTTGGCGTCGGAGGTCCACTCGGGCGTGTCGCGCTGGCCGAGGTACACCTCGTCGGAGGAGTGGCTGGACAGGATCTCCAGCAGCGTGATGCCGACGATGGCCTGGAACTGGCAGGTGATGGTGCGCACGAACACCTTCTCCGGGTCGCGCTCCAGCTCCTCGTACTCTGGGGTGCCCGGCACGGGCATCGGCCGCCGGCTCACCGACGGCCGGTTCGGGTGGTACCCGCAGTACGGGTACTGCCCGAAGTTGACGGCGGCGTGCAGCGCCGACGCGATCCAGATGATGGTGGCGCAGGCCTTGGCCAGCTCATGCACCGTCTGCATCTCCGGCCACCAGGGCTCGTCCTTGAGGTCGCCGTGCCCGACCTCGCGCACCTCCTTCCACCAAGCTTGCAGCTCCTCGTCGGCTTGCAGGACGCTGTCGTCGGGGTAGTAGATGGCCAGGTATTCTGACACCCATTGCTCGATAGCGTTCCAGATCGCCAGCCCGTCCGACGCGTACGGGTAGTCCTCGATCATCAGCCGCACCTTGTACGGGCTCGAGGGATCCTCCACGGCCATGCCTCTGCATTAACAATTTCACATTAGCAATTATACTTGCCATGCTTAATTATTTGAATCCATCAGTGCTGATGATGCTAATAGAGACGTTAATTAAGTACCTCTTGATCAGATCGTCCGGGAGGGCCTGCTCGTTGAAGTTCCAGCTCCCGTAGACTTTGGAGGTTATCTCGAGCGCGTACTTGCGCGGGAAGACGGTCATCTCGAAGATTCCGCCGGCACTGATGAGCTTCTGCCGCGCGAGGGCGTTGATGTTCATGGTGTCGCGGTAGTGCGGCAGCAGCAGCTTGTTGACGGGGTGCGTGACGCTGAGGTTCCGGTTGGTGGCGATGACGAACGGCTCCATGACGGCGTGCGTGTTGAGCCAGTGGCTGACGCCCTGGTGCCAGCAGTAGTCGTTCACGTTGACGTAGGCCTTGGCGAGGTGCCACACCCACGCCTCGGCGCCGTTCCCGGACGCCGGCGTGTACACCTCGCTCTTGGCGGCGGTGAGGCCGTCCCGGAGCTCGGGGAGGCTCAGCTCGATGGCCACGGGCGTGAGCGTACCGTCGCCGCGCAGGAAGAGCAGCGTCCGCGTGGCGTAGATGAAGTTGTCGTCCAGGCTGTTGATCTCGATCAGGAACGGCATGTAGTGGTCGTGGTGGTCCAGGATGTAGAGCCGGTTGCTGTCAAGCGCCTCCTGCACGGTGAGGCCCTCCAGGAACTTCTCGATGTGCTCCCCGGTGATTGTGCTCGTGTGGTCCCCGAACTTGCTCGGGTCTAGAGTGCTTCGCGGAGGGAACTCCTGATGGATCGATGACACAAGAATTAGTGTTACTCTATCATTTCGTTGATGCAAGGGTAATGATTATGGTAAGTTTCGTTCACTCACCGTGAGACGCCTGATGATCAATGGGTTGACGCCGGCAAGGATCTCCCGCGCGAACTCGTCGTCTGTCATCCAGCCTCTCCTGTCCTCTGCAAGCAGAATCGGCATGGTACACGTTAATCAACTCCTCGCAGAGGTGTTTGATCGATGGTTGATTCAGTCGCCGGCGGAGAAGGCAAACCTTTAATGATTTTGGGCATGGGGAGCTTGAGGAGGACGTCGCCACTGCCGCCAAAGGACGGGATGAGGTCCTTGACGAGCTGGAGCGGGAAGCGCTTGCGCAGGTCCTCGAGGGCGGGGATGTTGGGCAGCTTGATGCCGCCCTCGTACAGCTTGAGGATGTCCTCGAAGGAGTCGAACTCGCCGGGGGACAGGTCCACGTAGGTCTGGATGGCCGGCAGGATGGCGTCCACCAGCGCCTTGATCGAGTAGCCCAGGAAGTCCGACTGCTTGACGTGGCCGAACCGCTCGTCGCGCGGCACGTACACGTCCTCGTCCAGCATCGTCAGCCTCCTCTCCGCATCTGGGTCTGCACGGACGACGCATGTGTCCCAAGTCAAAAACGCAGGTATGCATAGCGTAGGCAAGCGCTCATATCATGAGGTGCGTCGTACCGGATACGGTGGATTTGCGGCCGGTGCGGCCGCGGCGCGGGTAGGGGTGGTCCTTGGACCCGCCGAGAGTGGGGCGGGGCTTGCCGGAGTCGGGCTCGCCGAGGTCGTTGTAGACGTCGTAGCGGTACACGCGGTCGTGCGCCTGGTACGGTCCTTGCTGGTCGTCGCCCCTCAGGTTCCGGAGCTCGTCGTCGCGGTACGGCTTCAGCGCAGCCGGCATCTGGCTCGGCAGGTACGTCTGCATCCACATCATCCACGCGCCCATGTCTTAGTTACACGAGCTAGCAGCCAAGGGCGGAGCCTAGTGAACACCCGGTGGTGGTAGTTGGTTAAATTAACTCACGTCGTTGGTGAAGAAGACGCGGTTGTAGCGGTACTTGAACTGCGGGTACACCCACGAGTTGGCGACGAAGACGATTTTGCCGTGGCCGGGGACGTGGTCGAGGGTGATGGTCTTGAGGAAGAACTCGGAGGCGTGGTTGTTCTTCACGATGATGGCGCCCGGCACGCCCATCTTCTCCACGTCCCAGTCGAACGTCACGCCGAACTGGTTCTCGCCGGCCGTCAGCAACGGCAGCGTCGTCAGCCATTGTTCCAGGCTCGCCTCCGTGCCCACCTTACCGCGGTTCCCGTTGTCTGCAACGAGTGTTACGCTTATTAATCACGCATTTCGTGCAAGAACGGAAGATCAGGAGGGAGTAGGACTCACTGGGGTCGACGACTGTGGAGCTGATGAGCTGGCACGTGACGCCGCGGCCGAGGAACTCGGAGACATTGTCGATCATGGTGGCGCCGATGCTGGTGACGTCGAGGTTGAGGACGCTCTTGCGCATGAGCACCACGGAGCCCTTCAGCCGCGCATGCTTGTGGCCTGTCAGGTCGCCGATGATATCGATCCCTCCAAACATCTTCGATCGCTCGGTTCAGCTAGCTGGCTTGCGCGTTCAGCAGAACGTGTTGCAGGCCTTTACAGTGTGGCGAGATAGCTGGGGGTGTGGTGTGAGTGCTCCTGCTGCCACAGCGAGCTGGCTATTTATAGAGTCGGAGTACACAGACCGTATAGCTATAATCGAATTATTATCGACATGTGTCATTGTGTGTGTAACCATATCATTTCAAACCAGATGAGGCAGAGATCGAATTATTATCGTCTTGTTTAGGACAGAACCAATTGTGTGTGTAACCATATCTCAATTGCTGACAATCATGGATGTGCACAGAATGTACCTACTACAGAATGTACCTGCTCTCTGTGAATCCGCGTTGTGCGCTGCGGTCTTCTCGTAGCGCCGCATATATACTCTGTGATGTGCTCCCTGCAGCCGGATCGTTTGGGATCGCGTTGCATGCCTGCTAATGCGTGTATGTTGATTACCTTTTTGTTTAAACAAACCAATACCGTAGGAAGAAAAAAGAGTATATATTCCTAAAAAAATTATAATCAGGAAAAAATAAATACTTATCATGAACAAAAAAAAAGAATCACTACATATCAACACCAAAAAAGAAAAAGGAACAGCTAAATATTTATCAACACCAAAATAGCAACACCGTGCCACCTACAAGACACCGATTCATGTTGAGCTAGTGGCCGCTAGACGACACCGTCTCCATGAGTCCATCACAACGTATGTAGGTGTCGATGCATGATTGATCAGTAAAATATTTGGACCGAGAGAGCAGCAAGCTGTACGAGATCAATCTATAACACAAAAGATTTATACTAGTTTGAGCCTTCCGGGGGATAATAACCTATGTCCAGTGCTCGTCATGTTGAATGTGATGGCAAAACTGCTAAGGTTGGAGAATGCGTCAGATGCCTCCTTATACGAGGGTTACATATATATATTCATAAGTGGAGTGCCGTCATGGCGAGATCTTAACTAACCTTAGACAAATTTCTATCTACAGTGACATATTACAAGTCTATCTCTATATTTTTCTTTGTGTACTCCAAGTCTTATGGATTATCAGAAGGCATATCCTCAGAATATCTGAAAGTAGTGGGATCGACGGTAGGGAACCATCTTCAACTGGCTATCGCTACCACACGAAGCATGATCATTTAGCACTTTTTCTATTTGGATTTTTGCGAACAGGCGTTTACATGAGATTAGTTGAGCCCTTTGTAGGTGCTAAGTGATTTAAAATATTTAATTTTACTACTAAAATGATTGCAGCACCAGGTGCAAACTTTAGTAGTGATGACATTTTAGTGTCATGGTTGGATCCTTTAGGTCATGTACAACGCCGACGCTTGGGCGGGCGCTTGCAGGTGATTGCTGGATTTTTGTGTCACGGTAGAGGCCGGCTCACAGGTATGTTTGGGCGTGGCGTCCCCGCTTGATCATGCGGCCAACACCTCAAGCTGTTTCAGCTAGCCAACTGACGGTTCCAATCAAGATAATCGGAGATTAACATTGAAAATACAAATATGTTATTCTCTCTCTTTAAGCGTTCTTTTTGCATTGTACACGGCCTTGCATGGATTTTTACACTGTTTCTCTCCCTTGGCTTCTCCGTAGCACCAGGAGACGCACATGCTCAAAACCACCCATATTTATCCGTTTTCAGTGCTATAGGAAAATACCGACCACCCCGGTATTCTTGATTTTTTTCCTATTTTTGTATAGGTGGGGAGAGGCCTTGTGGCAACGATTCAAACCTGGGCATCAAGCCTTGTTATTAATTAGAACCGACAGCAGTCGCGAAAGGAAAAATTAGGACTCGGCGCATCCACTATACATCTCTATCTCCATCGCTGCCAGCTACTGCTAAGCGGCTGAGTCCAATCCAAACATTTGATCCATTGAACTGCATGCTATGAGCCAAAGAGTGATGGTCTCAGAATATTGTTCTCGCTGAGGTGTGATTCGATAGTATGTCTCACAACCCCGTTATGAGACGCAACTAACATAACAATATAATCAGAGAACGAAGAGCATATATATTAGGGTGTTCATATTTTTCTGATAGACCACAAGGATTCGCTGTTCAGATGATGGTTAGTCGCCTACCTCATTGTTTAAACCATTTTTTTTGTGAGGAAATACGATCCACTTGCCTTATCCTTTGGATTTCCAATTTCGCGTAATCGCGTTAGCCACAGTTGAGGCACATTTACAAGGAGCAGATGGTAATCAAGATCAGTTAGTTTATCCAAAGAGCAGGTCGCATGTTATGCATAAGTGAACAGAGAAGACTGAAGAGAAGAGGTCTTCCAAAGAACATAATTCTTTGACCTTTAACCCGCTGGGCAAGAACGCCGGCCTGATGTAAGGTTGAAAGTGCGACAGTGCCATGTAAATTGGCACGCGAAACACAAGTTGTCGATCTGTGCGGACGAAGAGCCGTCGTCGCTGTCGACCTTATCTCCTCTCGATTCCTGCGCGGCCCGCCCGCCACGTCGGTGGAGCACACGCGCATGCATGACAGAGGTTGTTGGTCGCGGCAATGGCGCTGTCGCAAAACCTTTCCCCTGCCGAAGCAGCGGTCGCTTTCGCGCCAGATCATCGTCTGCCCCTCGGTACGTTCTGCAGATGGACGTGTCAACTGATAAAAAAGGCGAAAAGCTAGCGGAAGGTGCTCGATCGACGTCGTGTATCACGCCTCCTGTTTACGCTCTCGTGCAAACTGGTCGTCTTGGCTACTAGCGAGCTGGTCGTGTATCACGCTTCGCTGCATGGCCTACAGGGATTTAGTACACTGTACACGAGTAGTGTTGTCAATCCATGTCTAGGCTCTGGTGGTAAATAAAATCCACTAGAATAATTTGTTTGTTGTTTGCCACCTGTCGACAAAAGAGCCTACTTGGGTTATAAAATAGTACTAGCAGGGGGACGTGATTCACGACCTGTTGTTGCTTTGTAACGTACCGACGATGGTCTAGGATCAAAAGGCGATAGATTAGAAGCGTGATTCACAACCAGCGTTTGATTTTGGGGCCCTCTTCTCTGGATTTTGGACTTTCTCATCCTTGACCCTCGAGTACTGCTGACACGACCCTGGATTAGAAGCATGCTTCTGGGTACGTGACCGACCCGATAAAAAACCCGGCCGGCTGTTTTTGGCTGCCAAACTTGTTATTATACTAAAAATAATATTTAAAGCCATTTGTAGTTCTTTTAAAATATCAAAATGGAACATACACTAAAAAATAAAAAATGAAGTACTGATATATACATTAAACAATACAAAAAACTAATATTAGCATATTTTTCAACTTCAATATATAATTAATTAAGTCTATTACACATCAGTTTGGCGTAAATTCCAGTAAAAAATTGACTGAACATTAGCATGTATGTATTGTACAACATTACTTCATATGGAACCAGTATGTGACTTCCTTAAAATGGCGTGTCTGCAAAAGAGGGGTAAATGAGTGTATTCAAAATAATAAAAAATATACAACATGATTAGTATTCAAACAATGAAGTACAAAAACAAAATAAAGTAAAAATAGAAGAAGAGGAGCAACAATGATTAAAGCATGTCAGAGTATACAAAAATCAAACAGATGCTTAATACAATTAATAATGCCAGAAAGAAGATGTCAGCCAAAATTTAAACGAACAAACATCTCAAAATCCCTAAATTCAAATAACGACCCATATTAACAGCATACCATATTGCAAGTGACAAAGAAATAGATAGCGAAATGATTACAATCTAAAAGCCCAAAACAAGGGAACAAGAGTAATGTGAAATAAAATATTCTGCTTCATCTATAGGAAGGTCAGATGCAGGCAGACCCATCACACGAATATGAGAAACCGATGCGAACAACTTTAAACATACAAAAGACCAAAAATATCTTTTGAATAATGGACAAAGCACATGTCAAAACCACATTTACATCTCCTAAATATCTTTCTTGCTTCCTCTATAATTGAATAAAATCTTCAGCCCCTTCATGCCTTCAAATCAAAGGATAGGCTAAAGAGATAGAAACAATATATGAAGCAATCAGAACATATCAAAGCTGTTGTGAACTCTAATAAGAGTAGAGAAAACAAAATGGTCTATCATAATCTTCAAACACAAATCAATAAAAGCTGCAAATTAGTTTTTATTTTCGAAAATTACAAGATATATGGAAATCCATGGAGATCCTCAAACGAATAAGACACACAAGACTTCTTTGCTTCTTACTTTAATAGTCTTGTATTTGCTTGTGGATGATTTGATAGATTTCAAAGTTATTATTTGACCGCATTTTGTTGAGTGTCACGGACTCAGCCATATCTTGTAGACATGCATGTTGCAATCAAGCCCAAAAAAGGTTTAGGTGCTACGGACTCTGACTTGTCGTAGCGGTCCTATACTTGCTTAGTATTGGATGATATGTGTTATTATAAGTTCATGTTTCAGATGTCTCTTTGTTTTATTTCAGATAATTAGTTAATGCATATTTCCTTTTTTTGAAAAAGGATTAATGAAGGATATAGATGCCAAGTACAATATCCTTTATAGCGATGTATCTCCAAGTGTTATGATTATTGAGCAAGTTGGACGGATTTCCTATTTTTTTCATTGGCTCGATTACCATTTGAATTATTGGAACCATTGTGTTGTTCGAATTGTCACAATAAAACATTACTAATATGGATATACTTTTTTATATTGATTTTTATTAATTTTTTTAACATCTCAAATATGCTACCTCAACATCCTAGATATTTTAGATAATATTATATAATGCTAAGTATACTATTCGACTATTTTTGGATAAAATGCTGAAATGGTGCTTCAAAATTGTAGCATATTTTTAAATATTGAATGCATAAGGAAACACTAGTGAACTAAGAAATTGTAGCAACAATAAAAAAATATTCATCTCGGAAGTGGGTCATAATCATTTTGTGTTCAGTTATTAGCGGGCCTTGATGGGCTGTACTATTATGAATCCGTGCAGATCCATGTAGCCACCGGCCATCATCTTAAAAGTCCTTCCTTCACCTTAGCATGGTTGTGGCCACTGGCCACTTTAAATTTTGAAGAATGTGCTGCAGCCTATAGGATGAACCTCTTTTTAGATAAAGGAAAACTTTTATTTCGAGGTGAAATAATGTTCCGGCCTCTGCACAACCAAGGTACATCTAGCCTTTACATGTCAAGCACTAAGGTGAGCCGATACAAATCAGCCTCAAAACACCTAAATACAAGAAAACATCTATCATCTAGCACAACACCTAAAACAGAGCCTAGGATGAACCTCTGTCTGCCCTTCCCTCTCGTAGGAATTCATCTTGCAAGTCCGTCACCCTAGCATGGTTGTGGCAGCTTCAAATCCGAAGATGTGCTGCCACTTGAAACACATAATCTCTCAATGGGTACGGTTCGCATTATTTCTCCATTTTTGACACTAAGTTGCCCTCTATTTATTTTTAACAAATATTGTTATCTTGGGCATGGAAACTAAGGAGATGTGAAAAATTAAAGTGTTCACGAACGAGTAAGAGGAGAGAGATAGATATAAAGTTGTGTTGTGAAGCGAGAATGACACCTAATGTAGAAAGCATTTTTGAACTCTACAATGACGCTTAAAATAAACCAGATGGAATATATAGAGTTTTTGATATCAAGATAATCCGAACCATTGGTTAAGATAAAACTGAGAAGAACGCAGATTTAGGAGTACTTCATTATTGTGAAATGGAAAGGAAGCTTACACGCCGATAGAACAGTTGGTAGTGGCTCCACCTAACATAATCTGTGCCAAAGCTCTGCGCTTTCTCTCCCAGCTCCTCTCGAAAGCTCTTTCCTGTAGCTCCACCCCAATCTGCAGGTCTCCTCTCCCCAGCGCAGATTCTAATCGGCCCCTCCTTCTGCCTTCCCGGTGCCTTGCCGGCGTTGTGTAGGAGGAGGGGTCCCGCTCCGTTGTAGCTATTCTATTAGTACTAGTAGGTAGTTCTAGTAAGTTTTAGTTCTACTCTGTTCTTGAGCTTATTCCAGTCGTCACCATCGCCTTCGATTTCGATGTGCGATTTGTATCCTGTGCGATTGGTTGTGCTCTTCGTCTTCCCATGTGGGTGTTGCCGTGATGGCTTTTGTCCCTGCCGGCTTCCTCTCCGGTGGGTGTACTCCTCCCCTTTGCTTTTGTTTCAAGGCTCTGGATCTGATTTTGTGGAGGTGCGGCTGTTGTCCATGCTCGCCTGGTGTTAAGCTTGTCCATGGATGCTGTGCTCCCCCGGATTGGGTTGATTGCTCGTTCCCAATTTCTTCCGTGGAGGTTCCTATCGATCAAGCTCGGTGAAGCATCCTCAACATCTACAGCTTGGTCTTCTGCTTCCTCGTCTGATGATGCTTGTTTTGAGGTGACGACCGGGTGGACTGCTGGTCTGTCAATCAACTTGCATCCAGAGGCTTTTTCCCCAACTGTGCCGCGGTGGTTCGACGGCCTCTTCTTGCTGTACACACCGCCTGGTCCCGGCGTGGTTGGAGGCATCCTTGGTCGGTGCTTGGTGCTGGGTTCCTACTTCGTCTGCATCCCCGGTGATGGGTGGCTTTCACGGCGGCCGTGGTTCTAGGTGCTTCTGTTTCCGGCGTGAAATTCCCCATATGGACCTATATGTAATTTTTATTTATTTTCATGTCCTGTTTTGTCTGCGCAAAGGCCTAAATGAATTTCTCCATCTCTGTAAGGGCCTTTTCGCAATTTGAATCGATGCTTCCAGAGCAATGTGAGTGCTATCTAGCCCCTTGTGGGCGTATTTCCTTCAAAAAAAAAAATCTGTGCCAATCGCAGTACGCATAGCGCAGGCACACATATTTATTGTTACATTAGTGCATGGCACGGAACAGAATCAGATGGAGATGCTGTTGGGGATGCCCTTGGCGGTGATGCCGGCGGCGGCGCCCTTGAGGTCAGACGTGTTGGGGTAGAGCAGCGTGTACGCGAATCCCCGCGCGTTGCAGTTCTTGAGCCGGGGATCCGTGTTCATGGCCACCACGCGCTTCTCTATGTCGGTCAGGCGCGCTCCGAACTGCTTGAACGCCTCCCGCGCCTTGGCGTCCGAGGTCCACTCCGGCGTGTCGCGCTGGCCGAGGTAGACCTCGTCGGAGGAGTGGCTGGACAGGATCTCAAGCAGCGAGACGCCGATGAGGGCCTGCAACCGGCTGGTGATGGTGCGCACGAACACCTTCTCCGGGTTGCGTTCCAGCTCCGCGTACCTCTCCATGCCCGGCTTTGGCATTGGCAGCCGGCTCACGGACGGCCGGTTCGGGATGTACCCGGCGTAAGGGTACTGCCCAAAGTTGACGGCCGCGTGAAGCGCTGAGGCCGTCCAGATGATGGTGGCGCAGGCCTTGACCAGCTCCGGCACCGTCTGCATCTCCGGCCACCAGGGCTCGTCCTTGAGGTCGCCGTGCCCGACCTCGCGCACTTCCTTCCACCACGCCTGCAGCTCCTCGTCGCCCTGCAGCACACAGTCGTCGGGGTAGTAGATGGCAAGGTACTCAGACACCCACTGCTCGATGGCGTGCCAGATTGCCAGACCGTCGGACGCGTACGGGTAGTCCTCGATCAGAAGCCGCACCTTGTACGGGCTCGAGGGATCCTCCACTGCCATGCCTCTGCGTTTATCACACATTTGCAGTTTTAATAACATCAGGCCCGGTCGATTAGCTGTTGATCTCGTGCTTAATTATGCATCGGTTTAATTTCTATGCTACATCAAGTTATTAATCATCACTCTACCTCTTGATGAGGTCGTCGGGCAGGGCCTGCTCGTTGAAGTTCCAGTTCTTGTAGACGGAGGATGATATCTCGAGCGCGTACTTGCGCGGGAAGACGGTCATCTCGAAGACGCCGCCACCGTTGATGAGCGTCTGTCTCGCGTTGGAGTTGATGTTCATGGTGTCGCGGTAGTGCGGCAGCAGCAGCTTGTGCACGGGGTGCGTGACGCTGAGCTGCCGGTTGGTGGCGATGACGAACGGCTCCATAACGGCGTGCGTGTTGAGCCAGTGGCTGATCAGCTGGTGCCAGCAGTTGTCGTTCACGTTGACGTAGGCCTTGGCCAGGTGCCACACCCACGACTCGGGGCCCGTCGTCGACGTGGGCGTGTACACCTCGCTCTTGGCCGTGGTCAGGCCGTCCCGGAGCTCGGGAAGGCTCAGCTCGATGGCCAGCGGCGCGAGCGTGCCGTCGCCGCGCAGGAAGAGCACTGTCCTTGTGGCGTAGATGAAGTTGCCGTCCAGGTTGTTGATCTGGACCAGGAACGGCATGAAGTGGTCGTGGTGGTCCAGGATGTAGAGCCTGTGGGCGTCGAGCGCCTGCTGCACGGTCAGGCCCTCCAGGAACTTCTCGATGTGCGCCGGCGTGATGGTGCTCGTGTGGTCGCCGTACTTGCTCGGGTCAAGGGTGCTTCTCGGAGGGAACTCCTGATGGATCGATCCGATGTAGTGTTAGACCATCGTTAAGCTAGCTAGCTAATGGGATCGATACTCAGTTGACGTCCCATGCATGGATCTTTTCACTCACCGTGAGACGCCTGATGACCACAGGGTTCACGCCGGCCAGAATCTGCCGCGCAAACTCATCGTCAGCCATCCAAGCTTTCTTGTCATCTGCGCTCCAGAACAGATATGGATCGCATTACATATATTTGTAACTTTCTTTATACTTAATCCGTTCTTAAATTGGTATTGTCATTGACTTTTTGAGTTACGTTTGACCGTTCGTCTTAATCAAAATATTAGCTCACTCAAAATTATAAGTTATGTTTTAATTTTATTTAGTGATAAAACAAATCATAACAAAATGTATGATAAATTTTTTAAAACTTTTTAAATAAGACGAATGGTCAAATCGTAACTCAAAAAGTCAACAGCAACATCAAAGAAGTATCAACTAGCGAGAGAGATTTGGTGGCCGGGTCTCATCAGGCCAGCAAATTAGAGGAGTTTTACTGTCCAAAATAATGGCCATTAGTTTCAAAAACTAATGGCCATTAGTTAGAGGGTATTTTTGTAATTGCACAAATAATTAAAAAAAATACGTCTTATATTAAAAAAAGAGTTATTGGGCCGGCCCACGTTTCTACGAAGCCTAAGAAAAAAAAAGGCCTAGAAGTGTCTACAGGTCGTTCATCCATCTCTAGTTCCAAACGCCGCTCGTTCTGTTTAGCCAGCGCCGCTGCCAGCGTCGTGGTAGTCGGAGTTCGTCAATTGATCGTAGTCTATCTGTTAATTAGTCTGAGGAAGAAAGATAGCCATCTAATCTGATGAAGTGAATTTCGCAAATACGCAACTTTTGCATGCGTCGATCCAATCTGAACGGATCCAGCGCCGAATGATGTTGGCGGGACATGATGTCTTTGGCTGGGAGTTCGTCGAGCCTTCCGATTCCTGACGAGCGCGGCCGGCGGCGAGCCCGTGACATAGAAACATACAAGCACCTTCGTTCCAAGTGGGCTGGGTAAACTGGGCTGTGCAGGATCGGGCCAGGGGATTAAGAAAAGGTTTAATTAAGCAGCCATTGAGATTCGTGCACTTTTTAGAGAAAGAGCTACCGGAGCAATTCTCTCTACTCTTTTGTTGTCTATATTACCCTTACTAATGGCCATTAGTAGTGGTTTTTAGAGATTAAATCTATGCCGTTGGATCAAACTAATGGCCATTAGTTTGGAGAAACTAATGGTTATTATTTTGGACAGTAAAACTCCTCGCAAATTAACCTTTGATGATCTGCGGCATGGGCAGCTTGAGGAGGTAGTCGCCGCCCATGGGGAGGACATCCTTGATGAGCTGGAGCGGGAGCAGCTTGCGCAGCTCGTCGAGCACGGGGATGCTGGGCAGCTTAATCCTGCCCTCGTAGAGCTTGATGATGTCCTGGAAGGAGTCGAACTCGCCGGGCGAGAGGTCGACGTAGGTGCGGATGGCCGGCACGATGCCCTTCACAAGCGCCTTGATCGCGTAGCCGTAGAAGTCCGACTGCTTGGTGTGCCCGAACCGCTCGTCGCGGGGTATGTAGATGTTGTCCGTCAGCGACGTCAGCCGGCTCTCCGTGCCCGGGTCTGCGCATTAAGTCAGTTATTATAACGTCAAATTTTGCACGTGCACGCGCTGGCGCCCGGTGCTCTGTGCGAAATAATTAGTACCGGTTTTGTTGGGCTTGCGTCCGGTGCGGCCGCGGCGAGGGTAGGGGCGGTCCTTGGAGCCACCAAGGGTGGGGCGAGCGTCGTCGCTGTTCCCCGTGTCCGGTGAACCGAGGTCGTTGTAGACGTCGTAGCGGTAGACACGGTCGTGCTCCTGGTACGGGCCCTGCTGGTCGTCGCCCCTCAGGTTCCGGAGCTCGTCCTCGCGGTACGGCTTCAGCGCCGCAGGCATCTGGCTCGGCAGGTATGTCTGCACACAAGACCCATCATGAAACTCATGTCAGAAATGAGATGCACGCAGTTCGTCCTCGCGGTATGCAGTATACCAGCCCAACAGAATAGATAGATGCTCACGTACGTCGTTGGCGAAGAAGACGCGGTTGTATCGGTACTTGGACTGCGGGTACACCCACGAGTTGGCGACGAAGACGATCTTGCCGCGGCCGGGGACGTCCTCCAGGGTGATGGTCTTGAGGAAGAACTCGGACGCGTGTTTGTTCTTCACAATGATGGCGCCCGGCACGCCCATCTTCTCCACCTCCCACTCGAACTTCACGCGGAACTTGTTCTCGCCGGACGTCAGCGCCGGCAGCGTCGTCAGCCATTGCTCCATGCTCGCCTCCGCGCCCACCTTACCGCGGTTCCCGTTGCCTGCACAAGTGTACGTGTTGCATAACGTTATCCAGTTAAGCATTCTTCGTTCGAGCAAGAAAAGGAGTAACAGAACAGGACTCACTTGGGTCCACGACGGTGGAGCTGATGAGCTGGAAGGTGACGCCGCGACCGACGAACTCGGAGACATTGTCAATGATGGTGGCGCCGATGCAGCTCACGTCGAGGTTGAGGACGCTCTTGCGCATGAGCACCACCGAGCCCTTGAGTCGGGCATGCTTGTGGCGCTTCAGGTCGCCGATGATCCCACTCAACGACATCTTAGCTTCAGCGAGCTGATTAATTGCTAGCGCGTTCCTCAGAACAGGTTGCAAGTTTTGCAGTGATCAGTCTTCTTGTGTGAGAGGCCGAAGAGCGAGCCGCCTATTTATAGAGCCCGAGACCAGCAAGGAGTTCATGGAGCAGTGAGCATGCAAGCAGCACAATAATCACATCAACGACGTGTGCCATCCTACGTGTGCGCCGCGCGTGTGTAAACAGAGCCGTGCCGTCGATGGCTTGGCCTCGCACGTACAATCGGCATGTGCGCATGTGAACTGGATATTTGTCTGTAGCACACAGTTTGTTTGACATTTGTCGAGACTATGATAGTTAACCACGTGTTACACTAGAGATCACATTATCTGTTTGCAGTCGACATACAATAACGACATTTGGGATTGTTATCATTTTATCATCATAGATCCAACTGCAACAAGGATGTAAATATATGGACTATGAGTGTGCTGTGCCACCAACCGGGGTAACATAAAACAAAGTATGCGTAGCTCTCTTTGCGTTGGAACATGCTCAACTGATGGGTTCGAGTCTCTAGTCTAGTTTATTATCACGGGTGCTTATATACATACATATCCTTTGCGTAGTAGGTGGACTAGTGACCATTAGTCTGTGGTTACTTTGTTAATTACTAGACATGCCAATCTAATCTCTAAATGTGATTCATGCGGGCATGTTCTGTGTACTATGCGTGTGTGCATCATGAAAAAGAACATGCAAAAATTTTAGTTTCGAAAAGATGCGAATTTATAATTAGTTTTGGAAGGACTTTCTTCTCCACAACTACGTGATACTACAAAAATGTCTATCCATGTAAAGCAGATTGCTTTGCTTACAAGTTTGTGGAGCATTGTCTTGTTGCTGATCTATGCTTACAGTTTGTTAAGCTTCTAAAGAGATCTATCGTCAATTTATTTTGTAATTTCTAAAATTTTCTTAGTGGTAAAGGCTATCATTAGTAATATTTAACAATTTTGATTCATGAATGAGAGCAATCTATCATGTAAGTTGAACCATTTGATTTCCTGGTTGTAAATAAGTTGCACAAATGCGTAGATCCATGTCTTAAAAGAAATCGTTGATTGCAACGGGTATATACTACAATCTTTCCCGTTAGTTTGCTACTCCCTCTGTTCAATTTTAGATGTCATTTTGGAGCTGGGCATGAAAATTAAAGAGAAGTGAAAAAGGTAGGTGCACTGAAAATGAGAAGGAATAAGATAGAGATAGAGGTCTAGTGGAAAAAGGAAAAGGTGCATTAAGAAATAATGACATGTAATTTGAGAAAAGTGGGCAAGACTAAAATGATATGTATTTTGGAACGGATGGAGTATGAGTTAACAACATTTCTATAATTCCTTCCGTTGATGGGCAGTGGTACCTGTGCGCACATTATGGTTGAGGTCTGCGAATCAAGGAGATTCTGAGGTCGAATCTGGTAAATTTGATGAATCAAACTTTTACTGGTACTACCATACTGTAGTAGTATGCAAAAAGGTTGGACGTATGCGTAAAACCGTATTCCGCATGTTTCTTAGAAAAGGAAAACAGTGCAAAACAGAACAGGCGGAGTGATCGCAGCTGCTAAGGGCAGCTCCAATGTTTTATCTAACGAGGCGCTAGTGATGTGAGAGAAAAATAAATCCCTAGTGCAATACATTAGAGCAATGGTGCTACCTTAGCAAAACAGAACACCGATGGCTCAATTTTACACCGGATGCTGAGAATAAAAAACTACCCTTCAAAAGCTGCAACACCATAAAAAGATAGAATTTTTTTTTCTCAAAATGGCTTGAGTTTAGATGGTGCCACACATTAGAGAAGTTTTTGCTAGCCAAGCTCCTCCCAACGTCTTAGGGCATCCACAGTGGTGCAGACGGCTGCTGTCTGTATTTGTCTTGATTATCGCACACAGACAGCTAAAAAGACAGCTTGTACAATGGTTGTCTATTACACTGTCTATATACTATTTAATTCGTAAATGAAACCATAAATGAAAGCTGATCAATTGTATGTTTGATCTTTATAGAACATTTTGTTGCTTGCACACAAGAGATGATTTACGAAGTTCGTGGACAAAAAATCTATGTGAATACTGAAATGCATTTTTCTATACTTCTTTCTTGCTTTGTTGAGGGACTATTCTTCCAAAATAATTTTTATAAGGGCCTTTCATGCAAAGCAAGGGCTAGATAAAAAAATGCATTCGGTCTTATCTTCTTCCTGGAGCAAGACCGGTGCTCTGCTCCAGGCCTCTCGCTTTGCTCGAGCTTATCTTCTAACTGGGATTGAGGGGCTCGAGCTCAAGCATGCGCGGCAAGCAGGCAGCAAGGATCTCGAGCTCGCGCGGCGCGCTGGCGGGCTAGGACGAGCTCCAGCTCAGGCCTGTGCTGCGCATCAGGCTAGTGGGGAGCAGCTAGAGCTCGCGTCGTGCTGCGCGGCGGCTGGGCGAGGTGGAGCTCGAGCTTCAGCCTGTGCTGCGCGGCGGGCGGCGAGGAGCTTGAACTCGAGCTTGCTGTGCGCAGAGGGCAGGCTGCCGCCAGAAGGTATTTCGCCGCCGTTGCCCGTTTTGCCCGCCAAATCGAAGCAGTGCGTGGCACCAGATTCATGGCAGCAGGTGGGGCTGCTGCTGGTGATTGGCTTCAACTGCGCCTACGTGCTGAGCTTCTCCAACCTCATGATGGTGCCCCTGGGATGGGGCTGGGGCGTCGCCTGCCTGCTGCTCGTCGGCGGCGCCGCGTGGTACGCGAACTGGCTCCTCGCGGGCCTTCATGTCGTCGACGGCCAGAGGTTCATCCGGTACAGGGACCTCATGGGATTCGTCTTCGGTACGCTCATCTCGTTTACTTCCTGGTTCCTCTAAGTTTGTATATCATGCATGAGCATTGAGTCAAGGGACACAAAAAGTAGCGCGCGACTGGAGGGTTTACGTTTCTCTAGGCATAAAGGTCACATCAAAATTAATTTTATTATTTAGATGTTTTAAATAAATCTAATTAAAAAACTAACTACAGAACCTTGTACTACTTTGCAAGACGAATTTAATGAGGGTAATTAAGTCGTGATTAGACGATGGTCACTGTAGCATCACTGTAGCGAAACATAGATTAATTAGGCTCATTAGATTCGTCTCGTAAATTAGCTCACATTTGCAAAAAGATTTTGTAATTAAACTTATTTAAGACGCTTAAATAGCAAGATTAATTTTGATGTGACCTCTAGGCCTAAATTGCCGAACAGGCCCCGAAGCTTTTCGCATGCTAAACCTGTACTACCTGGGAACTGTACTCTCTGCTACGGGCCTACGGCAGTAGTCCAGTGAAAAATGTTCGTGTTGTAAGAGCAAGGCCAATCCAACGCCAGCTTGTAGCCACTTTTGTGTCAGCCTCAGCACAGAGCTACAGCGCATGAATTTTTTTTGGACTCCAACACACACATGGGGCCCGCATGGCAGAGGGGGAAAATAATTGCAGCAGGCCTTAGAGCCTGGCACGGTTCTCTCTCATCTCTTTTTCTGCAAAAGCTGACAGGTATTGGCTCCAAGCCAAGCGTTGGGCTTGCTCTAAGAGCGTCCCCAAAGGCTGTCTCTAAGCTAGCTCTTAGAATTGTTTATTAGAGAAAAAGAAGAGAGAGAAGGCAGCTAACTCTTCCTCAAGAGCTAGTCTCTAAGAACAATAAGAGACTTAAATATGGAGCCCATCTCATATTATTCTCTTGCAAGAGCTAGCTATTGACTCTTAACTAACTCTACCATTGGGGACGCTCTAACGAACCCATGCATCTTACAGTCACAACAAACATAGCAGGTTTTTCCAGCAGCAACACTGCTTGCTACTTCTTGACACACAAAACAGCATAAAAAAAAAAACTTCACGCAGCACAATACTGAATACGCTGCTTTCTGAACCCTCTCGCCATAGATTCACGCTTGCCATTTCGCCACAAAGCAACAAGCGCATCAATCATGGCCCGTTTCAAGCAGCTTGCTCATACTGCAAGCCTCGCCGCAACTTTAGAACCTTTATCCATTTCGAGAAGCGCGCACCATGCAGGGACCAAAGATAAATGTAGTTGCAACCTCCAAGAAATGCAGGGGCGTCACATGCATGATGAATCGTTCTAGCTAACACTTATTCAAGGGCAGATATCTGTTTTCAGTTTTGATGGAGTTGTTACAAAAACAGCTATCGTATAGCGATACACATATTTGAGCGTTGGTATTATATTACATCAAATATAAAGTCATTATTATTATTATTATTATCGTTATTTTTATGTCACTATTGCTTTCAATTGAATGTTTTCATAACAATGTGAGTAATAGAATTTCATTTATAAATTTACAGTATGTGTATTATTTCTGTCTATTTTTCATAATGGCTATGATGAGTAATTTTTAAAACATTGAAGGACATTTTGTAATCTTTATTATAATGGTTTCTTCTTCTTTTTTCCTCTGATTAATGTGGTACTTTATAGCATTGGACCGAATATGGTGGTTCCATTTCTTGGTAATATTAAGTCAATAGACGATACGCATCCAGCTTCCAGAACCTGAGCTATATTGGTGACAGCTAGTAGTACTGCTTCTTTGCTATAATTCAGAAAATAATATGTTAGCTTCAAAAATAAATACCGTGTCTATAG
Organism: Eragrostis nindensis; assembly: GCA_012490785.1. NCBI lineage: Eukaryota > Viridiplantae > Streptophyta > Magnoliopsida > Poales > Poaceae > Eragrostis > Eragrostis nindensis. Next base: position 725,689 of record JAAXCT010000118.1, on the reverse strand, counting down.
CAGCCAGCAGGTGACACACTTCACATCTTCTCGAACATAGTATGGTAAGACGATCCTAATCGCAAGATATATACACAGAGCATGTTGCACGAATAAGATTCCGGTCTGCCTTCACACTTCACAGCGTGCTACCTTTCATTCAGATGGTTCAGGACACCTCAACATCACGCCATGATTTCACCTCCTCACAGTGCCTTGCACTTGGCATCCTTTAGCTATCCAGGAGATGGACCACATGCATGGATGTAATGGAGGTCAATTGCATCCACCCAACCTTCCATCGCGGGCCCGGTTGGCGGGGCGCTTGTAAGCTTCATGACCATTGGAGTATGAAAACCCCAAAGGTATGAATGTTTTGGTGATTGGATGATCATGTTGTATGTGACTAACACTTTTGTAGGTTGTTGCCTATGGTCACATATGATGGAGGACTACGTCAACCTTTTCTCTATTGGATATCTCGATGATTGGTTGCCTCGACAACTCGGGACATTAGGCTTGATGGAGTCGCGGTCGAGAAGATAGATCAAGGCTAAGGACATGCTAGATCCAAGCAAGTGTTGGCTTGGTGTAGATGTAGGCTTGAGTCCATAGGAAAAACCGGATGATCAAGAGGGTTCGAGTTGGTTCTCTTAGTGCACACTAGTGGTAGAGATCATTGGATGCAATGTGAGGCTCTCAGAGGCTAGGGTGGCAGAAGAGAAGCTTGAGGAACCAAGAAGAGTGAAGATGAAGTCAAGGATCGAGGAGAAGATCAAGATGGACTTCAGGCAGAAGCCACCGTATGATACGGTGGTAGTCACCGTATGATACGGTGACTGCAGGAATTGCAGACTGAAGACTGAAGACCTCTGCTGGAGTCACCGTATGATGAGGGGTGGTAGTCCCCGTATGATACGGTGGTCACCATATGGTTTCCAGAGAGTTGGCAGATTCTGCAAGTTCAGAGAGAAGAGGTCACCGTATGATACGGTGGTAGTCAGCGTATGATACGGTGACTATGGAGCAGAAATCCAGAGAAAGAAGAGTCTCTGGTAGAGTCACCGTATGATGGTCACCGTATGATACGGTGGGTCACCGTATGGTTTCCAGGGGAAGTGCAAAATGGACGAGTTGCTGAAGCTGAGAAGAAGGAAGTCACCGTATGATACGGTGCTAGTCACCGTATGATACGGTGACTATGAAGATTGAGGAGACAGCAGGGAAGGCTGCAGATGGAATAGTCACCGTATGATGCGGTGACTAGAGCACTGTATGATACGGTGGCTAGACAAAAAGACTGCTTTTTGGGGCAACGGCTAGTTTCGTGGAGGAAGGCTATAAATAGCTGGTTGCCCACCCCTTTGAGGGTCTCTTGGCCAGTGGAACAGTTGAGGTTGCCTTGTGAGAGCCAAGAGCAAGAAGAGAGAGCACTTGTTGAAGATTTGGAGTGATCTTAGTGCTATTGAGAGAGTAACAAGAGCATCCTTTGATCTCTAGGGCTAGTGTGTGCATAGAGAGTCATCTTGAGCTGTTACTCTTGGTCTATGGCAAGACCTAGACCGGTTAGGCGTTGGTAGAGAGCTTGCCAAAGAGTGTGGAAGTCTCTACAAGTTTGTACACGGTCTTCGTGCTTCCCGTGTGAAAGAAGCAACAAGAAGGGAGCGCCCTTTGGACCGCATCACGTGCGGATCCTTACCTTCGGAGGAGCATCCGGAGTTGCCGGCGGGACGTGCCCGCGTCTTCACTCGGAGGGTGAAGAATGCTCTAGACTCCGGCGGGAGTGACCCAACGTGGACTAGGGGGAGGCGCCATCCTCCCGATACCACGGGCCAAAAATCCATGAGCAATCTCTATCCTATCTCTTTTACTTACTAGCATTTACTATTCCGCATTTACTTCTTGCTAGTAGAATTGCTTGATAGGGTTGCTTGCTTTACTCTTGGTAGAATTGCATGTTTAGGTTTGCTCTTAGCTAGGTTTGCTAGTGTGTGCGCATCGCTTGCTTCTTGTTATCACCTAGCATACTATTAGGTTGTTAAAGTACCTTGCCGGAGAAATTTACAAGCGTCTACCGATTCAACCCCCCGCCTCTCTCGGTACTCCGTGATCCTTACAGCGCTGCGTGCGTGGCGCGCCGGTGCGTGGGTGGCTGGCTCGGTCTGGCTCAGCCTGGTTGGCTGGTTTGGGTCCATGGTGTAGAATAGTTATTCTACACCCTAGGTGTAGTATAGCACTTATATATATACTAGCAAATGTGCCCGTGCGTTGCTACGGGCTGAAAAAACTTTACAATGATAAGAGGTAATACAACATTTAAAACCTCATCATATGAAAATTGGGCCAGCAGTAATCTAAACAATGACCCGTGAGTGGAATTTAAAGTATCTCTACTTATATCATAAGCATTTGTGATAAAAACAATGTAAAGATGAACATACCATTTGTCTCCCTCTCCCTGAAATGATGAATGTCTCATAAATGTAGCTTACACAATTTGGCATGCGGCAAAAATATATATTTTCAAGAACATGCAATGCGCGTATTGCATTAAAAGAAATAGAATTTACAACGCACCCTGCACCTATTTTATTAAAAAGAAATAGAGTTTACAACCCATTCCCCACACCGCCCAGCCATACAGACGGGGCGGCCAAACACACACCGGATCAAAGGCAACTACTCACAAAAGGGAAAAGCCCTACCAAAAACTACTACTAAACCAAACACACCATTTACATACTCACTGGCGTCCTGTTTACAGCAAGTAGTTTTCCATGCAACAATCCACCTGCTTTCCATGCAGTAATTATGCTTGCATATAGCAGTATCAAATTTTTTATGCATGAACCAGTTCGGAGAAGAAACAAACTCAATTGAACCGCATCAAAATGCTGTTAAAATCCATCACCATTTCACACAGTTATGCTGTTAATTCCCAAGCCATGAAGTTGTACGGAGAAGATAAGCAAATATTGAACTGTCTCAAAAGAACAACATGGGTTGCAGTTAAAATGATAACAGCAAGGAGAGAGAATTAAATTGAACTCTGCACTCTTAAAATTCACCTCCAGTGGGTGTTTACCATGATCATGCAGTCACTATCCTTGTCCTTGTACGTGTTCCATCCTGCTGACGATGTCGACGGGCTTCATTCTGCTTGCATCCACCAACCACCAATCCAGATGCACTCACAGCGAGCAGCTGCTCCGTTAGAGCGGTGCGCCGTCCACTACCACCTTGATGAACTTGATGTGTGGCCTTGCTTGCCTTCTCCTCTGCAGCTAAAGATCGCTTCACTTGTACAAGTATCTATGCAACAGTTAATTCATGCAATTACATAGATAGGGTATAGACTCATGCTTCAGCAGTGTTGCTTTTGTCGGTAAAACACCTTGACAGAAGTGATCTCGCTCTGGAGAGTGAATATCTTTTGTATCTCTTCCTTTTAATGACATTTTTCAGTGTTAAAATAGCATCATCCTTTGTCTTCAGCTCCAGCTGCTCTGAACAACGGGACTATGCAGTATGATAACAATTAGGATCCTTCCCTTCAAAGTTACCTAAACTTGATAAGGATGCCAGCTGCGGCATTTTGCAATGAAAAATAGAGGTCAGTATGATTTGCAGCAAGCTATTATAGGCTATTTTACCCAATTTGTTTTGCTAAATTACAGACAAAAAGAAAGCGTATGTCATGAAGCATAGCTGCTTTCTAACTTGGCTCGAAATTGTGAACTATTAACACAAATCTGGCCCCTCACCGAACCATTCGAAATCTGTTCAGTTTACACAAATCCAGTGAAGAAACCACCTACGTCAGGTAATATCCAAATCCCAAACCCACCAAGCTCACCGAATCACAGCCATAACAGAATCAACAAATTCAACCGAAGGGATTCAATCGAAGGGATGGGGAAGGAGGAGGATTGATGCGCCTGGAGGAGCTGCAATACTCGAGGCCGGCACGGGAGTAGCTGCCGCCGCGCCTTGAAGCCGCCGTCGTCAAAGTTTAGCCCAAAACCGTGCTATCATCTCTCAGAGCGCACCCAGACGTTGGCGAGCGAGCGGATGACGGCGGAGGCAGGCTCACCGAGGCAGTCAAGTCCTCCACGTCGATCTCCTTGGCTGCTGGCCGCGGCAGCGGAATTCGCGACGACATCCTCGCCGCCGGCGTCAGCTCGCTCTCCCTCCGCCCCATCGTGCTCAAAAATAGGGCTTAACCGCCTTTGAGTAAGGATGCCGGGAGGAGGCGGGCCACCCACGTTCGACGGGACCGACTATGCTTATTGGAAGGCCCGCATGCAAGCCTACCTTGAGGCTATCGATCCCAACGCGTGGCGTGTGACAAGTGAGTTGGTTGCACTTGTAGATGACAAAGGGAAGGTCGATGAAAATCTCACCAAGTCTACAAAAGCTAAAAATGCCTTGTTTGAAGCTATCACTAAGGATGTCTTTGCTTGCATCAAGTCCGCGGGAACCGCTCATGAAATTTGGCAACAAATACAAGTAACTCATGAGGGATCCGCGGATGTGAAAGAGGAAAGATATTATGTGCTCAAAGATAAGTATGACTCCTTTACCATGTCTTCAAGTGAATCTATTAATGATGCATATTCTCGCTTGAACTTGATTGTAGAGGACATCAACTCGCTCGGTGTGAAGGTGAAGGTCGATGATGCCGGACTCGTGCGCAAGATCTTGAGGATCCTTCCAAGGGAGAAGTACGGTGCACTCATCACGTGCCTCTTCAACACCTCGCTTGAAGACCTCACGACGCACAAGTTGATCGGGAAGATTACCGCCTTCGAGAGCTATGTTGGTATTTCTTACACCACGAATAAATCCGCAAGCGCACGGAATACCGTTGTAGCACTTCACCCGGGAGTATTCCAAGGTATCGTATTTGTTTTCCCCAAGGAACGAGGTATCCTGCAGCAAGATTAGTTTTACCCAAGGACACACAAGAACGATAGTAGCGTAGGATTGAGAGGATGAATAAAGATCTAGTTATCCCTTAGGATAGTCGTACTCAAGCTCTACTTGTCTACTTCGGCACTGGTATAGACCTGGTCTGCCAAGTCACGCCAGCCTGTAGCTCTACGACGAACCCGAACGTGGAGGATTACAAGGAACGGACAGGGCTGTCACCACCTGCATCCTACCTCTACAAACCGTGGGGCAGCTGCAAACAAAGGTAACCTCTAGCCTAGACACCACGTCTATGCCGTCGATTACTACTCTAACCCCGGTCCTGGTACTGTTTCAGAAGGCTAGAGCACTCCTTGCGGAGCGATGATCCCTTAAACAAGGAATAACAAGAATAACGACTAGTAAATAATGCTCGCTAGATCAATATCACCACGAATACTAACTTATGAATAAGAACGACGAACGAACGAAGAACGAACGACGAACGAAGAACGAACGAAGAATGACTAATAAGATAATATCCGCCAAGGTACAAGATTTGGGCTAAGTCCTCACAAAGGGAGGACTACCCCTCTCTTCTCCCCTGCCCTCTCCTCTACTCTACTACTATACAAGAGGCCCTTGGCCTGGATGGGAGTGGAATGACTTGTGTCTTGTGTTGTGTGTTGAAAGGAGGGGGGGTACCCCTTTATTTATAGCCTTGGTAGGTCGGTTTGGGGGTCCTCCACCGCCTTTGGGCATTGATTGCAGGCACAACCGACCTTGGTACGTCGGTGGGGAACCGCCATAAAAAGATGGGCCAGTGGGGCCACTGTAGCAGGTCGGCCGACCCAGGGTTTGGGGTCGGCCGACCCCCCCTTGGCCCATTTGGTCTTGGGCTTTTGCCGAGGGGTCCTTCTTGATGTCCCATCGAGTGATCTTGGTGCTATGGCCCAATTTGGTTAAGTTTCGTAGGACGTTTGATCCATATCTTGCTCGGCTGCCGATGCTGATTTCTCGGAGTGGTGTATCCTCTGGAATATCCTGGATATGATTTGGGTTGATTTGGTGGGTCCATATATCTTTGCCATTATTGAGGATCTCCAAGAGATGATCTTTCTTCATATCTCCTTGATATTAGGCTTTTGGGGAGATATCTTTATTCTGGGGAAAATCGGTGTTTCCAAAGTAGGCCTTTTATGCTTCCTTTTCCCCGTTTTCCTATGAAATGCAGCTGCACTCACAAATTCACCAAGACTTGTGGAAATGATTAGTTTCAAGACCTAAGTCTACCTTTGGTATTTGATTTGGGGGCAAAGAGCGCAGCTCGTTGACGGTTTATTTTGGGTCTAAGAGCCGTCAACAACTCCCCCACACTTAGCCTTTGCTCGTCCTCGAGTAAAGATAAAGGACTAAGGTGTAACATAACTTTCTTTGGTATGATGCTAGCATACAAATTATTCCAAGCCATACCTGCACCCGTGAACTTTGATGTGTCTACCATGTCATCTTGGGCGGTTGAGGAATGGAACGGTCATGATCAAGTCATTATAGCTGCATCTGCTGAGTAACTCGAGTTTTTGAAAGATTTTCAAAAATAAAAACATAGCTCGTACTCCTCAAATGATAACTCTCCGATCGCTCAATGTGTATGATTCCTCACCAAGGCATTTGATTTGCCTCTTTTCATCCTACTTCTATGTATGGCTTTATGTGGAGCTTGGTAGGAATGAAAAGGAGCATACTTACATTACTTATGTTGCTAAGTCAAAAACCGGATCCAAGGAGAAAACAAGTCATACAATTTGATCAAGAATGTGCATGTGTGTGGGTTTGTGTATGATAAAAGTGAATATGGTGGATATTCGTTGTTGTGATGATGTCTCTCTCTTGATTGATTTTTATTTGAGAACATGGCTATCACTTCTATTCTTTTCTTCTCTCTCTTTTTTTTTTATCACGCTCATCTTTGAGCGGTTCTTTCTTTTATTCCTGCTCATGCATCTGAGCACTCTTTCTTCTTTTTTTTTCTTTTTCAACTTCTCTCTCTTTTTCGATGGCCATGTCTCATCTGCAAGAATATTTGGAGAGAGACATCAACAACAAATGAAAGAGTATTTATTTTGGTGGATGGATGAAATGGTGTGGCTAACTTCCAGTGTAGAAGTTTAGCATGTTTTGTGGTGGTGGTGTATGTGTACGTGATCTTGATCATGAAAGTATGACAAGCATCTCACAAGGGTCACAACAATTTGACAAAGCTCAAAGCAATAACAAGCAGCATTTGTAGAGGCTTTCAATGTGATATTATTTGGCTCTGGTGGGAATATAAGATCATTGAGGAGTGCAAAGCTATGGATTTTGAATTTTGCAAGATAAATTCCCAAGCACTTTATGCAGAATAAGCAAGATTCCTCTCATCCAACCATATCTCATTCGCCAACAACTTAGATAAACATGGGGTCCTATGAGATTGGTGTTCACAAGCAACAGGTGTATGATGCTAGGAATAAAGAGTATGCAGGCCAACGAGGTGAAAGTATGTTTGGTTCATTTTATATTTGAGTTAATTTTGCAAGATTATTTTGAAAGATTATTTTAACTCATGAAATAGGGACTAGGGGATAAGATGCGCAAACCATCGCCATGGATGAAGTGGAGATCAAGTGGGACCTTTGGGTGTTTGATCGAACCAAGGGGTTCAATCATTCTTTGTTTTCTTGTGCCCAATGGCTCCACTCTTTAGCGTGTTGATCAGTGCGTTGTTGTGCATCGTGTTGGTGGGAGATCTCGAATGTATGCGTGATGAAGACAGAGAGATCTCCCCCACACTTGTTCTTGTACCTGGCTTCTTTTTATTCAAAACAAACAAAACAAAATGAAAGCAAAAAGGACTCTACCGGGGTTAAAGACCAGGGAGCCTTAATTTATTCAATTAGGAAACCAGCTCAAGGCGCATTATGCGTTTTGACAAAGGAAGTAAAAGCGCCTATTTTATTCATATTTTTTATTTATTAAATTATTTATTTATTTGACCTTTGGTTTTTTATATTTTTTTTATTATATCATGTAAGGTGAAAGCTAAAAGATACAAGTTGCGATATAAGTCACCTTAGTAGGGGAGGGAACCTCCCCCACACTTGTTCTTTGCTCATAGCCCTTGATTGGGGTTGAACCCCATGCGTTGGTTGTAGGTCATGAGATTGACCGGGCTTTGTTGCAGCGCGGCGTTGATGTTGGCACCTTGGTCCTTAGTGGTTTGCCGCCATGATGTGCCACGACGTACCTCAAGCCTCATATCCTTGCATGGGTTGGTCCCAACCAAGTGATACTTAGTTGTTTCCCAACCTGCTAGATATTCATAGGCTCGGGCAGCGGTGGTGGCACCTTTATGGCTGCATTCCTTAGTGTTTTTCAAGTAATCCCTGCCAAAAACACTACTCCTACAAGCAGTCCTCATCCAGCTTGGAGATTGATGGTTAGCTCTCACAGCATATGCAAATAAAGTCCCGGGTTAGTTAACCGGATCTCATTTGTATAGCCGAGGAAGATAAGCACAAGCGAATCATGTGATCATGTATGAGTGTGACCATAAACATGATAATCCTCATTGATAAAAGATCAGGGCTCATTGGCATAAGAAGATTAAGCATTTTCTAAAGCCCAGACTCTTTAAGCAACATGAGCAATCAACGAGGTGCACTCAACAGGTCCTGACTGCTTGAAAAGTTCTAACCATTGCAAATGCATTGCACAAGAGAGATCCTTAAGTTATAAACCATGGCAGCAGGATTCTAAGCTCATTCCTCATAGATAGGCATTAATTAACACAAGTCATAGCAAACCATTCATGCATCAAGCACAGGGTGGAATGTGATACTTTGCCAAAGAGCATGCTTGCAACGATTAGGAGTTGTAGAAAAGCTCAAGCAAGCAATGCCTATGGAAGCCTAGTAGTAGACTAAGATTGTTTCATGAAAGCACTTGATACTCGTTCAGCAAGAATCGAAGAGTAAAACCATTGTCTACTACTAGCAGGGTGCATAAAAAACTGCATGGCAAGTAAGAAGGAACCTTTCTCACCACACAAGCAAATTCATCTCACCCTATGGCTTCTTATTATTGGCAAAGTTAACATTCATACCTGTTTTGTGCAGCAATTCCGAGTCACATACTCATGTGTGAGCATGGACACGGTTCCATGAGTGTTGTAGGCTTGCAATCTCCTCGTCGCACACCAAGATGGATTGGTGTGAGAGAGCAGTCTCGACGTGTTGTTCTCATCGTGGTCCACCTCCATGGGATCCTCTTGAAGCTCTTCATGCCAACCCTCTTGAGTTGGGCATGATCTTGATGGAGAGGTATGAATATGTGTCACATCGAGGGTGACTTGGGTTTGAGCTTGTCGCCTTCTTCAACGCATCGATGAGCCACTTGTTGGCCCATTTCATAGCTGCACATAAGAGCGAGAACACAAGAGCAAACTCGAGAACGGGTTATGTTAGTGTAAATAATGTGGATCACCCGTTGGTTGCCTTTGCAAAGATTTTTTTTTCGCAACTCAAAGCATTCAAACAAACCGAAAGAAGAAAAAGGGAAATCTTTTTTCTTAAGTTTGAGGCAAAACACAAAAAGGGTTTGTCTCAAATTTATTTCTTTTTGAGAGTGATTTTCAAAGAAGAATAAAAAGATTTGGAGGAAGTCCAACGGAAAAATTATTTTCGAAACCTCCAAAATGGAAGAAACAAAAGAAGATGGAAATATTTTTCTTGAATTTGAGACACATTCCAATGAAAACTTTGGAGAAATGTGTGAGCAAGAATTTTGTTGTGAGGGTGCTTGAGTGAAAATGAAAATGAAATTGAAGAGTCCAAGCACCCTTGCTTCAAAGAAATGAAATCCAATTTGGCCAACAACTCCCCAATGGCTATGAAAAAGTCAATAGGAGTTGTGCCAAAATTCCTCTAAAATTTTGCTCAAAACATTTTCCAACAAAAAGTAGTCTTGAATTCATTTTCCAAATTTATTCTCAAAAGAAATAAAATGTTTTTTTTCAAATAGAAAATAAAAAGAAGAGTTGGAAAACTTCCAACCTGACAAAACTTATTTTGGGAAAACTCCCGCCATGCAAATGGAAAAACCAAAAAGGAGAAAGAAAATCTTTTTCTTGAACTTGAGACAAAATACAATAAGAACTTGGGGAAATGCGAGGGCAAGAATTTTCTAAGGGTGCTGGAGTAAAAAAGAAATGAAATTGAAGAGTCCAAGCACCCTTGCATCCCAATATAAAGAAATTCCTTTTTTTTCGCTCAAAGCACTTTCTAACAGAAGTTGTCTCAAATTCGTTTTCCCAAATTTATTTTCTCAAAATAAATGAAACACATTTTTTTTGGAAAGTATTTTTTTCTTTTAACATGCAAAATTTAAAGTGGTTTGAAAACTCGATTTGGAAAAATTCAAACATGCAAGAATGCAAGTGAAAATCAAATATGCATTTTTGTGGAAAAAAGTAAATATGCAAAAGAATGCAGGTGAAAATTCAAACATGCATGGATGCAGATTGGGGAAAATCAAATATGCATGGATGCAAATTGGGGAAAACAAATATGCATGTTGAAAGAAGCAAATATGAGATAACTACCGATTATCCTGTCGGCAAGGGCATCATCATTTTTAAGTCCGATGAGCAAGACTTTTCTCCGTCATGTTCTTGATAATATAGTCCCGGAGAATGATCTGCATGGTTAGTGCCACAAATGCAACCACGAGATTTGCAATATTTATGATAAATGAAAGCATCTACAACCATTCTATAGAACAAGTAGCAAAAGAGAGCTTTATGGTGGTTGTAGGTAGCAAAGGTGGTTATGGCACTAACGGGTATTGACTCTAGAGATTCATGATGTGAGCATGTATCAAAAGGTTGTTCAAGGAAGAAGCTCTCATGCTCATTCAAAGATTCATCTTTGAATTCTAGAGTCGATGCCTCAAGAAATTCCATGGCCGAAGGATTTCTTTCTAGAAGTTCTTGATCATCATCAAGAATGAGGCAAGGAGGGCCAGAGGGAAAAGACTCAAGTGAGGCAGAAGAAGAGGATTGTTGGATTTGAAGTGTTTCTTCCTTCTTGTCCTCTTCTTGGTTGGAAAACTTCTCATCCTTATGAAGAGCAAGATCGAGTGATATAAGTGGAGATATGAACTTCACTTGCTCGAGTGGTGAATGATCAAGGTGAGGTTTCACCAAAGGATTTTGAGTGGTGGTGGTGGCGAACGAAGTTTTCCAAGGGTTTTCTTTCGTGTCCTCCTTGAGAAAAGGTTCTTTTGGTGGATCGGGAGGAGAAGGAGGTGGTTTCTTTACCCAAGTGTAATTCGAGGTATTCCCATAATCTTCAAAAATTATTTCCTCAAACATCGGATACTCAAAGGGTTCATCTTCTTCTTCCTCCTCCATCATTTGTGGTTTGGTGGGTGATGTAGAGGCTGGTGGTTTTTGATAGGAAGAGTTCAAGGTGTTTCCATAGCCTCCAAAGATTTCATTCCCAAACTTGGATGGGAACTCCAGAGGTTTTTCATCCTCTTTCATCGTTCCTGGCTTGGGTGAGGGATCAAGGGTCGAATGATATGATTTAGAAGTCAAAGGCTTGCATTTGACAGTTGGAGTCTCCTCACAGCTTGACATGGGTTCCTCTGGCGGTTCGAAGGAAAAGGGAGTGTTTTCTACTATCCGTTCTAAAAGCTCTTTTCCTTCGGCTATGGTTTTATGAAAGAAAGATCCACCAGCTGCCGTGTCAAGATAAAGTGCGGTGTTTTTGCTCAACCCCGAATAAAAATGTTGAAAAAGGATGGGTTCTGGGAGCAATAACTCTGGGCCGGAATCTGTTAATGAACAGAACCGGACCCATGCCGCGCTAAGGGTCTCTTCCTCCTCTTGGCGAAAGTTAATTATTTCCGCTCGTAGAGCAGTGATACGAGATACGGGAAAAAATGCTAGACAAAATTTGTCTCGCAATTCTTTCCAATCGCCGTTCACTCTCTTAGCGGTGTAAGTGTACCATTGTTTCGCCTTCCCATTGAGGGAGAAGGAAAACAACTTCCACTTCAAGGTTTCATGTGTCATGCCATTGATCAAAAGGCACGCACACAATTGCTCAAACTCTCGCAAGTGTTGAAAAGGATTTTCATCTTTATGACCAGAGAAAGATAAACCTTTGATCAAAGCAATAAAACTGGGGCAAAGCTCATAGCTTGATGAATAAACTGGTTGTGATGATAAAGGTGGCTCTAAAAGCTCACCCCGTGGAGCAGAGTATGATCTGATTGTAGGTCGTGGCTCCATGATAAATGTTTTTGGTAATTTTTTTTGTTAAGTGAATAGGTGAAGATGTGAAAAAGATGGAAATGATAGGTGCTGGAATTTTTTTTTCTTTTAATGATGGTAAAGGAAAGATAGAAGGATACAGTACGAGGGCAAACCTGGTTCGCAGTAGAGATAGCAACCGTTCCCCGGCAACGGCGCCAGAAATGCTTGTTGGTATTTCTTACACCACGAATAAATCCGCAAGCGCACGGAATACCGTTGTAGCACTTCACCCGGGAGTATTCCAAGGTATCGTATTTGTTTTCCCCAAGGAATGGAGGTATCCTGCAGCAAGGTTAGTTTTACCCAAGGACACACAAGAACGATAGTAGTGTAGGATTGAGAGGATGAATAAAGATCTAGTTATCCCTTAGGATAGTCGTACTCAAGCTCTACTTGTCTACTTCGGGCGCTGGTATAGACCTGGTCTGCCAAGTCACGCCAGCCTGTAGCTCTACGACGAACCCGAACGTGGAGGATTACAAGGGACGGACAGGGCTGTCACCACCTGCCGCCTACCTCTACAAACCGTGGGGCACGCTGCAAACAAAGGTAACCTCTAGCCTAGACACCACGTCTATGCCGTCGATTACTACTCTAACCCCGGTCCTGGTACTGTTTCAGAAGGCTAGAGCACTCCTTGCGGAGCGATGATCCCGTAAACAAGTATAACAAGAATAACGACTAGTAAATAATGCTCGCTAGATCAATATCACCACGAATACTAACTTATGAATAAGAACGACGAACGAACGAAGAACGAACGAAGAACTACTAATAAGATAATATCCGCCAAGGTACAAGATTTGGGCTAAGTCCTCACAAAGGGATGAGTACCCCTCTCTTCTCCCCTGCCCTCTCCTCTACTCTACTACTATACAAGAGGCCCTTGGCCTGGATGAGAGTAGAATGACTTGTGTCTTGTGTTGTGTGTTGAAAGGAGGGGGTTACCCCTTTATTTATAGCCTTGGTAGGTCGGTTTGGGGGTCCTCCACCGCCTTTGGGCATTGATTGCAGGCACAACCGACCTTGGTACGTCGGTGGGGAACCGCCATAAAAAGATGGGCCAGTGGGGCCACTGTAGCAGGTCGGCCGACCCAGGGTTTGGGGTCGGCCGACCCCCCGTTGGCCCATTTGGTCTTGGGCTTTTGCCGAGGGGTCCTTCTTGATGTCCCATCGAGTGATCTTGGAGCTATGGCCCATTTTGGTTAAGTTCCGTAGGACATTTGATCCATATCTTGCTCGGCTGCCGATGCTGATTTCTCGGAGTGGTGTATCCTCTGGAATATCCTGGATATGATTTGGGTTGATTTGGTGGGTCCATATATCTTTGCTATTATTGAGGATCTCCAAGAGATGATCTTTCTTCATATCTCCTTGATATTGGGCTTTTGGGGAGATATCTTTATTCCGGGGAAAATCGGTGTTTCCAAAGTAGACCTTTTATGCTTCCTTTTCCCCGTTTTCCTATGAAATGCAGCTGCACTCACAAATTCACCAAGACTTGTGGAAATGATTAGTTTCAAGACCTAAGTCTACCTTTGGTATTTGATTTGAGGGCAAAGAGCGCAGCTCGTTGACTGTTTATTTTGGGTCTAAGAGTCGTCAACAAGCTACCACCTCGACCACAAGCTCGACGAGAAGCCGACCAAGAACCTTGCATTTCCGGTCGAGAGCTCAAGCAAGAAGAAGGGCAAGAAGGTGATCATCCACGACTCAAGTGAAGATGAGGTTGATGAAGATGTGGATGATGATGAGTTCTTACAAATCCGTCCCGATGAACTCGCACTCATCATGAAGAGAAGTAACTCTTTCAATCGGCGCTCCAAGAGAGACTCTGTGTGTTACAATTGTGGCGACAAGGGCCAATTTGCCAAAGAATGCACGAAGCCTATCAAGAAGACCAAGAAGAAGCCGCAAGACTCTAACGATGATGAAGAAGAAGAGCCGAGGGTCAAGTACAAGAAGAAGAAGTAGTTTGTCAAGAAGGACAACCCCAAGGCCAAGGACAAGAAGAAGCCATCACGCAAGGGTTTTGTCGCTCAAGATTGGGTGACCGATGAAGACTCAAGTGAAGAAGATGATGAGAGCGATGACACCTCTCGGAAGGGCAAGCAAGTTGCCGGGATTGTCCTCACCAACATCTCCACTACAACAATTTTGACTTTCCATGACATTTTACTTTAGTCACAGAAGGTCTGAAATTTGTCATAACTGACCTTCCATGACTTCTTAGTGACAAAAATCACTTAGTCATAGAAGGTGTGTAGCTAAATACCTTCTGTGACATTTTCACTATTTTTGTCATAATTTTATGACTTTTTGCAGAAATGTCATAACTGTTTATGGCAATTCAAAAAATGTCACAATCAGTTTATGACACTCATAAATATGTCATAGAGTTGCATGACAATTGCGATTTTTGTCACTACTTATTGGACCGGACCTGGCTGGTTTTTATCCCATTAACTTCGCAGGCCTTTTTACTTTCGGCCCATTAACTTCGCGGACCTTTTTACTTTCAGCCCATTAATTTCAAAGACTTTTTATTTTCGGCCCATTAATTTCGCGAGCCTTTCAACTTTCGGCCCACTAATTTCGCGGGTCTTTTTCTCTTTCGGCCCACTAGTTTTGCTGGCTTTTTATCTTTCGGCCCACTAATTTCGCAGGCTTTTTATCTTTCAGCCCACCTATTTTCCTGCCGACCCATTGATCTATCAGGCCCATTTTCTAATTTCAACCTATTTATTTATAAAAAATAACTTTTACACCTTTAATTTCCATCTCATTCTTTAGGCCCAACACAATACAGCTAGGCAAGCCCAATTACATAGAAAAACAGATTAATAAATACCAACAGAATAATTCTTTTACAGATCCATTAATATCTCTTCCTGTTAAACAAAAATAAGCATGCCAACATTGACACCATTTCACAAGTTTTCAGGAAACAAAGAAAAAAAAAGACTTAGACTGCTGCTAAGTAAAGTCCTCTGGAGCACCAGACCATCTTCAGATTTTGAAAGGTAGAGAAGCTCCCCCCTGTGCAAAAAAGAAAAGAAATAAGATTATCACAGTAATGGTCCATCAAGCAACCGCTCAGTCTTGGATACTTAAATAGAGGAATCTTAAATAAAGCAAAGTGAAAACATAGCAGCTCAAGCAAGGCACAGCTATCTACATGCACGACATTTGCAATTCTAGTGAGACACAGCTATCTACACTCTTAGTGAAATTATATGAAATTTTATAATGCATGCATGCATGCTTGTACAAAACAGTAGTGAGACTAATGCATTTCCATAGATGATCAAATGTACATAACTGAAATCAGCTAATCAAGTCATTTGCAGTATCTGAATATTTAAGATCCATACATTTGCAGTATCTAAATACGAACTATACATGTTCACAAGCTGCAGCTGAGGATACGGTAAATTCATGCATAAACACAAGACAACAATAAGAATGGAACAGGAATTAAGCAGAGCACATGAGCTAAGACTCCTGTTGAAGTGCTGCTTTGTAGCATAACTAGATTGCGAGAAACATGTAACTTAGAATACCAGTTTGAAACAATAAAATAGCATTCAGAAGATGAAATCAACCTATGCAATGAGGAGCCCATCTTATATGAGCTGCAAATTGAGCACATGACACAAGGGTGGAATACTCTCCTATGCAGTTCTTGTTTACTCCAATGAACCAAACATTATGCACCTACAGGCATCATAACATAACAGATCAGAACAATTGGTAGTACATACCAAAACTGAGACTAGATTGAGGATGACAAGTTAAATTGAAGCACTAGTCAACACAAGTTAAATTGAAGCACTAGTCAACGACAGTAAACAGGGTATATAAACTTAAAATAAATCTTCAATTGTCAGGACTAGTTGCTATATGCAGGTGAAGTTTATTTAGGTTGAACATGTAACATGAGGCGCTGTAAGTAAACAGGGCATGTAAACTTAGAAATAAATCTTCAATTATCAGGACGAGTTGGCAAGCTAACGAATTAGTTGTTCATCCACACAGAACATCTACATGTTCGAAAAAGTTATATGCTAGTATTGCACTGAATCAAATTTCCTACAGCAACTAAAAGAGTTGAGCAGGAAAGCTCATAATTAACCGCCCACAGAAATAAAGCCAACAGGCTGTATACAATTCAAAGGCATAATAATAGTGATACAATACTGCTGGGAAGAAATTTCAGGCAATCTGTTCAAGTATAAATAAACAATGCAGAGCATTACTCAAATCAGGTGAAAGGATTCTGCCCAGCACACAAGCCCCCCAAATCAGGCAAACTGTGACAAATTACTACCTAGCATTTCAGTTTATTTTTCAGAACCTGGGCAATAGCACTACCACAATAGCAATAACATACTCGCAGCAATCACCATACCCCCAAAGGCAGTAGACAGAGTAAATTAGGCTCAAGAAAAGAAGAGCAGAGGCGGGGGCGAACGATGGCTCTGACCTGTGGGACGGCAGGCGGCGCCGCGGCGGCGCTGTGGACTCGACTCCACTCTCCAGGTACTCATCAGGTCAGACTCCAACGCTGTGGACGGGGCGCCGCCGACAAACACCTTGCGGGTCTCGCACGGCGCTGCAGATCTGCGGAGGGAGCCGCGCCGGCGAGATCCAAGCAGCCGAGGAGCAACCGCCTGGATCTCCGCCATGGGGCCCTAAGCCGTGTCGAGGACGCCGAGATCTGCCGCCATGGGGCCGGATCCGCCGCTCGAAGCGCTTGATCCACGGCGGCCTCGAGGTCCCGCTCCGCCGTCGAGGTCGTCGTGGTGCCGCGCCGCCGTCGACATCCCGCGTCGCCGTCGAGGTGCCGCGCCGCCGTCGAGGTCGTCGTGGTGCCGCGGCGCCGTCGACGCCCCGCGCCGCCGTCGACGTCGTGGTTACCCGGCCGGATCCGCCATTACCCGGCCGGATCTCTCGGTCGCGCGGGCCTAGGAGGGGAGAGGAGGCGGCGGCGCGCCCCGCTGGACCCAGCCACCTTGCACCGCGCACCAGGTCGCCGTCATGGCACCACGGAGGCAGGAGAGAGGGAGACGAGTGCGGTGGAGTCGCTAGAGACGAGCGGCGGCGGATCTGGGTCCGGATCCAGTGGAGCACCAGAGAGAGAGAGAGAGGAGAGTGGAGACGGAGAAAGAGAGGAGAGTGGAGGCGGAGGCGGCGGGGTAGAAAGAATGGGGATTGCCTAGGCCTTGGAGTAAAAGGTGTACTGATATAGACGAATATTTACGAGTTTGTCCTCGGTGCTCTCCGGTAAAAGGGGTCATGTTAGGTTGGGCAAAATGGTAATGTGTCCTTAAACTTTTCGGCCTGGCGCGGAGTCGGCCCGCCTTGACGTTTGATTTCTAACCGATGGCGCTCTCAATCTGACAATAGGGCCACACCTGTCATTGGGTCAGAAGGATGTGCTATTATGGGAATACGCTTTCTCCTCGGAAAGGCACCCATCATTAATATTTTAAAAATGATACATATAAAAATGATTTTTAAAAATTCCACCAAAATTAGTGTTCATTTGGATTGACCAGCTACACATTCTTACCAAATTCTACTTCAAGTTGCAACAAAATTCATGAGATATAAAAAAGGGAAGAAATGAGTGCATTTTTCAATTGTTTTGTCAAATTTTATCTCGCGAAATATAACGAATTTTGAGCTGATTTTTGGTTTGTGGCTGTTCCACGTCAACACCAACCCATGGTAATTTTGGTTAATTTTTTCGAAAAACATTCCACCAAAGTGTGTTTAAAATGGACTACTCCTCACTTACCACATGGAAGTTTCACTCATATTCAAGGAGAAGTGAACAACTTCCAAGATTCAAGCTTCAAAAAAATATGAACATAATTTCTACGTATGAAGGTGACCAAGATGCCCATCTCCACGAAAGTCCATGTGCAGAACTATTTTGTATCAAGATTTACATAAATAAGAAATTTTTCATTAAAAAAAGGTAAAACATTATTTGCCGTTTCAGTACATTTAATAGTTACAAACTGATGATCATGTCCAAGAATTGGACAGATAATATTTTTATCAACGTGTAGGAAAAAAAAGGAGGTTATTTGGACTTCGTATGCAAAATATATACAACTTTCAAAATTCAACAATGAATCAAATTGAGAAAAAGAGCTGGGGGCTAAGAACTGGAGAAGAACACCGACACGTGGCACTGGGCCTCATCCTGCGCTGCTGGGCTGAGTTGGGCTGGCGCAGACATGGGCCACGAGAGGGAGGAGAAGGAGGCCGGCCCAGTGAGAAAAGAAAAGAAGAAAAGAAAAAGAAAAGAAGAGGAATGGGCCGAGGAGTAAGATTCAGCTCATGATCTGTCCGGGGTTTTCTTTTTCCTTTTCTATTTCTCTTTCCTCTCCTATTTTCTACCTCAAACGAAAATGTTTTCTAACAAAATTTTAAATACATTTTCTACACAATAAAATTCCTACTGCAAACTACTCCAACATGAATGCATCAATAATATTTATTATAACATATATTATCTAATTTAACTTTGAAAATAACTCTTTTGTCTAATAAAAATGTTAACATCCTAAATGAATCAAAGAAATTTTCTTTGCTTTCGTTACATTTGCGTTTAATTTTTAGAACAAATTTTATTTTTATAAAAAAGCACAAATTACATTTTCTTATATATTTTTAAAAACTAAAATGTGGGTCCCACCTTAAATTATATTTTGCTTTTTAAGGTTGTGCCTATTTAGTGCTCTTGTGCTTAATCTCAAGCATTACTTGCAATATTTTTATTTTTTTAAAACATGCATGTGGGTCCCACTTGTTATGTTGTTGGACCAATCCACATGTGGGCCACGTGTGCATGATCTAAAAAATTATTTACCAAAAACTCCCATTTTATCAATTACATTTTGCTTTTATTTTTCGAATAAAAAATATATGTGGGTCCCACGTAATTGGTATTTGACATGTGTGCCACTCAATGACAATTCAAATATGTCATAAATTTTGGTGTAAAATAAAGAAAATTTGGTAATGACAATTCATGTTTGTCATAACTGTTGTGACATTTATTTTTTGCCAATTATGACATTTTTGTTTGTCATAATATAATGGCGTCTTGATTTATGACAATTTTGCGGTCAAATTTAATGACATATATTGGGTTTTGTCATAAAACACCCTATTTCCTCAAAAATGTCATAAACCTAACAAGCTTTATGACATAACGATATGTTGTCATCAGGAAAATGTCATAGAAAGTCACATTTGTTGTAGTGCTCAAGTGACCTACCTCCACCTCCTATGTGCATGATGGCAAGGGACTTTGATAGTGATGATGACGAGGAGGAGAGTGAAAGTGAAGATGAGGAAGAAGAAGAATTTGGTGAGGAAGATAGGCCAACCTACCAGGAGTTGTTAAGTGCTCTTGATCTAGCCGGCAAGCTAATGAAGAAGAAAGATAAGGTCATTGCAAGGCTTGAGAAGGAGCATGACGTGGCCGTGTTTCGGGTCGAGCAATTGGAGGAAGAACTCAAGGACCTCACTATCTCCCACAAGATCATTGAAGATGACTACATGAAGCTCAATGAGAAGAATGAGGCACTTGAGGTTGCATATCAAGTTCTCGACCTCGAAAAGTGTAACACTTCCTCTCCTAGCTCATCTCCTTCAAATTCATCTTATATCACTTGTGATGAGCTAACCCCCTCTCGTGAGCATGTTACTCTTGATGAGTCTATTTTGAAGGATTATCACAAGCTCAAGGAAGAGAGGGCGATGGTGATGGACGGCTTCGAGAGGCTTGCTCGGGGAAGGACATTGCACAAGGAGATTCTTGGAAGGAATCTAATCAACAATGCCATGCACAAGGGACTTGGCTCCTACCCCGCCACCGTCAACATCATCGGCAATGAAGGCACCATTCCATCTTGGGTGATTCCTCTCATGGCGGATGACTATTATTGTGAGAAGTGTTGTCAAGATGGACACACCTACAAGAATTGCCCCACAAGCAATGAGTGCTTCAACGACATATCTACTCTTCAAGGAGGTAACCTTGTATCATAGTAGAAGCTGCTTTCTTTTCTTGCATTTGTCTTGCATGGTAGCTAGGTGCTCCTTTGTGAACTAGTACGATTGCATGTGTAAATAACTAAAAAGAAAAGAACATAAAAATTAGTTCAAGGGCTAACTTTCTTAAGATAGTCATGAGCATGGGGGATGTTTGAGTTGGTGGCTCGTATGACTCAAGGCAAGGTTTGGCTCATGATGATTAAGCTTGAGAGAGGTTCAAACTTGATCTTGAGTAGGTTTCCTTTATGCAATGTTTTAAATTTGCTTGCATCTCACATGGCATATCTATTTTCACTTGCATTTGTATAATATGCTTATTTCATGCATTGCATATAGGAAATCACAAGGGAGCCATCACACTATGTGGAAAGTGCTTCATGTTCCATATGATACCACATCCCATCAAAGTGTGATTAAAGGAAAGGATTGGAGCTTCATGCCCATTGAGCATTGCACAATGATCCTCGAGGTTAAATCTACTCGCACGGGTCATTGGCAAGGGCTCATACATAAACCTCCTTTGGTTTTCTCTCTTTTGGCTCTTATTGGCTTGCATCTTATTTGGATTTCAAAATTATTATATGCCTATGTGCAGCCTATATTGGCTTATTTTCAAAGGAGTGGTTGAGAGTTCCCTTTCTGGTCCATACATGGTGTTTATTTGGTTTTTGTGTGAGATGTATGGACAAAGAAAGAAATTTCCTTGAAATCAGCATTTCTGGTGATCACCGTATTATGCGACGCTAATCACCGTATCATACGGTGAGTGTTTTCACTCTGAGGTCTCACTGGACAGGAATCTACTGTCACCGTATCATACGGTGCCAGTCACCGTATGATACGGTGACTAGTTGATCTGCGCCCTGTCTAGTGAGATCACCGTATCATACGGTGCTTATCAGCGCTTTATACGGTGACCGGTTTGACCGTTACTCTCTGTTTTCAATCTGAGCCGTTGATTCAAACCTTGTTCGATCTCGACCGTTCATCTGGTTCTAACCCTAATCTTGAGGCACTCTTTCCCGTTACTGTGTGAACACACCTGTTGGCGTTTCTTACGCATAGGGATAAATATTAACTCCGCAAGCACACAGAACACCGTTGTAGTATTTCACCCAGGAATATTCCAAGGGTATCGTATTTATATTTTTCTCAGGGAACCAAGGCTAAGAATATCATGAATTAACAAAGAATTATCTATTATTTATAACTTGCAAACTAAACCAAAGCATGGGTAAAGATGAAAGATATGATGGGTGGCAAGCAAACACACACAAGGATTCCATATGAAGATAAAGAGATAGAACTAGTCAACTGAGAGGACAACGAGAAGAAAGGTATCAGCCTAGGGGTTACAAATATCTACTTAAGCTTTCATTATAGATTCGTTCCTGCATATCGGGGCACACGCATGCCAAGGCAGCAACCCGAGAATTACGTTCAACTACCTTGGGGAACTACGTGCTATTGACCTCCCTACTAAACCATCACCCGGACGTGGTGGATTACAGAGACCGGTACGTCTGTCACACGTACTCGCGGCTACCATCCTCCGTGGGGTATAGAGCAAACTCACGTCTAGAATAGTTCCTTGAGCCATACAAGCAAATATCCTAGATAACTTACTCTTCGCGTAAGAGCAAGCCAACCATGCATAACAAATCTATGTGAATTGTGTAAGCATTTGTGGTGCAAACAACCCATGCAGATAGACCTACCATACACAGACGTGGAACCAACACAAGAATTTCTCTATAATTATTACTTAAATAAATAAATATAAACTAAAAAGAAAACTAAAATAAATAAATAAGAAAATAATTATATTAAAGAATATCCAAAAAGAAAAGATATAAGAGAGCTTTACCCAATATCCGAAGAAAACTCCGGAACTTCGAGGGGAGCTCTCACTTCTACTCTAACTCCCATGACCAACTAGCCTACTCTAAACTACACAAGTGGAATGATCTTCCATGAGCAAGAGCGTGACCCTACATTGGATCTTCTCTTCTCAAGTGTGAAGGTGCTTGAAGGTGCAGGTTGGAGTGAGGGAGGGGCCCTCTATTTATAGTGGAGTTGCCTTGGGAGAGTAGAGAAGGTCTTGGAGCATTTCTTGGAATATTCCCATCTTGCCGACGTCCCCTGGCTTGGCTGGTGCGTCAAGTGGCTTGTGACCGCCTCTGGAACCGACTGGAGAAAGATTGAGGCAGTTGGAGATTGACTTGGGCCGGCCGGCCTACTGTTTCCTGGTTTTCGTCCAAGCTTGCGCGAGTATAACTCCTGCTCCCGAACTCCGAATTGGGTGATCTAAAAGCCCATTTTGACTATCTCGACGAAGGCTTTGACATGGAGTTATCAAATTTGTCATTTGAAATATTATTTCTTGATGTCCAAGTCATTCCTTATTTCTTGCGTCGATGTTGGTGGTTTCTAAGTACCCATTTTATATGCCCAAAACCACCAACATCGTACCATATTCTCATCATAATCATGTGTTTTACCTCTAACCTTGATGAATTCCACATGTAGTGTCGTTTTAGTGCTATATTGCAGAAACAGGTGAAAAGACGACAAAATGGCTCTTATATGAGAAGTATCGACATGAAGCCCGACTTGCCATGCAAGGAGGGCTTCCCACTAGCCCATGGCACCTAGAAGACACCTCTGGACGTCCTTGGAACCCAACATGCAAGCCTAAGGTCGTGGCCCAATGCCTAAGGATTTCTAGAAGGTTTATCCAAAAGGAAAGATCAATTCGCGCAGTCCAGAAACAGCACTGTATTGTCACACAGATTTCGAGTTCAAGACATTCTCTAATGGGAATCCAATGTAAAGGAAAGTTGTAGATCTCGTCGAGAGCTTTCCGGAACATATATGGATTGTCCTGTTTGGATTCTGGAGCTAGGAGATATGGGCCCCGCAAGGAAACCTGCGCAGAGGAGTCCGAATCAGGACAGATATTTTGGCATCGCATATTTGGGAACCAAGACGGCCGAATCTAGAGATCCAATGAATACCAAAGTTGTATATCTTTTTAAGGGCTACGAGATAGAGTCCAAGTTTACTTCATTTGGACTCCGGACGAGGAAGTTATGATTTGTGGAAGGCGGAGCTGCGAAAAGGAAAAATCGAGTCCGAGTTGGAAACGAGTCGTGCCGGTCGGCACACCTTTGGTGCCGACCGGCACCGACCCAGAATTGTTTCCTTTCGAATCCAAAACCTCACCACTGTATATATAACCCATGGGACGCCCCGTGGACAGAGATCGGCCGCCAGAGGGACAACACAGCTAGTAAGTTTAGAGCCACCAGGGCTTTGCCCCGTTCTTCATGTTCTCTAGTTGCTAGATCAAGAACCACTGGTGTTGAAGAGGTGATCCATCAAGGTAGGCCTACTAGATGGTGATGTATCTTGCACTATGTATTATCGAAGTATGGTTGAATATGTGGATGAATGGTTTTGATTATTGATTGCCTGGATTTTATGGTCTTACATATGCTTGTTCCAATGCTTAGTAACGCGGCTAAGTAATTAGATGTTATCTTAATTGTGGTGGCAATAAGAGGTGAGAGATTCAATCTCTCACTATCTCCATTGTGGTTAAGACAATATCCGGATCTTGTATGCGCCATAATTGCATATTGTCTCCGTACCTCAACAGCCGCTAATGCATACGCGATGATCCTTGAGATGATGTGTAGAGTAGGAAGAGGCGACCGATTAAGGCGATTGGTCGTGACAGGGCTCGTCGGAAAAGAGTCTCAACCTATCGATCTTCGGTTATCAATAATTGAGTAATTCCGTTTATGATGCTATTTGATTAAGCTTTTTGGTTACGATCTCAACTAGCAGACTTGGCCTAAAAAGTTGATATTCTGAAAGAGCATCAAGTCTAGTTTCCAACGGTTCAAGTCTCGCATTATTTGGAGCTTCCTACAAGGATTTATGGCCAAAATACGAGATGCTGCGCAAGCTGTTTGGATATTTCGCGAGAGATGCAAACAATTGGAAGTTTGAGCCAAATATGGAATTAAAGTCCGATATCCACGTGATCTATGGGTTTCCAACATTTAGAAGACTTCCTTTTGATGATTGACACGGATTCAAGTCGTTCCAAACACGGAGTTTGAATATTTGGAAGGTTTGAATTCAATTCGGATTCATCGCGAGACAGCCTGACATACCTTCAGAAAAACGGCCATATCTCCCTCATACGGAGTCCGATGAGGACGCACGAGTACTCGTTGGAAAGATAATTTGATGCCCGACGCAATGGCATAGGTCGCAGCCTCTAATTCCTTCTAGTCGCAGCTCAGAAGCACAAACAAGTCGTCGGCTGGAACAGGACATGGCAGATTTCTTCGGAATTCTTCTCCCGTCAACTTGGTGGATCAATAGGCAAGCTTTGAGAAGTTGCATCGACTCTACATCATCATACCTTGCTAGTGCAACATTGATCAAGATTCACAAGTCATAGGACAAGCCGACACATGCTCCGATGCTAGAAAAGATGAAGTCATCAAGATTCTCCGGAAGACGAAGCAAGAAGCTGAAATCATTGGTAATTCTGTAAGTTTTCCAAGCTGATCAATATATGAGACTTTTATGTCTGGATAGAGCTTCAAGTCTTCTTTCCAACGCATCAAACGGTGCTGGATTTGGACGTTTCTACAAGGATTTATGAGCTAATTATTGGACGCTGCGCGAGCTGTCAGATTTTCAAACAGCACGCAGCCTTGGAGTAAAAAAACTCATAAGTCCTTCATACGAAATCCGTTTGAGGTGTATGAGCACTCGTTGGAAAGATATTTTTGCTACCTACATTATGGTACAGGTTTTAGAACCTGTTTTGTTCTGTTGGTAATGCGAAATTCAGAGAGAACAGGAGCTGCAGATTATCAATGGCAAGATTAAGGAAGGAGACGAAGATGACAACAATGAAAATAGCTTGAGTGATTCTCCCGTGAGCAAATGATCAGAAGTTGAACAAGATTGGAGACTCAAGAGCATTATATCATCTACACACATTGAGCATTATGCAACACAACGAAGACGGGCTATGAGTCAACCACGACGAAGTTTGCATAGTACAAGCTGCATGGATATCGTTGGGATCTTACACCAAGAACCATGGCTTCGCGACAATCAGGTATGTAAGAAGTCTAGCTATTCGACTATAACTAAAGTGCTTTTCGGGAGGCAACCCGTGTTTTTGAGTTTTTTGTGTGGATTGTTTAGTGCTGCTAGGAGGGCAACCTAGAGTTTTTGCTTTGATGTGAGCTTTACCCAACTCAATTGGTTCACTTGTGTCTAATTTGTTCTAGTTTAACTTTTTCTTTTTAGACCACCATCATTATATGAGTATTTGCAAAAATCATTCACTGTATGCATAATTTGTGAGCACTTGCTTTGTTTTTGTATTTGCATAATTTTTCCGCCTGCATGCATTTAACCATCCGATTCCAGCCTACCTAAGCCTTCCACCACTCATTTTTCATCACATACCAGAGCTAAGACCCCATGTGCCGATCGGCACGACACCATTGCCGATCGGCACAAATGCCCAAATGCTTTTCTAAGCATTCCATCGACGCCGCCTAACATGTTTTTATTTATTTCGCACTAGCCTCTGACTTTGCATGTTCATATTCGCTTCATCACTCATAATAGCTTGCTTTGAACTCTCCAATGAGCACTTAATTGGCTTTGTATACACTCTCTCTAGCAAATGTAGGTGTAAACGTGGTGTTTATACTTGTTTGTTGAACAACATTGGATAGTTAATTTGCATTGCTATGTTTTGCATCATTTGCATTGGTTGATTGCTACTCTTTTTCAATGCGCTATCTTTCTAATCCAGCGGAGTTTTGCAATGGCTAAGTCATGAACATGGTGTTTAGACTTTGGTTGTTAAAGAATTTCGTTTAGATTGCTAGCAATCTAGTTGTAAGCATGGTGCTTAGAGCTAGGTGTAAACATTGCTCTTGTGTTGCTTCCACGCCTCTAGCTTTCGTTGCTAACTTCAAAACCTTTTTCTTCACTTTGATAGCATTGTTTCAAGACTAAATAATGAGTAACTTATGTTTCTAGAATTGTGTGTGCACGCACATTCTTTCAGCATTTTTATGTGAGCATGGTGTTCAGACGAAAATGCTAATCAACATTGTTATGGTCTTGCTTGCTAACATTGTGATGGTTAACTTCATGCATCCACACTTGTGCACACACGTACACCCATTAGGGTTTTGTTTTATTTTCTGCTAGAATCAAATTGACACAAAGAACTTTGAAAGTTGTTGTTAGCTACTAGAAATTCTTCTACTCCCGACCATCACCTCGGGGGTAGTATGTGTGCTTCAAATGTTTTGCAGGAATGAAAGAATCGATCTCACAATAAGGGAGTTGAAGGAATTGAGGAGAAACAGCCGCATGAACAAGAGGGAGCAATGGGACAGCAACTACGAGGCAATGATCGAGTTGAAAATCTAATAACGATGCCGTGGTGGAGTGTGCCGACCGGCACCACCCCTGTGCCGACCGGCACCATTGCGTGCCGATCGGCACGCCGCTGTTGCCCGTGCTGTCAGGCTTTCCTCATGCAATTCAGTAACATCTTAAGCATGGGGGAGGCATGCTCCGAACTTCAATTCACTAAAAGGCGGTAACATCTCTTTGCTCCTTCTCTTCTCTAATCCTATTCTCTTCTCATTCGCTGCTCTTGCCTTTTGCTATCAACTTGGGTTTTGCTTTCTTTTATAATGTGGTACCCTTCTCGTTTTGTTCATGCGAGAGGTTGTTTGTAATTCGCCACTTAGAATTTAGAATGGACAATGACATATCCCTAATAGCTACCTTAGGGTGACCAAATGTCATTACTCTATCTAGGGGAGCTGGCTTGTATCATCACCGTCTATGTGCTTGTGCTTTCACTCAAAATAATGCATGATTATGATGAGGAACTTTGCTAGAGATATGATGAAAGTTGCTATTGTTGTTGCAACTTGCATGTATGATTCGTTGCATATAATTGTCCCCCGCTGAATTTTAATGAATCTGAACTAAAGCACCAATTCTATGAACTCTATTTGCTTCAGTGGTGGTGTTTGTTGACAGATGATTTGATAGAGACTCCATATGATTAAATTGTTCTTCATGACAACATGCTTTGCTCTCTAAAAAGAAAACTCCAACATAGCTTGAGTCCTTACTAATTTTTGGAAAATTTTAATGTCTTATGTCTCTAATCCTTGCAAATATTGCTCTCCTGCATTGATCATACCTACGAAAGCCAAATATGCTACATTTATATGATAAACCTGTAGATTGCAACATGTAATTTGGTGAGTTGGGTCAAGTTTGTGTTCTTTTGGTATGAGACTTAGAAGCTGGCCATTCCGTTTGCGTAACTATCACTTGTTTTCTAGCCTTATTTATATTCAGCATTGCCTATTCTACTATGGAATGTGTGCATACTTCGCTGAATATTCCC
This sequence comes from Eragrostis nindensis, assembly GCA_012490785.1. NCBI lineage: Eukaryota > Viridiplantae > Streptophyta > Magnoliopsida > Poales > Poaceae > Eragrostis > Eragrostis nindensis. Next base: position 697,871 of record JAAXCT010000118.1, on the reverse strand, counting down.
ACCTGTAAACCCATATTTCTTTTGGTGTTGTCCAATCCTTGTCCACAACCTATGATATGAGTTTCTCGTCGAGCCGTTGCACTATTTCTATGGTTTTATGCACAAATTATCAAGATATCTTGCTCAAGACGAAGATTTTCATCACCAAACACCTCTGAAGACTTTCTGAAGCGCAAAGGATCAATTTGAGGCGAAAACGGAGAAAAGTTGGGTTCGTGCCGACCGGCACAAATTCGTGCCGACCGGCACAAAGTACAAAATCAGCGAAAAACCTCCTGTTACCTCCAGAAATCAAGTATATGTGTTTCAGACGGTCAAGGAGAAGAAATAAAAGGTTTAACTAGTGCATTTTCTTTTTCCACTTCCTATATGCTCGGGACGAGCATCGTTTAAGCATGGGGGAGTTGGATCGTCATCTACATTCCGAAGCACTAGTTAATGGACTTCAAAGATTGTTGATGGAAGATCAAGATTGTTTAGTGTTATATCAAGTTGCAAGAGTGGACTTCATAGAAGATTGTGCATAAAACCATCATATTCAAGTAAGTGCATTTAATTGGCTGAAACTCTATCCTTCCAACCATGTGCAATCCGATTTTGAGAACTTCATTTGTGTCTTGAGATCATTCTTTGCCATTTGCACATGTCCACCTTTCTAAAGCGTGTGTTTTCCTCTCTTCCATCATGTTATTCCAATGGCCCTTTTGACAAGTCTCTGTAAATCCAAGTAGAACTATCTCTTGATTTGATAATATTCTAAGTTACATTGTTTTGCTAGTTGTTTTTCTACCAAGCTACACATAAAGCCTTCCACTAAATAATTGTAGATAGGATCACTTCTAGTTGTTTGGCTTGTGAGATTTGTGAGATGAGCGTTGTTTTGATTCTTTGCAAGAGAGTGTTTTATTTAGATGCATGAGACTGAATTTTTGGAAAAACTTTATCATCTTAAGGCCTAGTTTGAGGAGTAATCTGCTTTGAGAGTTGAAGCTACTTTATTTGATCATTGTGGTCGGTTCTAAGTCATAATCTGTCCCTCACTAAGTAGTAGAATTGGCGCAATATAAAACTTTTATGCTATACTCTTAAATCGGGTTGGATATATATGTGCTTTGATGAATGCAAGTGTTGGTGGTTTCTAAGTACCCATTTTATATGCCCAAAACCACCAACATCGTACCATATTCTCATCATAATCATGTGTTTTACCTCTAACCTTGATGAATTCCACATGTAGTGTCGTTTTAGTGCTATATTGCAGAAACAGGTGAAAAGACGACAAAATGGCTCTTATATGAGAAGTATCGACATGAAGCCCGACTCGCCATGCAAGGAGGGCTTTCCACTAGCCCATGGCACCTACAAGACACCTCTGGACGTCCATAGAACCCAACATGCAAGCCCAAGGTCGTGGCCCAATGCCTAAGGATTTCTAGAAGGTTTATCCGGAAGGAAAGATCAATTCGCGCAGTCCAGAAACAGCACTGCATTCCCACGCGGTTTACGAGTTCAAGACGTGCTCTAATGGGAATCCAATGTAAAGGAAAGTTGTAGATCTCGTCGAGAGCTTTCCGGAACACATATGGATTGTCCCGTTTGGATTCTGGAGCTAGGAGATACAGGCCCCGCAAGGAAACCTGCGCAGAGGAGACAGATATTTTGGCATCGCATATTTGGGAACCAAGACGGCCGAATCTGGAGATCCAATGAATACCAAAGTTGTAGATCTTTTCGAGAGCTACGAGATAGAGTCCAAGTTTGCCTCATTTGGACTCCGGACAAGGAAGTTATGGTTCATGGAAGGCGGAGCTGCGAAAAGGAAAATCAAGTCCGAATTGGAAACGACTCGTGCCGATCGGCACGACTTTGGTGCCGACCGGCACCGACCCAGAATTGCTTTCTTTCGCCTCCAAACGCCTCCCCACTGTATATATAACCCATGGGACGCCCTAGGGTTGGAGAGCCGCCGCCAGAGGGACAACACAGCTAGTAAGTTTAGAGCCACCGGGGCTTTGCCCCGTTCTTCATGTTCTCTAGTTGTTGATCAAGAACCATTGGTGCTAAAGAGGTGATCCATCAAGGTAGGCCTACTAGATGGTGATGTATCTTGCACTATGTATCATTGAAGTATGGTTGAATATGTAGATGAATGGTTTTGATTATTGATCGTCTGGATTTTATGGTCTCTATATGCATTTGTTCCTACGCTTAGTGACGACTAAGTACTAGATGTTATCTTAATTGTGGTGGCAAAAAGAAGTGACAAGATTCGTTCTCTCACTATCTCCATTGTGGTTAAGGTAGCATTGGGATCTTGTAATGCGCCATAATTGCACGTTGTCTCTGTACCTCCACAGCCGCTAATGCATACGCGATGATCCTTGAGATGAGGTGTAGAGTAGGAAGGGGCTACTGATTAAGGTGAACTGGTCGTGACAGGGCTCGTCGGAAAGGGGTCCTGACCTACCGATCTTCGGTTATCAATAATTGAGTAATTCCGTTTATGATGCTATTTGACTAAGCTTCTTGGTTACGATCTCAACTAGCAGACTTGGCTAACGTACCCCATGATTTAATCTGTTCCTCAGGCTGTTCAGACAACACCCGAACAATTTAGCTCCTGTGCCGATCGGCACACCCCTTGTGCCGACCGGCACATCCCCCGACTTTCACCTTTTTCATGCTCTCGTATATGCAATAAGTGCTTCATGCTAGGATTGATTTGTTAGACAAAATAGTAAACCCTAAACACGGTTCTCTTGCTGATCCTTGTGGATTCGATATAAACCTTGGAATACTCTAAGGGAAAAAGCTACAATGTACACCGTCCACTTGCGGTATATAAATGGGTGCGTATAAACGACCAACAAGCTTTTTCTGGCGCCGTTGCCGGGGATCGGCAACTCGAACCTAGGGCGATCTATCTAGTTTATCGAACTAATCCTTATCTTTTTATTGCATATACCCTGTTTTTCTTTGTTTGTGTGTCCATTGAAAACAGGTACAAAGCTAGGCACACAACCACATCTGGAGCACGACGATGTTGCTTGCTCCATAGCAGTAGGTGCTAACTTTGTTAGTGGCCCATCATCTGCTATGGAGCCCCTCTCCATGAAAAACTCGCTAGTGCCGATCGGCGCAACGCCCATGCCGATCGGCACCACACTGCTCAAGAGGAGGTACGCTCTTGTGTGTCAATAATTTTTTCTAACTAATGCTCTGCGAAGATTCGGCTTGTTTACAGCAATAGGTAATGGGAGAGAAGATTGAGGGCTATTTACCATGAAGATCGAGGATTTCAATTGATAACATTGAAGGCATGGTGTATACGTTCTTGATCATGAGTTGTTATTCTGTTTGCTGACTTCCTGGAGGTGTGCACGTCAGTACAGAGGATTGCAAGGCCTACAAATTTGATATTCTGAAAGAGCATCAAGTCTAGTTTCCAACGGTTCAAGTCTCGCATTATTTGGAGCTTCCTACAAGGATTTATGGCCAAAATACGAGACGCTGCGCAGGCTGTTTGGATATTTCGCGAGAGATGCAAACGATTGGAAGTTCGAGCCAAATGTGGAATTAAAGTCCAATATCCACGTGATCTATGGGTTTCCAACATTTAGAATACTTCCTTTTGATGATTGACACGAATTCAAGTCGTTCCAAACACGGAGTTTGAATATTTGGAAAGTTTGAATTCAATTCGGATTCATCGCGAGACAGCCTGACATACCTTCAGAAAAACGGCCATATCTCCCTCATACGGAGTCCGATGAGGACGCACGAGTACTCGTTGGAAAGATAATTTGATGCCCGACGCAATGGCACCAGTCCCAGCCTCTAATTCCTCCTGGTCGCAGCTTAGAAGCACAAACAAGTCGTCGGCTGGAACAAGATAAGGCAGATTTCTTCGGAATTCTTCTCCCGTCAACTTGGTGGATCAATGGGCAAGTTTTGAGAAGTTGCATCAACCCTACATCATCATACCTTACTGGTGCAACATTGATCAAGATTCACAAGTCATAGGACAAGCCGACACATGCTCCGATGCTGGAAAAGATGAAGTCGTCAAGATTCTCCGGAAGACGAAGCAAGAAGCTGGAATCATTGGTAATTCTGTAAGTTCTCCGATCTGATCAATATATGAAACTTTTATATCTGGATAGAGCTTCAAGTTTTCTTTTCAAAGCATCAAACGGTGCTGGATTTGGATGTTTCGACAAGGATTTATGAGCTAATTATTGGACGCTGCGCGAGCTGTCAGATTTTCAAACAGCACGCAGCCTTGGAGTAAAAAAATTCATAAGTCCTTCATACGGAATCCGTTTGAGATGTATGAGCACTCGTTGGAAAGATATTTTTGCTACCTACGTTATGGTACAGGTTTTAGAACCAGTTTCATTCTGTTGGTGACACGAAATTCAGAGAGAACAGGAGCTGCAGATTATTGATGACATGGTTAAGGAAAGAGATGAAGATGACGACAATGCAATTAGCTTGAGCGATTCTCCCATAAGCAAATGATCAGAAGTTGAACAAGATTGAAGATTCAAGAGCATTATATCATTTACACACATTGAGCAATATGCAACACAACAAAGACGGGCTATGAGTCAACCACGACGAAGTTTGCATAATACAAGCTGCATGGATATCATTGGGATCTTACACCAAGAACCATGGCTTCGCGACAATCAGGTATGTAAGAAGTCTAGCTATTCGACTATAACTAAAGCGCTTTTCGGGAGGCAACCCGTGTTTTTGAGTCTTTTGTGTGGATTGTTTAGTGCTGCTAGGAGGGCAACCTAGAATTTTTGCTTTGATGTGAGCTTTATCCAACTCAATTGGTTCACTTGTGTCTAATTTGTTCTAGTTTAACTTTTTCTTTTTAGATCACCATCATTATATGAGTATTTGCAAAAATCATTCACTGCATGCATAATTTGTGAGCACTTGCTCTGTTTTTGTATTTGCATAATTTTTCCGCCTGCATGCATTTAACCATCCGATTTCAGCCTACCTAAGCCTTCCACCACTCATTTTTCATCACATACCAGAGCCAAGACCCCATGTGCCGATCGGCACGACACCATTGCCGATCGGCACAAATGCCCAAATGCTTTTCTAAGCATTCCATCGATGCCGCCTAACATGTTTTTATTTATTTCACACTAGCCTCTGACTTTGCATGTTCATATTCGCTTCATCACTCATAATAGCTTGCTTTGAACTCTCCAATGAGCACTTAATTGGCTTTGTATACACTCTCTCTAGCAAATGTAGGTGTAAACGTGGTGTTTATACTTGTTTGTTGAACAACATTGGATAGTTAATTTGCATTGCTATGTTTTGCATCATTTGCATTGGTTGATTGCTACTCTTTTTCAATGCGCTATCTTTCTAATCCAGCGGAGTTTTGCAATGGCTAAGTCATGAACATGGTGTTTAGACTTTGGTTGTTAAAGAATTTCGTTTAGATTGCTAGCAATCTAGTTGTAAGCATGGTGCTTAGAGCTAGGTGTAAACATTGCTCTTGTGTTGCTTCCACGCCTCTAACTTTCGTTGCTAACTTCAAAACTTTTTTCTTCACTTTGATAGCATTGTTTCAAGACCAAATAATGAGTAGCTTATGTTTGTAGAATTGTGTGTGCACGCACATTCTTTCAGCATTTTTATGTGAGCATGGTGTTCAGACGAAAATGCTAATCAACATTGTTATGGTCTTGCTTGCTAACATTGTGATGGTTAACTTCATGCATCCACACTTGTGCACACACGTACACCCATTAGGGTTTTGTTTTATTTTCTGCTAGAATCAAATTGACACAAGGAACTTTGAAAGTTGTTGTTAGCTACTAGAAATTCTTCTACTCCCGACCATCACCTCGGGGTAGTATGTGTGCTTCAAATGTTTTGCAGGAATGAAAGAATCGATCTCACAATAAGGGAGTTGAAGGAATTGAGGAGAAACAGCCGCATGAACAAGAGGGAGCAATGGGACAGCAGCTACGAGGCAATGATCGAGTTGAAAATCTAAAAACGATGCCGCGGTGGAGTGTGCCGACCGGCACCACCCCTGTGCCGACCGGCACCATTGTGTGCCGATCGGCACGCCGCTTTTGCCCGTGCTGTCAGGCTTTCCTCATGCAATTCAGTAACATCTTAAGCATGGGGGAGGCATGCTCCGAACTTCAATTCACTAAAAGGCGGTAACATCTCTTTGCTCCTTCTCTTCTCTAATCCTATTCTCTTCTCATTCGCTGCTCTTGCCTTTTGCTATCAACTTGGGTTTTGCTTTCTTTTATAATGTGGTACCCTTCTCGTTTTGTTCATGCGAGAGGTTGTTTGTAATTCGCCACTTAGAATTTAGAATGGACAATGACATATCCCTAATAGCTACCTTAGGGTGACCAAATGTCATTACTCTATCTAGGGGAGCTGGCTTGTATCATCACCGTCTATGTGCTTGTGCTTTCACTCAAAATAATGCATGATTATGATGAGGAACTTTGCTAGAGATATGATGAAAGTTGCTATTGTTGTTGCAACTTGCATGTATGATTCGTTGCATATAATTGTCCCCCGCTGAATTTTAATGAATCTGAACTAAAGCACCAATTCTATGAACTCTATTTGCTTCAGTGGTGGTGTTTGTTGACAGATGATTTGATAGAGACTCCATATGATTAAATTGTTCTTCATGACAACATGCTTTGCTCTCTAAAAAGAAAACTCCAACATAGCTTGAGTCCTTACTAATTTTTGGAAAACTTTGATGTCTTGTGTCTCTAATCCTTGCAAATATTGCTCTCTTGCATTGATCATACCTACCAAAGCCAAATATGCTACACCTATATGATAAACCTGTAGATTGCAACATGTAATTTGGTGAGTTGGTTCAAGTTTGTGTTCTTTTGGTATGAGACTTAGAAGCTGTTGACGGCTCTTAGACCCAATATTTACCCGTCAACTAGCTGCGCTTTTTATAATGAAACAATCACCAAAGGTAGACTTAGGTCTTTAAACTAATGATTTCCACGAGTCTGGGTGAATTTGTGAGTGCAGCTGCAATTCATAGGAAAACGGGGAAAAGGAAGCATAAAAGGCCCAAGTTGGAAACACCAATTTTCCCCGGCATAAAGAATTATCCAAATAAAGCCCAACTCCCGATAAAAAGACTTCAAGTCCACCCATAGCAGGTGGATCAGAGGAGAAGGCAGCAAGGGAAGGCCACCTGAGAAAGCCCAGGCCCAGAGGGGCCAGCCACAGGTCGGCCGACCCCAAACCCTAGGTCGGCCGACCTGTGGTGGAGGCCCCCCTGGCCCATCTTGTTATGTCGGTTCGCCACCGCCTTCCAGAGGTCGGTTCCACCTGCAATCAATGCCACCGACCTAAGGAACCGCCTCAAGTTGCCGACCTTCTTGGGCTATAAATAAAGGGGTACCCCCCTCCTCCAAAGCAACATCACAAGACACAAGTCATTCCACTCCCATCCAGGCCAAGGGCCTCTTGTACAGTAGTAGAATAGAGGAGAGGGCAAGGATCAAGGAGAGGGATAGCTTCCTTTGGTTATTTCCTTATCTTGTACCCTTGGCGGATATTTATCTTATTAATAGTTCATCGTTCGTTCTTCGTTCGTTCGTCGTTCGTTCTTCGTTCTTCGTTCGTTCTTCGTTCGTTCGTCGTTCGTTCATCGTTCGTCGTTCGTTCTTAGTTCGTTCATCGTTCGTCGTTCGTTCGTCGCTCGTTCATAAGAACGATCGTTGTTCTTATTCGTAAGATTAGTATTCGTGGTGTTATTGATCTAGTGAGCTTTACATACTAGTCGTTATTCTTGTTATACTTGTTTACGGGATCATCGCTCCGCGAGGGGTGCTCTAGCCTTCCAGATTGGTACCAGGACCGGGGTTAGAGTAGTAATCGACGGCATAGGCGTGGTGCCTAGGCTAGAGGTTACCTTTGTTTGCAGCGTGCCCCACGGTTTGTAGAGGTAGGCGGCAGGTGGTGACAGCCCTCTCCGTCCCTTGTAATCCTCCACGTTCGGGTTCGTCGTAGAGCTACAGGCTGGCGTGACTTGGCAGACCAGGTCTATACCAGTGCCCGAAGTAAACGAGTAGAACTAGAGTGCGATCGTCCTGCGGGACAGCTAGATCTTTATTCATCCTCTCGATCCTATACTACTGCTATCCTTGTGTGTCCTTGGGTAAAACTAACCTTGCTGCAGATTATCACCGTTCCTTGGGGAAAACAAATACGATACCTTGGAATACTCCCGGGTGAAGTGCTACAACGGTATTCCGTGCGCTTGCGGATTTATTCGTGGTGTAAGAAATACCAACAAGCATTTCTGGCGCCGAACCGGGAATATTCACTCTAGGCCTAACCAGCCTAAGGTGGTGTTTTCTGTTTGGTGTAAGAAATACCAACAAGCATTTCTGGCGCCGTTGCCGGGGAACGGTTGCTTATTCTGTAGCGGACCAGGTTTGCCCTCGTAACTTATCTTTACAATTCCCGTTCAATCAAATTAAAAAAAAAAATATACACACATGGAGTCCTCACCTACAATCCAATCTTTTTCCACTCCACGGGGCGAGCTCTTAGAGCCACCATGTTCATCTCAACTTGTTGTTTCAACAAGCTATGAGCTCAGCCCCAGTTTTATTTCTTTGATCAAAGGACTTTCTTTCTCTGGTTTTAAACATGAAAATCCTTTTGAACACTTGCGAGAGTTTGAGCAATTGTGTGCATGCCGATTGATCAATGGCATGACACATGAAACTTTAAAGTGGAAATTGTTTTCCTTCTCTCTCAATGGGAAGGCGAAGCAATGGTACACTTACACCGCAAAGAGAGTGAACGGTGATTGGAAAGAATTGCGAGACAAATTTTGTCTAGCATTTTTTCCCGTATCTCGTATCACTGCTCTACGCGCGGAAATAATTAACTTTCGCCAAGAGGAGGAAGAAACCCTTAGTGCGGCATGGATACGGTTCTGTTCATTAACAGATTCCGGTCCAGAGTTATTGCTCCCAGAACCCGTTCTTTTGCAACATTTTTATTCAGGGTTGAGCAAAGACACCGCACTTTATCTCGACACGGCTGCCGGTGGTTCTTTTTCTCATAAGACCATAGCGGAAGCAAAAGATTTGCTAGAAAGAATTGTTGAAAATACACCTTTTTCCGCTGAAATACCCGAGGAGCCGGAGTCAAAAGATGAGGAACTCATTGTGGAAACACAACAAAAGGTGTCTACCTTGGTAGACCCAACATCTGAGTCCTCATCTGATTCACGAACAATGACAGAGGATGATGAACCTCTTGAGTTCCCGTTTGAGTTTGAGGAAGAAATTTTTGAAGATTTTGGAAACACCTCGAACTATTTGTTTGGAAAGAGACCGCCTGTTCCTTTGCCACCTCCCGAACCAATTGAAAAAGAATATCTTGTGGAAACTGTTCGGGAGCTTACTTCAATCATGAGCGATGAATGGTTGAGGGAGAATGAGCTATCCATGGATATCATTCGGCTCTGCCCCCCCTCAACCAACCTATGCTGCTCCATCAAAGGAACCAAGGTGGATACACTCTACAACCCCCTTGTTGGTGCCAATATCCTCTCCGATACATTTGCGTTGTCAATGTTTGGCAACCGACCATGGACATCAACAAACAAACTCCTCAAGCACCCATCAGGCCATATTCTTGAGAGTTTGGGGATTGTTAGAGATGTAACTCTCTATCATGAAGACCTTGAGGTTATCCTGGATTTCTACGTCTTCGAGGTCCCAGACTTCGACATAATGATAGGGCATCCCATAGAAAAATTCCTCATTGATGCCCCATCATTTGGAAACCTCAACTTCACCCTCGGAAAAGAGTCATTCTCCATTCCAATTACCACCTCACGAAACACTCTTTCCGATGAACCACTTGAGGAATATCAAGTGGAGGAGGTCATGGCCATTTTTCCTCACATGGACCCCGAGCTGGCTTTGGAAGAAGATGCACAAGACTTTATCTTAGAAGAAGCCGACTCGGAGGACACTTTTGAGCTACCACAAACCACACCACCGCCACGACCTCCCATTGATCTCAAAGCGCTACCTCCCGGTTTGCGCTATGCTTTCTTGCACGGAGATCCGCAAGCTCCCGTCATCATAAGTGACAAGCTTTCGGAAGAAGAAACCACCAAACTCATAGCCGTGCTTGAGAAACATCGCTCCGTTCTTGGCTACTCACTTGAAGACCTAAAAGGGATCAGCCCCGCTCTCTGTACCCATCGCATTCCCACAGATCCTGAAAGTACACCTTCAAGGGAACCTCAAAGGAGGCTGAATAATGCGATGAGAGAAGTTGTGAAGAAAGAGGTCTTGAAGCTATTACACGCCGGGATCATCTATCCTGTTCCTCACAGTGATTGGGTGAGCCCCGTACAAGTGGTACCCAAGAAAGGAGGTATGACGGTTGTTCATAATGATAAAAATGAACTTATTCCTCAACGAACCGTCACGGGGTGGCGAATGTGCATTGATTACCGAAAACTTAACAAGGCTACAAAGAAAGATCATTTTCCACTGCCCTTCATCGATGAGATGTTGGAACGGTTGGCAAATCATTCTTTCTTTTGTTTCCTTGATGGGTATTCGGGATATCATCAAATTCCCATCCACCCCGACGATCAAAGTAAGACAACTTTCACATGCCCGTATGGAACTTATGCTTATCGTCGCATGTCTTTTGGTTTGTGCAATGCACCTGCCTCGTTCCAACGTTGCATGATGTCTATTTTCTCTGATATGATCGAAGACATTATGGAAGTTTTCATGGATGACTTCTCTGTTTATGGAAAAACCTTCGATCATTGCTTAGAAAATTTAGACAAGGTCTTACAGAGATGTCGTGAGAAGGACCTGGTACTTAATTGGGAAAAGTGCCATTTCATGGTTCGAGAGGGCATAGTTCTTGGACACCTTGTGTCTGAGAGAGGCATAGAGGTGGACAAAGCAAAAATAGAAGTTATAGAAAAGCTTCCGCCTCCTGTGAATATCAAGGGTGTTCGTAGTTTTCTGGGTCATGCTGGTTTTTATCGTCGCTTCATAAAAGATTTCTCTCAAATTGCACGACCCCTTACGAACTTGCTTGCTAAAGATGCAACCTTTGATTTCAATGATGACTGCATGCATGCCTTTGCTACTCTTAAGAATGCACTCATCTCTGCTCCAATCATTCAACCCCCTGATTGGACACTTCCTTTTGAAATAATGTGTGATGCTAGTGATTATGCTGTGGGGGCAGTTCTTGGTCAAATGAAAGACAAAAAGCATCATGCAATTTCTTATGCTAGCAAAACTTTGACTGGAGCTCAGTTGAATTATACTACCACTGAAAAAGAGCTCCTTGCCGTTGTTTTTGCTTTTGACAAGTTTAGATCTTACTTAGCTGGAGCAAAAGTTATCGTTTACACTGATCATGCTGCTTTGAGATATCTGCTTGCTAAGAAAGATGCTAAACCTCGTCTCATAAGATGGATCCTTCTGCTCCAAGAGTTTGATCTTGAAATTAAAGATAAGAAAGGAGTAGAAAATTCTGTAGCAGATCATTTGTCGCGTATGCAGTTCACTAACTTGCAGGAATTACCCATAAATGACTTCCTACGCGACGACATGCTGCTGAAAGTGACGGATTCGCACCCTTGGTACGCCGACATCGTGAACTTCATCGCCACAGGATACGTACCACCAGGGGCGGACAAGAGAAGATTGATTTATGAAAGTCGCCGTCACTTATGGAATGAACCATACCTTTACCGTGTCTGCGCCGATGGACTGCTTAGGCGATGTGTGCCCACTCCCGAGAGCACACAAATCATTGAAAAATGCCATGCAGCCCCATACGGTGGACACTATGGTGCCTTCCGTACCCAAGCAAAGATCTGGCAAAGTGGATTCTTCTGGCCAACCATGTATGAAGATACAAAAGAATTCATTAGAAGATGTCCACAATGCCAGAGATTTGGAGGCATCACAGCACGAGATGCAATGCCCCTCACATACAACCTTCAAGTCGAACTCTTCGACGTATGGGGCATTGACTTCATGGGACCATTCGTGAAGTCCCAAGATTGTGAGTACATATTGGTGGCAGTGGATTACGTATCCAAATGGGTAGAAGCTATGCCATGCCGAGCTGCCGACTCCAAACACGCTCGCCGGATGTTCCATGAGTTCATCTTTCCAAGGTTTGGAACTCCGAGAATGGTGATAAGCGATGGAGGGTCTCACTTCATTGATAAGACCTTCCGTAGCTTTCTAAGAGAACTTGGAGCAAAGCACAACATTGCCACTCCATACCATCCTCAAACAAATGGGCAGGCCGAAACATCCAACAAACAGATCAAGCGGATCCTGCAGAAAACAGTCTTGGAAATGGGGAAGGGATGGAAGAACAAGCTACCCGATGCACTATGGGCATATAGAACAGCCTACAAGACACCCATAGGCATGTCACCATACCAACTCGTCTATGGAAAAACGTGCCATTTGCCAGTCGAGTTGGAACATAAAGCATATTGGGCCATGAGGACTTGGAACATGGATATGAAAGGAGCTGGGTGGAGAAGAAAAATGGAGATAGCTGAGTTGGAAGAATGGAGAGACAAGGCATACCACAACTCAGCCATCTACAAGGAGCGTACGAAGCGCTGGCATGACCGGCGAATAAAGATAAAAGAGTTCAAAGTTGGAGATAAGGTATTGCTCTTCAATTCAAGGGTAAAGCTCTTCGGGCACGGAAAATTGAGAAGTAAATGGAACGGACCATACACCATCATCGACACGTCGACTCATGGAGCAATCACACTCCAAGACGACGGAGGTAATGTATTCAAGGTAAATGGTCAGCGCCTTAAGATTTATCTTGAGCCCGAAGAAAATAAAGATTTCGATGTCATGCACTTAATTGATTTGAATATCTTTTCGTGACCTCTGCATCGAAATATCCTTCTATACCCTGTATATCCCGAAGATACCTTTCCCAGCAAAGCTCCACGAAAAACAGAAAGGCCAGAGCCTGCCAAGGCAGGTCGGCCGACCTGGCTACCAGGGTCGGCCGACCCCCTCTGGCCACCGCTGCCTCCCAACCTTTGCTCATTTTTGCCAACCAAGAATTCCTTATCGAGCCCAGCTATGCTTTGGAAATAAATCCTTCGTTTCTTCACCGTGGAGAGGGGAAACCACTATAAATACAACCCTTTGCGCCCCCTCTTCATTCATCTCTCCCAAGCTCCACTCCTCGAACCAAAGCCTTCACCTCAGCCATGAGCAACCTTTACAACCCTTCCTACTTCCTCAACATGGAAGAAATCGATGAACCTTCGTCCAAACGCACGAAGAAGGAAGGAACCTGTAACATCCCGGCCCCCTAGGCCATCGTTTTTAAGAAAACTAATCACTCATTAACATAAGCAACAACAATTAAATATAACATAGAGGAAATTTTCCTGAATAAAATAATAACTCGATCTATTTTGGTGTTAATAAATATTTTGTTATGGTTTCAATTTGAGATGTTCTTATTCAAGGTTGAAATATTCGGAGTTGGTTTTCAAGTTGGAATTTCATATTTGAATGATTTCTGGGGATTTTGAATTTATGCATGCATGTTAATCCATGTAGCACGACAACTTCTTAGATTTTTCGTGGGAAATTGGTTTAAACCAAAAATTCCCCAAAATTCACCATAGGTCTTAATCACGAAAACCTAATTTCTGTGAATTTTTCAGAATTTCTAGAGCATGTTTGCTTTGGGAGAAAAATAGTAGAAACTCTCTGCTGTTGTAGAAATAGAAAACTTCTTAATTCTTCATGGGCTTTATCCTGGGCTCGGCCCATTTAGAAAATAAAGGAAATAGAAAAGAGAAAGAAGACCTTACCTCATTCCGGCCCAAACCGACGCAGCCCATCTCAGCCCATCTCACGAAACCGCCGGAGCCGCGCGTCGTCTTCCTCCTCCCCCACTCGTCAACGCCGCCGCGCCGACCGGCCATCGCCGAGATGCCACCGCGACACCGCCTGTGCTGCTGCTGTGGAGACCTCGAGAGAAGTGGCGCGTGCCGTCCTCATCCGCACCACCTCGCGCCTTCCGGAGCCCTCTCCCTTCTCTATTTCTTTCTTCTCTCTTCTCTTCACTGACAGGTGAGTCCGCCCAACAAAAATCGGCGAGAAACCGCCTCTTCGCCCTATAAAACCCTCAACCAAGCCCTCAAATGGCTTCCTATTGCCATTACGTTCCTCTGGAGCTTAACCATGTTTGCAATCGTTGCGACAATTTGACGAATTTCCATTTTCCCCAATTCGGCCGCCGCCGCCATTGCTGGCAATTGAAGCTTCTCCGGTGAGGATTTCATCAACTTCTTGTTCTTTTAGCACCCTTAAGCGATACTGATCCTCTTCCCCTTGATCTTGTTCCAAGATTTTGGGCGGAGACCTCTTGTCGTCGTTACCTCCTCTGTTTCGCCGCCGCCCTCCGCCAAGCTGCCAGCTCCGGCCATCTCCATCCTCGCCAATGGGTCGGTGAGCTCCCTAGTGCCCCGTAGAAGCTTCAGCATAGCACAAACTCGACGATTTCCTGCTCTTACGTGCTGAACCTTGTTGTTCTGCCGCCGCGAACCCTAGGTCGTCGCCGCGCCACCGCTACAGGGCCTCACCGCCGGCGAGGCGACCACCGGAGGATAGCTCTTGACCCCGCGCGTCGATTGGTGCATGACATTGACGTCGCCTGGCCGTGGTTCGCCGCCGGCGAGCCTTCCTCTGCCGCCAGTCACTGTGCGCGCGATGCTTTATTTTGATTTAATCTTAAGCCGCCATGTGTCTTCGTCTGACTGGCCAGAAAAAGAATAAACCGTTTTTAGCTCGAAATAGATAGAGAATTAGTAGGGAAAAATTAGGAACAATTTCTAAAATATTTCCTTATGTTTTTAGGCTCCTTTTTATGTAAAAACATGATATATGTGTTAAGGAAAAATTCATAGAAGAAAATAATTTAGCTTTATGCTTTGTTTCAAAATAAGTACTTAGGGAATTTGTATATAGGAACTAATTAAGATTAGGGTACTTTTTAAACTTTTCAGAACCCAAAGATCACTTTAGCAATATGGCTAGTCATAGGAATAATTTAAAGAAATAAATGGTAGAGTTGCCATGTTTCTTGAAAAATGACATGTATCTTTATAGAAATTTAATTATTAATTATCTAATAAATGTGCATGCAATCACTGTAGATAGAATACTTAGTCCTTCCACTCTAAAAGCCCCTGTTGGTACTGTTTTGCAAGACATAGGAATGTTACACTTTATTTACTTGAATAAGAGATACTAAGTTAATTAACCTAAGTAAATGAACATATTACTTATGCATGTGCATATAGGGCTTATTTACATCCCATGTTCATGGATATATGTTGCACATCATAGGCATACATGTAGCCTTACATAAGTAATTTAATAAAGAATGATGAAACAATAGTAATTATATCTAGTTAAAAAAAATATACAACATATATGTTTTCCATGCACTCTTGCTTTACTTAAAAGTCACATATGCATATGGCACCATATTCATAATATCTAAATCATGTAAATAATTTAGTTTAAAAAGAACATATCTTTAATTATGTCATATGTATGCATAGAGGCATATAAATACTTATAAAAGATAAGATATTAATACATAAGAATGTTCCCATATGCATTAGAAGCATGCAACTTCATTTTACATGTAAATCATTTTAGGAATAATTGCTACGTAAATTTAGTTTATTTATTTATGTTTGTTTGAACAATGCCATGTTTAATAGTAGAAATAATTATGGATTTAATATAATAGATATGCACGCAATCACCATCAATAAAATATATGCATCTCACCATGTTTCCTTTAGGAATTTAATAAATAAATATTTACCCATACCATCATGTTAACCTTGCCTTAATTAATTTAAATACCACACATACATGCTTTCTTTTAAGAGAAAATAGGTCATAAATAATTTGTCTAGGTGAATATGGCCTATATAAGGCCAGGAATTTATCTTATGACAAATGATCACGGAAAAGTAAATGGAATCACGTAAACCTAGGTTGACCTCTTTTCTACTGATAGAACTCGATAGCGTGTAGTCCATTCGTACGAACCGAATACATATTTATTTTCGTGAAACACTCCATGATCATGCTCTTTGGTTTTTATTCGAAATATTTGTATTTATTATTGTAGATTTTATTGGATCTTCTTGGATGACTTTATTTGGATCTCTCGGAGTTTATCGGTCGCGAATGATGCACACGTGAGTGAATCGTCGAAGGACTACATCGCGGGAAGATCGACACTTGAAGATCGTCGTATGAATTATGTATATAAAGGTGCGAGGCAAGCACACCCCCTTGATCATTTTGATCCTATGTTTGCAAATGCATTTAAGTGCTTAATATGTAGGATTAATTTGTGCATAATTTATATCTATATATCTAAAAATGCTCATTTGGGAAATGGTAGATACTACCTATTTGATTTTGTCCCCTTTTTGTTGAACTATATCATAGGTTGGGTTATCATAATGGTCATACGCTCTAAGCTTCATGATATAGTTAATTACTAATTAAGCTTGCTAAAATGAAAGGCTATATTTTGTATAAATGTAAGTACATGTATAATCATTAAATTTACGGATTATGTTGATGGGAAATTATGGTTGATGATATATGATGATAATTTAGATGTTGACGGGTTTTGATATGATAATGTTAAACTGGATTAATGATTGTTTGATAATGATGATTTTGGAGACCCGTCGCATCGCATAAGGACCGGTACATTTGTAACTTGATTTAAGGAAACATCGTGCGACCATGGATGCTGGTATGGGACGGCCATGGCTAAGTAATTAGTTGAATGTTGCCTTGCCTTCTAGAAGTAGAGAATGTGCGGATAATTCCCGATTTTGATGGGGTTATTCGAAGGGGCTCCCATTACTATAACGTGTGGGATCAAAGTTTGCTGACACAATGAATTGTACCTTCTTAATTCCTGCCTAACTATCCATGTTTGAAGGAGGGGAAAATTGTACCTCTGGGATGTTAGTTGGTAGGTACGGAGGGATTGTTTACAATTTAGGGAAGGCAAGGTTAACAAACGGCTAATGAAAACGTCATGCGTGATACCGATGTGCACACTTCGTGAGTGCACGGTGCTTGCAACACCACAGACGGTCACTCACTGTCCATGGGTACAGCGTACAAACTCTGCAGAGTCATAATCCATTCGAATGGCCGTGCTTGCGGTCTCAAGCTCCTTAATGATAGGTCTTTGTTTAGAGAATGGTTGGGATTAAAATTGATCATAATGGTTATTGATATATGAATTGGTATAGATAATGATTTTGTAGGAACTTGACATGGAAGTCAAGTATGTCACTTTATTTATATGATATTTACTTGTACTTACCTTTATGCAATTTATATTCAAGCAATTCAATTTAGTAATTATTTCAGTAATCAAGTCTAGATTATCATATGCTCATTTATGCAAACTTAACCATATTATGCCTTCTTTCATTTGGCCTTGCATATAATTATGATTTTGCTATTATTCACCCGCATTGCTTGCCTCCGATAACTTGGTTTCAGAGATGACGAGGATCTCGGTGAGGAACGATGCCGTTCTTTCTAGGAGTTCAACTTCCAGTCAATTGCCTGTGGGATGAACACAGGGCACACGCTGGATGTTTGGAATCCTTTTACCGCTGCGAATATTTTGTTGGCCGATGAGCCAATGTTTTGTAAGTTTGAAATAAATATATTAGTTGAATTTTGATATAGCTGAGATTCCACTGTAATTACCGTGTGTACTTGTCGTTGATCCTGGGGCAAGTACGTAAACACGGGGTTTCGGGTGTTTTAATTACCCGGGACGCCGCAGTTGGTATCAGAGCTATATTGACTGCAGGTTGACCCTAGATAGATCGGTCGTTAGATTAGATTAGTAAATTGAAGTTGTATTTTCAAAATTTTCAAATATATTTAGGAAAATATAAGGATTTTGCTCTATCTTTCCTAAATCCTAGTCTCTTTTCTCATCTATATTTTCAGTTGATTTCAAGAAATTATTCATCATCTCTTATCACTTTCCTAGTTACGAAGAAAGAGAAGAAGAAAAATGTTGTTTTTTTCCCTCAACTTGATCCTAAATAATTTCTCTGGTATCTCATCTTGACATTGATTATATTTTCTTCCTAATCTTATTTCTTCTATATCTATCGTGAGACAAGGAAGAAGATGTAGTAAGAAGACGATGGTAAAATTTGGATCTCTTCTCTTATTCTTCTTAAAATTTATTAGGAGGTATAGATATATAGGCCGTAAAAGAAAATATTAAGGTAGAAGATATGGCATTTTAAAAGAGTTATGCCATAAAGACCTATGGACATAATCATTAACAAGAAAACTGTTTTCAAAAATCTCGGAGGTTCCATTTGCATTTGATTTACTCGTTCTTCTTGACTTGGTATTCATATGTGATTTTGGAGTTTCCTTTTCTAAGCATAAAATATATATTAAGATAAATATTTTAAATTTTGTTAACTTTCCTTTAGGATAACATCCTACTAATTTTGACTATAACATACGTTCACTCTAACATCTCGTACTACCCTAATTGCATACCTTTCACTTACTTAATTTATTGAACTCTTCTTTGATTCATTTCCATGCATGACACCCATTCCGGGATAAAGACCATATTATATTCTTTGTTAACTCCATAACAATTTAATCCAAGTTTCCATACTCATTTTAGCATCGATCTTGCATGCCAAATATTTTTTTTTCCTTGGTACTTATATTGATATCCCACTTATGTTGTCATCATTCTTTATAGGTTCTTTTGATTTCAAAAAGGTTCCGTGATCTCACATGTTTCCTTCTTTCATAGTTTGGCATACCTTGCCTCTTTGATTCATGTAGACTTAGTTTAACATATGGCATAAACAGTGCACAATTATCATATCTTATCTCTTTCATTCAAAAATAATTTATTTTTCTCTTTCCATTTTATGCGAGATCATTAAAAATTTGATTTCCATCATTTTTCATCCCAGATGGAAATACTCCTATTGCCAGTTGAACCTTGTATCACGTTTTGCATAGCGTGATGATTTTATTCAATTAATCCCCTTTGAAAATGTACTAGTGTGAAGAATTTTCGTCAATATCTTGCCAAAACCCGTTTTACTATTCCTTGATAAATCAATAATCGTATTTCATTATTCAAAAGAAGGATAAAATTAATTTCTATAACCATGATATCTTGTTTTTAAACTCTTCGACTTTTATCATGGTTGCTCTTTTGCACCTCTCCGCCATATGAAACTTCCATGAATTATCTTTTGTTTCTGAGTCAATAAATTTTTCTTTTACTCATAAAATATTTGTGCATTCTATCCATTTTAAAACTTGAATATCTTCACTTTCATATAAATGCCCATGATCATATTGTTTCGCATTCACGAAAGTTTTGCCACTAATCGAATCATCTTTCCATATGAATCATGTTAACCATGATCTTTTATTTAATCATTGTTGTTGAATTCTATGACCTATCATCTATGAGAACATTTACTCACTTGACTACCAATCAATTTTATAATCCTTGATCCATGAGGAAAAATCTCAAGATCTTAATTCTTATCTATCCTACTAACTATCGATTTTCTAGTAGCAATTTGCATAAAAATTCGGAAATCATGCTTACTTTAAGATCTTAGTTTTGCTAACTAATGATCATTTGTAAGGTAGGTCTAATTGCTACTCTAAGCCTCCTTGCTTTATTTTTTTTGAATAAACATACCCTATTGTCATCTTCTATTAAAAAGAAAAAGGGAAATGAGAATATCATATCCTCTCATTTCTTAACTTTCCTATCTTGTTCACCATTTGGTAAAAAAATTGAAGGTATGACCATCTTCGAATACCTTCTTAAAGCATTTCAATGTTGTCTTTATATGCCTAATTGTTTTGTCTAACTATTTTACCTTGTAATACTATTCCCTTATTTTATTGACTCGATGTCCATCGATTTGATACCCATTAATAACCTTGAATTGAGAACAATATTTTCCTTGAATTGTTCAACCAAGAGATCACTTGATTTATACTGATGTACTTTCCAGAATCAATCTTGATTTTTATATACTTCAATGAAAACCTTAATTTCCATGATTCACGAAACATAGAAACCTATTGTTCTATGTTAATCTGATTTAGAAATTTCTTTGATCTGGTATATTCTAAGGTAACCATCTTGAAAACCTTGGAATAATTCCCTATATTATTCATGAATAAACCTTGTTGTCATGAATTATTCGTTATCCTTACTTGAATGTCAAGTTACTTTACCATTCATGGCTAAATCATTGATCACATTTTAGTAATTGTTGTAATCGCATCATTAGGCATGTTCATGTTGACCTGTACCAACTTGACCTCAACTTTAAACCTTTCATCACGGCATTAAGTCCCTATTGACTCAATCTCTAAAATCAATTTTGATTTAATCCTAAGATACTTATCTTGAAGACCTTGGAATTGGCTTCTAAACCATCCTTGATATTTTCACTCGGTAATCTTGTTCGCATGGATTGGTTGCCGTTTCCTTGAATGTCAGATGTTATAGTCATTCTCATTCCTTAACTTTCCTAACATTCAAATTAAATCATGACCAATCCTATTGATTTTACTTTATCCCTGCAAACTCACTCGTTTATTCGATATCGATCCATAGGATCACTAGCTCCTCATTATATCATGACTTCCCTTTTTCCTCGATGGATTAATTTATTAAAACCTTTCCTACGATTTGAAAACCTCATGTTTTCCTAAACATAAGGAATTTTCCTTTATTTATTGGGACTAGTGGCATTCAAGATTGTTCCATAACCAATCGTCTTGGTTTTGTTTTCCCCTTTATGAATTCATTTGCTTACATGATCCTAAAACTCCATTGAATTACTAGCCTACCACTCTTGACTCCATTCTTCAATAGATTATTTCGTCAAAAAAAAAATATTTCTTGTGATTTTGAAAATATCATAGTATCTTTGGTATAAGCATCCACTTAAATATTTCTCTTACTCCCGAACCTATTTCTGAAAGCCTTTATGCATTATAAAATAAAATTTCTTCTTTGATCATATAGGTGCTTACTAACTTTCGATAAAAGTTAAATTGGAAAAAAAAAATGTGATGCTAACACTCATGGTGAGATAACCCCAAAGATGAGGAACGCTAATATGTGATTCGGGGTTTTCACTTAACATCGCCATAGAAGATCAAGTATTTTCTCAAAATAGAGGAAAGAGACGTCGTGAAGATACCTCCAGGAGAAGAAAGTAGCAACTACATCAAAGAGGAAGCAAGGAGAATAAAAGAAGATGACTCATTGCTACAAAAATCTCGAAGATGAAGGAACTAACTTTATATGTTGTGCATTGCATTTCAAATGTTTTATGAATGATAGGTTAAAACTTATTTAAGGGGGGTAGGACGTAAGATATATCTAACTCTATTAATATTTTGATCATACGAATACTAACCTCTTTTATGAGCCGAAGAAAATCTTTTGTAAATTTTTACTAACAAATGTTAACAAAACCCCGAAGATTTCTTTTAAAAGAATTCCTCTTCCTCAAGATACCAATATTCATCACGCATGAAGGACATATATACTACATCAGAGAACAACCTCAAGGAATCTACCATATCGAAGAAGAAGTAAGAGGAATACGTGAAGATTGTTCCCTACGCATGGCATGCCAAAGACAAAGAACTAATAATATCATGACAATTTATTTCAAAATCATCCTCCACTAACTACAATGAAATAGAGATACGACATATGAAGAATTTTCAAGAAAGTGACTATGTCAAAGAGGGAAGCAAAACAAGAGCATGAAGATCATCCTCACATATGGCGTATCGAAGATCGAAGAACATTTCAACACCTTGGAACTAACCTTCGTAAACATCCACACTAACACTTTGCGGAATCTCGGGGACGAGATTCTTTTTAAGGGGGGTAGACTGTAACATCCCGGCCCCCTAGGCCATCGTTTTTAAGAAAACTAATCACTCATTAACATAAGCAACAACAATTAAATATAACATAGAGGAAATTTTCCTGAATAAAATAATAACTCGATCTATTTTGGTGTTAATAAATATTTTGTTATGGTTTCAATTTGAGATGTTCTTATTCAAGGTTGAAATATTCGGAGTTGGTTTTCAAGTTGGAATTTCATATTTGAATGATTTCTGGGGATTTTGAATTTATGCATGCATGTTAATCCATGTAGCACGACAACTTCTTAGATTTTTCGTGGGAAATTGGTTAAACCAAAAATTCCCCAAAATTCACCATAGGTCTTAATCACGAAAACCTAATTTCTGTGAATTTTTCAGAATTTCTAGAGCATGTTTGCTTTGGGAGAAAAATAGTAGAAACTCTCTGCTGTTGTAGAAATAGAAAACTTCTTAATTCTTCATGGGCTTTATCCTGGGCTCGGCCCATTTAGAAAATAAAAGAAATAGAAAAGAGAAAGAAGACCTTACCTCATTCCGGCCCAAACCGACGCAGCCCATCTCAGCCCATCTCACGAAACCGCCTGAGCCGCGCGTCGTCTTCCTCCTCCCCCACTCGTCAACGCCGCCGCGCCGACCGGCCATCGCCGAGATGCCACCGCGACACCGCCTGTGCTGCTGCTGTGGAGACCTCGAGAGAAGTGACGCGTGCCGTCCTCATCCGCACCACCTCGCGCCTTCCGGAGCCCTCTCCCTTCTCTATTTCTTTCTTCTCTCTTCTCTTCACTGACAGGTGAGTCCGCCCAACAAAAATCGGCGAGAAACCGCCTCTTCGCCCTATAAAACCCTCAACCAAGCCCTCAAATGGCTTCCTATTGCCATTACGTTCCTCTGGAGCTTAACCATGTTTGCAATCGTTGCGACAATTTGACGAATTTCCATTTTCCCCCAATTCGGCCGCCGCCGCCATTGCTGGCAATTGAAGCTTCTCCGGTGAGGATTTCATCAACTTCTTGTTCTTTTAGCACCCTTAAGCGATACTGATCCTCTTCCCCTTGATCTTGTTCCAAGATTTTGGGCGGAGACCTCTTGTCGTCGTTACCTCCTCTGTTTCGCCGCCGCCCTCCGCCAAGCTGCCAGCTCCGGCCATCTCCATCCTCGCCAATGGGTCGGTGAGCTCCCTAGTGCCCCGTAGAAGCTTCAGCATAGCACAAACTCGACGATTTCCTGCTCTTACGTGCTGAACCTTGTTGTTCTGCCGCCGCGAACCCTAGGTCGTCGCCGCGCCACCGCTACAGGGCCTCACCGCCGGCGAGGCGACCACCGGAGGATAGCTCTTGACCCCGCGCGTCGATTGGTGCATGACGTTGACGTCGCCTGGCCGTGGTTCGCCGCCGGCGAGCCTTCCTCTGCCGCCAGTCACTGTGCGCGCGATGCTTTATTTTGATTTAATCTTAAGCCGCCATGTGTCTTCGTCTGATTGGCCAGAAAAAGAATAAACCGTTTTTAGCTCGAAATAGATAGAGAATTAGTAGGGAAAAATTAGGAACAATTTCTAAAATATTTCCTTATGTTTTTAGGCTCCTTTTTATGTAAAAACATGATATATGTGTTAAGGAAAAATTCATAGAAGAAAATAATTTAGCTTTATGCTTTGTTTCAAAATAAGTACTTAGGGAATTTGTATATAGGAACTAATTAAGATTAGGGTACTTTTTAAACTTTTCAGAACCCAAAGATCACTTTAGCAATATGGCTAGTCATAGGAATAATTTAAAGAAAATAAATGGTAGAGTTGCCATGTTTCTTGAAAAATGACATGTATCTTTATAGAAATTTAATTATTAATTATCTAATAAATGTGCATGCAATCACTGTAGATAGAATACTTAGTCCTTCCACTCTAAAAGCCCCTGTTGGTACTGTTTTGCAAGACATAGGAATGTTACACTTTATTTACTTGAATAAGAGATACTAAGTTAATTAACCTAAGTAAATGAACATATTACTTATGCATGTGCATATAGGGCTTATTTACATCCCATGTTCATGGATATATGTTGCACATCATAGGCATACATGTAGCCTTACATAAGTAATTTAATAAAGAATGATGAAACAATAGTAATTATATCTAGTTAAAAAAAATATACAACATATATGTTTTCCATGCACTCTTGCTTTACTTAAAAGTCACATATGCATATGGCACCATATTCATAATATCTAAATCATGTAAATAATTTAGTTTAAAAAGAACATATCTTTAATTATGTCATATATATGCATAGAGGCATATAAATACTTATAAAAGATAAGATATTAATACATAAGAATGTTCCCATATGCATTAGAAGCATGCAACTTCATTTTACATGTAAATCATTTTAGGAATAATTGCTACGTAAATTTAGTTTATTTATTTATGTTTGTTTGAACAATGCCATGTTTAATAGTAGAAATAATTATGGATTTAATATAATAGATATGCACGCAATCACCATCAATAAAATATATGCATCTCACCATGTTTCCTTTAGGAATTTAATAAATAAATATTTACCCATACCATCATGTTAACCTTGCCTTAATTAATTTAAATACCACACATACATGCTTTCTTTTAAGAGAAAATAGGTCATAAATAATTTGTCTAGGTGAATATGGCCTATATAAGGCCAGGAATTTATCTTATGACAAATGATCACGGAAAAGTAAATGGAATCACGTAAACCTAGGTTGACCTCTTTTCTACTGATAGAACTCGATAGCGTGTAGTCCATTCGTACGAACCGAATACATATTTATTTTCGTGAAACACTCCATGATCATGCTCTTTGGTTTTTATTCGAAATATTTGTATTTATTATTGTAGATTTTATTGGATCTTCTTGGATGACTTTATTTGGATCTCTCGGAGTTTATCGGTCGCGAATGATGCACACGTGAGTGAATCGTCGAAGGACTACATCGCGGGAAGATCGACACTTGAAGATCGTCATATGAATTATGTATATAAAGGTGCGAGGCAAGCACACCCCCTTGATCATTTTGATCCTATGTTTGCAAATGCATTTAAGTGCTTAATATGTAGGATTAATTTGTGCATAATTTATATCATTAAAAATGCTCATTTGGGAAATGGTAGATACTACCTATTTGATTTTGTCCCCTTTTTGTTGAACTATATCATAGGTTGGGTTATCATAATGGTCATACGCTCTAAGCTTCATAATATAGTTAATTACTAATTAAGCTTGCTAAAATGAAAGGCTATATTTTGTATAAATGTAAGTACATGTATAATCATTAAATTTACGGATTATATTGATGGGAAATTATGGTTGATGATATATGATGATAATTTAGATGTTGACGGGTTTTGATATGATAATGTTAAACTGGATTAATGATTGTTTGATAATGATGATTTTGGAGACCCGTCGCATCGCATAAGGACCGGTACATTTGTAACTTGATTTAAGGAAACATCGTGCGACCATGGATGCTGGTATGGGACGGCCATGGCTAAGTAATTAGTTGAATATTGCCTTGCCTTCTAGAAGTAGAGAATGTGCGGATAATTCCCGATTTTGATGGGGTTATTCGAAGGGGCTCCCATTACTATAACGTGTGGGATCAAAGTTTGCTGACACAATGAATTGTACCTTCTTAATTCCTGCCTAACTATCCATGTTTGAAGGAGGGGAAAATTGTACCTCTGGGATGTTAGTTGGTAGGTACGGAGGGATTGTTTACAATTTAGGGAAGGCAAGGTTAACAAACGGCTAATGAAAACGTCATGCGTGATACCGATGTGCACACTTCGTGAGTGCACGGTGCTTGCAACACCACAAACGGTCACTCACTGTCCATGGGTACAGCGTACAAACTCTGCAGAGTCATAATCCATTCGAATGGCCGTGCTTGCGGTCTCAAGCTCCTTAATGATAGGTCTTTGTTTAGAGAATGGTTGGGATTAAAATTGATCATAATGGTTATTGATATATGAATTGGTATAGATAATGATTTTGTAGGAACTTGACATGGAAGTCAAGTATGTCACTTTATTTATATGATATTTACTTGTACTTACCTTTATGCAATTTATATTCAAGCAATTCAATTTAGTAATTATTTCAGTAATCAAGTCTGGATTATCATATGCTCATTTATGCAAACTTAACCATATTATGCCTTCTTTCATTTGGCCTTGCATATAATTATGATTTTGCTATTATTCACCCGCATTGCTTGCCTCCGATAACTTGGTTTCAGAGATGACGAGGATCTCGGTGAGGAACGATGCCGTTCTTTCTAGGAGTTCAACTTCCAGTCAATTGCCTGTGGGATGAACACAGGATGCACACGCTGGATGTTTGGAATCCTTTTACCGCTGCGAATATTTTGTCGGCCGATGAGCCAATGTTTTGTAAGTTTGAAATAAATATATTAGTTGAATTTTGATATAGCTGAGATTCCACTGTAATTACCGTGTGTACTTGTCGTTGATCCTGGGGCAAGTACGTAAACACGGGGTTTCGGGTGTTTTAATTACCCGGGACGCCGCAGAACCTTATCTTGGCTCTCCGAGGAAGAGCATGTGAACAAGTACGCCAAGGCTCTTGACTTGGCTTGCGAAAAAATCATAGATCTAGAGCTTCACATCGCCACGGTGAAGATGGAAAGAGATGAAGCCAGGCACCTCTCAATTTGCCTCACTGATGGAGGGGCAGATTGCTGCAGGGCCTTGAAGGCGATAGAAGATGCGAAGGAAAAACTTAGAAATAAGAAAGAATAAATAGAATAAGAATAGGCGCATTCGTTTCCTCTTATCAATTATTTCCCTTCAAAATTGTAATGCGCCTGCGAGTTCAGTTTATAATTCAATCAATGATAGTGCTCCCCGGGCTTGCATACCGGTAGAGCAATATTTATGTTTCCATATCTTTGTCGTTTTTGAAGGAAACAGGCAAAAAGGCAAGTGTGGGGGGGGGGGGAACATCACCATATCTGGAACAATCACGACCAAATCATCCAGAATCATACGAGGCAACTCAGGAACGTCCATCACGCAAAAATACGGCACAAGTGGGGCCCAGGCCAGGTCGGCCGACCCCACCAGGAGGGTCGCGCGACCCCTGGTGGTCCCCACCAGGCTCCAGCCTCCTCCTGCCTCCTGAGTTTGCACCACACTTCCACTTTTTGCCTGCTATACTGTCAAGTTCATTCTGATAATCTGAAAATTAAATAAAACTTGACGCACTAATCTTTTTGGGAAAGTCTTAATCGATTTATCTTTTGCCCAACACTCTACCTCTCACATTCATGGACTTGCACACTTGTTATTTCTCGCTTCATCACTGAATGCTTGTGAACAACTTATCACTAGGAACCCATGTTTTTTCTAGATAATTGGCATGTGAGATATGGTTTGTCGAAATGATCTTTGCTTAACCCTCAAGTCCTTGGGAATTTATCTTTACGAAAATCAAAATTCCATAGTATGATGCTCCTCACTTGATTTATATTTTCCTACCAAGGCCAAGAACTCTACATGAATACTTTGATAGCCTATAAGCTGCTAGTTGTCGATTTGAGCTTTGTCAAATTCTTGGACCCTAGTGAGAAGCTTGTCATACTCTTTTGATCAAGATCACGTACACTCCACCTCACATGCTATACTTCTACACTGGAAGTTGAGCAACATTCCATCATCCATCCACCAAATAAATACTCCAAAAATCTTTGTTACCTTTCTCTCTCAAAAATATCATTGGAGACATGGCTATGCAAAAAGAAAAAAAAAGAATAATCCCTGCTCATACAAAAGCAGAGCATGATGGGAAAAAAATAAAGAAAAAGAAAGAAAAAGTATGATAGCCATGTCCTCCTCAGAAAGTTCAAAAAAGAGAGAGAAGGTAACACCATAAAAAGGAGTACAAATATTTTTTTTCCACTTCATACCACCACACACATGCACATCTTGATCAGATTGTATGACTTGTTTTCTCCATTGGATCCAGTCTTTGACTTAGCAATAAAAGAGACACTAGTATGCTCCACTTTACCCTACCTTGAGCTCCACAAAAGCCTGACCAAACACAAGGAGGGAAGAGGCAAAATCATGGCCCTTGAGAGGAAAATACACAAGCACCATGAGCGACTTGAGAGAGTCACTTGAGGAGCAGAACACTATGTTTTTATTTTCTGAAAATTATGCAAAAATCCCAAGGTACTTGACAGGGAAGGCGAGGTGATTTGAGACATGACCGTTCCACTTATCAATCATCCAAGGAATACATGTTAGACACCTCAAAGTTCACAGGTATGAAGTGTGGCTTGCAATAACTTGTGTGCAGGCTCTCATTTATGAGGATGAGTATCTCCCGCCTTATGCTCGCAACTTTACTCGAGGACGAGCAAAGAGCTAAGTGTGGGGGAGTTGTTGACGGCTCTTAGACCCAATATTTACCCGTCAACTAGCTGCGCTTTTTATAATGAAACAATCACCAAAGGTAGACTTAGGTCTTTAAACTAATGATTTCCACGAGTCTTGGTGAATTTGTGAGTGCAGCTGCAATTCATAGGAAAACGGGGAAAAGGAAGCATAAAAGGCCCAAGTTGGAAACACCAATTTTCCCCGGAATAAAGAATTATCCAAATAAAGCCCAACTCCCGATAAAAAGACTTCAAGTCCACCCATAGCAGGTGGATCAGAGGAGAAGGCAGCAAGGGAAGGCCACCTGAGAAAGCCCAGGCCCAGAGGGGCCAGCCACAGGTCGGCCGACCCCAAACCCTAGGTCGGCCGACCTGTGGTGGAGGCCCCCCTGGCCCATCTTGTTATGTCGGTTCGCCACCGCCTTCCAGAGGTCGGTTCCACCTGCAATCAATGCCACCGACCTAAGGAACCGCCTCAAGTTGCCGACCTTCTTGGGCTATAAATAAAGGGGTACCCCCTCCTCCAAAGCACATCACAAGACACAAGTCATTCCACTCCCATCCAGGCCAAGGGCCTCTTGTACAGTAGTAGAATAGAGGAGAGGGCAAGGATCAAGGAGAGGGATAGCTTCCTTTGGTTATTTCCTTATCTTGTACCCTTGGCGGATATTTATCTTATTAATAGTTCATCGTTCGTTCTTCGTTCGTTCGTCGTTCGTTCTTCGTTCTTCGTTCGTTCGTCGTTCGTTCATCGTTCGTCGTTCGTTCTTAGTTCGTTCATCGTTCGTCGTTCGTTCGTCGCTCGTTCATAAGAACGATCGTTGTTCTTATTCGTAAGATTAGTATTCGTGGTGTTATTGATCTAGTGAGCTTTACATACTAGTCGTTATTCTTGTTATACTTGTTTACGGGATCATCGCTCCGCGAGGGGTGCTCTAGCCTTCCAGATTGGTACCAGGACCGGGGTTAGAGTAGTAATCGACGGCATAGGCGTGGTGCCTAGGCTAGAGGTTACCTTTGTTTGCAGCGTGCCCCACGGTTTGTAGAGGTAGGCGGCAGGTGGTGACAGCCCTGTCCGTCCCTTGTAATCCTCCACGTTCGGGTTCGTCGTAGAGCTACAGGCTGGCGTGACTTGGCAGACCAGGTCTATACCAGTGCCTGAAGTAAACGAGTAGAACTAGAGTGCGATCGTCCTGCGGGACAGCTAGATCTTTATTCATCCTCTCGATCCTATACTACTGCTATCCTTGTGTGTCCTTGGGTAAAACTAACCTTGCTGCAGATTATCACCGTTCCTTAGGGAAAACAAATACGATACCTTGGAATACTCCCGGGTGAAGTGCTACAACGGTATTCCGTGCGCTTGCGGATTTATTCGTGGTGTAAGAAATACCAACAAGCATTTCTGGCGCCGTTGCCGGGGAAGACAATTGTTGACAAGTGTATACAATGATTACTCATGATTACACTTGATGGGAATTAACCATTTCCATTGCAGGCTAACCTTGATCTGTTTTCTCTCTTTGATGTGAAAACAGGATAGTGTATGAGTGGATTCAACTTGCCGGAAAACTTCGTTGATAATCCAGAGTCGCTTGTAAGGAAAGTTCGACCCCGCGTCGACTCTCCCTCACAAGCAACACTCCCGACAGACGAACCCACATCATCCGCACCATCATCACTTATTGACATGGCTGATCAAAGGACCCTCCGTGACTACTCTGCTCCCTCCGTTGCCAATGTTCCCGTTGGGCCCAATGTCAACGCCGGTGACGCAGGGTTTGAAATCAAATCAAGCCTAATCACTATGGTGCAGGCCATTCCCTTTTGTGGAAAGGCCACGGAGGACGCCAACACTCATCTCCAGCAATTCCTTGAGATATGCAACACATCGGCAACCGCCGGAGTCAACCAAGATGCCATCAGACTTCGTTTGTTTCCCCTCTCCCTCCTTGGGAAGGCGAAACAATGGTTCTATGCCAATCGTGCCAGCATTGACACTTGGGACCGCTGTTCTACCGCGTTCCTCACAAAGTTTTTCCCGTTGGGCAAAACCAATGCCCTTCGTGGAAGAATTTCAAGCTTCCAGCAAGCCAACAATGAAACCATCGCCGAGGCGTGGGATAGGCTCCAAGATTACATATCCGCCTGCCCACACCACGGGATGGAAGAATGGCTCATCCTTCAACATTTCTACAACGGGTTGACACCAACAACCCGTGGACATATGGATGCCGCTGCTGGAGGAGCCTTCTTCTCAATGACCATTGCTCAAGCTAAAGAACTTATTGAGAAGATGGTCTCCAATCAAGGGTGGAGCGATGAACGTCTCCAACCACGCTCTAAAGGCGTACACCCTATCAAGGAGGTGGACTTGTTGTCCGCCAAGCTCGACCTCGTCATGAAGCGCTTGGACGACTTCAACACGCATGGTAGTGTTCGTTCACTTGACTCACGCATTACGTGTGAGGAATGTGGCAACACTGGCCATATGGGGAAGGATTGCCCCAACCATGCCCATGAAGAAGCATTCTACATGAACAACAACAATGGGTATCGTCCAAGTGGAGGTCAAGGTTTTAACCAAAACCGCCAATCTTATCAAGGAGGTAACAATTTCCCTGGTTTTAATAACAATCAGCCTTCTTTGAAAGATTTGGTTTATGGCCAAGCTAAAATCAACGAATCAATCAACAAAAAGCTTGCTGCCAATGATCAAAGTTTAGAGAGTTTAAATTCAAAAATAGAAGGTCTTTCTTCCGCTTTCAAAAATCAGTTGAGCTTTAATAAAATGATAGAAACTCAGTTAGCTCAGCTTGCTGCTCTTGTTCCTTCTGCTAGTTCTGGGCAGATTCCTGGGCAACCAGAATCTCCTATTGAAAAAGCTAATGTTATCACTATGAGAGGAGAAATGTTCTCTCGTAGGACTAACCATGCAGGGGAGAACAGGCAAATAAGAGGAGAACCTTCTACAATAAAAACTGATCCAGGCTTCCCAGTAATCTCTTGTGCGATCAAGAGATTCCACTTCGACTATGCACTGTGTGACCTTGGGGCCAGCGTGAGCATCATGCCCAAGGCAATCTTCGAGCAATTAAAGTACAGATTCCTCACACCAACAGCGATGCGGCTACAATTGGCCGACTCATCCTTTCGCTTTCCAATGGGGATTGCGGAAGATGTGCCGGTACTCATAAGAGGCCACACCGTCCCGGTGAACTTCGTGGTGCTTGACATGGATATTGACAAGGAAACGCCCCTCATCTTGGGACGTCCCTTCCTTAGCACCACAAAGGCCCAAATTGATGTTGGAGTTGGAGAAATCCGCCTCTACATCAATGGGAAGGAGGAGAAGTTCGAGTTCCAACCTCGGAAAGAACAATGCTCGATGATCAAGGTCAAGTATGGGCCAAACACCTCCAACATTCAAGAAGTTGAAGTGACAGCCAGGAAAACGGACAGCCTCATCGCTCTATGGAAGAGCTTGGCAAAGATTGAAAATCCATCGCAGTTTCAACCAAAGAAACCTGCGACCACGAGGCCGGGATTATGGGCCAAGAAACCCGTCCCAAAGTCCGAAAAGCCACCTACACCACCAAAGATGAAACAAGTGTGGCAAGTCAAGGCGCAGCCCTCTACGTCCTCATCTCCAAGGACCGGGTCCGCGCCACCAAGCTAAAACCCGTTGGAGAAGTCTTAGCCCGTCGGACTTTAAACGACACGGCCCTGGCCGCCAGGAAAACCGGCATTATCATTCGGTTTGATTCTCTTTTCCCTTTTGAATTTTTCCACCACATTTGCATTTGGAATTCTGTCCAAACCACTTTGCATATTTATTTCCTCCACCAAAAATTTATTTGGATTTCTCCGCCAGCATATTTGAATTCTTCCCTCGCCATGCATTTAAAATTCAAAATTTTCAAAAACACTTTTGCGTTCAAAATGACTCATCTTTGGATGAAATTTTTGGACCACCCTTGTATCATCATGGAAAAGCCAAAAATATTTTTGCATGTTGAAATTTTTCATCAACATGTCGATTTTTGAATTTTTCGAAAAATTTTGAATTCGAGGCAACCTTTTATTTGGAAATCTTTTTGAGCAAATCTTTTTGAGGAAATTCTGGACATAGCAACCGTGGTCAATCACCATTTGGCCGTTGGGGGCTGTGGGCCAAGAGGGATGACAAGTGGACCCCACAGGGGGTCGGCCGACCCCACTTGCCAGGTCGGCCGACCCAGGGTGGCCGTTGGGCGCGCTCTCCTTTGCCCCAACGGTCACCTGTCCTTTGCTCCTTTCAAAATGAGCCGTTATGGCTCGCCCATATAAGGAGGTGGCCGGCCATTGCACTCCCCCTCTCATTCACTCTCATTTACTCCTCAACTCACTTCACTCCATTGCTCCAAAGTTTTCCATTGTGCTCATTGAGTTCTTGCCTCAAAATTCTGCAAAAATATTTCTCCTTTGGTTTGCTTTTCAGTTTTGATTTGGTTTTCCGAGTTGTGTTTTCTCGCTTGCAAGAATACCGACGGTTTCATCGATTGGTTTTCACTCTCATAACCCGTTCGGAGTTTTCGTTCTTGCGTTCTTGCTCAACCTCGCTGCAGCATGAAGCGCGCCGGCAAGGCCGTCGCCTCGCTGTTCCGGTCCGGGAGCACGGGCTCGGGTTCATCTCGACCTCGCACTCGCGCCCGCACCACCACCGAGCAAGTGTCAAGCCCTCAACATGAAGCCGCAGCGGAGGAACAAGCCAACACCGAGCATCGTCTTCTCGTCGACACCGACCTCGACTTGGTGGGCGACGAAGAGATGAACGCCTACGAAGCTCTCCGACTCCGTACATTTGCTCCTACGCGAGCATTTGATACGGAACTGCTGCAAAAGATTGGTATGGATGCTGAATTTTCTCGAGTATTTAAAGCAATAGGGTGGGATAAGTTTGCAAGTGTAGATGAGCAGGGTTCCCGCTTACTTACATTGCAGTTTTTATGCACCCTACGCGTGGTAGATGACGGTATTACCTTTCGGTTTTTCCGGGAGGAATATCATTTGACATGGAAAATCCTTAGTCAATGCCTCGGCTTTAATTCTCAAAGTTGATGTTGATAGTTCGATTCCGGGTTACTCAAAGTTAGCTTTTTGGCAAAGAATTTCTGCATCTCCTACTTGTGAGAAACCCCGAACTAATCATATCCATCATCCTACCTTGCGCTTGTTGCACATGTGGCTTGGCATTACCTTGTTTCCTAGAAGTGATATTAGGATTGTGCGCGAGGATGATCTGAAAATTCTTTATGCTATGGTTGAGAAAATAAAGATTGCTCCTGTCATGTTCATGATTGCTCAGTGGTTAGAGAATTTTAGAATGACTGGACCAATTGAGTGCACCTCGTTGATTACACGTATTGCTGCGGGTGTTGGTGCTTTGCATGATGCTAATGTTGCTTATATTGATACACCCCGCTCTCTTATCACCGAGGATTATCTTATTCAAGGTCATACCCTTAAGCATGGTCCAAATAATTCTCTCATATTTTATTATGTCGGTTATACAAATGAATTCCCGTTACCTAACCGGGAACTTCGTTTGTATGGCTGTAAAAACCTAACCACACCTCTCGAAAAAGAGGAAGCTGCACGCAGGAGTACTTCTTCTCGCAGGAGGACGCGCAGGCCGGAGCCGACCGCCGACACCGGGATACCCGCACCGCAGCCCATGGCCTATGCATATGGGCAAAGCTACGGTCACGCCGGGTATGGTCCCGGTGGGTACACCACTCCACCACCGTTCGAGGCCGGCGGTTCGTCGCAGCAGGGTGCGGGCCAAGCCCAATGGACGCACCCTCCCCGCGCGCAATGGGAGGAAATCTCCTCCGATTCAACGTCCTACTCACCGCGGGCCGGTGGGCGGCGTTCGTCTGCAGCTCGTGATCCATATCTTGAGCAGCAAATGAATGCGATCACCGAGCAAATGGGACGCATCGAGACTCGAGGAGAGGACGTTGAGTACACTCTCAACCAACACGTCCTGCAGACCCACCAGTGGCAAGAAAACACAAATGCCCAGCTCACCAACCTCACCAACATGACGCAGCAGGGCCAAGCCGATATGTTGGCTTACTTTCGCCACACCGGGTTCGATCCTCGACGTCACCCATGAGCAAGAACAAGCTTGGGGGGGATGCCATACCCCCCACCAAGGTATCATGTATCGCAACTTGTATCCTTTTATTTCTTTTGTTTGCTTGTTCTTGCACCTTATATGAAAAATACAAAAAAATGATAAATCTGAAAATAAAATAAAAATGACAAAACTAAAAAGAACAAAAATAGTCTTTAGTGTGGTTTCTAGTTTTTCGTAGTTTCTCTTTATATGCGAGTATGAGTGTTTAGCCTTCCTTATGTTGAGATGATGAATAGTTGCTCTGTTTTATCTCTCGTTTGTACCTAGTCACAACTTAGTGCTCTCCCAAGTTTTGAGATTTTTGGCTTATGCTTACCTAGAACTTGAAACTTGTGGGCTGCATAGTGCTTAATCTAAGTTGTTGTGAGATATGATATGGTACAAATAGGGCTGCTATGATCTTGTTCAAAGTACGACTTGACTTCCGGAGTTTTATTTTACAAAATACAAAAAAAAATGATAAAGTTCCTCAATGATCAAAAATCCCTACCACAGCCATATGTTGTTCTTACATTGCAAAACCGTACACATATGCTGCTTGTCATTGCATTGAGCTTTATCAAAATTGTGTGACCCTAGTGAGAAGCTTGTCATACTCTCATTGATCAAGATCACGTACACTCCACCTCGCATGCTAAACTTCTACACTGGAAGTTAAGCAAAATCACCACACTTTCCACCAAAAATAAATACTCCAAAAATTCATTGTTACCTCTCTCTCTCAAAATATATCATCGGAGGCATGGCTATGCAAAAGAAAGAAAAAGAATAATCCCCTGCTCATACAAAAATAGAGCATGATGAAAAAAATGGGGAAAGAAAGAAAAAAAAATGTTGAGAAAAAGAAAAAAAAAAGAAAGATAGCCATGTTCTCCTCAAAAATTCAAAAAGAGAGAGAAGGAACAAATAAAAAGGAGTATAGTTCTTCCACCTCACCACCACCATATACACACATGCACATCTTGATCAAGGTTGTATGACTTGCATTCTCCATGGATCCACTCTTTTGGTTCAGCAATATGTG
This sequence comes from Eragrostis nindensis, assembly GCA_012490785.1. Taxonomy (NCBI): domain Eukaryota; kingdom Viridiplantae; phylum Streptophyta; class Magnoliopsida; order Poales; family Poaceae; genus Eragrostis; species Eragrostis nindensis. The sequence goes on along the minus strand of JAAXCT010000118.1, from coordinate 662,101 downwards.
TGATGCAAGTATGCCTCATATCATCCCTACCTTGAGCTCCACATACAAGCCTTAGAAGTAGGATGACAAGAGGCAACACAATAATGCCTTGGTGAGGAATATACACTTTTTGAGCGATTCGAGAGCATCATTTGAGGAACTTTGCTTTTATTTCAAAAATTTTGAAAACCTCCGGAAAATAAAAGTCAAACAATGGACAAGTGATTGGTGCTCTGTTATAACCGTTCTATCTCTCAACCGCCCAAGACAAGGAAAAAGCCATACGCCCCATAAGGAGTAAGGTAAAGGGTGAGTTACCATGCCAACTTTTTCAACTCAAAGGAGAGTATTTTGTTGTGTGCATGGTACCTAGAAGATATGAAACATTGTAGCAACTCCTGATCAACATCCTAAGTCCTACTTCTTGCTCGGGACGAGCAAGGAGGACAGCTTGGGGGAGTTGTTGACGGTCCTTAGACCCAGTTTTTGACCGTCAATTAGCTCTATAAATAAGGAAGAACTAACACTTGTTACTTGCATATTGTTATCAAATAACCTATTTCCACGTGTACCTCTAGATTTGGATGTGCAGGTGGAAAACAGGGATTTCCAGGTGTAAACAAGGCCCAAGGCGACGATTCCAACACGTCCACCAAACGACGCTCGCCGCGGGAATATAATTCAAGGATTAAAGGCTCAGAACCACCCAGAATATCAACTGAGGCCACGCACCTGGAAAAGAGGCTAAAAGGCCGAGGGGAGCCAACCTGCCAAAGCCCAGCCCAGGGGGGGCCAGGGCCAGGTCGGCCGACCCCAAAACCTAGGTCGGCCGACCTGCCAGGTGGTCCCCCTGGGTCCATCTTCTTATGGCGGTTTGCAACCGACTTCAGGAGGTCGGTTCCACCTGCAATCAATGCCACCGACCTACGGAACCGCCTCAAATCCACCGCCTTTGGAGGGCTATAAATAAAGGGGTACCCCTTCCCTTAGAAGACACACAACACAAGAGGCTCATTCCCTCCTCCACACATCCAGAGCTAGGGGCTCTCTAGTTAGGCTTAGGCTGAGTAGTTGGGCTGCCCTTTTGGCTCCCAAGTCCCTTGGAGAGTTTGGGGTAAATTCCCTTGTATCCTTTTACTCTCTTTGTAAGACTTATTTCTTTATCAATGGAATATCATCGTTCTTGTAGTAGTTATGTGCTTATGCTAGTTCATCGTTCATCCTTGATCTTGGATGAACGTTCTTCGTTCGTTCATGTTCGTTCATCGTTCGTTCATCGTTCATCGATGTTCGTTCATGATCGTTCATCGTTCGTTCGTCGTTCGTTCATACTCGATCATCGGTTAACGATGATCGTTCTTCATCGTTCATCGTTCGTCGCTCGTTCTTGAGCGACGAACGCCTATGCTTAACGTAGTGCTAGCTTTGATCCTTTGTCTAAGTAATCGCTTGCTAGACCTAGTTGTTCCTTTTGCTTAGTCATCGGGTCCATTGTCTTGCAAGAGTGCTCTAGGTTTATCGCCTTGCGAGGTGCCTCGAGGGATCTAGAGTTGTGGTTAGTTACGCTAGCATGGTGCTAGGGCTTCCTTTCCACCCTTGGATGCGTGTTCGTGCCCCACGGTTTGTAGAGGTAGGCGGCAGGTGGTGACAGCCCTGTCCGTCCCTTGTAATCCTCCACGTTCGGGTATGGCGTAGGAGTATATATGAAATGTCCGGAGATTGGGGCAGACTCTGATCGCTGGATCTCCCGATGATGGCTTGGCAGTAGAACAGCTTAGTCTTGGCTTGTGTGCAGCTTAGGCTATAGGTAGATGCTACGCACGCTACTTGACGATGTACATTAGGAGTAGCAGTTCCTCTTACTTAACCTTAGTCTAGCTTAGAGCCGCCTCTCGCCTTTTATCAGAGAGTGGAAATGCCTGCTGTGTGTGTCACACTATCCTCTATCCATTTATCGCCTTACCCCTGCATTTGGATATTGGTTATGATCTATCATTTGTAACACCATGAGTATAAGTACACACTTGTCAACCACGTCTTCCTTTGGGAAAATATAAATAACGATACCCTGGAATACTCTCGGGTGAAATGCTACAACGGGTTATCCGTGCGCTTGCGGATTATCTTTTATGATTAAATACTAATAATACATTTCTAGCACTCGTTGCTAGTTGTGGATTATTATGTATCCTAAGCAAGTAACTTAACCCCAGGTATTTCTGGCGCCGAACCGGGAATATTCACTCTAGGCCTAACCAGCCTAAGGTGGTGTTTTCTGTTTGGTGTAAGAAATACCAACAGAAGCTGGCCATTCCGTTTGCGTAACTATCACTTGTTTTCTAGCCTTATTCATATTCAGCATTGCCTATTCTACTCTGGAATGTGTGCATACTTCGCTGAGTATTCCCACCTGTAAACCCATATTTCTTTTGGTGTTGTTCAATCCTTGTCCACAACCTATGATATGAGTTTCTCGTCGAGCCGTTGCACTATTTCTATGGTTTTATGCACAAATTATCAAGATATCTTGCTCAAGACGAAGATTTTCATCACCAAACACCTCTGAAGACTTTCTGAAGCGCAAAGGATCAATTTGAGGCGAAAACGGAGAAAAGTTGGGTTCGTGCCGACCGGCACAATTTCGTGCCGACCGGCACAAAGTACAAAATCAGCGAAAAGCCCCCTGTTATCTCCAGAAATCAAGTATATGTGTTTCAGACGGTCAAGGAGAAGAAATAAAAGGTTTAACTAGTGCTTTTTCTTTTTTCACTTCCTATATGCTCGGGACGAGCATCGTTTAAGCATGGGGAGTTGGATCGTCATCTATTCCGAAGCACTAGTTAATGGACTTCAAAGATTGTTGATGGAAGATCAAGATTGTTTATAGTGTTATATCAAGTTGCAAGAGTGGACTTGATACAAGATTGTGCATAAACCATCATATTCAAGTAAGTGCATTCAATTGGCTGAAACTCTATCCTTCCAACCATGTGCAATCCGATTTTGAGAACTTCATTTGTGTCTTGAGATTATTATTTGCCATTTGCACATGTCCACCTTTCTAAAGCGTGTGTTTTCCTCTCTTTCATCATGTTATTCCAATGGCCTTTTTGACAAGTCTCTGTAAAACCAAGTAGAACTATCTCTTGATTTGACAATATTCTAAGTTGCATTGTTTTGCTAGTTGTTTTCCTACCAAGCTACACATAAAGCCTTCCACTAAATATTTGTAGATAGGATCACTTCTAGTTATTTGGCTTGTGAGATTTGTGAGATGAGTGTTGTCTTGATTCTTTGCAGAGAGTGTATTGTTTGGATGAATGAGACTGAATTTTTGGAAAAACTTTATCATCTTAAGGCCTAGTTTGAGGAGTAATCTGCTTTGAGAGTTGAAGCTACTTTATTTGATCATTGTGGTCGGTTCTAAGTCATAATCTGTTCCCCACTAGTATCTTTGAGTAGTAGAATTGGTGCAATACAAAACTTTTGTGCTATACTCTTAAAGCGGGTTGGATATATATGTGCTTTGATGAATGCAAGTGAAGATGACATGACTGCAACGCTGATCTCTCCTTGAGAGGGTAAAGTGATTTATTTACTCGAGGACGAGCAAAGGTTTAAGCATGGGGGAGCTGTTGGTGGTTTCTAAGTACCCATTTTATATGCCCAAAACCACCAACATCGTACCATATTCTCATCATAATCATGTGTTTTACCTCTAACCTTGATGAATTCCACATGTAGTGTCGTTTTAGTGCTATATTGCAGAAACAGGTGAAAAGACGACAAAATGGCTCTTATATGAGAAGTATCGACATGAAGCCCGACTTGCCATGCAAGGAGGGCTTCCCACTAGCCCATGGCACCTAGAAGACACCTCTGGACGTCCATGGAACCCAACATGCAAGCCTAAGGTCGCGGCCCAATGCCTAAGGATTTCTAGAAGGTTTATCCGGAAGGAAAGATCAATTCGCGCAGTCCAGAAACAGCATTGTATGTCACGCGGATTTTGAGTTCAAGACGTGCTCTAATGGGAATCCAATGTAAAGGAAAGTTGTAGATCTCGTCGAGAGCTTTCCGGAACATATATGGATTGTCCCGTTTGGATTCTGGAGCTAGGAGATATGGGCCCCGCAAGGAAACCTGCGCAGAGGAGTCCGAATCAGGACAGATATTTTGGCATCGCATATTTGGGAACCAAGACGGCCGAATCTGGAGATCCAATGAATACAAAGTTGTAGATCTTTTCAAGGGCTACGAGATAGAGTCCAAGTTTACTTCATTTGGACTCCGGACGAGGAAGTTATGATTTATGGAAGGCGGAGCTGCGAAAAGGAAAAAATCGAGTCCGAGTTGGAAACGAGTCGTGCCGGTCGGCACACCTTTGGTGCCGACCGGCACTGACCCAGAATTGTTTCTTTTCGCCTCCAAACGTCTCCCTACTGTATATATAACCCATGGGACGCCCCTAGGACAGAGATCGGCCGCCAGAGGGACAACACAGCTAGTAAGTTTAGAGCCACCGGGGCTTTGCCCCGTTCTTCATGTTCTCTAGTTGCTAGATCAAGAACCACTGGTGTTGAAGAGGTGATCCATCAAGGTAGGCCTACTAGATGGTGATGGCAATAAGAGGTGAGAGATTCAATCTCTCACTATCTCCATTGTGGTTAAGACAATATCCGGATCTTGTATGCGCCATAATTGCATATTGTCTCCGTACCTCAACAGCCGCTAATGCATACGCGATGATCCTTGAGATGATGTGTAGAGTAGGAAGAGGCGACCGATTAAGGCGATTGGTCGTGACAGGGCTCGTCGGAAAAGAGTCTCAACCTATCGATCTTCGGTTATCAATAATTGAGTAATTCCGTTTATGATGCTATTTGATTAAGCTTTTTGGTTACGATCTCAACTAGCAGACTTGGCTAACTTACCCCATGATCTAATCAGGTTCCTTAGGCCATTCAAGCAATTTTCGTGCAATTTAGCTCCTGTGCCGATCGGCACAACCCTCGTGCCGACCGGCACAACCCTCACTTTCACCCTTTTTCATGCTCTTGTATATGCAATATGTACTTCATGCTAGGATTTATTTGTTAGACAAAATAGTAAACCCTAAACATGGTTCTCTTGCTGATCCTTGTGGATTCGATATAAACCTTGGAATACTCTGAGGGAAAAAGCTACAATGTACACCGTCCACTTGCGGTATATAAATGGGTGCGTATGAACGACCAACAGTCGAATGTCATCGAGATGTCCGAGCAGGACCTTATTTGTCTTGTGCTTTTTGTATATTTGCTTTTTATCCATGATTGTAAGCACAATTGCACCAATATTCCTATGTACCTTGCAAAACAAGATCACATCCAAAACTTGTGGAACTTTATTAGTTTTAATGCATAAAACATTGGTGCATACATTTTATTCGCCGATAAGTTGACAGTCATTTTATGATTTAATGGCCGCCAACACCTCCCCAAGCTTAAACTTTGCTCGTCTCGAGCAAACTCAAAACTTACGTATCGGCGGATCAGTAGTTACAAAGAAAGCGCCCCATGGGTAATAAAGATGCAACAACGTACTCCCTAAATGGTGGTAAGTATACAAGAGCAAGGAATATCCACGAGTGTTGCACATGTGTGGGGCGTGTATGCTTCACCTTGTCATATAGCATTGAAGATTAGAACAGCACTTTTGGACGAGTCAAACAATTTTAGCAGGTGTATGTCCAGAGTTTTTATGTGCTGCAAGACAAGGTAAAAAAATTCTCCTTTGTTTTGGTTCACACTTCCCCTCTCCTTAATATGAGGCTATCCCTACAAAGCTTCACTCATTCCTACCTTCTACCATATGGGCTTGTATGTGGAGCTTGGAAAGGAAATGCACATTTATCATGCGTATATTGTAAAGCTAAAGAATAAATCTTAAGAGACATAGCAACTCCTTATACTCCGGTCATAGGGAAAAATGTGATGGAGGGGGAGAAGATGAACTCACACTTATGGAAGGGGGTTTTGAAACTTTGGTCCTTTCATTTATCTCAAGATGTTTATGATAAGAACCATATAGCCTTTTATTTTGGGAGGCAACCATAGAGTTCTTCTTTCTCTCTCTCTCTCTCTCTCTCTCTCTTTTTTTATACTCCAAGGTGCATGAGGCTATAACTTTTGCATGGTCCGTAAAAACATTTTGAACTATTCTTGAGCTTTTTTTTTTGAATGAACCGAAAGTTTTGCAAATGTAGGAAGATGATTGGTTGATTTTCCAAACATTCACTTTTTTTTTATGGAAAGAAAATCAAGAACACACGCGAAGGAGTTTATGACCGGAAAAATGAGTGCTTACTCTCAAAAGCATTTAAACCTTAACAAAACTCAACGCATGCACAAATGGCTATGAGTGGGGCTTTTTCGAATATTTTTCATGATATGGCTCTGGTAGGTAAATAAATCCTCACAAGGGAAGTGTTGTCCAAAACGAAAGGGTTTTAAGGTACTTGCAGCAATTAAAATAAAAACATCTCTGGACTTTCACCATGCTAAGAAATTGCAACAAGTCCTAATCATGCCATATCATAATCCACAATGCTTAGACTTGGTGTGATGTATGCAACCCACAAAAATATAGCAACACTGGTGATGTGACTATGCTCGAGTATAAATAACACACATGTCAGGAGTAGAGGTTGCATCAATGCGACACAAGGGGAACTATCATGTAACTAATCATCATTTCCTTTAAGTGCAGCATTCACCAATATTCTAGCATTTTATTCGAAACAGGGAGTATTTTATTGATCGATAGGGATACTTACCTGGGGGTCCTCCCCAAGCTTGAGTCTTTGCAAGACTTAAGCTTGAATAGGCCGCTTCCTCCATTCTTCTTGTGTCTGCAAAAAGAATGAGGGTGATACAGGTGGCTAGCCCCTATTGGGCTTTGCCGGAAACCTTTTTTTTGTATTTTAAACTTTTTTTATTATTTTTTGTTTTTTTAAGGAAAGGGCACAATTCAAAAAGAGTATAATATTGTATAGAAGTACTTACCTGGCGGTCCCTCCCCAAGCTTAGCTCTTGCAATCATGTGCAAAGCTAAGCGATTAAATCTTTCATTTGGAAGCACTGGGTCCGCCTGGTTGGTTTCTCCTTCTTGAATTATGTGCCTTTCATGTTGCCTGATGGACTTGGTTTGCTCTTAGAAAGATCCTGCATTGGTTAGTACAAAACCATTCGTCTACATCGCACATATCTCTATAGTTCCATTAATCAACCTAGACACCATGTCTAATTCGATCAATTGTGTAAGAAGAGCAGAGGAGCGATACTCTCCTTTTGTCATGAAAACATTATAGAGGCAAGTGTTTTTCTGTTATTCAAATGGACACAGGGCATAATCTAAGAAGACCATAGACACAGAAGTGTCGCGATTGATTTATGACCAACATCTCAACCAATATCCATGTACGAAAAGGAACTTCAAGAGCAAGGGGTATGGTCAAAAAGATGCAGCATATTTTCATCAGAGCAAGTCAATGTACTTTTGCATTCACAAAGCATGAAATGATTCAGGCAGCATTTTTTTTTTATGAAAGGAGGGGATATATGACAAGGAAAACATGGAATAAATGCGGTGCTTACCTGGCGGTTCCTCCCCAAGCTTAGCCTTTGCAATCGAATGCAAGGCTACGCTATAGATTTCTGCATTGAATATCTTGGATCCGCCACATATGTTTCCTTTCTCCTGTCATAAAAATCCAACCTTTCTTGCAAAATCCCTAGCCTATGATTGGGCACTCGGGTTTTTTTTAATTTTTTTTATTTGCCCGCGGCCTATGATTGGGCACTCGGGTTCTTTTATTTTTCTTTTTTTAAATGCAGCGGGGTGGGATGGAGGGAATTAAATATGCAGATGGATTGAAAAGAAAACAAAATGCAAACGCGATGGTGATATGCTGAAACAAAATGCAGGTGGATGCTTAGTCTAGCAGCAAATTAATCATAACAGATAATCAGAGTTAATCAGAGATATCTTAAACCATTGCTTCCCCGGCAACGGCGCCGGAAATGCTTGTTGGCGTTTCTTACGCATAGGGATAAATATTAACTCCGCAAGGGCACGGAACACCGTTGTAGCATTTCACCCAGGAATATTCTAAGGGTATCGTATTTATATTTTCCTTAGGGAAGCAAGGCTAAGAATATCATGAATTAACAAAGAATTATCTATTATTTATAACTTGCAAACTAAACCAAAGCATGGGTAAAGATGAAAGATATGATGGGTGGCAAGCAAACACACACAAGGATTCCATATGAAGATAAAGAGATAGAACTAGTCAACTGGGAGGACAACGAGAAGAAGGGTATCAGCCTAGGGGTTACAAATATCTACTTAAGCTTTCATTATAGATTCGTTCCTGCATATCGGGGCACACGCATGCCAAGGCAGCAACCCGAGAATTAGGTTCAACTACCTTGGAGAACTACGTGCTATTGACCTCCCTACTAAACCATCACCCGGACGTGGTGGATTACAGAGACCGGTACGCCTGTCACACGTACTCGCGGCTACCATCCTCCGTGGGGTATAGAGCAAACTCACGTCTAGAATAGTTCCTTGAGCCATACAAGCAAATATCCTAGATAACTTACTCTTCGCGTAAGAGCAAGCCAACCATGCATAACAAATCTATGTGAATTGTGTAAGCATTTGTGGTGCAAACAACCCATGCAGATAGACCTACCATACACAGACGTGGAACCAACACAAGAATTTCTCTATAATTATTACTTAAATAAATAAATATAAACTAAAAGGAAAACTAAAATAAATAAATAAGAAAATAAATAAGAAAATAATTATATTAAAGAATATCCAAAAAGAAAAGATATAAGAGAGCTTTACCCAATATCCGAAGAAAACTCCGGAACTTCGAGGGGAGCTCTCACTTCTACTCTAACTCCCATGACCAACTAGCCTACTCTAAACTACACAAGTGGAATGATCTTCCATGAGCAAGCGCGTGACCCTACATTAGATCTTCTCTTCTTAAGTGTGAAGGTGCAGGTTGGAGTGAGGGAGGGGCCCTCTATTTATAGTGGCGTTGCCTTGGGAGAGTAGAGAAGGTCTTGGAGCATTTCGTGGAATATTCCTTTCTTGCCGATGTCCCCTGGCTTGGCCGGTGCGTCAAGTGGCTTGTGACCGCCTCTGGAACCGACTAGAGAAAGATTGAGGCGGTTGGAGATTGACTTGGGCCGGCCGGCCAGGTGTTTGGGCCGGCCGGCCTACTGTTTCCTGGTTTTCGTCCAATCTTGCGCGAGCATAACTCCTGCTCCCGAACTCCGAATTGGGTGATCTAAAAGCCCATTTTGACTATCTCGACGAGGGCTTTGATATGGGGGGATCAAATTTGTCATTTGAAATATTATTTCTTGATGTCCAAGTCATTCCTTATTTCTTGCGTCGAATGTCATCGAGATGTCCGAGCAGGACCTTGTTTATCTTGTGCTTTTTGTATATTTGCTTTTTATCCATGATTGTAAGCACAATTGCACCAATATTCCTATGTACCTTGCAAAACAAGATCACATCCAAAACTTGTGGAACTTTATTAGTTTTAATGCATAAAACATTGGTGCATACCTTTTATTCGCCGATAAGTTGACGGTCATTTTATGATTTAATGGCCGCCAACAACGCCGCCGCCGTCGCCTTCCTCTCTCCCGCGCGCGCACCTCCGGTCCCGCCATCGCCGCACCTCGCCGTCGCCGCCGCGTGCCATCGCCGCCGTGCTCGAGCTTCTCCACCGCGCGCTCCTCGCTAAACTGCAGCTCGCGCTAGCCGCCGCTTGCTCTGCTCGCAGCACGCCCACGTCCGCGCAAACCCTAGCGCCTCCGCGTCTCGCACCCGCACGCCGTCGCCGTCGCTGCGCCGCGCCCTCGTCGTCGTCGTGCCCTCACTTCGCCTTCATCTCCGTGCACGGCCTCTAGGAGCTTCTGCTCCCGCGCGTGGAAGGAGGAGCACTTGCAGCAACCTCGCCGTGATCTTCCCGAGCTCCGGTGAGGTTTCCGGCGACCATTTGTTGATTCCGGCGACCATGTGTTTGATTCACTGCTTGAATTGCACAGTAGCGTGATTGATTGCTTAGGGCATCGCAAATTTCATTCCTTTCATCGATTTATGCCCTATTTCCTTAGGATTTCATCCTTGCTAGCATGTACCGATGAGTGTGCATTCAAATTGATGCTAGTATAGGTTGATTTCCACTGCTATATGTCATATTCGTCAAAAATTTCATTGCTTTGTATGACATATAGGCTCCAGTGTTGGTTGTGCTTAAATTTCATCTTTTGCACATCACACTAGTGTTGATTCCTCGATTAGTGCCACATTGAGTTAATTGCCTTGCTTGTATGTGCACTAGTTGATCTCCACCCATAGTCGACAATGCCGTTGGTTCATTTTGCTTATTTTGTCGGCATTGTGTCCTTCACCTCAGCGCTAGGACTTCACTCAGATTTTTATGCGCTTACCTACGATTCTTGCTTGTAGATCATAGTAGGTTATTCTATACTCATATACCCTGTCTATATTCCTATCGTGCAGTGGCAGTTGTCAGTGGTCAGCCCAGAGGACAGAGGCAGTTGACAGTGCAGTGATCAGTGGACGGATTTAGGGCCAAGCCCTTGATCCTATCTTTGGCAGTCAGCTTGTCAGTGGACGGGTTGGTGAGCCAAGCTCACTCGCCCTATCTTGTCAGAGGGCAGCTCAGCAGTGACAGCAGCTATGGGCAGAGACAGAGGTGCTGGCAGAGGTTCTGGTGATCAGGACAGAGGGAAGGGCAAGGCCAAGGTTGTGGAGAAGCCCAAGGCTAAGAAGCCTCGTACTCCTACAGTTCGCACAGGTGATCCTCTGAATGATGCAGCTGTTCGTCGTGCTCTTCGAGGACAAGGACCACCTGCAGGAGGCAGCAGAGGAGGTGTGAGAGTCACTGAGGGTCAGACTCCACTCAGGAGATCTGCCCGTGTGAGGTTTGCTGCTCAGGAGACTCCGACCCGAGGAGCGGGTTCGTCGAGGGCTCCGGAGGAGGTGCCACAGGCTGAGGACACAGACAGCAGCTCCACCTCTAGTACCAGCAGTGCTGAGGAGGAGGAGGTTGAGCTTGAGGAGGAGGACGAGCTTGAGGAGGCTGAGGCCAGAGTGGACAGTGGTGGATTCTTCCGTGACACCCCTCTACCTTAGGATGAGGAATCGAGGAAGAGGAGACGTGCTATAGCCGAGAAGGCTATGATGAGAGAGGCTGCTGCACCTGCTACTCACCAGAGAGATTTTGTCAATGTCAACACTAAGACCTTACAGTCCTTGAGGCAGGTGGTAGAGCACGTGTGGGCTTCTCTAAGGAACAGAGACATGATGGCTGGTTCCAGGTATTGGACTATACTGCAGAGGCAGATTGGTGAGGCCCTTCTCAGAGCTGAGAGCCAGAAGGGGCCTAAGCTGTACACTACCCACAAGTATGTGGTGATGGCCAGACTATCTCTAGCAGCTGGGAGGAACATGGAGTCCAGAATGACATACATGCCTGGTTTGAGGACTTTGCTTGCAGCACCTATGAGGTACAGGACTGATATTGTGAGGGATTTCTATGCTACTCTCTGGGTTGCTGATGACAGGAGTGCCATATGGTTCTGTTCGAGGGCCAGCCTGTGAGACTGACACGAGATGATATTCACAGGTTGCTGGGAGCTGAGGCTAGTGACAGGATGTTGCACAACCTCGCTCATGAGGGAGCCAGACCACCTCGCAGACCTTCAGGGGGAGTTGTGCCTCCAGATGATGATATGAGTGTAGCTTTCCCTCCACCTTATGAGCAGGGCTACAGCAGGCTTCCCCACAGGCTTACACATGAGGCTAGAGCTATGAGAGCAGTGCTGAGCAGGACTATCATACCCCGTGAGGGTTATCAGGACAAGATCTCTTGCTGGGCACTGTCCTCCATCCTCTCTGAGCAGCCATTTGACTTAGCAGATCTCATTATATGTCAGATGCAGGATGTGATTGCTGAGAGGGTCGGTTCCAGGATGCTACCATTTGGACCTCTCATCTGCTGGTTGATTTGGATGAATGGATTCATGACTGATGCTCAGTACGAGGCTCTTCCTGAGTAGGTCACTACAGAGTATGTGCTGTTGCCCCCTAGTGACCCACGATGTATTTAGCGAGCTGATGTTTCAGAGGCGAGCTCCTCACAGGGCAGGGGTACAGGTGTACAGAGTGGAGCTACAGAGGAGCGAGACTTCTCGCTTGAGTCACCACTGCACCGGTACAAGGTGGCGATCAAGCATGCCGCCGTGGTCAGCCTCGACCAGCCGATGATGCTCATGGGGGGATGCGCCACGGACATTCCCATGCAGGCGCTGCAGGTCCTCGACATTGTGCTCCGAGACATTGTGCTCAATGAGCGCCAGGAGATGGGGTAAGCACATCTGTGTCTTTTCAATTGGGATGTCATGTTTCTCTAGGTGTGTGTGCGCGCGCGCTTAATTAGGTAGTTAGTGGTTGGCACACACTTTGTTTTTCTAGTGATATATACATGCTATATTTTCTAATGACATGTGGTCAGGTACTTGGCGGTTGGCCGGTCATTCTTCTCGCCGGTGATTGACCTCCCCACAGATCTCGGTCAGGGAGTGCAGGGATGGAAAGGGTTTTACCAGAGCATCAGGCCGACGCAGAATGGCTTGTCTGTCGTCCTAGGTCATATATCGCTTAAACTTCTGAATCCTTAACTAGTAACTGCAGTATCATCTGAAAACATTGGTAGGATGCTTGAATGCTAGAAATGATTAGCACTTGTTAAAAGTTGATACAATGCCCGACCAGCAAATTTATTTTATATGGCTTTGTTGACATAAGGTGGGCTAAACATTTCGCCATTGCAGACATCTCTTCGACAGCTTTCATTGAACCACTGCCACTGATAGACTTCGTCAAAAAGGTTCTGGGTAAAGGCCCTGCCGCTGGGTTTACTACAATTAACGATTTCGATCATTTCAAGGTATGCATTTGTTTCTGTCTGGATGGAAATTGCATTGTGCAAAGTAGCGCATGAGATGGATATTGCTGTTTACTGAATTCACAGATAAAGAAGGCCCTCAGGGGTGTGAGGATTGAAGTCACACATCGAGGAGACCAGCGCAGAAAATACAAAATTGCCGGCTTGACACAGCTACCTACTTGTCAGCTAACGTAACACCCCTTTTCCTTCATGTTGTGAATTCCTCTCGTTGGAGATTGTTTAATTAAATGTTTAAACTCTTCGATTATTAGGTTTGAAGCGTCGCCTGGGGTCTCCAAGACCGTTGTCGAATATTTCAGAGAAACATACAGGCTTAATCTGCAGTATGATTTTCTCCCCTCTGTGCAAGTTGGCAGCGAGCAGAGGCCCATCTATATTCCTATGGAGGTTGCAACATTTGACATGAGCTTCTGCATTTTGGACTATTTGTATTTCTCCTGATTATTCTGAAAATTTTTAATGTCAGGTTTGCAAGATAGTTCCTGGGCAGCGTTACCAGAAGAAGCTGGACGACACTCAGGTCAAAGCTTTAATGTCATCAACCTGCCGGAAACCAAATGACCGTGAGAATGACATTTGTCGGGTTTGTGTTGTTTCTGCATTCATTTATTGAATTATTTTCTTGTTTTTTCGATTCTAACATTCCTTTCGCTTAGATTGTTGAGCGCAACTAGTACAACAGCACCAGACGTGCCAATGAATTTGGCATAGAAGTTGACTACAACCCTACTTCAGTTCAGGCTAGAATTCTACCAGCGCCCACGGTAATCCTTCTTCCATGTGTGATGCATGTTTTCTCTTGTAATTTGCAGTGCATTTTTCTAATTGTTACATCGTGTTCTATTATTATTTCTGTAGCTGAAGTACCATGCTACTGGATCCGAGACTTCTTGCTGCCCAGAGAAGGGGAGTTGGAACATGAGATTCAAGGTATGTCATGAGCTATATAGTAGAAGTCTGTTTGAAGTATTTTTACATATGTTTTATTTACTTATGCACAGTATCTCTTCCATTATCAGCCCATTGCCTCAGCTAAATTGCCACTCAAATGGTCCTTTCTTTCAGCTTATATTTATTTGCCCTTGATATGTCCACATTTTTTCAAAACATTTTGTTTATTATTTACAGAAAGTAGTAGATGGAGCAAGGGTCAGAAATTGGGCCTGCATCAACTTTTGCACGACTTTGCATTATAATGAAGTTCAAAATTTCTGCAATCAGCTGGCTAAAATGCGCCGTAATTCTGGAGTGGTAATACACGCTTCCATCATCCCTTTGATTATCTTTTCATCTACTCTTCCTTGCGGGACTGGGTTACCATTTCACTTTAATTTCAGGACATGGGTAATCCAAGGCAAATATTCCCGCCAACTCCCCTCAATATTGAAGCTCGTCTTCGGGAAATCTATCAGACAATGCGGACCAGTCTGGGCGGTCAAAAGATGGACCTGCTTCTTGCTATACCACCAGATGGGAATGGTAGCTTATGTGGTATTATCTATGCTAGCAAATTTAGTTTATTCATTTTTTGTACCATGTCACTAGGTTGTCTGAAATCACTCCAAATCACAGGTAATTTCAAAAGGATCTGCGAAACAGAGATTGGTATTATGCCACAGTGTTGCCTGGAAAAAAATGTCCAAAAGGCAAACCCTACAACCCTTGCAAATATTGCTCTTAAAATCAATGCAAAGGTACCATGGCTACGCCTCTTGAAGTGTTGTTTGACAAAAGGTTTGTTGCAACATGTAATGATATATCCATCATTTTCGCAGGTCGGAGGAAGGAACACAGTACTTGCTGATCCTTTACCAGTTGTTTCGAACAAGACTACGATTATATTTGGTGCTGATGTCACTCATCCTTCAGCTCTAGATGATACTGCTCCTTCCATTGCTTCTGTAAGAGTTTTTTCTCATTGAAAAACTCAACAACAACATTTCTGTAGTTTCATCTTATCCCAGTAACACTTGCTGCTTGATGTTCCATTTAGGTTGTTGCCTCCCTCGACTGGCCCGAGGTGGCCAAGTATAATGGGGTTGTTCGCGCACAAGGTCATCGTGTAGAGATCATCAATGGCCTGGAAGACATTGTCAAGTATGAGTCAAGATGTGCAAGCCATCCCATTACAAAGTTCTTAATTTATGATTTTTTTTCTTTGTGCAGGGAACTCCTACTTGCATTCCAAAAAGAGCATGGGAAAAAGCCCCAGCAGTTGATATTCTACAGGTTTGTATCTTTCAGTTCTCCATGGCACTCTTCATATTGTCATGCCATGGTAGCTTACAATACCTTCTTGTTTCTCTCATTTAACTGTTAGGGATGGCGTTAGCGAGGGCCAGTTCAAACAGGTGTTGGAACAAGAAATTCCTGAAATAGAAAAGGTAAAATTTCCTTTGGGAAAATGATATTTGTTAATTTGTCATTCAATTGCAACCTTCAATCACCATTTTACTCTTCAGGCATGGAAAGCCCTTTACAATGAGGAGCCACATATTACCTTCATAATAGTTCAGAAGAGACACCACACAAGGCTGTTCCCCAGTGATTCCCGCTACAGAGATAATAGTGGAAATGTTCTACCCGGTTAGAACCGTAAACTCTTGCGGCATACCATGTTATGGCAAGTTATTATTGTCATATCTTTCTGAAAATTGCAGGCACCGTGGTTGATAGGAATATTTGTCACCCAACAGAGTTCGATTTTTTCCTGTGCAGCCATGCTGGGCTCATCGTAAGACGTCTATAATTTGCACCATATACTTGTATTGTGGCCAATATAATGGAGTCATGAAGAGTTCTTGCTTGTGCAAATACAGGGAACAAGCCGTCCTACGCATTACCATGTGCTGCGTGATGACAAGTTCACTGCTGATAGCCTGCAGACCCTCACGTATAACCTGTGCTACACGTAAGGGTGCTCTTTTGCCTGGCGTCCTCTTGTTCGCAACGTTCGGTTAACTGACGGTTGGCCTGTATTTCTTTCCAGATATTCAAGCTGCTGTCGCTCGGTCTCGATCGGTATCTTTCTTATTTCTCATCATCACAGAACGTTAAATACACTTGGTTCATTTAATTTTTTTTCTCAGCCATGGTATCTTGTGCAAGAACATTCAGGCATCTACTGTTGTTGAATTTAATTTTTTTTTCTCAGCGATGGTAGCTTGGTATTTTGAAAACTGGAAAACTGTTGTCGAATTTAATTTTTGAGCAGAACTGATTGATAATAAACATATCAAGACACGAACTTCTACTTGTCAGATTTTAAATCCATCTTAACATGGTCTTCGTATTTTAATACTGCAGCTCCTCCTGCCTACTATGGGGGTGTTCGTGTTTTTAGACCTAAAGGTCACATCAAAACTAATCTTGCTATTTAGACGTCTTAAATAAGTCTAATTACAAAACCTTTTTACAGATGTGTGCTAATTTGCGAGACGAATCTAACGAGACTAATTAAGCTATGTTTTGCTACAGTGATGCTACAGTAACTATCGTCTACTCACAGCTTAATTACCCTCGTTAGATTCGTCTCGCGAATTAGTACAAGTTTCTGTAGTTAGTTTTTTAATTAAACTTTATTTAATACCTTTAAATGACAAGATTCTAGGCGGCCTAAAATTAGGCCTAGAGAAACGAACACCCCCCTATGCCCACAAGCTCGCATTCCGTGCCCGCATGTACATGCATCAAGCCTCTGATGCAGCGACGAGTGTCAGTTCCCATGCTTCATCAGCTCATGCTGCTGCTCCAAGACAACTTCCTGAGATCAAGAATGAACTGAAAAGATTCATGGTCTACTGTTAGTCCTTGATGACCGGTTAGAACTTCCTCTACCAAAAGCCTTGAATAAATGCTATGAATAAGACCTAAAGAACGACATTGTTCGTTATGTTTGCTTTTAGTTTCCTACAATAAAGACATGGAAGGGATATGCTGTATGGAGTCTAACGTTGATCCAGTCTTGTTTTTTGTGGTTTGCCTTTTGTGCAGACAAGACAAATACTATATAAATTTCTATTCAGTTATTCTGGTGCATGCTTTGTGTGAATGGTACACGTTATTTTGACCTTGGTCCTTGAAAAAAATGAACATGTGAAAAAAATCAAATGAAGAAGCCCTTGATTACTATTTCTTTGTAAGGAAATCCTTAGTCGACTGTGACAGAAATGAAATTCTGGAATACAAAACAAAATGAAGTCTTCAATTAAATACTTTGCATGTTTATTTTATCTTGTTAAGAACATTAATTTCTTCCAGTGTTTATTTCCAACAAACCACACCTTCGACCAGACAGACCATAGGACTGGTATAGCATCTGACATCACAGTTGCAGCTCCTTTGATGGTAGACATCATGCACACTGTGACTATTGGATTCTCACTTTATTTTAGTTAATGTGCTTGATCTTACATAACGAAATCATCAGATATATATATATTATCTGCGAGATTCTTAGGACCATTGTATATATGCAGCCTCATACTGGATAAGCGACTATGTGTCTTAAGCTTCAGTTCAGCCAAAAAACCACACGCGCACAGTGATGAGAGCCTCTTCCATGCAAGTGATAAGGCACATAAAATCCAGCAACATGCTTACTCGCACGATTTAGCAATACGGAGTACTGGACAATTCAGAGCAGCAGTTGAACCTTACTTTTTTTAGGCTTGTTGAAAAAGCCGATGATAAAACCTCTGAGAACTGCTCGAGCGCGTCCAAGTTAGTGGTTACTGCACAACTCAATCCTCACCGCTAAGCAGGGCTTCGTTCCTTCATCTCGCTCAACCACCCCACCCCACTTTAGTTTTGGTTGAAATAGCCTTTTGATTTTCACGTGCTTTCTCAAATAGGCCAAAAATTGTCACCGTGAGTGGACAGTTGCGTCAGAAGGTTTTTTGGAGAGCTAAAGATGGTTATCCATCGAGCTAAAGCTAGGCATATCCAGCCGTTGCAACAATGGATACAGAATTGGTAGTGATTTTTAGTTTTTTACTCTTTTGTTGGCTGTTTCCTTTTTATTTTTTATTTGCCATCTAGGTCTGTACTGTATGAACTCCTTTTGTTTTATAATCTTTAATAAATTGCTGTAGGGGCTTGCCCCTCCAGTTTGGTTAAAAAAAGAATTGTCACCCTTGGCTACATGAGTCTTAATTTCGGTCGAGCCAAGTTTTGTAGTTTGGCCGCATCCGAGAATTTCGTGATCCCACAGCACTAGAAGTCAGTACTTTAATTTTGTCTTGAATGCCTAAAAATATACCCGACTAGATTAAATTCAACTGCTCGACAGTCCGCATGGTGAGGCTCGAGCTAGAAGCAAGACACACATTTTCTTGACATTTTTTAGCCTATTTGAAAGAGCACATGAAAATCGGGGGGCTATTTCTATCAATACTAGAGTGGGGGTGAAGTGGTTTTTGCAACAAACAAACGTATGGGGTGCAATATCAAACTAAGACGAAGTTACGGGGTGAGATTTGCTATATAAAAAAAAAAAGAAATTGACTTGTGCAACAACACGTGCATATCGAGCAATGAAACTCCTCCCTCTCCCTTTTCAAAGAAACTACTGTCCTGTTTGTGGCGTGATCCTAGTCTTTTTCTTTTCGTGGGCGCTTATACGAAGCATAGATGTTTCGTCTAGCTTTTTTCCGCGGAACGACTGCGTCCTCTAATTTCTCTTATCATTAACTACGGAGCCGTCGCCAGCCCAGGTGACTGAGAAATGGAGTAGTTTGTCTCAGTAACATTTTTCCTACTGCTGGATTAAGATCCAAAGCGTATGCAGAAAAAACAGGCCGCACTGAGTAAAGTGCGTGTTGGTGGGCTGCAGTGGAGAATGAACTGGATTTGTTTTTATACGGATCCACGAAATGAGAAAAAAACCGTTAGATTTATGGCCTGTTTGTTACGGGCTTTTTTTTTTTTTTTGTTCAGTGCTATGGACCCCAATTGGCAATTACAAGTCACGAATCCAACAAGTATGTTATGTTCTAATGGCATCAGTTAATAAAATTTTGATCTACTACTTTATAACTGCTGGGGTTATATTACCTTGTGTCTGATCAACCAATGTAACCATTGTCAGGTAGAATAGTATTTTGTGTTTTTCTGAAAACCAATCATTTAGAGAACTTTTATGGTGCATTATACTACTTCAAAGGAAACAGTAGTTGAATGAAATCTGAGCCTCCGTTTGGAAGGACAATTTGGTAATTGCCTTACTAATTTAAAAGATTAAAGACATGATGCCACCACACGCTAATTTGATCATTATATCATCGAATCTTTATTGGATCCAACAGAAACACAAACGAATCAGCCGCCAGTGCGGAACGGCCGTGCATCGCATCATTGATGGAGAGAGGAGGAATTTCCATTGGCGGCTGCGTACGCTGTGTTGAATCCCATCACCCCTGTGCGAATCTTGACTCTTGAGCGTACACGGTACGCATCTGTCTAGATGAAAACGCTGTGTTGAAGGCCGTCGTTTGCTGCGGCAGCAAAAGACGTTGTTTCGTATAGCATCATATTTCCATTAATACCCCCACAAAAATTATACCAGGTTCAAATACTACTATACTCCTTGGTTGGAGTTGAAGGACTATAGAGCATCTAATCCGTCAGATGGCAAAAAAATAAACGGTCCACATTCATTTCAGTGCACCTCTCTTCATTTATGTGTCTGTCACACGTGCAGAACCAAAATGTTCTCGCGTTTATACCCCCACAAAAATAAACGGCCCACGGATCCAACGCTCTCGCGTCCTCGCCGCGCTTTGGAGCACCTCGTCCCCTGCGTGGTGAGCAAATGGCTTCATTGTCGCTTGCCGACTGCCAGAACAATGCATCCAGGCGGCTGGAACAATTGTTCCAACGCCAGGAAGAAATGGTTCTAAGAGGTGCCCGGCGGCGGAGCGTGGACGCGAGATGAAAAAAGGAAGAAGGAAAGCAGGGGAGGAGCGGCGCGAGGTCCGGACTCATGAAGAAGATGCCGCGGCGTGCGAGCCGCGACGATAGGCTGCGAAGCCAGGCCCAAACCGGGCGCAGGGTTTATATGAGATTCCTGGCAACAACAAGAAGGAACACGTAGATTGATAGTGGGATGGCTAACAGGGAACTATCTAATGGTGATGCCGGCGGACAGCGCGCCGAACTCGTGGGCCACGCCTTTTGAGTGTGATTGTGAGCGGATTTACTCAGGTGAGTCCCTCCTACCACTAGAGCGGATTTACTCTGCAAAACATAAGGTGTAGGTGCTATCCACACCACACACCACTGCAACAACATTGGACGCAGTTGACGCGCGTCTCGTCCGTCCACCACCGGCGACGCGGTGGCTTCCTTGCCGTAGCGTCGCGCTGCCCGCTCTCCCACCGCCCCTCGTGCTCCGCTCGCGTTCATGCCTAGGCCGTGCCGAGGCAGGACGCGCTCGCCGCGCCGGAGCTCGTGCGTCCTGCCGCACGATCAGTGGCGAGTCCAGGCCCAAAACTGGGGGTGGGCCGAAAGCTAGCTGGGCTGATGGGGGTGGGCCGGAAAATAGAAAAAAAAGAAAAATTGCACTGTTCATGGGTGCTACAGTATGGAAAAATCAACTGGGCTGAATCTGGGGGTGGGCCGCGGCCCACCCGGCCCACCCCTTAGACTCGCCACTGCCGCACGATAGATTTATCGTTTTACATTTTAGTCCTTCTACCACCGACAATCCATACAATGTAATAGACGGGCCGAACCCTGGTGAGAGGTGGACCGGCCTGGAGGCCCCGTGCTGGTTTGCTTTTTTGATTTTCGCTCCATCCGGGCCGAGCCGACCACACCAAATGCCATCCCATAACAGAAATGTTCATCTAGGCTGAACCTCTCGGTGAGGCTAGCAAGCCGAGTCCGCAGGGCAAGAAACCCAAAGCGGTCGCCGCAGATGGAGGCGCTCCACCGGTGGGCGGCGGAGCTGGGCGTCTCCGACTCGCCGCCCCCGCCCTCCCCTCTCGCCGCCACCTCCTCCTCTTTTTCGTCCTGCCTCGGCTGCTCCCTCGTCGTCGCCGACTTCCCCGACGCCGGCGGGTAAAACCTCCCGGAACTCCCACCGACGACCCCTTGCCGTTCCTGATTTCCCTGTCCTGACCTCCCGAACCGTTTGCCTTCGATTCCTCTGCAGGAGGGGCCTTGCGGCGGCGCGCGACCTCCGGCGCGGCGAGCTGGTGCTGCGCGTGCCCCGCGCGGCGTTGCTCACGAGCGACCGCGTCATGGCCGACGACCCCAGGGTCGCCGCCCGCGTCCGCGCCCACCAGCCACGCCTGTCCTCCGTTCAGGTTTGGTGGATCTGCCCTCGATTTTACCTGCAGTTGGGATTAAGGGATGAGCGAGGTTTGGGATTTAGGAGCACATTGCTATAGCGTATTTGTGCTGGAGGAGTCACCAAAAGAATTGGGAAAAGATTCGTTACATGATGTGATTCTAATGCGCGGTTTGTTCCGTTGGATCTATTTAATGTGCAAAACCATAGCATTTCTTCTGATGCACTGAAACTAGATTCAAATTACACGAAGGTTTTACAGCCATCATCATTGCTGCTAGCAATATTTATATATTTTCTTTCAAAGTGCCAACGTCAACCATTCTTGCACTTGGTGTTATGTCTTCGTGGAATCGGTGAATGCTTCCTGATACTCTTCTTGATCCTGCAGATACTGATTGTATGCTTGTTGACCGAAGTGGGGAAAGGGAAGAACTCTGTCTGGTACACCTATTTGTCTCAGTTGCCTAGCTACTACACTCTATTGGCTACCTTCAACGATTTTGAAGTTGAAGCTCTCCAAGTATAGCTCGGTAGATCTGTCGTCAAATTCTACATCCTACATTCTCTTGCTATACACTGCAGAAACATTCAATGAATTTTGTTAATTATCAGGTCGAAGATGCTATATGGGTTGCACAAAAGGCCATTCGTTCCATACGGTCAGACTGGGAACAAGCGACACCACTGATGAAAGAATTGGAATTTAAACCTAAGCTTCTGATGTTTAAATCCTGGCTCTGGGCATTTGCAACGGTATATTTGGTTCTTTGCCCTTAGTGCTGAAATTATTTTTTTTGTAATTTGATCTGCTGCTTTTTTACTAGTTTAGTTACCCTGTGAAATCTGTGTCTCTTACATCCTTTTTAAGGCTGTTGTACCCTGATTCTTTCTGTAGGTTGTAATTTTTTTCTTCTGAAGTTTCATTTTTCTACAGGTATCTTCACGAACATTGCATATAGCATGGGATGATGCTGGTTGTCTATGCCCTATTGGTGATTTGTTCAACTATGCTGCTCCTGATGATGATGCTTCATTGGAGGGAGAAGGTGCAGCTGAAGTTACAAATTGCCACCGGAAAAATGAGATGTCTGATTTGTCAGAAAGATTGACAGATGGTGGATATGAAGATAATGCATATTGTTTGTATGCCAGAAAAACTTATAAAAAAGGAGAGCAGGTTTATTCTCATTTTCAGCACTATTGCATTACCTACTTGTTTTATTTTTCTTTTGTGTTCTCTGTTTTACGTACTTTTGTCATTTTGTACAGGTCCTTCTTTGTTATGGAATATACACCAACTTGGAACTTCTTGAGCACTATGGTTTTCTGTTGAGTGAAAACCCTAACGAGAAAACATTTATCCAATTAGATTTGGATATTTACTCAGTTAGTACTTGGCCAAAGGATTCACTATATATTCAACCAAATGGACAACCTTCATTTGCATTGTTGTGTGCATTAAGGCTATGGATCACTCCATTAAATGGTCGAAAGGCTGTTAGTTTTCAGATTTACTCTGGATCACTGGTTTCTACTGAAAATGAGCTGGAGGTTATGAAATGGTTAATCAGAAAATGTAAAGGAACATTGCAGCAGTTACCTACAACTGTTGAATTCGATGAAAGTCTGCTTATCTTTCTACGCAAAATACAGAACAGCACCAACTGCAGAACAGATGTGAAGCAGTCAAGCTGTGAGCAGGAGTTTGCTGTATTCCTTCGATTCCACCGTGTGGAACTGGACTGTACGTATCACAATCAACTCCCAGCTCGGCTCCTCCGATCTCTGCAAAGATGGGAATTAGCTGTGCAGTGGAGATGCAATTACAAGAAGTCACTAACCAAGTGTATTTCGTACTGTGAAAGTGTAGTTCATGACATTTCCTTGCAGACAAACAAACAGTAATATAAGGACATCGAGACATGTAGTTTTAACCTTCCTTTCAACGCAGTAACGCGGCATCTTTATTTCTTACTGTGGATTGGTAAATTTTGTGCAAGTGTACTGTTTTGTAGTTTCAGGCATGAACCTTCATCAACTTATAAGCGTTTGTATCAGTTAAGCAAGTCTTGCGTGTTTTGTCTTGTGTCATGAGGAGTCATGAGATACTGAAAAATTGGAAATAATAGGAATTAAGTTAATGACTGGGTAAATTTCCTCCCTCTCTTGTAAATACTAGGATATATACACTTGCATTGTCCTTTTTTCTTTTTGGGTGCAGTATGTCGAGGAACAGATCTAGTTCAATTTGAACTAGATTCGTATCCTAAACATGATATATCTAAGAACTAAGGATAGTGTGTGGGCAATCTTGTTCTGTCCAAAGGCATGTGGGCCCATCTAAGACCCCAATGATTTGTTCATTTCCCACAACTATCTAGCCTACCATGCACACATCATGATTTATAGTCATACTGCAACTAAGTGTTCAATTAAATACAGGAAATCCATTAGCGCCCAGGGCTTCTGACGTCCCCAGTGAAGATTGTTTCTTGTCTATTTTGTTTCTAAACATCTAGCATGCACTTGATTATGAATTTCCACATGTTTACTGAAGTTAATGTGTTGATGAAATTTTGAAGCATTGCTAGGGACACCAGAACCCTGGATGTAAAATCTGCACTCTTTCCGTACTTTCTAGAAAACCATCACTCCATCAGCACCCCCGTACCACTCACCTGAACAAATGTAGGAGGCGGCGGCGCGCGGCGGACGGGGACGGAGAAGGAGGTGGCGGCGCGCGGTGGACGTGGAACGGAGAAGGAGGCGGCGGGGAAGGGGAAGGAGGCGGTGGCGCGCGGCGCGCAGTGCGGGAAGGAGACCGCGGCGCAATCCAACCAACTTGAGAAGCACGTTTTGCTCCTCCCCGATTTGGATTGGCGACGCTCGCGGAAAAAGGTAGGTCGGGTTGGACGCGCGATGCGCTAAAGCGCATACGGACGCCCCGTAATCTCTCCGATTTGATTGGTTGGAAAAATGGGTTCTATTATTTATTAATATCTATATCAGGTTCATCGTCATTATTTCTCTAGATCTAGCTTTTCAGATGGCTTTCGTGTTTCAAATTTCACTTATATTCACTCCCCTTGCTTATTGTCTTTATTCGATCTTGTTGTTTATAGAGGATATAGTTCTGTAACATTTTACGGTTGGATATGTATATTTATTAGTTGATTTGCTATGTTCAGCCAAACGTAATTCTCTATTGGACGTGCTAAGCAGCTTTGGGTTCCATCGATCGATGATCCAAAATTTTAGGGTCTCTATCTCACTACTCCATGTCCCAGTCCCACCTTTGGGTCGGACTCCGGGCGCCAATCTGATCACAAGGTCATTGCCATATTTGTGTTTGTGAATAAGCTGCCTTGTGAATATTGTTTTCAGGTGACCATCACACCTAGCCAAGTTGAGAAAGTGGATCTTATGACATACTGTCCAGGTGTTAGTGACCTGACGTACCGGTGAGTCTTGGCCTTAAGTTGAGGCTGAAGGACGTTTAGAGGTTCGTCATGTCAAAGTTGGTGTCCAAGCTCCTCGCAAAAAAAAAAAAAAGGTTGGTGTCCAAGCAGCAGTACATAGAGCTCAACGGCTATCTCAGGTGGCGTTCGGATGCCCTATAAAAACTTTATAGGGGTCACATCAAAAATGCCGGCACGATTTATGTGTACTAAACAAAGTCAAATTACAAAACTAAGTCCAGGACTCCCCATCTATTTCGCGAGACGAACGTAATGAGGGTAATTAAGCGGCGATTAGACGATGGTTACTGTAGTATCACTGTGTCAAAACATTGATTAATTAGGCTCATTAGATTCGTCTCGAAAAATAACGTCCATCTGCAGAAAGATTTTGTAATTAAATTTTATTTAGTACCCCTAAATAGTAAGATTCTTTTTACTTTAGAGGGGTATAAACTTTAGAGGATGTTTTAGAGGGTGAACCGAACCGGGACCTCAATTTACAACGTCAAGCAATCGCTG
The DNA here is from genome assembly GCA_012490785.1 of Eragrostis nindensis. Classification (NCBI taxonomy): domain Eukaryota; kingdom Viridiplantae; phylum Streptophyta; class Magnoliopsida; order Poales; family Poaceae; genus Eragrostis; species Eragrostis nindensis. The sequence goes on along the minus strand of JAAXCT010000118.1, from coordinate 636,768 downwards.
TTCATAACTGCCTTTCAATTAAAATCAATGAGTTTGATGTGACCTTGACGTCCAGAACAGAGAGGAGGTACAAAGTGGCGATCAAGCATGCCACGTGGTCACCCTGAACCTGCTGCTGATGCTCCTGGCAGGCCACGCGACTGACATTCCCGGCACGCGCCGCAGGTCCTCTCCTCATCACGATTAACGAATGCAACCAAATGGGGCAAGTATCGCAATGAACCTGACCTCACAATTTCATTGTTCTTGCTCACATGTTAACAATAATGAGTTAACAAAATTGAACATCACATTTTCATACCAGGCAACACACCTGAAAATGAGTACAATAAAAAAAATATTGCTAAGTTTATTTTCTTGCTAGCATCACATTTTCATGGTTCAATATCACCCTTTTCATCTTTGAATTCCTTTTAACTCATTTTATCTTGTTTTATTGAATTTTTACTAAGTAAATTAATGTGCATCCTTATGGTTTTGCATTTGGGAAACCTTTCTTTAGTGAGATAGTGTCTTAGATGTTGAAAGCTTGAGGATCTACTAATGATTGTGTTGTTTTAATCACATAAGACTCTATGTTTTCTTCATTACTTTTGTGCTCATTTGTTCCATGTTTTCAATTAAATATTTGGCATGTGTTTCCAGCACATAAGCTGGTATGTTTCAATCACATAACTTTTTGGAATGGAAGAACTGACAGCACAACCTGGTAAAAGTATCACTGGTTAGAAATTCACCATATTTATCTGTCGAGTGATATCTCTTTCCAGCTATTCTTTTTCAATTTAGTGTCGGATGTTATCACAGTCTTCATTCTTCAGTAACCCAGTTAGATGCAATTCAGCATAGCCAGATAACGATGATTTTATGTGCAAGATAAATTTTATACAGTACAATTAACGAATTGTTTTACCACTAATTTTTTATAATTTTTATTAGCACAAATCTCTTATATATTAAACGCCGTGCGTTCTCTCAAAGCAGATTGGGCCACGTCAGCCTAAAACATATTAACCGTCAGATTAGGATCTAACGGTAAAGAAATATATTAAGCGAAAAATTCCCATTATTATATATTAAACGTCGTGGGCGTTGTCTCAAAGCAGATTGGGCGATGTCAGCCCAAAAAGCGTATTAACCGTCAGATTAGGATATAACGGGTAAAGAAATGTGTTTAGCGCAAAAATTCCCAAGAAGTCTAAATGTACACATCTGTCTTCAGAAGAAAAAAAAACATGAACCAAGGAAAAAAGAACCCAGCCCATTGACACGACACGATGAACTCATGTGCTAAGTATTCAACGATCAGAAGAAAAACAGCATAAAAAATGTTAAAATACAAAGGTAGAAATTCCAGAACTCTAGATCTAAGAAAAAACCCATCGGATTAAAATGAACGGCAATAGAAAAGAAAAGCTGCCGCTTGCCACGCACCTGCTCTGGCCAGCTACGCCGCCAACACCACCGTTCCCTTGGAGAGAAGGGGGAGGGAGAGTATAGGAAGGGCCTGCACGCAGCCGCGTAGAAAGAGAGCGGCGGTCAATCGAGGAGGGGACGCCATCGCCGGATCCACGGGGCGTCGCTGCCGGATCCGGCCGAGGAGGGCACGTATCCATCGGATCCGGCCAAGGAAAGGGCATCGGCGGGGCCGCCTCGAGGGATGCGTAGCATCGCGCCTCACCGCCTCCTTTGTGCGCGTCCTCGACTAGGGGGAGGAGGAGGTGGTGGCCGGATCCAGTCACGCGCCGCCACCGCTACCCGTGGACGAGGGTGCAACGGAGAGAATGAGGAGGCTTAGAGTTTCCACCCAATCCCCTCACATTATATACCATTTGGACCAGGCCGGGTCTCTGGTGGGCCGGGGTGGGCCAAAATGTGCCGCAGCCGGCCCAAAAGGGCGGCTTGATTTCGGAAAATCAAAGAAATTCGAGAAAAATAGAAAAGTGGGAATTTTGGGGAAATCCCTCTAAAGAGCTAGAAATTATTATCTTTTAAGAACAGAGTCAACTATATCTTATTCGCCAGTAAAAGGTCAAAAGTATGTTATCAATGTAAGATTATAACTCCACCATTTATAAATTTCTAGATTAATCATTGTCATTCAAAATATAGCCCGTCATATTTAAATAATATAATATAATTTAGTTGGACCACCTACAAGCAAAAACGTATAGGTTCTTTTATTCCCACCTTCCCATATATTTATTTAAAGATTTAGAACATTACGTTTCCTAAATTAATTGAACAATATATTTTTGGACCAATATTTTCTTCTCCCTTTTTAATACACTTAAATATCTATATCCACCTGAAAGGATCAAGGGCACCGAGAGGGGGGGGGGGGGGGAGGGTTGAATCGGTGTCTCAATAATTTCTCCCAAACGTACTTGAGGTGTGAAGCTAGCAAGACTAGATACGGTGATGACAAGAAGCTAGCGATGCGCGCACACAATCTAGTCTAGCATAGAGCAACACCCTAACAAGCAATTCTACTAAGTAATAAAGAGACAACCTATCAAGCAATTCTACTAGCACATAAGTAAATGCGGAAGCGTAAATGCTAGTAAGTAAAGGAGATAGAGATAGGAATGCTCATAATGTTTTTCCCGTGGTCTCGGAAGGATGGCGCCTTCCCCTACTCCACGTTGGGTCACTCCCGTCGGAGTCTCGACCCCGTGCCTCCGTTCGAAGGCGATCCCTCCTAGAGCACACTTCACCCTCCGAATGAAGTCGCGGGCACGTCCTGCCGGGCTCTCTCCCGGGTACTCTTCCGGAGGTAAGGCTTTGCACTTGATGCGTGCCAAAGGGCGCTCCACTAGTGATGCTTCTTTCGCACGGGAAGCTCTAAGACCGTGTACAAACTTGTGTTGGCTTCCACAACCTCCTTGGACAGCTCAACACCGACGCCTAACCGGTCTAGGCCTTGCCATAGACCAAGAGTAACAAACCGAAGTGACTCTCTCAAGCTCACACTAGCTTAGAGATCAAGTGGATGCAATTGCTACTCTCTCAAGCACTAGGATCACTCCAAATCCTTCACAAGTGCTTCTCTCCCTTGCTCTTGGCTTCCTCTGAGTTTCCTGCACTCCAACAATGGCCAAGAGACCTCTCAAGGGGCGAGCAACCAACTATTTATAGGCTACCAATCCAAAACTAGCCGTTGCTCAAAAGTGCCCAGGAAATATAGGGACCGTACCAATGACCGTACCATCCTTTCCTCACATGACCGTACAGTCCGGTCCTCATTTCCAGGCAATTCTCTATTTTCTTCTTCTCTGTCTGAACTTCTCCAATGAAGACCGTACCATACGGTCCCTAGGACCGTACCGTCCGATCAATAGTCCGGTCTTCATTTCTCCACTTCCAGAAACTTCAGCTTCTCTGTATAGAATTTCTCTGATGACCGTACCATACGGTCAACAGACCGTATCGTACGGTCAATGGTCCGGTCTTCATTTTCTCAGCATCCCGAGACTTCACTTCTCTGTCTGGATCTTCAATGAAGACCGTACCGTCTGATCCTTAGGACCGTACCGTCCGGTCTCTACTGCATAAGCTGAAAACTTGATCCACTCTTGATCCTTGCTTCCAACTTCTCCATTCTTGGTTGCTCCTCTTCTCTTCAGCCACCCTAGCCCTCAAGAGACTCACAATGCATCCATATGATCTCTAACCTAGTGTGCTCTAAGAGAACCAATTCGATCCCTCTTGATAGTCCGGTTTTTCCTATGGACTCAAGCTAACATCTACACCAAGCCAACACTTCTTTGGATCTATCATGTCCTTAGCCTTGACCCATCTTCAACCTTGACTCCATCAAGTTCTCGATCCGAATTGTCGAGGCAACCAATCACCAAGTCGTCAATAAAGATAGAGTTTGTGAAACGATGCTTCCTTGACATGACCATTTGAATATCCTACATGGAAATGTTAGTCACATCAATATGGTCACCCAATCACCAAAATATTCATACCTTTGGGGTTTCCGAACTCCAATGGTCATGAAGCTTACAATCTCCCCCTTTTTGGTGATTGGTGACAACACATATCATAAGATAAAGAAAGGAACGCGCAAGAGTGATCGAGAAGATTGGATATGAAAGAGAAGCGAGTAAAACGGATATCAAGGTAGTCATAGCTCAAAAAGGTATCACCTGCAAAATAGAGTTAGAGCACATGGGTGATATATATATATGGAATAAAAAGCGAGAGCTATGACCACAACGCTGTGATGATAAGATTATAAGATAATCCTGTAAAAGCAAGTTAGTGCACATATCATCACAAAAGAGGAAACCTGGCAAGATAGATACAACGAAGCACATCCAGGATAGCATACATAAACTCAAAGCAATATACAGGATATATAGATAACGAGCAAGTGTATGAAACGAAACCAAGTGCATTCCTGATGAGCTGAACACCAGCAAAAGAAATCCAAACTCAACAAGAACCACGAAGTAACAAAAGAATATACAAACAAAGTAGCAAATGGACTCCCCCTAGACAAGGACCCTCTCAAAACTCCCCCTGAACACAAGATCACTCCACTACTCCCCCTAGACCTATACAAGATCTCTCTCTCCCTTTGGCACCAATGACCAAAAAAGAGAAAGAAAGAGAAGGACTGATATCCTATGCATCGGAGGCTGGAGGAGGTGGTGCAGCAGTAGTGGTCACTGTAGGCTCTGAAGCTGAGGTGGTGTCCTGCTGTTGTAGCTGCTGCTGCTGCTCTGGAGGAGTGCCTGTGTACTCAAAAGCTGGAGGTGGCGAAGGAGTCCTGGGAGGAGCTGTCTGCTCCACTACTGCTGTCTCCACTGTAGTAGACACCAACTCTGCCTGCGTAGCTGTCAACACCGAGTCGGTCTGAACAGAGGCAGTCTGTGCTACTGTGTCAAAGTCAAGAGTATGAGCTGGCAGTGGTAACACAAAGAAAGGACTCGTCAGCTGTAGCGATGAGAAGCTCGGAGCTGTGGTAGCTAGGAGTGCTGACGGGGTCATGGAGAGGCCCGGTGAAGTCTGGTACTGGTGTGAAGGGCCTGCCTCTCCTGTAAAGCCAGCAAACGTGGACGTCGACGGTCTCACCGTAGGTGCATCAGCAGGTGAGATGGGAGCCGTGAGTAAGGTGCTGAAGTACAGTCCCTGGCTGACTGACTGTCCTGCCTGGGCCTGAGCAAACTGCTGCTGCTGCTGAAACTGGAGCGTGTCTGGTGGCAGCACACCTGGGAAAGTAAGAGAAGGGAACGACGAAAGTCCAGGTACTGCTTGTCCAAAAATACGAAGAGTCTGAGCGATCATCTCAAAACCTGTGAACATCGAGGACAAACCAGTAGCCATCTCCCTCTTAGTGAGTTTCATGCTGTCCATCATCTGTCGATCCCTGTCCCTGTCCTCTCTCTGACTCCGGAGCTCTCTACGGATCTCTGCAAGCTCTGCGCGTAGAAGCGAGTCTGTCTGTGCTGGAGCTGTGGCTGAGGCTGAAGGTCCTGCTCTGGAGTCCGGTGTCACGTCCTCAGGAATGGACTCCATCTGACTACCAGTCTGCACGTGCTGCTCAGTCTCTGTAGCTGTGTCACCTAGCCCATGTGAAGAACTCCCATGTGAAGCTGACTCCCGGGCAGCAACCCGTCTGTCAGAGGCAGGAAGGAGTGTGTAGGCTGTAGTCACTTTAGGCAGATGGTCGTACTCCTCCTGAGTCAACAACTCTAACCTCCTCAGTATATAGCAAATCAAAGTCCGAAGGCTAGACGTCTGGCAGCAATGCTCTCGGCTATGACATCCTCCATCTGGCACAGAATCAAGTCCACCAAGTCAAAACCCCTGTGCCTCAACATCATCATAACAATCCACTGTGCAAGGATAGAGAACTGACCCTTGTATCCACTCCTGGGAACAATGGTCCTGCACAGTATACTCCTGAGAACTCTGCCCTCGTGTGTAAGTCTGCTGTGAGCTCGGCTGTAGTTCTCCGGGTGAGGTGGTGGGAAGGCAATGCTCATATCATCATCAGTCGGCAAGTGCCCCCCAAGAGGTCTGCGGGGAGGCTCCATCCCTCTGTGAGCAAGCTCAAACACTCTAGTCTCGTACTGGATGGTCTCGAGTGCCTCCACGAGGTTCTCCCTCGTCAGTCTGTGGGGCTGCCCTCTGAGCATGAACCAAATAGCTGAGCGATCTGGGCTATCCATAGAGAAGCATCGAAGTCCATCACTATGTCATAATCATATCTCATCGGTCTGGTGATGATATCCTCAGGGCCCGGAATATAGGACAAATGCTGAGTGAAGTCTGTCCCGGTACCTCTGGTGGCAGCCTGTATGCTGCAGTGCTGGTGAGTAATAAAGAGCTTCTCAGCTCAACCTGTGTGCAGTCTACTCCTCAGCCCGGCTGCTATCCTCTGCTGAAGTAAGGTCCAGAAACGACCCCCAGCAGCTGGGTCTCTCCTAGTAGGTACCTAAGTCTCCTCGGTAACTCGCCTGAACTTCTTGAGAACTGGGCCTGGCAGCCTGAGAGCGTCCTCAGCAAGTACGTCCTGGAGAAAGGCACTCCTGTTGAGTGCACATAACCTCTCCCTCATCCTCTGCCTGTCAGCCACAGTGACATGTGGAGGTCCGTCACCAGAGCTAGAAGAACTCTCCTCCTCCTCTGCCTCTGCCTGCTGCTGCGCGGTCCTCGACGAGCCAACCTCACGGGTGGTCGGAGTCCGCTGCACTGGAGTCCTCTGCCTGGAAGACCTCCTCACTGTCTCCCCCTGTCCTCATGCAGCTGTGTCCCTGATCTGTAAACCTGTGTCTCTGCTAGAAGGTAGGTCCACTGCTGCTGCCCTGAGAGCCTGATCCTAAGCAGGATCACCAGTCCTCTGCTTCTTCTTGGGCGGTGGATCTGAAGCCTTGGCCTTTCCTTTGTCACGATCTCCTCTGCCCCTGCCTCTGCCTCTGCCTCCTGCCATCTCTGCTAGCTGGACTGCAGACAAGATAGGGCGAGTGAGCTTGGCTCACCAACCCGTCCACTGACAAGCTGACTGCTAAAGATATGATCTAGGGCTTGGCCCTAAATCCGTCCACTGACTCTGCACTGCTGTCAACTGCCCAACTGTCAACTGTCCACTGCCATTGCACGATAGGAATAAGACAGGGTATATGAGTTATGGAATAACCTACTATAATCTATAAGCAAAGAGTCGTAGGTAAGCGCATAAATCTAGATGAAGTCCTAGCGCAGAGGTGAAGGACACAATGCCGGCAAATATGCAATGGGGAACTACGGCATTGTCGATTATGAGTGGAGATCAACTAGTGTACATAAATCTTTATGCAATAGACTCAATGTAACACTAATCGAGGAAATTGCTAGTGTCGAGCTAGAGGAAATGGTATGAACTCGATATCGACACACAGTGACCATAAGACTTATATTGCAAAGAATTTGAAGCAAAGCATATCAGATTGCAGTAAAGGATCAATTTTGTATCAATTTTTCTAGGGATTTCAATCGATGAAGGATGAATGGCTCACACCCTAGAAGGATTGGAATTTGGGACAAGCTACTGTGCAATCCATGATTTTCAGAGGCTCACCGGAGCTAGAAGTTCGACGGCAATTGTCGATGGAGGGGAGCTCAGGTCCGGCAAGGCAACAGGATGGAGGAGCTTCACGCACGCCGGAAGGAGAAAGCAGCTCGGGGACGTGCGGATGGCGAGGCTCCTCTGTGCGGAGCTTGGTGACGCGATCGTCGTCCTAGACTCCGGTATGGTGTTGACGGTAAAATGTGTGTTCTACCGCTCGCACACGTGGCCTGAGAGATTTGCTTAACTCTGTTCAGGACCAAAACTTGGAACGCGGTGAATTCCGGAGCGTGCCAGTCGATTTTCCGTGCAAATCGACAAAGACAAGAAAGGCGTGTAAAATTCCCGGACTATCGGCCCCGGATAGGCCGATGCGTAACCGCAGCCGATGTTAGTGAATAAAAGATAATAAAATAAGCGCTCGGCTGTCGGCTAGAAACGAATCGACATGTCGCAACAATAAATACTCGCGCGATAAATAAAGCAAGGCATGCATCAGAATCGGCATCGGCAAAGCATGCAATCGGCAACATCTATCGGCAAGCATCACGGTAAGGTGAATCGACATTGACGAAAGAAGGCTCAGACTTATACTTGAATAGGAACAATAAGATATTAAAGGCATGCAAGCATAGATCTGAACGTGGTAAAACAATCGGCTAAACACACCGAAAGAACGATTAAACCAGTAACCACTAATTATACTCATAATCTGACAATCGCTTCACCGAGGACACGTCAACTAAGTGAAGTAGAACAGGACACGTCAAACTGCTCTACACGGTCGGCAGGTACAAGTATAATTGGCAACTACCGGTCCCAGGTACTCAATAAATTAAATCTAACTCTTAGCAACTGTTTCGCCGAGGACACGTCAACTAAGCGAAGCAGACAGGACAAGTCAAACTGCCTACCCAATCACTAAGAGCAGATCTAATCGACCAAGCACCTTAACCGTGACTCGAATAACTAAATCAAACAGGAAATCGACATTAGCAATCGGCAAACAAGGTTGCGGCTAGGACAAGTCAACTAACCGTAACAAAGAATTGGACCAGGTCTTAAACAATTCCATATAGTCGACGCATAATGTAAACCCTAGATTGAATCTAAATTACCGGATAACTAGCAGCCACATCAATCATAATCATGGACAAGTCGACATAACAAGATCGATGCGCTTACCTGACAAAATCCAGGTCGAAACCGGAGCCCCGATGGACGCCGATGTCGACGGAGATCTCGTCGAGAAATTGTGGCGATGCGCCGAAAAGTTGATTGTATCGATTTGTTTTTGTTCATTACAAGCACCTGGGTTCATATTTATACACCCGAGGCAACCGACTTGGAAACAAACACGTATCCTGCTTGACCACAACTCGGTCAATTCTTTCTTAATCTAGAAAAAGAATTAAAAAAAGGACACAACCCCACATGCGCGCGCGTCTTCGGGATTTCTTCGGTTTTATGATAACCTGCGGGCCACCACTTTGGCACGTAATCTTTTCCTACCCATCGCATACTCTGTCTTCTACTGACAACGGGTCCTGGACCAAATTTTGGTGTTAACACATGCCCCCCAAGCCGGGGTATGGAATCTCCATGCGCCGGATTGTTTCCTCATTTCTCGCACCTCCTCGGTTCCCGCGTTGTACTCAACACACCTGCAATGCCCCTTCGTATATCGCGCCGCCTGCAGCACGTCCCATCTTATAAATAGATGCCATCTACTACACCTATCCTTCTTCCTCCTTTCACCGGCGCGTCCCTTCCCATTCTCTCTCTCTCTACCGACTCCGGCGCTCTTCTCGGAGAACCAAGAAGGACAAGCTTCACGGGATCTCCAGTTCATACTTCTTCATCGCAATGGCTCAGCTTACTGCTTCCTCCACCGCCGTTCCCCAGGTGACAGTCTTTCGCTCCATCCCCGTTCTTGAACTAGAATAGGGTTGCTTGCTCTTGCGGTACTGTAGATCCCTTCGTTCATAAGCCATCCTCATTCTTCTTCAGATTCTTTGCCTGATTAGATTTATTTCCATCATTTCCAGGAACTGCAAAACCAGATCTTGATCCCTACAGAACTCGCCACACATCGTTTCTTAGGACCCATGGGCGATCCAGATCCAATAACTTTCATTTGCAGCGAAACCCTTAGAATGCCCTTCAAGAGATCACCAGTAGCACTAGGGACATGGGTAGGCAGCTTCAGATCATGGCCCACTGAGATCCAAGGCTGGCGTGAATGGTTTCTTAGAGTGAAGGCTGCGAAATCGGCAACATGGGCAACCGTCGGCATAGATCACCGTTTAGAACTCACCCTTGCCGATATGAAGAAGAATGAGCCAATGCTATCGGCATCCTGCTACTTCTGGTCTGATGCACTGAATGCCTTTCTTTTTGGCCATGGACCAATGACTCCAACCCTTATGGACGTTAAGATGCTTACCGATCTGGATATATCCACTAATGCAAGCCTCCAGAGTTTGAAAGTCAAGCCATCACATCGGTTTGATGTCAGAAGCATTGGCGGATGGAAGAAATATATCACGACCTTCCGAGGCATAGGACCAGTATCAGACAAAGAACATACAGCCTTCCTGATGATGTGGCTTGAACACTTCTTTTTCTGTGGAGCTCAACTCAGTCCCTCGTCCAATCTGCAGAATTTAGCAGAAAGATTGGCAGGTGGCACTGAGATGCCTATCGGCAAATACCTGCTTGGTGCTCTCTATTCTTCACTCCATCAAGTTGCCGAGAAGCTCTGGCATGACACCCCCATCGGCAATATTGGTGGTCCATGGTGGTTCCTTCAAATGTGGCTCACCCTGCACTCCTACAAGGCCATGCTACTTCAACACTTGCATTTGTACAGTTTTCCAACTCCCAACCAAGCCGCGCGCCGATGCACTTCTCTGGGTGAAGCCTTAGTGTCGATAGATGGAGTTGGTATGAATGCCGATCTCTTGGCTTCATACTTCAAAGCCTTCTACAGAGGTATTAACGATGAGCATCTCGACTGGTTTCCGTACGGAAATCCCGGGATTATGGAACACTTCGAGATCCCCTTCACCTTCAGAGCTGACAGTCCTCTTCAGAACGCAGTATCGGCAAACATCTTTGTGACCTGTGTCAAACCTTGCATCTTACCAACGGGATTGAATGCATCCGGCCGATTGAACCCATCATATGAGTTCTACAACCCTTCATTTGCTGCAAGACAAATGGGTCTCGGTCAGCTTCCTCCTAGCCTCTTCTATGCTGACAAGGTCAAAGCTCGTGCCATCATTGGATCCCCTTTGGAGTATTCTTGGCTATTTGGTTTGACTGATAACCTGCCCATCGGCCATATCGACAACATTGTATTGGCTGGTTCTTGCACAAGGCTCTTCAGGCAGTGGTGGGCAGAATGGTCCAAGCATCTCCAATGCACCAACACAGCATCCTTTATCTCCAATCTTCAGCTTCTCGAACCGATAGGAGAGGTAACCGATCTCAATTTCCATCATTTTTCTCATTGACAAATCTTTAACTGCAGCTTTTATTTTGCAGTCTGACGCCGAAGATGCACCCACAGAAAGCAACAGCGGAATCGGCATTGTGTACGTGGCTGCACACCCAGACCCCGTCCTTGGCTCTGACGCACCAACACCAGCCCAAGTTCTCAAGGGCCAATCCTCTAGGACAAAACGTCAAGGCCCCCGTTACAAAGTCCCAGCTAAGCGCCACAAGGCCCTCCTGAAACAACCAAGCTCTGCGTCAACTCCTACCAGTAGCCCGGTAATTATTCTTATCTATATAATTACTTTATGATTGAACAAATATCATCATCTAACATTTGTTTCAATTTTCAGGGCCATTCCGAAGAAATTCCTGAAGAAGATGAAGCCCATTCTCCTGAAGCCCATGTCGACACAGAAGCTGAAGAAACTGAAGTCCATGTCGATACTGATGCCGAAACTGCCCAACAAGCACCGGCTGCCACTGCCTCAGAAGAAATCGGCACCGAGACACGACAAGCACTGGCTTCAGAGGAAATCGACATTGGTACTCAGCAGGCACCAGCTGGCACGGCCTTAGAAGAGATCAGCATCGGCATTCAGCCGCAGGTTTGTCCTCGAAATTTGTCCATCGGCATTTCTATCTTTATTGACTTACATTTAATTAGATGCAAGGGCGAAGGGAAGAAGAATCGGCAAACCTCTCTGTCGATGAACCTGAAACATCTGCCCAGAACATCCCAGGGGGTTGTCAATCAGATCCTGGAGCATCTTCTTCTCAATCTATTCCGGTTGAAGCCGATGTCGATCTATCTGAGGTAATAAATGTCGATCTGTTCCCTTCATTAATTTATCATCTAACCTTTTGTACCCGTAGGCACGTATGGTAGAGCCAATCATCGCCATGCATCATCGACAACCTCTACCAATCGATGTCCGCAATGAGCTGCTTGAGCTGGAACCTAGACTTGACTTTGCAACCACAGAAGATCTTACTCGCAATGCAAGTTCAGTCCGTGCTAGATTTGAAGCCATCCAAAATCGGCTTCCAAAGGACTTGAGGGTTGCACTTCATCCAGTAGCATACATGGAGTTTCGGCGCCTTGATTATGAGCAAGCTCAAGAAAACATCAACCGCCGATCCCACCAACGCCATCTTGTTGCTAAAGCAGAAAAAGCTCTCGAGCTCTCACAGCAAGAATTGGAGAAATACAACTCCATGAAGAATCGGCTAACAGAGGAAGAGAATCGGCTCAATCAGCTGAAGAAGGAAGCCGAAGACTTGAGAGCAGCTCTGCAGGCTAAAGAACAAGAAGTATCGGCATCGGCAGAAACCATTGCCAAGATCAATGCCAACATGCTCCAACAAAAAGACTTGCTCAACGCCTCTATTGAAGCTTCAGAACGCGCCTGGGCATCTGTGCCTGCGGAGATCGAGTCTGACAACAATGACAACTATGTTCTGGCCAAGATTGATCAGCTCCGCACACATGCACTAGATGTACTCCGTGATTATCTATACCCTCATAGTGCATGAGCTTGTAATCACCAAACACTATCTTCCAATCTCTGTACTATATGTATATTTGCTTTCATGCTCCTTTGTTTTTCCTTTTATATATTTTCCCTAAGTGCGATACCATTAGCATCGGCCATCTTAAAGGCGACGCTCTTAACGTCGGCTCCGATAAAACTCAACCGAACACTTTAAAGACCTACCAACAAAGTAGTATTACTTTAAATACTTTGCATTAAGCGCTCGGCTGAATTCCCCATTTCTTTCGTCGATCGGCTGATTGTCGATTGCATTCTCTCAACTCCCATCAACCGATCAACATCCAGATCTGGTAACCTCTACAGCAACCGCAGGGTTGCCGATCCCTCCGTGATACAGACACCCTCATCGGTAACGTCCAATGCTTCACCTTCCCAGTACGTTCCTGATATGCATGGCAAGTTTTCCACCATCATCGGCAAAAAATCTGTAGTTGCCACACTCACCGATCTATCAGCTTGAATAGTCTCCACCTCGTCACCGACCCACTGGATAAGGAGCTGATGCATTGTAGATGGGATACAGCAATTAGCATGAATCCAATCCCTACCTAGCAGTACGGCGTACGATCCCTTGCCTTCAATCACGAAAAACGTTGTCGGCAAGGTCTTGCTTCCAATAGTGACCTCGATATTGGTGACTCCTTTGACCTCAGAGCTCCTACCCCCATAATCCCTCAACGCCATGTTGGTCTTGGTCAACTCTTCAGGTAGTTTGCCGATCTTCCTGTACGTTGCCATCGGCAAAACATTGACAGCAGCACCACCATCGACCATCATCTTGCTCATCGGCTTGCCATTGACGAAACCATTAAGGTACAAGGCCCTCAGATGGAGATGATCAACACCAGACGGCTTCTTGAACACTGCTTGCTGTGGACCCAATAACAACTCGGCAGAAGCTTCTTCTTCCAATTCATTAATATCCAAAGAGCTAAATTCTCGTGGCAGCATAAATACCATATTGACAGGAGCCTCAACTTCATGTACCTGAGATTTGACTTTTGGTCTCCATACCTTCTTAGACTTGGGCCCCTTGTCATGATCATCCTTCTGATTCACATCCTTGTTCAGCTCCCGGCAACGTGTCCTCTGAACTCTTCTCTTATGCGTCTTGGTAAAAATACCGCTTGGACACCATTGGCCTTCTTCTGTGAACTCACCCTGATAATCTTCATCATAATCTTCAACTTGATTAACAGGTCCAAGTCTTTCTTGCACAGAAACCCTTGAAGTCAGCCTCCCTTCAAAACGATCATGCTGTCTCCTCATAGGAACTTGGCTTGAGGTACCAACTTCCCTGTACAAATCACCAGATCGCCTGCTACAACCTGGGCAGCCTTCAATTGGTGGCAGCTTCATACCCTGCTCCCAACAGCACTGGAAGAACGGACAGTTCCAGTGTGGATCGAAGTCATCATCACTAGTCCTCCTGTCTTCCCTCTCTCTCTTCCTTGAGTACTTGCCGATCAAAGCAGCAGATCCACCAATCATGTTAACTGGAAAAGGATGTCCATCAATCTTCATTGGCTTCTGACCAGAGAACTTGACGCGATCACTCTCAATTGCCGATTGGATCTGTTGCCTGAACACCTTGCGCTCATTAGTGTGATGAGAGGGAGTATTATGCCACTTGCACCACTTGATTTTCTTCAACTCCTCAGCTGGAGGCAATGCGTGATTAGGTGGGAGTTGAATAAGCTTTTCTTGTAGCAGCAGATCAAATATCTTGTCAGCTTTATTGATATGAAAATCATATTTCTTTTCTTCTGCTTTCTGCTTGACCCACGGACAAAGAACAGTCTTCTTATTCCTGGTCCACTCAGCAAGAGCAACTTCAGCTTCATCATCAGAATCAGAAGAGTAATCGGCATAAGCCGCCCGAAACTGTCTGCCACGTGCATTCTGGACACGCCCTTCATGAATCGACGCCTTCTGAAAGAGCTGTGCTAAGCCATCGACTTCCTGAGGTGCAAACTTATCTCTAATCTGAGGCAGCAAACCCTGGTAAGCAATCTCAGCCATTTGCCGATCCGTCAGATTCAGGTTATAGCACCTGCCACGGATGACTCTGAATCTCTGGACAAAATCGGCAACTGACTCCCCAGCCTTCTGACGAACAGCCGTCAAATCTGATATGCTCAACTCCGCCATGCCAGTGAAGAAATAAGAGTAGAATTTCTTCTCCAAATCGGCCCAATTCCGCACGGATCCCGCAGGGAGGGAGGTAAACAATGAGAATGCCGATCCAGATAACGACAGAGGAAACAGACGGACCTTTAATGCATCTTGTGCCGATGCCTCTCCCAACTGTGCCAAATATCGGCTGATGTGCTCTACTGTAGAGACATTATCTTGCCCAGAAAACTTGCAAAATTCTGGCAGCTTGTATCGATGTGGCAAGGCAACTTGTTCCATCCACTCTGGATATGGACGTCGATACAAAAAGCCCTGCTCCATGGGCTTGAGATCAAACTGCTCCTTCATGACTTCAGCCAACCTGGCGACTATGTCTTCTGATGTATTCTGTCCTTGCCCCCCAGTCAATTGGGCTGGCTGCTGTAACTATGCTTGCACTTGAGCAGGTTGCTCCCTGTTGTAGTGCTCACTGTAATCTGCCACTCTATGATAGCCTTGCGGTATCTCTTGGTTGAACAGTGCAGGATTGACATTGGGAGCCACATGATACCTTGTCTGAGGGGTTTGACTCATCCTTGGTTTATTAGATGTACCACCTACTTCTTTCTGTGTGGACATCGGCGCATCAATAAGATTTGGCGCCGATACCCGAGCTGTTCCTGCAGCTAAAGCTTGAGCACTTAGAGACCACAGCTCTGGTGGCATGCCATATGGTTGCCTTTGCTGACCAGCAGCACTTGTCTCTTCTTGAGCTGCGGGTTGACCACCAGGATGTGCAGGACGTGCTGGCGCAGTCGTTGGTATAGTAAATGATGGCCCCATAAATCCAGACTCAAACTGCAGGGTTCCATCAGCAAATGCCTTGAGCATGTTGTACAAAGTGTTAACAAGCACCCCTGATTGGTTAATGAAAGCATTGTGAACCGCAGTATTCACAACTTCATCCAACAGAGCTCGATCTGGGATCTTCGCAGCTTTTATTGCAGCCAAGTCTTCTGCTCTCATCACCACTGGAGAAGATAATACTGATGTGATCTTGCCACGTGTCATCTTGATGGTTTCAAAGTATTTCACTTGACACTCGTACAGATAACTCTGATATGCCTTTTTCTGGTCCAAAGACATCTTCTCCCATGCACTCAACTCATTATTGGTAGTAACTTCATAAGAATCTTTGTCATCTCGAACAACTGGTGTAGGAATCATGATCTTCTGGCCCTTCGCATCAACGAGCAAAGTACCATCATCAGCAACAGCTTGAACGAACGCCATCTGCTTCTAAGAACTTGATCTGTCCCACCGGGCGTGCCAAAAAGTGTGTTGACGGTAAAATGTGTGTTCTACCGCTCGCACACGTGGCCTGAGAGATTTGCTTAACTCTGTTCAGGACCAAAACTTGGAACGCGGTGAATTCCGGAGCGTGCCAGTCGATTTTCCCTGCAAATCGACAAAGACAAGAAAAGCGTGTAAAATTCCCGGACTATCGGCCCCGGATAGGCCGATGCGTAACCGCAGCCGATGTTAGTGAATAAAAGATAATAAAATAAGCGCTCGGCTGTCGGCTAGAAACGAATCGACATGTCGCAACAATAAATACTCGCGCGATAAATAAAGCAAGGCATGCATCAGAATCGGCAATCGGCAAGGCATGCAATCGGCAACATCTATCGGCAAGCATCACGGTAAGGTGAATCGACATTGACGAAAGAAGGCTCAGACTTACACTTGAACAGGAACAATAAGATATTAAAGGCATGCAAGCATAGATCTGAACGTGGTAAACAATCGGCTAAACACCCCGAAAGAACGATTAAACCAGTAACCACTAATTATACTCATAATCTGACAATCGCTTCACCGAGGACACGTCAACTAAGTGAAGTAGAACAGGACACGTCAAACTGCTCTACACGGTCGGCAGGTACAAGTATAATTGGCAACTACCGGTCCCAGGTACTCAATAAATTAAATCTAACTCTTAGCAACTGTTTCGCCGAGGACACGTCAACTAAGCGAAGCAGACAGGACAAGTCAAACTGCCTACCCAATCACTAAGAGCAGATCTAATCGACCAAGCACCTTAACCGTGACTCGAATAACTCAATCAAACAGGAAATCGACGTTAGCAATCGGCAAACAAGGTCGCGGCTAGGACAAGTCAACTAACCGTAACAAAGAATTGGACCAGGTCTTAAACAATTCCATGTAGTCGATGCATAATGTAAACCCTAGATTGAATCTAAATTACCGGATAACTAGCAGCCACATCAATCTTAATCATGGACAAGTCGACATAACAATATCGATGCGCTTACCTGACAAAATCCAGGTCGAGACCGGAGCCCCGATGGACGCCGATGTCGACGGAGATCTCGTCGAGAAATTGTGGCGATGCGCCGAAAAGTTGATTGTATTGATTTGTTTTTGTTCATTACAAGCACCTGGGTTTATATTTATACACCCGAGGCAACCGACTTGGAAACAAACACGTATCCTGCTTGACCACAACTCGGTCAATTCTTTCTTAATCTAGAAAAAGAATTAAAAAAGGACACAACCCCACATGCGCGCGCGTCTTCGGGATTTCTTTGGTTTTATGATAACCTGCGGGCCACCACTTTGGCACGTAATCTTTTCCTACCCATCGCATACTCTGTCTTCTACTGACAACGGGTCCTGGACCAAATTTTGGTGTCAACACATGGCGGCGCGCAGGCGGCGGCAAGTCGGCGAGGAAGAGGCGGCGCGGAGCTAGGGTTGCAGGACGCGGGCTCTGACGCGGTGGTGGAGCAGGCGGCGCGCCGCTGCATCGGCGGCTGGTCAGCTCGTCGGCGTGAGGCGCGGCGGCGGCGGTGTACGGCGGCGGCGCGCGCGGGAAACTGGAGGCGAGCGCGCGAGAACGGTGAGGCGGGGCGGAGGCACGAACGGCGGCGGTGATTTGGTGAAGATGAACGGTAACGATCGATCCAAAACGGAATCAACGGCGAAGATTGAAATCATTCTCCCAATGAATTAACCAGACCGTATGGTACGGTCCTAGAGATCGTATGGTACGGTCTCCTCCTTACCCCTGACAGTCTTCTAGAGAGACCGTATGGTCCGGTCTCCATTCTGCTTCAGGTTTTAAAGGAACTCGTGCAAAAGCACACCGTATGGTACGGTCTCTATGACCGTATGGTACGGTCTAGTCCAGAAAAGCTGATTTTCAAGGAATTTCCTTCTAAGTCCAAGTTTCTCACACAAAAACCAAATAAAACACTAAACATGGACTAGAAGGGGAACTCTCAAACACTCCTTTGAAAATAAACTAATATAGGTTGCACATAGGCTTATAGTAATTTTTCAAACGGCAAATAAGATGCATCCAATAAAAACCAAAAGAGATAAAACCAAAGGAGGGGTATGTATGAGCCTTTTGCCTATGATCCGTGCAAGTAGATTTAACCTTGAGGATCATTTAGCAAGACTTAATGGGCATGAAGCGCAATTCTTTTCTTTTGTCACACTTCTAAGAGATGTGAGATCATATTGCGAATGAAGCACTTCCTCATACAAATGCAAGAGGAATTTAAACATGCCATGTGATATGCAAGCAAAGTGTTGGCGATTTCTAGTATACCATTTTATATGCCAACTGCGCCTTATTTAGAGCATAAATGTCATCATTATAGGCCATTAACCCTTGATAATAGCACCATATTTGTATATGTGTCGTTCTGGAGCTTTATTGCAGAAACAGATGAAAAGGACGACATTCTGGACATTGTGGCTGATTTGGACCTAAAGAGAAGAGAACTGGCAGAAAAGGCTTAATGTGCCGATCGGCACACCCTTGTGCCGATCGGCACACCCTTGTGCCGACCGGCACAGGGGACTCCAAGGCCACCGAAACTGGCCCACCATTTAGTTTATTCTAGAAGGAAGTTATCCAGACCAAACTTGGGAGATATTCGTCACGAAGAGATAAAAGATACTCGAAGATTTGAAAGAGCAATACAAGACTTGATCTCGAAGTAAACTGATTGGAAGGCCCACATGGAAGCTACCTAGGACTTCGGAACCGACTTAGAGAAGAAACCGAGCTGGACACGAGGCGTGCCGGTCGGCACACCCCTGTGCCGATCGGCACAAGGACTCTTTTCCCGAGATCCTTTTCCTTTCTGATGTACAGCCCTATATAAACTTGTAAAAGCCCTAGGGTTTCGGGAGCCGCCGCCAAAGGGACAACACAGCTAGTAAGTTTAGAGCCACCGGGGCTTTGCCCCGTTCTTCATGTTCTCTAGTTGTTGATCAAGAACCATCGGTGCTTAAGAGGTGATCCATCAAGGTAGGCCAACTAGATGGTGATGTATCTTGCACTATGTATTATCGAAGTATGGTTGAATATGTGGATGGATGGTTTTGATTATTGATTGCCTGGATTTTATGG
The DNA here is from genome assembly GCA_012490785.1 of Eragrostis nindensis. NCBI lineage: Eukaryota > Viridiplantae > Streptophyta > Magnoliopsida > Poales > Poaceae > Eragrostis > Eragrostis nindensis. The sequence goes on along the minus strand of JAAXCT010000118.1, from coordinate 617,588 downwards.
TCTTTACATGCACTTGTTCCTACGCTTAGTGACGACCAAGTATTAGATGTTATCTTAATTGTGGTGGCAATAAGAGGTGAGGGATTCAATCTCTCACTATCTTCATTGTGGTTAAGGTAGCATTGGGATCTTGTAATGCGCCATATTTGCACGTTGCCTCCGTACCTCAACAGCCGCTAATGCATACGCGATGATCCTTGAGGTGATGTGTAGAGTGGGGAGAGGTCACCGATTACGGCGAATTGGTCGTGACAGGGCATTCCGGAAAGGGGCTTCGATCTACCGATCTTCGGTTATCAGTAATTGAGTAATCCCGTTTATGATGCTATTCGATTAAGCTTTTTGGTTACGATCTCAACTAGCAGACTTGGCTAACTTACCCCATGATTTACTCACGTTCCTTCGGCTGTTCAGACGACACTTCGGACAACTTCACCTTCGTGCCGACCGGCACACTCCCTGTGCCGATCGGCACGGCCCCCAGTTTCCCCAAAACTCACGCTCACGCTCACTAGAAAGCATGGCTAACTCTTTTACTGATGACTCTGTTTAATTCCTATTGGTCCTTGTGGTTCGATCAAACCTTGGAATACTCTTCTGGGGGAAAAAGACTACAACTGTACACCGTGCTCTTGCGGTATATAAGTGGGTGCATAGATACGACCAACACAAAGTTAAGACAACGCATAAAGGAAACCTACTCAAGATCAAATTTGAGCCTCTCTCAAGCTTACTCACTATGAGCCAAACCTTGCCTTGAGCCCATCAGTCCACCAACTCAAGCATCCCCTTTGCTCATAGCTATCTTGAGAAAGTTAGACCTTGAACTAATTTTTTTTTGTTCTTTTCTTGTAGTTATTTACACATGCATGGATGCAAACATACTAGTTCACAAAGGAGTGCCTAGCTACCATGCAAGCAATGCAAGAAGAAAACTACTATGATACAAGTTACCTCCTTGAGGAGTAATACGTCGGTGAAGCACTCATTGCTTTTGGTGGACCTTCATGAGTTGACATCGCGCACACGGTCCACCACCAACACCCTTCTAGGTCTTGTTCTTGGGAGCCCACTCGCACTTGGTTGGCCTCTCAAGGTCAACAATGCACTTGCGCACCCAAATCCTTCTCGTCTTCCTCCACTTGTCCGGTGATCCAAGAGCTTTTGCCTTCACTTTGCCCCGCTTGTCCCTAAAGAGCTTGTAGTGTGTGTTCTCATAGAACAAGTTAGCGTTAGGTAAAACTTTGGAACTTCTCACTTTGGGACAATTCTTGCTAGTGTACCCATCTTGGCAACACTTGTCACAATAGTGGTCGTCCGCCATGAGAGGTACCACCCAAAGGGGAATGTTGTCGTCCTTACCGATGAGGTTGATGGCGGCGGGGTAAGAGCCAAGTCCCTTGTGCTCGGAGTTGTTCACAAGGTTGCGACCAAATATCTCCTTATGAATGGTCCTTCCCCTTGTGAGCCTTTCAAAGCCATCCATCACCGAAGCTCTCTCCTCCTTGAGTTGATGATATTCCTTCAAGATTTTCTCATCAAGAGAGATGCTCTCAAGAGAGGGAGTTAGTCCATCACAAGTAATATATGAAGAATCGAAAATGGATGAACTAAAAGAAGAAGTGTTACTCTTTTCAAGGTTGGATCGATGTTCTTCCTCAAGAACCTTGAACTTCTCATTGAGCCTCTTGTGATCGACCTTGAGCTTGTCATAGCTTTCATCCAAGGTTATGAGAGAAGTGGAAAGGTGCTTGAGCTCATCCTCTAGTAACTTGGACTTCTCCTTGAGCTTCATGTGGTCCTCCTCAAGCTTGTCATAGTCCTCATCTAGAGCCTTGTGTGTCATGGATAAGCCCCTAAGTTCATCTTCAAGTTGACGAACTCGAAAAGCGGCCACTTCATGTTCCTTCTCCAACCTAGCAATGGTCTTGTTCTTTTTCTTGAGCATCTTGCCGGTTAGGAGAATGCTATCCAAGAGCTCCTCATATGTGGGCTTATCCTCCTCATCAAACTCTTCCTCGGACTCGCTCTTCTCATCCTCATCACTATTATCATCATCTTTGGCCATCAAGCAAATAGTAGGTGGAGGTAGAATCTCGGAGATGTTTGTGAGAGCTATACCGGCCATTTTCTTGCTCTTGGAGGATGAGTCTTCTTCATCACTATCTTCATCGTCCGCGACTCACTCTCCAACAAAGAGACCCTTGCGAGATGATCTTCTCTTGTCTTTGCCTCTAGAGCTTTCCTTCTTGACAAACCTCTTCCTTGTCTTGTACTTGCTTCTAGAGTCTTCTTTTTCATCATTGCTTGACTCTTGAGTCTTCTTCTTGCCTTTCTTGATTGGCTTTGTGCATTCTTTGGCAAAGTGACCTTTCTCCCCACAATTGTAGCACTCGGCATCTTTCTTGTTGATGAACCTACTCTTGAAAAAGTTGCTTTTCTTCATGAGGAGTGCTAGGTCATTTGGATGGATTTGCAACGAGTCTTCATCATCTTCTTCAACTTCTTCATCACTTGAATCTTGAGTCATCACCTTCTTCCCCTTCTTCTTGCTTGACCCCTCGGAAGCAAAAGCAAGATTCTTGGAGGGCTTCTCATCAAGCTTCTTGTCAAGGTTGTAGCTCTCGAAGGCGGTGATCTTCCCAAGTAGCTTGTGGGTTGTGAATTCTTAAATGTCGGTGTTGAAGAGGCATGTGATGAGTGCTCCATGCTTCTCCCTTGCGAGAATCCTCATGATCTTCCGCACAAGGTCACCATCATCAATCTTTTCCTTCACACCGAGAGAGTTGATATCCTCTACAAGCACATTCAAGCGAGAGTAAGTATCACTGATTAGCTCATTTGAAGACATGGTAAAGGCATTATATTTGTCCTTAAGAACATAGTATCTTTCCTCTTTCACATCCGAGGAACCCTTATGAACTTGTTGGATTTGAGTCCACACTTCATGAGCGGTACCCGCGGACTTGACTTGAGCAAAGACCTCTTTAGTGATAGCTTAAAACAAGGCATTTTTAGCTTTAGCATTTGCCTTCGCAAGATTCACATCAAGAGTACCAATGGGAGTTTTTAGAGAGATACCGGAACTCATCATCTCCCATGCGATAGGATCGAGAGCCTCGAGGTAAGCTTGCATACGAGCCTTCCAATAGGCATAATCGGTCCCATCGAACGGGGGTGGTCCACTTCCTCCCGGCATCCTTACTCAAGGTGGTTAAGTCTTATTTGAGCAACGAGGCTCTGATACCACTTGAAAGGATCAAGCGCACGAGAGGGAGGGGTGAATCGGTGTCTCAATAATTTCTCCCAAACGTACTTGAGGTGTGAAGCTATCAAGACTAGATATGGTGATGACAAGAAGCTAGCGATGCGCACACACAATCTAGTCTAGCATAGAGCAACACCCTAACAAGCAATTCTACTAAGTAATAAAGAGACAACCTATCAAGCAATTCTACTAGCACATAAGTAAATGCGGAAGCATAAATGCTAGTAAGTAAAGGAGATAGAGATAGGAATGCTCATGATGTTTTTCCCGTGGTCTCGGAAGGATGGCGCCTTCCCCTACTCCACGTTGGGTCACTCCCGTCGGAGTCTCGACCCCGTCCCTCCGCTCGAAGGCGATCCCTCCTAGAGCACACTTCACCCTCCGAGTGAAGTCGCGGGCACATCCCGTCGGGCTCTCTCCCGGGTACTCTTCCGGAGGTAAGGCTTCGCACTTGATGCGAGCCAAAGGACGCTCCACTAGTGATGCTTCTTTTGCACGGGAAGCTCCAAGACCGTGTACAAACTTATGTCGGCTTCCACAATTTCCTTGGACAGCTCAACACCGACGCCTAACCGGTCTAGGCCTTACCATAGACCAAGAGTAACAAACCAAAGTGACTCTCTCAAGCTCACACTAGCCTAGAGATCAAGTGGATGCAATTGCTACTCTCTCAAGCACTAGGATCACTCCAAATCCTTCACAAGTGCTTCTCTCCCTTGCTCTTGGCTTCCTCTGAGTTTCCTGCACTCCAACAATAGCCAAGAGACCCCTCAAGGGGCGAGCAACCAACTATTATAGGCTACCAACCCAAAACTAGCCGTTGCTCAAAAGTGCCCAGGAAATATAGGGACCGTACCAATGACTGTACCATCCAGTCCTCACATGACCGTACGGTCCGGTCCTCATTTCCAGGCAATTCTCCATTTTCTTCTTCTCTATGTAAACTTATCCAATGAAGACCGTACCATACGGTCCCTAGGACCGTACCGTCCGATCAATAGTCCGGTCTTCATTTCTCCACTTCCAGAAACTTCAGCTTCTCTGTATAGAATTTCTCTGATGACCGTACCGTACGGTCAACAGACCGTATCGTACGGTCAGTGGTCCAGTCTTCACTTTCTCAGCATCCCGAGACTTCACTTCTCTGTCTGGATCTTCAATGAAGACCGTACCGTCCGGTCCCTAGGACCGTACCGTCTGGTCTCTACTGCATAAGCTGAAAACTTGATCCACTCTTGATCCTTGCTTCCAACTTCTCCATTCTTGGTTCCTCCTCTTCTCTTCAGCCACCCTTGCCCTCAAGAGACTCACAATACATCCATATGATCTCTATCCTAGCGTGCTCTAAGAGAACCAATTCGATCCCTCTTGATAGTCCGGTTTTTTCTATAGACTCAAGCTAACATCTACACCAAGCCAACACTTGCTTGCATCTATCATGTCCTTAGCCTTGACCCATCTTCAGCCTTGACTCCATCAAGTTCTCGATCCGAATTGTCGAGGCAACCAATCACCAAGTCATCAATAAAGATAGAGTTTGTGAGATGAGGCTTCCCTTGACATGACTATTTGAATATCCTACATGGAAATGTTAGTCATATCAATATGGTCACCCAATCACCAAAACATTCATACCTTGGGGTTTCCGAACTCCAATGGTCATGAAGCTTGCACCATCTTTGTTAATTACTAAACCACAAATCTGTAAAATGAGTCACTACATTTTAGTGAACTTTCAAGTATTTTTTATGATAAAAATTGGCATAAAATTTATTTCAACTAAAATTATTAACTCACAACGAAATGATTATTTAACTCATTGTGCTCTAAAAAGTTTATTTCTAGTATTTGACCCACTGTGCTACAAAAAAATTATTACCAAATATTGGACTCATTGTGCTCTAAATATTTAATATCTTCCATTATTAGGTTCAAAGCGACGCCTGTGTCTCAAAAGATATTCCTGAATATTTTATAGAAACATACATGCTGGATTTTCAGTATGGTTGTCTCTCCCCTTCAATTTTTCCTGGAGTCTGATACCACACCCCCCCCCCCCCCCCCCCCCAGCCCTTTCTCTAAACCGGTTAACCGACCCTTGCAATACCAGGTTTTCTTTTTTTTTCCTCCCGAGAGAGTTTTGGCTGACGTGTTTGTCAACTGTGGCACTTGCCTGTCTTGTGGGCCCGAGGGCTGCTGAGTCGAGTTGTATCCTTCAAAAGAGGATGAGTGGAGGCGCCGGTCTCTCTCGCCGCGTTTCACTTTTCACAATCTCACTCGCCCTTATACACCCTAGCAGCCCTCGGGATTAATTAGGTAATAAGACATGAACGCTTTAGGTAGAACTAGTTACTCCTCTTATGAATTGAGTAATGCAAACTAAATTCCAATGAGCAGAAAAACATTTTACAAGAAAGATGCAAGGATGGAGACGAGCACACTTGTGGTATAGCTAGGAGTAAAATAAACTTGAGACCAACTATTGTTGTGGTACGTCCTTTGTGACAGTCTTACGCTCCCTGATCGCTGAATGATAGTTGTATTGCTCATAAAGTTATGCGCTGGATGGCGTGTAATTGACGGTATGATCTTTGCAACTTCTGCATAAACACCAACGAGTAAAAAGATTTAAGCTGAGTGCCAACCAAACTTCAACAACTTAGTTTCATGTCTGATCTCGACGTTCAGTTTCCATCTACTTGCGGTACGCAACATTTCATTGTTGTTCTTGTTTTTTTTTTTCGGACATCTAGCTTCTTAATACTGGGCAGTAGATTTAGTATAGAGCACTCGTAAAGAAGTTCATGCGGAACACGCATCTGATGCATGTGCCTGAATTGTGTTTTGACCTTGTGTATTTTGTATGATGTCTAATAATGTGTCGTCATGTTTGACGGATCAGTTTGCTGAAGCAAATGCTGAGGACTCCGGTGCTGGACCCGGAACTAAGGATTAAGTGCATGAGCGTATCCAGCAGCGCAAAACGGCAGGAAGAGTCTGGCTACCACTAGAACAAAATGAGCCTAACATGATGAAGCCTATTTTCCTGTAGTGGCGGACCCCATGATTTGCGTCACTACAGTAGGTTGTAAACTATAGAAGTGGCGCACAAACATGACATCAGCGTCCAAAATTAGTTTGGAACACAGAAGTAGCGGGCGGACTGACATCATCATGCCCGTCACTGGTGTTTTTCCTTTTAGTGGCGGGCGGCTGACGTCAGCTGCCCGCCACTACATATCATCCGGCCCATTCAGAGGCCCGTTCCAGCCTGAGCCACAACCCTAGCCACCACATATATAAACAACACTTAAGCAATCCACAGCCCCCGCCCTCTCATCCCTTCTCCTCTCTCATCCAGACGCCGTCGCCCTTCCTCCTCTCCTCTGCCGCCCTCACCCACCCGTGGCGCATGCCGGCGAGCTGGTTGCCCTTCACCACGGCTGCTTTCGCTCATCGTGCTCAAACAACTCGTCGGCGGCAACCATGGCGATACCTCTCGCCGGCATGCTAGTGCGACGAGGTCGCGCATGGCTCCGTCGAGGGGCTCCTCCGTGGTGCCTCCCAGCCTTCTCTACTACCCTGCCGCCCCTCCTCCCCGCCATGGAAACCACCAAGGAGCACGCCCCGTTGCCCCATGGACGCGCAGATCTGGGTCAGTCCCCGCTCTCTCCCGCCCTCGTGCCCTCACTTTTTCTCTTTCTTCTTCTCAGATATGGGGCGCGGCCGGAAACAAAGGCACTTCTTGGTGACGGCGCCGTGTGGATCTACCCTCTCCGGGCGCGGCGGCTCCTCCTCGACGGCGGCACCCCTCCTCCGTGTGGCAGGGCCCACCACGCGGCTGTCCAGATCTGGACGCCGCGGCGACGTCGATGGTGGTCGTGGCGCGCCTACCATGGCCCGGCCTTCATTTTTATTTTTGATTCCACCTTTCAGGGGTGGACGGCCCGTCTGCCACTCCTCTTTCTCAAAGAGCAGTGACGCATGCACAGTGGCAGATGCTTTGCCCGCCAGTGCAGGCTCAAAATGTCCGCCATTGAAGGCGCATGTTTTGTACAAGTGTACTGTCCATGGACAGAAAAATGTGTTCGGCTACGATCCTCAAGGATCTCAAGAAGGAATTCTGCTGCAATGGTACTGTAGCTCGGGTCCAGAGCTAGGCCAGGTATAATGCTTCAGCCATGCTTCTAGTTTCGCGGTTTCCTTTGCAGACGTGGATATACTGATATCTTCTTGCCTGTCTGCAGGTCATTCCTCTCCAAGGCAATCAGCACAAGAATGTCGCCGTTTTGCTAGTTGAGGTATTGAGCATTCTCTGAGCAATCAGCTTAATTTCATGAAGTTGAAGATGTCATGAATTGTTGCATATTTTACGCTTGTTTACGGCATATGCGATAAAATGGTACATGTGACATCACTACCATAAAACAGGACTACAGTGGCGGCAGCTCAAAGAACGCAGCGACGGGCGTGAAAGAAAGCTGCCGCTGCAAGCTCGTCAGGGGAGGTGTGCAAAAGCCAAAAGGTCCGTTGCTGCAGAAGCTTTGTAGAAGCAGATCGCATTGGCACCCACGTTTATTACGGCGGGTGACATTCACTAACACACGCCGCAGGTGCTTGACATCATGCTCCGCGACATTGTGCTCAACTAACGTAACGACGTGAGGTATGTGAAGCCTTTGAATTGGGATGAACTGCGTGTGTGTGTGTGTGTGTGTCTGTGTGTGTGATATTATTATTTACTGGATTCACAAATGAAGAAAGCCTTGTGGGTTTGAGGATTGACGTCACACACCGAGGAGACCAGCGCAGGAAATACCAAGTCACTGGGTTAACACAGCAGCCGACTTGCGATCTGACGTAAGATTTTTTTTTTTTTCGAACTTTTCGATCTGACGTAAGATATACACATGTTTGCAATAAATTTCCTCTCGTTAGCATTTGCTTAATTAAATGTTCCGCAATCTCACTCGCCCCTATATACACCCTAGTCGCCGCGGTTACCGTGCCCAGGGTAGCTCATTCAACTCGTCGCTTGCTTGCTAGTGGGCTTGGCACCAACACATATAGCCATTGTAGTTTAAGCACCATCGCAGGTGCTCCCCGGATGATGAAGGGAAAGGCTCATTTATCACTGGTGATGTGAGGAGGGGTGTTAACGTCAACCCCAAACAATCGCAGTCGCTTCTTTACTGGACCCAAACCAGCACCAAGTGCTGGCTGTTTAGGAACCATGGATAGTGATAAAATTGGCAGCACTTTGAATAGCGTGACATGATATGGTCACCTGAAAACAGATCTACAAACATCTTTATGTATAATGTGATGTTCCTTGGCAACATCACAAACGTGCAAACTCTAATGATTATTATTCGTAAGCAAAGTCTCTGGCCACCAGAGATGAACGGGCCCAACCATTTTAGGCCCAAAGCCTTGTCAAAGTATGTCAGACCCTAACGTTCCTCTCAACCTCCTCAGCCGCCGCCGCCCCTCTGCCCTCATCCTCCCCTTTTTCTTCTCTCCTCCCGGGGCGCGCCTTGATGCCCTCAATGCCGTGTGCGACCGGCCTCAACCTCTCTGTGAAACTCATCGTAACCGCGGCCATCGTCAGATCTACGACGCCCCAGCAGCCCAGCCTCACGCTACCCAATGTGCTCCCAAGAGCAAGACGCATTATATTCGCCCCCTCCGCACCTCGATCCCCTGCTATGACTTGCTGCATGGCGCTCTTCTTCATTAGAGTGTATTAATTTTCAAAATCATCTTTGATATCAGAATAAAAAGGGCAAGCAGTAGCATTGCCAAATGTACATGTACGTTTCACCTGGTGCCTACAGTGATTTATTTCTATAATAGTAACTAGAAATACAAAATATTTTGATACAGAGGATCATTCTCATAAATGAAAAGGAAAGACTTACTTGAAGTTGGTCTCAAGGTCAATAATGACCCCTAGGCAGCTTGGCACGCTATGCCGCACCAACAAAATTTTGTAATTAACGAAGGGTGTAAATGAAATTAAAATGAAATCTTAGTAGGTTGAAAACAAGTTCCAAATATTTATTTGACAGTGCCTGGATGGCAGGGGAAAATTTCAGTGAAATGGTGCAAATAAAGGTTCTAGGCCACAGTCTGACAGGCTTCGCCCCTCAATATGCATGTTGCTCAACAAATTTGTCAAGCAACAACAAGATAAGCACCATGTTTACGCAACGGCGAAGCGACTGATTTACACGACAAATCAGCAAAGCTTTCTCCTCACTTTCCCAGAGAAGATTCGGATGTTTTTCACGACAAAACACCAAAGGAAAAGAAAAAGGAAAATAGTAGATGAAACATAATGAAGTTGTCGATTGTATTCTGGCGTCTCCTCTCGCTACCGAACCTTTGGGTATTTAAGGACATGTTTCCTACGTAACAGACTCAACTTGGATAAGAAATCTACTCAAACCGACTCCTAAACCATAACTAAAGAAAATCCTAACTAAGGAACCAAACTCTGATATTATTGCATAGTCTTTCAGGCTCACGAATCCGGCATCCTCTCCCTGATGAGAACAAGCAATCACCACGTAACTCCATCAGGAAACTTCTCTCCAAAGGAAAATATCACGGCATCAGCTTGAAATCATTCAGATATGCATCTAGCACTTCCCGGCAACTCAATAACTTAACCATGTAACTCAACAGCCTGACCACGTAACTTGATCAGCTCCATAGGAAAATCATCTCCAGCATACCATGTAAATCTTCACCTGACCATGTAACTCATCAGAGGACCATGTAACTTGATCATTTTCATAAGAAAACATTAACAGTCCACCCACTACTCCACTAGCTTCTGCAACACTAGGAACTCCTGTAATCGACACACCTGCCAAATTTCATACCAAACAATGCCACCTATACACTAGGAGACGGCACCTACCTCCAGCCGCCGCAATCGACGGTGCGAGGGCTACTTGCCCGATGAATGCCTTAGTGTCATTCCTGGAGTACCATTCGCGCCTGCATCCATGCCGATTTCGTTTGCAGGCATGCGGTCCCTGCCCAGGTCCGGACCGGCACCGTCCATGGGCTCGTCAGCTATGCTTGAGTTCGCGGCAGAGTCATTACTGGCTGCCCCGCCCACCTCCATACCCAGTCATTCATGGCTGCGCCATCTCTACCCGGTCGACGGCAATGCCATCTTCTTCCACCACGTCCATGCCCACGTACACACGAAAGCAGTTCCTACCAATGTCATTTGTGCTCACGCCATCGACCACACGGACAAATTGTTGTTCAATATTTTTTGAGGGAAAGGGAAACAATTTATCATTACATTTACTCGATTTTAGCAATCCATAATGGACAGTAATTCAGAAATTTAGAATATGCTGGCATTATTCTTCCATCCATCATGCAACAAGGATGCTTTGACTACTGAACAAGGATCATTCATTATTAGCAAAAAGGAAATATTATGTTAATATACTTCAGCTCATCTGCTCCGCAATATTGTCCCGATTCAGCTCAATACCGTGCCATCGTACGTGATATCTCAGTCACCCTTATTCTGGTCTATGAGACTACAGCTCGTTTTACAATTTGACAATGCAAAGACTCACTGGTTTCAAGAACACCCATGTGTTCGAGCTGCTACCACAAGCAGAATCAGGCTGATATGCTTCAAGTTGGAGGAGATTGACATTAGACCTCATCTACATATATACATAGGTCGAGTTTTCAAATCTCTGGTGCATGCCCTAATGAAACTTCCCATTATTAAAAAACTGCCAATTTTGACAGCTTGCACCTCGAGCTACAGCGTGGGGCAGCGCAGAGGACATGCGCCCGCTTTGGGCCGGATTCGCGTGTTTGGGGCCAACAAGAAGTTTGACGTACCATTGCAATACCAAGGAATGCTTATGTGCGCCTCACCTGTACCTGATCTAAGCTAATTGCGGTCCATGACTCTTACAAGAAACATGTAATCTTTGTGCATCGTCAGTTTTCGTACAAAGTTTTAATAATGGCAAAAGAGGAACACCACACTCACTCGATGTGGATCCTTTCCGATTAGTTTCACCAGAAGTAAAGCTTAGCCTTGCGTAAGTCACTTATAACCAGGTATAAAAGTGTGCATTTCTTCATCCAATAGACTAAGAATAACAAAAAAGAGGTAATAACGTTGGCATTTCTTTATGAACACATTTTAATGGTCTGTTTCATTAGAAATCATAACGAAACCCATTACTTACCGTAATAGGCTATTGGATGAAACAGACCATTAAAATGTGTTCATAAAGAAATGCCAACGTGTTCTTCTACATATATATGCCAAAGTGTGCATCTCTCAAATGTATATATGTAGATGAGACCCCATGAAATCATAACGAAACCCATCTTACCGTAATAGGCTGCAACAGATCTTCTATATATGCTCCTTTTAACCTAACTATACTTTCGTAGAACAATGCCTCATTGCAGCTCCATCGTTTCCTTTTCTCATAGTTTAGATAATAGCTAGTAAGTGGACTCTAACTCATGTGTTCTTAATCTTATCAGAACAGAACTGAGCTAATAGAGAATTAACCTATATATTTGAGTGGGCTCAACTAGCTGGAAAGATATATATAGAATGTTCTCAGTGGGGTTTGACTTGGTTACTTACCTAGCTAGATAACCTACTTGACACGTTGATAAAATGCATCAATAGTTGACAAAAGTCAATTGTAGCTATTAGATTGTGCTTACAGTCAATCTCATCCTGTCGATCACATATATAGCAATAGACAGACCACTAAGTTTGACACATCGAAATGACCCCTCAATTAGTGAGTGGAATTTAAAACTATTAGCTTATAACCACCATCGCGTGCTGTACGTACGTAATAAGATACGAATGTGATGCCATGAACGCTGCATTATCACTTATGAAAAGTTACAAATGCTAATGGGTTACCTTTGTCGTGACAAGGAAGAATATTAATATACGACCGTTTTTGTTTTTCATACCAGAAAAGTAGGACTATGTTGCGCATGAGGCTTCTTATATATGGAGGAACCTAAAATAAGGGGGAGAAAAGGATGTGTCCAAAAGGGCCCTATATTTGTTTAACTAAAGTAAAATGTAGACTGAGCTCACTATCCTTCTCACAACATTCCTTTCGGTTGGAATGTCTTACGTATACCTAATTAAAGTAGTTTGTATGAATTTCCATGGATAATTGTAGTCTTTACTAACATATAGATAAATAAATTCAAATAACATGCAATGTGGGGAAGGATATACACCTCCAGCTACAACATCCAAGACTAACAGATAAGTTTATTGAGATTATGCAGAACATATTTCTCCAAAAGCTTAAGTAACAAGAAAAAACAAAATATGTTTAACACACCTTTATGTTGGAACCAATTTGTCAATAAATCATACGTAGATAGAGCCAGTCCCACTCTAGCACTCGAGTAAAACTTTAACACAACTTTCATACGATGAATTAATACTGCATTATGTAAGAGGATGAAGCAAAAAGAATATGATCCTGAAAGCAGGCATTATGTAACAAAGTGCATCCTTACGACAGGTGAGTATTTGTTGTGGATCTCAGGACTCAAAATAATTGAGTGACCAAATAATCAATTGGCATGAGACGGTGGTTAACGATGGGCGAAAAGTAATCAGTGTTGTGAGGGGTGTGCAGAAGAGCAGAGGGAAGAAAATAAAGGAGAGACTTGCAAAGTGAACGCTGAAAAGCATGCTCAAGTGGAGAGAGATGTCACACAATTGCCTAAGGAGCTAAGATTGAGGCCTGTGGTGGTGTGTGGGGATCCACCACTCCCCATCACAACCACCAACCACATCTGGTCTCAAGCAATGCCAAGCCTTTGGCAATGGTGATCAGAAAGCTCTCGGGTCTGACAATCCAAAAGGGAGAAGGAACGTACTAAGTAAAATTAAATTGGAGTATGCTCCTTGCTAGCATGGAAGTCTATCACTTTGTCTAGGAGGGACCTCACCGCAATGATTATTAAATTCTAGTGTTGACAAAACAGTCATGATTGGTGCTGTTAGCTAGATCACTAGTGTTAAGCTTGGTTATCACTTGCAAACCTAATCGCTATGATTGGAGCAAAATGAATGTTCTTAGATGTGGGGGAAGAAGATCAAACTAATTGGCGCTATGCGTTCAATGGACAAAAAAGTCATCTCAGCATCTACACCCCATGATCTGAGTCCAGATCTCATACAAACTCATCACTAAAGCTAGGGTCGCAGCAGCGACAAAGGATATTCACTAGTCAATCACACTCATTACCTAGTCGAAGCATGTCTCGTCCCGTTTACCTTCGAAGGAAAATTTGATGCAAGACGGGCTTGTCTTGCTGCTTTCCAAAGAAGAGTAGCAATTCATTTTATTAAATAATAACTGGTCCTGTTGTGGTGGTGGTGCACGCAGAAGGAAAGGTAATCCCTACAAATTATTGTTCTTGAGCAGTTCATCAGCAAGTGTGTGGATTGAATACATATGCATGCAGCTTATCTATAAGGTTGGTTATGCACTATTTTTTTTTACATTAATATTGAAATGCACGTACTTACTTGCCAGCTGACTTCAACAATCGATTTTGTATCTGACACATCTGCTTCTGTCCTATACGGCAACACGCACCGTCTAATTTGCTACCTTGTCAACTTCATGGAGATCGACCAAAGAAGTTGGCAAATCCAGAGACGACACAATTTGGCGCGTCGTCGTCGGCCGGACCGCCAGGCCGGCCGGTAAGATCACGGCGAAAAGACGGCGGTGTCGCGCGTGCCCCGCCACCGGCCAGACATGTCCAGTCGAGCTGTTGACACGGTCGGCCGGGGCTGCTCGCCGGCCTCAAGCTTTCAAATGCAAAATGAAACGCCCTCGTCTTAGTTCGCACGCATGCAGGGACGACACACATGGACCACCTTGGCTAGGAGAAGCGGAATTTCCGTCGGCAATCATCAACCACATAATGCCAGGAAATTAAAGCGTCTTTACTGTTTGATGAGAAGAACAGGCCAAAGCTAGCTCGTCTCATGTACCCTTCCCTAGGTCGTGTGGTCGGGCCGTCCGATGCGAAATGGGCGTCACTGATTCTTGTTCCTTTAGCCTGACAAAAAGCATGACCTTTAGTCTATAGACTCCTTTCCTTGGTGTTAATTTTGTTTCATTATCTTCCTTACAACGACAGTCCACCCATCGTCAGTTTCAAATTAATTAGGCTACATACACATAGCTACACATACAGACCTTACCTTAAACCGCTGGTTAAATTTTTGTGAATGGTAACCTGAGTTTCTTGACAGAACTTTCAAATAAAATTTGAAATATAACATACCGGGCAATGGAAATACTAAATACTGACGGTCAATTTTTCCTTTTTCCCTTTATTGACATCTATTTTTTCATCGCTGTGGTTAGTAAACTCTTGCTGGCAAAATTTAAGCGGACATTAGAATCCTTATCCTGAAGATCGGTGTCACTAATAGTACATTGAATTCACTCAAACTAAGAAAAGATATTTTTCCAGCATACCATACTTTTGTCCACAACATGGCAGGAAGCCCGCACGCCTCCCACAACACAAGAGAGTGAAGTTGAATGAAGAAAACCCTAGTTGAGCTCCACAGCAAACCCTAATTGTCAACAGTGCGGAGAACTGTGACTAGATTCCATGGGATTTGTTGCTGCTGTGGTTGGTGATTTTGACGCTGGCTGGCTGCTGCAAGGGCAGATGAGTGCCGTGGTCCTCAGCTTAAAATTCCTTCAACTGTGCGCGTGTGTCTGGTTGATGGCGATGTACTGATGCACTCCACCACAAGGGAACAAAATTGGCAACAGCACACGTTCATCGGCTTGACCATTGGTGACGGCAGAAACATATTCCCTGATCACTGCAGGTAGGTCGACAACTAAGCATGTTTGCAACCGCAGAATCTAGTGGGGCCCATGTCGCTATTGGTGTTAAGGTTATTTAGCAAAATTTGTATTGCCTGGTTGCCCCTGCTCACAATATACTTTGAATAAAGATAACTTGGATTTTGATATTCACATTTTTAGAATGAAAAAGAGAGAACTTTATGAATCAAGGCACAAGTCATCATAGTCAAGAACTCAAGGCTCAGTCACGCACGGCGATTACAAACTGGCTCTACAGATTCTAACTCTACTAAGGGCAGGTTTGGTAGAGTTTTCTTGAGCAACTCCTAGAGTGAATCTAGAGAAACTTGATCCGTCAACCAGCTTCTTCTTATTCACTTCCCTCCTGATTCACTTTGTCCACATAGTTTATCAGATAAAATCACTAGGGAATCACATTCCAGTAACACATTCCACAGAGAATCGCTTACAGGAGAGCTCTAACAAGCATGCCTTGAGATACTAATGCACGGGGAAGCTTTGATCTTCAAACTGTGCCCCTCTTTCAATATGGTAATTGGTAAGTAATCGTATCATGTAGATTGTGCAAAGTCAAGAAGAGGGGAGCGGGGTGGACAAGCCAACCTTTGATGGCAGAGGGGCATATGAATGCGTACACAGAAGGTGGAGTTTGTCATACCGGTGCAGTGTGGGAATGCTTACCAAACAGTAAGGTGTTCTAAGACAGAAGGCATGTTACAAATTCGTGTAGATGGGAATTATTATTTTATTTTTATTTTTGAAAAAGGAGCAGGAGCGCCGTCTTTTCATTAAGGTAGAAAATATACAGGATTCTAACTTAGCTTATTATATAGCATACATGTTATACTCTGATGGTCTTTTCTGATGAACGATCAGTTGTGGCAGCCCACAAGCTCTAGCCCTTAGCGCCATGTCGTCCTTGGTGATCTTGGTCACCTCGACGGGACTTACGGAGTTGTTGTGGTAAACACTCTGTGGTTTCTTTCATTCCAGATGTGCCATGCCGTGTAGATCATGACTGTCGTTACCATGATCCCCGGGTACCCTCATGACCAGCAGGGCCGAGTAACCTGACAAGGGTAGTCGGTCCGGCCCAGAAGAGACCGAGTAGCCCATGACTCCAGAAGGAAGGATTGGCTAGTCGGCAAGATAAAATCGTTTACTTGTCTCGTACTCCAAGTAATTCTATGTTCTAACCGACTAGGATACTTTCCATGTAACCCTGTTCCCCCGGATATATAAGGCGGGCAGGGGTTCCACCTCAAACACATCAATCCAATACCACGACATACAGGACGTAGGGTTATTATCCTCCGGGAGGCCTGAACCTGTCTAAACCCTGTGTCTCGTGGTCACCATCGTATTCTTGGTTCCTTCGCTACCCATTATAATCTATCGAGACCCTAAAACCTCGACAGTGGCGCGCCAGGAAGGGGCAGCGTCGGGATCCTGTTCGTCGAGTACGATGGATCGCTTCGTCAACAACTTCGCTCCAGGCACTCGGATCCGCTTCGGGAGCCTGGAGTTCGTCACCGACACCACCGACAACCTCACCCTCGTCGACCCTCCGAGTCACATGGTTGAGATCGAGCCGGACTCCACTCTCGCCGAGTTAGAGCTCGGCTTCTCCAGACTCTGGGTCAGATCCTATTCGGACTACTCGCTAGCCGAGATTCGATCTGCACTGGACAATGTTCGCCTTCACCCCATCCAGCCGAGTTATTTAACTCGGCCTCCTGGTATGTTCCCTTATGGTTTCAACAACGCATCTGCTATCTATCAACGGGACATGCAGGATCTGCTAGCTGCTCCGGGCGACGAGTCCTTCAATCTGGTGGCTTGTCTCCAAGACAGCCAGTCAGACCTCGACTCCCTACACCACATCCTGGAGCAGGAAGCCGGTTACTGTTCCGGTGGCTCGACATCGCCGGAGCGGTACGAGTGTTTTGCCCTCCTTCCGGGGCAGAACGATGGAGAGCTGCCTCCACCACCACCAATTCCGGCTCACCCACCGCCACCGCCACCGCCTCTTCCCGCGCCGGACGCCGTCGCTCCTACTCCAACAACAGCGGCGGCGGTCGCGGACGCAGCGGTGGTCACTACGCCAGTCGGCGCCGGCCTCGCTGAGTCATCGGCGGCCGGTGCGCGCCGAGCCCTTCATGAGCAGCGCAACCGCGCCGGCCATCTCTCCACCATCCCGGAAGGAGATGACGGGCACCAAGATGCCCATGATGCCAACCGGCCTCGCCGGAGAAGACAATCGGCTCAACGCAGCCTCTTTGTCGACGTCAACGGCCGCCAAGCTTTCAGGACTCCTGAACAGAACATGGTGGCCAACCGCACCATCCTCGATGAAGTCGAGGTTGCGATGCGTGACCCCCGAGTCACACCAGACGCCCTTGCGGGCCTCATCCAGCGAGCTAAGGGCTATGCTGAGGCGGCAGCTCTGCAAAAGAGTTACTCCTCAGCCAGAACAGCCAGCTCGTCCTCGTCCAACAGACACGGGCATCGCTCTCACACCCACTCTCGGGATCATGAACGTCCCCGGCAGCCGACTCCAGCCATCGCCAACCGCCCGACTGGTCAGCGTTCCCCTGATAGGCGGGTGGATCCAGCTAATCATCCCACATATGTCAACAGACAGGCCAATCCCTGGCCCGACTACGACGCACGGCACCACATTGAGTCTCTGCGCCGTGAGAGATGTGAAGATCGGGAGCGTGCCCGACAAGATGACTGGGATCGCTTCGGTGTCGGGTCCCCACATCGGCGTGACTCGCCCAGGCGATCACGCTCTCCACGAAGACCCTCCAGGTCTCCACCACGACGCGGCTCGCCTGAACGACAACGGTCTCCACGCCGACCGTCAAGGTCTCCTCCGAGACGTCCCCCTCCGCGACGGACTCCTCCAGGCGGGTCACCACCGCCATCACCACCCCGTGCGGGCCAAAACCAGGAAGACAACCGCGACAGGCGTCGCAATGAAGACTACCGGCGTGACCGTGACGACGACCGTCGCCGAACTCCACCTCGCCGCGACAACGACCGTCACCACGACCGCAACTACGATCGGCCCGAACACCACGGTGTTCCCCCGAGAGATCATAACTTCGACGGAGATCCATCTTCCATAGATGGCCTTCGCTCGTTCACTCGACGTCTCCCCAACTCGGCGCGTTTTCCCCAGTCAATGCGCTTGACAAACATCGAGAAATACGACGGCAAGACCGACCCAGCCGAGTGGCTGGAGTCCTATGCGCTCTCCGTCAAAATCGCTGGGGGTGACAGAGCCGTCATGGCCTGCTATCTTCCCCTCATGCTGTCATCCCCACTTCGGCGCTGGTTAACCAACCTTCCTGCCGAGTCAATCGACTCCTGGGATCAACTCACCTGCATAGTCATTGACACCTATCGGCCAACTGCCGACAGACCTGCTCAGAGCAGAGACCTCAAACAAATCAAGCAACGGGACAACGAGTCCCTCCGGGATTTCATCCAACGCTTCTCTCGGAAGAAGAACGAGATCCCAAGCGTGTCGGAGTCCGAGGTGATCGCAGCCTTCATCGAAGGATGCACCGACCGCAACCTTGTCCATCGACACGGCCAGAACTACCCGGCCACTGTCCGAGAGATGCTGGCACTCGCCGACCAGTTCGCAGCTGGTAACGAGCTTTGCGCTGAACAAAATCGCGATGCCTATCGTCAGCGGCAGGACAACAAGGGCAAGTCCAAGGAGAACGACAACTCGGGCTCCCGAGACAAAAAGCGCAAGGGTGACAACATGGTTGCCCTGGCCGACAAGTCCAAGTTCAGGAAACAGCAACGTGGCCCCATGGCGCCGGAGAAATTATGAGCAAATGCTCGACGAACCCTGCATCTTCCATGGCGGACCGTCAGCTACTCACAAGCTCCGAGACTGTATGCGCCTCAAAGGCCTCATGACATCCACGTCCAAGAAGCAAGAAGAGCCCAAGAAGCCGGAGGACGACAAGGACCAAGACGACTACCGCGAGCCCAAGGCTGTCCTTCACATCTTCGGCGGATCCGACGCATACGAGTCCAAAAGGAAGCAGAAGCTGACCTTCCGAGAAGTCAACGCCGTCTCGGTTGATGCTCCACGCTACCTCCCGTGGTCAGAAGTGCCTATCACTTTCGATCGCAGTGATCACCCTGACTTCGTCGCCAAGCCGGGTCGCTACCCGCTAATCCTCTCGCCCATCATTGATGAGGTCCGACTCAGCAAGGTCTTCATCGACGGTGGTAGTGCCCTCAACATCCTCTTCGTCTAGACATTTGACAAGATGAAGATCCCGAGGTCGAGCATTCAGCCGAGTAACTCCCCCTTCCATGGAGTTATTCCCGGCCGATCTGCTCTTCCACTCGGCCAGATCTCCCTACAAGTTACCTTTGGTGACGCCACCAACTACCACAAGGAGTACGTCTGCTTTCAAGTCGCTGACTTTGACTCGGCGTACCACGCCATCATCGGCCGGCCAGGATTGGCTAAATTTATGGCTATTCCGAACTACACCTATCTAGTTCTGAAGATGCCAGCTCCTAAGGGAGTCCTTACGCTCCGGGCTGATGTCAAGCAATCCTACGCTTGTGAGTCCAAGAGCCTCGAACTCGCCCAGCTCCAAGAAGTTGCAGAAGGCAAGTCCATGCTGGAAATCGAGGAAGACGCTGCTCAAGACGACGACCTCGCTCCGCAGAAGAAGCAGTACAAGCTCCGGGTCAAACACCTTGACCCCGAGATCAAGAAGATCGCACTGGACCCAACTGAGCCCTCCAAGACGGCCAACATCGGGACCAACCTGGACGACAAATAGGAACTCGCGCTCGTCAACTTTCTTCGGGAAAACTGGGACATTTTCGCCTGGAAACCCTCTGACATGCCTGGTGTTCCCAGGAACGTTGCCGAGCACGCTCTACACGTCGACCCGACAGCCAAACCTATCAGGCAGAGGCTTCGTCGCTTTACCCCGGATCGTCGGGAGGCCATTAGGGCTGATGTAACAAAGCTGTTAGCCGCCGGTTTCATCAAGGAGGTCTTCCACCCCGACTGGTTGGCTAATCCAGTTCTTGTTAGGAAGAAGAATAAGCAGTGGCGCATGTGCGTCGATTACACAGATCTTAATAGGTTTTGTCCGAAAGATCCTTTCGGGCTCCTTAGGATTGATCAAGTTGTAGACTCTACTGCTGGTTGTCAATTATTGAGTTTTCTTGATTGTTACTCTGGCTACCATCAGATCCGACTCAAAGAGGAGGATTGTCTCAAGACTTCTTTCATTACTCCTTTCAGCGCTTATTGTTACCTAACAATGCCTTTTGGCCTTAAGGACGCTGCAGCAACGTATCAGCGTTGCATCCAGAAGTGTCTGGAAAGCCTTCTTAAGAAGCGGAAAGTCGAGGCTTACATCGACGACGTGGTCATCAAGACCAAAAATAAAGACGACCTTATCGACGTCATCCGAGCTACGTTTGATTGCCTGCGCAATTTCAGCATGAAGCTCAACCCGGAAAAGTGTGTGTTCGGCGTGCCCTCCGCCAAACTACTCGGGTACATCCACACCCACCGTGGAATTGAGGCCAACCCAGAGAAAGTCAAAACAATCTTGAAGATGCCGGTCCCGAAGTGTCAGCGAGACGTCCAGAAGCTCTCGGGATGCATGGCAGCCCTCAGTCGTTTCATCTCATGACTCGGCGAGAAAGGCCTGCCGTTCTTCAAGCTGCTCAAAAAGCAAGACAAGTTCGTGTGGGATGACGAAGCTCAAAAAGCTTTCATTCAGCTTAAAGATTTCCTCAGTTCACCCCCCACATTGGTTCCTCTGGAGCCAAAAGAACCTCTCCTCCTCTACATCGCAGCCACCACTCATGTGGTCAGCGCCGCCCTCGTAGTTGAGAGACAAAAACCGGGTCAAATACAAAAAGTACAGCGCCCAGTCTATTTCGTCAGCGAAGTGCTGTCCAAATCAAAGGTCGGCTACTCTCATATTCAGAAGATCGTCTACGGCCTGCTGATGGCATCACGCAAGCTAATCCACTACTTCCAAGACCACCCGATCATCATGGTGACGTCTTACAGCATCGGTGAGATCCTGCATAACAGGAAATCCACCGGGAAAATATCAAAATGGGCCATCGAGCTGAGTACTTACGATCTCACCTTTAAGCCACAGACGGCTATTAAGGCTAAAGCTCTGGCTCACTTCGTTGCTGAGTACACCGAAACACAGGTCCCTCCTGAACCTGAGAAGTTTGAAGAGTGGGTCATGTACTTTGACGGTTCCCTTCAACTCTCAGGAGCCGGTGCTGGTATACTGCTCGTCTCCCCTCGTGGTGATGAACTAAGCTACGTACTACAACTACACTTCAAGATTTCCAACAATGCGGCCGAGTATGAGGCACTTCTCCACGGCTTACGCATCGCCGTATCACTCGGCATCAAGCATCTGATCGTGCGAGACGACTCTCAACTTGTCATCAATCAGCTGAAGAAGGAGTGGTCTTGTGTCCATGAGGACATGATCGCTTACGTTCAGGCAGCTAGCAAGCTCGAAGAACAGTTCTTTGGTCTGGATTATTTCCACATCCATCGTGACTTCAACAAAAAAGCCGACATGCTGGCTAACCTGGGCTCCAGCAGAAGCGTTGTACCACCCGGAGTTTTCATGGAAATCGTCTCTGCACCCTTTATCAAAAAGGAACAACCCGGCTCCCAATCAGCCGAGTCGCTGCAGCCACGGCCTGACGCATTAGAAGCCATGGTCGTAGACAACTCAGAGACCCCGGAATAAGAAGACTGGCGAGTTCCCTACATCAACTTCATTGTTCACGGCAAGCTCCCGGACAAAAAGGAAGACTTTGAAGCCATCCACAAAAAGAGCAAGTCATACAAGGTCGTTGACGGGCAACTCCTCCGAAAAAGCACCGACAGAAGAGACATCATGGGACTCGGCGTCTACATGAAGTGTATTACTCGGAAAGAAGGCCAGCAACTTCTCCAGGATATTCACTCGGGCGTTTGCGGCAATCATGCAGCATCGCGTTCTCTAGTCGGAAAAGCCTATCGACAAGGCTTCTTCTGGCCCACAGCCGTCACTGATGCTGAGCACATCGTTCGCACCTGTGAAGGCTGCCAGTTCTACGCTCGGCAGATACACATGCCGGCTCAAGCCCTTCAGACCATACCTCCGACGTGGCCGTTTGCTGTCTGGGGGCTTGACATGGTTGGCCCTCTTACGAATGCCAAAGGAGGATTTACTCACCTACTCGTCATGGTGGATAAATTCACCAAATGGATTGAAGCTGTACCCATCCGAGATCAAACTGCCGGTCGTACAGTCCAGTTCATCCGCGACATCGTCTTCAGATTCGGCGTGCCTAACCGGATCATGACCGACAACGGCACCAATTTCAAGAACAAGGAAGTCGCCGCCTGTGCGACGACGTCGACATTAAACTCTGCCACGCCTCTGCGTATCATCCAAAGAGCAATGGGTCCGTGCCAATGGCATGGTTCTTCAAGGACTCAAACCCCGCCTCTTCAACAGGCTCAAGTCATATGCTTCCAGATGGGTCGATGAGTTACCTTCTGTCCTATGGGCGCTTAGGACTACTCCCACTCGGCCTATGGGGCAAACACCATTCTTCCTCGTTTATGGCGCAGAAGCAATCCTTCCCTCTGAACTGGAGTATGGCTCTCCGAGAGTCAGAGTATACCAGGCAGAATCGTCAGAAGATCAGCGCCTGCAGTCCATCAATCAACTTGAAGAGATGAGGGAAGACGCGCTGAGGAAGTCGGCACGATATATCCAAGCACTACGGCGCTATCACCAACGCCGAGTGCGTGACCGAGCTTTTCAAGTCGGAGACTTGGTACTCAAGAAGATCCAGACCACAGAAGGCCGACACAAGCTGTTGCCTATCTGGGAAGGACCGTTTATCGTCCACGAAGTCACTCGTCCTGGCTCGTACCGATTGCGGCATGAGAGCGGGGAACTTCTTCCAAATACATGGAACATAACTCAGCTACGTCACTTCTTTGTTTAATTTTCTACTCAATATTGTAATTACCTTGTGTACTTCACTGCAATAAAAGTGCCTTTTTCTCCCTATAAATTTTTCTTGACTCTGTAACCAGTAACATCCTTACTGCTTACAGAGCCAGGGGGCTAAATATCACTTATAATCATCGAGTTATGTCACGAGTTCCTCTGGTCGACTAATTAAGCCTTGTCTGTCCTGATTGTGAAGCTCCGACCGAGAGTGCATAAACATATGGCGGCAACTGGTCTCTGAAAACAGTCCAAAGAGAACCGTCCGACTGACACTCACCCCTTAATTTTCTGACTTATGTCAATCTCACAGATCCCTGAGTTAGGATGGTCGCTCTGATTGTGAAACTCAAAAGTTAAAGCCATCGCCTTAACGTGTCTGCCGACTCATAGTCCAACACAACACGGCTTGCTGACAACGCTGAGTGCATAAACATAAGACACCATCTTTTTCTCGAGATCGAAGGAGAACGGCTGAGCCGACTCAACAAAACATCACATTTACAAAGGACCCATAGGTTCATTTGTCAAGTAGCTTATAATCCTACTTACTTACATTACATTGTTTATTTACAGGGGTTTCACTTGTGTTCAACCTCAGGGCGACAGAGAGAGATCCTTTACTAATTCTTCGCCACTGGTTGTGGCTTCATTCATCAACTCCAACGCCTTCTCCTGGGTGGTCCCAAGGGCAAATCCGTGCTGCAGCGTTGATATACTTATCAGCGGGTAGTGCGACTTGACCACGCTCAGGGTGTGGCGAGAAGCGGTCTCTGCCAGCTGCTTGCAATGAGCTTTCATGGCCCGCGGCACCTGATGCAATATCTCAGCTGCTGAACCTCTAGGTCTGTCCTCAGGATCAGGCCACACGTACTGGAACACTTCATCGGAGCTCTTGTACAAAGCTGCGTTCTCAGTCTTCAAAGTACAAGCTCACCTGTGGAGTAACAATGAGTCGGTATCTATCGGCTAAAATCAGCAAGTAATATGGCAGAGTATGGTGGCACTTACCTCTGAGTTCTGCCTCCAGTTTTGTCAACCTGCTTGACTCGACCTTGAGTGCAGCCGATTCAGATTGCAGCTGGTCTCGTTCCTGAACGATGGCCTGCGTCTCCTTCTGTCTCTCGGCCGCTTGAGTTCTCAACTCCTCAAGTTTATTCTTCAGAAGTGGCTCATTTTTTCTCAAGTGAGCCAGCTCATCCATGTCCGCCTGAGTCATCTTAGGTTGGGCTGGAAACGATACAAAGCAATTGTACCTGCTATGGTCTTCTCAAGAGCCGCGCTCAGGGCGTTCGCTTCCCTGAGCGCGGCCAATTGGAGATTTAGCTGATTAATGCTGTCCTGTTGAGTACCGATCAGTGCATTTTTGGTTGCCATGGCATCGTACACGGACTCGGCAGCTGGATTCAGCACCTTCAAGAATCTCGTCTTAGCCTTATTGGCGGCATTGATTTTCTACCAAATACTAGATACTGTTAGCATTTTATTTGCAACTTATCCGACAGCACAGGAGTAGAACTTACTTGCTGGAGTGCCAACATATCGAACATCATGTTCTCCAGCGTATCTTGTTGCTCCTCCTCTTCCTTTTCATTGATCTCTACTTGAGTTCCTTTGAAATCGAAGGAAAAGGAGCCCTTGGGGATTCTCCTCTCGAAGCTGAACTGGCCCAGCTGGATTTCCTCCTCTGGAGATGAAGGAATATGACTCGGGCATGCTAGGGACTGCTGCTGACTCGGGCCTTGTGTCCCCTCAATCGATTGAGGAACCACTTCACTCGACGGAGCCTCTTGCTGAACCACTGCTCGTGTTTCATTGGCCGTGATGGTCTGTGGTTCAGGGGTTGCCTGCTTGGCCGACTTATTACTCGGCGCCGCGGTATCAGCTCCTTCTACAGGCAGCGTTTGAGATGGAGGGCTGCAAAGGTCATGAAAATGAAAATAACTATCATGTTATCAACGTTCATCAACAACGTTGAGTATATCCATGCTTACACGTCAGACACCCGGATTCTTATCACAGGTTGCTTCTTCTTCTTGTACACCTCCTTCAGAGGTAACGGTTGAGGAAGAGAAGCAATGGTGCCTTCATGGCTAGCCGCCACGTCCCTCTCAGGATTTGGCGCCTCCTTGTCACTTGCACCGACTGAACCAGAGACAACCGAGACATCTTGAGTCTCCACGGGAATTTCATCCCCGCCACCAGTCGGCACAACTTCAGGATTGATGTCCGATTGACTCGGAATGACATCCTGCAAGCAAATAAGAACCTTCAGCGGCTCATAATATGAAAAGCAAGATATTTATACACAAAATGAGTACTTTGGCTACTCTTTGAGGGTATAACCCTGGACGCCGGACCTGATCCTTGGTCTTCATGGCCTTCTTGGGTTCTGGCCCCTCCGACTTCTCAGGCAATTTGCTTCTCCCCCTTGGCGGGTTGAGAGCCTCGTCTTCACTCTCGGAGCTGGAGAGAACCAAAGCTCTCTTCTGCCTCTGAGTAGCGTCACTTCTCGGCGGCAGTTTACCCCGTGAAGACTGACCTGCGGCATGTTCCAGGCCCAATCGACGAGCGTCACGATCTTGGTTGGCCTTGCTGCGCCATTCTCGAGAGCGAAGTGACTCACCGGCTGGGTTTGATGTGGAATCCTTCAGAATATCAGAATCGGCAAGAGAATCCCCTTCATTCTCGGGGGCCTCATCTTCTGCGTCCTTGTCACTCTCGGTTGCTTCATCGTCCGAGTCAGGAAGTGTAGCGAAAAGGGCATCCAAGTCGCTGTCCGACTCATTGTCATCATCGGCAAGGACCAAATCCTGGTCCCTTGCAGGCAGGGCTCTCAAAGAGCCGTCATCATTCACTGGGGGCTCCAGTCCCCGACTCTTATACCTCTCCATCTCCTGCAGAAGGGAAAAGAAAGATGGTCATTAGCTGATATGCCAAGTTGTATATCTCTACACTTAACTCGGTAGAATGATATTACGGCAGGTCTGGGGATCTTTCTCCAATAACCAACCCACTGCACTGTCTCATCCGGCTTCAACATTGTCACATTGCAGTTGACGGTGAAAAACTCCTGGCCTCGAGCCATCACTCGGAATTTCTGAGCTTCTTGATATCCT
This sequence comes from Eragrostis nindensis, assembly GCA_012490785.1. NCBI lineage: Eukaryota > Viridiplantae > Streptophyta > Magnoliopsida > Poales > Poaceae > Eragrostis > Eragrostis nindensis. The sequence continues at coordinate 591,223 of JAAXCT010000118.1, read as the reverse complement.
CCGGTGATGGGTTCTTGATCCTTGTCTCCTGGACCCTTCCAGGTCCAGGCAGGTCGTTCCCTTGCCTTCAACGGCTGAAACTTTCTGATACAGAAGTTAATGGCGATTGCTGGGCCAGTAACTCCAAAGTCGGGTTTCTTCAGCTCAGCAATGGTCCTTGTCAAAGCATTTAGTTCTGATGTCATGTCCTTCTCTGGCTTACTCTTCCAGACTGCGTTGTAAGTCGGAGCCTTGCCAATAAACTTAGGCAGAGCTGGTATGACATTAGCGCAGTAAAACCACTCATGGTGCCAGCCCTTGTTGGAGGTTCTCAATTCATAGTCGAAGAATTTGTCCTTCCTGCGGAGTTGAATCCCGGCTCCTCCAACGGTGGCCGGGTTGTCAGCCGATGGATGCGGCTTCAAGAAGAACAAGTGCCTGAACAGGTCAAAATGAGGCTCTATCCCTAAATACACCTCGCACAATGTCACGAACATTGACAAGTGCAGGATTCCATTCGGATTCAGGTGGCATAACTCAATGCCATAGAAGTAAAGCAGAGATCTCAAGAATCTGCTCGTCGGCAACCCTAATCCGCGGCGGAAGAAAGATTCAAATACAACTGTTTCACCTGGACCGGGGACGGGTAGATTTCACCATCAGCCGCTCTCTACCCGATGATCTCCTTCGGCGGAAGCAGGCCTAAATCCACCAAAGCTTGAAGTCGGGCATCCGTGGTGATGGATCTTGGCCACGCGACTGCGACTTCCTCGTCGGCGGCAACTTCTGCACCTGTGCCTCCGGCGGCCACGACCATCGCCTCCGCAGCCCCTGTCTCCTACTCCTCAACATCATTTCCCCCACCCGAACTACTTGCGCCGGCGATCAGAGCAGCGGTGAGCTTCATGCGAGCCATCTCAGCACTCTCTGAGGATTGATTTGATGGTGGTGAGTGAGTAATTCGAGGATCGAGATGTGAATGCGAAGTGCAATGGTTCAGCGGCGGCGAGGAAGTTTGTTTTATTTCCAAACTAAACACGCCTCGACGGCTGCGATTTATCCTATCCCGCCTCTACGGCTCAGATTTGCTTAATCGTTTTGGCTTCCACGATAGGGAACCCTGTTAGGGTTTCCGTGAGCGGGAAAACTGGCGCCTCTACAACTACTCGGTCAAGATTACTCGGCCAGCGGTCGTATTGACTTGGCCGCCCTCAGTGAATGAGATTCAGTGGGCAAAAAGAAATTCTTTAGCAAACACAAATGCTGGAGTCTCTCTTTATTCCACTGAAACAACATATGCTACAATGCATGACATACAGATGCAGAACTACAGCACGGATACTAATACACAACACAAGATGCAGACTCGAGACTCCTCTTCCTGCACAATCAGTAGCAGACCTCCTCCGGATCTGGGCGCCCGGTGTCGACCAACGCTTCCTCACGGAATCAGCCCCTACGACGGCTCCTGGTGCGGTCCGGCACACGTGATGGCTTGTCCAGGCGGTCGTGGCGACCCGGCGGCCACCTTCGACGATTCTCGCCATCTTCCTCATCAGATGAGGTGATGACGATGAGCTCAGGCAGGGCAGGAGCAGTTGGCGGTGGCGGCATCATGGCCAGCGGTGGCGCCTCATAGTACGGCACCAGATCCAGGACCGGTGGCATCTCCACCGGTGGCGGTAGCAATGGCGGCTCGGGGGCTGCCGGTGGTGGAGGGATTGACTCTCCTGGTGGTGGTGGGGCGGAGGATGAACCTCTCTTGCTCACTCTCTTGCCTGCCATGGTGGTGCGCTTGGGTTTGTGCGATGTGTTCGTCCGATTGCATTCCTTTTTAAAGACGAGATGGAGAATCCGGAAGGCCACGGGACGACTGTAGCCTCGACTGTCTCTCTGAAAAAAGCACCTGATCGGATTCCCTCTGTCGACTCGAAGACAACAACGCTGGAATTGATTCTGTCGCATAGTGTTCATGTGAGTCAGCGGATAAGCTCCGGCTGACTCGGATCGTACGGCACTTAATCCTCCTTGTCATAACTCGGTAATGATATTTGGAGTTGATTTCTGCCTAAACGAATTTTTCATCTAATGACTTTCTCTTCTTGGAGTCTGTACACAATTATGTTAATTGTACACAGACTCGGGGGCTAGTCCATATGGACTCACTTGCGTGAGTCCAACAAATCTTCTCGGCTGTTTATCAGTCAGGCCTTTTTGGCTTAATTTTTTAATGTTCCAGCTGATCTAGTCTCTCTTGAGTCTGTGCACGATTGTATCAATAGTCCACAGACTCGGGGGCTAGTCCATATAGACTCACTTGCGTGAGTTCCATCAGATTTATTCGGCTGTATGCCAGGCACACGGGTTGCTTCGTCCTTGACTTTTTGTCGGATGATTACCTAGAAATTTCCTTGACCTTCAACTTAGTTGCCTTAATTAAGCTGAAGCTCGGGGGCTACATCTATATATATAGATGCGCTGGCGCGCATCCGTATATAAATATACGGGTTGTAATCATCCTCGGCTGAGCTGAGACAGATGGACCTAGACCACTAGTCAGGAACGGTAAATTCTTGGCTAAGACTCAACTTGATCGATTGTTTAAGCAGTCCTGTGCACATGAGATCGGAAGTTCAACATCTTATGGATGCAATTTTTCATCACATCTATATGATGCACTTATTCACTCGGATCAGGACAGTATATCTTGGTTCGTGCTTGCTTTGAGCTTCTGTCCAATTCTACGAATTGCATAGTAACTCAGTGGCTACATCTATATGATGCACTTACGTGCATTTATCACAAATTCCTTTATGGATGTTGTCAGTTCTGAGAACTGGCTTTTGATGCAAATTCCTTTATAGATCTCTTATGAGGCTACAACCGACTGAGTCGGCCATTATTTTTCTGATTCATCCAATTCTTTGACTCAGTTCAGTGTTGGGTGTCAATCGGTAATATGCCTAGTTTAAGGCCCTGCTGCCCCTGAGTCACTCGGGGCCAGGTATCTCAATTTACAACAAGCTTGATTCAGGTTAAGTCCTTTTTAATTTATCAGTCAACCTGAAGATCTATTCGTACATGAAGAGAAGCTTAGTCGGGGAGCAATCAAGATCAATCAAAAAGCACTTAGGGGCTACTGTCGTTACCATGACCTCCGGGTACCCTCATGACCAGCAGGGCCGAGTAACCTGACAAGGGTAGTCGGTCCGGCCCAGAAGAGACCGAGTAGCCCATGACTCCAGAAGGAAGGATTGGCTAGTCGGCAAGATAAAATCATTTACTTGTCTTGTACTCCAAGTAATTCTATGTTCTAACCGACTAGGATACTTTCCATGTAACCCTGTTCCCCCGGATATATAAGGCGGGCAGGGGTTCCACCTCAAACACATCAATCCAATACCACGACATACAGGACGTAGGGTTATTATCCTCCGGGAGGCCCGAACCTGTCTAAACCCTGTGTCTCGTGTTCACCATCGTATTCTTAGTTCCTTCGCTACCCATTATAATCTATCGAGGCCCTAAAACCTCGACAATGACCGACACCTTGGTTCGCTTGTGCTCTTTTGAAATTCCTTCCATGCTATTATTCCACTATTCTTTCATTGAGTTCGTCGCAGCATCCGGCACTCGCACCAGATTGTTGGACCAGCTACTCATTCTTTGCCATACCTCCTGAGCATATGTGCAATTGAGACAGAGATGGGAATTAATGAGGGTAGATTCGTATTCTTTACTTTACATACAGTCTAACTTGAAATTTTAATTTCATAAAACACAAGCAACAGGAGAAAATTAATTTTAAAATGTAACCCATTGTTCACCAACTTAACACAAAGATTAAAAATATGTTACCATGATGATAATACCATATATACAGAAAGCATCCATACTACACGAAGAAGAAAAAAATACAATTTAGTACTTCTAAAATTCTGACCCATGCTTATATATAGTACGATAGAAAATTAGTGATTCTATAAACAAGGTGCACGTATTATATGATGGTTTTTGTATTTTTTTAGAGCATTTATTGTTCTTAAATAAAAAACAGAATGCGTCAGTAAGTTATTCCTCCAAGTTGACTTCGAGAAAGGATCACCCACACAGAAAAATATCTTTGCTAGTCCATTTTCTGCCCCATTTTGTCTCCGGTGCTTCACTGTTGTTGGCCTTGCCATGCAGTGGAATGCGTAAAGACTAATCTTGGATGGTAGTAGGGTATAAGGTCAGATAAAGTTTTCGATCTCTCCTTTGCCGCAGAATTCAAACCCACACACTGAGTGCCGCAGCTATGGTCGCTTTCAGTGCACCTCGTTTACTCCTTTGACATTCTTCTGTGGTCTTGCACATCGTCTTCAGTCCAAATCACATCCATATCACTCAGGCTTTTGTACTGCAAAGATGCATCAACACCATATCTTGCAAGCACATAGACAACGGAGGCCATTTCATTCGCCAATGCATATCTAGACACATGTGCATATATATTGTACAGAACTTGGTAATTAAGTCAACCACCAGTTTAGTGCAGGTGTGCAAATAACATGGCTTCGCAAAATATATATATATATTTCAAGCTAAAATGTATGCTAAATGCAAAATATATGTACCAGACTTATTTCGAAAGGATGTTGATATCACCCATCCGTTAAAAAAAACACAGTACCTATTCATTCAACTCGGTTACCAGTTTGCACGTAACATCAAATGTTTGTGTTTTTCCCTTGAAAATATAATTTATTTGTATGACCAGTCCAAGAGACCGAGCAAATTTAAGCAATAATATAATACTGACAATTTGAGTTGACACTTGACGCCGATATTAGCGGGCAACACAAACAAATGTGGGAGCGGAGAAGGAGGGTGGCTTTACAAGACTTACTCGAAAACGCGTCTGAAATTATCGGGAACATGATGACAAGCAATGGATGTCAATGCTGAAAAATCATGTTAAGGTTGAAGTCTCCACTTGAGCCACTACCACAAGAAGCACGCTTCAACTCGCTTACCTTTCTTTTTTCGACTGCACCTTTCAAGCTCCACTATAAGTTGAGGCCTGAAGGTGGAGGTCAAAATTTAGGTAAAGATTCAAATTTTGAGTAATAACTGGATTTTCGAAAACCGAATTACTCCAAATCCAAATGCTTGATGATGCGGACCACCACCTATTGTTTTGACAAGGTAAAGGGAAACTGAAAAGATAGATATGCTGACTAGCTGCTGAGGAGATATTTATCTATGGATGTGAACCAAGTTAACTCACACAGGCCATTATCGCTTCAGGAACAACTTGTGCCTCGGCTCCTCTAGTGCACACAACTGTAGACAACTTTCTTCTTGCCTAAAATACAGCATGACTCTAAACTTGGCATGTAGCGTGAGACTGTTTGTATTCTGTTATCTAGATTATAGTACCTATTATTGTTTTATAGTCCAGGTGCATGCATGTAACATATTATCGGTATGGTTGGTTAAAAAGATTGTCTTAGGTTGGCAGGCATGTATTTCTCCAATAGTAATGGGCATAATGATGAGAAGGAATGTGCAACAGGTAGCACAGCACCAGAAAGGGCAGAATCATCAGTGATTTCTGTGCAAGATAGGGCGAACTTGTCACTCTTTCCCCCTTTTTCCCTTTCTGTATACGAATGCGCACATTGAACGTGAGGTATGTTTGCAGAGCATAACTTTGATGAGCTTTCTATGGTACCCACCATTTATTAGCAACCATCTATCATTTTCAAATCCAACCTATCCATAGTTAGAAATCATTTTTTTGTTGCGAGGGAATAGTTAGAAATCATTTGTACTTAGGGTAATTAATGTTAGTCTGATCATAGTAAACACAGTGACTTTTTTTTTTGCGAAGGAAACACGGTGACTAATTTGTTAGCAGAAAATGAAATTTGTAGCTAGTTAGGCTTCATTTTATCTTCCAAAGTACAACCATAAAAGATGTATGCACGATGACCTTTTATAAAGTGGCCCCATTGTGTGGAATCTCGTGATTTCAGTTGAAGTAGTACAAGTTACAGAGGGCAGAAGTCGTACACTTTGGGCATTAGAACAAACGAAAACTTCCTTATTGCTAAAGCTACAAAAATTGAATTGTTTCTGCCGACCCTTCTATTGATCCCTTTTCTTTCAAACAGTTCCTCATACAATGTGGAGAACGTAAGTCACGCTTCTTTTGATCCCTTTAACGAATGATATAAGAATCTCTATGAAAATGCCACAGTTTTGCAATGATGCCACAAATCTGCAGGATCCTGCAGGGTGAGAAAATTTTCTCAAAGTCGCGCATGTGCATGGTAGGGTCATTTTAGATGGAGAATCCGATGATGAGGTTGTAGTGCACGCTTAGCTCCAAGTGACATCGATGCACGTTGCAATTTTACTTTTGGCCTCACTGTAATTATAGCGGAGACAGGTGCCTCTTTCAGCCCACATCATTGATTCATGTACAGTTTTCTTTTCAGATGCATTCTAGTTTTCTTAAACACTCGACCACCAATGGGGAGAACCTGCATTATTCTCATCGTCTCACCCTTTTCGTGTATTTCCAGCCACAGGCGCGTGTTATGCAACCCAAGGATAATGGAGTTGCTCCAACTCTACGACTACGTTTGGACTACACGCCTAACACCGCTGTGCCAACACGCGTGCCTGCCACTATTTGGTAATTAGAATTTGCCGCCATCATTTTGCCCATTCGAATGTAAATAAGCTCTGGATGTCCGTATGATGATAATAATAATAATAATAATAAATAAACTGGATGTTTTCTCCCCCACCTTTCAACTTTATAGTGTTTGTTTTGCCGAGCCCTAGGCCCCTAGCTAACTTCGCCACGGAGGTGAGGACACCGCAATCTCCACTAGCTAGAGAAGGTCTAATGGAGTCGTGGTACATGAAAAATGAGGCAAGTGTTAGTAATTTCCTCTTAATATGTAGTGCTAGTATAAATTTTGGTGCCTCCGAAAAGAGACAGCGAGAAACGGCTCAAATGAGAATAGTTACAAAAGGAACCAAGAATTTTCAAACAAGAGGGAAACACTATGGGAGACCCTCTGTTTGCTGAGTGCCTAGAGGTTTGCCGAGTTTTCATGAACCAACAACTTTATGCTTGCATTTGATGAACTTGCGGTTGTGGACAGCTTCTATTTGAACAAAGATTGTGATATGTTGTGCCTGTGATGATGGTTGCCCATATTTGTGATATGTGATGATATATGGTTGGGCATATATGTGATATGTGATGATGGTTGCTCATATCTGTGATATGTGATGATGGTTGGGCAGATATGTGATGATGGTTGCCCATATATATCTGATTTGTTGTGATTGTGGACTGTGTAGTAGTGGATTTAGGAATTTTATTGCAACCTGTCTGATTTTTTCGCCTAGTACCCAGAATTTTGCCGAGTGCCGGCAAAGGGGCCATCACTCGGCAAGAGGCTATCTTTTGCCGAGTGCCTGGAGCGAAGGCACTCGGCAAAGGAGTGCCGAGTGCCTGCTGTCAGGGAGCGCGCTCGGCAAACAGGCCGTGACGGCGGTTTGGGCCGTCAGGTACCTTTCGCCACGTGGGGCACTCGGCAAACTCTTTGCCGAGTGCCTGACATATAGCACTCGCAAAGATCCCTTTGCCGGTAAATTTAAGCCGTGGGAGTTTGCCGGGTGCTAGAGGGCTTTTGCCGAGTGCCACTAGCACTTAGCAAACGGAGGGTTTCTCGTAGTGAGATTAGCAACTCGCATGCACCTCTTACTAGTTACTGCCAAATAAGAGAGTGATATATGCTTCTACCTGACCAAGGGATTGTTAGTTAGAGTTTTGGCTCTTGCTCCTCCTACTGCTCGGTGTGGAGCAAGAGCACCTTTTTATTGGAGAGGAGGAACAAAAAAACTTGTTTTAGAAGAGCAAGGGTAGGGAAGGTGGCAGAGCCAGACCACTTCCAAACAGACCCTAGTATAACATTCTCTCTCGAGTGCCACACACCAGCCACCACTTGGTACACAATGTCGCCACTAGCAGAACCTTTTTGTGCTCAGATCTCCCCTCAACTTGCATCCAGTACCCTTCTATACGTAACCATCCCTCACTCTCATCACTGAACGCTTGCCCCCTCGAAAAACTATCCATGTTTCTAACAGCGTGCGTTTTTCTTCCTACCACCAAGAGATCACCATTAGCTATATATACCACACGTTTCTAATTCTAACAGCTTGCATATGCTGCCGGCTCAACATGAACCTCAACTCACCGCGCCTTCTCCTTTATAGTTTGGTTTGCGGAACTTGAACACTAGCTAACTTCGCCACAGGTTACGATCTCCACTTGGTTGAGAAAACAATATGGGGTCTTCGATCGGTCCTTGAATCAAGAGGTAAGGCTACCACTAACTTTGGTAATTCGTCTAAAACAATACGACGTCTTAGCATAGATTTTGGTACTATTTTCCAATTAAGACACAGCGAGAAACGTCTCAGATGAGAATAGTGACAAAAGGTACAAAGAATTTTGAAACAAGAGGAGATTAGCAGCTCCCACGCACCACTTACTGCCAAAGAAGAGAGCGTGACACATGCTTACTACCGAGCCAAAGCCCCTGGCCGAAAAGGATAGGGATGTCCAAAGGCAGAAAGGGACGCCTCCACAGTAGCTCCCTCTAGCTCAGCTGACGTCGCTCCAACGTAGCCATCCATCGCCCCTTTAAAAAGGTCTCTCATAGTCCACAAGCTCAGCTCCTCCGCACAAACCCAAATTTCTTTCATCCCCTTCTACCTTCTTCCCCACCACCACCACCACGCCACACGCGCAAGAGGAAGCTCGATCAGCTTTAGCAAGCTCGCGCCGCCGCGCCGGTCGTGCATCCGGTGCATGGCGCAGGAGGGCTCCGAGGCCTCCGTCGCCAGCTCGCCCCCACCGCCGCCGCCGTCAGCCACTTCCTCGTCGTCCACCACGAACTCCTGGTGGCGCGACATGCAGCCGGCCGCCTACGGAGCTTGGCCGCCGCCGCCCTCCACCTCCGTGGCGACGCGGTGGCCGCCGCTGACGCAGCAGCAGCAGCACCAGCACCGGACGTCGTCGTCCGGCGCCGACGACGACCTGTCGGCGTCCAACGCCACCATGACGTCCTTCACCAACACCTCCGGCGGCAACCACTCCGGCATCAGCATGGAGTCCTCCGTCCCCGAGGCGGCCGCCGTCGCCGCCGAGAGCCACCTCTGGAGCCAAGTCCTCATGTGAGTACTCACATACACGCACTGCTCACACGGCACGCATCATGCATCACAGAAGAAACGTACGCACGTATATCCGTACACGCAAACACACACATATATATATCTGCATACATACATGTATATATGTGCATCGACACATGTCAAGATCGTCAACAGGAACTGCAAAATATTTGCATATTCGAAGGGGGAGTGAAAAGACGGCATGCGTCCACTACCCTTTGTCCGAATGCCTCCAAAGCAGCATCGCTTTGCCTAGATTCTAAATTCTAATTTAACGAATATTTCTGTGCACGTCTAGCAAGCTATCTCAGATTCATCCTGCTTAATTCCGAGCTACTAGCTCTGCTATAGACTAAATGATGATCTCAGACAAAGAATATGTACCGCAAAGTATGGCTCCTAGTGGCAGGCCGGGAAAGAAAGCACAAGGATCAGGAACTAAAGCAAACAACGAAAGGGGCTTTCCGATTTCCAAATAGTGGGATATATATTTAAAGGGTTGCATGTCTTATAGCCATCGGCAAAAACTTTGTGATTCTTTGCTACAAAGTTCTTCATCACTTTGCGCCTAGCTATATCCCTAGCTAGGTAGGTTCTTGCAAAGTGTGAACAAGACTTGCATATATCCGAGTCCACTGGTATAAGAATTAGCATATGTGTAATTTACAACTGAAATTGCTTTGCTTGGAATAGAATTTCTTCCCTCAGGGATATATATTTATATATATGTTAAAGCTGTTACTAGCTTAGGTTGGGTAGAGCCTATAATATAATAGATAACAATGCCAAACACCAGCTAATTATTTTGTGGAGAAGACAACTAAGATGTGTTTGGTACGGATCGCCGAAAAGTAGAACCATCTCAAGCATCCGTGTCCCCTTCTGAGTACTTTAATCCAATTCCCAAAGATGATCCCTCTTTGATTACATTCTCCAGTACATGTACACTTCATCTAGCAAGGACAACCTTTGGTTCTTTAATCGATTGCCTAATCATAGATCACTCCAAACTTATAGTACTAATAATTAAACAAGAGGCCGGCTTCTTCATAGAAGCAGGTCGTCATGCAACAATAGTTTGGTGCAACTCTTGTTTACCTCCTCCTTTTGTGTTGTGTCTCGTAACTAGGGGCACCGGCGGCGAGGTCGGGAGGAGCATGCAGGCGGTGCATGACGCCCACGACGACAGCGAGAACTTCCTCGAGCTGCTCAACTCGAGGACGCTCGCGCCGGAGCTCTTCGCCGAGCCGCCGGCCTGCGACTACCTCAAGAAGATGGAATACGGCAGCGGCCACGGCGGCGGCGCCGGCGCCGGGGCCGGCGGCTGGCCGGACCACCACCACTTCACGGCCGCCGCTGCGCTGGAGAAGCACCTGAGCTCCGGCGGCGGCTACGGCGCCGGCGCGCTCGCGCACCACGCCACGGCGGCGCATGCGCCGGAGCGGCTGACGGCGAACCTGTCGGACCTGGTGAGCAACTGGTCCATCGCGCCGCCCAGCCCGTCGTGCCTCGGCGACGGCGGCCACCGCGATAACAGCGCCATGGGCCACGGCGGCGCCAAGGCCGGCGGCTTCTTCCTGGACTCCGCCGGCGTCAAGCACGAGATGAGCGGCCACAGCGCGATGCTGCAGCACGAAGCGGCGGGAGGAGCGGCCGGGCAAGAGTTCCTCAGGCCCGTGGGGTACAGCTCCATGCTCGGGCTCGGCGGCCACCGGATGTACGGCGGCGCCGGCGCCATGGACGTGCCGTGGGGGAACAATGCCGGCGCGGCGAGGAGCCTGACGGACCTGATCTCGTTCGGCGGGGCTGTGGGAAAGCCGGAGCCGGCCGCCGCGCCGGCGAAGACACCCACGGAGTACAAGAAGCAAGGGCAGGAGATCTCGTCGCCGGTGAGATTGGTGGACGCACGATTCTTTAGTTTGCAACAACAAATGTGAACGAATGTGATTGATAGAAGTGGCCATGGTGAGCTGAATGCTTCATTGTTGATCGGTGTGCGCAGAGGAAGACGAGTAGCGGTGGCGGCAGCCGTGGGAGCTCGGCGGCGAGCGAGGGGAAGAAGAAGAGGTCGGAGGAGCAGCAGGGGTCGGAGGGGAACGCCAAGAAGTCCAAGAGCGATTCTTCGTCGCCCACGTCGTCGCTCAAGGTAATTAATGCTCAGCTATAACGAACACGCAGTGCACGTTTATATATGCATGCTGCCATGCAAGTCTCAATTATCGAGATGAGAGTTATCGTGCATGCTGGCATGCATGCTGCCTTTGTGCATGTCTTGGTATAGATCTCCTGTCCACAAAAATTCTCTACTTCGTGTGTTTGAACCCAATTCTCCTCATATAGAGCATTTACAGTTGTATTCGGGCACTAGCGACGCTCTACTTAGATTTCATTTGCCGTTGCCCTTAGTTATGTACAACAAGTTTGCTTTCTTGAATACAAGAGATACCTTAATTTCGTATACAGTAAGAACAAAGTATTTACCAATTTTGCTCGATGACTCAGTAAGACAGTATATGCTAGAATCTATAATTCAAACAAGATCTATGTTCCTCTAATGTTGCTTGTTTATAACAGTCATCATCGCAGTTGCCTAAGGTGAAGTTAGGAGACAAGATTACTGCACTACAACAGATCGTTTCACCATTTGGAAAGGTACGTTGTATAAGTATGTTCGTTCGATTCTTTTCATTTCATAGCGGCTCGGCATGTGTACTAACACTGTTACGTAAATATGTATTAGACCGATACGGCATCAGTTCTGTATGAGGCAATAAATTACATCAAGTGGTTGCATGAGCAAGTGCAGGTAATAACTTGGCCACTAAATTCCTGATTCATTCTTTCATCAGTTATAAAGGCACATGTTGGTATACCAATTTTCTTATGTTTTAAAAATCTCTGAAAATTCTAGGAATTAACGACATTTTTTTTAGAAATAATGTTGTACAAAAACTGTGAAATTAAGTGGAGCAGTCGTTTGATAGTGCGCATTGGTGGCCTTCATATGTTTTCCCTTTTATGCATATATATGATTTCTGATACTTCAATCAATGAAAAAAGAATGTGGAAGCTTTCTGTGTTGTTATCTTTTTTGAAATGGGGAACTTTTTACATCCTTTTACAAGTTCTATAACATAATCAGTGCAATTATTGGTCGTCAAAAGGATGTTTCAAAAAAGAAAGTCCCAAATATTTCTACGGAAAAGACACTACTTTATCCTGTAAGAGTAGGACGCCTTGTATGATCTGATGCAACACAGCCAACTACCGGGAGACACGTATCTTACCTCCAAAGCCTATGTCGACTCATAGCCTTCTTACAGGGGCCCGGAGGAGCTCCCTTTTGCTCGTATTTTGCACAACATGGGTGCTGCTAGTGCTCATGCTTTTGTGTAATGGAATGCATGGTCATGGCCCCCTTGTACATCCTTTGGCAGTTTGGCTCTATCAGTTCATGAAAAAGAAGGACGTGGAAACTTTCTCCAAATCGATCTGCTTGTGATTGAGTTCTAGTTTAAGCTGAACCACTTGTCTTATTTGTTGCAGCTGCTGAGTGATCCATACATGAAGACAAGCAGTAGTAGCAAGGTAAGGGGTCTAAAGCTTCCTACCTCTTTTATCCTTTATGTTTTCAAGACATATATGCCGCATGATAAATGTCGGTTTTCTTAAAAAAATCGCCTTTAATCCGGAAATACAAACTGGAATCAAAATGTGTACAATTGTTAGAAGAACATATATACATGTCGTTGACAATTATAGGGAACATATTCGTGCCTCATCTGGAACCAATGAATTTTGCGCAAGCACAGAATATTCCCGTGTTGCAAGAGTCTTTAACAAAGTAGCCTATTATTTTGTCAGGACTTCAACGCATGGGGAGGATTGGATAGGAAGGAGAAAACAGAGGCAGAGGTTGATCTGCGAAGTAGAGGCCTTTGCTTGGTACCGGTCTCATGCACACCGCAGATGTATAGGGATAACAACGGCCCAGATTATTGGACGCCCCCATATAGAAGCTGCTTATACCGATGAAGTGATTATATTATTCTTGTTTATTCAGTAATCTTACCCGAGCCATAATAATTTGTGGTGAATATATGCTGTTAAAGATGACAGCCATAATTAGCCTCAAGTTTAGCGTTCACTTCGTGTATAAGTTAATTTAAACTGAATTCCTATTTCTCAAAAAAAATTGAATTCCTATTGTATCTGGTATGGGTTTATGTTGCAGTGATTTATCAGCACTGTTACTGCTGTATTAATTCCTTTTAACGTCATGACAGATATATCAATTAAGTTAGCTGAGATATTCTGGGCTACTTTTTGTATTCTTTATAAATTTGTTTCACTTGCAGTCAATTGTACTACCTCTTTCAAATTATTGTCACTCTGGATTGGGTCAAATTTGCACAAACGGACTCACAAGATATCCTAAGCACTCACATGTTTGAATTTATCTTTGAGAGGAGAAGACGTGTTTTGATCCCAGTTTTCCTTACTTCTTCACATGTGCTTCTATCTATCTATTAACTTAATATTTGACAAAGAAACAGAGACACCACGTTCGCTTTATAGAAATTACCACATTAATTATAAAAGAATTGACGGGAAATAGAAGGGGAATTCCCCTGCTGCACTTTTATTAAAATTAGAGGTAGTGTTTATGTACATAAGAAAGCAAAAAAAGAAAACTTTACAACGAAGACAGCCAGAGTGCCATGTCTTGTTTAAGACTTGGCTTCGCTCTATGCATCGTGCGAGAATGCTGAGCCAAAAAAAACTACCCATCACTGCCATTATGAAAATATGAGTCCAAAATGCCCTCTAGGTACCATTAAGAATTACCTGCCATTACCACTATAAAAATATTAACCTAAAACACCCTTTAAACTATGCCACCTTTTATTCTATCATCCTCACACGTCGATTGACCCTCTCATATCTTTCTCCTTTCCCTGATCAAGTATCCATACGTAACCCCTCAAAAACCGATCTGAGTTTGCACTAGCTTTTATCGTCGCAAGCCTAATTAAGCAGATCAGCAGTAGGGAAGAACTCCAGAGTCTACCGCTGCCGAGCAAGCACTGACTCACGGCACTTGTTGATGGTATAGCAACGCACAACGCTCCAAAGCAGACTGAGAGGTATTTGGGACAATAGTGTTCGACACAAGCCTGCACACATCTACAATCGTGGCGCATGTGCTTTGCGGTGTGTGGATTCTGAATACAGATGCAAATAGTCACATTGAAGCACACATTATGTTAGGGAAGCCGGTCTAGCATGCATGCAGATATTAAGCCGTTGGCATCAAAAATTGATTTGAGCAAACAATTATCCTTTTCAGATTGTTTTGTTCATCTTTGGTATGCAGGATGCCAGAGTCATTGCACCACATAATTATTGTCTCCCACTATCGAGGTCCAAAATCTTTAAAAATCGAAAGTTAGTTGAGTCTATTGAGGTATAGAAAAAAGTTAGATGCCGTGGAGGCAAGAAAATCAGATGTATCTTACATGCCTGTGGAGGCATGAAAATCTAAAAAGTTGGAATTATTCTTAATGAAACAATGTACGCTAACTCACTAATCTCAATGTTGTAAGATCTTATCTTTATATCAAAACAACATAGTGGAATTTCTCAATGAAACAAAGTGAAGGAAAAAGGAGAGGGTATTAAAAATCATGTCAATATTCAAGAAAATTAATTATCTTGAATTTTAAAATGCTTAAGAAAAATCCAAAAAAAGAGAGAGAAATAAATACAAGCACCCATAATTTTCACATTAATCAAGACAAAAAGTAAACCTTCACCGTGTTGTGATGATTTAATGTGATTGATACAATATATGGTTTAATTGTTACATTAGTCAGTAGTCAAGATAAAGAATAAAATTAAATTTTAACAAATGCTTGAAAACCTTAAAATAAAAAATAAACATATATAAACACCCATAATTACATATTAATCAAGCTTTTCCTATTATGGTTTAATTTGATTGATACAATGTATAATACAACATGCAAGAAGATTATCGTGGTTCATTTCTATAAATACATTTTTAATGAAAAATCAATGCTAGCCACGCAAATGTGCGGGTAGTTTGACTAGTTTATGGGTAAATGGTGATGAAACAGTGATTAATTGAACAATATTAATCCTGTGTAATTTGTTTTTAGTTTTCTCAAAAGACATTGTAATCAAACATTATATAAGGAGACAATAGTAATAGTAGAACATTGTTCACTAAAAATATACACAAAGAAAATATTTGTGATTATGGTAAGGAAAAAAAAAGCAACCCTCGAAGACTATTAACCAAAAGCCAAGTTGCAAAAATGCAATATGATAAAACAAAAAAAAATGCAGCACCAAATATAGAAGAATCAAAGCATTTCAAACTATGCCCCTTTAATGAGGGAGCAATGCAGGTGAGGACGTGGCAATAGCATTCTTCCACCCCCAGCCTTAAAGTGTGCCAGGGTGCTGCCAAGCCATGGGATGGAGAAGTGGAGTTGGGAGATGACGGGCCAGGCTTAGGGTTGTATAACGAGCCAGCTCGGTTTATTAAGGCTCAGCTCATTAAAGCTCGTTCTGATAACCAGCTAGCTCGGCTCTGCTCATTATGATAACGAGCTAAAATGGAAGCTCGACTCGGTTCATTTAAAAAGATCAAGCTGGCTCGTTAGGCTCATGAGCCAAGTATGTTAAAAACTTTTATGACAAACATTTAGGTGGTTTTAAGCAGTTTTTAAATGTTAGCATGTGCCGACAACACAAAAATCATAATATAAATAATATTACAGAAAAAATTATCAATCTAAGTCAACAAAGATGAAAAAATAAATGAAAATAAAAAGATGATTCAAAATTTCACATGATTTTTATCTACATTGAACTTGGTTTATTTTTTGGATGATAAATTGAGCTTCACCCAACATAAAACTACCATCTTATTAGAGAATTAAAGTTGAAATTTCTATATAATTGAGCCTATAGAGCTAATCGAACTGTTCGCGAGTAGCTCACGAGCTGGCTTGTTAACAAACGAGCTATGATGGAGGCTCTGCTTGGTTCATTAAGACCGAGCCGAGCCAAAATTAAGATCGAGACGAGCTAGCTTGCGAGTCTCGAGCTTTTTTCCCAGCCCTAGCCAGGCTGTATTACTAGGAGCAAACATTGTAGATATTTTTTTGAGTAAATTCTCAAACCCACCAAGTATAGTGCATGTTTCACAAACCCACCAATAATTTGGGGTGCTGTTTTAAGAAACCACTATATTTTTAACTCATACCGTATCTCATACTCTGGTCCCACATGTCAGCTGCATACTCATTCATCATATTCGTACGGTCTCGGATTTTTACTATGCAACTGACATGTGGGACCAGAGTATGAAATACGGTATGAGTTCAAAATATGGTGGTTTCTTAAACACCACCCCAAATTATTGATAGGTTTGTGAAACATGCAATATACTTGGTGGGTTTGTGACTATAAAGCCAAAGTTTTGGTGGGCTGGTGAAATTTACTCTATTTTTTTCATTAAGATATATTTATACTGAGAAATGTATACATGATGCATATCGAATAGTGCCAACATGGAAATTCCATGTTAGGATGAACCCCCTAGAGATCTGTGTACAACTAACCTGTGTTCCTTTGGGAATCCAAGTGGGAATTCCATCTAGTTGGGCTCCAGAGCAACCATATGCATCTTTTGACGAAACCAAACAACATTCCACTTACTAGTTCCTACACATATCTAAGACATGCTCTCAATCAACTGATTCTGCATGTAATTTCGCTTTCTGGCAGAAGCACAAACAAACTTGGCGCCCACGGTCATCAAGGATGTCATATAAGAACCTTAGTATTGTTGTTCAATGACTGCAGAAAGAACCATGTTTTCACAGTAGGAGATAGGTGGCCCACTAATTAAACTGTGATAATAGCCATTTGTCCAACCTGTCACTTTGGGATGAAGCCAGTGCATAGAGGAGTTCTCTGAGATTGTGAGCCACCAAATCCAATTTCGAAGGCTCAAATCAATCTGCCGAAGCAGCAATGCAATTGGCTTCATTGATGCAGAAAATCCCAATCCATCGGCTCTTAATACTGCAGTACCATCTTATTCTTATGGTACTTACATAGCTCCCTTTGATCTGCCGCTCTCTCGTTATCTTCTACAAACATGTATCAAGACAAGTTTTTTTTTTTTTTGAGAATGTAAGACAAGCAGTTTTTTTTTTAGGTAGTCCAACGGTTAGGATAATTGCCTTCCAAGACAAGCAATGTTGTTATGCTCCCGAAAAGTTGTCGTGATTATCGAATTGTTTATCCCTCTATACTTGTTAGGGGCTGCTAGCTGAGCCTTATGGGCCGGTGGAGCCCGCTAGGATTAGGGTCCTAGGTTATATAGAAGGTACAAAAGTAGAGTAGAAGGGTAAGCAAGAAATAGAAGGCTAGGTCCTCGTCTTGCTGCCGTGGACTGAGGCCTCCGGCGTCGATCCATAACAATTTGGTATCAGAGACCATCTCGGCGCATCGCCCTCCATGGCCGGCGTCGGAATCGATCCTGCGACCTCTCTCACCTTCTCTGCCAAGCTTGACCTCGCCCTTGCACTGATGGAGGACATGGTCCGCCACCTCGACGACCAGGAGGCACGCCTCGACGCGTTGGAGGCGAAGCGGTCTCGACCTCCACTCCCATCGACGACGACACAGCCGGCCATCGCCGTGGCGGCGGCTTCCTCGTCGCAGCCGTCGTCTGTGGTTGCGCAGGTGCTTTTGCAGTCCGTGGTCGACATGGAGATCGCGGCTTCCGAACCGGTCATCACCGCCGGTTTTGTCTCCGTGAAAGGCCACGGCGGCAGCGACGATGGGCTGGTGGATCCGATTTCTCCGCTCAAGCCGCCATCAAATCAGACGTCAAACACGCTACAACTTCCTCCGTATTTTCCTCCTTCCGCAAAACAGCCACCACCGCCATATGCTCTGTTGGTTTCTCCACCCGCGCAACCGCCAGCATCTCCCGATTCACCCCGAAATTCACTCCCGCAAACACCACCTCCTATCCACCTCTTGACAAATCAATCTGGATTTCCCAATCTGCAACCGTCGCTTCTATCTCCTATTGTCTGTTCCCGACACAATGTCCCCGATTTGTTGCCACAGCGATGCCGCTGCAAAGGCGCCGCGATGAAGATCTGCTTCATCGCCATCGGCCTTGGAACCCCGGCGGCGGCCACCACGACAAGCTGCAGTGCACCAGCACGACGCGCTGCTACCCTGACAGGGATGCGGACGCCGAGCCGAGGCGCCTTGAGGAGGTGCGTCTCCGCCGCCTGCAGGTGGTGCGGCCCCGTCGCGGTCGCCTCCGGCCCCTTCACCTCGACCTCGCTTTCCAGCGCGCCTGCGCGAGCAACTGCGCCGGCCTCACAGCGAGTGGCAGCGTGGAGGGCCTCCTGCGCACGTCGCTCGGCGAGGGTGGACTCCTGCGTACTTTGGGCGACGCCCCCATGCTCGCAAGGGACGATATTGGTAGCTTCCTGCGTGCAGCTTTGAGCATGTCCAAAGCGCTCCGCGTGCTCTGTTTCTGGTCAAGTTGCCTCTGTTTATTTTATTGCAACCAGAGCACGCCACGCTTGCAAATGTGTCGAGCTTGTCATCTTCCACGTACTGCTCCAGGCCACATTGCACTTTTGCGTGGTGATCAGTGGTGCCCGTTGCTGTTCAAGGATGCTTTGGACTTTCTGGTTCGATTACTTAGACAATTGAAGGGCGGCCTCTGGATATCTCACAGGTTGCTGATCTCCTTGAAAGATTAGAAATAATTCTTTAAGCCGAGATGTAAAAGGCTTAATATTGAGTATTGTCAAGTCATCGTCGTCGTTTAGATAGTTTGATTGCAGCTCGTGGGCGAGCTGCTCGTAAGGAGGGATGGAATGTTAGGGGCTGCTAGCTGGACCTTATGGGCCGGTGGAGCCCGCTAGGATTAGGGTCTTAGGTTATATAAAGGGTACAAGGGTAGAGTAGAAGGGTAAGCAAGAAGTAGAAGGCTAGGTCCTCGTCTTGCTGCCGTGGGCTGAGGCCCCCGGCGCCGATCCATAACAATACTATTTACAATTCAAACTACACTAAAATTGTTTGTGATAGACAATGCATCCTACTATCAACGGTACAATTCAAAATTGTTGATACATTTTTCCATAGTTTCAGCAGAATGGCGTGCACCTTAACGTTATTCGGACAGAATAGCTTATCCTTACTACTCTGTTTTTCTGTTTTTATATTTAATAGTTGGATATGTTCACAACTAACAAAAAGTTTAACAATGTTGTCTGCCTTTAGTGCAAAAATGAATAACCAAGCCTAGACCACAAACACAGTAAAGAAATGTAAACATAGATATCACCGCAAAATAGCATATAAAAAGTTACTAGAAACCTGCTCAGGAATGTACTGCGATGCTACTTTGTCCATCTTGCTCTAGTCAAAAGATACTACCAAGGATGAGAATTTTTTTTTCATTATTTAAGGTTTTCATGTGTGTGGCGCTATCACAATGAAGCAAACAAAAAATAGAACAAACGTTAAGAAGGAAAAGATACCATTGCTTATAAAGATTTAATAATTCCATGTCTACCTCCAGAATGCAGAGATCAACTAGCTCTGAAATACTCCTAAACCATCACCTGCCAGAACCCAGAATATCACATACTGAATCCAGATATAGCCACAGCTCTTGTGAAAGCTCCATGCACTTCACTGGGTCGTCAGGTCCGTTTGGTGCACAAATACACAGGCTCTCATGCCACATGCTCGCTGAATGATAACAGTAGCAGAGCAAATATTTATTTTAGCATTGCATTAAAAAAAATTATATGGCCAGTGTCACGGGGTAAACAACTGAACATCTTAAAGGTTACCAACAAAGTCGAAAGATGGAATAAAGAACTGAAATCTTATAGGGAGCGATCTCCCATCCCCATCTAACGTGCACATATTGTATAAAGAAAATGACTCCCTCCAATAGTAGAGTTTGGATCCATTATTAAAGCATATACTCAATAGAATGTCATTATGGTAGTAACTTCAGATTAAAAAAAATCAACAGCTAGCTGATGTCAGTTGTATCTTTCATTGGACCTATCACTACAGAACTTGACCAAAAAGAACGAAACTGGAATCAGAATTCAGACACCATATTACATACAAACTAGTGCCTCAGACTCTGTTACAAAGCTTGTTGTGCACAAAAACCTTTTTGTATCTATTGGTATATAGGCCTTTAACAAGCATACAAGCTATATAAGAGTATCTTCAACCAACCCCCCACATGCCCTCCTATTCTACATTTCAGATTCCAAGCACAAAAACCATCTTGAACCAACCCCCTATCCCTCCCCTATGGATGAGAGCACTCTCAATTTTTTTCCCTGAACCTCACATCTAGGAGCTCTCACATGCTCTCTCAACCAGGGAGGCACAAATGCTGACAGGTGGGACCTGCTGGTATAAGGGGCTGACAGGTGAGACCAGCTGGTTAAGGGGCTGAATGTAAGAGTGTGGTTGGAGATGGCAGTGGAGTAGGAACTGTTACATGGATGAGAGGGCTCTTATATGTTGGTACAAGGGGTAAAAAATAAGAGGTTGGTTGGAGATGCTCTGGTACATTGTATTATTGGAGTATTAATTGTACAAACTACTGACAAAAAGAAGATTTCTAGATGGGGAAGGGATAACTATATGTGTTAGTAAGTAGACACACTTACTAATGTTTCATATATATCTTCAAGCAACTATGACTCACTTCCAATAACCAGACACGTTAGCTTCAGTCTCATAGCTTGCATAAATCAACCTCTTTCTGGGTTACAAGCTGATCCTGTTCGGTGCATGTCATTTTTTGACTAACTGAATTGCAACATCAGTTTTTCCTGTTTCTACGTAGCGAACCAGTGTGTTACGTGGAGGCATACTAAGTCTGTCATTTCTGTAAAGAAGTAGGCCTTCTGACATTCCAGGTTTCCTGTAGCAAGTTGTCAAATCGACGCAGGTAACTGTATCTGGTTTGAGCCCTAAACAATTCATCCGCGTGAACAAACTGAAAGCTTTTTCAACCTTCCCACATGAAGCATAGATCTTGAAGCAAACATTGTATGCACAAGGATCAATTATACACTCAGGCCTTAACAATTGTTCGCAAATCTCTATAGCTGCAGCATGCATGCCTGCTACGGAGAATAATAAAGCAACAGTAGCTTGCTTCACAGAATTCCTCCCATCATTATATGCTGATTCTAGCTGTACAACTTCTTCCATTGAAATATGGATTTTCTTTAGTACTGACAATATCATTCCAAAAGTTGAGGCATTGGGTGGAATGTTTGCTATCAACATTTGCTGCACTAACTCTGCACAACCTCTTAGGCTTCCCTCTGCCACGTAAGAAGCCATAACAGCATTGTATGAAGCACAGTCAGATAGTAAGCCTGATTTCTGTAAATCGTGAGCAACCTTAATGGACTCATTAAGAAAGCCAACACTCCTGTAGAGGTATATCATGGTAGTGTGTGAAACATCATCAGCACAACTATTTTTCCTAAGACTGTCAAAGATTTCTTTAGCCTTGGTGACCATCCCAAGATTTGCATAAAGGTTTAGCAAGGCGTTGGAGGCAATAATGTCAGGCCCACCATCCATGTTCTTCATTCTTGAATACAATTCCTGTGCTTCTTTCCAGCAATTGACTTTGCCATAGGCTTTGATTAACGAAGTTAAAATGACCTTATTTGGAGAGATTCCAGATTCTTCCATTAAGCTACTATAGTATAAAGCCTCCTTCACACTTCCTATCTCTGCAAACATGTCAACCAATAGTCCATACACAACAATATTTGGCTCAACACCGGAGGCCTTCATTTCACTGAACAGATTTACGGCCTCTGATACCTGACAATGAAGTGAATAACTTCTAATAACAGCAGAGTAGGTCTCACACTTTGGTTCAAATCCAGCATCCTTCATTTCATCTAACAGCTTCCTGGCTTTCTGTGGAAATCCACCAACAGAGAACATTTGAATCGAGGAATTATACGTGCACTTGTCTGGTGGAATGCCAGACTCTTTCATGCTCTCAATGAGAGAAGATACTCTATAATATTGCTTTGCCCGACCATACGCCTTTACCATAACATTGTATTCCACTATGTCCTTATCCCCATCTTCCCTTTCAGAGTAGAAAACATGCTCAGCCTCTTCCCACAGTCCCTTCTCTGCGAAAGCATCCATGATGGCAGCATAGTTCTTGGATGATACCCCTTTACCTCTGCAGTGCCTCTCAAAGAATACATTTGCCTCATCAAGCAATCCTAGATCAACGTACATCTTCATGACAACAGGCAGTGACTGCTCAGGAACAAAACTGCCAGAATTCAGAATCCCTTCAATCACATCTTCTACGTCCTGTACCATATTCCTCTTGCATAGTGCCTGCAGCACAATCCTATAGCTCACAGCATCTGCACATAACCCTGCCTTCCCGATTTGACGGTAGTATTTCAAAACTCCCTCTAAATCACCGATCGATGCAAACACAGTCATCATCACGTTGTATGTCTTTGTGTCAGGATTGATACCTCTAACTAGCATGCTAGCAAACAGTGCCCCTGCTTGTGTGATATTGCCAGATAATCCAAATACATTGATTAGTGTATTGAACGTATATGTGTCAGGCAGAATCCCATGAGCCGGCATATCCACAAACAAGTCGAGGGCGTCTTCAAGCCTCCCAGCCTTCCCATACAGATCAATGATCGTGTTATAGGTCGCCACAAGCTTCGGCTTCCTAGGAACACCATCCAGGTCCGGAGCAGCAGAAAATTTGTGATCACGAATTTCAGCAAACAAGAAATGCATCGGGCCATCGGAATCAACAGCGCTGCAGTCAAGATCAAGGAAGTCAACCTCGAACCTGCCGTCGCACCAATCGCGGAAAAGGGCGAGCGCGTCGACGTAGCGCCCCTGGTCCTTGAGCACGCGGACGAAGGTGTTCATGGACACCTCGTCGGGCGCGACGCCGGCGGCGCGAATGTGGCGGAGCAGCAGGAGGGACTCGCGCGCCATCCCGGCCTTGGCGAGCGCGTCGGCGAGGGCCGCGTAGGCCCGGTTGGAGGGCGGGAGCGGCATCCGCAGCCATGCGCGGCGGAGCTCGGCCCAGCGGCGCGCGCGGGCGAGGTGGCGGAGCAGGACGGCGTGGTGGACGGGGTTGGGGGCGTACCCCGGGAGCGCGCGCAGGCGGTCGAAGAGGTCCCGGGCGCGGCGCCAGTGGCGCTGCCGCGAGAGGAGCGCGGTCTGCTCGCGCGGGGTCATGGCGGATAGGGCCTCGTCGGATGGGTGGAGGGCGGGGGCGGGTGCGGAGGCGGCGGCGGGGTGGAGAACGGGGTGCTGGAGCAGGACAGGGGAGGTGGCGGGTGAAGGCGGGGGAGGTGGAGATGGGAGGCAGCGGAGGAAGGAGAAGGGAGGGGCGTGGTGCGGGCACCGGAGATCGGTGGCGCGCCGGCTCGGCTGACGCCGGCGCCGGCGGCCGGACGGCAGGGGGGAGTGGGAGTCATGGCTTTGTTTTGGGGGAAGGAGACAAGTTTTTTTTTTTTTTGAGCAACGGGAAGGAGACAAGTGACGAGGGGTTTAAAGCGTGTGGGAGCCACTGCTCAGAGGAAGTAGCCTTCAAGCTTTGCTTTGCTCAGGGCGATCGGACTTGGTCGTCGACTAATGGTAGATCGATCTGGGCCGGATGGGCCGAAGCAAGGACCGGAATCCCTGCATTCGTCACTAAGGCCCCGTTTGGCAAAAGAGATTTTGGATTTTTTTTTTAATTTTTTTTTTTGAGACAAGGATTTTTTTTTTTAATGGAACAGACTTTTCATTAAACTATTAACGCCACAGAATCGCGAGATTCTGCTTCTCTGCAGTAGCTAAAAAAGATATGTCGGACTGGAATCCCTGCATTAAATATAAAAAGCACGATCAATATATGTATGTACAAACAAACATCGACTACTATGTACATAGTTATTACTATGTAGTATTACAATGTGATCATCTGTTGTGTAGCAAGGAGCATGGGGTTCACAGGTAGTCCTCCGGCGTATCCCTCGCTGGTGTCAAGCTCCAGTCGCCGTTTGGTCCGCACCGCGCTGCGCTTTGGTGTGAACTACGCCTCCGGAGGATCTGGGATCCTCCACACCACGGTGATATATAATGAGTTTGAACTTCTCCTAATTAAGCACGCAGTTAGATCGATCGATTGATCGGTGTGAAGAAACAACAACAAACCAGCTGCTGACCGAAATAATGCATACCCAAATCTCTACGTACAGAATGCGGGCAAGACCAATCTCATTGTGGAACCAGGTGCGGTACTTCAAGGCCAGGATGGTCCCGAGTGGGGTGCATAATTGATTAATTTATTGAATAAAGATATGCTTCACAATATATCATATGTTCTACTTTTGTCTATACATCAGATTTAAAAGAACATAAGAGGCCTCCTAATCTATGCGTTTGTTATCACTTATCAGGACGCTCACAGCGACTTCTAAGTTTAACGTTCCGTTTCAAAAAATGCATCAATGCTCTTAGTTTCCGTTCCAGGCAAAGCCCTTACAAAAATCTTTTTCTTTTACAAGTTTTGAAACAAAATCTGATAAATTTTCATTACAAGTTTTATGCAAAAACATTCTGAAAAACTTTTTTCAAAAAGGTATTCTCAAAAACTTAACCATCCTAAATGGTGAATATTTACTAGAGACTTATTTGTTGTAAATTCTAAAAAAAATCATGCAAACAATCAAACAATAATACGGCTTCATTTTTTCATGATAGATAATGCAACAATGTGTATTGGTGCCAAGTTCTAAATTCTAATATATTTTTAATTGAGATAAAAAGTTAAAAATAATTGTTATATGATCATAGTGTGTCACATATGCGAATTCTC
This sequence comes from Eragrostis nindensis, assembly GCA_012490785.1. Classification (NCBI taxonomy): domain Eukaryota; kingdom Viridiplantae; phylum Streptophyta; class Magnoliopsida; order Poales; family Poaceae; genus Eragrostis; species Eragrostis nindensis. Next base: position 565,989 of record JAAXCT010000118.1, on the reverse strand, counting down.
AAAATCTTAGTGTGTTGCAGACAAATTTGACTTTGTTGGTGTGTTGTGGACGAAACCACCATTTCTCGGTTTATTTCGGACAATTTTGCCTTATACAAATGTCTTGGACTCCTGATGTCAGAATTGTCTATCCTTGTCTATCCTGAAGGCAGTGGCAATGGAGGATGGAAAAGACCCTGGTGCCTCGCTTTCAAAAGTGCACTAATTTTAAGTGATCTTCAGCTAAGTACAAGCTATTAACAAGAGAAAATCGTTTTATACCATGGGGCACGTGCCCCAAGGGTATATGAACCTGGCTATGCGTGAACGTATTCACAAAAGAATATCACCGAAACAGAAGCATATCACCAAGCCCAGGATAGATGAATCTAATTCTCCAACGAAGTACAATTGCTTTGTTGCTGTTTCTCACTACTACACGGTCAGCATATCATCAAGCCCCTGAGAACAAAAAAACACTAGTGGAAGGAACAATTTCCCTCCCACTAATTGCTCAGCAAGAATTCGCCTCAGACATGGTTGCCTTGGAGTGCTACTAGCTAGCTGGGGAAGATCTCAGATTCGATGCAGCAACTCATTTCTGGAAGAAACCAAATACTGCATTCTTGGAAGATTCTATGATATGCCAGTTTTGCCTGTCCAAACAAGTTACCGGAGGATGTTTATGTTTAAGTATTATAGGACCACAGGGTAGTTGCACATTATTTTGGCAGATTTTTTTATTTAGTGTTTAAGTTCACATGACAAGATGAACCATACTATATATCCTGCTGTGCCTATTCATGAACCCAGGAGCGTAGTGCTGCTAGTACTACCAGCTGAACAACTGTTAAAACTATCTACTGATCAGAAATATCAGTAGTAATTGTGCTACGAAATAAATGTACAGTTTGTGTGTTTATTAAATGCAGCACAAAGATAAACAAATTACAAACAATATACAATTAACAATACCTACCATTAGTTGGGCTCTCGGTTGCCGGCTGAGAACTTATATCTGATACTAAAGGGCCAGCATGACTGACAGTACCTTCGAGAGCTTCATCGTGCTCAACAGTGCCGTGCTCCCTCCTCTTAGAAGTTTCCTTTTCTGCTGGTTCGCTTTGCGCCACAGAATGCAAACTCGATGTGGCTACCTCGCTGGAAGATGTCTCCATTCTCAACGATAAACCATCTTCTCCAATGCATGCTTCAGCATCCGAAGTATGAGCATGACCTGCACCAAGTTCGGCACTTGAGGAAAAAGAATGAAATATAATGTCACGATTAGTAGTGATCAATTCCTTTTGCGTTCTTTATTTACCATCTTGTAGTACAGCTGCATCAATTACTAAACCAATTGATGCCGGCTTCTCACTTCCTGAAGGACTTGAATCATAAATAGGATCAGGAATGTGGGTGTCATCAGTGACCACCATTTCATTGGCTAGAAAGCATGAAAGCACTTATAAGATGTGGGATTCACTATAGAAATTAGGAAAGCGCTGAAAAGTGAGATGCTATGATCTGGAATTACCTGGTAATTCGGTGTCATTCACTTCAAAAGGATCATCAGTGGTTTCTGTTGATGACGATGTCAAATCAAGATCATTTGACTGTGGGTACATTTGATGAAACCCGTTGCTTGTCATCTCTATTTCTTGATGATGCTGCATAACACTAGGATCTTCCAACAATCTATTATGAGAAAAGTTCAAATTTTGGCAATGTTGTGCTTCTACCCAATCATTTATATGTTCGCCAGATAGTGATATGTCGTCGTCAGAGGAATCGCTAATTAGTACAGGAGGCTCCATGTCAAGGGCAAGAGAAACCTCTCTTACATGTTCAGCTATACGTGCCTGTTCCTCTGCTTGAATAAATGGAGATCGTTGTCCTTGATTTGAGCAATCCTCCAAAACATCCTTTTGGTTTTCTTGATCTGTGACTGAAGTACTATCTGAATCTTGGACAGAACTTGCCTTGGAACTGCCCTTTTCACTAGTTTCTCCATCAATACTTGAAGATGTTATTTCCTCATTAGCCATTTTTTCCGTAACAAAGTATGGTCTGAGCCGGGACGGCCTTGCATCTTGCAAAAACTCACTGAGGAATGGTGCTCCTTTGGTGAAGCTCTCATGCCTCCTAAACAGTGCACTCCTTTGTAGTTGAGATGCAACAGAGACAGGTTCCTCATGGCTAGAGTCGACTCCTCCAGCTGAGCTGCTCTCATCTTCCTGCTCATGTGGCAAATCGAATGGGTTTCTTGTTTGCAACAGGGCAGATGGGGCAGAATCTGGGAAGTTATCTTCATTGTAAGGAAGATCAAATGGATTTTTCCTAGGAGCAAAAACAGCAGGAATTTGAACATTGAACTTTGATAGCTCCTCAATAATGGGCAAGGGGTCACTGCTACCAACGTCTGCAAGGTTCCTGTCTGAGTATTTTCTTGCTCGGCGCCTAGCAATTAAGCTCTCCAATCTCTGGTTCCGCTCAATCTCCAAGCTCCCAATTTTTAGTATGTTCTTCTGATCATCAGCAGTCCATGCTACAACTTTAACATCTTTCCCCTCACGGAGGTTGCCGGCATTGCACTCTTGGTTCTCAGTTCCAAGTTCAGTGCTGCTGTCACTAGAGTCGCCATCCTGTGAGGAATGTGAGGAATTGCACGATGACCTAAGATGATGAAATGCATGGAGCATTGGAGTGGTATCAGCATCCGAACCACCAGATTCACTTGATCCTGGTTCAGAAGAAGAACCTACACCATGAGATCTCTTCCTTCTTTTCTTCTTGATGTTGTTGTGTTTGGCCACTCTCTTATCACCAGATGGAATTCTAGGAAGAGCTACACCCCCAACAGATTTGCCACTATCATGGATATTCCGAACCTGAGCTTTCTCAATCTTCTTGTAGATATGATCTTTTTCAGTATGGTTTGGTTCACCGTAAGCTAGGATGATTCCAAGGAAGATGCCAGCGATTAGGAAAATGGGTGATGTGGTCACAAGGACGGTGAACCAGCTGAAGAAGTACTTGTACAATATAAGAAGAAAAAGCAGCAAGCAGAGAGCCCAAGGACGGCGTCGGAAAAATCGGCCTGTGGTCCTCAATGGTGACATTTCCCTTACAATCTTTTGCCATCTCATTGTACAACTTCCCAAGTTCTGTCATGTGTACAAAAATCTATCAGCTTCTACACTAGAATCACCGAGATTCAAAAATATAGCACAAATATTTTTTTCGTATGTTTAAATGTGAATCCAAGATTGTGTACACATGAAAAAACTAATAGATAAATTACCACCTCCTCTTTATGCAACTATACTGCTTTTTCTGAATAATCAAGTTCTCTAATGTTTTGCTTTTAATCGAAAAAAAACGTTGGCACATAATTATATTTACAAGTCACAGCTCTCCAATTAATTGTTTCTATCTTCCATTGGATTCTCGAGGCTCCCCTGATGGACAGCTGGTTATTTGTGGAGAATTGCTATGATGTACGACTGTTGGACTCTGAGTAAAACTCGCTAGTGGATGTTATTTGCCAGTCATACGTGAATCTACGACTTTCGTCGTATGTATAGCATTGCTCCTACAAATGTTAGTAGTCGAGTTCCAAGTCCCCCCGACAAAATGCAATTCATCTTAAAATTTGCCATTCCACTAAGGTTCCTAATCATTTCAAGTTTCTATTTCCAAATAAACTGCTCCCCAAGAATCAATTCACAAGAACAGTATCATTGAATGACCCACATAAATCTATCACGTTTCATGGATTTGGCAATTGCATGATCGCCACATTTCCAACTGTTCGGTATTACTCATCTACGCTTCTCCAGCCAAATATCATATTTTAACAAATTTCTTACCGAACTATAAAAACTACGAAAGTTGAAGGCTATTAGCCGCGAACAAATGTGCAACGAACTGGAGGGATTAGAAAGAGAGATTCGAAACTAAGGCCTTCACGAAAAAAAAAAATATTTATGCAGGAAAGGAAAAGAAAAAAAAGTTGGCCGAGCGACTAGGGGTTTCTCACCGGGAAATTAAAAGGAGAGATGAACTCGAGTCGGGATCTGCGCCGCCAGCTGCGTCCAGGGGCGGAGGAGCGACGGAGAACGACGAGAGAGGAGGAAGAGGAGGCGCAGGTGCGGCGAGGCGCGTTCGGCGCGGAGGGAGGTGGAAAGCCTACAAAACAAAGGGATGGTGCGGTGGGTCTCCTGGACTCGGTTCAGTGGACACGGTTCAATGTGGCTCAGCGAGAGTGAAACCTGGCAAAACTTGGGCTTTAGGGCCTGTTTGGAAAGCCGGTATTAGGTCCAAAACCGGTGTAAATTACAGCCCCAATACTTTTCCGGGCCGAATAGGAAAAAGTTGTTTGGAAGACCGGTGAGCCCACTAATTTTACAGCCGGTTTGGGCCGATTCCGTCGGATAAAAAAAATCGTGTGGGCAGGCTCCCAAAAAAATACGACATCTATCGGGCTCTCTGTCCTCTAGCCCCAGGTGCCGACAGAACCCAGGGTCTGGCGGCGGCGGCGATATCGATCCCGATCGCCCCGGCCCTCCGGCGGCGGGGATTGCGACGAGCAGATCCGGCCCCGCGGCGAGCTCGGCGACGAGAAAGCCTATTGCGAGGTCAGCGGCGCGCACCTCTACGGCGAGCTCGGCGGCGAGAAAGTCAACCGCAGGCTCAGCCGTGAGCACCTCTACGGCGAGCTTGGCGGCCAGAACATCAACGACGAACACCTCCACAGCGAGCTCGGCTGCGAGTAGATCCGCTACAGGCAAGTCTTTGGCGACCTCGACGACGAGTAATCTCCATTGAGCGACGACATCAACTGCTATGGCGAGCACTTTCCTGAACTAGCGAGTCATCTTCTTCTCGTTGCTTTGTTACGAGGAAGCCCGATCGATTTTGTGTTCCAATGTTCCTAGCCTTCTTGCTTGCTTCTAATTTTGTCCCTAGCTAGCTTCCTTCAACGGATGTGGATTATTCATGACAGATTTATCTGACGTATGGATCCGATCAACTTTCCAATTTTCTAAAGCAACGCTTTGAATTTGATGTCTTGCCTGTGGATCTAATTTGATCACTGATGTGAATTTGTTCACCTTTTAGTTATCAATTTGGCACTTGCATTATCAATTTTGCAAAGCCTGTGCTTCTGGTCATGCTATTGTGCTGTATGGCTGTTTTCGATTACCCAAATAGCTGATTACAGGGGAGAAAAAAAATACCCTGCATTACAGGTGTTTTTCTTGTGCACAATAAATTACAGGTGTAACACGATTACGGGTGTAAAATGTTACATGACTTCCAAACAGGCCCTTACTCTTTTTTTTTCCGAAGGAACTTGGGCTTTACTAACTCAACTCAAAAGCAAATGAAACGTCTGTAAGCTGAGGCCTCGTTCGAAACTTTGGATACAAAGTATTTTCAGAGTTCTGGCAAAATACAATAATTTACAAAAAATACTTTGGTTTTGGAAAATTAGTTGGTGTATGGTTGGAACAAATATTGTACTCCTAAAATCACAGTATTACCAAAAATGTACAGGCCCTGTTTGGATGTTACAATATTTTGAAACAACAGTTTTTTATGTGGAGTTTTTCAAAGTTTATTAACACCGTAGTATTTTGGAGTTTCAGAAAAACCATGGCATGTTTGGATTTTGCAGTATTTATAGCCCAGTACCCTATTTTAAGGAAACTAAAACGAGTATAACTTTCCATTGTGCTGTGTCATTAACACAGCAGTGCATGAGCAAGTGAGCAACCAAACTCTTTGATAAGCCAACGGCCCTGCAGTAACACCGTCACAAGTTTAGTGCACCGGCACGTGTTTGCACTCGATAATTGATGTCCAGCGATTATACGTAAGGATAACACATAGCAGTGTATGAGCGTATATTGCACCAATCAAAGCTCGGTTTCCAGGGGGAAAAAACTCAAGCGTGGATTTTTAAATACTCTAAAAATACCTTGGTATTGGACACTACGGTTTTTTAAACCAAGGTGTTTGTTGTATCCAAACACATCAAAGTTTTGGATACCACCGTATTTTTCAGGATACCATAGTATTGCTTAAAAACTTAGTATCCAAACAGAGACAGGTGTAACAATGAAATATTCTTATTTATGTAAATTCACCCTGCAGGACAGCTCTGACCAATGACCATGCCGCTCATCGTGTCACCCGTTTGCTCAGTCGTTGATTGATTTTGATTTTCATATATATATTTAGAATGCAGAGCCATACAATATACTGCCATACAACATCTCCAAATACACATGGGAAGCTCGATGAAGAAAATGGCTATTTGCCAAAGACATCACGACTGAGAGACAACATGCTGAATTTCAAATTGACAACTATAACAAAATGGTTAGATGCCCAGCACAAGACTGGTTTGGACCAAAAGAACCACAAAATTTCTGTCAATGTGATTATTGTTCACTCCACAAAAGAATTGCCAAAGAATAGTTTTGTACAACACGTTTTCCCAGCCTTTACAAGCAAACCTCATACCAAGAAACAAAACAAAAAAGTGAACCACCTGCGCAGATAAATGGCGACCCGTGTTGGAAATAGAACAACCTCTATTTCCGTTGAGCAAAATATCAGCAGAAATGAGAGTAATGCTGTGCCTTTTCTCTGTCCAGTGCATCCATCATTATAGGAGCAAAAATCTTCTGCTACTACATCATATACACATATGTTCCCAAGAGAATTCCTTGTATTACCCACCAAAAGTTCCAAAGAATATATGTAATTATCAATGTGTCAATCCGTAAGCTAATACAACTCGTTCCAGGGTACGTATGGGAAGTATGTGCCTCCAACAAAATTCTGTGGGCAAATACAAAACTTTTTACAGTTAGCAGAATAGAGATATACAAGACCTGCCAGATCTTCAATCCTGAGAAAAATTGGCTGTGCAAAGTAGTTATTAACCTCAGTTATCAAATCAATGGTGGAAATCTATGCAAAAGAATACATCTCTTCACAACAGACAGATATCCAAGTCTGTGAAACTCCGTGTTTGGTCAGTCAGCACTAGCATCACCTATATCTTCCAATTTGCACTTTACTCATACTGTTCTCCAACCTTTTTATACTTGCAGCAACACGACCAATGTTTGGTTTCAAATCGACACTGTTGTCCTCTCTGCCGCCAACATTTTCAATGTTACTTTGTACATCACTGTTGGCAACAATTGCTGAGTTGGACTTAACATCATTGCTGATGGCATCATTGCTCTCAACACTTCTGCTGTTTGGCTTTACACTTGAACTATTTGAGTCATCAACATTTGTAACACTTGTCACACTTCTAGCTCTGGGCTTATTATCTACTTTCTTTGCATCATTGGTAATGCTTTCAGCATTGCTCTTCGCATCAAAATTTTTTATATAACTATTGACGATACTTCGGATGCTTCGCTTCACATCATTGTTGCCAACATTCCCAGTGTCGTTCACATCTTTATTCTTTTCATCTCTGCCGGTGATGCTTCCAGAGTTGGGCATAATATCATCAGTTTTGCAGTTTAGGTTGGGGATATTTCCGGTGTCAGGTTTTACATTAGAGCAGTTGGTGATGCTTCCAGTGTGGGGCTTAACATCAGAGGTCTTGGCATCTCTGTTAACAACGGATCCAATATTCAGATTGATATCAGCATTATTGGCTAATTTGTTCAAAATGCTTCCGATTTTGGGTTGCCCGTCAGCATTTATGGCATGTCTGTTTGCAATGCTTCCAACACTGGACTGTACATCAGCATTCGTGGAAGCAATGCTGGCAACACTTGTAGTGTTGCACTTTGCATCAACATTTTTGTCACAGTTGCCAGTGAGGCTTCCGGTGTTGTGTGTCGCATCAACATTCTTACAACTTCTGCTGGTGGGATTTCCTGTACTGTGTGTCAGATCAACACTATTGGCACCACCGTTGTTAAGAGCTTCACAAGACTTATCATCATTGTACTGAAGCCATGGATGCTCTAGGCATTCTGCAGCTGTTGGCCGCTTCTCCGGTGCAAAGTCAAGCAAAGGACAAAGAAAATTGGCAAACTCCCGGGCATCAGATTCTGGAACTCCGTATTTGTCAGCAAGAATACGTTCCACAGATGAGAATTTCAGCCTTCTAATCCTCTTCAGATCTCCATGGCGGTCAAAATACTCCTTTGATTTTGTTCCCATAGTAGCAATCTGAGCTCATCTCAAAAAGTATGCAAGTTACTTCAATGTTTTAGAAACAAATGATGATTGGCTACCAAAAAGAAAAATGTTGGACTTACTTTCTTTGGCATCTTGCCAAGGAGCTCCATCATTAAAGCCAAGTGATCCTGCAATGACAAACCCTTAGTCAATCAAGTAGATGAGGGATCACAAAGCAATAATTCAACTGCAAGAGTCGGCTCAATACAATGTCAAAATTGGCAAGGCTTAGTGCTCATGCTCCTAGTGCTCATGATAATGCTAGAATGCCAAATGTAAATAAAATTTCAATATCTACAATGGAACTCGCATTTAAGAAAGTTCTAGATTAATCTCATATGTTCAAAACTGATATCATTACTAGTTTTTAGTAGCTAGCTTGTCATAATCCAGTTACCTGAATGGAAAACTCTTTCCCTAATATTTTCTGAGATTCAATATTATCTCAAGCAGTATGCTGTGCTATTCAGCGTAGATAGTAGTTACACAACTCTCTGCTATGCCAGCTCCCAATGTTAATGCTAAGCATACCCATGTTTACCATGACTACCTTCTGATACTAACTCTTTTATGCTAGCATACATGTTCATGTCAATCCATTATTCCTTATACTTCAATTTGTTAACCGTCTACTAATATGATTACCTTATATTTGCAAAATTATCTAGTGGAAATGCATTAAATAATTGATTGAAGCCAACTCATTGAATGTCAAACATCAAGGGCAAGGTACATGACTAATGCAATATATACCTCATCTTCGCTGTAGCCATGACCTTCCTTGGGTGTAAATAGCATTTCCCCTGTTGCAAGTTCAAAAGCGATACATGCAAACGACCACATGTCGACAGAAAACGAGTATCCTGCACCTAGAATGATTTCCGGCGCCCGGTACTGCCTTGTCTGAATAAAATCTGTATATTGCTTGTCAGCCCAACAAGCATTCCCAAAGTCCACAATCTTGCAAGTCAGTTCAATTCCATCCAAGCTCCTTTCTGCTCGTGAAGACTCTGCAACTGATTTTCTTCTCTCCGCAAGCTTTGCCAGCACCCGTCTTGCTCTCATCTGGAGTTTCTTCTCGATTGGGTTAAGACCAACTTCCCCGTTAGGATTCCCTTCAGGCCTTTCAAGGTTAGGTTTAAGCCCAGAGCGTATGGGGTCTTTTGAAGGGTCGATTGTTGAAACAAGTAGAACATTCTCAAGTTTCAAGTCCGAATGGATGATACCAAGCTCGCTGTGCAAATAATCAAGTCCTACCAAAATCGACTTGCATATCTGCCTCACTCTATCCAATCCAATGCCTTTATAACGGTTGTACTGTACCAACTTAAGCAAGCTGTCACCGAGGAACTCAAAGACGAGGCAGATATGCTGCCCATTCGGACCCGTGTGCTTGAAGTGGTCTATCAGCTGAATGATGCACTTGCAATTAGAAGGATCCCTCTTGGTGATCTCCGACAAGAACTCAATCTCATGGAGAGCAGCCTGCGCAAACTCTGGTGCGCTCTTCTGAATCTTGAGAGCCACGTATTTCTGAAGAAACAAGATTACAGTTGTCAACATGCCATTTAAGGTACAATCATAATTAACTCGTCGTTACCGATATAACCTGTAGTAGTTAAAACAAACTAAACCACCCTGACTACGATTAACCCAGAGCAATAATTGCATTTATAGTTATTCAATTAAACGGAAGTCGCATTGCAATAAAAGAAAAGCGAGCATTAAAAGAGCCTCCCCCTAGTACTACCATCTGGATTTCCATTCATTTTGTTGAAAATAAAAAGGAAACATCAATCCAACATCCACTAAGATTAAATGAAACAATTTAACTGCCCACTATCCATCCCACAGCAAGATGTCAAAGCCTGAGCCAGTCCGATTGCTTGGCAACGAGAAAGCAAAAGCTTTTCCAATCGCTGCGGTGGCAACGGATGAACAAAATACGGAATGGGGAAAAGGACAAACTGGATCCCCTCCCTACTTGTAGCCAAAGACCAACCTACAAAATCCGACAGCTCGCCCGCCCCCGTCGCTGTCTCGAGCCCATTTCCCCTCGCGCAGGGCCCACAGGAAGGGGGCGCGGGCTCGCGCGCGCCATTCCCGAGCGATGCCATTGATCCGATCAAGCGATCGGACACGCGCTAATCGACAAGCCGCGAGATCTGCGCGGGCAATCGCATTGCGCCGCCGAGGGCCGGGATCGCGATCGCCGGGGAAGAGGGGGGACACGGTCGCACGAAGGCACTGCGTCGTTCCCCGCGGATCAGGGGGTGGACGAAGGGAGGGAGGGAGGAAGGCGCCTACCTCGGACTGCACGTCGAAGGCGAGCCACACGGTGGAGAAGTTGCCCCACCCGAGCTTGCGCTGGGCGACGTACCGGCCGGCGGCGAAGCGGTCCCCGGGGCGGACGGCGTGGTACCCGCCCTTGCGGTACCCGTCGACGCCCTCGTCCTCCTCCTCCTCCTCAACCTCCTCGTCGCCCGACAGCGACGGCGACAGCGACGACACCCGCGACATCCTCCGCTCCTGCTCCTCCTCCTCCTACGCGACCCTCTCGTGAGCCGGGGATCCCGGGGGTGGTATCAGGCCCGCGACGGACGGTGTTCCGGCGATCCACCACCGGCGGCGACCGCGTCCACCTGGTCGAGGCTAATTTTTTTTTGAGCGAAGGGGAATATATTAAAAGGAAGGAACAGTACAACCAAACATTTTACAGATAGCTCCCTGGAAGCACTGACAATTACGCACAGGCCCCTCAACCGAGATTACACTCGAAACATCTGGAGACCGCCGACAATCGACGGCCGACCACCAGTTCGACCTCCCTCGCCGGCCGGCGAGCAACACCACAATCACCAGCGCCCGACAAACGGACGCATCTGCAATAGCATAAAGCACGAAGATTGTCGCCGCACAGAGGGAGGAAGGGGAAGACAAGATCGTAGTCGTCGCCGCCTTCGACATCATCGCCGACGCCGACCACGACCAGCTGAGCCGCACATCGCTGAGAACATCAACGACGACGACACGAAGAGCACTCCCAGGGAGGCCCAAAAACTCCACCCTTCCGCTCGGAAGGAGGAACAATGGCCTCACGCCGCCGTCCGCCGAGGAGACAAGAAAGCCGTCGAGGAAGATGATGAAAGCCAATCCGAACCGAAGCCCAGAACAAGCCTCGACACCGCCTCGCCGTAGCTCGCCGGAGACGTCGTCGCAAAGGCCCCGAAACCCTAACCTCCAACCGGCGGCGTCATCGATGGCAGGAAGGCCGGAGACCTCCGACCCCACACCACCACCCATCACGCCACCAAGAAGTAGGAGGAGGAGGGACACCAGGCACACACCACCGCCGGAGTAGCCGCCGACGGAGGGAAGCCAAAGAACACCATGGCGAAGCAACGACATGGTGAGATTATTTAGCACAAAGAAAATCTAAGGCTAATATATACAGCACACGACGGATCGAAGCTTCCCCTCCCTCTCCGGCGCCGACGAGGCGGCCGGAGAGGAGGGGGAAGCACCGGATCGGAGTCGGGCCGAGAGAGCGCCGCTCTTTACTGTAGCGAGAGAAAGAGGGCGAAGGGTCGAGAGAAAGCCCGAGTGGACTGGAATGTCGCTGGTCGAGGCTAATTTGGTTAGCGAATCACGGGGAGGGAGACGGAGGTGGGTTTGGTTTGGTCGGGTTGGTTTAATTTTTTTTTCTTTTTTCTTTTTCGTTTTCAGGGTGGGTCCGGTGGGAGGAGGGAGGAGAGAACAACGGAGAGAGACGGACGCGGGGAGCTTTCCCACGTCGCTCCTCCTATTTTGGATGTATTCCATTCCATGTGACCCCCACGACGACTCAGCTTCTTCCTGTCATCTCGCCACCTCGAGCCACTTCTCATCGTCTCATCGACCTGTTCTCCCAATTACTATTCCTTTTTTTATTTCTTTTTATATAATCAGCCGACAAAAAAAAATTTAATCTAAATACCAGAGTGGTAGGGTGAAGATAAGGAAATCATGGGTCTCTAGCTCGAAAACATCATAATTATCTGCAATTTTGCTCATTGAATTCTTCCTCGCGAATGCTTTGCTCACTCAACAGTCATTTCTATCCACAAAGCACCTAGCAAATTAGGGGTTCAATATGAAAAAAGATGGATTTACAGTGGCAAAGGAAGATCCTGCCTGAATCTACAAAACATGCCTGTCACTCACTTGCTATGTGCAGAATATCCGCGTATGTACAAACGAGTCACTCCGCAAGTGTCGTCGATGGTCCAATATCCCAAGTCAAAAGCAATGTGCCAATGTGCGACAATGGCTATTTGTGTTGCGGCATCATTGGAGATTATAAACGACACGAATAACAGTGTGATGAATGTGCGATTTATGGGACAGTATCGTCAAAGAGTTCTAGACGTGTAGAATTGCCATTTGCAAAGATATTTTGGTGGGGGTGAGCAAAGTAGGTCGAGCTGCTAAAGAAATGATCATAGTCAAGAACAATTTATTATGAGATGACTGAAGAAAAGAATGGGTAGAAGAGAAATATGAATATCTCCTCAATGAGTTCATTTGATAAATTGAAAATTCGCTTGCGTATATAGATTTTTTTAACTTGAAACCTCTTCGAGCGAGGGAACACAGATAGAAGGAAACACAAATGAAGAAGGTGAGGAGCAAACAGTGAAGATGAAGTTGTGATTCCAACCTTTCCGGTCGTGCCTGGCACAGCGGGCTGAAGAAGGCTCTAAAGTAGGGTTGTGGTAGTTGCTTTTGCCTAGAGCTGGTTGTATTCGCTGCTGATGTTCATGAACTCGGTTGTGGTGCTCTATTTGTAAGCTGGATATTGCCTTCAATAAAAGCAGACGATAAGCCTTTTTTCTAAAAAAAAAAGAGAGAGAAAAGTTTGCACTCTTAGATGTCAATTTCGAAATGTGTAACCATATGTACGTACTCTACCCATAAAACGTGTAGCTCGTATTGCCGAGGAACAATATATGTGGTCATTCCACGCATGGCCTCCGTCGACCAGAATTTGACCAAATTCAAAGTTTGCATAAAGTTTCTCACCTTTTAACACAGTTAGATATATGCCTTTAATAAATCATAATGTCATCCCGAAAGACAAATGGATTTGCCTATGTGATAATTAGGAACAACGAGGTGTCATGTGTGATCAATAGGAAGAGTTGTTGCTTTGGAACTCAGGTCAGATCGGTGCCGTGCACCTTTTCCGCTTCATGCTCCCCTTCATGGGTTTGGTACTCTGCAGCTGTGAACAGTGCAGTCATACCAGCATTTTGTTCGTGGCCATCATCTCCTCAACCAACACTGCTCCTCATGTATCTATCTTTCTCTATAATCCTAGAGATGGGTCCCGCTACCCGTTACTGTTACACTGTTCCAGAGATGATTTTTGGGTTAGTCTCAGTTCGACACCAATAGCGCCCCTTCCTTCTGGATCTTTCTTCCCCTCACTCGATCGCCCTCGGCTCCCTCCTTGCAACGATGTCGGGCGCCCCTGTTCCCCTCCCAGCGACGCATACCGCCCGGAGCCAGAGCCCCGAACCCGCCGATTTGCCGCCTCCACGGCTCCTCGCGGTTGCCGTGGCCGCCGGTCACGCACCGCAACCGTCGCCCCTCCTCCCAACCCCCAATGTCCCATCGCAGTAGCCGTTTCGCCCGGCCATTCGTCTCGCCCAGCCTCCCCAGCGGCGGCCTCCTCTCCGCCGATTCAACGCATCTGCGACTCCTTGCTGTTGTCGTGGTCGCAGTTGTTCTGCTTCTGCGTGCTTGCGTCGTGCGGCAGCAGCCGATGATTTGAGGTGAGCAACCGTCGCCCCCATGCATCAGTTGATGCAAAGCCTGCTGTGCTTGCGTGTATGAACAACTGAAAATGGTAACTAGCTAAGCTCATTTTTTTACCTTCAAAAATTTGTAAACGTTTCTGTGGTCCATATAAAGTATTTTTCATCGTTGCAAATCTAATTTTACTGGACCTGTACTATTGAACGAAATAATATAGCAGTAATATCCTGCAAATTATGGTTTCAGGTTACTCTGCTTAGGTCCTTCCTTCCTATTGGTAACATTTATCTCTTTACAGCAGAAATATGAAGTGAAGTGATAGTTGTATGTGAACCTGATACCAAGCTTTAGAAAAAGATACCAATTTCCTGAGCTGCTCCTAATATTGTACATCCTAGAATGATAAGTACAGATGAATTTATTCTTGACCTTTACTTTTGTTGTACTTTTGTATCCTTTTTATCCGTCATGATGTAGATAGACTAATTATTTATGGATAAGACATCAGTTTATTAATTCAGGCAAACCTCCAGTATATGAGTATGCCATGCTGGACTTGAACAGATAATTAACTGATCATTTGGTACGGACTATGAATCAAGATAATTTTTATTATATCTTAACTATGTACCCAGATTTGTTTGTAATAATAATATTGTTGAAGAAATTGTAAATGGATACCCATTTAGATATTTTTATTGCAGGTGTTGCGCCCTTCAATTTTGTTGCAATAGCTGTGGAAGCTTGGTGCCTTCAAATTTGTCACTAAATATTCACATTCAGAATGGTTTTTGAGTTCAGCGTGTCAGATTTGAGATGCATTTGTTTCATAAAGGCCCTTCTACACAAGACATGTCCTCTTCTAACAGAAAGTATTATCAGTTTGTAGTTAATGATGATCAGATCCAAATCTTTCTCATGAGGTGAGGCTTCACTCTACCTATTTCTACATGCCTCGCTCATATGTGCTCTTAGAACCCCTTTTTTTTTTTTTTTGCGAATATATGCTCTTTGAACTTGACAATGCTATGTTACTACTTGAGCAATAATAACTGAATCCATTGTTACTTTTTATTACACAGATAAATATACAAATTTTGTTTGCCCTGACATTTATTTTTGGGTGTGTTGCGCGAACCAGTTGACTGATTATGTTTCAAACATAGTAAAAATTCCAACTGCTGACTAGCTGAGTACTGTGGTTCTATGTATGTCATTTGTACTCAGTTGGCTATAAGTCGTTTACCATGAGAATGCTATCCACATAATATTCTGTGATATACTATTCTGTGATATTTCACAGATAATAATTTTAGTGTTTCTCCACCAGTTGTCACTGTGAAGATGATTTGCAGTGTCTCGGCTTTATTAATGTCAATAACAATGTTACTTGAAAAAAAGGTACATAGTAATATATATTCTGCTTAGCTAAAAACAATTGCTGATCTCATGTTCTTATGTAAGAAAAAAGACCTTTGTCGACAGTTGAAAATATATATACATGATCTCACGTTTAAATCAATTTTTTGTATGTGGCGACATTTTTATATACTGCTTTTTCATGGGTGTATTATACACCCGCGGAAACGCGCGGGGTCTCAGCTAGTTTTCATTTGTGAACCGTGAATACTATTCTCAAACTTTTTTATGCAATTGGATTTTTTGCAACTTTTTATTTTGGTTCCCCTAACGTCATAGACCACGGCAACAAAAGCAGGAGTTTTAAGTTAAAGCCACATTTAGTTGAACACAACCTAGGAATCGTGACAACAACCCAGTGTGGAAGAAAATGTTAAACACGCCCATCCTAGAGGGCGACAGCCGACATGTGTCTCCTGGTTATATTTCAAAGAAAATGCTGCAGTTCAGCGTTTGCAAAATGTGCTCTTGCTCTTGGACCTTGCTCTTGTTCCTTTCCTATCCATGGATCTTCTTCAGAGTCCAGTCCACCCATTTTTGTGTGTGTGTGGCCAATTTCGCCTTGTTTGCTTATACAATTAGTGGATTTCAGTTTCATGTGAATGTGATTCAGAGAGAGAACAAAGGATTCTCCGCATTATCTTTTCTGTAATCCTGGTTTTCATCAACTTAATTATGGGGGCGAGCTCCAGCAGCTGGTGTCCACACTCAACAGAGATGGCCAATTCTTCCCGGTTCTTCGCCTCCTACTTCATATTCCATGTTGTCCTAGTGCGCATCAGCGGAAGAATAAGAATATTAAAAGGACTTGGAAAGTCTGGCCCTGGTTCGAACTTGGACTCTGTGTCGTCCTGAACGTATGCCAACGTCATATACAACGTATGAAGATCCACAGGGTATGCCGACGGCAGATCGAGATCCACAGGGTCGCTGCTTGATGAAGATCGTTGCTTTGCCTGGAGGCGACAAAGCTTAAGCCTCCTCGGGACTTGATGATGTAGGGACGTCGCAGCCGGGTAGCCTCGACGCAGATCAGCAAGGACGTCGTCTTGAAGCTGATACGCCGTGGCTGTTGTGTAGATGACAACACGCCGGATCGCCGACTTGAAGCAGCGTCGGGCGAGCCCCTGGCTGAAATTGTTGATCAGATCCATCGTACTCGACACAGGATTCCGGTGCTAGCCTCACGGTGATGTCAATATCGATGTTTTTGTCGGCAATTATATTTTAGAGGCTACGCAAGAACTAAGAATACGATGGTGAACACAAGACGTCGAGTTTATACAGGTTCGGGCCTTCCAGAGGATAAAAACTCTACGTCCTGTCTGGGTGGTATTGTATTCGAAAAGTCTATTCCGTGTACGGACGCACTGGCGCGTTAGCGCGCGTCCGTCGCGCGCGCGGCCTGGCCTGCCTCGTGCGCGGGCTTGGCCCAAGCCAACCAACATTTTTCCCATCTCATCCCGACCACGCAGCAACGGAGCCCTTCCCCATCCCGCAAACCTCTCCTTTCCCTCTTTCTCTGTCCGATTTTCTCTCACCCACCAACAACCGCTGCGAGTGAGACGACGAGGGGCGACGGGGGGGGGGGAGCGCGATTCCAGCGAGGTGGCCCACGGCGACGAGCACGCGGTCCCTCCTGCGGCGTGCGCTCCGAGGTGACCGTTCGCTGCGACGCGAGGGGAACCCGACGGCCATAGCGATAGAGGCGACGCGGGGGGAGGCCGATTCCCGGCGAGGTTATCCACGGCGACGAGCACGCGGTCCATCCCCGCAGCGTGCGATCCGGGGGAAGTGCTTCGCGACGACTGCTCGGTGACGCTAGGGAACCCGGCGACCTGAGTGTTGACGAGAGCACCGCGACGAGGTAACGCCCTCAAATCTCTCCGACTTCATCTCTCCATTTTCAGTAAATTAGGCGATTTGGCTAGGATTTCGCTCCGAACATGCATTTTGATGGGTTGCGGTTTTGTTCCTGCTGATTAGGGTTAGGGTTGTGTCAGTCGTGCAGGCTAATGGTGATCTGAGAATGCTTTTGCTGGTTAGGGATTTCGCTCCGAACATGCATTTTGTTGGGTTGCGGTTTTGTTCCTGCTGATTAGGGTTATGGTTGTGTCAGTCATGCAGGCTAATGGTGATCTGAGAATGCTTCTGCTGGTTAGGGGTAGGGTTTTTTTGCAGTAAATTTGTGCACTAGCACCGCTAGCAACTTCTTTAATTTGTGCACTAGCAAATTTTTTTGCATCCAAAAGCCCACAAAGACTGTGACATCGTGTGATGAAGATTATTCTCTCTGGAGCATGCACAAAGTTGTCCATGATGTAATTTTGGTGATGTGTTTTTAGCGATATACAAAGTGAAATCAACAAGATGCTACAATGTTTAGGCCATAAATTGCTACTGCACTAACAAAAAAGCATGCACAAAGTTTATACGAAGTTTATGCACTAACAGAAATTGCTACTGCATTAACAGAAATTGCTACTGCATTAACAACTTCATATATATGATTTTTGATATATATATATATATATATATATATATATATATATATATATATATATATATATATAATTATATGTTTCCCCCTTTTTTTTTGTTCAGAGCATAATGGCGAAGACAAGGAAGGCTGAGCCACCACCTGCTGGTGGTGATGCAAGATCCGCTTCTCTCGGGCGGCGGGTAACCAGTTCTATGTCAGTGTCTGAGCAACCCGAACCTGAACATGGTCCGCAGAAGAGGAAGAAGAATGCCAATGATGAAGAGCAATGCACAACACCAATGAGCAAAAGACGGAAGGTAGTGCCCAAGGTGGCGGCTTCTCGTGCAAAAAAGAAGCTGCATCTTAATGCTGTCCATGAGGATCTATGTGAAGAAGGGCCCTCTCAGATGAGCAAGAGGAAGAGGGGTAAATCTGCTGAGAGAGTTAAGAAGAGAAAGCAAAAATCTGCTGAGAGGAAGAGGAAGGAGAAATCGGCCGAGAGGAAGAGGAAGGAGAAATATGCAGACAAGAAGAAGATGAAGGATAAATCTGTAGACAAGAAGAAGAGGAAGGAGAAATCTGCAGGGAAGAAGAAGGGGAACGAGAAATCTGATGCAACCAAGAAGACACTGTTTGACGATGTGGATGGAAGCGATGCAGAGCTGGAGGAAAGTGCTGCAGAGGAGGAAAGTGCCGCAGAGAAGGAAAGTGTTGCGGAGGAAAGTGATGCAGAGGAGGAAAGTGCTGCAAAGGATGAAATGGCATTGGAAGTAAGAGCCGATGCTGTTCAATCACCAAAGAAAACAAAGAAGGTACTATTTCTCTCCCTCTCCCTCTTTGCACTGGGTATCAACTTTCTATATATCTTTTAAGTAGTAACTTATCTGTTTTTGGCTTTTAGTAAAATGTGTGTGTGTTTTTCTTGTGTGTATCTGGTGCATCTTTTTTTTTTCTTTGTTGATGTAGCAATTTCAGACCCAGAAAGAGTAGTAACTTAAGTTAAGCATATTATCAAAGTGGCTTCTAGTAGCTTATCTGTTAAGCATATTATCAAAGAGTAGTAACTTGAGTTAAGCATATATATCTTTTAAGTAGTAATTTATCTGTTTTTAGCTTGGCAACGTATCTTATGAGAACCAGGTTCGTGTGAGAACTATGAGAACTCCAATCTGAGCCACATGATTTTGATTCAATGGGGCACATGAATTCAGATGGGAGGGGGGATTTGCAAAATCACCGCCCACTTAATCATACTTTTGCAAATTCTCCCTCCCACCTCTCCCTATGCGCCCCCTTTGGATCAAGATCTTGTGGTCCAGATTGGAGTTCTCATAGTTCTCACACGAACTTGGTTCTCATAAGATACGTTGCCTTTTAGCTTCTAGTAAAATGTGTGTGTGTTTTTCTTGTGTATCTGGTGCATCTTTTTTTTTTTTTGTTGATGTAGCAATTTCAGACCCAGAAAGAGTAGTAACTTGAGTTAAGCATATTATCAAAGTGGCTTCTAGTAGCTTATCTGTTAAGCATATTATCAAAGAGTAGTAACTTGAGTTAAGCATATATATCTTTTAAGTAGTAACTTATCTGTTTTTGGCTTCTAGTAAAATGTGTGTGTGTTTTTCTTGTGTGTATCTGGTGCATCTTTTTTTTTTTTTTGTTGATGTAGCAATTTCAGACCCAGAAAGAGTAGTAACTTGAGTTAAGCAAATTATCAAAGTGGCTTCTAGTAGCTTATCTTTTAAGCATATTATCAAAGAGTAGTAACTTGAGTTAAGCATATATATCTTTTAAGTAGTAACTTATCTGTTTTTGGCTTCTAGTAAAATGTGTGTGTGTGTGTTTTTCTTGTGTGTATCTGGTGCATCTTTTTTTTTTTGTTGATGTAGCAATTTCAGACCCAGAAAGAGTAGCAACTTGAGTTGCTTCAAAAACAGGAACAATTTATGGTATATAATGATAGTGTTTTTTGTAATAGGTTATCAGGAAGAGGGGTTCGGCGAACAGGACCATTAACCTCAACACAGGTTTATCTGATGATCAAAAAGAAAGGATTGAAGATGTTGGGTTTGGAGGGTTGTTGGAAATCAAGGTGCCTGTTGTCCCAGAGAAGCTCTCAAAATGGCTTGTGTCCATTTTCAACATTGAGACACGTGAGCTTGAGGTTCCATTCAGAGGAGTAGTCAAGGTGGATGACGATGCCGTTCATCGGATTTTTGAGCTGCCCATGGGACCAGACAACGTGGTATATAAGTTGCGTTCGAACGAGGATACGTTTGCGAAGTTCTATGAGCTGGTTGGGGCTGAGGACATGAAAGCACCCACATTTAAGCATGAGTTGGATTGGTTTTCTGGTGAAGGCAAGGACAAGGTTGATGACAATTGGTTGAGGAGATGGCTTGTCTTCGTGATAAGCGCTATATTGTGTCCCAATACGGGTGAGAAGCTAACAGTTAAAGGCTACCATTCAGTTCATGATCTCACTCAAGTAAAAAGTTATAACTGCGCTAACCTTGTCATTGAGAAAGTGGTTGAGGGTGTCAAAAAAATGAGGAAGGGGAACAAATCTGCAGGTGGATGTTTACTATTTCTGTCGGTGAGCCCTCCCTTTACTATTCCGTGGCAACTTCTATTTTTTTTTTTGTAATTTCCTTAATCGATTCAAAAAGTAATTATATTTCTCTGCCCTCCCTCCCCTCACAGATATTGTATCTTGATTCCCTCAAGACTGGAATTGATATGAGCGATCAGCCTACAAGAAGAATTGGTCTATGGGACGAAGCACTTGTTAAAAGGGTCATCAAGATGGATTTCAACAAACGGACGGGGAAGTTTGGTCGATTGAAGCTCAAGGACAATATTCAGACTGCAGGACATGTTCTCATTGGGCCTCAGAAAGTGATTGAATTTGCCAATTCGATTGTCCCACCGCAAACAAGTCGTACGGTAAATTCATCTGCCCTACATTTTTTCTCCCCATCGCCTGCAAAAAAACATTTACCCACGCACATTGACTGAGTTCTATAGTAACTGTCTCAATGTACAGTAGCAATTTTTATAGTAACTTCTTGTTTGCTGTAAAAAGAAGTTGGAGGATAGCAACTTCTTTCTTTTTTGTAGTAACTTTTTTTTGCCCCTTTGTTTGCCGGCAACTTATTCATATGAATAACTTTTTTTTGTAGTAACTTTTTTTGTCACGCAGAATTGAACTGAGCCCCCTGTACACAGCAGCAACTTATTCATATGTAGGATAGTAACTTGTGCAACTTTTCTCTTTTTGATACATTTTGACTCATTCTCTTGTTTAGTTATGAATATTTTTTTATTCCCTTATTTTTCACATTCTTAAATGCAGATTCGACAAATAATCTCGGATGCCCTGACCTTATTGAGCACAAAGATCAATGTTGGTGCCTCCAAAATGGTTTCTGAACTTCTTACCGGTGGTGATCTGCCACAATCCAACGAGGTGCTCATTGAACTGGGCTGCTTAGATGAGATTGTTCAATCCTGTGCTCCACAGGATGCGAGTGTTGAGGTACAATTTTTTCTCTCACACTACTACTTTAATATCAGTCCAAGTAGTAGTTTTTTGTTCATACTGTATGTTTTTTTTTTGTACTGGCAGTAGCAACTTCCTATCAACCAGCAGAAGTAATTCTTTTTTTTTTGTGTGTGTGTTCTATGTTGTGCAGCTTGTTCAGGTAGTAAGTGATGCCCTTCACAAATTTATTTGTACAATTAACCAAGGGGCATCGTGCTTTGCTCAAGAAGTTGCTGCCGCTCGAGCTGATGGGGATCACGAGGAAGGACAAAGCAGTGCCGCGTCGCCCACACATGATGTCTTGGCAGAGCAAATTGATGATGGCAACAGGACAGCTGAGCGCAGGTCCAAAAACAGGCACGATCCAGTAAATATGAACGAGGAAGAAGATGAGGATTCGCTTCAAGACTATGGGGAGAGTGATACTGAAAAAGAAAGTGGCATGGGGGGCAGCGATGCTGAAGACGGAAGTGACACTTCTCATGGTGATGGTAGATCTCCTGCTGGGTCGAGTGACGAGGAGTGTGAGAAGGATGCTCGTGATGAGGGATCGGATTACGAAACTGACAGCTTGAACTCATACATGCTGGTGAAAAGACAGAAGAAGAAGGATAACGACAAAAAAGGTAAACAATTTCCTTTCTGAGCAATAGCAGTTGCTCGGTACCATAGTCACGTAGCAACTTTTCTGTTCTTTTCATGCAATATGTTTTATTTGGTTCTTTTGTGAAAATCACAGCAATGCTTCTAAAGATGGGGAGGAGCACGAGATAGAAGATCCAGGTGCTCGACACACGGAGAGGGATGATCGTTCTGATATTCCAGAAGATGACAACATAAATTTGCCTGAATTGTTGGAAAGACACAAAAAGAAGATAAAATGGTAACAATTCTCTATTGAAAACATGTAGCAACTTGGTACTGTAATCATATAGCAAACTTCTGTTTTTCATGCAAACTTCTTTTCTTTTTTTTGGTGAAATCACAGCAATGTTCAGAAATGTGACGAGGAGAAGACAGACAATGATGGTGGAGCAAAACCATCGCAGGAGTCCGCTGATACAATCATTTCGTCAACTATAAAGTAATATGCATTTTTTTTTTGTCTATATCTTTTCTGCTTTTCACATTTCCCTTTTTGTGACAGTAACTTGTACTTTTTTTTACACTAATCATGCGTCTTTTTATTTTTACAGGGACATTAATGCCTCGTCTATTGACAACAAGGAAAAGGATGATAACAAGGAAGCTCATGACGAGGATGACTCCACAATGAAGGAAGGCAACGACGATAACGAGACGGATGACACAACTCATAACAAAAGGTAACAATTTCTGTTTTTCAGTAAATAGTAGCAACTTGGTACTGCAATCATGTACCAAAACTTCTATTATTCGTGAAATCTTCTTTCTTTTTCCTAATCTACAGTAGCAACTTATTTTTTCCCCCCTTATTTGGCAAAAATTACAGTGACGCAGGGGATGACAGGTATGATGATACACACAAGGATGGTGATGCTGAGGAAGAACATCTTGAAGATGCCAGTACCAAGGAGAAAGATGACGATGGTCGAAATGAGAAAGATGATAAAGACAAGGAAGATGGTGGCCAGGGGCATGGAAGTAGCAACACAGAATGTGCTCAAGGTGACAACAATGATCAAAAGACAGATGATCACCAAGGCATGAAAGCTTCCGAAAGAGAAAAGAAGGATGGTACCGAAGGAAAAAAGACAGATGATCAGCATGGGGATATTGCGCACCAGAAAGGTGACACGCAAGGAGATACCATCGCGTCCACGCAGAGCACCTCTGGGTACACAACCACTTCAGCTTCCGGAAGTGAAGGATGTTGACGGCTGTTAGAGCAAGAATTTACCCGTCAACTAGCTGCACTTTTTATAATGAAACAATCACCAAAAGTAGACTTAGGGCTTTAAACTAATGATTTCCACAAGTCTTGGTGAATTTGTGAGTGCAGCTGCAATTCATAGGAAAACGGGGAAAAGGAAGCATAAAAGGCCCAAATTGGAAACACCAATTTTCCCCGGAACAAAGAATTCCTCTCTTGAAGCCCAAAATCTAAATATCCTGGCTTCAACTCCACCCACAGCTGGTGGATCAGAGGACAACACAGCTCAAAAGCCAACACCAAGGAAGACCAGGCCCAGAGGAGCCATCCCTGGGTCGGCCGACCTAGGTATTAGGGTCGGCCGACCCCTGTTGGTGGCCCCACTGGCCCATCTTGTTATGGCGGTTCGCCACCGCCTTCCAGAGGTCGGTTCCACCTGCAATCAATGCCCCCAAAGTCAGGAACCGCCTCAAGTTGCCGACCTTCTTGGGCTATAAATAAAGGGGTACCCCCCTCCTCCAAAGGACATCACAAGACACAAGTCATTCCACTCCCATCCAGGCCAAGGGCCTCTTGTACAGTAGTAGAATAGTGGAGAGGGCAAGGATCAAGGAGAGGGATAGCTTTCCTTTAGTTATTTCCTTATCTTGTACCCTTGGCGGATATTTATCTTATTAATAGTTCATCGTTCGTTCTTCGTTCGTTCTTCGTTCGTTCATCGTTCATCGTTCGTTCTTCGTTCGTTCGTCGTTCGTTCATCGTTCGTCGTTCGTTCTTGGTTCGTTCCTCGTTCGTCGTTCGTTCATAGTACGATCGTTGTTCTTATTCATAAGATTAGTATTCGTGGTGATATTGATCTAGCGAGCTTTACATACTAGTCGTTATTCTTGTTATACTTGTTTACGGGATCATCGCTCCGCGAGGGGTGCTCTAGCCTTCCAGATTGGTACCAGGACCGGGGTTAGAGTAGTAATCGACGGCATAGACGTGGTGTCTAGGCTAGATGTTACCTTTGTTTGCAGCGTGCCCCACGGTTTGTAGAGGTAGGCGGCAGGTGGTGAAAGTCCTGTCCGTCCCTTGTAATCCTCCACGTTCGGGTTCGTCGTAGAGCTACAGGCTGGCGTGACTTGGCAGACCAGGTCTATACCAGTGCCCGAAGTAAACAAATAAAACTAGAGTGCGATCGTCCTGCGGGACAGCTAGATCTTTATTCATCCTCTCAATCCTATACTACTACCATTCTTGTTGTCCTTGGGTAAAACTAACCTTGGTGCAGATTATCACCGTTCCTTGGGGAAAACAAATACGATACCATGGAATACTCCCGGGTGAAGTGCTACAACGGTATTCCGTGCGCTTGCGGATTTATTCGTGGTGTGAGAAATACCAACAAGCATTTCGAGCGCCGTTGCCGGGGAAAACAAATGCTTGTTGGTATTTCTTACACCACGAATAAATCCGCAAGCACACGGAATACCGTTGTAGCACTTCACCCGGGAGTATTCCAAGGTATCGTATTTGTTTTCCCCAAGGAACGGTGATAATCTACAGCAAGGTTAGTTTTACCCAAGGACACACAAGAATGGCAGTAGTATAGGATTGAGAGGATGAATAAAGATCTAGCTGTCCCGCAGGACGATCGCACTCTAGTTCTACTCGTTTACTTCGGGCACTGGTATAGACCTGGTCTGTCAAGTCACGCCAGCCTGTAGCTCTACGACGAACCCGAACGTGGAGGATTACAAGGGACGGACAGGGCTGTCACCACCTGCCGCCTACCTCTACAAACCGTGGGGCACGCTGCAAACAAAGGTAACATCTAGCCTAGACACCACGTCTATGCCGTCGATTACTACTCTAACCCCGGTCCTGGTACCAATCTGGAAGGCTAGAGCACCCCTCGCGGAGCGATGATCCCGTAAACAAGTATAACAAGAATAACGACTAGTATGTAAAGCTCGCTAGATCAATAACACCACGAATACTAATCTTACGAATAAGAACAAGGTTCGTACTATGAACGAACGACGAACGAACGACGAACGATGAACGAACTAAGAACGAACGACGAACGATGAACAAACGACGAACGAACTAAGAACGAACGAAGAACGATGAACGAACGACGAACGAACGAAGAAAGAACGATGAACTATTAATAAGATAAATATCCGCCAAGGGTACAAGATAAGGAAATAACCAAAAGGAAAGCTATCCCTCTCTTGATCCTTGCCCTCTCCTCTATTCTACTACTGTACAAGAGGCCCTTGGCCTGGATGGGAGTGGAATGACTTGTGTCTTGTGATGTTCTTTGGAGGAGGGGGGTACCCCTTTATTTATAGCCCAAGAAGGTCGGCAACTTGAGGCGGTTCCTTAGGTCGGTGGCATTGATTGCAGGTGGAACCGACCTCTGGAATGCGGTGGCGAACCGCCATAGGAAGATGGGCCAGTGGGGCCACCACAGGGGGTCGGCCGACCTAGGGTTTGGGGTCGGCCGACCTGTGGCTGGCCCCTCTGGGCCTGGGCCTTCTCAGGTGGGCTTCCCTGACTGCTTTCTCCTCTGATCCACCTGCTATGGGTGGACTTGAAGTCTTTTTATTGGGAGTTGGGCTTTATTTGGATAATTCTTTATGACGGGGAAAATTGGTGTTTCCAGGATGGGCCTTTTATGCTTCCTTTTCCCCGTTTTCCTATGAATTGCAGCTGCACTCACAAATTCACCAAGACTCGTGGAAATCATTAGTTTAAAGACCTCTGTCTACCTTTGGTGATTGTTTCATTATAAAAAGCGCAGCTAGTTGACGGGTAAATATTGGGTCTAAGAGCCGTCAACAGCAGGTGGATCAGAGGACAACACAGCCCAAAAGCCAACACCAAGGAAGACCAGGCCCAGAGGAGCCACCCCTGGGTTGGCCGACCTAGATATTGGGGTCGGCCGACCCCTGTTGGTAGCCCCACTGGCCCATCTTGTTATGGCGGTTCGCCACCGCCTTCCAGAGGTCGGTTCCACCTGCAATCAATGCCCCCAAAGTCAGGAACCGCCTCAAGTTGCCGACCTTCTTGGGCTATAAATAAAGGGGTACCCCCCTCCTCCAAAGGACATCACAAGACACAAGTCATTCCACTCCCATCCAGGCCAAGGGCCTCTTGTACAGTAGTAGAATAGGGGAGAGGGCAAGGATCAAGGAGAGGGATAGCTTTCCTTTAGTTATTTCCTTATCTTGTACCCTTGGCGGATATTTATCTTATTAATAGTTCATCGTTCGTTCTTCGTTCGTTCGTCGTTCGTTCATCGTTCATCGTTCGTTCTTCGTTCGTTCGTCGTTCGTTCATCGTTCGTCGTTCGTTCTTGGTTCATTCATCGTTCGTTCATCGTTCGTCATTCGTTCATAGTACGATCGTTGTTCTTATTCATAAGATTAGTATTCGTGGTGATATTGATCTAGCGAGCTTTACATACTAGTCGTTATTCTTGTTATACTTGTTTACGGGATCATCGCTCCGCGAGGGGTGTTCTAGCCTTTCAGATTGGTACGAGGACCGGGGTTAGAGTAGTAATCGACGGCATAGACGTGGTGTCTAGGCTAGAGGTTACCTTTGTTTGCAGCGTGCCCCACGGTTTGTAGAGGTAGGCGGCAGGTGGTGACAGCCCTGTCCGTCCCTTGTAATCCTCCACGTTCGGGTTCGTCGTAGAGCTACAGGCTGGCGTGACTTGGCAGACCAGGTCTATACCAGTGCCCGAAGTAAACAAGTAAAACTAGAGTGCGATCGTCCTGCGGGACAGCTAGATCTTTATTCATCCTCTCAATCCTATACTACTACCATTCTTGTTGTCCTTGGGTAAAACTAACCTTGGTGCAGATTATCACCGTTCCTTGGGGAAAACAAATACAATACCTTGGAATACTCTCGGGTGGAGTGCTACAACGGTATTCCGTGCGCTTGCGGATTTATTCATGGTGTAAGAAATACCAACAAAGGATTCGAACAAACGTCAGGAAGGTTGAGTCCAATTTCTCGGTATCTGATGCAAGATATCCTGCACCCAAAACCAGACCCTTTAGAGCCACCGAAGATTGAAGAGCCCGTATTCCTTGATTACATGCCGAAGATTAATCCTTTCAAGGATCTGGGACCAAAGGCGCTAACAGACGATCATTTGTCTCATTTCCCACTGGAGGATGCTCACGAAAAGATCTGCAATCTCTTTAATGTACACCCGATAGAGATAGCAAAGGAAGACAAGAAGCGGGATCCATTCAGGTTAAGGACCAGGAGGACCAAAAGGTCTGGACAAAACCTGGCCATGAACTCCGAAAGAAGATTGCTGAAAGGTCCAAAGCGTTAGCAGCTGAGAAGGGAAAGGAGGCAAATGATGATAGTCTGAAAGAAACAAAATCGGTGCATGAAGAGGTCTCCAAGGCAGCAAATCCAGTAAGTAGTAACTCTTACGAATGTAGCAGTAGCAACTTCTTAACAACTACTGATAGTAACTTTTTTTTTGTACCAATCATGTATGAGTACCAGCATCTGTTTATTTTTCTGAATTACACATGATGCTTTTCTTTTTCTTGTACAGGAGGGGCTGGGTGCAAGAAACAATGATGATGGCCTAAAAGGCAAAAAAACTTTGGACGAAGATATGGCCAAGGATGCAAATCCAGTAAGTAGTAACTCTCACGAATGTAGCAGTAACAACATCTCTTACTACTGAATTACACATGGTGTCTTTTTTTTTAATAGGGGGTGCTGGATGCAACAGAAAAGGATGGTAGTCTGAAAGAATCAAAATCTTTGCATGAAGAGGTCTCAAAGGCAGCAAATCCAGTAAGTAGTAACCCTAACCAATGTGGAGTAGCAACTTCTTAACAAGTACTGATAGTAAATTTTTTTTTGGGTACCAATCATGTATGAGTACCAGCATCTGTTTATTTTTCTGAATTATACATGATGTTTTTTTTTTGTACAGGAGGGGTTGGGTGCAAAAAACAATGATGATGGCCTGGAAGGCAAAAGAACTTTGGACGAAGAGATCCCCAAGGCTGCAAATCCAGTATGTAGTAACTCTAACCAATGTAGTAGTAGCAACTTTTTTGGTTTTTTGCAGTAAGAACAACAAACATAACTTGTTCATGGATTTGTTTGATTTTTCCTTTTTTTCTCTACTTGTTGATGAATTAAAATGTCATTGTTGCAGGCCCAAGGAGGTATTTTTGTATATGATCGAAGGAATAAGGGGTCCAAGAGAGGGGCTTTCTCACAACAAAGGATGGCAGTGAGGAAGGTTCGGTTCAATAAGGAGAAACAAGATCCAGAGGGCCAGCCATCAGGAAGCCTCGCAGCTCAGCATCAAGAAAAACAAGATGCATTTAGTGTATGAATTTTCTTTTCTTGTTTCAGTTGTTACAGCATCAGCTATGGACACCATACATAACTCTCACACACCATACATTTTGTGCTCAACAGGGCCATATGTCCAAAGCGGTCCGAGATGCTCCTAATCCACCCAGCTTCTCACTAGGTGTCAGCAGTCAGGAGTCTGAAGAATCAATCACTGAGTCGATGGCTGATAAGGCTTACGACGAGGCTGCTGAACTTCAGAAGAAGACGAAGGAGGAGTCCATGAAAAGGAGGCAAGGAAGAAGCTACTACGGGGAAACATCTGACAAAGATACTCTAGAGACCCCTCGGGTGAGCGGATCTACCCCTCCATTGATCTTGCTACGGCTGATACTTTCAAAAACGATGACGAAGCTGAAGAGCTTTGCTGCCAAGTCATAAAATGGAAGTCAAGGGATGAGAGGTTCAGGTATATTTTGGGTCACATCTGTTTTTTTTTTCAGTAGCATAACGGCATGTATTATTTGCTCATATGAATTGTTTCCATTTCATTGTTTCAGCCCTATCATCTTTAAGAATGGCAAATTATCAGTTACACCAGCAGAGATTGGAAAAAGCATGGCACCCTTCAAGAACTTAGAATCTGCCGCCATCGCCATGGCTTGCCAAGTCCTATCGACGGAAGAAGGTCAAGAACGGAAAAGATTCATCTCTCCTTATGACACAGTAAGTAGCATTCACCATTCTATAAACAGTTAGCATTCTCCACTTTTTTTCTAAGTTCACCTGTATTTTTTCTTTTTCATATGATACAGCAACTGCTGATGGCCGATGGATATTTGGAGCAAAAGCGGCTGCACAAGGTCTTTGATGACAACTATAACAACATTGACTACGTAAGGGTTCTAAGTTTGCTGCAGCAATTGTTTCCAATCCCCCTCACCTTTGGCCCAAGGAAACGCCGCTCCTCACGGCCCGCTAAGGGCCCGGGCGCACGTAGCCGCATGGGCGCGGTCCCCACCCGGTATTACGGTTGGTCCAGCATTAAAGGAGCCCGACTCGGGCGAGGCAACAACCCTGACCCCCCGTGACGGGAGTCAAGCGACTTCTCCGACCAAGCACCGGCCAGCCGTCGTCCGCCGCCCACATGCTCCGGCAGTGGTCGGGATCGTCGGAGCGGTCGAACGTGACCGCGGAGTCGGTCCACTTCAGGAAAGTGGGGACGGCCGGCTCCGCGGCGTACAAGTTTCTGCTGCCTTCGTGGCGCGCAGGCCTCCGGTCCGCCGAAGATCATGAGACAGCCGTCAGGGTGGGGGAAGGCGTCGTCATCTCCCCCTTTATCTTCGTCGCCGCCCTTGGGTGGCGGGTCGTCGCGCTCCGCCTTCTTGGAGCTGCCGACGAGGAACTTGCGGAGCAACCCGCAATCCTTGAGGGCATGCTTGACGGCGAACGGGTGGTTGGTGCAGGGCTCCTCGAGCTTCTTCTCGAAGTAGTTGGGCGCACCCTCCGCAGGCGCGCGCTTCGGCTTGCGCTCCGCCGCGGCGACAAGAGAAGCCTCATGTCGCGCGACGTTGCCCTTCTTCTTCTTCTTCTTCTTGGGCTGGCTGGAGGGGCCGGCCCCTCCCGTTGACTCCTCCCTCTTGGCCTTGGCCTTGAGCTTGGCCGGAGTCTTGGTGAAGATCGCCCCCACTGCGTCCTCGCCGAACGCAAAGTTGGTGGCGATGTCGAGGAGGTCCTTGGTGGTGCGGGGGCTACTGCACCCCAGCTCGTGCACCAGGGTCTTGTTGGTCGTCTCGGCGAGGAACGCGCTGACGACGTCGGCGTCGGCGATGTTGGGCTGCGCATTGCACTGCTTCGGAACAGCAGGATGTAGTCGCGCAGGGTCTCGTAGTGGAGCTGGCGGCAGTTCCGGATATCCCACGGGTTCCCGGGACGCTCGTATGTCCCCTGGAAGTTGCCGACGAAGACGTCGTGCAAATCCTCCCAGCTCTGGATGATCCCTTTCGGGAGGTGCTCGAGCCACGCCCGCGTCGGGTCGGCGAGGTAGAGCGGGAGGTTGCGGATGATGAACTCATCACTGTCGGCACCGCCGGCCAGACAAGAAAGTCGGTAGTCACCTAACCAAATAGCCGGGTTGGAGTCACCCGAATACTTGGTGATGTTGGTGGGCGCGCGGTACCGCTGCGGGAACGGTGCGCACCGGATGTGTCGCCCGAAGGCGCGCGGCCCCGGAGGCGGAGGGCTCGGACTCCGATCCTCCTCTGGGTCGTAACGGCCGCCACGTCGTGGGTGGTAGCTGTTGGCGTTTCTTACGCACAGAGATAAATATCAACTCCGCAAGCGCACGGAACACCGTTGTAGCATTTCACCCAGGAGTATTCCAAGGGTATCGTATTTATATTTCCACAGGGAAGCAGGGATAAGAATATCATGAATTAACAAGGAAACATCTATTATTTATAACTTGCAAACTAGACCAAAGCATGGGTAGAGAAAGATATGATGGGTGGCAAGCCAACACACACGCAAGAATTCCATATGAAGATAAAGAGATAGAACTAGTCAACTGGGAGGACAACGAGAAGAAGGGTATCAGCCTAGGGGTTAGCATTTAGTATTCCTGATAGTCTACAATTACTTGCTTAAGCTTTCATTACAGATACGTTCCTGCATATCGGGGCACACACATGCCAAGGCAGCAACCCGAGAATTAGGTTCAACTACCTTGGGGAACTACTTGCTATTGACCTCCCTACTAAAACCATCACCCGGACGTGGTGGATTACAGAGACCGGTACGCCTGTCACACGTACTCGCGGCTACCATCCTCCGTGGGGTGTAGAGCAAACTCACGTCTAGAATAATTCCTCGCACCATGCAAGCAAATATCCTAGATAACTTACTCTACGCGTAAGAGCAAGCCAACCATGCATAACAAATCTATGTGGATTGTGTAAGCATTTGCGGTGCAAACAACCCATGCAGATAGACATACCATACACAGACGTGGAACCAACACAGGAATTTCTCTATAACAATTACTTAAATAAATATAAACTAAAAGGAAAACTAAATTAAATAAATAAGAAAATAAGTAAGAAATAATTATATTAAAGAAAGTATAAAAGAAAAGATACACGAGAACTTTACCCAAACTCCGAAGAGAACTCCGGAGCTCCGAGCGAAGCTCTCACTTCTACTCTAACTCCCATGACCAACTAGCCTACTCTAAACTCCACAAGTGGAATGATCACATGAGAAGAGCGTGACCCTACATTGGATCTTCTCTTCTCAAGTGTGAAGGTGCTGGTGCGAGTTGGAATGGAGCCGGCCACCTCTATTTATAGCTTCTCCATGGCGGTGGAAGATATATGGCCGAAGCTGGAGAGCCGGGCCCGCCAAGGTAGGCCGGCCGGCCAAGTAGGGGGGCCGGCCGGCCGCCCATTGTGGCGGTTCGCCACCGCCTCGATCCTGGACGCTCCAGATTTGCTCCTGATGACGGTTGTCCAGTCGGTGGCTTCGTGGGGGCGGCAGAAGAGGAGTAAGGGCCAAGTTGAGGCCCAAACAGCCCACCTTCTAGAACGTCGCTGGAATTCTTCTGAACAGGCTCTTGATTCTACATTGTGGGCCTGTTTGCAGCCCATTGGAGGAAGGCCGAGGCCTGGGGCCACCTTGTGGGGCCGGCCGGCCTATCTTTGTGCCAGCTGGGCCCACTTTCCTCCATATTTCCCTCCTGCATCCAAATATCACCAAAACTTGTGGAGTAGCATTAATCCTAACTACTATGCATAGAATCTTGGTGACATGCCTTTATTTACCGGTATTGTGGCGGTCAAAACAGGGTTTAACGACCGCCAACAACCTCCCCAAGCTTAAACTTTGCTCGTCCCGAGCAAACTCAGAACTTAGGGTACCGGCGGATCAGGAGTTACAAAGAAGCGCCCCATGGGTAATAAGGATGCAACAACGTACTCCCTAAACAGTGGTAAGTTTACGAGAGCACAAAATATTCATGAGTGTTGCAAAAAATCGTGGGGCTTATATGTTACACCTTGTCATGCAGCATTGAAGACTAGAACGGCACTTGTGGACAAGTAGACAATTCTAGCAGGTATGCATCCAGAGTTTTTATATGCTGCAAGGTAAGGTGCAAAAAAAAAATTCTCCTTCGTTTCGGCAGGCACTTCTCTTACCTACTAATGTGAGTCTTATTCCTACAAGCTTCACTCATCCTACACTCTACCAAATGAGGCTTTGTATGTGGAGCTTGGTAAGGAATGCGCAAATGTCATGCATATATTGTAAAGCTAAATAATGAGTCTCAATCAACATAGCAACTCCATTTATTTTGGTCATAAGAAATGATGTGATGGAGGGGGAGAAAATGGACTCACACTTGTGGAAGGGGGTTTTTGAAAACATTGGTCCTTTATTTTGCTCAAGATGTTTATGATAAGAACCATATAGCTATTGACTTTTGTCATGCAACCATGTAGGTTTTTTTTTTTTTACTACTCCATGGTGCAAGGGGCCATAAATTTTGCATGGTTCGAAAGGAAACATTTTGAAATATTCTTGAGCTTTTTGGATGGACCAAAAGTTTTGCAAACCCCCTTTTTATTTGGTGGAGAGAAATTTTCGAAAACACACGCGAAGGAATTATGACCAAAATTAGGAGTGCTTAGTTTAAAGAGTCTATCAAACCTTAACAAAACTCAATACTTAAACAATTGGCTATGAGTGGGGCTGTTTCGAATATTATGATATGGCTTTGGTAGGTAAATAAATCCTCACACTAAGAGAAGTGTGCCAAAACAGAAGGGTTTTAGGTACTTGCAGCAATTCAAGAAAAACACCTCTGGATGAGACCATACTAAGAAATTGCAACAAGTCCTAATCATGCCATATCACAATCCACAATGCTCAGACTTGGTGTAACAAAATGCAACCCACGGAAATAAGCAAGACTCATGATGTGATCATGCTCAAATAAAAATAACACATGTGTCAGGAGTAGAGGTTGCATCAATGCGATACATGGGAAGCTAATTTGTAACTCGATCATCATTTCCCTTATGCGTAGCATCACACCAAGATTCTAGCATTTATTCGAAACAGGGAGTCTATTTATTCAAGGAAAGTTTAGAAATACTTACCTGGGGGTCCTCCCCAAGCTTGAGTCTTTGCAAGACTTAAGCTTGAATAGGCCGCTTCCTCCATTCTTCTTGTGTCTGCAAAAAGAATGAGGGTGATACAAGTGGCTAGCCCCTATTGGGCTTTGCCGACAACCTAATATTTTTGGTTTCCATTTTATTATTATTATTATTATTTTTTTTAGGAAAGGGGCACAAATCAAGAAGAGTATAATATCGTATACAGAAGTACTTACTTGGCGGTCCCTCCCCAAGCTTAGCTCTTGCAACATGTGCAAAGCTAAGCGATTAAATCTTTCATTTGGAAGCACTAGGTCCGCCTTATTGGTTCCTTCTTCTTGAATTGTGTGCCTTTCATGTTGCCTGATTGGTTTGCTCTCAGAAAGATCCTGCATTGGTTAGTACAATTCCATTCGTCTATATCGAACATATCTCTATAGGTCCATTGATCAACCTAGACACCACGTCTAATTCGATCAATCGTGTAAGAAGAGCAGAGCCAGTTATACTCTCCTTCTATCATTAAAGCATCATAGAGACGTGTATTTTTCTGTCGGTTGAACGGCCACCGGGCATAATCTCAATGGAGAACAGAGGCACAGAAGTGATCTTCACCCAACCAACAGAAAGAGACGCAGGCGATTGATTTATGACTGGCGGTTCCTCCCCAAGCTTAGCCTTTGCAATCGAATGCAAGGCTGAGCTATTAGATTTCTGCATTGAATATCTTGGATCCGCCACATATGTTTCCTTTCTCCTGTCATAAAAAATCCAACCTTTCTTGCAAAATCCCTAGCCTATGATTGGGCACTCGGAGTTTTTTTTTTATTATTATAATTTTTTTATTTACCCGCGGCCTATGATTGGGCACTCGGGTTCTTTTTTTTTTTATGCAGCGGGGTGGGATGGAGGGAAATTAAATATGCAGATGGATTGAAAAGAAAACAATGCAAATGCGGTGGTGATATGCTCAAACAAAATGCAGGTGGATGCTTAGGCTAGCAGCAACTTAACATAACAGATATTCGAGTCAATCAAAGATATCTTAAACCATTGCTTCCCCGGCAACGGCGCCAGAAATGCTTGTTGGCGTTTCTTACGCACAGAGATAAATATCAACTCCGCAAGCGCACGGAACACCGTTGTAGCATTTCACCCAGGAGTATTCCAAGGGTATCGTATTTATATTTCCACAGGGAAGCAGGGATAAGAATATCATGAATTAACAAAGAAACATCTATTATTTATAACTTGCAAACTAGACCAAAGCATGGGTAGAGAAAGATATGATGGGTGGCAAGCCAACACACACGCAAGAATTCCATATGAAGATAAAGAGATAGAACTAGTCAACTGGGAGGACAACGAGAAGAAGGGTATCAGCCTAGGGGTTAGCATTTAGTATTTCCTGATAGTCTACAATTACTTGCTTAAGCTTTCATTACAGATACGTTCCTGCATATCGGGGCACACGCATGCCAAGGCAGCAACCCGAGAATTAGGTTCAACTACCTTGGGGAACTACGTGCTATTGACCTCCCTACTAAAACCATCACCCGAACGTGGTGGATTACAGAGACCGGTACGCCTGTCACACGTACTCGCGGCTACCATCCTCCGTGGGGTGTAGAGCAAACTCACGTCTAGAATAATTCCTCGCACCATGCAAGCAAATATCCTAGATAACTTACTCTACGCGTAAGAGCAAGCCAACCATGCATAACAAATCTATGTGGATTGTGTAAGCATTTGCGGTGCAAACAACCCATGCAGATAGACATACCATACACAGATGTGGAACCAACACAGGAATTTCTCTATAACAATTACTTAAATAAATATAAACTAAAAGGAAAACTAAATTAAATAAATAAGAAAATAAGTAAGAAATAATTATATTAAAGAAAGTATAAAAGAAAAGATACACGATAACTTTACCCAAACTCCGAAGAGAACTCCGGAGCTCTGAGCGAAGCTCTCACTTCTACTCTAACTCCCATGACCAACTAACCTACTCTAAACTACACAAGTAGAATGATCACATGAGAAGAGCGTGACCCTACATTGGATCTTCTCTTCTCAAGTGTGAAGGTGCTGGTGCGAGTTGGAATGGAGCCGGCCACCTCTATTTATAGCTTCTCCATGGCGGTGGAAGATATATGGCCGAAGCTGGAGAGCCGGACCCGCCAAGGTAGGCCGGCCGGCCAAGTAGGGGGGCCGGCCGGCCGCCCATTGTGGCGGTTCGCCACCGCCTCGATCCTGGACGCTCCAGATTTGCTCCTGATGACGGTTGTCCAGTCGGTGGCTTCGTGAGGGCGGCAGAAGAGGAGTAAGGGCCAAGTTGAGGCCCAAACAGCCCACCTTCTAGAACGTCGGTGGAATTCTTCTGAACAGGCTCTTGATTCTACATTGTGGGCCTGTTTGCAGCCCATTGGAGGAAGGCCGAGGCCTGGGGCCACCTTGTGGGGCCGGCCGGCCTACAGTTGGGGCCGGCCGGCCTATCTTTGTGCCAGCTGGGCCCACTTTCCTCCATATTTCCCTCCTGCATCCAAATATCACCAAAACTTGTGGAGTAGCATTAATCCTAACTACTATGCATAGAATCTTGGTGACATGCCTTTATTTACCGGTATTGTGGCGGTCAAAACAGGGTTTAACGACCGCCAACAGTAGCCCCGCATCTCGGCTTCGCGCCGATTGCCTCGGACTGGATCACGTCTACGCGCATCAAGGAATATGCGCGCATCCCGCACGGGCCCCACGCGCTCCTTGATGGGAGGCAGGTTGCGGCCGCCAGATCCGTGCGACGGTTGTGCCACGGACGCCTCCTTGTCGTCATGGCGGTCAGCGGAACGCTGAAGAGCGCCCAGAGCACGCTGTCGGGACAGCGAGCTCTCGGCCTGCTGCTCAGCCGCCACCTCGAGTAGTCGCAGGAGCTCCCTGCGCTTCCGCTCGTCCTCCAGAGTCGCGGGTTGCGGAAGGTTTCGAGCGAGAGCCGCGGCCGCCGCCAGGTTTTGGCTGGCGCGCGGGAGGTGAAGAGAGGTGTCCGCGATGTCATGCACGATACGGTGCTGCACATCGCGCGCCATGGCACGGGCGCGCCCTCCGGGGGCACGCTGCTTGGCGTTCTCCAGCTCCAAGAGCTGACGCTCTCGCTCGATGCCGCACTCGATGTCGGCCAGCTCACGCCTCCGCGCGAGCAGCTGCTCTAACGCTGGCGGGTCCTGTTGTGGGGGTGCGGCCCCTTCAACCACAGGCACAGGGACTGGGTTCGCGTCGCCGCCTCCAGACGGCTCGCCCCCATCGTCGCCTTCCCCGTCACTGGGGTCAGCGATATCCCCATCCCGGATTTCGGCCATGAGGCACTCGCGGGATGGATCAAATGTGAGCGCGTCGAAGCACTCGGCAAGCAGGTCCTCGACAGAGTCGCGGTCCTGGGTATCGATGGGCTCTGCGCCCACGAATACTGATGTGCCAACGGCGGGACCAGGATGTCCAGCCCGGCCAGGCGGGAAGCGGCACGCGAGCTCGTGCTCCAGCGCCTCCATGGACTCCCGTAGCCGAAGCGGCAGGGAGGCTCGACGCTCCCAGGCCTCGTAGCCTGGGGGGAGTGGTGGTCCGTCAACAAGGCAGTTGTTGAGGAGTGCCAGCGCATAGCGCATAGAAGATGCGCCGGCATTCATCTGGCCGGGGGTTCGCACCGAGGTACGCTTCGATGCGCACGGGCAGTGCTCGGGCCCCCGGTCCGCGCGAGAGGTGGACATCCGAGGTGAAGACGCACAGCGTCTCCGCGCCGGCACTGCTGCGCATCCGCTGCAGCTCGGAGTGGTCCGTTAAGAAGTCCACATCGCCAAAGCGGAAGACACGGTACGGGACCGTGAATGGTGTGTAGAACCGGGAAGAAGGCGCAGCGGAGCTCCTCCGGTCCCTTCCGCGGACGCTCCCGCGAAATGGGAGACGACCGCGAGATGTTGGCGGCCACGAAGCCATCAGCTGGCGATGTGGTCGTCGTCGAACGCGCTGAGGTCCCCTACCTGGCGCGTCAACTGTCGGTGTTTAGTAACCGGCCGACGAGTAGATTTGTGTGCAGCTCGACGATGATCAGAAGGTTTGCGTATGACTCGGTGGATTATACTGGTTCAGGCACGAAAAGCCCTACGTCCAGTTTGTGGTTTTTGTTCGTGTTGCTCGTAGTAGGGGTTACAAGCTGTGGACGAGAGAGGGATTCGCTCCCAAGTCTATGCCTTTTTCGTTGTGTGTGTGTGTGTGTCTGTGAAAAGAGCTATCTGTGGATGGAAAAGCTCTCTCCAGAAAGGAACTCTCTCTCTCCCCCTGGGCCCAATCTTCCCTTTTATATGTCAAGGGAAATCGGTTACAGATGGAGGAAAGAAGAAAAAGAAAAGGAGGTAAAGATAAGTGAAAAGGCGGTGGAGAGGAGTCAGGCCGTCTTCGTTGGTTCCGATGGCTTCCGCCGCAATCTTCTCGCCAAGTCGTGCGATTGTCATCCGTGTCTTGTCTGGGCGCTGTGGAGCGCCCATTCCCTGATCCGCACTGTTAATCACTGTTGGTGTGCTGTAGATCACTGTGAAGTTAGGCGACGGTCATTCCGCGCACTGTTGCGACTGTATAGCGTACTTGGTGCATGCATTCGCCGTTCCACGCCTGGTCTTGATGCGACGTCCCCACTCCGCCGTACGTCAGGCATAGTGTACTTTCGCACCGTCGAGGAGTGGATATGGAGTGTCTTCTTATCAAAACTGGCCGGCCGTACGCCCGAGGTTGACCGAAGCGTCCATGCGGCTCCCGAGCTCGCTTCCCGGCCGTAGTGGTCGGGTTCGGTTCGGGTCGAGGCCCTCCGTCGATCCCGACCACTGCCGGAGCATGTGGGCGGCGGACGGCGGCTGGCCGGTGCTTGGTCGGAGAAGTCGCTCGACTCCGTGGCGCCCGACTCCCGTCTCGGGGGGGTCAGGATTGTTGCCTCGCCCGAGTCAGGCTCCTTTAATGCTGGACCAACCGTAATACCAGGTGGGGACCGCGCCCATGCGGCTACGTGCGCCCGGGCCCTTAGCGGGCCGTGAGGAGCGGAGGTTCCTTGGGCCAAAGGCCGTTGTTGCGCCTTCTGCCCGACTGGGCCACTGCGCGGGCCCGGCTTTCCGTCACTCGGCTGTGCACAAGGCCTTTGTGTCTCGGTCAGTATCCATGCTTCGTATGTATATTGTATAGGGTACCTAGAAAATGGGTACCCGACAAAGCGCACGTTGGAAGTCCGGAAGCTGGAGCAGAGGTGCCGAGACGAGCTCATGCTTGAGGTCGAGGAACGCGCGCTCCGCCTCGACCGTCCAGGTGAACGCATCGCGCTTGAGGAGCGCGGTCAAAGGCGCGGCCACCGCACCGTAGCTAGCGATGAACTTGCGGTAGTAGCCCGTGAGGCCGAGGAAGCCTCGCAGCGCGCGCAATGTGCGTAGGCGCGGCCAGGACTCGACGGCCTCCACCTTGCTAGGGTCCATGGCGACGCCTGCCTCGGAGATGATATGGCCGAGGTACGCCACCGAAGGTTCGCCAAAGAAACACTTTGCCCGCTTGAGAGCCAAGCACTTGTCGCGCAGGAGTTGGAACACTTGCTTGACATGTTGCAGATGCTCTGCCGAGGATGAGCTATACACAAGAATGTCATCAAAAAATACAAGGACGAACCGGCGGAGGAATGGCTGTAGGATCTCGTTCATCAACGCCTGGAACGTCGCGGGTGCGTTGGTCAGTCCGAACGGCATCACCAGGAACTCGAAGTGGCCGTGGTGCGTGCGGAACACAGTCTTCTCAATGTCGGCATTGAACATCCGCA
Organism: Eragrostis nindensis; assembly: GCA_012490785.1. Classification (NCBI taxonomy): domain Eukaryota; kingdom Viridiplantae; phylum Streptophyta; class Magnoliopsida; order Poales; family Poaceae; genus Eragrostis; species Eragrostis nindensis. The sequence goes on along the minus strand of JAAXCT010000118.1, from coordinate 526,356 downwards.
CTTGATGGTAGCCGCTGCGCAAGTCCAGCTTGGTGAAGAAACGAGCCCCTTTAAGCTCGTCGAGGAGCTCGTCGACGACGGGGATCGGGAACTTGTCCGCGGTGCGCTCGTTCAACCCGCGGTAGGCGATGCAGAAACTCCACGAGTTGTTGGGCTTCTTCACGAGGAGCACCGGAGAAGAGAATGCCGAGGTTGACACGCGGAATGTGCCCTGGGACAGCTTGTCGGCGCACTGCCGCTCGATCTCGTCCTTCAACGACTGCAGGTACCGGTATGGCCGCATGGCGACGGGAGCGGAACCAGGGAGACGATGGATTCGGTGATCATGTCGACGGCCCGGAGAAAGACCGCGTGGCTCGGTGAAGAGGTCGTCGTAGGTGGCCAGCAGCTCGGACAGCAGGTTGCGCGCGGTGGAGATCGAGTGCAAGCTTGAGGCCATGCCACCGATGCCGTGCCACTTGACAGGGTGATCCGCGCGCAAGAACGCCATGGAGAGAATCTCAAAGTCCCAAACAATGGGCCCCAAGGTTCGTTACCAGTGGACCCCCAACACGACGTCGAAGCCGTCCAATGGCAGCACGAAGCAGTCGATGGAGAAGTCCTCCTCGTCGATGTCCACCCGTGTCGCCGCGCAGATGCCAGCGCTAGGCACCCGGTCACCATTGGCCACACGCACCGAGAGGCCGGGGCGCGCCGCGATGTCGAGGTCGAGGCGACGCGCCACACTATTGTTGATGAAGGTGTGGGTACTCCTGGAGTCGACCAGCGCCGTGAGTGTGGTACCGGCGATGCGCACAACAAGCTTCATGGTGGCCGCCGTGCTGATGCCCGTGAGCGCGGCTAGGGAGATTGCCGGGTCGATGTCGTCGCCGTCAACGCCATCTTCTTCTCCAATCATCAAGTACACCCCCTTGTTCGAGCATTATGATCGGCAGTGTACTTCTCTGGGCAGAAATAGCACTCTTGGCGAGCACGTTTCTCAGCGATCTCTTCAGGGGACAGGCGGCGCAATCGTGGTCGAGATGACGCCGTAGATCCCGCCGCGGACGCCGCCGGTTTAGGTGCCGACGACGACTTCTTGTGGCTGGCGCGCGAGGACGAGCGTTGCGTCGTTGTAGTCTCATGGTCGTCCGCCGCACGCTGTTCATAGGCCGAGCAAGGCTCATGGCAGTCTAGAGGTTTGTGGGTGCTTGGAGCTCGACATCGGTGCGCAGGGGTTTGCCCAGCCCAGCAGTGAACAAGTTGATCTGCTGGAGCGGGTTGAGATCGGCGCACCGGCAGAGCAGCGCTAGGAACTGGAGCTGGAGTCCTCAACCGAGCCCGTGCGGCGCAGCTCCTTGATCTTGGCGAGGGCATTCGAGCGGATGGGAGGTCCAAACCGCAGGTTGATGAAGTCGACGAAACGGCGCCACGAGATGATGCCAAGATCTCGCCCGAGGGTGTAGTACCACTGCGTCGCGACGCCGTCAAGATGCAGCGAGGCAAGCCACACCTCCTCCTCCAGGGTCCGCATGCCCCTGAAATAGGATTCACATTTGTTCACCCAGGTCAGCGGGTCTTCTTCCCCATCATAATGCGGGAAGTTGATCTTGGGGAGGCGCGGCGCTTGACGGTGATCATCTTGTCGGCCGAAGAAGCCGCCACCGCCCCCACCGCCGCCGCCACTGCCACCACCGCGTCGCCGCCGCCACCGCTACCGCCACTGCTGTTGCGATGTGGGCTAGGCGATGAGTGCTCGGGCTGTTCCGGCGGCGGCGCGCCGTCTTCCTTTTGCTTCTCTTGGCGCGAGATGCGCGTGTCGTGCGAGCAGCCTGGTGAGCTTCTCGGAGTCCGTCATGGAGTCAGGATCTATGTCAGAGCCGGCCATGGATGGCGATGCTCGAACTGAATCTGATACCAAATTGATACGGCGCCGATGAGGAGTACGTAGAGGAGAGTGGAGGATGAGGCTAGACTGAGAGTTGGAATGGAGTGGATAGGGATCGCGGCGGCTGTTGTCACCTGCGACGGAAGGATTGTCCTCCGCCACTGTGACCGAAGAACAGCCCCGCAAATGGGAGGTTTATTGCTCTTCGATGATTACAACTGATGGAAAAGGGCCGGCTTTATAATCAGCTTCCTGCTAACAAACTAACAACCAAAGTTTATCATGATTATTAACAAACCAAACTAATCCTCCCATTCTTAGCGCACGCCACCATCTCATCGTTAGCCACTTTGAGCTGGTGCCGCTTTTCCCTCCTGTTGCCGGCGTCGCTGATATTTGCGACCGATGAATGCGTCCACAACATATTCCTACTGTTGTCTCCTAGGAACTATCATATTCCAACTCTTGTCTCACTTGTTATGAATGTGATCTTACTGTCTAGTACTATTTCTCGAATAGGTATGATTTATTCTGGTTAATAAGGATATGAAAGAAAAGAAGCGCAGAAGTGCTAGAAGATTCAAAGCGGATCTGATTTTCGATTTGAAGCAGATTTTTTTTTTCAATCAGTAGTTACAGTTTCTTCCGTGTGTAGTTGGGCAAAATGTAACAAACTTCCAAAAAAGAAAATAAGCTTGGGCTGATTCTGCTGTGTTCGTTTGTTACTTTTTGCGTTCTATATGTGCTCATCATCTCATGGATACCAGAGGGTGTGTCCTTGTTTGTTGTCAAACCAAAACAGACTCTGTTAAATCAGAACCTTCTCTTCAAAGGGAATCACCATTTTGCCAAGCATACCTTTTTTCTTGACAACCTTCCAATCTCATTTTGTTGATGCGCATTGTTCCTTGATGCCTGAATCATGTGCTTCTTGGCAAAACTTTGATGATTTTTAGGGACGCAATCATTATAAGATTCTTTTTTTGAAAATGCTAATTCATGGTTTTGGACAATTTATTTCTGATTCCTGCCCATGAGTGGTCAAAATACCAGTTCTTGCACACCATTGTTACTGATCGGGTGGATTTGTTCTGGATAACGAACCATTCTGGTCACATGCAAGAATGTTTCGAAATAACGACGTGGCACCTGCAGTAGCCACTTGATATATTTTTCAACCTTTTCTTTCGGTTTCACATCGAAAAGAGTGGTTAAGTTCTTATGTTGGCTCTCCAAGTATATCACAATCCTCCTCCTTCACCTGGGCCTGGGACTAGCTATGTGAAAATAACAAAGGCGGAGTTCTTGTTAGTTCTAGTAGGTTTAATCTCTGGCCTACCCCAGCTTGCATGGGACAAGAAGGCTTTGTTATTGTTCAACTTTTTCATATTTATTAGCCTTTTGTTTCATGTCTCTGACGTCCAGGTTGACGCTCTCCGTAGTGCAGTGAGGAAAGGTGTTGATAAAATAAAGGTAACAGAAATAAACAGTGCTTTTGCTTGAATGCTTATAATGATAATTCTGTGTTAGTTGATTTTACTGTACTATTAATTACTGTATCAACATCTGTTGTACTAATCACTTGAAATTTACATATTTATACTATTTGTTGTACTTCTAAATACTTTTTATTTGTTAGAAGTAGTACTCCTCTGGATTTTACTGTTGATAAAAAAAGTATACTGTTTGGCTATAAATTAGCTGGATAGCTGGAAGAGTAAAGCATCCGTGTAGTTTAACCTCTGTGTGTATGTGTGTGTGTGTGTGTTGGTCATTCTCATTCATTCTATCTTCATGTCTATGGCATTTGTGTTTCGATTTAAGCTGTTTTGGTGTGGGTGTAGCATGTATTCAGTTGGTTGTTCAGTGCTTCGTTTGCATGCACTTTTGCATCAATGACATGCAATGCTCCTGCACGTTCGAGATAGTTCAACCAAGAGAAACAACCTGAAAATTTACAACAGCATTGACCCTGTACCTGGTGCTGACCGTACTGTTTATTTTCTAATGACTTTTGGTACATTTCGTTCAACTTTTAAGTGCTATTTTAAATGTGAATGCAGTACAGAGCATGGCCGTTGGTCCAGTCGATGCCTGTTAGGATGGGTCACCAGCTACCGGAGGATTCACCTTCACCTGACTTTGTCCAGATACCAGCTGACGCAACTGATGTTTTTTTTTTTTTAGATAATGGATAACTTACAAAGCAAGTTTCCGGCTTTTTGCATACTTGATGCATACAGCCTTTTGGTCACATTATTACAAAGTTCATGAACGAAAACAAAAGGTGCGCTAATTAAGCACATAGCCTAGCATTATGTGGCCATCCATTGTTGGCGAAGAACTGCATTGCCACCACTTCCAAAGAACGACAAATGGCGACAATGTCCTCTCTGTGAACCTCCTTTTGCAGCAACCGCCAAAATCTGAACCAATAGGTTCCCCGGAAGATAGCCTGCATAAAAGTAGTCCATGATCGTTTGTTAAATACAATATCATTGCGGCACAGCCAGATAGACCAAAAAATAGCTGCCACCCCAACAAGAAGAACCCCTTTGTTTTGAGTGCCAATTGCATCTGTCCAACCATTCAAAATATGAGCAATACTAAGAGGTTGTGGGATACCCAACGCAATATAAATAATACGCCAAATAGTCTTTGCAAAATGACACTGTAAGAAAAGGTGTTGTATAGTTTCATTCTGATTACAGAAGCTACACTTTTGGCTCCCTCCCCAATTTTTCCTAGCAAGGTTATCTTTGGTGAGAGTAACACCACAGCCTAGGTACCAAAGAAAAATTTTGATTTTTAAGGGGAGCTTTAATTTCCAGAGGGTTTTTGCCTGAATGCATACATCAGATGCCATCAACTGTTCATACATGGAACGGACGGAGAATTGTCCATTCGTATGTAAAGACCATCTAAAAATGTCGTGAGTATTATTTAAGGTGATGTTCATGAGTTTGGTCCCCATTCTTTCCCAAGCAATTCGCTTGTCACCTATGAGCGCCCGCCGGAAAGAGAGATTGAGTGTAGTCGGACTCATTACTTCGGCCACAGTGGCCTCTTTGTGCCGAACAATGTTATATAAGATTGGGTATTGTTCACTTAGTGGTTTATCATCCAACCAAGTGTCCTTCCAGAATCTTATTTGTTCTCCATTGTTTACCTGGAATTTCCCCAAGCTTAAGAACTCCTGTTTGACTTTCATGAGACCTGCCCAAAAGTGAGAATCCCCGGGTTTTCCTTGTACTTGGGACAAAGCTTTACTCCCTACGTATTTGTTGATCAACAAGCGCTGCCATAGCCCATCCTCATTGAGTAGCTGAAATAACCATTTGCTGAGCAAGCATTGGTTCTTAACTTGGAGGTTAGTAACTCCAAGGCCACCATAGTGTTTGGGTTTGCACAAAATGGACCATTTCGCTAAGTGATATTTTTTCTTGTGTCCGTCTCCTTCCCAATAAAACTTAGATCTTATGATATCTAGTTCTTTTAGTACCCCTTTAGGTATCTCAAAGAAGGACATCATGAAAATTGGGAGATTACTCAAGACCGCATTTAGGAGTACTAATCTACCTCCTGCGGACATGTGTTTAGCTTTCCAAGCACTCAACTTTTTCTCAAATCTCTCTATTACTCCATTCCATTCGCTATTTCTTAGCTTCCTGTGGATCATAGGGATTCCAAGATATTTGAATGGCATGGAGCCTAACTCACAACCGAACAATTGTGTATAATGTTGTTCATATTGCTGTGCCTCTCCGAAACAGAAGATTTCACTCTTATGAAAGTTAATCTTCAACCCCGATAATTGTTCGAAAACACACAACAGTAGTTTCATATTCTTCGCTTGTTCTAAGTTGTGATCTAAAAAGATGATGGTGTCATCTGCATATTGGAGGATAGAGAGACCATCATCTACTAGGTGGGGCACTACTCCTTCAAACTGCCCATCCTCTTTTGCTCTCTGTATCATCACAGCTAGCATGTCTGCTACGAGGTTGAAGAGGATGGGAGAAAGCGGGTCGCCTTGTCTCAGACCTTTATGAGTTTGAAAGTAGGACCCAAGATCATCATTGACTTTTATTCCCACATGTCCGCCGGATACAAAATTATCAATCCATTGGCACCATGTGGGAGAAAAACCTTTCATGCGTAAGGTTTGTTGCAGAAAACTCCATTTTACTTTGTCATATGCCTTTTCGAAGTCAATCTTTAGAACGACTCCATTTTGCTTACGTCTGTGTAACTCATGAATGGTTTCATGCAGAATGATTACGCCCTCCATTATGTTACGCCCAGACATAAACGCCGTCTGAGTAGGCCTAATGACTCGGTCTGCCACTAACCCAATCCTATTTGTGGCTACTTTAGTCAGTATTTTGAAGCTGACATTTAGCAAACAAATGGGACGATACTCTTGTATCCTTATAGCCGATTCCTTCTTGGGTAGAAGAGTAATTACCCCGAAGTTAAGGCTGTAAGTGGTCAGGTGACCTCCATGAAAATCCTCAAATAAAGCAATAAGATCTGTCTTGATAACTTCCAAAAAACTTGGTAGAATTCAGCTGGGAAGCCATCCGGTCCTGGAGCTTTATTATGCTCCATCTGGAAGATCGCTCGCTTTATTTCTTCCTCCGTAAATGGAGATGTGAGAATTTCATTTTCTAGCTCACTGACTTGAGGTATATCACTGGTCCTTGACTCGTCCAGAGTTATGTGAGTATTGTCTGGTTTGCCAAAGAGACCTTTGTAGTATTTGGTGATATATTTTTTGAGGTTGACATCTCCGACAATTGTGCCCTCCTCTTGCTCAAGTTTGTATATGCGCTTTTTCCTATGTTTGCCATTTGCTACTAGATGAAAATATTGGGTATTACTATCCCCTTCTAGTAGGTCTTTGACTTTTGCTCTCTGGTACCATTTGAGCTCTTCTTCTCTTAGGATGTGAACTAGCCGTTCATTGAGAAAATGTTTCATGGCTAGTTCATTCGGCGTTAACTGCGTATGTTCCGCCTTTTTGTCTAGCTCATCTATGAGTAAATTGAGCTGAGACTTCTCCTTTCTGATGATTCCTGCTGTATGTGCCGCCCAACCCCGTAGATGTTGGCGAACAACCCGGATTTTGTTTTGCCAGCGTTGCATCGCATTAGCACCTTTGGTCTCTCTATTCCATATATTGGTTACCATATCAAAGAAACCATCTCTGAGAAACCAACCCAATTCAAATTTGAATTGTTTATAGCCTTCGTTCGCTACAGACTCTCCAGTGTGTAGAAGCAAAGGAGTATGGTCTGATGTTGAGCGATCTAGAGCTTCGACAGTTACCTTAGGATATTTGGATTCCCACTCCGTACTCATAAGAACCCTATCAAGTTTCTCAAAAGTTGGGGGGTCTAATTCATTAGCCCAGGTAAACTGTCGCCCTGTCATCTCGATTTCCCGTAATTCCAAAGTCTCAATTATGGAGTTGAAAAGACGGGGCCATCGCGGGCAAAAGTTGTCGTTACTCTTATCAGAGGGGTATCGCATAATATTATAGTCCCCTCCGATAATCATCGGGTATGTCTCGGCACTGCACACATTGGCCATTTCAGTGAGAAACTGAGGTTTTAGGTCATCTTGTGCAGGCCCATACACCGCATACAACGCCCATGTGAAACCATCACTTTTATTTTTTAAAAGGAATTTAGAGTAAAAATCCCCTTCTGCAATGGCTCCAACATCGAAGACAGTCATGTTAACACCTAAAATCATCCCACCCGACCTGCCTCTAGGTGGCATGACATGCCATAGGTAATCCATACCCCCCCCCCCCCCCCCCCCCCCCCCCCCCCCCCCCAAAATGCTTGAGTAAAGAATTGGAGAAGTTACTTCTACCCGTTTCCATTATGGCAATAAAATCTAGGTGCTGTTGTTTAGCTAAGTTAGACATATAATTATGTTTAGCCAAGTCTCCCAGACCTCTGCTATTCCAGAAGACACCCTTCATTTTAAAACAATTTTTGAAGGGGTCGTGGGCTTTTTTCGGTGATTAACCGAGCCATTGCTTTTATGGGAGGTGCTTTTTTTCCTCCGAGGTACAGGACTTAGATCGCAGAGAATGTGATCGTTGCCCTCGTCAGAGAGATCATGATTAAGATCTCTACAAATGTACCCAAGGGAGTTATTTAAATCATCATCTGAAACAGCCCCCTCATGATCAATGAGGCACGGGGCTTGTTTTCCTTTATTGTTAGTTCTATTATTTTGTTTCTTAGAAGCTAGAGACAACCTATCAATTTCAATATTCTTAAGAGAAACAACAGATCGATTGATTAAATCCTGGTCTCTACCTAAAGAAACACCTAAATTATGAGTTTTAGAAATAATAGAACTAGTGGGGAAAGCGGTGAAGGAAGTACCTGTTTCCAGATTTTTCTTTGCCGCTATGCGTGCTGCCCGGGACAGCGTATCCTCATCGTTCCCTGGACGTAGGCTAGAGCGTGTCAAATTCGAGCAAAAATTAGCATCTGGATCATTTGGTGATTTGTATGTTCTAAGAACTAAACTGAACTACCAATTCTTAATTATATACAATAACTGAACTATTAGGGGTAAACTTTGTCTTTGTTTTGAAATTCCAGGGGTAAAATCGCAAACCCTAAATTCCAGGGGTAAATCACAATTGAGAGGCAAACCAGGGGTAGAAACGCAGTAGCCCCTAAAATGTATTAGTTGTTTATTTCTTGTTATATTGTCAGAGTTCATGCATGGAGGGAGTATTTTTGACTTCCTTTACAATAGAAGAGGAAATTTCCAGCTTCCAGATGTGCTGAGAATTGCATCTGATGTGTCCAAGGGAATGAACTACTTGCATCAGATTAACATTATCCACAGAGATTTGAAGACTGCAAATCTTCTTATGGATGATCAGGTACGTGACTCTCATTTATACTATGAACTTTTATTGTGATATTTTTGTTAATAAATGAGAATTCTACAACAATGCTTTCTTCTCTGTTTAGGTCTTAGCTTTGCCAACAAAATTTATCATGGTCCTAGTATCCTGATCTTACTAATATACTTCTGTACCGTCTTACATTAACTGTGAAATTGAATCAAAGATGGTTGGTGGCTGTAGTTATCATGCAAACATGATTCAACATCTGTGTTTAAGATTCTTTTCTTTTTATATCATCTTGGGCTATGTTCTTGCCTGTAAGAAACAATTGCTTGAAGCCTTCTGCCCAGTTATCCTATTTTTTCTGCACACTTGTCTGCCCAAGTGCCCATTGATCCTGCAAATGATCTGCAGACAGATGTGCATGGGAGGCCTATGTTGATACCTATGAGCAAAGTTTGAACCAAGCTACCTACCCTGAGCCCAATCTGTGCATCCTTGATTGTATCTTATGAGACAGCACTCGAAACAATTATGTTGAACTGTTGATTGCGCATTGCATGTATATATGTTCAAAATAATAATACATACGTTAAGCTTGATTTATTAACGACTTAAATGATATAGTTATTGTTCCCATGGATTACATTTATTACATACATCAACACCAATCATAAACGTGCAGGTTGTCAAGGTTGCAGACTTTGGGGTTGCAAGGGTTAAAGATCAGTCAGGAATTATGACTGCAGAAACTGGAACCTACAGATGGATGGCTCCTGAGGTTGAATTTACCACATTCACTATTATCAAATATTGATTAGCTCTTAGTATCAACCACGTGATCCTATGGCATGTTTCAAGAAATATAAAGAGTAAAATTTTCTTTGAGCAGCTTCACGTAGCCTAAGCTATTGTGACACAGTTTGTCCTCCTTTGTTTTTCTCTGACGACATTAAGGATGTTGGAGCGATTGTAAGATGTCTGAATATAGTTTTTCCATGGGGATCTGGAGTAGGACTTACTGTTCCAACTAAAGGATTAGAAATGCAAATCAGAAAGTACCTTGAAAAGTGCCAAAGTTTTCTTGTGGGATTGAACTGCTGGTCTCAGCTGGAATAATTAGTTAACAACTAGATTCTCATCCATGTAGTTTAGGTTGGCTTAAGTAAAACAAGCAGATAGTTTTTTTAGCATACCGGGTTAAATAGTACTTTAGGTGTTTACATGTCCGGTGGACATGCCTTCTTCACTGTGCGCGCGTGCCACTTAACAGAAGCCCTCCTTTGTTTTCGTAGCATCAGTTTACTAGAAATACTTGCAGGTTATTGAGCACTTGCCCTACGATCACAGGGCGGATGTTTTCAGTTTTGGGATAGTTCTCTGGGAGCTGCTGACTGGAAAGGTTCATTTATCACATCATCAATTTGATTGTATGACACCATGGTTGTATGTAATAATTTTACTTTGCTGAGATGGCCTTTTTTATTCCAGCTTCCTTATGAAGATATGACGCCTCTTCAAGCAGCAGTTGCTGTTGTTCAAAAGGTAACAAAAGTAAACACATCTTACTGTGATTTGATAAGAAATAAAAATATAAGTTTGCCAAAAGGAAAGCTACCAATTAATAAAAAAAGAGGACAAACAGATATCGCATTGTAGTTCAGAGGCCCCATTTGAAACTATGGATTCGTTTTCAGTTATTGTAGGAAACTGAATAGCTACTTGTTAAATGCTAACAAGCCTATACGTCTGCTTGCAGGATCTGAGGCGAAGTATTCCTGCTGATACTCATCCCATGCTTGTGAATCTACTTCAGAAATGCTGGCAGAAGGATCCAGCTCTAAGACCAACCTTTGCAGAGATTCTGGATATACTGAGCACGATAAAGGAGGTTTGTGTTCACAGATATAAATCTGCATTTCCTCTATTTTGCTGTTCTTCTGAATTTCTCTTTACATATTTCGGTGGCAGTGACAGGCGGTTCGACATTCTTGGCATTACAAGAGACATCCAGGTCAATCTCACTCTGGGCATAGGCGAGTGAGTTGACAACTTGACGTGACAGTTTGTGTTTCGTGTTCCACGCCGTTTTTATGTTGCCGTGTTTAATTTTAGTCTTTGATAGTGAAGTCAATTTTTAGTCGCTCTTCAGACAATTTTTTTTGATAGATCAGTGGTAATTTCAGAATATAGTCTGATGAGTTTATAATGTCCATTTCGGGAGTGTTTTGTTATATTTTTGAGCACTTTTGCACTAGCGCACCACTGGAAGGGCATATGTATACCTGTTTTTTCTGCTTCCCTATGGAAAGAGACGTTGATATAATTACTTTACATGTCTGTAGTCATAACAACAAAAACCATGGAACATATATGCATCGGGGCAGCATTTGCCAATAGTTTCTTGTCTGCCTCAACCATTGAAAAGGAGTCGAATCAAAGATATACTCCCTCTGTCAAAATAATATAAGCATTCGTTGACTATCAGTCATCATATTTGATCATTCGTCTTATTAAGACAAATGATCAAACATGATATCTAAAAGTCAACAAATATTTATATTTCTTGAGGGATGGAGTATGTCACATGGTGCCTTCGTGCTTAATGCGGTATCTCACCACTTCTCTTTTTCATTTTTTCTTATTGCTAATTGAATTTCTATTTCTTTGTAGGACCATGATGCTCATTTACAATTAATGTAACAAAATAACATACCTATACATGTTTAAAAGAACTAATTCAGTGAATTATCTTAGTAAAACCATGTTAAATGTCAGATACCCTTTGGTGAATTGTAGGGTAAAAATGAGAAGAAAAAAAAAGAATGGTTTTTATGAAAAAAAATTCCATGAGATGGAAGAAAAAAAGTTTTGACCCATCTAGGAAACAGAAAGTTTTCAGGAAACAAAAGAAAAGAAGGCAATTGCATGATTACCCATGTTTTGAGTGCGAACTATGAATTTTCCTTCATTATTTCAACTTTTCATTATTGCTCTTGTTTTCATCCAAGTTATTGCATCGTTGCCTCCATTTTTATAACAAAACTTACGGTTTTGCCATTAAAATAGGGGCAATGATGCAAAGATGAAAAATTAAGATAAATTCATAATCTCTACTACTTAATAAGTTTCTAAGGGGTCGTCAGCCACGATTTTCAGCCGGATTTTTCAGATTTCAGACCTCTGCGGTTTGTATTTAAATCGGATTCAAGTTTAATTGAATTCAAATCAAGTTATTTTTGCTATTATATATAGAAGAGAAGAATACTTGGGTGTTAACCGGATTGTGGTCTGGTGGTAGTGTTGTTCCGCTTCCTCCCACCCTGCTCGGGTTTGATTCCTCCATCCGCGGCTTTATTTTTTTTCCCTTTTCGTCTTTTTTTTTTCTTTCTCCTTTCCAGGAGAAGTGCGCTTCGGCACAGCAGTACTGCTGGAGCACGAACTCCAGTCATGGCAGATGCCGGTCGGAGTGTTGGCGGATTTCCGGGTTGCCAAAATGTCAGTCGTTTGGACCACCGAAGGGCGCCAGCAGGACGAGCTCGACGAGTGGCTGACAGTGATTGTTTCTGACGCCCGACGCAGGCTGGAGGAAGATGCAGGGGAAGCTGGAGCACGCTGCCAGAGATCGTGTAGGCGGAAGCCGGTGTGTCTCCTTGATCTGATTGGTACCTCGTGGCCGCCGCGGTGGTCGAGTGGCTCCCGACGGTGCCTTGTTCGTCTTGGCCGCGTCCGCCACCTTCCTGCTCGCACTCCTCTGCCTCGCCGCGTTGACAACCTCCGCGGTCATCACCGCGTTCTACGCAGCGCTCCGGCTCGTCAGCGGCGAGGTGCCGCAGGAGAAACGGTCTTCTCTCTCCTATTAGTTCGGCGAGAACGCTGGTGGTCTGCGCTGCCGTGAACGACGTTGCCGCCCTTCTGTCCGTGAGTGCGCCAAGCCGCCGTCGTCCGTTTTTGGTCTTCTTCGCCGGAGCAACTCGCCGACTCCGTTGTCGTCTACCTCTCTCTTTGAGCACGCCACCTTCCTGGTCGCCCGATCCTCCCCGATTAGGATCTCTGCGTAGCGCCTTCTAGGTGTTCGACGGATTGCCGCGTATCGCGTTCTTGTTCTGTTTCTGGGCACACAGTCGTGGATGTTGGTTCTCAAGCATGGAACTTCGTGGGTCCAGTAGCATCATGTTGTTGTCCTGTTTTGTTTTCTTTGTTCGCTCCTATGCAAGACCTGGTCTTTTTCCTTGAACCCGTCGAGTGCCGTCGCAACACCGTCTCCCGCTAGCTCGTATCCTCGCGAAGATGTCTTACTGGCGACGACGACTTCCTCTGTGGGTGCGGCGTATCTTGCCGGAGCCTCTGTTATTCTCCTCGTCGCGAATCAATGGACGCCGCCGTCGATTCGGTTCGCGCCGACGATGCTACCCCGTGGCGCACGGCGGAGGCGAGGGAGCGCCGCGTGCCCGTACCCTTAGCCCAAGCAGGCCGGCTCCCCCTCTCTTTTTCTTTTTTTTTCTTTTTTTTTGAGCTGTCTCTCTCTCTTTTTCTTGGACCCGGTGCGTCATGATCTCTCCCTGTGTCCAGTCCAGTGGCGGAGCCAAGACAAGTCTCAAGGAGGGGCTCAGCACCCTTCTTCTTCCTCCAGCCCCCCCTTCCTCTTCATTTTCCTCTTCTTCTCTCCCCCTCTCCTCTTTTCTTCTCCATGGAGCTCTAGGGGGTAGGGGGGGCTCCAGCCCCCCCTGCCCCCCGCTGGATCCGCCGCTGGTCCAGTCTATGACAGATGGGGCCCGTGGGCCACATCTGGTTCCAAAATATCTGCCGGGATGTTCCTCAGAATATTCCTGGCATATTCTTCGGTAATTCCAGAAAATCGTTAAACTCCCTTTTGCAGTAGATAATTCATAGTAAGTTCAGTTTAGCTCCTAAAAATATGATTCCAGTTTCTATAGTTTCATATTCTTGATCTCTACAGCTCTGTGCAGTTATAATTCCCTATCTGGTTTGAATCAAAATTCTAATTTGAATTTGAATTCTATCATGATCCTTCCTTTTTCCTTATTTATATCATACGGTCACTGTTTGACATGGTTCTTGTTTCGTAGGATTCGTATTGACAAGTGCCTCAGTTCTGAAATGCCTAGAGATCCCTTCGACGCTAGATTGCTTCCTTATTGCGTTTATGATATCGTTTTCCCATACCTTTATCGTCGCGTCACTTTGGATTGCAGGCGATTGCTTTGAAGATGGATTACTTTTGACAGTATATGTTGTAATTCGGTGGCTTGCCCAGTGCACATTGCACAAGATTGAGTTATGTTTATCAACCTAGATCGCTTGGCTACAAAAGGATACTGCCACTTCTCATGAAGTATGGTAAGATGACTATTGGAAACGTATTATGATTTATTAGTAATGTGTCTCTTAAGGTTCGTTTCTCTCATTGCGCACTATTCCCCATGATTTTTTTAGAGATCTCTTCTCAAAAAGATGACTGGGTCAAAACACTAAGAAAATTAGCAGAGAAGGGCAACTGGATGACATCTCAGCCAGTGGAATGCAAATGCTCAAATTGAAAGCATGGAAAGAGGTTACATTATCTTTTTAAATATCAGTAGATTATATTTATATCTAGCATATTATTGTTCTGCTCCACAAAATAAAAACAGTCCTTTATGTATAGAGTCCCTTGGTCATGTAGAAAATCTTTTGAAAACTATCGTTGCCTGTTTAAACTTAAGGGTTAAATGGCTTGCAATAGTTCAATAAGCAAAATTTACTGCAGCCTATTGCAAGATAAACTTATGTATTCAGCATGCACACAACTGACATAATTGAATAATTGATCTTGATATGAGCTGTAGTAAGAATGATTGATCTTTATATGTAGCTGTAGTGGTTTCATAGACTAGATTGGCACATCAAGCTCTGTTTTAAGATATTGGCTGCCAAAGGCATCATAATCACTACTTGCATTGCACCTTTGAATGCATTCATCACAATTCAAGACTGGCTAATTCTTTTTTTTAATATATATATAATATAAGCATGAGTATAATTACTGCTAGTTATGTTCTTTTGGCACGGACAAGTTAATGAAAGTGTTTGTTAATTCTATATGTTAGATTTATAAGTTGATAAATTGCTTGATTCACGTGAGCTGAGTTGTTGGCATATTTATTACTTTAGGCTATAATATATATCAGTTTCAATTCTCTTTGTTTGCAAGCCCGTAGCAACGCACGGGCAAATTACTATAAAAACAAAAGTGAGTTGATAAAATATAATCAGCAGGGGTTAAAATATTAATTTGTCCAACAAAGTTTTTATAGACTCAAAAATACGCAGGACATGTGTGAAAGCCCGGCCCAAAGAGATTCGGCCTAAAATGCACCTGAGCATGTAGTGCTAGTGTGCATGGGTTTAGTCCCATTTAGAGGGAGCATGACCAACTTAAATACTCAGTCCAGGGTTGCAGTAGTAACCGGATTAACCCTTTTACGCGAAGCGAGGACGAAAGCGTAAGAGTTGCTGCTGTGAGGTGAGGCCCGCACTGCAGGCGTACGGGTCTAGAGCTGTACTCTGGGTTGGGGTGTTACAACATGACTAACTTCAGGCTCAAGTTGGCTTCTATATCGCTGACCAGTGAGCTAAACGAAAGCTTCGGGGCTACCACCAAAACAATACCATGACATTGGAAGCCCTTCTTATTTATTACTTTATAGGCTATAATATTGCTCAATTCTATAAAAACAATATTTCTATGAGTTGTGAGCTGAGTTGTTGTATTTTCAGCCTCAGATTTCAGACCTCTGCCGTCCGAATTCATCTCGAATTCAAATTCGAATTGAAATCAGAGTTCTTTTTCTAAATCTTATATATATCGAACCGCTCCTATCCACGTGCAGGTGCGTGGTCTAGCGGCGGAGCTGTTTTTGCTTGCTGCTTGCTCCCTGCAGATCCGAGTTCGAATCCCCTCAAACCATCTTTTTTTCCCCCCTTTTTAAAGGTGAACGACCAGCCAAACCTGTGCGTACGCTCCGCTCGCCCGCGTTCGCAGCTTCCGTAATCCAATCGATTTGGCTTTCACTGAGTCCACATCTCTTCGGTTCCTCTGCCTCCGAGGCACGATGCTGTTTCTTTCTTCTTCCCCACAGATGTAATCGATTGTTCTCCATGATTCCAGCACCAGAAATAATTCTTTCCTTCTCTGCGTCATCGACGGCGGCGGCAGACACGTTGGGGCGCACGAACAGAAAGAGTGAGTTGGACCTCCTCGTGGTGCCGCGCCGCCGGCAGACACGTTGGGGCGCACGAACAGAAAGAGTGAGTTGGACCTCCTCGTGGTGCCGCGTCCTCCGGCTGAGCTGCAGCAGCTCGTCTATGGCGGCGTAGACGGGGCAGCCCGAGAGCAGCAGGAGGAGGCAGGAGACGAGCGCGAAACCGTCGAGCATGCGGACCAGCGCGTCGTGGACTCGTGGCATTGCTTCCGGTGCTGGCAGGCCGCAGGCCTCGAAGCTCCTTCAACCTTCCGTCGCTGGCTCCGGCCTCGACGTCCTGGTACCGGGTGAGCAAATAAACGACGACATCTTTGAGCACGCCTAGGCTCGCGATGCGCACGTCGTCTACGGTACGGTCTCATATCTGAGAGAAAAAGCCAACTTGCACATCAAACCTGTTGCCAATTCGGACGCCAAGGATGTGGTATTCCGCGCGCCATGTATCACTCCCGAACATAAACAAAGACCTGCTAGGACGACGATCTCCGTCCTCATCGTCTGTCTACATGCATCGCATTTGGTGTGCTACGTACGTCAATTCACTACAATTGTCCGTCTCTAGAGAATGATGTGCAGACGCAAAGCCTGCTTGCTACCAATCGATCACAGGGCAAGCCCACCTTCATGCCTTAGTGGAGCTTTCAAATGACATGGGTCAGAGAAAGTGATTATCGTTGCAGCTGAAAAGATTTTGAATAAGGGTTGCTTAAAACGA
The DNA here is from genome assembly GCA_012490785.1 of Eragrostis nindensis. Lineage (NCBI taxonomy): Eukaryota > Viridiplantae > Streptophyta > Magnoliopsida > Poales > Poaceae > Eragrostis > Eragrostis nindensis. Next base: position 509,623 of record JAAXCT010000118.1, on the reverse strand, counting down.
TATGCTCTTCTCATTTATGTGAGGAAAAAAAAAGAGAAAAAGTTGCAAATTGGGTTTATGCTGTTTATCACTTTGTGAGAGTAACCAGGGGAAAATATATTATGCTTATTATATTTTTTTTTTCTTCGTTAACTTTCTTGGTTTAATGGCACAATGCAAAATGTTAGAACAATATATGTATCTAATTTTGTGTTAGCTTTAACATGAGTGTTATTTTGTGAAATTAGTTTAAAAATTCCCGTAGCAACGCACGGGCAAGTTGCTAGTTGAGATACAAAGTAGAGACACTCGTGCAATTATCTCAAAGAAAAGCGTAGAAATACAAACCTATTTGGGTCCCAGTCAAGATGGATCAGACGAGCCCAACCCAAAGCATAGAAATACAAACTTTTTTGGGTCCAGTCAAGATAAAGACTTTTTTGGGTCCAGTCAAGATAAAGATGGATCCGGCGAGCCCAACTCAGTAGCTTAGAGAGCGTCGTCACATGTTTTCTGGCCCATCTAGCCCACGTACGGCGGCAACAGCCGCCATTCGCTCCTCCTCCACCGTCCTCCACCAGCACGGCGTCGACGGAGACGCGACCTTCTCTCCTACAGCCCTGCGCTCCCGCATCGCCATCCCCCCACTGGTTCCCAGTCGACGCCTCCCTCGCCTCTGGGCCAGCGCCTCAACTGCCCCCGTTGGGCGGGTGGTCCCGCTGCGGTGCGGCGGGATGTTCTCCCTGAGCCAGATTGAGCACAACCTGCCGATGCCGCCGCACCTGCTGAGCCGCCCCCTCGTGGAGGCCATCAAGGCCGAGCTCGAGAGGCTCTTCTTGGACAAGGTAATTTCCTGGTTCCTTTCTGTACCAGCAAAAAACCAGAGCAGAAGTTCAGCAAAGTAGCATTTACCAATTGGCTGGCAAAGTTTGCTCCTAATAAAGCGCGCTGGTCCCTGATTGTTTGTATCTGCTTGCGTTTGGTGTGCGGTGCAGGTCATCCCGGACCTCGGCCTGTGCGTGTCTGTCTACGACATTCGGTCCATTGAGGGCGGGTCAATCCATGCAGGAGAGGGATGCTCGACATACACAGTAATGCGTGTCTTCATTTTGTTTTTTCCCCTCCTTTGTTCAGAATCTTGATGTATGAGATGTGCTGTGCCTTTGAACCTGCTACGGAAGGTAAATTCGTAAAAATATTGGGATTTGTATAGAGAGAGTGATCTCCTGATTGAATTGGCGCAAGCATTACTTGTTACCGTTTTAACGCTTTTTATATTGATGCTATCAATTTGAAGAATTTTCATGTGTTACAAAGCATAAAAAGTCATAATGGAATGAGTCTTAGTGTGACTACAGTTACAACGTTTTCAAAGAAGGTCTTTCTTTCAGTATTCAAATAGTATAATGTGTGTGATATCTGGGATTTGTTTTTTTGATTTACTGTGTTCAGATTTCTTTCTTCCTGTTCTGGATAGGTTTCCTTCCGCTTGCTGATGTTCAAGCCCTTTAATGGGGAGGTTCTTGTTGGGAGGATCAGTGGATATGACGATAAGGGCTTACAAGGTGAGTTCATGTTTGGAGAACTGCTTGTTTAGCAATATCTTAATCATTTACTTATTTGAATTTGTCTATGGTTCCTCTTAGTACTTGTATTTTATCTTTTGTCAATATCTTGAACTGCAGGGTATTTGTTTATATATATTTTTTTTAGCATTTTGTGCTTCTCTAACTTCGAAACAAAAGATCTGAATATCTGGGTCATGGGTAATCCGTGTCATGCAAGTACAAAATTCAACTATATTAGCATAGTAATTCCATACCAGTATTTCTTCATGGAAAAATAAATTTCATTTTGACAAGCATGGTACTGCAAACAATTTAAGCTTCACATTCTTGCTCAGGGTATTAAGTGTCAAATATTTGTACAGCTTATACACCTGTTTCTTTTGCAGTTTCACTTGATTTTTTCAGTGACATCTGCATTCCTGGACACTTGATGCAGGATGGCACAGTGAGGTTGGGCACCATTCTATTTGTTTATTTTATTGCAGCAGTACAGAGATCACTAGTATTTTAAAATTGAGGATTATTTGCCTCTGGCGTTATTTTATACAATTTGAATTAGATTTATCTTGGATTAACGTTGCAACTATTCTTCTTTTAGACCTCTAGTTTCACTGAATTACATAAGTTGTTATGTTAGTGTATTCCGACTTCTCTTATTATGGAAAGGAATGCCATAACATTAATTTTTGAGACACTAAAACAAAATTGTGACTTAGAGAAAATAAAATTGTGTTTGCACTTTCTAGCAAGTAGATATTATTTCAACTATTCAATTGGCGTTGCATTGATGAAACACTGATATTTTACTCCATTTCTGAGGAAAGTATTTTCAGCATTTAAATTCTGTTATATGTTGTCTTGTTCTCATTTGTGTTCCTTGAATTTCTAGGGATCCAGATGGTAGGTGGATGTGGAAGACTGACGATGGTGATGAGCTTTATCTAGATCTGGATGATGAAGTATTTGACATTTATTTTGTATTTAATGAAAGCAATGACTACTTGTGGTCACTACTGATGTCAAACTCATGATGAATGCAATCTGCAGATAAGATTCCTGGTTTCTAACATAAAATACCCGCCTATCCCAGTGGAACAAAAGGAGGAGGACCCACCATTTGCCCCAATGCAGATTATTGTAAGCTCTCTTCCCTGTGTAAATAGTACTCAACATATGCCCCATTTTATATTCGTGGTCAGTCACTGATGACTAAGAACACCCTATGGCTAATGGCTTCCGAATTGGATCTAAAATTCCATTCCATGCTCGTTCTGTATGATAAACGCTTATGCATCACTTCAGGTTGTACTTAGATAATGTTTGACCGTTTATCTCATAAGATGTGCCATTTATTTGCTTGCGGTGTGTTGTATGCAAGGTGATGACTTATTAGCCTCTTTTGATGTGCTCAAATCTCGTCCCTTAAAGAAAAAAAAAATGCTAACTTGCCTCTTCATATGACTACCTGTTTACATATGGAAAGTGGACAAGTCATGTGAAGCGTGCGATAGATACCAAGGCAAAGACTGAGTACAAACACGCTGATATACTTTTTGTATTTTTTTTTTCTTGCATACTGCTTAACTTGTCTGTGTCTGCATCACTACTTGTCATTGCCATGTGAAACCTGTCCGTTTGTCATATAATCATGCAGGATGTCAACACATAACACACGATTCCATGCATTGGTAGTCTATAGGATTAGCTATTTGCCCAGAAGTAATGTTATCTCTATGCAATAAAATTTCCAGAAAGAAAATTAGAAAAGTGCGCCCCCCCTGGTTATGGTTGATTGTTGATGTCATATGAAGATATAGGGTGCTCTCCTAAGCCTATCTTTATCTTGGTAAGTAGATGGAAGATGGCAACCAAAATATGCAAACCTGGACCAGCCTAGTTCATGACCAATCACGTAACTTGACACGCAATATTTCTGGTCAGCTGTATATCTCAAGCATAGTTAAACAAACCAAGTCTATGATAAGAAATACGAGTATCCAAAACTGGAAAAAGCAGCAGTAGGGATCAGAGAAGAAAGGGACCCTGAAGGAAATTAGTTGGCTGCAGAAGAGCAAGCAGCAGCAGAAGAGAAAGAGATCCTCCAGGATAATTAGTCAGAGTTAGGTTAAGGGATCACGTCGTTGATAGTTGGGTTTAAAGCCTCTTAACTTCCGAATCATGTCTAGCCTTATTTAAAGTACATTTATTGTTACAATGGATCCCATGATCTAGTTTCGATTGGGCATTGATGCCATTAACTTGTCAAATGTAACATCTCTGCCTGCCTTTTGACAATCATTCTCTTATTATGGTAAATTTTGTCCTTGTATGAGTTAGTAACTGTGGTAATGATTTTTCAGGGAAGTATTAAAGGAGAGGGTCTGGGTCTTCTTGTTTGGTGGGTGGCAGATGAAGAGGAGGGGGAGGAAGAGGCCGAGCAATAGCAGAATGTTGCTTCTGGGAACTGTGTAGTTTACAAATTTAGCCTACTAGCATGTTAGGAAATAGTGTCTACCTACATACGATGTTTTAGGATCTAACCTGATTCACATGTTTTGTATTTTTGGAGGTGTTCGTTTTGAGTCCGCTTAAGCATCGTTAGGTATTCCCTGTTGATGCTGTTTGTGTGACCTATCACGTCAACGTAGAGCAACCAAAGAGAAGTAGGTTAGGTTCTTAGCGAAAGTATCTATGTATTACCCAGTTTCTGAGCACCTCTGTGCCGGATATGTAATATAATTGTACGGAGATCTTGCAAGAACATCCCAGCAGGCATCCACCATGAGAACGGGCAGTAGCCCGGTTGGTCAGCCCCTCGGGTGTTCGGGCGACCAGCGCGAGTTCGAGTCCCGGTGAGGACCGAATTTCGCGTTTCTCACCCGGAGGCAGTAGGCCTCCAATAATAAATTTGCAGGTACCTCTCCGTGCGTGGCGACACAAAGGGAATGCGACGTCCCTCGTCGCGCGTCAGGACCTGACGGTTTCTGGCGATCTCTTGAAGGACGCAGTCTTCATCGACGCTGTGTGTAGTTGTAGGTCTGAGCGTGTGCGTGGGTGTGTGTAGGTGTGCGTTGTGGTGTGAGTGCGTGTGTACGTATACGAACAGATGCTACAGCTGTACCCAGTAGGAGAGGCTTCAAAAAAAAAAAAAAGCAGGCATCCACCATGGAAATCCACTTCTATCTAGTCCTTGGTACTACCCCCTGCAGGTAGCTGGGTAAAAGATCTACTATTGCTCCCGCACTCTCGAAGGGCTTCTAGAATTGTATAGGAATCCAAAATCCCAAAAACATAGCTTCTCATGACTTTTTAGCCTATCTTTGCATTGATGCCATAAGAGAGCCTGTTTTGCCAAATACTTCAAAAAATGCTTTTTGCATAGAAGCTGTTTTTTTAGAGAAGTTGTTTTGTGTGAATCCATAAAAAACACTCCCTATGTGTGCTTAGCTGAGCTTGCCGTCGAGCTAGTTAGGTATTGACGGCAGCAGAAGATCTTCGTGCCGCCGATAAGAGACAGAGAAGGGAAGAGGGCACTGCAAAAGTAGGATGAGAAAGGAGCTAGATATCCAGAAGCAAACTTGCCTCTCATGTTTATAAGTAAAAAACGCCCAAAGGAAAAGAAAACTCGCCTCCAACCAAAACCAAGGTGACTTGTATCTGGTAGTTCAGATTTTTCAGTTGGTACTTGATTCTTACTGCTCTTGTACATTTGTTAGTTTCATGAAGCACGTGAAGATTGTATTCCAAGGGCATAAATGGTAGTGATTCTCTAGAATAACTTTTTAGTTTATTTCAGAAAAATTACTTTACAGAATCAGGAAAATCTATGCCTATTAAATGTAAAAACTGAAGCTTTTTAGAAGATAAAAACAAGTGCTTCCCCCATACCCGGCGTCTAGGGTTTCCTAGGCGACTTGGGATAGGTTTTCACGGCGACTTGGTTTTCGTCCCCACTCCGTCTTCTCCCCTGTTCCAGTCCTGATCACCTCATGGCGATCGGGATTAGAGTACAAGTCCCATCCCACGTTCGTGTCCAGGTCATATCTTCTCCGTAACGGAGCCGAGCCCAAACTGCTAGCCTTAGTAGTCGTCGTGATCTAGGGTTCTGTGCGGCGGCACCTGGTTTATTACCACCAGGTGGCGATGGAGAGCGTTGAAGGAATGATGCAGAGGATGAAGCTGTCGGAGGCGGAGAAGAAAGGCATCAAGATCGGCGGGCAGGCGGTGATGAGGAAAAAAGATCCTGATCCCCAGGCGATCGGGAAGGTGTTCTCTGATAGACCATTCAGAGTGGACGCGCTGGAGATAGCACTGGGTATTTGGTGTCCAATTAAGGGGATGGAGTGTAAGGAGATCGGGGAGAACATTTTCCTCTTCACCTTCTTCCAGGCGTCGGGGAAGAAGAGGGCTTTGGAGGAGGGGCCATGGATGATATCGAAAGAACTGGTGATCATGGTGGACTTTGATGGATCGAAATCGGTAGATGAGATTGAATTCGTGTACACCCCTTATGGGTTCGTGTGCTCAAGATGCCACTGGGTATGATGAATAGGGCGTATGGGGAGGCAATTGGCAACCAGGTGGGTTTCTTCATGGACATGGAGACGGAAGATGATGATTCTGCTGTAGGCTATTAAAGTCAGGTTTGATATTCGCAACCCACTAATGCGGGGTGTCACCCTGATTGCGGGAGGAGTCAATGAAAGAGAGGTCTGGTGTCCTATGGAATATGAATTCCTACCGGATTTCTGCTACATTTGTGGCCGGCTTGGACATGTTGATAAGTTGTGTGAGGTGAAGCTGAAGGAAGGCGAGACCAAGCAATTCAGTGCTAAGCTTCGTTATACATCAGAAAAGAAATGGATTGGCCATGACCAGGGGAGCAGAGGGGAGAAAGAAGGCAAAAATATGAACACATGGCGGCCTAACTTCCCTGGAAACCGCAGTTACAAGTCGGGATCAGGAAGTTTTGGGAGTGGGGGAAAATCTAGAAGCGATGGGCTGTCATGGCGTAAGGAGGAGCATAGGGAGAAGGAGGGGAAATCTACGGAGGATAATGATGAGGTGACGAGCCCTCTCAAGTCTGATGCAAAGAAAAACTGTAATCGGGTGGAGACAGAAACTGTTAAGAAGAAGTTAATTATGGGAGCTGACCAGCTGGACAAAGAAAGTACTAATGTGGTAAAACAGGGAGGAGGGGAAAATAGCTCAAGCCCAACAGCTGACACTTCACCAATTGCAGTGAAGGAACAGGTCCAAACTGGTTTAGCAAGGAGTGTGGGGGGCGTTGTGCAAAATGATGGCCACAGTGCCATGCACGTCGATCAGCTGGCGGGAGCGGATGATGTGCAGAAGGAGTCAGGGGCGAAGAATGAGAAGAAGGGAGGAGTGGAAAAACAGAAGGTATAAGGCACATGCAAAAAGAGAAATCGTGTAGCGGGAGAAAGAAAAGGGGCCGAGGAAGCAGTGATACAAAAGAAAAGGGGCCTGGAGGGGGCTGAGGCGATGGAGGTTGATCCTGCCAAGAAGGCGAAGGTGGGAACATAGATCCAAGGAAATGTCACAAACATAAATGATGCGGGGCTGGCGAACCAGTCCTGCGAGCAGAAATGAAACTAATGGCGTGGAACTGCCGGGGCCTAGGAAATGCCCCGGCAGTGAGGGGGCTTCTGAATTGTCAGAAGTCGATAGAGGCGGATGTTCTCTTCTTGTCAGAAACAAAACTTGACGAGCGAATGCTAAAATTCAAGTTCAAGCTAGGAATGGGAAACATGGTGGTGGTGGATTGTGAAGGAAAAGGGGGGTGGGTGGGTGGGGGGGGGGGGGGGGGAATTGCAGTGTTATGGAGGAGAGGAATCAGTGTGAATCCAAGAAATGTTTCAAAGAATCACATTGATCTAGAGATTACAGAGGCGGATGGTTTCGTTTGGCGTTTCACTGGCATTTATGGTGAACCGCAGACGGACCTAAAGCACCGGACATGGACCCTGTTGCGGGACTTGGCGAGTCAGCAGGCGATGCCATGGATGTGTGCGGGAGACTTCAATGAGATTTTGCATCAACATGAGAAGGAGGGAGGGAGGCAAAGAGCTCAGGGATGCATGGACAGGTTCAAAGAGGCCTTGGAGGACGCGAGGCTACATGACCTGGGGTTCGCTGGAGACGTGTTCACGTGGCGAAACCAGCAGCACCGCGGGGATGATTACATTCGGGAGAGGCTGGACCGAGCAGTGGCTAATGTGGCGTGGCGCTCACACTTCCCACTGGTGCACGTGCTGAATGGGGATCCCTACCACTCAGACCACCGTCCGGTGATAGTTTCCACGGAGAAGAAAGGTGTACCTATGGCGGCGGGGCAGAAACCTTTTCACTTTGAAGCGAACTGGTTGGAGGAGGGCCAGTGTAGGAAGGTGGTGGATGAAGCGTGGGCGGGGGCGGAGGAGGGAAGAAGTGAAGGGGTGTACGAGGCTCTGAAGGAGGTGACGGGCTCGCTACAGAAGTGGAGCACCAATGTTCTTGGGGATCTAAAAAAACGCCTCAAAAAGGTGAAGAAGGAACTGGAGCGATGTCGGAGGGGCAGCATCAGCGATGTGACGGTGGGGAGGGAGGCGGTTCTGAGGTTCAAGGTGGATAGGTTGGAGGAGCAAGTTGATATCTATTGGAAGCAAAGAGCACACACGAAGTGGTTGGAGAAGGGGGACCGAAACACGGCTTACTTTCACCATGCGTGTTCGGAGAGGAGGAGGAGAAATAGAATAGGGAAACTAAAAAAGGAGAATGGAGGTTGGTGGAGAATGAAGTAGAGAAGCAGGTTTTTATCACTGATCATTTTAAAAACCTTTTCAGGTCCAATATAAATGGAGACTCGAGCCAACTCCTGGACGCCGTATCCCCACGGGTCTCGGAGGAAATGAATGAGCTCCTGCTCAAGGAGTTCACGACGGAGGAGGTGAAAGTGGCTCTCGATGCAATTGGTGACATGAAGGCACCGGGATCTGATGGGCTACCATCAATTTTTTATAAACAGATGTGGGATGTTGTTGGCAGCAAGGTGTGTGAGGAGGTGCTCCAAGTTCTCAATGGCGGCGGTTCTGAGGTTCAAGGTGGAATGATACAACGATCGCACTCATCCCAAAGGTGGAGGTCCCAGAATTGGTGACGGATTTGAGGCCAATTAGCCTATGCAATGTACTATACAAGATAGTGTCGAAGGTGCTCTCTAACCGGCTGAAAAATATTTTGCCAGATATTATTTCACCAACGCAAAGTGCCTTTGTTCCGGGGCGCCTCATCTCTGACAACATCCTTATCACCTATGAGATGACGCACTATCTCAAGAACAAGCGTGAAGGGAAAGTGGGGTATGCAGCGATTAAGTTGGATATGAGCAAGGCTTACGACAGAGTTGAATGGTCGTTCTTGAGGGATATAATGCTAAAGCTGGGCTTCAGTCCGAGATGGGTAGAGCTGATCATGGAATGTGTGACATCGGTCTCGTATAGCATCAAGATCAATGGGGTCCTATCACCACAATTTCAGCCGGAGAGGGGATTGAGGCAAGGGGACCCACTCTCCCCTTATCTGTTCTTATTATGTGCTGAGGGGTTTTCAGCGCTGCTAAACAAGGCGGAAAGAGATGGCCTGATTTCGGGAGTTAAAATTTGTCCTACTGCACCAAGTGTCTCTCACCTTCTATTTGCCGATGACTCTCTGATTTTGATTCGTGCAGAAAGGGAAGATGCTTCACAGCTACAGAGTATCCTTGATCTCTATGAGCGGTGTTCGGGGCAGGTTATAAACAAGACGAAGTCAGCTGTTATGTTCAGCAAAAATACTAGAGCGCAGAGCAAAGGAGAAGTCATGGAAACACTGGAAATTGAAAGAGAGACGATGAATGATAGATATCTTGGCCTGCCGGTGTTTGTGGGACAGTCAAAGACAAATATGTTTGCTTATCTGAAGGACCGTGTGTGGAAACGGATCCAAGGGTGGAAGGAAAAGCTGCTATCATGGGCAGGAAAAGAAATCTTGATCAAGGCGGTGGCTCAGGCAATCCCAACGTTTGCAATGGGTTGCTTCGATCTCACAAAAACCTTGTGCGACCAGCTGAGCACGATGATTTGTAGATATTGGTGGAACCAGCAAGAGGGGCAGCATAAAATTCATTGGTTGAGTTGGGGCAAAATGATCGTGCCAAAGAGTCAAGGGGGTCTAAGGTTTAGAGACATATATGGCTTCAACATTGCCATGCTGTCGAAGCAAGGATGGAGGCTGCTACAAAACCCAGACTCACTTTGTGCACAAATCTTGCGAGCAAAGTATCACCCTAACACCAGCTGCCTTGAAGCCAAGCCAAAGCATGGAATGTCGTACACATGGCGCAGCATACTGAAAGGTATTGACCTGTTGAAAAAGGGAATTATTTGGAGAGTTGGAGACGGGGTGAACCTGAATATCTGGTCAGATCCGTGGCTGCCAACGGAGTGGACGAGGACGCCTATCTCTCCTCGTGGAACCACCCTGCTGTCACATGTCGACGAGCTGATCAACCCAATAACAGGGGACTGGGACGTCGAACTGGTGAAGGAAGTCTTCTGGGAGGAAGATTGGAGAACCATTCTGGCGCTACCAGTTCATGAAGGGAGGGCGAATATACTGGCATGGTACTATGATAAGCGCGGTCGTTTCTCTGTTAAAAGCGCCTATAAGGTTTACAGAGATGACCTGATGCGGGGGAGACGTCGGGGAGGATGCTGCGGGCCACGCACAGGACCAAGTTATCGGGAAACAATATGGAAACAGATGTGGAAAGTCAAATGCCCAAACAAACTAAAGCATTTCCTATGGAGATTCATGCACAACAGCCATGCCTTGCGTGTTAACCTGAAAAGAAGAAATATGAAAGTTGACACAAGATGTGTAGTGTGTCAGCGATTTGATGAGGACGGGGGGCATCTGTTTTTTAAATGCAAGGAAGTGAGGAGTATATGGAACCTAATGAAGCTGGAACATCACAGGATCAAACTGTCATCCATGCAGCGTCCAATAGAGGTGGTTGAGTACATCATCGCCCAACGTGCTGAAATCAGGATCAAGATCACAGATTCAATTATTCTGTTCTTCTGATAAACAAGCAAAACGGTGGTTGGAGGGCACTAGCAGCTAGCACGGCTAAAAATGAGACACCATACAGGTCACCCATTACGTCACAACCTTTCACGATCCAAATTAAATAATATGGGTGCTAAAGATATTTTTTTCATTTGATGCATATAAAATACCTTCAGTTCTAAATTTGGCTTCAAATGCCGCAGATTCCTTCTCACGACGTAATTCTGCATTCATTATTCTGTTTGTTCTTTTTCAGTTCTACATTTGACGTCGAATCAGGACGTTCTTATTAATATGATCATCAGAAAAAGAACAAACAGAATTTGAAGAAAAAAAAACCTTTCGGTTCCTCCAAGTTCTTGATGGCTACACACGTCTCTGCCTTTCTCGAGCAACTCCATGTCTGCATAGCTGGCCCCACTTTTGCTCCTTAGCACCATGTGGCCCTTGCTGTCCGGTGTAAAGAAAGCTAGCTGCCGAGTCCTGCCTGGTGTACCATGCAACACCGTGATGCCGCGAATAGCTGAGTGAGGAGCAACAGTCGGCTCGCTACAAATGCTAGCTGAGTGAGGAGCAACAGTCGGCTCGCTACTAATGCCTGTGATGGTGATATCTTATCGAGCACCGTTCTTGTCCTGATGGAGCGAATCGTGAAGCATGTGCGGCCCATTCCTCGGTCTCTGCCGATCGTGCCCTCAAGTGGAGCGAATCGTGAAGCAAGTGGAGCTGAAGACAGTCGGACGGACGGAGCTTTTGATGTAAGAACAAGAATGGCTGGTTGGGGCTTCGTTACAAAGTAAGATGCTATTCTTGTATAATGATGGTGGAGACTGGGCCACATGCATAATGCTTATCGTCGCTGCTCATCGGAGTTGAGTTGGCACGCACATCGGAGGTTTAAAGTAAGATGCTTTTCCAAAGCGAAGACTTGGACGAACAAAGTACTTGTATAAACTAGGCTCCGTTCAGATTAATTTCAGCCTCAATCACGGACCCAGAGGCCAGAGCGCGCTGCACGATACTCCTATAATTTTGTTTTAGCGGCTTCAAGGACTGTATTAACATGAAAAAAATGAACCAAAGATTGCGTATAATAATAAGTATAATTTGGTCAAGAGAAGACTAGGTCCAGTATAAGAATAGATTCCATTCGTACATATTTCGAGACAAAGGATCAGTTCCTACATCATATCAACTGCATCATGTTATTCTTTTTTTATTATTATTTTGCGATGCATATACGAAGGCCTCCACATGCCATTAAATAGCGGTGGGTTTAATATTGATCATTGAGAATCCTAGAGCGCACCGTTTCTACAAATGGACAAGTTACACCAGCATCTTGTTCACACAACGACTACCACCATCCACTAGCCATTACAACGTCCTATAGCTAGCAACCTACAAACATCATCATCAACAGCAGCAGGAGGAGGAGGAGGAGGAGGAGGAGAGGAGGATCAGGAAGAAGAAATGGAGTTCGCCACAGGAGCCATGGGCACACTCCTCCCCAAGCTGGCCATGCTTCTCAAGGACGAGTATGACCTGCAGAAGAGCACGAAGGACGGGATTGTGTTCCTTCAACAAGAGATGGAGAGCATGCAAGCTTTCCTTAAGAAGGTCTCAAACGTCCCACGAGAGAAGCTTGATGAGCAAGTCAAGATCTGGGCTAGAGACGTCCGGGACCTTTCCTACAACATTGAAGACAAGATCGACACCTTCATGTTGCGCGTCGATAGCCTTGGTCCAACTGAGAAACACAACTTCGGTGGGTTCATCAGTAAATGCCGCCAATCATTGTCCAAGGTAAAAACCCGCCACAAAATAGCAAATGACATCAAAGATATCAAGAGCAAAATCAGTGAGGTTGTGGAACGGCATAACCGATACAAGATTCAAGATGTTGCAACTAACCATTCAGATGTAGATCCACGCATCTTCGTGATGTTTCAGAACATTGCCAATCTTGTTGGCACAGAAAAGGCAAGTGAGGATCTAATCAAGCGGTTGTCCAACGCAGATCACACAGCTAAAATGCTCAAGATGGTCGGCATCGTTGGGTTCGGAGGATTAGGCAAGACAACTCTTGCAAAAGTGGTGTTTGACACGATTAAAAAGCAATTTGATTGCTCATGTTTTGTTCCTGTTGGTCGAGAACCTAACATGATCAATGTTTTAAAGAACATCTGCACTGAACTCCATTTGAAGGTGGAAGCAGAACTGGCTGAATGGCAGATGATCAATAGGCTCCGGGAATTTCTTTCAGAAGAAGAAAAAAGGTATGTACGTTGTCAATTGCACCCAAATTAAGTGCTATCATCATCTATTTGGCGAGTAATTTTTATACTGCTAGTTGGATTGTATAGGTTGTAATTGTTCCTAGCTAGTAGCTCGTTCTTGTACGCCTTAAGTCAACAGATGCACATCTTCCTTGATTTGATCTCCTGGTCTACATTAGAGGAGTTTTACGGTGCCCAATATCACTAGTATTATATATACTAGTGGTATCATAAAGGGTAACACGGTCATTTTAGTTTTATTGGTCTGCTTTCCGTCGCATCGCCACCTCTCAATCCTTTCATCGCCACCCCTCTCCTAATGATCTCGCCCTACCTCTACCTATGATATTGCCGCTTTACACCGTCATTGATTTGCCCTTTGCCGTCACCGATTTTACCCCAGTATTTAAATTCTTTTTCATGAAATACCCTTGTATTATTAATACTACTGAAGAATACTAGTGGTATTGAAGGTTGGACGAGAACTAATCTGGATTGTAGAATTATAAATACCACCAGTATATACTGGTGGTATGTATGATACCACCAGTATATTACTAGTGGTATTAGGCACAGTAAAACTCCACCTACATTATGATGAAATCCATATTGATTTGGGTCGTGCAGCCATGATCATTCCATGACAAAGTCCCTTGGTTCCTCGTTTCCATTACTAGAAAACTTGCCTTTCTTTTGGAACTCAACAAAAACATTGCAATATGCCTCTCTTCTTCTTCCTCGTAGCAACATCATCCTCTTTCAGCGGGAAGCTATCAACGCTATCATTGTCTTGTCACTCTCTCTCTCTCTCTCTCTCTCTCTCTCTCTCTCTCTCTCTCTCTCTCTCTCTCTCTCTCTCTCTCTCTCTCTCTCTCTCTCTCTTTCTATAACTTACGCACCATTTCAAGATTCAATTTTTAAAACTTTGCTCTGTGGTGTGGGGATTTCCCTACAGTTTTTTCATAATTGTTTTTTTAAAACATTGACCTGTGATATACTGTGCCAGCGATATCCCTTGTCCTAAAATATAGCTGCGTTTGGACTTTAATAGACAGATTAATAAAATCAATGTATGCCATCCTATCCTTGATCACTTTATGGTTATGATAGGTACATGAACGGGTATAGATGGTGAGCCATAGGTGGGTACAGTGGAAAGATCTCATGTCGTTTTGTTGGCCTTAGCAGGGTAGAGTGCAGAGAGAATATTAAACAAAGCCCTCACACGAAACTCATGGGTTGCGGAAGGGAAAACACAAAAGGAATGCACTAGAGGTATTTCTTACAAAAAAAAAAAGAAAACACACCCATGAGAGAATGTCAGTATTATGGGACAAATTTCAAACGCTAGAAGTAGCTGTATTCTGAAATGGAAAAATAAACTACTGTGAGTAATAATAATTTATATAAATCGTCGGTGGCTAAGCACATCACCCGGTATAGCTAGCTCTGCTTGGCATTTTCATGAGGCCAATTTATCCGCTTCAGTGCAGGCTCCTTTTACTTTTATCATATTGTTCTGTCTCAAATTTAACACGTATAAACCGAAAAGTGTACCTATGATAATACATACTTGCATAATTTAAAGTTTAAAATACTCTATCTATTAGTTACCTATAAATCATACTCCATCATATTGAAATATAGCCATGCATACTTTATTCTTTTAGATGAATTTAGGAAAGAGTGCTTTGAGAAGGGATACTTTATTTTATTGACTACTCACTGTGCCTTTTAATTCTGCCCATATATATTATATAACATCCTTTCAGAAGGGTTATTTTGTCAGTTGATCTCTCATAACTCTCCGCATGGAACCTAACTCATAGCTCTATTTTTAGACAAATTTTAAATGCTAGATATAGATATATTTTAAAATGAACTTTTTTAAAAAATAGATGAAGTATTTTAGTATCTACAATGTACAGCTTTATATTTTGTCTATATAGATGGAATGCTTGAAAGTAGTATGATTTGCTGGTGCATGCTGGCTCATTTCTTGTTTTCTTTGGCATACACAATCTAAATCAATTCACTAATCCCCTATGTTTCATTCCTGGGATAGCAGGTATTTGATTGTTCTTGATGACGTGTGGGAGACATCAACGTGGCGACTGATTAACTGTGGTCTGGTAGAAAATAATTGTGGAAGCAGAGTAATCACAACAACTCGCCTATCTGATGTCGCTCTAGAGGTTGGTGATGTTTACAACATGGAACCACTTTCCAAGGATAACTCTAAAAAGTTGTTATACAGCAGAATAGGCAATGGCCCACCTAATAATGAATCAGCTGAGGCAGTTGAAAAGATTTTACAGAAATGTGGGGGTGTACCATTGTCTATAATTACCATTGCTAGCTTGTTGGTTGGTAAACCAGTGGAGGACTGGTCTAAGGTTTATGATTCTATTGGTTTTGGGTCTGGTGGTAACAATGGAGTAGTTGAAAACACAAGGAAGATACTATCTTTTAGTTACTATGACCTACCATGTTATCTGAAAACATGTCTGTTGTACCTAAGCGTGTATCCAGAAGATCACAAGATCGACAAGGAAGAGTTGATATGGAAGTGGATAGCAGAAGGATTTGTCAAGAAGGAAGTTGGGACAGAGCTATATGATGTGGGTGAGAAATACTTCATGGAGCTTGTGAACAAAAGCATGATCCAACCAACTGAAGATAAAGATTTACACATCGTGGATGGCTGTCGTGTCCACGACATGGTACTGGATCTCATCCGCATCTTGGCAACAGAAGAGAACTTTGTAACCATATTGGATAGGGAGCATGATGATGAGGAACATTGCTCGTCATCTTCTTTGCCAGGTGGTGCTAGTGTTCGCCGGCTAGCAATGCACAAGCAGTTCCATTATAGGAAAAATGGCAGCGTCTTGGCCTTGAGTATGTCACAAGTTAGGTCATTCAATGCCATTGGGTGCCCTAATATGAGCATGATGCCCTCCCTTTTGACCAAGTTTCGTATTCTACGCGTTCTGTCGCTAGAATATTGTGGCGAGTTGGTTGGTGAGCAGCTGAAGCATCTTGGAAAGCTACATCAGCTGAGGTACCTTGGGCTGCGTGGCACACGCGTTGCTGAGCTTCCAAGTGAAATAATGGGAAGTCTCGTGCACCTGCAGACACTGGATGTCAGGGATACTCAGTTGCATGCACTTCCAGCAACTGTCAGCCAGCTAAGAAACCTGATTCGCCTATGCTTCAACTCAAGAACAAGAATGTTGCCCGGGGTAGGGAAGCTGATGACGTCCCTGCAAGAGCTGTGGATGGAAAACACCCACAACTGGCCAGACTTTGGCACGGAGGTGGGCAAGTTGACGGAGCTGAGGAAGCTCAAGGCTACCTTCTCTAAGGAGCACTTGGTTCAGTTTGCGGAGTCCGTGTGCTGCCTGCTCTATCTCCAGGATCTAGATATGGATTTTTATCCTGATTTTAGCACGGATAGCTGGGATGGCGGGGTACCCTCATGGAGCTGGGATGGCTGGGCCCCCTCATGGAAGCAGCTCCGCAGACTGAGGATCAACGGGGGTCTCAATCACCTACCGGCGTGGGTGAACCACACATGCCTCCCAAGGCTCACCCACCTGTGGCTGAGAATAGAGAAGACGGTCGAAGCGCGGAAGCTGGACGTACTAGCAATGATGCCGGCACTCCGCTTCCTCTCCATTATTTTCCGGATAAGTGAACGTGGACAGGATCTGTGCACGTGGACCATTCCTGGTGGTGGATCATTCCCAAACCTGAGGCACGCAGTGCTGATTGGCGGCATACAACTCGTGTTTCTGCTCGGAGCGATGCCGATGCTCAACAAGCTTGAACTATATTTGTGGGCGTACGGGAATACTAACGGCGTTGGCTTGGGGCGCCTGTCTGGGCTTAATCATGTCGACATCACCATCGACTGCGAAGATTACTTATTCAGTGAGCTCAAGAAAGTGAAGTCAGCGTTGACTCGCGAGATCAAGGACCACCCCAACAAGCCCACATCTACTCTTATAGTGGAGGTACAGTTCATTCCCGTTGCACCTTCTCTTTCCTCTGCAAAATCGACTTGCAGCTTCTTTTGTACATTTTGATTCCCATCCCCCTGTCAATGTATATTTCAGTATGAGCATTATCTGGTGTCTGACGACGAGGAAACTTTAAATGGGACTGAAGAGGTACATGCATGCATGCTTGCGTAACTAATTATCTAGTTACAGTTACTAGCTTATCATCAGCTTCTTTCTTAGTTAATTCTCCTTTTTACCTTTCTAAATTACTATCCCTCGTTCAATGCCAATTTCAGTTGGACGACGAGGAGGATGAGAAGACACTCACTGAGGTAGTATTCCAGTTCAGTTTGATGTTAATTGCGCAATTATTGTCTACTTTTAATTGCTTATCAGCTATCACACTCTTTCTCAATTCCCCTGTTTACCATTCTAAACTACAATGCTCCCACTGAGGTACTGGATTTCAGTTTGATGCTAGCTGCTATTATTCTCTAGTTTTAACTGCTTACAAGACTCCTCCTTTCGCCTCTTTTCCTTTCTTAATTATTTGTTTTGTTCCATATCAATTTCAGGCGGAAGAGAAAGATGACACTACAAGAAAAATGGCTTGTAGAGGCATTTTTTTTATATAGTAGAGGCATTATTAAATTTTCTCTAGACAATCATAACGGCATTTTTAAAATGCCTCATAAATGCCTTGCCATGCATTGACTCTAAGAATATAGTGGCACTTTGTCAAATGTCTCTATAAAATTTGTGACAATTTCATAGAGGCATAATATAATGCCTTAATAAACATAGAAGCATTTTTATATGAGGACATATCAGGTGCACATATGCACAAAAATTGTGGACCGTAAGATTTAAACTTGATGGACTGATATATATGAAGTTTGGAAAGTCTCACCCATGATTTTAGCAACCATGAATCCAGGGGACGTTTCCAAAAACACAGTGTTTCATCAATGGAAATTCCCACCATGATTTTAGTCGTTCAGATGCAATCCAATGGCTCTCAATGATTTTGTGCACATGTTCACCAAATACTTTATGTGCACCCGATATTTCCCCATTTTATATAATGTTTAAATTGTTAAAAATATTGTTGTTCTGGGGCCTTGAACTCAAGACCTCGTGGACTAGTACTTGTTAAACCTCGATAGCCAACTCACCTAAGCATCACAATGTGTCATTCTAGGGATTGTTATTCTTATGAATAGTTTATAAACTGCCACAAACTCATGAAAAAGTGCCCCTAGAGTCTTTAAAGATGTCTCTACAAATGCCACTACAAGATAGAGTCATCTTTAGGTGTCATAAAAAATGTCTCTACATTGTTTATGTGTGGACACTTTACAAAATGTCTCAAAGAATGCCTCTTTCGTCCACGTGACACATTTGTTTTCAGAATTTTCACAGATTCTTTCTTTACGTTTGAGACATATTCGAAAATGTCGCAAAAACATGCCTCTACAATTACATAGAGACATATTAGAAAATTGCCTCTAATATAGTGTCTCTATAGATGGTTTTTGTTGTAGTGTGAGGAGCATTTTAGTAAGGTATTCCCGTTCTGTTAGGTGTCAATTACAGAATGTTTATTTTAAGTTTTAATTACTCATCACATTCTTTATCAATACCTTCGGTTGAACTCAATTTAAGACGGAGAAGCAAGATGAGGAAACTTTGATTGAGGTATTCAAGCTCAGTTTTTTGCTGATTGCATAATTAATCGTCTAGGTTTAGTTACATATTTCTCAATTCCCTTTTGTTACACTTCTAAATTACAATACCTTGGTCCATGTCAATTTCAGTCGGAGGAGCAAGATGAGGAGATTTCCACTGAGGTACTCTAGTTCTGCTTGGTGTCAACTATGTGGTCAACTCTCAATTTTTAATTACGTACTCATTATCAGCTTCTTTATTCATAATCCCCGTTTGCTTCCTCAATTACTATCCATGGATCTTAATTTTAGTCAGAGAAACAAGATGACCAGACTTTCAATAACGTGTGTCAGTTTAGTTTCATGTCAGTTGCACTTGCAAGCATATAACCTGAAATGATTGGTGTCAACGAAATGGACATAGGTATACTCGTGGAAAATTTAAGCAACAACTGTTTATCAAACGTTTTCACCTTAGATCATTGCACTCTCTTAATTTCTTTCATTAGTTTTCTGTAAGCTAGCTCGTGACAGTGTGACACCAAAACTAACATATCACAACATGAACTTTTTTTTTTTTTGCGGGTATCAACTTTATTTCTTGTCCTTCCACAGGGACAGAAATCATCGATTCTTGCTTCTCATAGTTATTATATATTAGCTATGCAAAATTTATGGTTACATATTTCATAGTTCCCAAGGTATTGAGGCGACGCTCCCGTCGACAGCGAGGCGCCAGTGGTGACTTCGTATCTCTGGATTTGCCGGCTCAGTTTTCGAAGATACTCATAGGGGTAGGGTTTGCGTACGTGTGTTCATAGGGGTGAGTGTGCGTGCGTTGTGAGTGTCTGAGTTGTACTGTGTAATCTCAAAAAAAAAAAAGAGTTAGTAACTATCGATCTGAATAAGCGATCCTATTTTTACTGATATACAAATTAGAGACAACAAGCATAGTCGATTTTTTGTTTAATGCAGTGTGTACGTAAGAAATAACACTTACATTATTTTATGCCGCTTTGTTTTATAGGGGGGAGTTCATGAAGGCTTGAGATCATCTCTGTCATCGGTTACTGAACCAATGTGCCTTTCTTTAGGATTACTTACTTTTTCTATCAGTAAAAAAAAAGCAAAACCAAAAAAAAGGAAAAAAATCTAAATTATTCTACGAAGTCTTAGATGTAGTTTTAGACCCTAAATTATTCATCAGAAAAAAGTAGCATTCTATAAACTAAAAAAAGAAAAAATATTACCGATACCATGTATTTTTGATATTGCTTTCTTCTTACCTCAATATATAAAAGAAAAAAAAGAAAAACCACTACTTAAAAAAAATTAGGTTAGACTGTGTGCGTGCGTGCGTGTGTTGTGGAGATGGGGTGGGTAACTCTGCCTAGGCCACGACGTAGCCGGTCCGTGTGTTGTTGGCGGGGGCGGGGAGGGGGTTGGGGGGGGGGGGGGGGGGGGGGGGAACTCCGCCTATGCCGCTGCATAGCCGGTCCCAAGCCCGGAAAAAGGAGGAGGGGCCACCATATGGGCGTGTTGCGGCGCTAAAATTTTGAACTTGCATGTCCTTTCTTGTTGTTGCCGTTTTCTGAGTTTCTTTGGACATTTTTGGAGTAACCCTGTGGCTATTTGAATTTTTAATGAGAAAGTTTTTTTTTTGCTCTTTTACTCAAGAATCCTTTAAGCACCGTATATTATTCTCATGTCCAATAAATTATCAAGCAAGATTTACATTTCTTTTAGAAACTGGAATATATTTTAATATTTCAGCCTCTGTATCGATCGATTCATGAAGCTGTTAGCAAGATTTACATGGATTGCAACCATAAGAATATCCTTTTTTGCCAAAAAAAAAAGAGAGAATATCTTACCTCCAGATCACTTGATTTTAGGGACATCATCTGCAGTTTAGCCTGCAGCTATACTGAATCACAATATACATTATAAATATCTCAATCAATATAGATGGAGATGCGTGACAACCCTTTCATGGTTACCACATATGACCGGCGTGAGCTCCGCCTCCTCCGCCGCATGCTAATCCAGGCGGACATCAGAGCTCGGCCTCCTTCATCCTAGCAGCGTCCCCCATCCCTCTGTTTCGCTTCGCCTCTCCCCATATCGTTGTTTCTCGGTTCTTGATGGCGGTGATGTGTGCGTGCATGAAGGAGCTCAAGAACCTACGGCAGCTCTACTCTGCCTTCGAGTACTGCTCCACAGCGAACAGAAACAAATGTGAGTGACATTCCTACTACTGCATTGACTAGCTCCGGGCATCTTATTGCAACGCAAGAATTACTCCATGTTAGTGCAGCAGGCATGTCTATTCCTCGTACAATTGCATCTTGCTTGCATGCTACTACCTGGGTGTCCCTTGTCATTTGGCATAGGGACTGAATTGAATTGAAGCATTAGGTGCAGCATTGTACTACGAGTGGCCACTACGTAGGGTTGATCGATAGGTATAGGAGGGCTGAACCAGAGCCAAGGACAAGAACGGGTGTAAGAGACTTGTAGTGGAGATTTGTGTCATACCCCGGCCCAACACTACCAGACCCCCAGACTAAGCTTCAACTCATATCCGAATCCGTCAAATTTATCATTGTAAATTTGCATGGATCGACATAAATTTGCGTCAAATTCAAAGGAGTTTACCAAGATATTTTTCTCTGGTATTTCCAAAAGTCTAGAAGCATCAGCTTATACTCTATCCACTGAAGCCGAACAATGTTGCCGTTGTTTATTACCCACCATAATTATGTATCCGACCAGTTATTCTTTGATCATAAAACCCGTCACTAATCTCTCCATGCATGCATACGTTGTGTGTGCATGAAGTCCAAATACTTGTAACGGCTCTCTTGATTAGCAGCTCGTAGCACTATCCAGTTCAGAAACTGAATTCTCTGCACCGAAGCCAGTCGAGCCTTGGTTGATCCACCATAAGCAGTGCGATTGTCCGGCCAATTAGCACCTGATCACATTTTCATCAGTGTGATTATCTCAATACATGCACCAATGCACCACCGTTCTTTTTTTTTTTTTTTTTTTTTTTTTGCGAAGGGACACCACTGTTAATTATCTATCCTTCTTGCCGGAGCTAGCTTGTTACATTGCTGCTTGGACCCTTCAAATAAATTAAATAATCTCACTCATCCTATCCATCGACTTGACTCACTAATTCTCTTCCTTTGTCGACCAGAACTCCCAAGCATGCATGCCTTCTTAGCAACAGCCTACGTGTACCTCATGCCAGCACGGAAAGAAAGACAGAGGCAGGCGGCGGCGGCGGCGGCTCCTGAAGAAAAACTTGCCGGCCCCCTCGCCTCCGGCGGCCTCGCCGTCGGCGGAGGAGGGAGGCCCGGCATCCGGCGTCCACTTTGTTCGCTCTTAAGTTTAGATAGAGTTAGGTCTTCCGTGGTGGTTGCTTTTGGCGGCGGCCACGGTGGTTGTTAGGGTTAGGGTTCCTCTAGTGGTTCGGTCCAAGAAGGTGGCGGCGGTTGTGCGGCGTCATCAACTTCGTCGGCATGGAGCACTGGAGGACAAGGCGTCTCCGCGGTGGTGGCGAGTCGAAGGCGCCATCATCGATGAAGAATAAGGTACTCCGGCTCCTCCTTTGTCTTGTCATGGTTCTTCTTGGCCATGGCTGTGGGCTAGTGAGACTTCGATTTCCGGTGATATCCATCTGGATGTCGCTCGGATTTGTGTTTTCCTATGACGGATATGGTGGAGGAGGCGACGATGAGCTCGGCTACGGGCTTGACGGCGGCAAGTTCATCGTATTTGCATGTGGAATATCGGTCTACCCCTCTTTCGCGAAAGGGTTGGGTTTCAGTTTTCCCCCGTCGGAGATGAGGATGGCGGTGGTGGATGGTGAGATGGCCATGTTCGTTCAGATCGGAGTTCTCTTCCGTGGCATATCTGTCTGGGATGGTGGTCCTAGATGGTGGAATTTTCGGCTCTTTCAAGGTTTCTTGTCTCTCATCAATGGAGTTGGCTTTGATTGGGATGCTCTTGTAATCTGGGGATGTAATTTGCTTCAATATTAATGGAATTCCCCTTTTCGCAAAAAAAAAAAAAAAAAAAAAGCATGCATGCCTTCTTGATGACCAGTTAATCCATAAATTCTTCATGCATGTTGCATACGTTCTTCCCTTGTCGAAACGTACAAAGGCATAAATGTACAAGCTTCACCGTGGAGCACTATACGTCAGTTTCCAAAAATAATTAGCAACTGCTCTAGCACCGTCTCTTCCTTGCCTTCAATCTCCTTCGATCCACCATCTCTCACTTAATTATCTCACTTGGTCCACCGCCTCACACCAACTACTCCCTCCGTTTTTAAATTGATATCGCCGTTGACTTTTTGAATTACGTTTGATCATTCGTCTTATTCAAAAACTTTTAGAAATTATCATATATTTTGTTATGATTTGTTTATCACTAAACAAAAGTTAAATGAAACTTATAAGTTTGCAAATTTAGTCTAATATTTTGAATAAGACGAACGGTCAAACGTAACTCAAAAAGTCAACGGCGACATCAATTTAAGAACGGAGGTAGTACATAAACTCATGCCTTGGCATCCTTTCACACAACAATCTGAGCATTCGAGTTGTCCGTGAGCAAGTAGAGAGAAGTGAGGTCTTGGAGGATGATATCGGGTTGCTGGTGAGACGTGCCGGAGACTTTTGGCGAAGGACACGCTGTGGGCTTGCATCTTGCCGGAAAGCCGTAGGTTGGTGAGGTGGCATCCGGTGTTCCTTTCATCTGCTTGGTCTAATCTCCACACACGCACCGGAAGGAACCGTCAAAATCAATGTCGATGGTGCATTTGTAGAGACGACAGGTTCTGCAGCCTTAGGTGTTGTCATTAGAGATCATACCGGACTGCCATTGCTGTCAGCTTGGCGTCTGCTTTTCAATTGCCGAGATGCTGAAGAGGCCGAGGCAAAGGCGTGCTTGGAAGGAGTTCGGCTAGCTACTCGTTGGCCAAACCATAAGCTGATCCTGGAGTGTGATTGCTCATCGGTGATCAAGAAGCTGACCCTAGAGGAGGCGGATCGCTCTGAGGTCGCACCAATTATTTTGGATATACTGCAAGAGGCTCGACATTTGAGAGTGTTGAGTTCGTGAAAATCGGGAGAGGGCAAAATAAAGTAGCACATGAGTTAGCACAGCTTTCCATTCGTTCTGGTCGGAGTTGTGTTTCTTTTACAAGTGTTCCAGAGTGTGTTCACACTCTAGTTTGTAACGATACTCCTTAGTATTCAATAAAGCCCTCCCCTTCGCAAAAAAAAAAAAAGAAAAAAAATCTCCACACACGCACGTCTCGTGGCACAAATGTCTTGTTTGTGTGACTGATGTGTTGTTTATTGATATGCTTGCATGTGCATACTCGACGGATTCAGCCATGGTTCCCATGAACAAGAAAGGTTGCGACCCTGGCGCAAGGAGCGGATTCGCCGATAGGCCAAGGCAAGCTGCGTACACACCTTTGAAGCATATTGGTCCTATTACAGCATGGATTATCTAAATGATTTAAAAATACTTTATCATTCATCATGATTTATTCAAAGTAAATTGCTGCATACTTTGTTGGCCTTTGAGGAAGGCTGCGGCCGTTGTCGTTGCATGGGAACGTGGTCTGGCGGTAATGTGATGCGAGGCATCTCGGTGGTTGGTAGCGTGGTGATGAAAATGTTAATTAAGGTAACAACTAATTTGGTGGCTCATAAGTATACGTGTACTGGTACCGCCATGGCCTGGATGGGCGGGTACAAGTTATTACCTACGTAGAGGACGATACAACCCACAGGACAAGAAGCGGTAGAGGCCGTGTCATGGGCTAGTTGCGGACCAAGTCGGACTAGCCAACGACGTGGTTCCGGACCGAGTCGAACCCGTCGGATGGGCTCAGTATTGTAGCTCGTGTATGGGAAGACTTGTAATTTCCTCGGATCGTTAACGCGTAAAATGGACGCATAAGTGGCCAGACGTGGTCGGACAAGAGATTTGAGGAAATCCATGGAAAAAGGTACACCTTTGCAGAGCGTAAAAAGTGGATATTCACTCCTGTTGCACCTGGGTTATAAATAGGTTGACCACGTGTACTATCAGCCCCACCAAATAGATTTTTTTGAATATTAAAATATGGTTTTCTTCAACAAATGATTTACAAAATTCATTATCCTTTGGGAGTCTGGAGCGTTGGCTTATTTCGGAAACACCAGAATAACCCTTGAGAAATTCCTAGCATAATAGTCTATTGTTTTCTTTAATGCATTCTTGCTGAGTTTTATACTCATAGTCTAGTTTGCATGGTGGTGTACGCAGTTAGAAGATTGGCATGCATATCGAGGCGACGTCTTAATGAAGACGGCGGGGGCGGAAGAATTTGCATAGTGTGCTTGTGTAAATCATAAGGTGGCGTTGTAAAATTTTAAATTTATTTGATCCATATTCTGTAATCCATTTCTGTAAAGTTGTTTTTGAATCAAATTTCTTTACGGGGCACACCTGTGAGATATTTGGCCTCTAAAACAACTAGGCCCTATTTTGGGGTGTGACAATTTGACTAGAAAACAAATTCCACGGCCTACAGAAGTATATCACTACGGGAAAACCGTTATATGCCGTGTGCTAAATTCTTTGCCATGTGTTTTTTTTCGAACACACGGTAAAAAATTAGTTTGCCGTGTGCACAGGAAAAAACACACGGTAAAATCTTTGCCGTGTGCTGAAAAGAATAGCACACGGCAAAGAACTAGTTTGCCGTGTGCCTTTTTCCCAGCACACGGCAAAAGTCAAATTCCGCAGGCGCGAGTCAAATTCCGACGGCAGATCGAGATCCACAGGGTCGCTGCTTGATGAAGATCGTTGCTTTGCCTGGAGGCGACAAAGCTTAAGCCTCCTCGGGACTTGATGATGTAGGGACGTCGCAGCCGGGTCGCCTCGACGCAGATCAGCAAGGACGTCGTCTTGAAGCTGATACGCCGTGGCTGCTGTGTAGATGACAACACGTCGGATCGCCGACTTGAAGCAGCGTCGGGCAAGGCCCTGGCTGAAATTGTTGATCAGATCCATCGTACTCGACCCAGGATTCCAGTGCTAGCCGCACAGTGGACGTCAATGTTGACGTTTTTGTCGGCAATTATATTTTAGGGGCTACGTAAGAACTAAGAATACGACGGTGAACATAAGACGTCGAGTTTATACAGGTTCGGCCTTTCGGAGGATAAAAACTCTACGTCTTGTCTGGGTGGTATTGTATTACGAATGTTGAGATGAGATCCCTGGCTGTCTTATATATCTGGAAGAACAGGGTTACATAGAAAGTATCCTAGTCGGTTACAACATAGAATTACTTGGAGTACAAGACAACACGATTAATCCGCGCCTTCCTTCGAGATACTTGAGGCACTCGGTCTTGTTTGGGCCAGCCCGACTACCTTGTCTGGGTAATCGGCCTTGCTTGTCTTTTAGGTACCCGGGGGTCATAGTAACAACAAGAAGGAATGAATAAGAAGACGATAGGGTCCTGCACAATATTTTTCCACCAATTTTAAATTGATACCAGTAGAAAAAAGTTTTTAACTAAAAATGAAATAAAAACGCTATGAACTAAGAACCGAAAGAGGTACTCACTCTGTTTTTAAATTGTTGACATTGTTGACTTTTTAAGTTATGTTTGACCATGTCAAAATATTTTTAAAATCATTAATATCTTGTTATGAAATGTTTTATTACTACCGAAAATTGGAACATACTTATAATTTAGTATAATTAAGCTAATAATTTAAAAGAGGAACAGTCAAATGTAACTCAAAAACTCAATGATGTCAACAATTTAAAAATGAAGGGAGTAATATTTTGATCCATCGTAATGTACCATGAATCATGTAACAATCATTACACTGTATTTTCAAAAGGAGACACCTAGATCATAAAAATGACTTCAAAATTATTAACCTAAAATTTCAGACGGTATATTTTCTTTCGTTGAGAGGCATATCCAATTTATTCTTCTTTTATCGATCCCAAACTATAGACAGTTTGGATGTTGCACTGCTTTGCATTAGTCGTACGTAATGTGCCAGGCCCAAGTACGACTCATGCTCGCCCACACACTGCACGAACCACATCTATGCAGTAACTCATTTATGTTTTCATCCTCGCTTCACATAAAAAGATTAATCCGAAGTTACGTTAAGTTGGTTTGGTTCTCTTTTGACAACCAATGTCTTACTAAAGCTTCACTCTTTAGGCACCACATGCAAGAGCAGCCCATGCAACCCAAGAACCTCACATATCAACTTAACAATTGAGCTCAAATCTTCCTTTTATTGTAAAATATGAAGGCAGAAGATTTCTAAGATAATGTAATATATTTCTCTCTCTTTTAATTATTGTGATGATGATGGTCACAAAAGTGGCTTAGCGGTGTGCATGTTGATGTTGGGTGCTGAGATGCATGCTGGGGATACCAGAATAATACATGTGGTAATCAAATACTATTTTGTTTGTAGCATGGTATAAATCTTGGCACGTAATGGGTTAAGTGGTTGATGTGTATCAATGTTTGTCCCAAAGTATGTCGTCTTATTTGGTCA
The DNA here is from genome assembly GCA_012490785.1 of Eragrostis nindensis. Taxonomy (NCBI): domain Eukaryota; kingdom Viridiplantae; phylum Streptophyta; class Magnoliopsida; order Poales; family Poaceae; genus Eragrostis; species Eragrostis nindensis. The sequence goes on along the minus strand of JAAXCT010000118.1, from coordinate 482,397 downwards.
TTATTTGTAGGATTTGGAAGACTCCTCCACATCGTAAGTCAATCATTTTTTTGCGGTGGCCCGTAAGACAAATTTGTTTGTTGAAACGACATCAATTACAGAACAGAGAAAATATTTTAGTAAATAATATCGTAGGTGTGGCTAAATGTCAGGCGTGTGTAACCCAATTAGGGGACAACAGGGGGCATGCGCCCCCTCCCCCTCCCTTACACCACAGGCAATTTTTCAGAGACCTACCAATCGAAACTTATGAAACTCGAGGTTCGTCTTGTCATCTTGAGCATGACACTTAATTTGACTTCAAGAGTAGAGCTCACAAGCGCAACGCCGCTTGGGTCCGTGCGAGATCGCACGACTGCAGCTACTTCCCGTGTTTTCAATATTTTAATCCCTAGCTAGTAGCATTTCTATTTTCTTCTTTTGAATCAATGCAAGGAATGTATAGAATAGACATATATGAGGAACATAGGATAATTATTTAAATCTTGGTATACGATTTCTTGGAAATCAAAGTTAAACATAAAGGAAAGGCTTTCTTTCTAAAACAAGGTAGATACAGAAGGTTATGGTGATTTGTTGATGAAAATTCTCATTTAGATGAAAATTTGTAAACTATTTGTTTTTTGATACTATACGATTAATCAATATATGACATGGTAACTCGTGAATGTTTGTGCCGAAAAAATTTGATGCAAAATCGTATATTTTTTGACCTAGAAACGTTTATTGTGTTTGTGCCCTCATCCTTTTTATTCATTGTCAAGTTTTGTAAACTAGTGACGAACCATCGTAGGAGAATCAAACGACAACCACCGGATCATCGGATTATCTTCTTCCGTCACTTCATTTTGCTCCTCTGCGAACCTACAATGCGCAACTCTCCTGTGAGCGCCTGCCGACTCATCTCCACCGATGCTCGTGACGCAAAATTCGTACCACCATTACCCCCGTTGTTTCCTCGCTAACCGATGGATTTCAAGCTCCCCTGTGTCATCGCCACATCTAACCCTTTTTCTATGCTTAGACTGAAAATTGGAGGAACCCCTCCTCCCCTCACCTCCAAAGCTAACTTTGTTGAATCACCGTTTGTTTGAACTGTCGTCTGGAAGTCTCACGATGGAATCGTAGATGTGCGTAGCGTAACAATGTACTGAGAGGTTCGATCACTATAAGAAAGAAGAAACTGAGGTCCGCTGAACAATCGTAGAGAACTCGTTGCGGACAAGAAGACTTGCTGCTGGCCCTGCTGGCACGGTGGAGGCGACGACTTCCGCGAGGACGGGTCCAAATGAAGTTGACCTCTTTCCCGTGCTTCAAAAGAAATGGCCCGAGCAGACCTCTCGAGATTGGCACCGAACCGTTGCACCCACTTGACGCCACTGCTACCTGATCGCCTACCCCTACCTGTCAGTGACACCTAGCACTGTCGTGGGCCCCTTCGCTTCGGTTCCCTGCTTGCCCGTCCGTCTCTCGCCCCACACCTCTCGGCCACCGACGGCGACGGCCTTCCGCCTCTCCCTCCCCTCTCTCCTCCGCCTCCTCCGCCGCCGCTGAGCCGTCGGAGATCCGGGTTTCGTTCTCCCGGTAAACCCCAGCCCAACCCCGCCCTACCCCCCATTCGGACCACCCACCCATCGGGTCCGATCCCCTCGAGCGGGGCAGATTCGGATCCGGCTCGGCGGGATGGATCCCGAAGAGGCCGCCGCGCCGGCGCCAGCTCCAGAGGAGTCCGCGGGTGCGGCGACGGCGGAGGAAGTAGAGGCGCCGTCGCCTGCGCCTGCGCAAGAAGTAACCGCGGACGAGGGCGGCCAGCAGGCCACCGGGGGCGAGGCGGAGGAGCTCGCGCGGGAGGTCATGGAGCTCGGCCTCCAGAACGAGTACCTCAGGTCCCAGATCGCCGGCGCCCACCCGGCGGGCGGCGCGGACGAGGGCCGCTCGGAGTCGGAGCTCGTGAGGGGCCTCAAGGAGCAGGTCGAGCGGCTCAGCAGGGAGGTGCAGGAGCAGCGGCAGACGCGGGAGGCCGCCGAGAGGGCCCTGGAGCACGTCAATATCTCCTACGCCGAGGCCGACGGCAAGGTCCAGGAGCTCACCGCCAAGCTCGCCCAAGGTTAGTCGCCACTGCCCCCTGAGCATCCTCTGATGCCGCATTGTTGTGGACGACGACCAATTGATGAATCTGAGACCGTTACGGGGCTGTTTCACTGCTTGCTACTTATCACTGCTCTGGGAGTGGAACAGAAAATTTTGATAGCTAGTTGATGCTACTTTTTCTCGGCCTCATTAGTTTGCAACATTGAAGCTAACGAAATGTAATGCCTGCTTGTTACCAGCTGAAAACTCAACCAAACTGAAATTTTAAACTTTTAGGTAGCTATAAGGATACATTTCACTGTAATTGAGTCAAAGATTACTCCGACCAATTTAGATCATCTATCAACACTGTAGGTACTCAATGTGTATCAAATTTTCTTGCTCCGTTTGCTGTAATAACTGTCTTGTCTCCATTTGTGTGACTGGAATGACACAGAAAAATACAAGACACAAACATTTCTATTTTCTATACCAATTACGCTGATCGTGGACTGCTGATTTTCAGAAAACGACATCAGGGAGCAAAACCACTGATAACTTGAGGCCATGAGGTTTCTCAGATTGACAAATACTAATTCGTGACAAAAAAAAAGTTAGAAATTGAATCCAACCTAGGTTAGAAATCTAGAATATTCAGTCGTGCATATTCAGTTGATGCGGACACTTCAGCACTTATCCTATTAGCAACAAGGTCCAAAGCTGACAAAGAACTGTATTATTATTTTATTTTTACTTCCTATATGTGGTCATTCTGTGCAGATATGTCGAAGGATATTATTACAGTGCAATGATTGGTAAATATATGGTTTATTCATCTTCATCTATCGGGGAAAAGAACTTTTATAAGCCATTTAGCTTCAGATTTCAGTTGTTATTTTTTCAATCCGTGCCATCAAATGTAGAATTGCGGTATCTTAATTTTATCAAACAACACCTCGATGCTCATAATAATGTTTGGATACAATCTGGTCCTTGTGCTGCTTTTTTTTCGCAATCTAATTCATCATTAGTTCCATGCTTGTAGCTCAACAGAAAATGGAAAAAGAACTAAAAGAACGTGATGACAAATATGCTGAATTGGATACCAAGTTCCAGAGGCTCCACAAGCGTGCAAAACAACGTATACAAGATATACAGAAGGTAACCACTACCAGTTTGAGCTGTCCTGTCTGGACATAAACTCTAGGAGAATAAATATTTACTTCAATGCAGTAATCTTCGCCCTAAATATGGAATTCTCATCGACCTTGGAAGGATATTGATGAGTTCATACTATCTGATTCATCAATTGCTACTTTGCATCCAGATCTTTGCTGCCTGTTGCTCATGAATGCTATGTATTCAATATTAAAATCTGAACCTTTGAAACAAGCAGCAGTTAAACTTTAGAGTGTATCTTGGCATTTACAGGAGAAAGATGACATGGAAGCTCGGTTTAATGAACTTAATCAGAAGGCTGAACAGGCCACTTCTTTGCAACTAACAGCACAGCAAGACCTGGAGCGTGCTCGTCAGCAGGCTAGTGAGGCTTTACGATCAATGGATGCTGAAAGGCAGCAATTGCGGACAGTAAACAACAAGTGAGTGAAAGCGTTAATTTCATTGTACTGAACTTTCTGGTCTCTCTTTTCTTGTGGCGGTTAGATTGAGTGGTACAGTTATATGAACCCAAAATGTCTTGGATTGCAGATTGATATCCTATGTTTTTTCTCCTGTAGATCCGCTGTTAGAGCTGTCGTACCATTTACTGTTGTATCCTGAAAGCTTCCACGTAGACATTCTGGTTTAATATAATTTACTATACATCTTAGAGTGACTGCAAATCGTTTGTAGGTTGAGGGCTAACCTCGATGAGACACGTCTTGCCTTGGAGGCCAGAAGCAATTCCCTCGAGAAGTTGCAACAAGCAATGCTTGAAAAAGAACAGGTATGTAAATGTAAAGATTCATGCCATTTTTTGTTGCTGGATGAACTCAAAAGGTAGTGTTACATGGTCCATCTTTTTTAAGAAAAAGATAAAAGAGTTGCAGGGCACATAGTTGAATTCTGAAAATTGTATACTGGCTTTAGGCAAGTAAGGATCATGATTTTCTGCTAGCTGGTGCTTATATGGAAGGTGGAAGGGGGAGGTAGGTCTAACATTAGGATGATGTTGATTGAGGGAACTAATTGCACATTTCTTTATTTGTGGGATGTTGGTCTTGATACCTATCTGTTAGCTGAAATAAGCTCGTATAACTGTAATTGATCGTTGATCACTTCAATAATCTGATACATGTGTTGCTTTTATGATAGGATTGATGTATACGCCAGATGTCACAGTTAGCTAAAATGATCTCGGTGGTAGTCAAATCTACCCCAAAAAAAAAAAAATCTAACAGTGCTCTTCTATGTAGTCACGAACGAATTTCCCATTTATTATATGTAATGTTTACAACTAAGGGACTGATGCGATGTTTGTAAAGATGCTAGAGAAAATTCAAGGATCATTGCAATCTGCTGAAGATAAGAGGACGGCAATAATTTCAGAGCTCACTGCTAAGCATCAGAAGGTATGAGGAAAATTCATAAATGAAATTTGTTGACATATTTTTTTAAAGAAATAACCTGACTTCTTTTTTGTCCTTAGCAACTAGAAAGCTTGCAGGCTCAGCTGGCTGAAGTTTCTGCAGAAAGGACAAAGGCATCTGAAACAATTCAGTCTCTACAAGTAAGAAGCAATGAGTTCCCTAAATGGCATCATTGTATACCAGAAAATTATGTTTCTATTTGATCGAAGACATGTTAGGATTTTGGTAAATGCTTTTGATTAGTACTATTTCTGTTTGCTTAGTGGAGTAGTAGCTGAAGAAGATTGATCGCATTATTCTGGCAATAAATGATTCCATCAGAATAAACTCAACATTGGCTGAAATATTGACATATAGTTATATTTCCCAGGCGGTACTAACGGAGAAAGATTCAGAAATAGCTGAAATTGAAGCAGCATCAACAGGTGAAGCGGCACGGCTCAGGGCTTCCCTTGAGGAGGTTAAAGGGGAGCTCGCTCATATAAAGGATCAACATGTATGGTTCTCTTTTTTGAACTAATACATGCATTCTTGTTAAACATTGAACAAAACCGTGCCATAGATGTAAAAAGCTGGTAGATTTAGGAACAACTTTATACTAAAGCTAAATTTATGGAGACATGAGTTTGATCATCCCATATCAGATGAATAAAGTACTGTAGCTGACATCCAAGGCTCGCATAGCCGTACATGAAATGATGGATAAAATGGCATTTCTTTGCTTTGGAGATTCTGCCCATTATTCTAAGCAGATATGATCGTTCAAAGTAGATGATGGTGCCTTTAACTTTGGAAGCTTTAAACAGCATGCAGAGCTCATATGAATTTACTGTGTGACTTGTCTTTACATGTGACCTTATTTCTGTGCATGCCTTGCTTTATTCATTTTTTTACTGTATTTTGACTTGCCCCATGAAAACTTAATTTGCATCTGAATCAGTTGATTTGATACGTGACTGATTGCAGAAGGCGTTACTATTAGCTCTTCTTTATCACTAGAGTATTTTAATTGTTTGTTTAGATTTGAAGAAGAGCTCTTGCTGTTGTTGGGTCTGCAGTTCTTCTATGATGTATTGGAGGCACTAACTTAATTTTAAATTTGTTTAACTTGATAATTAATTAGGAAGAAGAAAGGCAAAGCTGGGAAGCTACTTGTGAGTCTCTTAGGTCAAAGCTGGAAGCATCAGAGAGTGCATGCCTAAGATCTGAGGTAGAATTTGCCAAAGTTAAAAGTAAGTGTACCCTGGTTTTGTATTTTAATTTTGGAGCAACATTAGTACAACTGTAATCTGTTCGTATATTCTGCAGGTAAATTGGAGTTAGAATTGGCCACACAGAATCAATTGTTACAAGCCAAAGATTCTGATCTAGTGACTGCAAAAGGCGAGGTATATTGTTGTTATCTGCTTAAAGCTTAGTGGTTATAAATCAAGTGAACTTGACCTGCTGATATCTTGGTTATAAATCAAGTGAACTTGTGCTGCTGATATCTTTAGTGTATGCTTCGCATTGCTCGTACATGTCTAGCCCTGCATACTAGAAGTGTTCATGCAGTTCTTGCCTCAGTCCCACGTTGAATTTATTAGTAGTTTTAGTTGTTCTGCACTTCATTCCCTTCTTGTTCTAGACAATATGAGATAACAGATTAGACAAATCTTCTGTTCTTGCTCTGTAGTTTTGGGTAGAACAGTTGTATTAGGTGACCCACTCATTATTTTCAATACTACACTGAAATCATGTTGCTCGTAATAGCATATTGGTCACCCATGTCTTTGCATCATTGTTTGGTCATTTTGTTCCCTGGGAATTTGTATGAAAAGAGCTTCTGTGTGGAGGGTTCGAGCATGAGAGAGTAGAGAGGCAGTTAAACTTGGGGTTCTTTCAAAAGCTGAACTGGTTGATTAGATACAGTAGTACTAAATTCCATATACTTTTGTTATTCAAATTTTCACTAAAGATGGAATCTCTCTCAACAGAATGAAACTTGATGGTTCATTTTTCATTAGACAACTAACTAGGAAAGACCTGATGTCACACATAATTGATTGATTAAGCCTAAAAAACTGCACTCAAAATTTTCTTGAATCAGTTACCTGCTGCCTAACTGTGAAGCTTGAGTTCATTGACTTTTTCAAATGTACTGCAATTATTGTTAAAAAAGCAACGTTGAATTAAGCTTTTCGAACATTGCAGATTAGTCGACTGGAAAGTGAATTTTCTGCGTACAAAGTCCGGGCACATGCACTCCTGCAAAAGAAGGATGCTGAGCTGAGCGCAGCAAAAAATTCAGATTTGGTTAAAGCACACGAAGAGGCAATAAGGGTATGCCATTTTTTTTTTTGGGTTAAATCTAGACATCTGACATAGCTAATGACTTGAGCTAGCTTGATTGATTGCGGATGCTTTTAATCAAGGAAGCGGAAAAGGAGGTTGCAGCTGCCTTGGCAGAACGAGATCAAGCAATCCAAGACCTTCAAAACGCCCAATCCAAACATGATGAAGAGATTGAGGCTAGGTTGGGTGGCTTGTACTCATCAAAATCATACTTGATCTTCTTCCTCAGTTCTTGATGTGCTTGACATGAATGTCCATAATGAAATTATATTCCAGTTCAATTTGTCAAATACACTATCTGCCGTCATCACAGTTCGTATTAGTTTTAAGGAAGAAGTCCATTTTACTACCCTCAAGTATTCATGTTGTTCACTTAACCCCCTAAACTAATTTTTAGTCTGATTTACTCCCCCGAACTATCTGGATTGGTTCAATTCACCACCAAGTGAAATTTTTCTTTTTTGTTTCTCTTTGTATGGGTTATATTCGAAGCTCAAATTTTGTAGAATGGTAGATGACATCATACTCTATGCTAGAAAAAATGTTCCAGATTTTTTCATAAATATTTTCTTGCATTATTCTATCTCACATGTCGAATTTGTATTGCTCACTTTCCACATACAAAAAAGTTTTTAAAAATTCTTTAAACATTTTTCTAACATAAGGTATGTTTTAGCCTATAATCTCACAAAAGTTTACGCTCAAACATGGCGTGTGCCTAGAGATACAAAAAAGAAAAAAAATCATAAGGGAGTGAATTGAACCAATCTAAATAGTTTGAGGGAGTAAAATAGACCAAAAATTAGTTTAGGGGGTTAAGTGAACTACATGGATACTTGAGGGTAGTAAAATGGACTTCTTCCTAGTTTTAACTACTACTTGGATGACACTAGCAACTTAATTCTCTTGTTTTGAACTGAACTATCCATATATCCTGCATAATGGTGGCATATGCATCATAACTTGCAATATTAGCGTGCTACAATTGTACTCTTTTTGTTGACTTATTCACATAACTAATCCTGTGAGCTGACGCAGTATATGTTATATAGCATCTATCTATTCCTTGTAAGCTCTTATTGTTTCCAAGTATTAATTCTTTACTTCCTTTCTTTCAGAAACTTGGCTCTTGCTGATGCTGAGAAAAAGCTAAAGAATGTAACAAATAAATTAGATTCTGTCACTTCTAATTTCCTGTCAGAAAAGATATCGTGGGAGAAAAATTTAGCAACTGTAGAGGAAAGCTGGAGATGTAAGAAACATTATTGCTACCTATTCATAATTTTCTCCTTCCCTTTTGATCAAAGCTGATGACAAAATTGTGAATGTGGATTTGTGCAGTGAAATGTGAGTCTTTGAAGGCTCAGAGCAATGGCCATGTTGACGATCAACTTCACAAGAACTTTGAGGAGTTGAAACTAAAATATGAGAAATTAAAGGTTCTTTTTCCTGGACATGGATCATGTTGCCTGTGTGTCCTTATTATGCCTTTGATCGAGTATTTTTTTATGCTTGTATTTTTAGGAAGAGCATGAATCATTCCGCGATATTGCTGATAGAATGATCGAAGACAAGGAACAAGAGATAGCTAAACTACTCAAGGAAAACAGGGATCTTCATCATTCTCTAGAGGCTAAGGCAGCAGTGAGTCCTTTTTCATTACAACCAACTAATTGCTATCTTTTTTACATATATTAAAGTATCAAACGACATGTGCGCTATGGGTCGACTGGTTGAATCAGTGGCAGCATGCCACCAGCTGAGAGGAAAGAACTTAATTAGATGCAACTTGCAAGCTGCATTTTTGTGTTCTTTTTTTTAGTACAAAAGATATTTCCTTATTTAAAGCTGCTACACTTTTTGGAACTATCATCTGGCGCATCTTCGACATCAAATAAAAAGTATGTTGGTAAAATAAACTAACTAGATTGACATGGTATTGCAGAAAATTTCTTAGCTTCTGTACTTTGTATGATGCAAATTTTAAAATTAAGACTTACTGTTTTGTAATTATGTTGATGAGATTGTTGCATTTGTCAGGTTGGCAACAATGATTATCAGAGTCAAGGTAATTGTTTGTGTCAGTATTTTATTTCATTTTTCTAATCTATCTCTTGTTCTTCCTCAGTCGAAGGGCTGAAATTGTTCACTAGTTCTGATTGTCTTGTATTTGCAGGACCTGTTACTGTTAAGCAGGATACAATGAGTGCCGAATTGGCTGAGCAACAAATTCTGGTAAGTTCTTGGCTTAAATAGTGACATGGCTTGAATCTGACTTTACCCTGTATTTTGCACTCTTTTATAGATGACTGGTTTGTAATTTTGTCATGATTATATGATCTATGTGTACAACCTATAACGCTTTGGTGCTTAGTGATGCATTGGCCAAATGATAGCCATCTTATAATGCGATGCCTACATTTCAGCTTCTTGCACGCCAACAAGCACAAAGAGAAGAGGAGTTGGCTCAGTCACAGAGGCATATCTTAGCCCTTCAAGTGAGTTACTAGCTTAGCAGACATTCCTCACTTTGTCCCCCATTTCTGTGTCAAGTGAATAAGGTTTTGTTTTTCTTTCTTTCCTTCAGCAAGAGATTGAAGAGCTCGAGCGTGAAAACCGTCTTCATGATCAACAGGTAAGTCATTTGAGTTCGATATCTTTAGAAGTTGCTATGCGTAATCTAATTAATCATGGTGAGTCCTTGATCATATAACCATCTGAGCTTGCTAGTCATGGAATGCCAGATAGGGTTAACTTTTTTCTTCAATGGAGGAGCCAATAGCGTGTAGTGTATGTGTGTTAAGCTTACAATTTCCTGCCAGTGTGCCTATGACCAGAAGTAGCTTTACTGAAATCTTAAGGCTGTTTGGCTAATCGAATCGTTACTATTATTGCAGTAACTATTGCTCTTCTGCTATAATCTATACTGAAGTCATGTTTACTCTAGTACTACCTCCGTTTCTATTTATATGACGTTTAGGACAAAGAATTTACACAATTTTAGTGCAAAACTCTTGTCTAAACATCACATAAATAAAAATGGAGGTGGTATAAACTATTTGGATATTTGGCGTTTCTTTCGCTAAGTTGCTGCGGTGAAATATTTGTATTGGTGGCTAAGAAGTTGGAGCACAGAGAAGCAGAGGCTTTGGTTAGCTTTTGGGGCCCTGCTGTTTAATCACTAGGTGCTTCAGTTTACATGAGGCAATAAATGAGTAGCGTTCACTTGTTTTTAAACATTATGTGAACCAGGAAGCCTGTTGCGCTTCCAGATTAGAAATAAGCTTGGCTGTTCCAGATAAGAGTTTGGAGAATTCACCTTAGCATGCTCTAGAAAATCCAGGGAAAATATTTTTATTTTCTTATTTTCAAAGAAACATTCAGATCCAGTTGAGTCGTTGATTTGACCCTTTATTTCGTTTTAGATCTTTGTAACAGAAAAGCATCAGTGTGTTGTTTCAGTTCAGTATATTTTGGTCTTTGTATGTTTTTTATTCTTTTTCTTCAGGAATTACTCTGATTTTAGTTTTATTATTGGTAGTTTTTCTCATTTTTGTGCCATTGTATGCTTCAAATATATCTGCTTTTGTGTCATGTGAAACTTGAAAAGGAGTTACAGGTTCATTAATTTCAAATATGTCGTTATGATAAGAGGCCTCAAATTGGCATCGCTTATTTTTTCTTTCTAATTACGTATTTCAGGAAGCTATGTTGAAAACTGAGCTTCGCAATATGGAGAGATCACAGAAGCGAGAAGGAATAGATATGACATACCTAAAAAATGTGATTCTAAAGCTTCTTGAAACAGGTAACTGTGACTTTTTATTGTCTCTTGTTGTTTTACAATAACAGATTATGAACCATAAATTTGATTTCTTGTCTCAGGGGAAGTAGGGGCCTTGTTGCCTGTGGTTGCAATGCTACTACAATTCAGTCCTGATGAGGTAAATTGTGTATTCTTCTGATATGCTTCCTTTTACATATTTTGTAATAAGTTATGTAATGTAAAGCATCACAAGAGAATATGTTATGTTCATTAGGATTATTAGGAAGTACAAAAAAGTCGACCTATCTTTCCATGACATGCAGAAGCAATATCATGTGTAAAAGTTTCTCAATAGACACAAAATACTTCCTTTTCTATTTAGGAGCATGATATCATGATTAGTGGAGCTGCTAGGTATAGGTCGGGTCGTCTGTAGCTTTAAACAGGCCTGAATGTGGTCCTATGAAGAGTGTGGTTGTGCATTTTACGTGATCCTTTTTTTATTAGTGCAATGACACAGCTGTCCTGCGTGTTCAAGAAAAAACAAACTCTTAGATTTCATTTACTCTACAAAATGTTCTGTTTAACTTTTATGTCCGATTTCTGGGCTCTGCTCTGGTAGATGTCTAGAGTTCCAATCGTTGTGAATATGGTTATTTGACTCCGCAAACTGAAAGAGTCCGGAAACTGCAAGTTTTGATGTACGAAGCTGAACATGCTGAACCATGCAGCTTCATGACAGAGGTTTTCAAATGACATATTTGTCGAACTTTTGCATATTTCGCTGTTGGCATTGAATATTTGTTTTGTTACAAAGTTATTTGGGCCAATCTTCGTACCCCATTCACACTCTTGGAATTGTACTGCATTTTGGTGTGTGGAAATGGAGGCGGGGCACGTTCTTGATTATTTAGGTATTTAGTTTGCAAAAATTAACTTGAGAGAACCACATATGGCTATTGTACGCATGATGCTGAGAAAAGAATAATAACCCCAATCATGTCATTGAGTGGAAGCTTGACATTTCCTTGTTTGAACTTTGGCAGCTCAAGAAGTGCCAACAAGGTGTCCTCTCGAGTGTGGCTTCATCACAACCTTCTGCAGTCCCAGATGGTGCATCGACACCAAATTCGTTCTTTGCAAGATTCTCATTCTAGCGGGAAGTACAGGGCATTCCTTTTGAAGATTGACACTAAGTTGGAGGAGAGGATGTTTGAAGCCCACAGAGTCACAGTTTTGATGATTGTAGAAGTTGCTATTCTTTTATTATTTCGGTGCTTCTCACCTCTATCACATTTTGTAAAAGTAGTGTATATAATGTTATAAGCACATGCCACTAGAAGCCATGCTCAAAGTGAAAAGGGATACAGTGGGTTTTGGCATAGCAGTTGTTCTTAGAGGCTTAAGGGGGAAATGGTGGCATAGACTGTTGTATAATTACATTGGACAGTTGAGTTCAGAATATCATAGCTATGGAATACCAAGTTTTTATTCTATGGCCCGTCCAAATGCCCGGATAATCGTTCAGTTTATTTTTCTTCGTTGTTCTTTACCATGAGCTTTCTTTTGTTGGGTCATTCTCGCCGAATAACAGGTACAACCTTTCATGTCCTGGCACATTGTGCTCATGTTTGTGCTATTTTGTACTGGCATATGGTGTGAATTGGATCGCAATGTGATACTGTATGTGTCACAATTTGTTCCATCTTAACTAAAACTACGCACTTCAATTGCCTGGTTAAAGGACGTTAATGTGATTACGAAACATTTGATTGTGCAAAGTCTGGCACAATGACGGGCATTTATTTTATTTTTTGGATCGAAACAGCCAGCTTGAAAGTCAATGACAGGTGGAGCAGGGTCTATCTAAATCAGTAATCGAGTTACTGCCATGTCCTTTCCCCTTCCTGCAGCATTTCCATTCACGTCCAGAACCCTGAACGATAATAAACAGATAAACATGAAAAGAATCGTTCACATTTTGTAAGAATTGTATGTTCACATTGCGAGCAAGAAGAATCCAAACGGACAGTTTCATCCTGGTTTGCCAGCTCGTCATCGCCACAACACGCAATTACTGCTTCCTATCTTTGTTAATGGAGATTAAAGACGGGAGTGAATGCGAAAAATAAACGCTGTAAATTAACCCTCCGCACAGTTGCGATTATTAAGCGGAAACGGGCTCGAACGCCGCATCTAGGCCCACTGTCAGCGACGGCGCCCCAGGTGCCGAGCCGTGACGAAAAGGCCACGCAGGACAAATTCGAAAAACGGGAACTGGGCATCCCGACCGATTCGACCGTTGGAGCCTCCCCTCCCCTCCTCCCCGCCTCATAAAAACCTCGTCGCCGTCGTCTTGCAAACACACAGTACCCGGCCACGCGCGGCGAGAGGAAGGAGAAAAAGCATCGAGCGACCCAGCCATGGACCGCCGGCCGCCGCTCGCCGTGTCCCCGCGCCGCCTCCGCCCGCGCCAGCACCGCGCGCAGCGGCCGCCCCTCGTGCCGTCCGCCTCCGTCAAGACGCCGCCAGGTACGCCCCCCGATCCGATCCTCGTCCCTGTCGTGCTGCGCTCATGGAAACGGTTCCGAGCGCGATCTTGATTTGCGCCGCTTCCACAAATGAATTTTTTTCTCTGCTCCGAACATATTCTTCTTGTGATCCTCGTTGTATCATCGAATCTGCTTTCTTCGTCTGGTGATAGAAACCGTCGAGTTCTTGATGACGGATGGCCAGTCGTTTCCCGTGATTTTTTTCACCTTATCCTTGAAGCGTTCTTCCCCTCACCCGATTTGATCTGTTCAGTTTGAATTAGCTCGATTGATTCACCATTAAAAGACTTGTTTCTTTCTCCAATCCTTTTCACGCTTTGATTTTTTTTTTGTTTGCTTCCCTCTGATGCGTGTTGCCCTCAATTCTGTGCAGGATCCATCAAGAAGGCGACCTTGATGCGCGCGTCCACCTGCTCCATCCCCTCGCCGCTCCGCCACCAGCCGAGCCCGATCCGCGCCTCCATCTCCGCGCTCCCCTCGCCGCTCCGCTTCGACCCGGCCAGCCCGATGCGCGCCTCCGTCTCCGCTCCCGTCCGCGGCGCGCCTCGACCTCAGCCCGCCGCGCGCCAAGCTGGACCTCCCCCACGCCGCCGCCTCGCCGTCGCCGGCGAGGGCGGTCGGGAAGGAGAACATCCCCGCGGCCGCGGCGCCGTCGCCGGCGCGGGTGTCCGGGAAGAAGGAGGCCATGTTCGGCGCCGACCGCAACGAGCGCGTGGCGCACGACCTCGCCGCGCTGGCCAAGGCGGCCTCCCCCGTCCCCGGCCCGCTCTTCGTGCGGGGCAGGCTCTACGACCTCTACTCGGCGCGCCGCGACGAGCGGCTCAAGCGCAAGCACGGCTTCCCCTACGGCGCCGAGTGGGCGCCGGCGGCCGACGCGGAGGCCATGGCCGAGGACCCCAGCGTCGCCGTCGAGCTGTCCAGGCGCCGCGTCGCCAAGAAGGCGTCCACTGCCGCCGGCGCCGAGTCCGTCAGGAGGTCCATGCCGGCCGGCGACGTCGCTGCGGCCTGGGGCGGCGGCCTGGGCCCAAGGTCCTCCCTCAGGAGCAACAAGGAGATGAAGAAGGCCTCCGCTGCGTCCGGCGCCGTGTCCATGGCCGTCAAGGAGAGGAGAATCAATCCCAGGTCCTCGGCTCGCAGGATCTGAGGCGGCATTGTTTCGTCAGAATTGTGTCTGCTGGAGGAGGAGGTGCTCTTGCTTCCTCACTCTAAAATTTGGTAATGTGGATATCGGGAGTCGGTTATGCTATCTACCTGTCTCGTAGTAGATGTCCGTAATTGTTAGCCATTGGGTTGGTAAGAATACTATATTGGTGTTTGGGATCGATTTTGGGAGCAATACAGATATGCATAAGTTGGCACACAATGTGCTGCTGAATAAGTTGAACCATCTCTACTGACAGTTCAGAGCCTTTCTGCCTGCACATCTCTTTCTGATTGAAATGCTTATTGTCTGCTGAAATGAAACTGCAATCCTGAATGCGTATGTTCTGAATGTGCAGAGCACATTTGCTTGACATGAATCGCTTTTCAGGATTCAGTCTTGGTTTAGTTTCTCTAAGAATACACTGAAAAAGCCAAATCACGGCCGCTAAAATTCGAATAACAATGTGCTGATGAGATGGATGCAGTATTTGGCTGGTACATAATTATTGCAATCCTGAATGCTTATTGTATACTGAAATTAAACCTTTCTATTCTTATTAAAATGTTGAACAAGGTAGCCGATGTTGTTCTGATCTCTGAATTTCATGGTTCGAACTTGGAATTGATGCAATTCTTTTATTCTTGAGTGCTGACATGAATTGCTTTTCGAAATTTGGGTGTTGGTTTAGTTTTTCCCTGACTATGCTGAATAAGTTGAATCACATCCTTTGTGCAAAGTTGTGCTAAACAAATTCAACTCTTGGCCATATTTCTTATTGAAATGTCTGCTGTTGACTGTTGGAACATGGAATCGAAGGAATTTGCGAATGATGTTCTGAATGTGTGGAGCACAGTTTGCAGAGTTGGTTGACATGAATCTGTTTTCAGGATTCAGTCTAGGTTTAGTTTCTCCAAGAATATACTGAAAAATTCGAATCACCACCACTAAAATTTAGATTGGAATGCTGACGAAATTTTAGGTCTGTTACAGTTTGGCATTGTTCTGAATTTAGGTCCGCTTGCAAGTGATGAATGAAGAGTGGTGGCTCATAGATTGCCACGATTTACCTGGCGTAACTGCACTTGCTGTTCTGAATTTCTCGTGCTCGATGGCAGGAGTAATCTTACAATGATCTTTGTATTAACAATGCAAATTAGTTGGCTCTGCTTACCAGCTACTAATTAGAGTGCTCGAATCTGCTTCTCATTATTCATCCTTACATACATTGCGCATAAGATTTTCAAAGGGAGAAGCAACCGCCCAAATAATCACAGAATACGCATGAATCCCTTCACGATCAAAATGCTATTGCAGCACCGGCAAGCTTCTTGAGCAGCCTGGCTGCCTCCAGCCCATCCGCAACCTCTGCCTTTGCATCTTGTTCATTCTCGTCGTCCGGGAAGCAGTGCGCCGGGGCCTGCCACTGCGAGTCCTCCAGCGCGACGCCGACCTCGTAGCTCATCACGAATTGCTCTATCCCTGTCACTGCAACAGACGCAATGCGTTTATCAGAGAAATCCTTCCGGGACTTGGGGAGCGAAAGCCATGCTATTTTTCATCAGTTTTATCTGAAGTCTTCAGTATCGTCTCATAGGATAAAATTTGATCAGTCAGTCAATATCGCGGCAGAATATAAGGAATTATCTGTGGCAGAGCACTGCTCTGCTCTGAGTCTCTGACGCACCATCGATGAAGTTCCACCGCACGGGCCGCCCCGTGCCCACCTCCTCGTAGTAGACGATGAAGCCGGCCTTGGCCCAGACGTGGCAGTCGATCCCGCCGGTGACGCGGCGGCCCACGTACTCGGCGCCGCCGCCGGAGAGCCAGGACGGCGGGAGCACGCCGACGGGGAAGCGCTCGACGCGGCAGGAGGCTGAGTCGAAGTAGAAGGTGGTGCCGTTGTTCCACTCGACGTCGTAGAGCGGGTCCGGCGAGAGCTGGTGGCGGACCAGGTTGAGGTTGCGCCGCCGCGGCCAGTCGTAGTACAGGTCCGTCAGCCGCAGCGGCGGGCCCGTCGACGCCATCGAGTAGTTGGTCAGGTTCGTGAACAGCACAGCGTGGAACCGATCCGGCCAAGGCGTCGGTGACAGCGGCGGCGGCGTGTCATCCGATGCCGTGGTGGTGACGGTGGCGATGGCGGCGGCGAGCAGGAGGAGCAGCAGCGGGGGAAGCCGGGTGGGCGCCATGTCGCCAGCAGGTGGGGACTGCGCGGGCGGTTGCCAAGCGAAGCGAGCCTTATCTCTGCAGCGGGACAGAGTGACGGACCACAGGCTATCAAAGGCAAGGATAAAATTATTCAACTTTTTAAAAATAAACATCGATCAGAATGAAACTAGTGAAGGGAGTCATGCACTCATGCCTATTCTTTGATTGTTTGGATGGGAGAATCGTTTCATATTCTATCTTTAATTACTTGAATCGGTTCCGAGCAGAAAAGTTGTATCGTTTCGAAGGAGAATAGGTGAGAAACATTTCGTGAAAATGAACTACTCCCGTGAATCACCCAAATATATGTTCCGCGGCGTTTCGCTTCCATTCACTCTCCCAATTACTCCTTTGCCCTTGTCTGGTCGACCTCGTTCCTCCGTCACCGCCGCCGCCCTGGAGCCTCGCCCAAACTTCAAGTTCAAATATAATCTCAAAAATGGGTTGCTCTTGATCCGTAGATCATTTCTCCTAACTTTCTTTCTCTGATTAGTCCGTTGAAGCACAACCAATCGATCCAATGCCCAACCTTTCTCTCTCTTCCCTGTATTCTCTGTGTTAAG
Organism: Eragrostis nindensis; assembly: GCA_012490785.1. Lineage (NCBI taxonomy): Eukaryota > Viridiplantae > Streptophyta > Magnoliopsida > Poales > Poaceae > Eragrostis > Eragrostis nindensis. The sequence goes on along the minus strand of JAAXCT010000118.1, from coordinate 465,172 downwards.
CGTCCGCGCATAGTGTGGAAAAAGGTGAGCATGACATGCTGGTGGGGGATGGCTGAGTGCCTGGGCCTAAGAGTACGACATGGTAATGGGCTGGCTGAGTGGGTGGACTTAACAAGCCCATTAAATACAATTCCTTTTCTTTTTTTTAAAAAAATTAATTATGACATGACATGTATTTTACAATGACACTTTTTTTAAACTAATGGGTAAATGAGTCATTTCGAGAATCAGAAACTGAAACTAGACAACTAGCCAAACGATTTATGAAGTGATGCTGTTTCAGGTTATGAAACGTTTCTGATTTTGGTGAATCTGGAGCTAGCTGTACCAAATGCAGTCTAATATATGATATGCTTGGTGAGCATCGGTCATCAATCAGAATGATGTCCATGCATGCATGTTGATACTCGTTTGCATCAGATGGCATTAGTATTTTGAGCGGCGTCTACCAGCATAGTATACGTATGGGCAAGCCATCTTGTAGAAGTGGTGCATCTCCCTAGCGCGGTAGAGTTTCTGTGACACGAGCTGCCGTTGCAAATCTCTTCTGGCCTGGATTTCTTGATCATTTTCCTCGTGTTGTATATCTTCTAAGAGAACTCGAGAAGGTCAGTGTCATGAAAGTGCACCGGCGCACTTCTGCAGTAGAACTACCTCAAACCATTGAGGACGGTGATGGCAAGTTGTCCACGCAGCAGGACTAGCAAAGGTGACAAGGACTTTGAGCTCGTCGTGGACTTCTAAACATTTTTACGTCTACTATTTTCCTCACCTCGGTCGTGGACAACGATGGTGGCTTGCCCGCGACGAGAGGATGGATTGTCATGGCTAATTAAGGATGATCCCATGCCTCTACTTCCCTTCCTCCAACCGTGAACATGCCACCATCGTCGACCAAGCAAGGAGGATGCAATAATAGTACCAGTGCTAGGATGTCCACGACGAGCACACCGTAGTTGCCACCATATTGCCTGCCCCTGCGAGGAAAACTTAGCATCATCATCCTCGATGTTTGAGGGAGATCTGCGACATAAGCTCACGATCTACCGTCATGGCATCGTCCTACCTGAGTTGTCACAGAACATTGACAACCTAAGGAAAAGATTCGAGAAAGCAACTGAGAAGACCTTCGCCAATGGCAACATGCACCACCTGCTCTTTAACCGCGCCAGGAAGATCTACCACTTGTTCGAGAAGATCTACCATGTGCAGCCAAATGAATAAACTAACATAATCATCAGTGGCCATGTTATTTTTGTTTTCAAATGGGATTTTTCTTCTTAAATTTATTACATGAATAGCATAATAAAAATAATTTTAATAATTTAACAAGCGGGGATTTTTCTCAGTACAAACATACAACCAAAAACTCTGCGCAAAATGGCTCCAGTGAAATATGATTATAAAGCACGAGTAGTAGGCAACAAAAATGACAATTTCCTTTTCAGTAGAAGGGTTACGTACTAAATTGATTCTAGTTTCCTGCAAATGATGTGCACCTGATAAATATCACTAATTGGTATTTGGCACCACCCTACATTTCTCGATAGCAGCATGCGTTTTTATTGCTTCATATCTCAATGCATGAAGGCTAGATTTAATTTCAATAATCAATATCAACCCTGTCCGGATGAGTATATTGCGCATCGGCTAGTCTCTTCTCTACTCTTATTAGAGCAAGACCAATAAATCGACAAACAAGCAACAAGCTTGTCTCAACATCCACTCTTAGGTTCCACTAATTCCCACACAAATTGCACAGCGACCGTCGCCGACTGCAACTACAAGCTCCACTCTCTCTCTTGCCCTCTCTCCTCCCATTGGCTGGACAGCCTGACATGCTTGTCAATAAGACAACCGTTGGGCTTGCTCTTATTTGTCTTCTGAGTCCACGTGCGTCACCTCCTCCTCCCACCGTGTAAACAGATTTGGCGCCGACAGTGGGGCCCACCCCGTGATTACCACCCCGCCCCGCCCCGTGATTAAAAAAAAACGCTTGCGCTCGGCTCCCTCGGCCCGTCGCCGCCGCCGCCGTACCCTGCCCGTCCCAAGGCGAAGGCGCTCTCGGCTACCTCGCTCCGGCCGTCGCCGCCGCCGTGCGTTCTGAGTTTTCTATTTTACTGCGGCTTCATACTCTCTTGTCCTGCCGAGCCCTACCGCGCCCAGGTGACAATGGCATCGCCGCCGCCTCTGCCTCCGCCTCCTCAGCTCCCCAACGATGATGGATTCCCTCGCAGCACTCCCATCCATCCTCCAGCACCGCATTGCAGTCGTAGCTCCAGCGCCGCCTGTGCTCCCAGAGGACGACGACGAGGCGGAAAAACCGGCCGTGCTCGCAGTGGACGATGACCCCGCTGCCGCAGCTATGTTCGACGAAGAGGATGGGGAAGGGTGTTCTACAACAACTACTACTTGGGAGTTGGGGTAAGCCGACTCTGAACCTGATTTCAGATCGAGATTTCCATTGATTTGTGGTTTGGATGCTGCAGCTACTCAACCGAGAGCTTGATGATGGCGAGGACAAGATCTGCTGCCCATGAGACGCGGAAGAAGCAATAGGTTACCATCCTTCGCCTTCTAATCCGGAATTAATTTGATTGGATTTGTTTTGGTTAGTCGATCTGACAAAGTTGCTTCCCGTAAGGCTAGCTCAACAATATATGACATTCCCCCTTTTTTGCTGTATATTTCTGTGTTCTGCCTACCACCTGTCTGATGAAACTGCTATAGAACTTTTTTTTTGTGTGGGTTATGGTAGTGCACTACTTAGCAATGCTTCATCACTTTTCCAAAAAAAAGGTCAGAGTGGTATAAATGGGCATAATAATTCTAACAGATCTAATTAGTATGAGGTTTAATTGTTGTGATTTTTTTTGCCTACCAATGTTCGTCCTGGCTTTTTATTAGATGGCATACACGGTGGATATATGGACTATATAATATTTCTTTTGTTGTGCATTCAGAATGGATACTATACTGACATTAGTTTGCAATTTATTTTCCCTTCTTGACTGGGTTAGGCAGGTGTAGTTAGTATGATCGACAAGTTCTCAGAGAACAAAAATTTGAAGAATATTTCTTTTTAGACAAGAAAAATAAGGCTAACCGAACAATGACTTGAAACTTATTAAGAGCATACATATATCTTTTGGTTTGTATTTGACACATGCTTTGGTGATACACATCGAGCACACACCAACCCTTAATTGCAGCGGGTGCCTCCTGAATTTTCTTATCTCCAATGCACGACACTGTTTCCGAGCCAAGAACGTTGATATGTATCCATTCCTACCTTATCTCTGTATATAACTTTGGCTTACTTCTGCTTGATTCGAGATGGTCATGCAATGTTTCGTTGCCAAAAGTATGTGCTCTATGTCACCTTTGAATTTATTACATGAGTTGTTTTGTTTTGCATGTATTTAAAAGCTTCAAAGTTCCTGAAGGAAAATCATCAAGAATTGATGCCTAATTATGTCATGTCTATTTGACACATTTTTCACTATTTGGCACCTGAGAAATTTACTCATAAAGGGTGGGTGAGTTCTACTATCCTCCTCAACTTAACATTTTTTTTTGGATAATTTTGGATTTAGACATAAAAATTTGTACTTTTTGATTAATCCTATTGGTTTTTGCAATACCTTATTGTATGGAATTAGTTAACCCAATTGATAAGTAGCAGGTTGATACTGAATATCACACAACCTGTTTGTTCCAACCATTGGCCCCTTTTAAGGTAAAATTTCAACTCCGTCTGAGTGTTCTTTATGCATACACCTGTTGAAGAATTTGATCAAAATTTATCTCTTGAATGTTATGCATATTATTATCTGTAAAAGGAAACTTAGAATGATGTATATGATAATATTTTTGCGTCTATTATCATAGGCCCACACGTAAAAGATTCTGTTATCCCTTTCTTTCGTAAAAAGAGAGAAATAGGCTCGTTATATGGAATCGAGATGCAGTGCTCATTTGTGTGTCTGAATTTTTCTTCATGGCATAGAAAGTTGTCTGCTGGTCCAGTGCAATTCTATGATGTCCTGTCAGCAATGATGTCGTCAATTCAATAGAGGTTTGTTGAGGTTGGCAGTCTTTTGTTGTCCACAGAAGTATCTCTTTGTCCAAAAGCAATATTTGTCAATGTGCTCGTAAGAAAGTTGTGAAGTTGCAATAAGTTATGAGAGTAATCCTGCTCCTTTATGAAGTTTCAGCGGCAAGTTAGAGAATTACTGCTGTAAAATGCTTTAAGAATGTCCATAACTTCGGTGCATGATGTATTGATAATAAATGTGGTTTATTTTATATGAATCTTCATGCCTATATAGTAGTTTTGATTTGTTGATACAGGTTCAAAAAGAGTTTTCAAGTAAGGCTAGGATTTAGTTGCATTCTGATGGCATTTTGTCTTTTACTTTCCTATACTTAACCCAGCAGGCACACCAAAAAGTGGTACAGGTGCTGCAAGGGAGCTAACTAGACGGTAAGCTCAGCAACTCATGATACTTGTTTTTTTTGGTCCAAAGTAGTTGGGTTTCATTTTTTTTGAATGATTGGTGATATTAATTTTATTGGTGATGGTGCCATGGAAATAGCTGTAAATTTTCAAAAGGAGATAAGAACAATGGGACACCCAATTTTTTTGCTGGTCGAAGCCAATCCAACGGGAGGTTACAGATTAAAAGCTCTACCCGATGCATTCGTTGTTCAGAATGCATTGTACATTCAAGAAGAGATCTTTTGGAACAAAAATGATTTATTTTTATGTCGTTGAGAAAGCATACAACAAGCTGAAGTCATTTAAGCTTTTACGACATTAAAATTTGTTGCCTCAAGAAAAATGACATTGTCTGTAGATATATTATGCTCTGATTTTTTGATATGTACACTGGCTTAAAAATGACAATCACACTTTTACTGCAAGGTAGTAGACACGGTACATGCTAGCTGCAGCTTGCTGTTTCTAATGGTGGCAACGGGAATAGCTAGATGGAGCATTGTATTGATGAGAAATAAGCAACGGTAATAGCCAGATGGAATAGCCAACGGGAATAGCTTGTTTAAGTGTGATTGTCTACAGATGAGAAATAAGCAACTTTTTATTCCATTTTTTTTGTGCAAGTTTATCAGTGCTCATGTTGTTCTTTGAATAAGGTCTGTCTTGTGCAGCCATTCTTCAGAGTATCTTGATAACTTAGGCGCATGTCTCATGGATCACACAACTGAAGGCATCTTAATGATGCGCTCACTGGACGAGTGCTTGGCATCATGGGAAGAGACGCTCATCAAAGAGCAAGCCAGGGTGATTGTATCTTGATTGAGTTGAAGAGCATTTTCATAGTCTTCACAAAGTTTATTCCGGGATGGATCTGCACGCTCACAAGGGCATAAAAAAGAAGACTCTGTTTTTTTTTTTTTGAATCAAGACTCGGGATAGTTGGTTAGGTAGACTTCTGACTGAAAAAAACAGAAACATATATTTGTTTTCTCCTAATTGATGACACCTCAAAGACATTCATCAATTTTCAATTATTTCTGCTCTAGAAACTTTTCTGATATTAGTGATAAGTTGAGTGCCATTGCTGGGAATGAATTCTCCAATGTGTGTTTTTGTTGTGGAAGTAGAAGCTTTTTCATGGGTCTTTTTTTTTTTGACATCTACTTGAACAGTTCAAATTCATTTTTTTTTCCGGCCAGCCCGTGGAGCACGGGTACGTATTTTTGCTAGTACTAAAACATGCATGTAACAATGACTGGAACAAATCAATTACCGTATGACTGGGTGGTCATGAAAGACGCGTGTTTGGCGTGACGATGACACAGCGGGCGCTGCTGCGGTGTGGCGGAGCTGGATGTGACGGCGTGGTGAGATGCAGAGGAGAGGAGGATGCGAAGCCAAGACATGGCCCGTTTGGAAGGCCACTAATCACGACGGATCGTGGGCACGATTGAGTCGCTTTTATAGCCATTTCCCTTTTTATAACTAGGAAAATGCTGCTGGGTTTGGTTAGATATATTCGGTGATCAAATCAGATGACGCGATTTGTGGGATCTCAAATCGCTGCGGACCCATCATGCATGTTACATCCAGCATGAGCGGCGTGCGTTAGACGTCCCAGCCTCACCGACTCCCCAAGGAACAATTAATTAATGGTTTGAGGTGCATACAACTAAGGTCGGAAAAAAAGCTCGAGGCTCGTGAACCAGCTCGGCTCGATCTTAATTTTGGCTCGGCTCGGCTCGGCTCAATTGTCTTAATTAATGAATCAATCTGAGCCTCTATCATAGCTCGTTTGTTAACGAGCCAGCTCGTGAGCTGCTCGGAAACAGTTCGATTAGCTCGATAGACTCGATTATATAGAAATGTCAACTTTAATTCTCTAATAAAATAGTAGTTTTTATATTAGGTGAAGCTCAATTTATCAGAGAAAAGATCTGGTGCTCCCGCCTCTTGTGGTGCTACCGTGCTCCCACGCACTGTAACACCCAAAACATGCAACCAAAAATTGCAACAAAAATATGAATGGATAGCTCATGCAACGATCTACAATTCATATTTTTGGTTGAGGTGCAACCGAAGCTCGTGCAAGAAAATACAAAAAAGAGAAATCAGACTGTGAATAGTGCGGGTTGCAACTGTTTATCAAGAACCCGCAACCCGTTACTATTCAACGTCTGATTTCTCTTTTTTGTATCTTCTTGTACGAGCTTCGGTTGCACCTCAACCAAAAATATGAATTGTAGATCGTTGTATGAGCTATCCATTCATATTTTTGTTGTAATTTTTGGTTGCATGTTTTGTGTGCTACAGTGCGTGGGAGCACGGTAGCACCACAAGAGGCGGGAGCACCAGAGTTGCTCTCCAATTTATCATTTAAAAAATAAATCAAATTCAGTATAGATAAAAATCATGTTCGTTGGATCAAGTCCACCCTTGCATACAACCCAACTGACCAAGGCGTCGTCCATGCCTGTAAACTAGGGGTCAAGTCCACCCTTGCGTACTCTTAACATTGTTTTTTCTCCATATAAATCTGTTTAGCTTTTTGTTTTAACTATAGAGCTGGAGCTCCACACCAACTTATGAAAAATATGAGCTCAAACAAAACTTATAAAAGTACGATTTATTCCAGGAACCTAACCTTAAGAGTCAATATTTTCATAGTTTCCGCTGGATAGTGAAACAACTGCAGCGCGTCAACACACGTAGGCTGGCGCCCACTGACACTGAGCTTCTCTGCAATTCTTGTAGCTTGTTTTGCTCGTTGACTACTTCACATTCGTTCCTCATTTCTCCCGCCCGCATCCTTATTTGACCACTATACACTCGTTCGCTTACCGTGGACTTGACTGACTGGTCTGTAATTTCCGTGTGAACGGGCTCCACAATAGCGGCCACCACGGCGCATCAATCATGAGTCTGTCTATTTCAATTTGCCAGGTTTTGAAATGAGCTCTCTTAAACGAGCTCATTTCAATTTTCTTACACAAAATAATCGAGTTCACTTAAAACGAGTTCAGGACACTTGTCAGCTCCAGACGTCAGAGTGTTGACCGATGAAGATTATGCGGATATGCTATCATACTTCACGAGGTTGTTTAATCATAAGACAACATTATCAATGGTTCGCACAGACTGTCTGAGGCGTGAACTACGCATCCGAGCGCATCCCGTTGACTTGCGACTTGGAACGATTATCAGAGGTGGCACCCATTTCTAAAGGGACTGGAGTACTTGACCAGTCTGAATCATCGATCCTTCCGTACGTTCCTCCATTTCTCCACCACGCTTACCCAAGTCCATTCCTCGGCTCATCACCATGCCTCTCCTCCACGTCCTCCTCGGACTTCTCCTCCTGCTCTCCCTGCACATGGCGCCGCGCTGCGCCGCCACGGACACGGTGTCTCCAGGCAATGGGCTCGCCGGCGGCGACAAGCTCGTCTCCAACAACAGCAAGTTCGCGCTCGGCTTCTTCAAGCTGGATAGTAAGTCCTCCCACACTTACCTCGGCATCTGGTTCCACAAGGTCCCCAAGATAACTCCGGTCTGGTCGGCCAATGGCGAGAGCCCGGTCGTCGACCCTGCCTCACCGGAGCTTGCCATCTCCGGTGATGGGAACTTGGTCATCTTAGATCAGGCCAGCAAGAAAGTCATATGGTCCACCCATGCCAATGTCACAACCAACAACACTATGGCTGTGCTCATGAACAATGGCAACTTTGTGTTACGAAGCTCCACGAACTCATCCATCATCTTCTGGCAGAGCTTTGACTACCCAACAGACACCCTTCTCGCCGGCGCTAAGATCGGCTGGGACAAGGTCACCGGTCTGAACCGCCGCCTTGTTTCCAGAAAGAATTTGCTCGATCAGGCTCCTGGTCAGTACACTCTGGAGCTAGGACAGGATAGGGTTGGTCATCTCCTGTGGAACTCAACCGTGGAATTCTGGACCAGCGGGGGATGGAACGGCCAGTACTTCAACTTAGCGCCCGAGATGATAGGCGCCATGATGCCGAATTTCACATTCATTAACAATGAGAATGAGTCTTCCTTCATGTATACTTTGCATGATGACACGGCGATTGTGCGGTGTGCAATTGATGTCTATGGTCAAGGCCTGGTGGGAGCATGGCTGGAAACCATAGATAATTGGTTGATAAATTACAGGCAGCCTATCCTTCAGTGCGATGTCTTTGCAACCTGTGGACCTTTCACAATCTGTGCAGAAAATGAGGATCCACTCTGCAGCTGCATGAAGGGTTTCTCGTTGACATCACCCAAGGACTGGAATCTGGGAGACCGACAAGGTGGGTGCAGGAGGAATACTCCATTAGACTGTCAAAGTGTGGGAAACAAGACAGGCCTCGCAGATAAGTTCTACCCCTTGCAAAGCGTCAGGTTGCCCCACGATGGGATGAAAGTGCAATCTGCTACAAGTGGAGATGATTGTGAGCGGGTTTGCTTGGACGACTGCTCTTGTACTGCATATTCCTATGGGAAAGGATGCTGCTCTGTTTGGCATGAAAAATTGTACAATGTTAAACAACAATCTGATGCTTCTTCAGATGGAAATGGGGGCATACTTTACATCCGCCTTGCCGCATCAGAGCTACCAACAAGTGTGGCAGGGAAGAAACAGAGGGGCATAAACATCGGTCCTGTCATCGGAGGAAGTGCTTCTGCTTTGGTCCTGATTATCCTTGGTCTGATGATTTGGTGGGAAAAAGGGAGATGGTTTACTAACAGACTGGAAAATGCTCAGGATGGAGTTGGAATCACTGCATTTCGATATGCCGATTTGCAACGTGCAACTAAAAACTTCAGTGAAAGGTTAGGGGGAGGCAGTTTCGGTTCTGTTTTCAAAGGGTACCTAAGTGACTCTGTCACCTTGGCAGTGAAAAGACTTGATGGCGCCTATCAAGGAGAGAAGCAATTCAGAGCAGAAGTGAATTCAGTTGGAATCATCAAGCACATCAATTTAGTGAAACTGATCGGATTTTGTTGTGAAGGTGATAACAGGCTACTTGTGTATGAATACATGCCAAATCAATCCCTTGATGTGCATTTGTTTAAGGCCAACGGATCAGTTTTGGACTGGAATCTCAGATACCAAATAGCTATTGGCGTTGCAAGAGGCCTAGCCTACATGCACACTGGTTGTCGGGACTGCATTATACATTGTGATATCAAGCCAGAGAATATTCTTCTTGATGCGTCTTTTATACCTAAAATTGCAGATTTTGGCATGGCAAAAGTTTTGGGGAGGGAATTTAGCCAAGCAATGACCACAATGAGAGGAACTATTGGATATCTTGCACCTGAATGGATTAGCGGATCAGCTGTTACATCTAAAGTTGATGTTTACAGCTACGGGATGGTTCTGTTTGAAATCATATCAGGGAGGAGGAATTCAAGTAATGAATACTTTGCAGACGGTGACTATTCAGCATTTTTCCCTCTGCAAGTTGCACGCAAACTTCTCACTGGAGAGGTTGGAAGTCTGGTGGATTCAAATTTGCATTCTGACGTGAACCTTAAGGAGGTTGAAAGAGTTTGCAAAGTTGCATGTTGGTGCATTCAGGATAATGAGTTTGATCGACCGACAATGGCCGAGGTGGTACAGTTTCTTGAGGGTGTTACTGAGGTCGACATGCCTCCAGTGCCAAGACTACTGAATGCTATCACAGCAGAAGCTGGGTCACCAGCATCACTGTTCACACTTATACAAACTTGAGAAAACTCTTTAGCGATCCATAGTTTTTTTGTTTTCCCAAGAATGGGCTACTAATAGGCTATTTGTTGAGCGACATTTAACTATGTATGCTTAGCTAAAAGTCATTTTTAGATGATAAGATGTAATAGTAAATAAGGGTTGTACGCATTGATATGCAAAAAGGCTGGAACTATCCATTTTCAGAAAGAAAAAAGGTTGGAATTTGTAATATACTGCATCTCATTCAACTAAGAGGAGATATTGTGCTACAATACAAAACAAATATGATGCTTGCCTCTGAGTAGTATTCAGACTAGTTCCTTGCTTGCTTTATTTCATCAATGAGCAATCATTACATAGCTGGTTGTATAACACACAATCCTAACAACTCCAAACAATGTGGCAACTAAATGGAGCATATCTAAACTGACAAACTAGTAAACAATCTCTAAAGCTTATCTTTGTTTCTGCGCCGATAAACCTTGCATACAAGAAAGGTCGATGACAATGTTTGTGACTTTAGGCACCCAAGGAGGAAATATTTCGTCGGAATTAAATTTGGGGACATTTCTCGTTTTGCAAAAACACAGAAACAAAACACGCAAGAAGCTCTTTTGCTGCGTACAAACTGCACAACAACTGTAACACTCTCCTCCATAGAAGAGCGAGCCTACGATCGAGAGGAACACCAGTTGAGGTAGTGATTAGGCACTAGCAGTCCTATTTCTCCTCTGCACATTTCCACACGAGTACACGACCGCCACCAGTTCAGACCTAAACCAAGCAGATTGTCCCCGTAGTCTACTAGTACTTTAGTTGCACAGCATCAGAGAGACGAACAGAGCACACAAGTTCCTTTGTTTTGTTTAAGCCATGTTTCGGTAATCTTCAGATAAATCCAATTAGTGAGCTACAAGAAATGGTATAGCAGCGGAGTAGATAGGCCACGACAAGGAGCTCGTCGAGGATCAGATTATGGAATATATAGCTAATGATGAATATATACAGCTATGGAATCCACCATGAGATGGGCAACGGAGAGCAGATCAGATTAGATCATTAGACTAATACCATTGGCATCACATATTCTTCAACATCTATGATTGATTAATAGGAAATTAGGAAGGACATTCAAGCACCTGAGTGATCTGGGAAGACGGAAGATATGCTCCCTCCGATTGTGAAGTCGGCGGTGGCCTGCGGCAACATTTCAGGTGGCTCGTCGAGGAAGGAGCCAGGGAATGGAGACTGCGGAGGAGCTGCGGCAGCAGCCCTGACCGATGGCGGCTAGGCGGAGGTGGCGGCGATTCTCTTGCTAGAACAGAGAAATAAAATTTTAGGGCCGTGCTGGGTGACTGTCTGGGCCTTGCCGCCTTGACATTTGACAGACTGGGCCTTGTCGACGTTACATGGGTAGAATGAACTATCCATTTACAGAAGTACCTTCCTAAAGTTCTCAAAAAAAAAAAAGAAGTACCTTCCTAAATTAATTCAAATGTCGAGGTTCAATAGGTAAACACACAATCTAATTCAACATTGTCATCCAGTATCACTTCTTTTACAAATTAAATTAATGCTTCAAAATTGCTGAAAAAGGATGATTATGGTCTACTAAAATATTGAGTGTGCATGAAACGAATATATTAGAAATTAGTGAATGAATAAATTATTAATAAAGTTGATTAAATAAATAACAACGGAAAACACGATGCTAAAAGTGTGGACCGTGGCCATATTATTATGGGTCTTTGGTATGGCTGAAGCATTGGATTGCATGGCCTATATTCAAAGGACCGTGGACACTGCTTCTTTTTATTTTTTTAGTTTCCCCTCTCGCCACCCTTCTTATTATTCTTGTTTTCCTCAGTCATACCATTCTCTTTTGCTCTGATTCTTTATCATCATCTTCTCTTTTTTTATTGAGTTACTATATGTCGTGTTCTTAAAAAATAGGAGTTACGACCAATTCAACACAAATCTAAATATTAATTTGCTGAGGCAAAGATGAACAATTCATTTATATTTTAACATTCTCCTTTATCTGCACAATCCTGCAAGCTATAAATAGGAAATAGGACTATGCTTATACACCCACTAATTCAACATAAATCTTAAGTTGTTGAGACAAAGGTGCGTAATTCACTTATGTTTTAACATTTTTTCCTCATTTGACTCCTCTAAGCCATGAAAACAAAATAGTAGTATGATTCCCATTACAGTCGCTAGGATTCAAGATTTAGACTCTAACCCTAACGCCATATTAAATTATTATGTATTAATGTACAAAGTTTTAAATCATGGAGAAAGGAGTGGGCTGCAATGGTTTTTAGGATTCCAAGTGAAGACTCAATACTGATATGCATGGACCCAGGGCCGGCCCTGGGGGAGGGCCAACGTGCAGCCGCCCAGGGCCCCCAAATTTGAGAGGCCCTACCCCAGGGTATGTACGTATGGACATCCGATCTGCTAATCACCATCAATCATTCCAGCAGGCCCATCAGGCATCCACGAGGGCTGTTGTTGCCTGCAGCCTGTCTCCCTAGTTCTAGCCCAATACTACGTCAATAGCAGTTGAAGAGGCGCCTGCCGTCTGGCATCACAATTCTTTGCGCCGCAGACTACGCAAATCGCCGCAGACGACGAACAATCGCCTCATGATTTTGGCCGCGCTGCCTGGTGCTGCATCGTGATCTCCGGTCCAGGCAGGCCTTTCTTAATTCGCTTCGCTTGACTGCGCTAAACAGGGTTTGAGGTATGTGTATCAACTTATGCTAATTGATATGCCCTAAGTTCCTAAAATGCTATCCTTAGATTGATCCATTTTTTGTTGAAATATTTAGGAAGATCGTGTAGTCGTCGTGTAGAAAGTATGCTTCCAGTAGTGAAAAGAGGAAAAAAAAATCGATACCATTATCAACGACTTCGCATCAAGAAATGTTAGAAGAAACTTTTAAGGTAGTATTTTTTTTTGTGGTGAAAGAAGGTAGTACAATTATGTACAAACATGTTAAGAATCTAGGCAGTTTTCTAATTAATTTAATCTATAAATTTCACAACAAGGTGATGGCGATGAACAAACTGAACAGAAAGTCAGGAACGTACCCAGCGGAAGATCCTGCGCCGGAGGCGCTGGAAGATCCATTCCCAAGAACCATTGTTCTTGAGTATGTTCGATGTAGTCGATCTTAGTCGATGCAGGACGATGTTCGCAGTGCAGAACCTTCCGGAAAAGTAGTCGATCGAAGGGAGCAGTCGCGTTGTCGCTCCCCAAAAACCTGATCGCCCGCACACCCGGCAGATGTCTCTTGCGGACGGGGTTTCGGAGGCCTGCTCTCCCGGATTCTGTGCGCGCAGAAGTCCGGGACGGAGAAGTTTTCGAAGGCAACAGCGAGCGGAAGTATGGAATGCGAGAGCGTGTAAGCAAACGTTTCAGGCGTATGGAAGGCGCTATATATAGAGACGGAACAGACGCGACGCCTTCGAATGAACAGACGCAACCCTTCGTAAAGAACGAACAGGCGCGACGTCTTCGTAACGAAAAGGCATCGGCTCATCTGAGATGCGCCGTTTCGATATATCAATTTCCATAACAGACGGACGGACGCGACGCGCCCGCCCGCCACGCCACGCCTCGCCACGGCACGGCACGGCTCGGCTCGGCGGCGGCGGCGGCGGCGCGCGCGCGTGTGGTTCGCACTAGCCTCTCTCAACTTCTCTAGGGGATCAACCGGAAATCCACCTAATAAGTCGAGTCAATTAATGATAGGAATCCCATGTGGGACTAAACCATTATTGCATTAATTATGGGCCTAGACTAAAATAGAATTATTGCTCTATTATGGGCTTAAAGGCCCATAAATCTCAACAATCCCCACCAAGTCTAGAGCTCATAAGGAATGCACTCAAATCATCTTCCTCTCGTTTGATATACCGGTGTTTCGATGGAGACTGTTAAGTTGAACTTCCATCTAGAACAGAGGTTACACCTTATTCACAACTGAGCAATGGACTACGCCTTGAATTGTCAGTTTTGTGCGAAAGAGGTTTTGCCTAAGTCCTTTACCGATACTAGGTTGCCAAAAAACATCCCCTCTGTTTTGAAGCATATAAGTCACACTTCTGGCCCATTCATGAGTATCTAGAGATCCCCACCATCTCATAGACTGTGACTAGCAGTCGAACTCATATAGGTGTGTTCCTTAAAGATATCCTGTAGGACGATATCTTTGCTTCTCATAAGCCACTAGGAACACATTAAGGTTAATAAACCAGCCTGCCTTACAGTTCTCTAGGAAAGAAGTACATCTGAGATAGACCAATCAAGGGTCTTTCCTCTCAAGCTGTCACTAGCTTGTTTCACCATTCTACTTCACGGGATCTCCGATCGCATAGAACAGGTTACCACTATGACAGCCTATCAAGTGGGTCTCAGGCCCATCTCACTCGATGCACTGTTTATCACATTACGTGACAGTCCCTTGGTAAATTGATCTGCCAGATTTTTAGACGTATGAACATAGTCCAACGAAATAACTCCGGAGTTTCTCAATTTTCTGACAGATTTTATTCGCCTTTTTACATGCCTTGTCGACTTCATGTTATCCTTTGAACTGTTCACTTTGACTATTACAGTCTGATTGTCACAGTTCATGGAGATAGACGGTATTGGCTTTTCAACCACCGGTAAATCCATAAGGAAATCACGAAGCCACTCGGCCTCAATTCCAGCAGTATCCAATGCTGTAAGTTCTGCCTCCATAGTAGACCTTGTCAAAATAGTCTGCTTGCAGGACTTCCAAGAGACAGCGCCACCTCCAAGTAGAAACACATATCCACTAGTGGCATACATCTCATCAACATCAGATATCCAGTTTGCATCACAATATCCTTCTAGTACTTTAGGGTACCCAGAATAGTGAATGCCATAGCTCATAGTACCTTTAAGATAGCGCATTACTCTCTCAAGAGCTCGCCAGTGATCATCTCCCGGTTTTGACACAAACCGGCTCAATTTGCTCACAGCAAACGAGATATCAGGCCTTGTAGCACTAGCCAGGTACATAAGCGAACCAATGATTTGGGAATATCTCAATTGATCCTTTGCTATTCTTTGGTTCTTCCTTAATAGCACGCTAGGATCATAAGGCGTGGGAGCAGATTGAATATCGCTATACCCAAAGCGACTCAGGATCTTCTCCACATAGTGAGATTGCAAAAGAGTAATCCCACCATTGCCTTCTCTTTGTAGCTTGATGTTAAGAATAACATCTGCTACTCCCAAATCCTTCATCTCAAAGTTGTTGGACAGAAAGCCCTTGACCTCCTTAATCACATTAAGGTTGGTCCCAAAGATCAGTATGTCATCAACGTATAGACACAGGATGACTCCCTCGCCCCCACCATACCGATAGTACACACATTTGTCAGCTTCATTCACAACAAAGCCAGCCGATATCAAAGTTCTTTCGAACTTCTCGTGCCATTGCCTAGGAGCTTGTTTGAGGCCATACAGGGATTTTAACAATTTACACACTAGGCTCTTTTGACCTTCTATTACAAACCCATCAGGCTGATCCATATATATCTCCTCATCTAACTCTCCATAAAGGAAAGCTGTCTTAACGTCCATCTGATGGACGAGAAGACCATGTGAGGCTGCCAGGGAAAGTAATACTCGAATCGTGGTCATACGAGCAACAGGTGAGTAGGTGTCGAAATAATCTTCACCCTCTTTTTGTGAATATCCCTTCACCACAAGCCTTGCCTTGTACCTCTCAATCGTACCATCAGGCCTAAGCTTTTTCTTGAACACCCATTTGCATCCTATGGGTTTACACCCATAAGGACGCTCGACCAGCTCCCAAGTACCATTAGACATGATTGAATCCATTTCACTCCTTATTGCTTCCTTTCAAAGGTCAGCATCGGGAGATGAAAGTGCCTCTTCATGGTTCTGGGAGTGTCATCCACGAGGTACACAATAAATCATTTCCAAAAGACTTTGCAGTCCTCTGTCTCTTACCCTTACGGGTGACTAGATTGTCATCCTCCTCAGGAATGTGCACAGGGGGTTCCTCATTTTGTGTTATCGGAATGAAATGCTCATGGGGTAATGTAGAATCATGACTAGATGTGCTAGGTGCATTTTTAGAAGGAAATTCACTCTCAAAGAATGTAGCATCTCTGGACTCAAAATTGTACCGACCAACATGTCAGGTATTCCAGATTTTACTACTAAAAACCTATAACCCACGCTGTTCATAGCATAACCCAGGAAGATACAATCAACAGTTTTAGGTCCAAGTTTGCGCTTCTTATTGATTGGCACATTCACCATGGCCAAACAACCCCAGGTACGCAAATATGAGAGATTTAATCTTTTCTTATGCCATTCCTCAAATAGTGTGATTTCTTTATCCTTTGTGGGAACTCTATTCAGGACATGACATGCAGTCAATATCGCCTCACCCCACCATTCCTTAGAAAGACCCGCTGTCTCTAACATGGCGTTAACCAAATCAGTTAGAGTTCGGTTCTTTCTCTCAGCAATCCCATTGGATTGAGGTGAGTAAGGCGGTGTCCTCTCATGAATAATACCATGTTCCACGCAGAATTCAGAAAAATCATTAGAAAAGTATTCTCCACCACGGTCAGACCTTAAACGTTTAATCTTCCTCTCTAGTTGGTTTTCTACTTCAGCTTTATAGATTTTAAAGTAATGCAAAGCTTCATCTTTGGATTTCAGCAGATACACATAGCAATATCTAGTACAATCATCTATGAGAGTCATGAAGTATCTTTTATCACCTCTAGTCAATTCGCCATTCATCTCGCATAGATCGGAATGAACAAGTTCTAATGCCTCTAAGTTCCTCGCCTCCGCAGCCTTGTGAGGCTTGCGAGGTTGCTTAGATTGCACGCAAGCATGGCACTTAGAACTTTTGACCATGTCAAATTTCGGGATTAAATTCAGTTTTGCTAACCGCGTCATACAACCAAAATTAACGTGACAAAGTCGTGAATGCCAAACATTCGACTCATTCGAAGTAAGGATATTATTCACAACCTTATTACAACCATTGTCAAGTAAAGAAAAGCGGAACAAGCCTTCGCAATCATAGCCTTTTCCAACAAATGTCCCATACTTAGAAAGTATACATTTATTAGACTCAAGAACTAATTTATAACCATCTCGACACAATTGAGAGCCACTAACAAGATTCCTTTTGATTGAGGGGACATGCTGCACGTGTTTCAATAGCACCGTCTTTCCCGAAGTAAACTTCAGAATGACCGTACCAACACCAAGAACACGAGCATGTGACCCATTTCCCATCAACAAGTCTCCTGTCACTCCGGCCTGATAAGAAGAAAACAAAGAAATATCAGCACACACATGTACATTAGCCCCAGTGTCAATCCACCACTCAGGTGTTTGACAAACAGAAAGGACAATGGGTGTAGAATTACCGTACCCAGAAGTCCCTCCAGTCTCGCTAATGACCACGTTTGCAGATTTCTTCTCCTGCTTAACTTTGCGGTCTGGGCACGCACTTGCCCAATGCTCAGTGCTCCCGCAAACAAAGCAGCCACTTTCTTTGTTCTTTTTCTTCTTAAAAGTGGTTGATTGCTTAGGCTTCTCAGCCCCCTTCTTCTTCTTCTTTGATGAGTTGACCTTTCGCACCATATTGGCACTAGAAGGTTCTCCTACGCTCTTTCCACGTGTGTCTTTTGCTTTCGCCCTTTCCTCAACATCAAGAGTCCCAATGAGTTCAGACACGCTAAACTCTTGTCTCTTGTGTTTCAGTTGGGTAGCAAAATCCCTCCAAGTAGATGGCAACTTAGCGATAATACCGCCAGCCACAAACTTGTCGGGCAACACACATGGAAACTGTTCGAGTTCTTTTGCCATAGCCTGAATTTCATGAGCTTGTTCAACTACAGAACGGTTCTCAACCATCTTGTAGTCAAAAAGTTGCTCCATGATATACAGTTCACTACTGGCCTCAGAAACACCGAACTTAGCGTCCAGAGCATCCCATAGTTCTTTCGCAGAGGTGCACGTGATATATGAATCCTTATACTTATCAGCAAGAGCGCTAATCACGGCGCCTCTGAACAGATTATCAGCCATATTGAACCGTTCCTCCTCCTCAGGAGTAAACTGTTCTGGCTTACCGTTCGCGGCGTGATAGCAGTTCATTGCTGTAAGCCACAGGACCATCTGAGCACGCCATCTCTTATAGAAAGACCCATCAAAAGCGTTTGGTTTCAGTGCAGCAGCAAAACCGCTAACAGAAAATTGCCTAATATCAGGTTTTTGGATTGTTAAGAATCTAGGCAGTTTTCTAATTAATTTAATCCATAAATTTCCCAACAAGGTGATGGCGATGAACAAACTGAACAGAAAGTCAGGAACGTACCCAGCGGAAGATCCTGCGCCGGAGGCGCTGGAAGATCCATTCCCAAGAACCATTGTTCTTGAGTATGTTCGATGTAGTCGATCTTAGTCGATGCAGGACGATGTTCGCAGTGCAGAACCTTCCGGAAAAGTAGTCGATCGAAGGGAGCAGTCGCGTTGTCGCTCCCCAAAAACCTGATCGCCCGCACACCCAGCAGATGTCTCTTGCGGAACGGGGTTTCGGAGGCCTGCTCTCCCGGATTCTGTGCGCGCAGAAGTCCGAGACGGCGGAAGTATGGAATGCGAGAGCGAGTAAGCGAACGTTTCAGGCGTATGGAAGGCGCTATATATAGAGACGGAACAGACGCGACGCCTTCGAACGAACAGACGCGACCCTGCGTAAAGAACGAACAGGCTGTTGGCGGTCGTTAAACCATGTTTGACCGCCACCCTACGGTAAATAAATGTATAACACCAAGATTTTGTGCATAGTAATTAGGAATAATGCTACTCCATAGGTTTTGGTGAATATTTGGATGCAGGAGTGGATAATGGAGAAAAGTGGGCCCAGCCAGGGAAAATCCCTGGCCGGCCAGCCCCACCCTAGGCCGGCCGGCCCCACCTGGTGGCCGCAGGCCCCGGGTTTCCTCCAGAGGGCTGGAAACTAATCCACAACGCATAATACAAGGCCAGCCCAGCAGATTTGCACCGCCATTCTAAAAGGTGGGCCATTTGGGCCTTAACTTGGCTCTCACTGCAATTCTGCCGACCCCAGTACGGAACCGACCTTCAGACGCCTTCAGGGAGTGATCTGGAGCGCTGAGGCAGAAGTCGGTGGCAAACCGCCACAGGGGACGGCCGGCCGGCCACCCCCCTAGGCCGGCCGGCCGGCTTTAGCGGCGCCGCCTCTCCAAAGTCGGCAGACGTGCTTCCACCGCCTTGGAGACCTATAAAATGGACCCCTCGGCCTCCGAAGCAATTCGCACCATCACATTTCATCCAAGTGTTCATTAGTTTAGTAGTAGCTTTGGGAGTTAGAGTAGAGTAGAGTAGAGTGAGAGCTCTCTCGGGCTTCCGGAGTATTCTCGGAGTTCGGTATAGCTCTTTGTATCCTTACTCTTTTGAGATATTATTTTATTCAATAATTAGTTTTATCTTTATTTATTTCTTTTAGTAATTCTTTTCTATTTAGTTTATTTATTCTGTTAAGTAAGTGCTCGTAGAAGTCTTGTTGTGGGATTCGTGATTGTTGGAGCACGCAAGTACGAGAGAGTGCCTTCGTCGAGATGACGTCGTGTGAAATCTGTGCTTGTTTATTCTTAGATAGGACTGCTCCGTTGATCAAGAGTAGTTCCTCTAGGCGGGTTGTAAGCGTGGCGCTTAGATCTTGGCCTATGCACGTTTGGCACCCAACCCCACGGAGGATGGTAGCCGCGAGTGTATGTGACAGCTGCACCGGTCTCTGTAATCCACCACGTCCGGGTTGGACTCAGCAGGGTCTTAATTATAGCATACGGTTCCCTAGGTTTGAACTAGCATCAACGGTTGACCTAGCACGTGTGTGCCCCGAAACGACATGACTTGTATGTGTGTGATCTTAACTAGAGTAGATAACCTTTGTAGATTAGACTACTAGAAAGAGTAAATACTAGGTAAACATACAGGTAGCCTTAGCTCTATCTCGTTGCTCTCCCAAATGTATACTACAGTTTTCTTTTATTACCTTGGATTTGAGGATGTGTGTGCCACCCATATATATCATGCCTATCTTACCCCCGTCTCGAGTATAGTTGATACATTATGTCTTTCTCCAAATTATCCAGTGCATTGCTATTATTCAGCCCCCTTTTGCTCTACTTCCCTGCGGAAATATAAATACGATAACCCTGGAATACTCCAAGGTGAAATGCTACAATGGTGATCCGTGCGCTTGCGGAATTAATGAATTTAATTTTATCGCATAAGAACCGCCAACAAGCATTTCTGGCGCTGTTGCCGGGGAAGTAGCAGCTAGGAACTGAATAAATGCATTGAAGTTTGTGAGAAGAATAATTATCACTTACTTTTGCGGGCTTACCCTTGTCCTGTCTTTCTTTGTTGTGAAAATTTGAAACAGGACTGTGCATGACTGGTTTCGACCTACCAGAAAACTTCCACTCAGATCCAGAGCAGTTCTTGAGGAAAGTTCGAGCAAAACTCACCAAACAGATCCGCAAGAATGCTCTGCCTCTCGAATCGTCTCCTCCCCCAGTTGTCAGGGCCTCCTCAACGAACAACACCATGGCCGACCCCGTTGTTGAGAAGACGATCAATGACTTCTCCGCGCCAACTACGGAGAACATCCGCGTGGGTCCCAACCCGCGCATCACCAACAAGGACTATGAGTTCAAGCCAGCCTATCAACATGATTTTGGCCAGTCCTTTCTGTGGGAAGCCGTCGGAGGATGCAAATGCTCACCTCCAAAGGTTCCTGATGACGTGCAACACCTTCGTCATAAAAGATGCACCTCAGGACGCCATCCGACTGCAGCTCTTCCCATTCTCTCTGTTGGGGAAGGCTCTCCAGTGGTTCTACGCGAACCAAAAGTCCCTCGACACGTGGACGGCATGCTCTAATGCCTTCCTCGCCAAGTTCTTCCCGCCGGGCAAGACGACTGCCCTGCGGAACAAGATATCGGGCTTCCAACAGCTCGCAGATGAGTCGACCGCGGAAGCCTGCGACAGGATGCAGGAGTACGTTCTCTCATGCCCACACCATGGCATGGAGGAATAGCTCCTCATACAGAGTTTCTACCACGGTTTGAGGCCGTCCGCTCGAGAGCACCTCGACGCCGCAGCAGGCGGCTCTTTCTTCTCTCTTAGCGTGAAGAACGCTAAGAAGTTGATTGAGAAGGTGGCGGCCAACCAGACTCATGGTGAACGCCAAGCGGCGAGCACCAAGACCCGTGGAGTGCACCAAGTGGAGACGATGGACATGCTTGCCATCAAGCTCGATCAGCTACTCCGCAAGGTGGAATCTCCGCAGGACCTGCAAACTGCGGACTCCCGCATGACTTGTGAAGAGTGCGGCAACACAGGGCATATGGGCATCAATTGCCCGAATGCGAGAGAGGAATGCAATTTCCTCAACAATGGCAATGGGTACCGCTCCTAGAACAACTACGGCTGGAATTCCAGGCCCGACCTCTCCTTCAACAAGAATCAGGGAGGTAACAATGGTAATCTTTCCCGCTATGAGCCCTCTATCAAGGATCTAGTTCTCGGCCAGGTCAAGATTAATGATAGCATTAGTAAGAAGTTTCTTACTACGGACAAGGCTTTAGAGAGCATAGATGCCAAGCTAGAGTCGTTCAGCACTGCTCTGCAAAATCAGCTAAGCCATAACAAAATGCTAGAAACGCAAATTGCGCAAATAGCTTCAGCTGTGCAGTCTCCTCGTGCGGGTAAACTTCCTGGGCAACCAGAAGTTAATCCCAAGGAGAGTGTCAATGCAATAACCATCAGGTGTGAAGAGAGCGACTTGGATGCTGCACTCCCCAAGGATGTGATCAGAAAAGATCCCGGATGGCCAACCATTCCGTGTTTGGTCAACGACCGGTGTTTCGCTCGGGCATTATGTGACTTAGGGGCGAGCGTGAGCATTATGCCGAAGGCGATGTACGATGGGTTAAACCATCCGTTATCTCCAACGACCATGAAGCTCCAGCTCGCAGACGGGTCACTACGCCTGCCCTTGGGGATTATCGAAGAAGTTCCCGTGCAGATCAGAAATCTCTTCGTCCCCGTCGACTTTGTTGTGCTTGACATGGAAGTGGATGTCAAGACCCCTCTCATCCTCGGGAGACCGTTCTTGAGCACCACCAACGCCAACATCGACGTGGGGGCAGGAGAAATCCACTTGGACTTCAACGGCAGGGAAGAGACGTTCAGCTTCAAGCCTAAGGTTGAACAATGCAAGCAAGTGAGGGTCATATATGGAAAGGACCCAAGGAGAGTGGAGAAGATTGAGATTACTCCACCCATGCCACAGCCAGACAAGCTTATTGCATACATGAGAGACTATCTGGAAAGAGAGAATGCAAGAAGGCTAGCAAAATATTGGAGGACTCCAAGGAGGATGCCTCAGCCGCCAAACACACCTCAAGCCCCTCTTACTCCTCCCCCGCAAGAAGGAGTAGGCGAGTCACAATCGCCTAAGAAGAGGAGAGCGAGGCGCTCAAGAAAGAAGAAGGCAGCTACGGTATCGACCGACGAGAGTACAACAAAGGCGCCTAATAAAGAAACGGTCGCCGCCACCAACACAAAGAAGACAACCAAGGTGTGGCGGAAAAAAGAAGGAACCTCTACCCCGCTAGATTCTCCAGCGAGCGAGGTCCAAACAAGTTGAAGACATGGAGAACGTCTAGCTCAAAGACGTAAAAATGAGAGCCCTCCGATTGGGGAGGCCATCCCAATCGTTATCCTAGCTAGGCCTAGCACTTGTTTTTTTTTTCATAAACCATAAAAACAATAAAAATAATAGGATTCCCGGCGATGCTCATTAGGGGCTAGCCACTTGGATCATCCTCACTCTTTTTTGCAGGTCAAGAAGGAGGAGGAAGAGCCTGAATCAAGCTTAAGTCTTGCAAAGACTCAAGCTTGGGGAGGGCCCCCAGGTGAGACGGAGTTCAACACTAGCTCGAGTCTTGCAAAGACTCAAGCTTGGGGAGGACCCCCAGGTAAGTATTTCTAACTTTCTTAATAAATAAATAAACTCTCTGTTTCGAATAAATGCTAGAATCTTGGTGTTATGCGACGCTTAAGGGAAATGACGATCGAGTTACAAATTAGCTTCCCATGTGTCGCATAGATGCAACTTCTACTCCTGACATATGTGTTATTTTTATTCGAGCATGATCACATCATGAGTATTGCTTATTCCCGTGGGTTGCATTTGTTACACCAAGTCTGAGCATTGTGGATTGTGATATGGCATGATTAGGACTTGTTGCAATTTCTTAGTATGGTTTCATCCAGAGACGTTTTTCTTGAATTGCTGCAAGTACCTAAAACCCTTCTGTTTTGGCACACTTCTCTTAGTGTGAGGATTTATTTACCTACCAGAGCCATATCATAATATTCGAAACAGCCTCACTCATAGCCATTTGCTTATGTATTGAGTTTTGTTAAGGTTTGATGTGCTCTTGAAACTAAGCACTCCTAATTTTGGTCATAATTCCTTCGCGTGTGTTTTCAAAAATCTCCTTCCACCAAATAAAAAGGGGAATGTTTGGATAGATCAACCAAACATTTTTCA
This sequence comes from Eragrostis nindensis, assembly GCA_012490785.1. Taxonomy (NCBI): domain Eukaryota; kingdom Viridiplantae; phylum Streptophyta; class Magnoliopsida; order Poales; family Poaceae; genus Eragrostis; species Eragrostis nindensis. The sequence goes on along the minus strand of JAAXCT010000118.1, from coordinate 441,258 downwards.
GAGTTTGCAAAACTTTTGGTCCATCCAAAAAGCTCAAGAATATTTCGAAATGTTTCCTTTGAACCATGCAAAAATTATGGCCCTTGCACCGTGGAGTAGTTAATAAAAAAAAACTCCATGGTTGCATGACAAAAGTCAAAGGCTACATGATTCTTATCATAAACATCTTGAGCAAAATAAAGGACCAATGTTTTAAAAACCCCCTTCCACAAGTGTGAGTCCATTTTCTCCCCCTCCATCAAATCATCTCTTATGACCAAAATAAATGGAGTTGCTATGTTGATTGAGACTCATTCTTTAGCTTTACAATATATGCATGGCACTTATGCGTTCCATACAAAGCTCCACATACAAAGCCTCATTTGGTAGAAGGTAGGATGAGTGAAACTTGTAGGAATAAGACTCACATCGGAGTGGTAAGAGAAGTGCCATCCAAAACGAAGGAGAATTTTTGCACCTTACCTTGCAGCACATAAAAACTCTGGATGCATACCTGCTAGAATTGTTCACTTGTCCAAAAGTGTCGTTCTAATCTTCAATGCTGCATGACAAGGTGTAACTTATAAGCCCCACGATTTTTGCAACACTCATGAATATTTCGTGCTCTCGTAAACTTACCACTGTTTAGGGAGTATGTTGTTGCATCTTTATTACCCATGGGGCGCTTCTTTGTAACTCCTGATCCGCCGGTACCCTGAGTTGAGTTTGCTCGGGACGAGCAAAGTTTAAGCTTGGGGAGGTTGTTGGCGGTCGTTAAACCATGTTTTGACCGCCACCCTACCGGTAAATAAATGTATAACATCAAGATTTTGTGCATAGTAGTTAGGAATAATGCTACTCCACAGGTTTCTGTGAATATTTGGATGCAGGAGTAGATAATGGAGAAAAGTGGGCCCAGCCAGGGAAAATCCCTGGCCGGCCGGCCCCACCCTTGGCCGGCCGGCTCCACCTGGTGGCCGCAGGCCCCGGGTTTCCTCCAGAGGGCTGGAAACTAATCCACAACGCATAATACAAGGCCAGCCCAGCAGATTTGCACCGCCATTCTAGAAGGTGGGCCATTTGGGCCTTAACTTGGCCCTCACTGCAATTCTGCCGACCCCAGCAAGGAACCGACCTTCAGACCGCCTTCAGGGAGTGATCTGGAGCGTCCAGGAGCAAGTCGGTGGCAAACCGCCACAGGGGACGGCCGGCCGGCCACCCCCCTAGGCCGGCCGGCCGGCTTTGGCGGCGCCGCCTCTCCAAAGTCGGCAGACGTGCTTCCACCGCCTTGGAGACCTATAAAATGGACCCCTCGGCCTCCGAAGCAATTCGCACCATCACACTTCATCCAAGTGTTCATTAGTTTAGTAGTAGCTTTGGGAGTTAGAGTAGAGTAGAGTAGAGTGAGAGCTCTCTCGGGCTTCCGGAGTATTCTCGGAGTTCGGTATAGTTCTTTGTATCCTTACTCTTATTATTTTATTCAATAATTAGTTTTATCTTTATTTATTTCTTTTAGTAATTCTTTTCTATTTAGTTTATTTATTCTGTTAAGTAAGTGCTCGTAGAAGTCTTATTGTGGGATTCGTGATTGTTGGAGTACACAAGTACGAGAGAGTGCCTTCGTCGAGATGACGTCGTGTGAAATCTGTGCTTGTTTATTCTTAGATAGGACTGCTCCGTTGATCAAGAGTAGTTCCTCTAGGCGGGTTGTAAGCGTGGCGCTTAGATCTTGGCCTATGCACGTTTGGGGTTAGTACACAACAAATGTAGTAGTTGTGTTTGCGTTATCCTATCATCGTACACCCAGGACATAAACTGCATTTGTTAGACGGTTCCACTTATAACGACAGAGTTGATTGGTCTCTTCTCCAGTTCTCCTATCATTTGTACCATGGCCACTGATAATTTAGGATGGTAGCCGCGAGTGTATGTGACAGCTGCACCGGTCTCTGTAATCCACCACGTCCGGGTTGGATTCAGCAGGGTCTTAATTATAGCATACGGTTCCCTAGGTTTGAACTAGCATCATCGGTTGACCTAGCACGTGTGTGCCCCGAAACGACATGACTTGTATGTGTGTGATCTTAACTAGAGTAGATAACCTTTGTAGATTAGACTACTAGAAAGAGTAAATACTAGGTAAACATACAGGTAGCCTTAACTCTATCTCGTTGCTCTCCCAAATGTATACTACAGTTTTCTTTTATTACCTTGGATTTGAGGATGTGTGTGCCACCTAAATATATCATGCCTATCTTACCCCCGTCTCAAGTATAGTTGATACATTATGTCTTTCTCCAAATTATCCAGTGCATTGCTATTATTCAGCCCCTTTTGCTCTACTTCCCTGCGGAAATATAAATACGATAACCCTGGAATACTTCAAGGTGAAATGCTACAATGGTGATCCGTGCGCTTGCGGAATTAATGAATTTAATTTTATCGGTGGCGGCGGCGGCGGCACGCGCGCCTGTGGTTCGCACTAGCCTCTCTCAACTTCTCTAGGGGATCAACCGGAAGTCCACCTAATAAGTCGAGTCAATTAATGATAGAAATCCCATGTGGGACTAAACCATTATTGTATTAATTATGGGTCTAGACTAAAATAGAATTATTGCTCTATTATAGGCTTAAAGGCCCATAAATCTCAACAAAACACTTCTATATGAATATTTTTGTGACACACTATTCATTTTACTTGCAACAAAAATTATATTTATATGTATTTGTGTGCAAAAATTTGATTCTTATATAGAGGAGGCCCTATCATTCAGACTCGCCCTGGGCCCCCAAAATATCAGGACCGGCCCTGCATGGACCAACTCATCGATGATAGCAAACAATGCATTTATATTTAAACGCGCATTCGTGTTCTACATTTCTACCCTTCACAGCTCACGTTGTCGCGGCCAAAGCTCACTGTCAACACAGCACAAGCTAGGCTATGCCAGTCTCAACAGAAGCTACCATGCCACTCTCTTTCCCACGCTGTTGAGCCGCTTTAGCCTAGCTTGTGCTGCCGTATTTTTTTGACCTACGTCATTTGTTCATTTTCTCCAAATCTGTTGGGCAATGACGGGTGGAAGGTAAATGTACCCGTATTCGATGGGCTTTGGAAGTTTCTCAGCAATCAAGTCGAGTTTTGTACTCACTACTCCCCCTGTTTTCATATTTTTGATATTTTAAAGTTCCCCTATAAGTCAAACCTTTTAACTTTAACTGTAAATATATTTTTAATTATGTGTTAACTTTAGAAATGTGAAATAATATGAGTATATTTATATTGAAATATTGTTTAATAAAAGCACAGTTTAACTACATTTTATAAATATTTTAGAGCAAAATTATTAGTCAAACTTATGTTCTTAAGACAGTACCAAAATCCTAAACCTTAAGAAATATGAAACCAGAGGGAGTAATATATATTCACAATTAATTGCGAAAGGACATGTAGCCAAGTGTTTACAAGTGCCTCGGTAGCACCTCATGGTCCTGAGTTCGACTCTCAGTGGAAGCGAATTTTCTAGAATTTAACGGCGTTTTGCTTTCAGCGGTAGGCGATGTGGCCGTCGACAGTGAGGCGGTTATGGTGACTTCGTAATCTTGAGAATTTACCAGCTCAGTCTTGAAAGATGCTCATGGGGGTAGGGTTTGCGTATGTGCGTTCATAGGGGTGAGTATGCGTGCATTGCGAGTTCATGTCTGAGTTGTATTGTGTAATAGAAAAAAATATATATGCACAATTAATTTAGACATTGTCTTCTATGGATGGAACTTTTTTGACTACCAAATGAAACTTTTTATACTGGTTTAGTTTGGTCGTTACATAGTCACTTAAGATGCTAGCCGGCGTGGGATGACACCATTGGAAGTGAGCGGCAAGTTCACCCCGACGAGTGGTGCCATGGCGGGGTGCGAGATGCAAGGACTCTGTCGAGAATGATGGTTCCATGTTCCGACCAAAACTATGGATAACAAAAGAAAAACAAAAACAAAAAACAGTAGATACTTTCATGTAATCATCCAAAGTTCAAAAAGACAAAAGATTGGACACTTGTGAAATGGAAGCAAGGTACAAGCACAGCGTGGAAACTGGACAGCTAGCGGCACCCGTGCATTCATGATTCATGCACCCTCCCGACATCAAGTTCCTGTGCCCTTGGACGCATGCAACCCGACAAAGGTTGCAATCAACTAGAATAGTATAGCTAGTTGCAAAGGAGAAGAATCCCTAATCTGATCTTGCCTTCTGTTGCGTCACTTAGTCCTTTAATTTGGCTCCCTGCTTGTGTTCTATGACAAAGATACTCACAATGTCACATGTCTTGAAACTAGCTTGATGTTCATGAATCCTGACCGATTATCCAAAGAAACTCACATGTGTGTGTCCGTATGGCATGTGGCATCACAAACCATCACTGCTGCTAGCCTCTTGCATTTATTTTCAATAGATCTTTGTCCTGGAGCCACGAATCATGATTCACGATTAGCAGCCGTGAGGACCAAACAAATCACCTAATTGCTTGACCGCATTGATTCCGTAGTACATATAGTCAATCTAGTGATAGAATTTTTTTTTTCCCGTCACATGGGCGCAGCAGCACTAACAGGTGAAGAACTAGTTGCAGGGCACTGAAGTTTCAGATAGTTAGGTATATATATGTACTAGCTAGGCATGCATCTTGCTGCTAGCTACTCCTTTTATTTTTCGTTTATCGTTAGAACAAAACATCAAGTACAAATTTGAACTAATTAACTTGCTTGTCCTAACAACTGAATAAAAATGAAGGGAATACGAGATTCTTGACAACTACTCCCCTTTTTCTGTGAATTCAGTGTCTTGTTTGGTATCGCCGCCGCGGGAACCGTCCGCGCACGTCCCCAGTCTCGGCGCCGGCAAGCTCTACCATGAGTTCCCTATATTTTTGATTTTTTCACACCAATTAGCAAAGAAATCATGGTAGTAATATCCACAGTCGAACTCGTAATCAAGTTGCAGGGCCTAGAGTCGACAGAGTCGGGGTGGATACAGAGGACGCTGTACTTCTTTTTCAATGCCCTTGTCTTAAGGGTTCGGCAGTTGACAATGAGTACATAGCAAATTAAATGCCAGTACACCTGCTTAGTGTCACGCTCAATGTAATCTCAACTGAATATGCAACACACAATTCTTCCATCTCTTTCTCCCTCACCTTAAGGGTTCCAAAAGCGTCGATATCATGTTTATTGTGCAACGGTTAGTTCTTAGGCAAGTTGTTAACCCTTGGCCAGCTTAGACCCTATTTGTCTCAGCTTAGAATTATTATTATGTTAGATTATCTTAGTCGGAGTTGGAATAAAGCTGTAAGTTGTTTGATCATTAATTATTGGCCTTTGTAAGGCAAAAGATTCCAATGCTCCGCAAGAATGGTGTTGACATGTAATTTCAACTAAGGTCTGATAGGTACTAAGGTAAATAGACTGAAGCTGGACCAATAAGGTAGTGTTTGGTTCCATGTATGGGTCCGTCCTATGCGAGACGATCCTGAATCTGACAGCGGTCCAGTTTGGTTCGTTGAATCGCACGTTAGAGTGAGGTCCGCTTAGCACCTTATGGTTTTTACTACCTAAAAATCCAGATTATAAACGCTACCTCAGTAAACTAGCAAGTTTATTTTAGTTTGGAGCAAATAAGCTAGCTTTAGTTAATCTCGAGTTGAAATAAATATGGAATTATTTTTATAGACAAGTTTTTCAAGGAGAAAATTCATTTTACTACCAACTATATGCGTGTTTGTTCACTTAAACCATAAATAATCTAATTTAGATTGTTTCAGTGCACCCACATTTGCATTTCCTCTCTCTCCCTCTCTCTTACATGGTTACTGTTTGAAAATTTTGTAAGATAGTAGATGATATCAGACGCTAGGAAGATTTTTCTATAAATATTTACTTGCATTATTCTATAACCTGTGCTGGGTATGTATTAAACGCTTCCAATAGAAAAAAACATACAAAAAATTTCTTAATATTTTTGTCTGACATATGGCATGTTGCAACCTATAATCTAACAAATTTTTACCCTCAAGCATTATGTGTACATAGAAACCAAAAAGAAATTTTTTATTATCAGGTGAATTAATCAAACTAATGTAATTTTTTTTAGATAATGGGATGATTATATTAAACTCAGCCTTGGCCCTCGAAAGAGAGTTACAGCCAATCAAACTAATGCAAATCGTTCGGGGAGTAAATTAGGCCAAAATCTTGTTTCGGGGTTAAGTGAACCATACAAATATTTGAGGCTAGCAAAGTAGACTTTGCACCGTGCCAACAGATACTTCCCACATATGCCTCTTTTTCCGTGGGACAAAATTTCCTATTGGCGTTTGGATTTCCACATACTCTGCTTATCTGCGATTTTCCTCTAGTCACGGGCCTTTTGGCGTGTAGAGATTGCAGAAAAAGAGACACGATCAAACAATCTGGCTCCTTGTGGAACTATTGAAAGGGACTAATGCGATGGATGGAAGTGAGAGTACCCGTCTTATTCGTTTCGTGCATGTACGTCCTTTGACGCTGCCCCGGCGTTTCTTTTGGACCGAGCTCATATGCTAGAAGAGTAATTGTTCGGCAACCCCCCTATAAATTTTAGCACCTATCACATCAAAGAGAATCTTGCTATTTAAAAATATTTTATTAATTTAATGACAAAACCTATGTCACGACCCCCCTCTAAATCGCGAGACGAATCTAATGAGCCTAATTAATCGCTGTTTTGCTACAGTGGTGCTACAGTAACCATCGTCTAATGACGCCTTAATTACCCTCATTAGATTCGTCTCGCAAATTCGAGCGGAGTCCTGAAATTAGTTTCGTAATTAAACTTTATTTGTAATCACAATATTCGTTGAAAAAACCTCTAAAATTTAGCACAGGGAAACGAACACACCCTAAGCTGTCACTAGCTCGAGGATAAGGCACTAGCTAGGTATAGCTAAGAACCTAACATGCATGCTGTTTAGGTTTGTGTTGCTGTGCAGGGAAGGCAGCGTCTGCAGCAGCCCCAAGAGAAATCAAACTTTCTTTGCCCTTTCTAAGAATACAAATTCGTAGGAATCAATAACTTCTCGGAGTATTTTAGAAAAAAAAAATCCTCTTCTCCACAGGAGCCCTTGGTCATCCTTTTAGAGAACCATCATAGGTGGTGCCTATTGATGTTCCAAGACTTATTCGGTGGTAGGACTGGAGTCAGCTTTGATCATGAAATTGAGGGATATGTAATGTAGCCCTGTTAGTGCACCGATTTGTATATAGTGAAAACATGTCTCTCTATCACATTCAAGTATTTCTCATACAAAACGTATTATCAACAAACATTAATTAATGAGGCCATGGACGGACTGCTCCTAGGGTGGGGCGGCTGCTTGGCTTCATGTTTAGTGGTGAACATGCGTGGTTCGGTTCAATGACGAGTGTCGGTTCGAGTCGAGGTAGAAGCTTCATGTTTAGTGGTGAACATGTTTGCCCCCATGGTAAAATCTGAACGCGGTTTAATTGCCACTGAATGAGGCTACGCAATTATCAACTGAAGTAACGCGAGATGGTGATTCGTACGTAGTTGCAAGTTGGGTATCTCACGCCGTGAAATGATGCTGTCAAGTTTCTCGAGTTGCAATGCAATCAGTTTCCCTTGCAAGATGGATGTCGGCTTCCACGACAAAAGCGAGCTTGCCATGTTAGATGTCGACCTTGCCCGTGAGGCCCCGGACGGAGACCGACGCCACAGTCAAATTGTCCTCTTCCCGGGACTTTTCTTTCCCTGTGAAAGCAACTCACTGCCATGCTAAACACTCCACTCGGTGCTTAGACTCTGTCAACTCTGTTTCTGAACTTGTCACAAATTTAACGCGTTTAAGTTCATAGATATAGAATTCCGACATTTTGCCGTAAAAGAGCCGAAGAAATCGCCATCATGTCCTCTCAGGATATATTGCTCCATCACATGATCATGCCATATGATTTTAGCGGGATGTACACGTTCCTCCTAGCGTGACACTTACGCTGACAATGAACAGGCTGCTCAGGATTGTCCAAACATCCTCAGCTCAATAATACGGCCTTATACTCTCTTTTCAGTGACCAGAATGATGTATCCCAGTCAGACTCACACTTGCTCTCTCACTAGCAACCAAAACCATCTATGGTAGGTGTGCATGTGAACTTTGAACATGTGCCAAAGGAAGAAAAACATGGCCTTCCACTGTGCTCATTATTATGCTGACACAATAGCATTCCGTAGCTAGCTAGCCAATTTTGTTTACGTCTCCCTGAGCCATCTCATCGCATTGTACGTTGTCCGATGATGCATCTCCCTTGCATCATGCAGCTTGGCATGATTCAATGTACATACGGCAAGAGGAGAGATCGAAGAGGACTATCATCTAGCTAGAGAACAAAATCAGAGATCAACAAAGATCACAGCACCTAGTCACATCTTCTTTTCTTGATAACTAATTAATTAGGTGCTCTTTTTCCAGATCCAGTGCTGTCCTCTCACCATCAGATGAGTGGTGACTGATGTTAGTATGTATGTATCTACCTAATAAGCAGCTGGCATCACAGTGCCATGCACGTCAGATGCGCAGAATTAGCTTCACTTCCAGTCCAGCTTGGCGCAACCTTGGCATCCCTCTCTTGCCACGTCGGCGATCCGGACGCCGGTGTCGTACACTTGGCCGGGCTGCCAGTGGGCTGGGAGGACCTCCTGCTCGGCCCAGACCCACTTGCCATCGTACCCACCAGTGACCACTGCCCGGAACTGCAGTGGGCCAGTGGGGGCCCGGTCGGTGCTCCATACTGGCCCGTAGACCCGGGTCATGAACCTCCAGTCCGACGACCCAACCTGAATGGATCAAGTCCAAAATGATCTCCATTAGAAGAGAAATTGGGTTCGTTTTTAGTGAACTGCGTCATTTTCAACTTATTGTGATTCTGCTTTGATCTGGTCTTGATTTTACCTGAGCGACGTCCACTGCCACTATATCAGTTTGGCCACCTTGGTAGAGGAACTTTACGACCAAATTGCTTGGCAGTTTGCTCTGTTCTTCCACTAGTATGGACAAGTTCTTGTCCTTGTAGTCGCAAGGAATTCTGCAAACGAACAAAGGAAGAGATATTTATATTATTCATAATGTGCGCCGTTAATTTGTATGCATCTCTAGCAACTCAGCAAAAGGAATTTGAAGAATTTCTTTGTCTGTTTTGTGCTACATTCCCCGGTGTAAGCGAAAACTATGTCAAATCAGCAATCGCTATAAACATAAATAAACAGGAATATGTATCCGGGGCTTCCCTATGATGGCACTTTGTAGTTTCGAGTATCTAAGCTAATACAGGTTTCATTTAGTGACTGAGAATTAAAATTTGTGACATCCTTTTGAGAGTGGAAATGAAAAAATAATCACTAACTACAAAATTCAACTGAACGGAACAGAATTCGAATTCATAAATTCAACATTAATACGCGAGATCAGCAATTATACTTGGAAACAACATTTGTTGATCACCATGAAGAACAGATACGAATATCTATCGTCGCAAAGAAAAAAAAAAGATATGAATATCTATGAGAGTTTTCTCCTTTGATACTACTCATTCCTAACTCTCTCGAAGAGTTTCTTAAATTTACTGAAAGCTTTTCATTGTATTGTTCAGAAATGTTTTTCCCAATCCCTGTTAAGAACAGTCATTTCAGTTTTATGGGAGCATGGTTACCTTCTGTACTCTACGGAGAGAGCATCAAGCCTCTTCAACTCATGGGCCATCCCGGGCTTGGCCAGGCCCGCGAAAGCAGGCCCGCCGAGCAGGAAGTCTGTCCGGTTGCTCCTGTGGAAGTCGGTGAGCACGACCCGCACTCCTTCACCGCTGCAGAGCTTTGCATCCCTGCATCTCATCTGTTTCCCAAAACCATGAAAAAAAATTAAAATTAAGAAAAAAATAATAAAACTAAGGAGGCTGGACAAAAGAACAAAAAGAATCCAATGAGATGAATAGCATATTCAGCAGCAGAGTTCTCTCTTCTCAGAAACCAAGAAACATTTAGCAGGGAGGGAGTCATATACATTTGGTATATACATACTTTCCAAGATAATTTTTTTTAACTACATTCGATTGGAAGGTGACTAGAAAGTTCCTGATCAGGCCAACTAATAGAATAAAAATATATAAGATGCTCCCCGAGTTAGCAGATTGCTTGCTTCCTGGCTCCAAACTCTTAACACAACTCATATCATGAAACATCCCTCTCAAAAAGGTATAAACAAAGTACTGTAAGCCCCACCTTTAGCCAAATTTCGCAAAAGGTTCACAGGCACACATCACAATCCAAGAATTCGACGAATCTTGAGGTTAGGAACAAAGAGTCAAGAAAGGGGCATCTTGCCAACCGAACAAAAGGACATGCCCATAAAAACGGGAGCAAAATTGACAAACAACAAATCCCATTCGAATGGACTTGTAGTAGTAGCAGTACCTGGAAACATCTTCCACAGCCGAGGCCTCCCCTGTGCTGCCTCGGCCCGCCGGCGGCGAGGAAGCCGCCATTGATCTCCGCGGCCATGGCCCCGTACCCGCAGACTCCGCCACCTGAGTCGTCAATCAACCAAAAAGCCACACAATTCACTCAGAATCTCGGCAAAAAGGAGACGAATTTGAGAGGCTTTCTTGCAGCAGCGTTCAAGAAATCCGTCGTTTATTGCCGATCTGAGCAATTAGTGTTCAGAACAGGGTGCTCTGTTGTGTTGCTCACCGTGGGGGAGCGGGGACAGCGAGGGCGAGTAGGCGGCCTTCCCCTGCCGCGCGCACCTCTCGCAGGCCGACGCGCCGCCGCAGGTGGTGGCGACGAGGAGCGCGACGACGATGACGGAGGGGAAATCTGCCATGGCGACGACGCTGATGAGCAGCAGAGTGTGCGTGAGAGAGATGAGGAGAGGAGAGGAGACTTGCTTTTTGGCTTAGCACATGGCGCGGTTTACGCTGAGGACAGTGTGTGTTAATTAACCCGCGATATATAAGCAAAGCACAACAGGCGAGGAAGAGCAGACAGCGCCCCGCGTGTGCCGTGCTTGCTGCGTTTGGGCGCATGTGTCAGCGCGTCAAGCACGCAGTGCCCTCCTACACCGTATCTCTTACATGTGGGTCCCAGTGATGTACTACCTCTCCATGGCCCGAGTGTCAGTGACTGATGCTAACCGTTCTGTGAGATATTGCTGTGCGTGGAGGATTTCGTGGTCGTGGGGCAGGCGTTTGTGCAGAGGAAAAGGTGATCTTTTTATCGCTTTTTGAGAGTGTGGCTTTGTGCTGAGAAAAGGGGAGGCACAAACTCAGGGCAAATAGAGAAAAGCTTCTAGGTTCAAAAAAAAAAAAAATAGAGAAAAGCTTCCGAGGAGGAACCAGTCAAATTAATAAATCATGGCGATCATCGCAACACCGACCAGCTTTTGCGTGAGCCCGTGATTTGAGACCGGCAACGTGTTATTTACTCGTACAACAATGACGATGAGCCTGTTCGGCTGCCCATTTCGCAGTAGCTTCTTTGCAGCAGGTATAGTGTTTCAGTTATTTTTTCAGCAGCCGCTATAGTGTTCGCTGTTATTTCTTCAGCAGCTGCTACAGTGTTATCAGCCTGCCGAACAGGCCGGATAATGATGCAAGAAAGAGGACTTTAACACCCCCCGCCCCCTCCCTCACTAATTGAAATTTCTCATGCGCTTGTTATAAAGGTTCCTCACTTCCACACTGTTCAATCATCACCCCCAATACCTCTAGCAGCGTTTGCTCACCACAACATCGATATTGTCCCACCATCGTCACTACTGCTATAGATATGTCTATCTCCAGCCGTCACTGAGTTTGTATCATCGCCACAACATCAATATGGCTCCACCATCGTCACTATTGCTATGCCCCATTACTAGCAATTGAGTTCGCGTCATTACCACAACATTAGTATGGCACCACTATCGTCACTATTGCCATATCCGCCACTAACGACAATTTTTTTTTTTTTTTTTTTTTTTTTTTGCGAAACAGGCGGGCATTATATTAAAACAAGAGCACAGTACATCCCCAACCTATTACAGAAAGACCCTTAAAGAAAAAAGAAAACACACACGCATCTTCTTTCTTCTCCAGAATCTTCAGATCAACAGCAATGGCCATCACCGCCGGCTGAACACCAACGCAGATCTCCATCGCCGAGCCAGAGCTACCTCCTTCCTTCATGAGGGACTTCCAACCTTGGATCCGCCGCAAGAACCATCGCCCGGCACTCCTCCCGGCGCGAATCATAAGCATTGAACGAAAATCGGCCATCCACTCATGAAGAAAAGGAGAAGCATACAGATCCGCCGCCACCGGCCAGAAGTCCGGCGACCGGAACAAGAATCCGCCGTTGCCGCACAAGACAGCAACCCGGAAAAGCAGCACACCATCAGGGATGCTGAGATCTCCCGCCCTTTCGCAAAAAAGCAGGAAGACAGACCTCACAACACCTCCTCCATCGATGGCTGATGAGCCGAAGTCAACCGACCCCACAAAACCCACCACACCGCCGACAGAGAAGATAAGGAGGAACAAAAACTTCACGCCGCCGAATCCACCGACGGGGAAGAAAGAGCTCCACAGGGCCTTACCGGAAAGGACGCCGCCACCGACGACGACGCCACCACCAGATCTGCCGAGGGAGAAACGAAAGACGGCAGCCATCACCGCGAAGGACGACGGCGCCGCCAACCCTAACCCTAACAAAGGGAAACCTAATCTACTACCTATACAAGTAGCTAGAAGGTGGCCGGACGGCAGCTCCGCCGTTCTCCCGACCCTCCGAAGCCCCGCGGGCCGCCGGAGGGGAAGAAGAACGGGGGGAGCCGCCGCCGGAGAGAAACTCGCCTCGAGTCGCCGCCTCTGAACTGTAGCGAGGAGGAAGACGCGAGAGAGTCACTTGGCATTGCCACTAACGACAATTGACTTCAATGTTATTTCACACTTCAACATCATAGCTAGTTAGATAGCCCGCAGCTCTGTGATATATGCTTAATTGTATTGTGTTATTGGTAATCCAGCTATTGTGACCTAAACAAAAATATTTAGGAGGACATATATCTATATTTTAAGTTTATTTCTCTATAATAGTGAGAGGAAAGCTCACGGGGAATGTAAATATTATTTAAATTATTATCCAAAATAACATGGACAATCAATTTGACCAGCCTTTGAGCGTACCAAAACTTTATTGTGCTACACTAGAGCACAAAATGATATCAGAATATTGAATCCAATCTGGTGCGCAAGTGCCACATTTTCTAAATCTGTTTGCCTCTTTAACCTCTCGATGGATTTGGTGAGGATGTGATCTAATGGATGTTGTCAGGTTTATGTGCATACCAAGCCTGATCGATTTTGATAACAAGGTTCATATCACATCTCCTTTTTATTCGTGTAGTAAAAAAATACATTTGTTGATATGCAACACTGGAATGAGCACCATGTTTCAATAGTAACCATAGCTTTTGTTTAGTGGATTGGGAATACGTTGCATACACATTTTCAAGATGACAGCAAAGTGCTGGATCCATTCGTTGATTCATCTATTGCCTTTGAGGCAGGGACACTTTAGTCATTGCCCCAGCTTGTTGAGTGAAAAAAGATGTTAATGGAAATTACAATCTTACCATTACCGACGTAAAAAAAAAAGAGTAGTGGTGATTACAAGGTATTTCGGGGAAGTCCAATGTTGTCATGGTATTTCTGCAAGCCCACTCGTAGTGGTAAAATTGCAAAAATCTCCCTCGCTCTCTCTGTGTGTGTAACCTGTTTCTCTCTAGATTGTGGATTAGGAAGGCAAGAAGGGGCAGATTTGAGGCACACTGTCCCTAATAAATCATATCAACCTCGGTATGTTCTTGCTCAATTATTTCTTCTCTTTTTTTATTTCTTTGCTCTGATTTATTGTTCATTGTAGAGTTCCTTCCACATCAAATCTATCTATTGAAAATGAGATTAATTATTTACGGAATTAGTGTTGAGTTTAGAGTGTTCATTGATATGACCTTCTTTCTTACCAGTGATGTGTAACAATTGTTTTTAGAATTCTTCTGCTACAGTGTGTTAGTGTCTGCCTACCTCGTAAGTAAGAGTTCTTTCAGAAATTACTACACATGTTTGTTGTGTTGTAAAAAATAATATTTTATAATGAACAACATGTTTCAATAGTTCCCATAGCTTTTGTTTAGATGGATTGAGAATATGTTACATACTCATTTTTTTTAGATGACAGCAAATTGTTCGATTCACATTTGATGGACATGTGTCACGGAAAATGTTATAACCATATTTTTTCTAAAGAAAAGGATGGCCACAAGAATTGTTTCTCTTTATTGCCCTTTCATGTAAGGAAGCAAAGGACCGAGAGTTAGAATAGATAGGTCTGTGTTAGACGTGTATTTGTGTTAGGGTTATGAATCTTGGCTATATGGGCCTTTCTCTTGTATTTTGGGCTTGCCTTACCGGCTCCCCATCTATATGTACTGAACCCTATGCAATCAATCGATCATCACGTATTCTCTACGCTATCATGGTATCACGATTGGTTCGCAATCCTGCGACCTAACCTAGCTTCCGCTACCCCCGCCGCAGGCGGCCTCACACCGGGGTGTCTCCCTCGTCGCACCATCTTATTAGTTGTGTTGGGTTTCTAGCCTATCCCTCCTCCTCCCAACTCTACTCTCCAGTTAACCCTCGCCGTCGCTCTTATCGGCGCCTTTCCTTTTCCCTACTGCCGCCACTTTCATCTGTTGCAGCGATCCTCGTTCTGACCCATGACGCAAACTGACTAGCAACGGTGCAAGGCCGCTGAGGATGCCGAGGCCGCCAAGGCCGAGGAGGAACGACGCAAGGCTGCTAAGGATGCCGCGGCCGCCGAGTAGGCCGCGCGTGAGCTTGCTCTCGCCCAGTCCACTGCCGTTCTTCATCAACAGACAGTGGTTGTTCAGAACTTCAAGATCCTCGTCCCGATCATCCTCGACTTCGGCTCCACGAATTTCAATCGCTGGCGTGGCCTCTTCCTCACCGTCCTCGCCAAGTATGCGCTGGACAATCTTGTGCTCTACGATGACGACTTCTCCGATGATGAAGAGTGGCGCCATATGGACGCTACGGTCAAGCACTGGATCTACACCACGCTTACCGTCGACATGCTCAAGCTCGTCATGGGCGACTGCAAGACGGCTCGTGTGGCATGGCTGCGCCTCGAGGAGCAATTCATTGGGCACCGGGAGACCCACGCCATGATCCTTGACGCAAAATTCCGCACCTTTGTGCAAGGGGATCTCTCTATCTCCGACTACTGCCGCCGTATGAAAGGGATGGCGGATGCACTTGGTGATTTGGGCGAGCCGGTCCTCGATCGATCTCTCGTTCTCACCACACTACGCGGCCTCAACGAGAAGTTCTCTTATATGTTTACCATCATCAAGCGCACCAAGCCCCTTCCGCCGTTCTCCACAGTTCGTCGGACCTTGACCTTGAAGAGATCGACATGCAGTCCAAACCCGGTGTTCAGTCCACGGCGATGGTGGCCACCACGGGCACGTCCTCCCCGGCGCCTCCTCGTGCGCCCTCTGGGCAGCCGCCCTGACCCTCTGGCCCTAGTGCTAATCCTCATACCATTGGCTATGGTCCTCAGGGCGGCAACTCACAGGGCGCCACTTCCGGCTCCAACTCCTACGGCAAGAAAAATTGGAAGAACAAGAAGAATTTTTGCCAAGGAGGTTTTGGTGGCAGCTATGGCTCTTTTCCCTCCGTGTACAACCCCTGGTCTGGCACAATACAAATGTGGCCGGGGCCCGGGGGTCCTGCTGGTGTTCTGGGCGCACGCCCTCCTGGTGGCCAACCTCAGCGCCCCTCCATGCAACCCATGCAGCAGCAGTACGTGCACCAGCAGCCGCAGCACATGTAGCAGAAGCAGCACTCCTACGTCGTCGCTATGTCGCCTCAGCACATGGTGTGGCCGCAGCAGCAGGCTGCACCTCCTCAGCAGCTCGCGCCTACTGCTGGCGGCTTCTACATGCTGCCGTCGCCGGCATACTCCATCTGGTACCAGAACAGCCTCACCGCCTCCTTCAACACCATGTCGTTGACGCCGCCACCGTCCAACGAGTGGGTTGCCGACTCGGGAGCTTCCTCGCACATGACATCGAGCCCTGGTAATCTCAGTGTCTCCTCTCCGCCTTCTTCTTCTACTCCCTCTAATATTATTGTCGGTAATGGGTCACTGCTACCTGTTACCTCCACCGGTCATATCTCCTTTACTGCTGCCCAGTGTCCTCTTTATTTACGCAATGTTCTCGTCTCTCCACAGATAACGAAAAATCTTATTTCCGCGCGTCAATTTACCACTGATAATCACTGTTCTATTGAATTTGACCCCTATGGCCTTTCTGTGAAGGATCTTCATTCCAAGAACGTGATCGTCAGATGCAATAGCTCTGGGCAGCTCTACCCCTTGTTTCCACCGTCGTCTCCGCAGTTGTCACCCCTAGCTCTTGTTGCCGGCTCCACCTCCTCCACCATATGGCATCATCGCTTAGGTCACTTGGGTCATGAGTTTCTATCTAAGCTAGCCAGTAGTCATGCTATTTCTTGTAATAAACATGATACTGAGTCTATTTGTCATGCGTGTCAACTTGGGCGCCATGTGCGTCTCCCTTTTAATCATTCATCATCTAGAGCCATCAAGAATTTCGATTTGATACATTGTGATCTTTGGACATCTCCTGTTGCTAGTATCTCAGGCTATAAATATTATCTTATTATTCTTGATGATTGCTCTTTTGTTTGGACGTTTCCTCTGCGGCTTAAGTCTGACACATTTGCAACACTGTCACATTTTTTTGCCTATGTCTCCACACAGTTTGGGTGCCAAGTTAATAGCGTTCAGTGTGACAATGGTCGTGAGTTCGATAACTCCTCGTCCCGCATTTTTTTTCCTCACCCATGGTGTTCTACTTCGTATGTCGTGTCCATACACTTCACTTCAGAACGGTAAGGCTGAGCATATTATTCGTTCCACAAACAACATAGTGCGTTCACTCCTTTTTCAAGCTAGTTTGCCTCCATCTTTTTGGGTTGAAGCTTTAGACTGACTTCAACAATGCAATGCAAAGCCATTTTTGCATCACATTGGACACTATGCATGACCAAACTCAACTCCAACAGGTAATGCAAACCGAGATCCATTTTGCCTGGCCAGGAGAGAGACGATCTAAAAATAGATGGCCTCTCTCCTCGAATGCCTCCTCTGCCTCCCGCTTCTCTCTCTCCTCGTCCTCCACCGACACCCAGCTCCGCTGCCGCCGCCCCTCCGCACCCACACCCACACGCAGCCTGCCGCGGCGGCGTCGCCCCGACGCGCGCCTCGACCGCGACGAGCTCCACCAACCCCGCGATGGCCAGCGACTTGACCGCGACGAGCTCCGCCTCTCCCCGTACCTCCCGTCGCTGCCACACCTCCTCGTCGCCTCTTTCTTCCTCACCCCGCCGCCTCTTCCTCGTCCGTCGCGGCGTCGACCTGCGTACCGTTCCTGCACTGCGTGTCGTGGGCCGACGTGCCTGCCTGCCGTTGACCAGGAATGGAGGAGGTGGGCAAGGAGGGAGCACCAGACCCACGGCGAGGACGAGGTACCAGTCGACGAAGTGCGGCTGACGCAGGGAGCAACAGCACTGCGGGCAGGACGCGGACGCCGCGCATGTTGGCTCGGCCCGGAATCGCATGACCCTCACAGCTCACTGGAACACACACAAGAGCTTGAGCACTCGTCAATGGCGCTGAACGCCGCGGCCGACGTGACGGCCTGTATCTTGGCGAGCGTTTATTACCTGGACTGGCACCGAATAAACGGCGATTACATCTGGGAGGGATTCAATCACCAACCCCTTTCTACCTGGCCCTTCCCAATGCAACGGATCCTACAAACATCAAGAACAGAACACCAATGTATAGAGTTTCTTCGATTTTGCTTCTCAGATCAATCCTTCACTACAAGGATGTCGCGAGGTGTGTGGGATGGGAAGGCCGGCGCGGTGAAGCCCGCCTCGTGCTCGCGCGGCGCGGCCAGGCCAGGGCTGATGGCCTCGGAATCGGGGCGAGCGCGGCGTGGCGGACGGGGTGCAGCAGCGAGCGGGTGGCACGACGGAGGCGAGCTGGCGGCGCGGCGGAGGCGAGCTGGTGACGCGGCGGCGAGCTAGATGCACGGGCGGCCCGGCGGAGAGCCGGGGCCGCGGTGGAGGCGAGCTGGGGACGCGGCGGCGAGCTGGATGGCTCGCCCGAGATGCAGCTGCTGCTGTTGGAGATGGCGCTTTGAGAACCAAAGCCAAACTACTGTACATGCCAGGCAAAAGACAATTTGCATGTCGAAATTGGCTCTCCTTGTTGGAGTCAGTCACACGACTACGTATCTTCTAAATAGGCATCCAACTAAAACTTTTGATTTCCAAACGCCTCATTTTGCTTTGTACGGTGTCCCTCCTGATTATTCCCATCTTCGTGTTTTTGGTTGCGCCTGCTATCCGAACTTGTCCGCCACCATGCCCCACAAGCTTAGTCCACGTTCTACACTTTGTGTTTTTATGGGCTATTCTTCTGATCATAAAGGGTACAAGTGCTTTGATCTCTCCTCTAATCGTGTCATTATTTCTCGCCATGTTGTTTTTGATGAGTCATCCTTTCCATTCTCCTCCATGGCGAACTCTCCTTCATCCGACTTTGATTTCCTCTTGGCGGATGACTGTGTTTTGCCTCCAATTCGTTCTCGTGTTGTGTGTGCAGGTACTTCCGGCGGCGTAGCTTCTCTGGGCGCTGGCCGTGCTGCCCCTGCCGGGACCCTCCCGCAGGTAGCTGCCAGCAGGGTGCCAGCTCCCTTGGTGCCGCCCGGCTTTTCACCACTGCCGTCAGGTGCAGGCCCGTGCGCAACTCCTGTGCGCACGTCTCCACTGCGCGCCAGCCAGGCTGGCTCGCCTGGCGCACCTTTGCTTGGCGCGCCGTCGCCTGACGTGCCTGTCGCGCAACCGGCCAGCCCGGTTCCCTCGGCTGGCGCCTCGCCTGGTGCGCCCGCACCTGGCGCACTCGGCGCGGCTACGCTGGTCTCACCTGGCCCCATCTCGTCGCGCGTGTCGCCGCCACTGGCCCTTCGGCGCCTCCAGTCACGGCTGTTCCAGTTGCTCCACCAGACAATGATCATTTTATGCTCACGCGTGGCAAACGAGGCTTCAAGCTACCTGTTGATCGTCTCAACTTGCATGCTGCTACTCTATCTCCGTTGCTGAAGACATACAGAGGGGCTCTAGCTGATCCAAATTGGCATGAAGCTATGCAAGAGGAATATTAAGCACTAATTGGTAACAACACGTGGGATCTTGTACCGCGTCCTCCTGCAGCAAATATTGTGACGGGTAAATGGGTGTTTCACCATAAGTTTACTCCAGATGGTGCTCTTGACCGCTACAAGGCTCGTTGGGTTGTTCATGGTTTTACTCAGCGTCTGGGCATTGATTTTGATGAGACTTTTCAGTCCTGTTGTCAAGCCAGCTATGGTTCACACCGTCCTCAGTGTGGCTCTCTCTCTTGATTGGCCTATTCATCAGCTAGGCGTGAAAAATGCTTTTCTTGATGGGACATTGACTGAGACTGTTTATTGTGAGCAGCCATCTGGTTTTGTTGATTCATCTCGCCCTGAACATGTCTGTCGTCTGAACAAGTCCCTATATGGTCTGAAGCAGACCCCTCGCGCTTGGTACAGTCGTTTCGCTTCTCATATCATCTCCATGGGTTTTACTGGTGCTCGGTCAGATATTTCTTGCTTCACGTATCGCCATGGCTCCGATGTTGCTTATCTATTGCTGTATGTTGATGATATTGTGTTAACAGCTTCCTCGGACTTGTTTCTTCGCCGGAATTGCAGCGCTCACAGCGGAATTCTCCATGAAGGATCTTGGTCCTCTTCACCGCTTTCTCGGTGTGTCAGTTACACGGCGCGATGCTGGCCTATTTTTATCTCAGCGCCAGTATATTGTTGACATTGTTGAGCCCCGGTATGTCTGAGTGTAAGCCTTGCTCCACCCCTGTTGATACATGTGCCAAGCTCTCTGCAGATGGTGCTCCCGTTGCTGATCCTACGGATTTTCGTGCTCTTGCTGGTGCTCTACAGTATCTCACCTTCACTAGGCCTGATATTGCTTACGCGGTGCAGCAGATTTGCCTTCACATGCATGATCCTCGCGAGCCTCATCTCGCTCTTGTTAAGAGGGTTCTACGCTATGTTCGAGGGACTTTACACTTTGGGCTTCAGCTTCATCGCACCTCTATCACGTCTTTAGTGGCTTATTCTGATGCTGATTGGGCGGGCTGTCCCGACACACGGCGTTCCGCCGCTGGATATGGAGTCTTCTTGGGTGATAATTTGATCTCTTGGTCTTCTAAGCGGCAACATACTGTTTCTAGCTCTAGTGCGGAGTCAGAATACCGTGCTGTTGCTAATGCTGTTGCTGAGACGTGTTGGCTTCGACAGTTGCTTGAGGAGCTTTTCTGTCCTGTCCAGCGTGCCACCCTTGTCTACTGTGATAATGTGAGTGCAGTCTATCTATCGACTAATCCGGTGCAACATCAGCGCATCAGGCACATCGAGATCGACCTTCATTTTGTTCGTGACAAGGTTGCTGCGGGGGCCGTTCGTGTTCTTCATGTGTTGACGACTTCGCAATATGCTGATATCTTCACCAAGGGTCTTCCGTCTACCGTCTTCACTGAGTTTCGCTCCAGTCTCAATGTCTTGTCATCTAGTGGCTGAGCTCGACGTTGTGACTGCGGGGGAGTGTTAGACGTGTATTTGTGTTAGGGTTATGAATCTTGGCTATATGGGCCTTTCACTTGTATTTTGGGCTTGCCTTACCGGCTCCCCATCTATATGTACTGAACCCTATGCAATCAATCGATCATCACGTATTCTCTATGCTATCAGTCTGATATGTAAGTATCGATAGATTTCAAAATTAGAGGCTGGTATAAGAAAAACAAAAACCTTGATAGAGAACCTAATGACTCTCGATACATTTCACACAACTGGCGAGTAAAGAAGTTTGTATATGAAATTTTGCGCAGCTACTTGTGCATAATTTTTTTTGCGAGAATTGTGCATAATATTAACGGCAGCAGTATCTAGATCTGGTCATGATAGCATGAGGAGGTGAGA
Organism: Eragrostis nindensis; assembly: GCA_012490785.1. Lineage (NCBI taxonomy): Eukaryota > Viridiplantae > Streptophyta > Magnoliopsida > Poales > Poaceae > Eragrostis > Eragrostis nindensis. The sequence continues at coordinate 419,995 of JAAXCT010000118.1, read as the reverse complement.
GCCAGGTGGCGGCTTGGGCGGAAGGTGGCTACACTTGTTGCCAATGAGTCAAATGGAAGAAAGAAAATCTTTTATGCCGTTATTCACTAAAAAAAATGAAGGAAACCTGATCCATCGCATCACGCATGTATGTATTCAGTTTGTAAGCGGCGAGAAATAATAGAGGAAAAGGAGATAGATGCTCCTGGACCTACAAAAGCTGTTGTCGCAGTCTGACATCCAACAACCAGGCACAAGCCGAAAATGCGTGGTACATTTGTTTTACCCAGATTTTTTTTGGGGGGGGGGGGGGGGGGGGGGGGGGGGGGGGGGGGGGGGGGGGGGGGGGGTCTTGACTAGAAGAGAATACCGGTGAACAAGTGCCATACTAAAATTCTAGCTGTTAGCCGGTTTCCACAAAATTCATCAGAGCCAGAATTGTTTTTCCGCAAAGCTATTTATCGTGTCCGAGAGCCAGAATTTGATGGCAGAGATCCAGCCCTTTGCAGAGGACTATCGCTTTACGCTTTGGATGGTTGGATCTCCTCGTCAATGGCACATTCATAGATAAATGGCTTTATGGTACGGATTCCTTAATATAATCTATAATATAAGAAACATGGTGGCACGCCTTACAGAAATGTGGGCAATGTTAACGGGAAAAAGAGGGTGCCATTTTTTTTTAATAAACATCCAAAGAACAATGCACCAACTTTTTTCGTTGAGTATGATGTACGCATAGAAACAAAAGCTTGAGTTGGACAAATACAAAGTAAATGTAATTAGAGGTTCTTGCTAAATACACTGTGTTGATAAAGGGATAATGGGCACAATGCATTAGCATTAGCTACCCACATTTACTACATTAAAAGGATTACTTGATGGATTCCAGGAGGCCGTACAAGCAGCTTGGTCATCTGTTCCAGCCAGCAACTGCCCTTTTTTGACTCTGGACTTGAAATTTAAATCGGTCGCCAAGGGACTGCAAAGTTGGAGTGATAAAAATATGGGTCATGTAAATTCTCAGCTGAGCCTAGCACGAGAAGTCCTTCACCAATTAGAAATCGCCCAAGATGGTCGCTTGCTTACACCTGCAGAAATTTGGTCGAGGAATGACCTCAAGAAACATAGCTTGGCACTTGCCTCTCTCAAGCGAACTATTGCTCGCCTACGTTCAAGAATTGGGTGGTTGAAGGAGGGTGATGCCAATACGAAGCTATTTCAGTTTCACGCCCGACACCGGAAAAAGAAAAAAATTTATTGGCAAGCTAGTATCGGAGGAGCAAATTTGTACAAGCCATGAGGCCAAGTCCAGAATTATAGACGAGTTTTATACCAATCTGATCGGGTCTAACATGGACAGAGAACACACTATTGATCTGGAGTATTTAGGGATCAACAGTCATGAACTTGCTGATCTCGACATGCCTTTTTCAGTGGAGGAAGTATGGCGAACAATCAACCAGTTGCCGGCGGACAAAGCGCCAGGGCCGGATGGTTTTACAGGGCGTTTCTACAAGTCTTGTTGGTCCATTAAGGAGGATATCATGGTCGCAATCTCAGCTGTGTGGAGCAGGAAATTTGTTAATTTTGAAGCGCCTAACTCGGCTTACATTACTCCTCCTCCCTAAAAAGGATAGGGCCGGTCAAGCCAAGGACTTCAGGCCAATAAGTCTTGTACATAGTTTTGCCAAATTGATCACCAAACTGTTGGCTAACAGACTTACAGGCCGGCTGCAACAAATGGTGTCACCCAATCAAAGCGCATTTATAAAAGGGCGTTTCATCCAAGATAATTTCATGCTTGTCCAACAAACGGCAAGGTTTCTTCATCAGCAAAAGCATTCTCGCATTCTATTCAAACTTGATATCTCGAAGGCCTTTGATTCTGTGTCGTGGCCCTTCCTTATTGAAGTGTTGCAGCAGCTGGGGTTTGGCCAAGTATGGAAAGACATTATTAGCGGGTTGCTGCTATCTTCGTATACCCAAGTCTTGCTGAACGGGATTCCCGGTGAGCGGATAGCTCATCGGGGAGGATTACGTCAAGGGGATCCTTTGTCCCCCAAGCTCTTTATTCTGGTCATGGATGTGATGTGCTCATTGGTATCTAAAGCTTTGAGAGAGGGGCTGCTGCAGCCACTTGCATCACGGACGATCCAACATCGAATCTCACTTTATGCTGATGATGTGGTTGTCTTCCTCCGTCCAGAAGCAAGTGATATCAATATCATGCTGGATATTCTTCAGTTATTTGGCGAGGCATCAGGTTTAAAAACCAACGTGCAAAAAAGCAATGTCTTTCCCATCCAGATTCTTTTCTCTGCTATGCTACTTTCCTCTTTCTTCCCTGAGGGCATTCCTTTCCTGAACGTAGAGCCAAACAGTCTTGCCCGGAACTCTATCCCCCCGATTCCTTCCCTTCTTGAAGAAAACGATACCGAGAACACCATCCAGGCAATATCACTTGAAAAAAATGAAAATACCATCTGCGTCAGAAAATATTCTATTCCTGTTCGGGAGAACACAAGGCTTCGAAAGCTTACTGCCCGGCCATGCTACTCTGTTTTGGTTGAAGTACCTTCTGACACTGCTGCTTCCATCTTTATATCGTTCGAGCTAGCCCCATGACTTCTTGGTCGAGCGCAGCTCTTGTTCGATTTCTCTTTCTTTGATCGAGCGCAGCGAGAAGCAAGTCTGGCAAACCTTGTGCTAAAATCCTTCTTTTCTTTCTTTCTTGGTTTTGGATCAGTTTGTTAAAGGTGGGAAAGGTTTGTTTACAAAGGCATGACTCAACTGCTGCAAACTTATCAGGATTGTACCTACCGTTAAATTCGTGCCGCATGGCAGTCTTGCATGTAAAAGGGCCTGTGGTGGTGGTTATCTATCAGGCGGGAAGCGCCAAGCCTATCACGCGGGAAAGACCCTTAACCAACCATCAACTTACCTTCCAACCAAGCCCTTCGATCCCGCGCTGCCGCTGGGTATATAATCTCGGTCCTCCCCTTACTTTGAAGCCTACAGCTCCACAATTAGTTTTCCTGTAATTAATGGCAAGAATCCAAAAGATACTGTTTTTTCTTTTTCTTGTCTTTTTTCTGCTTTTTCATGGCATCGAAGCTATGCGAGGGAAAGCGATGCTGCCCACTCTGCCGCAAAAGGGGGCGGCTTTCTTCCCCAAAATGACAGTTCCACCATCAGATCAGGGCCCAGCATGCAGCAGAATTCTGTGGAGAGCCTGCTTGAGCGAAAGCGCCTTGTGCCATCCGGCGCTAATCTTCTACATCACTAGGTTAGCGGGACCTGAAGAAAGACTAAGTCTGTCTGTCGAAAGCTCACTTGTTGGTTTGGTGATACTAGTGCTTTCTAGTGTTTGAGTTGTTCAGGAGTCGTTATAAGTCAGATTACCTCATTGTAACGCAGGTGTCCCCTGCTTTCCTTATTTCCTTTTTTCTTGTCTGAACTTTGGCTTTATTAATAAAGCTGGGCGTCTATCCTGAGCATTCATAGTTGTGAACTTGTGATACTATTGTTTAACTTGCTGCAAAGACTACTTTTACTTGCAATTGGTTCATAAAATGGTCTGGTGCGGGGGTCTGCTCCCACAATTACTTAAGATCTAGTGTTGTTCTAAAGTCTAAACCAAGGAGCAAATGAAGAATTATCTGTAGTTAGCAGTTGTGTTTTGAGAAGAGTACTTCCTTATCTGCAGATTCTAGACATTTGTTATCTGGGGAAGTTAACTAATGAACACAGAAAAGTGATTAACCTAATGAATATTCTTATATCCTTGGTTTGTTAGCAGTTCTGGATTTTTAAGCCCTTTCTTTGATTAAATAAGAAAGGACTACTTGGAAAGCGACATAGACACTGGTACATAAGGAAAACCTTTAGAACTCTCCGTTCAACTTGATCTTCGCAGGAAAAAGCTTCTTCTCTATTAAGACAAAATATCAATAAATAGACCAGCCAGCCGAGTGAACAAAGTTGTGATGATGATCAACTAGCTGTCCTACACGAACTGCTCCCTTGTGAGATCTCAGAGTTTCCTTGCAGATATCTTGGGCTGCCACTCTCACTGAGAAAACTTACAGAGGCGCAAATTCAACATATTATTGACCGCACCGCAGATCAATTACCAGGCTGGAACGCTGATTTAATGACTAGAGCCGGCAGGAGAATTCAGGTTCAGTTTGTGCTTACGGCCATGATAATCTATCTTGCAATGGCGATTGATCTTCCGGTTTGGGCGCTCAAGGCCATTGAAAAGTTACAACGTGGTTTTCTATGGAGAGGCCGTGAAGAGGCGAAAGGTGGTCACTGCCTTGTCGCTTGGGGGAAGGTGTGCCGACCACTCGAGCTTGGAGGACTTGGTATTTCTGACCTAAAGGGTCTTTGTTGGGCGCTTAGAATGAAGTGGTTATGGCTGCATAAAACAGAACCCAACCGCCCTTGGGCAAGTCTATCCATCCAAGTCCCTGATCAAGTACGAGCTTTCTTCTCCATAGCCATGAAAACTGAAGTTGGAGATGGTGCACACACTTTATTTTGGAGTGACAGATGGCTACATGGGCAGCGCATTGAGGATATTGCACCACGATTGCATGCCATAATATCTAAAAGAAGAGTGCATAAGCGTACAGTCCAAGAAGCACTTACAAATCGGGCTTGGATTCTGATATTCAGGGCCCTTATACAGTAGAGATTATTCTGGACTATCTACGGCTTTGGGATATTCTTCTCGACTTCGAGCTGCAGCCGGAAACAGAGGATAAGCATATATGGCGCCTCTCGGCCAGTGGGCAATATTCTGCCAAATCTGCATATGAAGGTCTTTTCATCGGCTCCACACAATTTGGACCCTGGGAAAGGATATGGAAGACATGGGCACCGCCAAAATGTCGTTTTTTTCCTATGGCTTGTGGCTCATAACAGTTGTTGGACTGCGGACAGATTAGCACGGCGTGGACTAGATCATCCTGAAAGGTGTCCTTTATGTGATCAAGAGGAGGAATCCATTAATCATTTGCTGGTGTCATGCGTCTTCGCACGTCAATTCTGGTTTTACCTCCTCCATCAGGTCGGGTTGCAAACACTTGCTCCACTGCCAGGAACAACTTCTTTTGATGACTGGTGGCAAGAAGCAAGGATGGTGACAAATGGGCTGCTGCGGCAGGGACTTAACTCCCTCATTGTGCTAGGAGCTTGGTCGCTTTGGAACCTACATAATCGATGTGTGTTTGATGGTGCCCATCCTAGTATGGCTGCTGCCTTAAACTTTGCTGGGGAGGAGAGAAGGCTTTGGGTGATGGCGGGGGCTAGAGCTATGTCCCTCTTGGCTGCGTCAATCCCCGAGGTTTAGATGAAGTTATTGTTGGTCGTTTTTTCAATTTAGCACGGGCGCGAATGTAACTTAAGAAACTGGAGTGTGGGGTGTGTTGTACGGGTTCTTACCCTCTTTTCTTCTTCTTAATATAATGATACGCAGCTCTCCTGCGTGTTCGAGGAAAAAAAAACATTAAAAGGATTATAATTGCAAAAGGGAATAGCCAAGTAGCCAACTGCCTGCACGGAACTTCCAGGCTTTCTCCAGTATGCCAAAAACATGCTAGCAATGCAGAGACTTGGGAGTAAGAATCGGAGAAATTTTTGCCCAAACATGAAATAAGCTCCACTCCGTGGCAGCATGGCATGGCACTATTATCGCTGCTGTGGAAAAGGCGACTATGACTACCACCGTCCCTGCTTTATAAGTAGTCCATGCTTGGACCTGCCTTCCTCAAGTCGACATTGAGAGAGGCAATAACGGCCAGAAAAGACTGGTGATAGGTTACCCTTGTTCTCCAACAAATGTCTGCTGTAGAGCCCTTGGTTCTGGCCAATGTCATTAGGGATGTGTTGGACTCATTTACACCAACTGTTTCCCTCCGAATAACCTACAACAATAGGCTACTTCTGGCTGGTGCTGAGCTGAAACCATCTGCAGTTGTGAATAAGCCAAGAATCGATGTTTGGGGTACTGATCTTAGGGTGTTCTACACACTGGTGAGCAAAGACATATGGTATCATGTGGAAAAATATGCTAAGCCTTTTAAGTGCTGACAATATAACTCCATCAGTCAAGAAAATTTCAAACACAATTCCTTGTTTCAACTTGCTTGTTAATCATTCTAAAAAGGTACTGGTGGATCCAGACGCCCCAAGCCCAAGCAACCCATCACTAAGGGAGTACTTACACTGGTAAGCCTACTGCAAGTATCCCATGTCTATTCTGTTACCAATGGGCTAGATAGCCAGCTTGTTGACCTGGCAGAGTACACAATCTGAGTTCTCTTTTCGTCTACTTTCCATATCATTATGTTTAATTTTATTCTCTTGTCTTAATATTTGTTGTGCCGTGTGTAGGATGGTGATAGATATTCCTGGAACAAGTGGAGCTAGCTTTGGTATGATCTCATGCAGACCTTTTCCATCTAGATTCATTTTTACTCAGCTGAATTCTGTAGATTGCAAAGATCATCAGATTTCTTGGCCACCTTGCAAACTTCTTTGTTATTACAGATCACTTGTTCCAATAAACTATAAAACAAAAAACGAATTTTATATGATGCCAACTTTCCTGGATAGGAACTCAATAACAACGAGGTATGGAGTGCACTAAAACATAGATAATAATATTGAATTTAATTGACATCCAAATTTGCATAAATAGGACATTTCAACACTCTAATCTTTTAGTCTTAGAAAATGCTAGATGTAGAAGAAGAAAACCTTTGTATTCCAACCATGGCTATAAATATGTTCTACCAAGTCGATTTTACTGGTTATCTGAAGGTTTATCAATTATGAAACCACAACTCAAATTATGCAGCCAAATGAGAACCTTAAAAGTAAAACCTAAATAGGACCTGCCTTAGGATAGGAATTACAAGTAAACCTATCACCTCAGAACAAGAGAGTTCACGAACATATCCAACAAAACAGGAGTACTGTCGACATAAGCACCACTAAATTCAAAAGTATAGATATAATCTTAGAGCCCACTTGCAGGTCAGGAGCTCATGTTTTACGAAAGGCCAGAACCACGATCTGGCATCCATCGCATGGTATTTGTGCTGTTCCGGCAACTTGGTAGGGGGACAGTTTTTGCACCAGATATGCGACACAACTTCAATTGCAGAAACTTTGCACGCCAGTGCCACCTGGACATTGTGGCTGCCACATATTTCAACTGTCAAAGGGAAGCAGGTTCTGGTGGAAGAAGGTTCAGGCCCGAAAGTTCTTAAGGGGTCATATAAAGATTAGGCCATTGCATGGTCTATCTATAGTAAAGTTTCCAAAATAATGTGCACGATAGTATCAAATGCACTGTAATATCTGCACACGCAGCATGATATATGGCTTTAACTACCATCGCATATGTATGGAATCAATAGTGCCTACTGGTCATCTGAAGAAGAGTTATTTAAGTTTTATTAATTATTAGATGAAGTCTCGTATGAGCTTAGAACAGAGATTGTTTTCGGTTATTCTACTGTTTTTAATAAGTTTTGCAGATTCATGCCAGTCTTGTTTGCTAGTATTGTTTTCGGTTACCAGGATGGAACCCCTGATATTTACAAACCAGTGCCAAACAAGTGAAACACCCAGCTCGAATACAATCGTAGTCGAACCACCGCTTACTAGCTCGCTCAGTCTCAAACCGCCTGAAAGCCATCGAAATACATCTGTTCGATTGTCCGAGCGTCCACAGAACACAGCTCTAAGGCTACCATGCTCTGATTCTACGCAAATTTAAATCAGACCTGAAATACATTGGCATCTATATGACTATGTAAGCACTCAAACTTTCGCGCAGTCCAGCGATGATCCTATCGGAACACGAATGCATTGGCTAATTTCATTCAAAAGCAAGCGTGACACTTGTCCGCTTCCAGATGGGCGAAATAAGAGGAACATTAGAGGCGCTACCTCACGCGACGGATCGAGGAGGAGACAGATTCAGTGGTGGAAGAAGCCGCCCGGGGCAGCGGCGGCGGCGGCGCGACTGGTGGATGGGGGGGCACGGGCGGCGGCGTGGCTCCGACGGGAACGGGAGGGCTTCATTTGGATGGATTCGGACGCTAAGCGTGGGGCGTCGACAAGCCTGCTACCCGAGAGGCCGAGAACAGAACACAGCGCGGCTTTTCGCTGTTGCCGACGGCGCGTAAACGCACCGAAATGCCGATACACTTTGGACAAAACCCGCGTTAACGCACCGAAATGCCGATACACTTTGGACAAAACCGAGTCTATGTTATCATCACACACATGTACTAGCAGTTTGCGCTCAAATCTCGGTTGAGGCATCCTCCGAAACAAGGGGAAAATGTTGATTCATACAAGTTCAAGTTTTATAGAAGTTAATATGTAGCATTTTGGCATAAAGAATTGAATTTTTAAAAATAATTTTAATAATTCCTATGAGATGGAGAAATTTATGGAATTTATAATACGGGCATCATCTTTCGCCACGATGCTACGCGTAGCTTGTTTGCACGCACGTATTTCATTGAAAAATAATGCATGCATGCTAAAAGAAAATCTATAGTGCCATTGTGGCAACCCCAAGATGCGAAAAGGGGCGGCACAGCTATGCGATAATCAATTTTGCATTTTTTGATTGTTAATTAGGCGTGGATTAATCTTGGACGGGGAATTATGTAAAACAATCAAATCATCAATGTATGATATCCACAATAATACGACAAATATGATATCTAAACTTACGAAGCTAAAAGTTTAATTGTTTAAAAAAACTTCCAATACCATTTATTAAGAAACGTATCCCCCGCAACATCCTATATATTCTCATTATTTATGTTTATAGCTCGTTACACAGTAGAAAATCCTCCTTATTTCCTTTAATCATTCATAGTTGAACTCTCACACATGCAAGTTCTTATTGTGGGACAATACCTTCATCATATTGAATGAGACCATCTTATTTGCTTGATATGTAGCATTTTATCAATCTTCTATCGGGTAAATAATAAGTAGCATTTTGTGACAAATATTGAACCTAATTACTTGGTAAAGGATTCTGAATTTGTTCGCGTGTGTTGATATGTGAAGAAAGCGATCAGAATCAAGCATGAGACAAAGCTCAATATCTTCAACACTGTGAATATAAACAAGAATAGTAATCAACGTGAGAGAGCGGACATCAATTTTGTAAGATCACATGATACTTAAAAATTAATAAATGTTAGAAACTAAGGATGTTTATAATCATCAAGCCCACATTTGATGGTACCTTTTAAATAAAGCATAGACGATCATACTGTACATGTTAAGGAAAACTTATCTTTATAAGCTGGTATAAGAGCTGTAGCCAATTTTGAGAGAAAAAGACCACCTATTGTATTATTTTTAAATTTCCATTTGAAAAATCTTTAATGCCTGAGTCATTTCACCAAATTCCAAAACAAGAAGTCAACTGTTTGTTCTACTAGTACCAATGCACGTGCATCACGCACGTGATCAAAATAAATACATCACATGGCAGGACATTTACAGCATAAATTGAAATTCTAATTTTATACATGGAGCTAAATTGAATTTCCAATTTCATACATGAACAAGGTGCACATGTATGTATTATGGCCAGACATCATTGTTGTTCACCAAACACATTGACAGCAAAACGATGAGAAGCTAGATTGGGAACACTCTGAGATTTTTCCCAAGCATAGTCATGATCAAATGAACAATCAAAACACGTCTCAGCATACAAACTCCAGCTATTGATATTATATACAGTTTATCCAGGAAGATATTATCATAAAACCAATGAGGAAAAACAATTTCATTGGAGTCAAATATATTGTAAAGTAATAGCTTATACCTCAATCTGAACCTAGAGATAAAATGTATTAGACAAATGATATGCTACCTTGCAAGCGCTACATAATCTTGCCAGCATTTCAGAAAAGAAAACATGTCACATGCTATGCAAATGCATGAATCATGACCATACCGGCACAGAACATTGCTTCCACAAACTTTTCTGGTTACGATTCCAAGATGGTAAACATATACGAGTGACTGACATGTTTACATTGACAAGAATTGTATTCCATTACATTCACCATAAGAGAAATATTATTTGTCTCGTACATCCCCCCTCTCCAGAAAACCTTAGAGGCAGGTGTCCTAGTTAGCGACCATCACCCCAGTGGCCCGTTGCTGCAAGACACGAGTGCAGATCACTTCCCCATCTCGATTATAGTTTCAATAAATAGTTTAGGATGCATATAAAGGTTTTCATATCACATGTAATCTGAAAATCAAATTCACTTGCGAAATCTGCCACTAAAGGCTATTGCGCTAGGCTTTGACACACCAAAACTTACTTGCACATCTCAATTTATTTTTCACATACATATAGAAAGAAAATATGAACAATGAAATAACTGGATAATAATTAAAATGCAGAATGAGAAGATTAGAGAACAGCTTACTTGTCTGCAGCTCCAAAAGTAGCAGTGAAGACATTATTTTTCAGGTAAAGAACCGATGTGATACTTGTTGAAGCTGCATACATATCACCGATACCAGCAAATTAATGTTCACTGCAAAAGCGGCATTGGAAGCTTGAATCTTCTCAATCAGTTATGAGCTTTTAACTTTGAAAACAAAAGAAAGGATTTTGTAGAAGCATGAGCCCGCATGAAACCTTGTCCAGGCACTCCCTAAAACATACACATCTGAGAGTTGAATATCATTATTGCTATCATATTAAAAATTCCAAAATTGTTTCAGATTTCTATCTGAGAGGTGAATATCATTGTAGAACCGATGAGCGCATTTTAAGGGATTTAGAAAGTTTCAGTGTGTTAGTCATTCAGTTAACATACAGGAGCATAGAAACAGTGAAGGCCTACGACACACTTAAACATTCCAGAAGGTACCATGGCCGGGAATGTCTTCTTCCTCAGGGCGCAGGGCATCAATTAGTTGCAAAATCCAGTTCCTTGCCAATTTGGAACCTTGATTTAGTGGCCAGATGCATGAAAAGTAAAAGAAAATGTCAGATTGTATATGTAACCGTGATACTGTAGTTCAAGATGATACATGTTCAGAGACTAATAGAAAACAACCCATGCCAAGGTCAAAGCATCACAACATGGAAGACAGTCGCATCCTCACAGGCCTTCTTCAACAGTAGGAATGTAACCAAATTCACAACAAGAAGAAGACATCGCATTCTCACAGGTTTCAACTGCACTCAAAAAAGCTTGAAATGAATTTAAAAGAAAAATAATATACTCAACCAGACTGGTCATTGAATGGCCAGAGAGCAACTCCTGGATTTCCACTTAAGCGTATTCCGTTCCAAACCAAGTTTCCTAAACATAGCTCAAGAAGCCAAGTTACTCTCATCTGCTGGTTGATCGTATTCAAATTCGATGAAGAAAATCACTAAATATGATGCTCTTACTATTAGAAACCGAATAGAGAATGTCATCTCAGATACATGCGACTGATCAATGCAAATTTTCGACACCATGCGCCAAATCAGGGAAAATGATACTCGAATAGAAAACAGAGGTGAAGCCAATTAACTCTCACCTGCTGGTTGAGCCTATTCAAATAGGATGAAGAAAATACTAAATACGATGCTCTTACTATTAGCACTCGAATAGAGAATTTACGTTTCAGAGAATGTCATCTCAGCTAGAATGCGACTGCGCAATGCAAATTTTTGACACCATGTGCCAAATCAGGGAAAACGGGTACTTGAACAGAAAACAGAGGTATTCATTACCGGATGACCTCAATTCCTTGCTCCTCTTGCAAACAGAGGTATGATCACCTCAATCTCTGGTATAATTCTTATAAACATCAATTTTCCATCTTGCAATGTTGAAACAAATCCTTAAAGACAAAAGATTCACAGCAGTCAACGTATAATCCGAATATGAGAAGAAAAATTTATATGTATGCATACACAATGCACGAGCAAAACAAGCACATAACCAAAAGAGAAATAATAGAGAATAAAATGGTTCTTATTATACTAATGCATTTGCAGTTCAGCACTTACATAAGTTTCTCGGGAGCAAAGGACACTTCGCGGTCTCAAGATCCTGACACTAAGGGATAATGTTGACATTAAAGAACTATTTGTTACTATTAAATGATAAAGCAGGTCTGATATGGATCAACTGTTACATCAACACTGTGGGAGGTGTAGTAGTGAAAAAAAAAACAAATTACTGTTAATACCAGTCATGTGTGTTCTTTAAGTGAATTTTCATAATTGGCAAGCGCACCATGAAAATATAAAAAAATAATGTTCAGTCAAAAAGAAATGCATACAAACTATAACTGTCACGTGCTGGCACCTTGCATAGCAAACAAATCTGATACATTGATATGATAATCTTTATTTATGTGAAGATATCTCCTTGTTATTGTAAATGAAATTTCTAACTTTACTTGCTCGATCATGACCAAAAACAAAACCGTCATCTCAACAGTAAATGAACATCAAATTATCCATGTCAGTTCTGCTAAAACTAAACTAAGAAAAACAGCAAGTCTTTTGGAATGTAAATGGGTAATACATTGTTTTGTAGAGATAATTTCAATAAGCAATCATGCATGTTCTGCCAAAACTAAACTATATGGCAACTAATCACCAATGGCCCATGTAGGAAATATAATTACTGAAAGCAAGTGCAAAGAAACAGCAATACTGTAGGCATGTCTGGGAGGAGTACTTGAAGCTGACCTGGTACACTCAGCTCATTAATACGCCTACAATAAGAAGGAAGCAGGGCACTCTCGGCAGCTTTATCCAGGCACCTGCGCAAGGTATAAAAGGGCATTTGTAAATAAATCGTTTACAAACAAATATTTTAGATCTGAAATAGTATTTTGTAAAATAAGGTGATAGAGGTACGAACTATTTTAAATGCTTTTCCCAATATTGTTGCTGCCAATCCACAGTAGCCAAGGTATTGTGTCCAACATTACAAACGACAGGCCAGCGAGTTTGAACAATGCTTGCCAAGCCGCATTAAAATCTCCGCGCCTAAGAGCATCGATACACACATACTATTTAAGCTACTTAAACAGAAAAGTCGGCAATTGTTATCTTTACTAAACTGAATTGATATGTAACCTTGATAGTTTCATGATTTCATCCCCTGTTTGTTGCCGTCTGTACCTCCAGGCCCAGCATCGTCATCGGCAGAAGAGCAGCACCTGACACAGGCGACAAAAACGTGAAGTGATCAGACGAAAAGCGTAGCTAGGAGCAAGGAACCATCCTACAAGACAATAAACACCAATTTTACATCTCCATGTAACCCCAGCCCCGATCTACATGAACCAAATCGTAAGGGGAAAAATAGAAACCAAAAGCGAACCAGGATCTCGTTTTTTTGACCTCTAGCCAAGCATCGGAAAGGAGGATGGCAGGATGCCGTTGTACCTCAGAGGTCCGCTTGACACCGGAGATCACACGGACGTGGCCGCCCTGCTAGCAGTCGGAATACAAAAGTTGGCGCACGGATGCAACATCAATGCAGAGCGAGGGCAGGGGATTCGGCGCGCCCCCGCCTCACCTGCACGCGGCCATCGATCATCTAGATCATCACACCCGGATCGAGCTCCTCCATCACCTGCCCCTGCCACCTCCTCGAGTCTGATTTGACGACATGATCTGCAGCAATCAAAGGCGAATCGGATCGAACAGGACGAATCGAGATCGGATTGAGAACAAGGCTCACCTGCCATCGTGGTAATCAGGATGACCGATGACTTCGTGTGGAGATCTTGCGGAGGTGCAGAGGAAGGACATCGAAGGAAATGGAAGGAAAACAATAAACATCTCAGAATGAAACCGAGAAAGGAATCCATGAAGAGAAATGGAAGGAAACAGAGCCAACGAACGAAATTGATGGAAAGGTGAGGAGAAATTCCCGACTTGGAAACGCACATGAAAAAGGAAATCAGGGAGGTTGGAATTGCAGGCGGGTAGAAATCCTTGTTCGGTGAAAAAAGTCGCGGCTGCGTCATATTTTTTGGCCGTGGAATGACAATGAGCGTCACGCTCAGGGAGGAGGGCCACTGTCAGGAAGTTTTATGGTAGCATCGGATGGTTGATTAGTTGTGGTCGTTTTTGATCAACGGTGGATATACAGGTGGGGTATAATCTGGCAGGTGAAAATTATTTTCTTCTAAACTGGTTCTTTAAGAGTTTAGATAGAAAACTGGTTCTTTAGGAGTTTAGATTAGATTAGGGCACTCACAACTAGTGCCCCACCAACCATTGGTTCTTCGGACATGGAGAAATGCCGCTGTGTTCCCTGGCGGTCTGTTCCTGTGCTGCTGCCCCTGCATTCATGCAGGCATGCACGTTCACACGCATAACCTTGACAATATTTGCACTACCGGATCCAATGACTTTGGTTGGTGTGACAAAGAGCGTGAACTCCGAAATGCCCATTGCGCTATCTTTGTCTATTGTGAGATTGTTTAAGCAAACATTCCAGATTCAGGACTTTGGCTTTGTCTTGACAAGGGCAGATCTTGGGAGCTGAGAGCATTTTCCTAAATTTATTGCTCAGATGGCCTTTACTATAATCTATTACATGCAGATGCAGCCTTGCAGGTCTTAGAGCAAGGCCAATGCGCGCCCATCCAGCACCCCCACGCGCCCACCCACGCGCCAAAGTCGCCCAACGCCACACCGATTGAACGCCAACTGGTGGGTCCCATCTGATTGAACGCCAGGAGTCGGTGGTGGAGAGCAGTTGCGGTTCACTGGCCCCACAAATGCCTTGGAGCGCGAGTTCAGCTCGGCGCCGGCAGACGCGCCAAGCGCCCTGTCCCCCCTCCTTTCTCTTTCATCCAGCTAAGAATTTTTCCTACGTGTCCGGCATTGCGACAACGCGTTGAACCTGCTCTTAGAGATCATGTGGGGGTTGGAACTTTCTGCGAGAATTTGTGTCCATCGTGCTTTGACAATGGCAACAAACTGTTTCGGAGGCACGTGTACTTCTAAAATCTTTCCTTTTCCTTCAATTAAGGCAAGCGAGTTGGGATCGAAATTTTGTTTATGGTACTTCTATTGTTACTTTTTTTTAATCTTTACCTTAAAATTTCTTTGAAAAATGCATTATTGGTTATTGTAAAAATATTGTTGGTAATATATATCGATCCATAGAAGGACATATGAAAGATGCAAATATTTGTTACATCTGCAATTCTGCATGCAAAACATGCAGCTTACGGAGGCTTTAGGTCCCACCTGTCAACCACATATAAATAGAGCGACATGTGTTTCTCCGAGGAAACATTACGCCCTTCAAAATATCTAGTACTACAAAGTTACACCTTTGTTAGAATTTGGATCAGTGAAGCCTTCTTTTTGCTGGCTGGTCCATCAATTTTGACACGCGTCTCCCACGTGGACGCTTATATGCCTGTTATTTTCAAATTATCGAGGAAACTTCGACCGTTCGTATAATATGGGGCTCCATACAGACCGTGCTGCCGGCCGGGCGGTCCATCCTATACACAGAAAATTAGGGAAAAACAGTGGGCAAGTGCTCCAGCAACCACGGTTTTAGGGACATGGGGAAATGCCGTTGTGTTCCCTGGAGCTCTATCCCATCATACGCTTCATACTTAAACCAAAGAAATAGGAGTTGCCTAAATTTGACGAACCGTAGGCCTGTCAACTTTTTTGGAGAACGTGCGGAGCACTTTTTTATTAAGAAGAAGAGAAGTTTGTTACAACATGGTCAGGGCTAAATCCCCTAAGGGACTTAGCAAAAGCCGACAACGAAATAGTGATAAGTTACAAATCAAAAGCGAAGGACAAAACAGACCCTTACAATCCACAATAAACAGAAGAAAAGCAGGAACAGGCTCCCGAAACCGAGAGAGAACACTAAGCCCGCCTAGGGAGGAGCAGCTTCCGTAGCTTGGAGAACCCTGCAGCCGTCCGAAGGTGAGCCTCATCGATGAATTTCTTGCGCCAATGCGACCGGTTGGAGCGCTTGGAATACGAAGATCCGGTTGTTCCATTTCTTCCACAGCCTCCATAGACCAAGATTAAAAAGATCCTCAACGGAGACCCCTTGATAATGTTTTTTGTAAGTCACGGCTTCGGGTGGGAAGAATCCTCAACGGAGATCCCTTGATCACTTCCACCGCTCGTTACATTGAACAATAATTAGAGGAGTCCACTGCTAGCACCAAAAATATCATACAATACACCAGAGAGCACGCCAATAGAGGGCGGGGGTGGGGGGGGGGGGGGGAGTGGGTATGGGTGGGGATTTGGGGGGGGGGGGGGGGGCGGGTTTATGACCCTAGCAGCCCAACTAGCCTCAATGAGATAACCCACCACACCACCACGACCGACGAGAAAGCCTATAAAGATGTTCCAAGACTGATAAGAGCGACGCTTGGAAGTGGAGCCTTCCAAAGCCTCCATGCGACCAAAAGAAGACGAGTCAGCAAAGCGATAAGGTGCTCGAGGCTACAAGACCAAGATGCGATAGAAGGGAGAGGGGAGGCTAGGAAGGGCCGGGGCAATTCCATCGGCAGTGGCGAACACGACCACATGTTCTGTGTCCATACAACCACGACCACGTGTTCCGCGTCCATATGACGGCAACCACAACCATGTGTTTCCTCGTCCAGGCGGCGGCGACCATGACCACTTGTTCTGTGTCCAGACGATGGCGGTGGCGACCACGACCATGTGTTCCACGCCCAGACAGCGGCGACCACGACCACATGTTTCGCATCCAGGCATCGGCGACCACGACCACGTGTTCCGCGTCCAGACGGCGGCGGTGACGACCATGACCACAACGACGTGTTCAGCGTCTAGGTGGCATCAGCGGCGACCACAACCACGACCACGTGTTCTGCGTCCAGAAGGCGGCGGTGACGACCACGACCAAGCGACCATGACCACATATTCCGCGTCCAGATGGCGGCGATGGCGACCACGACCACGTGTTCCGCGTCCAAACGGCGGCGGTGACGACCACGACCAAGAGACCACGACCACGACCACATGTTCCGCGTCCAGATGGCGACCACGTGTTCCGTGCTCAGACGGCGGCGACCACGACCACGACCAAGACTACGTGTTCGGCGTCCATACGACGGCGACCAGGACTATGTGTTCCACGTCCAGGCGACGGTGACCACGACCTGACGACCATGACCACATGTTCCACATCCAGACGGCGGCGACCATGACCACGACCTCATGTTCCGCATCCAGGCGACGGCTGCCAAGCGACCATGACCACGACCACGTGTTCTGCATCTAGGTGTCGACGATCACGACCAAGCGACCACGACCAGGATGCTAATAGGTGAGTTTTGTGATCTCCAAACTTCTGGCAAGAGCGACCGCGACCAACCGGAGATCTTGAACATCTTCTCAAATCTCCAAACGACCCAAATACAATGCAACAATGTTGCAAGGAGCATGAAGACGCCACCATCTAGGGCACTAGGACAATGTGGCTCCAAAGTACAAAGACACGACGAAGAAAAGGTTAGCGACCTGAGCGACCTTTGACGACCCGCATCAAACCACAGGGAAGGAGAGGTTAGCGACCTGTGCGATCTCATGACCTGACAACCTAAGCGACCTTTGACTAGAAGAAACAGGCACTCGCGACGAGCACAACCAAACGAGAAGGGAGGGGGAGAAAAGCCCCATAGGAGAAGGGCCCACCTTTCACATAACCAGCAACTATGCCAAATCCTCGCTACGACACCACCGCACGGCCACCATTCACGAACACACCACTGCCCTGATCGGCAAGGTCAACCTCAACCCACTGCGCGATCAAAGGGAGAGAAAGGGGAGGATGAACTCTAGCGACAAGCACTGTGAGGTCAAGCGAAGAGATCGTGACAAGCGACGACCACATGAGACGGGCCGACCGGGACGACCGTTGCACCGTTCGAGCTGCTAGCGTTACACAACGAGCTCGTGAAACGGTGGTCAGCTTTCGGAGCCGCCAGCGCGCTGTGTGGCAAGCCATCCAGGAAAAAACGCGACCACCGGGACTCGGCCCCCATCGTAGAGCAACAAGGCTCCTTGCTCGAACGACCACACGACCAAGAATTCGACCACACGACCAAGAATTCGACCAAGATCCGACCATGAGAGGCGAGGGAGAGGGGTGGCGGCGCCATCGACATGCGGGACGCTGGCGTGGGCGCTCCGACCTCGAACGCCGCCGGATCTGGCCACGGAGGCGGCGGTTCCGCCGCCGAACAACTGGCGCAAAGGCCCGAGCGACCACGACCAAAGAGGGATGTTCCGAGCCACCGACATCAAGGCCACAGGTTTTCGTCCTTGGGATGCCACCTTGGATGCCCACCAGGGAGGAATTCCACTTGGTGGCGGCAGCGGCGACAGGTAGGGTCTCGCCCCAGCCACTCCAGAACCACGCGCCGGCGGCCGGGCCCGAGCAGAGGCAGCCAAATCCGCACACCGGAGGCCGGGCTGGGCAGCGGCGACCAAATCCGCGTGAGAGGGGACGGCGGCGCGCCTTGCACTGCGTCGCGCCATCGGCCCAGCCTTGTCTTGCCCGTCTCCTCATGATCGACTGGGAGGAGGAAGAGGTGGCCGGGGACAGCGCCGCCTGGATGTCGTCGGCGGCATGGTGAAGGCACAGGACGGCCGTCAAGACGCGGCATCGCCTTCCACGGCCTGCTCCGAGGAAAGGGGGAGGGGAGGGCGGCGGCGAGCGGCTCTGAGGAGGGGCGCCGCCGCCGGAGCTGGCCCCGTCGAGACGTCGTCGAGGAGGGGGCGCTGCCTCCATAGCTGGCCAGGCCGTCGAGGCATCGTCGGGGTTCGCCGCCGGATCTGGCCCAGTCCGCCTTGTCGGGGCCGCGCCGTCGCCCTGTGCACGCAGGGAAGCGCTTCCTCGGGAGAGGGGAGGGGACGGGGAAGGGGAGGGGGCCGTTGGCGGTGGCGGCTAGGGGGGGCAGTGGAATGGGAGGGGGGCGGCGGAGGCGGCGGCTAGGGCGCTTGCAGCTGTGCTTTCAAATTCTTAGCCACAATTTGAGCACATAGCCTTATGCCTGTCTCTGCTTGTATATTATTATTCAAGAACCAGTTCGATCTTTTCTTTTTCTTTTTGCGAAAGGTTGGAACTTGGAACCAGTTTTCTCTGGAACCCAGTGCTTTCGCTTGGTGTTGCAACCTGTTCTGAGATGGTTTAAGCAATATTTTTCCCTGGCAGTATCTATAATGAGTTAATCTGAAAAAAAAAAATTTATTTGGATACGCGCCTTAGGCTACGTTGAGCGGCTATTTAGTCTCTATGATAATTATTTTGTAAGTATTAATTAAAAGTATAATAATGGAACACATAATATAAAATAACACCTGAAGGTATTCTGCTAGCAAGGCTGCCACAGTTTTTTTTTTTTTGAACCTCTCAAACTTGAGTACAAATGTAGTATCTGTTCGTGTGCTTACAACCATATGAAAAACACCTCAACACACATCTACGCACACGTCACCTCTACATCCATACACAGCGTCCTTCGAGAGATCATCAGAATCTCCTGGATCTGATGCGCGACGAGGGACGTCGCATTCCCTTTGTGTCTCCACGCGTGAGAGGTACCAGAAGATTGAAACTCATCCTCCAAACAGAAGCAAACTCCACGAGCTCGTTGCCAACGTCGGAGGAAGGACGTCGTCGAGACGGAGAAGAGCTCGGAAGACATAATTCCATTAGAGACGACATCGCCGCCGCCTCAACGCCGTCTCCTGGAAACTAGGACTCCTCCAACACCTTGCCGAAACCGACGAAGAAATATTGGAGGCCATTATTCGCCGGAAAAGTGTCCACAAGCACCCCACCTCGGAGCTCAGCTCACGGGTGAACCGGCAGCTCGAAACCGCCAGATCACCACCAGCCGCAACTACCACCAACTCCTCCATCCACCGCCGCGAGCACACAACCCGCGTGGTGGCGCAGGCTCACCTGAAAGCGCCACGGCGGCCCAGCACTCATCAGGCGAGGGGAGCCGGCAGAAGGAATGCAGCAGAAACCATCTCCGGAAACCATGGCAACACCGCCATCATAGACCCCACACCAAGCCACAGCAAAGCCGTCCCCATGACCGGAGCCGACCACCATGGCTAGGCAGAGGAACAAAAGGTCCACCGACAAGCCGACACCTCACACACAGGCAGGGAAACCGGCAAAGCTGTGAGAGAGGATGACACCGACAACATCACCTTCACCACATCCGTCGCCGCCGCCGAGGAAGACAGAACCCGCCCCGTCCAGCGGTTTGGGTAAACCTAACCCTAATCTATGGAGATCTAACCTAATAGAGTAGGGTATGTACACCGGACATCGAATTCGCCGGTTCCCCCATCCTCCGACGCCGGCTAGGCGACCGGAGAAGGAGGGAACCCGACGGATTCGGCGCCGGACGACGAATCGCCTCGGTTTCGCCCTTGGCTACTGTAGCAAGGGGAAAGGTCGAGAAAGGAGATAGCGTCTCGGGAGCCTGCTCTAAGGCTGCCACAGTTGTTGCAAGAAGAGCCATTGATCCGTGCTGCTTTTTTTCTTTTTTCCTAACAACAAAATGAAACTGACCATGTATACGGCTGTGTACACTCTCTTGAGGGTGCAGAGGTCGGGACGTTTGTTTCATTATCTAAAAAACAATCACACGTGGATGACTGATACTTAACGCCCCCGGACAAAGTAATAGCGCGGAAGCAGATACTACAATGAAAAACATGTAGTATCTGCTTCCGCCTCTAGACAATCAGGAGCCAGTGACATCAAACAAACAGCTGGCATTAGCCTGAAATGCGTGGTAGTATCCGGAAAGGTCTTTCTCGAGTTTAAAAGCACTGTCTAACAAGTGTACTAATCTAAATTATAACCTTGGTCCCATCTGTCAACCTCTACACACATAATGTACAAGAGATTATACTTCTTCCTGAGATCCGCAGGTTTGATACTTGGAAGACCCGTATGTGGATAATTTTAGTTAATATAATAACTTGCTTCATTCAAACATTATGGCTCCTTAAAACTGTTGCTCCCGTGATGCTGCCCGGTCCATCCGACCCAGTTATTAGGGAAATCATGAACTGTCCCCCACCAACCACGGTTTTTGGAACATGGAGAAACGCCGTGTGGAGGGCTCTGTTTCCTTCGCTGCATGCGTCCACGTTTACACATTATAGTGGCAGCGCTTGCATGCTTTTGGTTGGTGTGGCAAAGAATTTGAACCCTAAAATGTCTCTTTTGTGCGTTTTCGTTATCCCTGCCTCTGAGAGTTCTGAAGGCACATGTTCTCTCTGACAATTTTGAACGTAAGCAAGTCGCGAGAAAATTAAATTAAAGTATCTGTAAGCATAATCTTTGTATCTTGCATTATCATTGTCCATTCTTTAGATTGAGGACTTTGGATTAATTAACAAGGGCATTTTGCGGATTTTCCCACCTTAGGTTGGTAGCAAGGATTCGAAAACCATGAAAACATGTAAAACCGGTTCAGCTCGGTTAGCAAAACTACTCGATTTTCATCCAAAACCGGACCTGGGTACTGTAGCAATCTTGACCGCTCCTGAGCGGTTTTGATACATGACCAATTTGCAGTTTTTTAATCACTGCTGGAGGAATGTAAAGAGGTATGCTCTATGTTGACTGGATGGCCATTGATATAGGAGTACTCCCTCTATCCCAGAATACTTTGGCATTCTGGCTCTGTACCAAGTTCATTGAACATTCTCTGAACCTAGACAACCTGTCTGTCCAGGTTCATTGAATATTCTATGAATCTGGACACCAGAAAACACTCCCAGAATGCCAAATAAAGTGGGACGGAGGGAGTAGTTTATTTTGCAGGTCTTGGAAATCATGTGGGGTTTGGTACTTTGGTGCTTCTCTTAGCATTTGCCCTGTTCGTTTCCTCTAGACCTAAATTTTAGACCTGTCATATCAAAGAGAATCTTGCTATTTAAAAGTATTAAATAAAGTCTATTTACAAAACTTTTTTGACAGACGGATGCTAATCTACGAGATGTTTCTAATGAGCCTAATTAATCTATATTTTGCTACAGTGTGCTACAGTAACCATCGTCTAATCACGACTTCTTACCCTCGTTAGATTCGTCTCGCGAATTAGCACAGGGGTTCTGCAATTAGTTTTATAATTAAACTTTATTTAATATTCTTGAATAGTAAGATTCTCTTTGATGTGACAGGCATAAATTTAAGCCTAGAAAACGAACACCCCCCTCACATGTTGCGAAGGCGGTGGCACGTGTAAAGCTGAGTTCCAAAAAGCAATGCTGTCAAAATGGCAGATTCGAACTTTATCGATTGCACATGCCCTCCTGAAGCTAGCATACACATTTGTTTTTATATAATGGGAGATTGTATCAAATTCCGGCCTTAGCTTTCAGGGAAGCTACATGCTCAGTGGCCTTGACCACTATGAAAGTTACAGCCAGATACAACCACGAGCAAGAATCGTCCATCATTAAAAGTGCACAATCTCTACTGATAAAACTATACAAATAAGAAACGACTCCTATCGCAGCTTTTATTGTCTTCCGATGTTGCTTCTTGAGTACCGTCGACTCCTTATGTCCATTCTTTCACCACATCAGGTATCAGACAACACTCGAGCACATGCCAATACAGTGATGAACAATATCTCTTGATTGATGCAAATTTAAATTCATTCAAACAGCCATCGACGAAGAATCCACCATTAGCTATATAGAAGATCGTGACCAAAGATAATCGGCAAGCAAGGAGAATCTCTAAAACGACGCCTCCAGTGAGGATGCAGTATCAAAGATGCCGCCGGCGCTCATTGCAGATTGAGTCAGGCCCTTCGATTGGCAGGGTCAAGGTGGCCGAGCGCCTAGGGCCCCCAAAAAATTGGGGCCCCAAATTCCTAACTTACTTAAAGGATAAAGGCCAAGCAAAGTTCTGTAATAATAGTTCATTAGGGAAGGAACATGTGTGGCTCAGTGTGGTGATGGGAGCTTGTTATATGCTGATGTTTTAGTCCAATACTCACATCCATCCAGTCTATTCGTGCATAATTTCGCCATTGAAGAGCTGCTCAAAGCTTCTATACATGAAGGAACCAAGGTAGAAGATGGCTTATTAGTGAACCGTTTTTTGGGTCTTTTGGCTGTTTGGGCTGTGAATTGTGAGTCCGTGGTGGCCCATAACAGATGGGCTCCTAAGCCTTTTTCAACCAGAATTCAGGTTGGGACCCCACGACAATATTGCTAAGCAATTTTTCTATTTGCTCAAAAAAATCAATTTTTCTAAACGTTTTCCCCCTCTTTTCCTCAGCCTTTTTGGTTGCTTACGACCGTCATTAGAATGCATAATCAATCCGTAAAAAAGTGCTGTTTTACGGTGGTATAGGGCACCGTAAAACTCCTCTAAAAATACAGTATGCATGATAATTTTTCTCTAATACCTATTCAACTTTTTTCTTTACTGTAGTCCGTATGCTAATTTATTTTAAAAACAAACATGTATGTTATTTTAATCTAAAAAACAGTAGCCTGTTAGTTACCAAAAAAAACCCAGCTCTTCTTAGTATTTCAGTTGCATTAGCCAATTATTGTGCATGCATAGAGTATTTTTATTTTAAACCATGGTCATGCTATCAACTTGCCATATTTAATTTTTTTTTGCACAAAAGTTGTGAATTCATTGGGCCCTATTTTTTGTTCCGCCCCGGGCCACAAATTCTCGGAGACGAGTTTAGGTTTTCACCTGGAGTTTCATGAACAAGGAGGTGTGATCAATGAAAACGCCTAAAAAGAGATGGATGGCATCCGGGGACATCATTGTTGTTGGTGCCGGTAATTGCCGACAAGGCTTTCACAGTTTGATCCAAACCCACCAACCGCACACCATGAGAGGAGACTAGCACCTGCGCAGCTGATCATGCATTTATCTCCACCGAGAATAGATGGTTTGCCATAGAGTAACGAAAGGACTGCAAAATAATTTAAAATAATCCGATTTGTGGAACAAACCAAACTTTTTTTTAAAAAAATATCATTTCCAGGTATGCCTCCACTTGGCACTTGGCTGTAGCTCGTCTAGCAGAGAGCCAAACATTGGATAGATCCTTCCTGAGCACTCGCCGTTTGGCGTATCCGCGCATTGGCTAAACAGAGGTATCCGCGTATCCACTTTCATTTTTAAACAATTTGGACAAAAATTAACATTATTTAAAACAATTTGACATAATTTTGGAAGTATTTTGATATTTCCAAATTTGGACAAATTCTCTATTGCGGACAAGTTCCAACAGGCAATTAATGATGGTAGCAAGCAAGGCCATTGCAGATAGACTTCGCCCCGCTTTGTTTGAGAAGGAAAAACTGCCAATTTTCATTATTTTATTGTAGAACTAGAAATATTAAAAGATCAAAACATCACTTTTTTTTAATCGGAGCAAATCATCACTTAGCCTCCCTGCACGCAAGCTTAGCCTGCCCTGTGGAAATAATTCGATACAAACCACAAGATTAAGTCCAAGCAGTAAAAATCATTTGAGACACAAGAATGCTATCGATCATTGATGGGATGCCAGCTTCTTGGTGGCCTCTTCAGTGCAGCGGCAGCAAGTGCAACCAATGGCAGCGAATGTCTCGATCACATGTTGCAATTCTGCTTGCCATCTGCAATATCTCTTTATGTGCCGCGCTCGTCGACTAGCGTGATTAAATTAGCAACGTACCCTGCCTTAGATAGAGAGATAGGCCTTCCAGCAACGTACGGTGCTATCTGTTTCTTTTGTTAATTGCTGGAGTAGAAATAAACAAGCATCTAAAAGAACGAATCTATCTATCTATCTATTTATTAATAAAGGAGATGACGTTTTCACCACGGTGGCTCTAAAAAAAGGGAAAAAAAACTCTGTAATTCTCACAATAAAGCAAAACATCCGGCCATTGATCACCTCGCTGTGTAATCTAAGAAACAAATCCAACCCTTAACCCTCTCCACATGATTCATGGACGCGGCCGAGCCCAGAGACCACCTCAACCCGACGCTCAGCTCGATGCTCTCGTCCCTGCCTCCCTGGCATCCAACTCGACGGCCGCCACGGGTTCCAATGGCCTCGGTCTCCACAGGATCTCGCCGCAGCTGCTGAGCCGCAGGTTAGTGACCGGCGGTGCAGCGTCATCATCTGTTAGGATTCGGTCCGGTCAGCAGTAATTGTTAGATTGATCTCCTCCCGGCCCGGCCCAACGGCCGAGCCGGACCCCTTGGTCGCGCCTTGATCGGAGGCGCCCAACCCAACTTGGTTGCGGGCCCCCGTCGCGCAGCGCCTATAAGAAGAAGGTGGGGTTCGGGGCACATGACACGAGGTTCACAGCCACCGTTTCCCCACCTAAACCGCCCACCGATCTAGGGCTAGCGCTGAAGCGACGGGAAGCCGCCGCCGCCACTAGCCCCAGCCACCGTCAGTCGCCACCGACGCCATGGATGAGGTGTCATGATCT
Source organism: Eragrostis nindensis (assembly GCA_012490785.1). Classification (NCBI taxonomy): domain Eukaryota; kingdom Viridiplantae; phylum Streptophyta; class Magnoliopsida; order Poales; family Poaceae; genus Eragrostis; species Eragrostis nindensis. The sequence continues at coordinate 394,443 of JAAXCT010000118.1, read as the reverse complement.
GCAAATGATAAGTATCTACCCGTCTGTTCTGCACCTAGATCATCCCTCAGTTTTAACATTGGTATCAAGAGCCGATCTATGGTGTAGATCTAGATCGGGGAAAGAAAAGAAAGAAAGAAGGGACTTCGATCTCGGATCCAGAACACTCTGCTCTCGTTGAGATCGGAGGAAGAAGAAAAGAGAAGGAAGAAAAGATCTCAAACCCTAACCCTAGGGGAAGTCAAACCATAACCCTAAAGAAAAGAGGGCGGCGGCACTTACCGGGTCACGGATCCGCCGTCGCCAACACCGCCGCCGTGTGGGAAGAATCACCACCGGCCGTCGGTTGACGCCGTGCGGGAAACAACGAGTCGAGCCGCGGTGGCGCTCCCTCGCGTCGCGCACACGGGCTCAGGGCGCACCGTCGCAGGTCCTCTCGACGGTGGCGCGTTCACCCTCGGGGAGCGCGCGCGCCGGCGAGGAGACCGGCGGCGGCGCCTTCATCTTCTCCGGCCGCCACGGGCGGCCGCCGCCCACGCCATCGCTTTTGGGCTGCGCTGAGGAAAGAGGAGAAGAAAGGAAAGAGGGTGCTCGGGTCGCGGGCCATAGAGCCGGTGGCCAGGCCGACGGCGCGCCGGCGGCCGTCTCGCCGACGGCGCGAGGACCGGCTCGGCCGGGACAGGGGAAAGAAGAAAATGAGCTAGGGTTTGTGGAGAGCCGGCGTCGAAGTGCGAAAAGAACAGACAGCCGTTCATCTTGTGATGGACGGCCAGCAACAGCCAATGGTCTACTGGGCCAGTTTGGCCCAGGTCGGGGGAGCCACGCGCGCTCCCGCGAGCAGGTCGTGCTGGGCCGAAAGGAAGCAGGCCGGCGGAGGCGCGGGCGAAGCAGGCCGAGCCGAGGAAAGTGGGCCTTAGGCCGCTTCTGCATAGTAAAGCTATCTTTAAGTTTTTTCCTTTTTTCAGAAGCACTTTCTTGAGGTAGTTTTTATCTCTAATTAATTTGAACCAACGGGATGATTAATTAGAGAGTAGAAAATTAAAAGTTTTGCTTCTGATCAAGGTTATTTCAGTATTATTCTCAGCTTTAAGTTTTATTTCTTTTCAGAAGCATATATTTGATGTACTTTGATAAGAATTGCCCAGTTTTTATCTCCATTTAATTTTGAACCAACGAGATAAATTATTTGGAGAATAGATAAGTTTGAAATAATGCTTCTGAACAAGTGTTTTATTCAAGTTTCCGCTGCTATGATGATAAAGCTAGTCTTGATCTCTGATAAATTTGAACCAACGGGATAATTTGTTCAGAGAGTAGATGAACGAAGTACTGCTTCTCTTCATGTATTATTGCAAGTTTTCTATAGTTTCCGCTGCAAGGTTAAGTTTTATCTCCCATTTCCGCTGCAAGTTTTATTTGGGAGAGTAGATGTTTTTATTCAAGTAAATTATGATATTGTTATTTTCTGACCAACGTTGATGATAGCAATATTGTAAAGTTTTATTCATGAGAAAGTTTTATACATTAGTTCTCTTTCTACCCAACGGTGATGTGGAATTATTGTAGAAAGTCATTGTATGTTTGGCTGAGAGAGTTTGTACTTTAGTTCTACTTCTGCCCAACGGTGATGTAGAATTATTGTAGAAGAATGAAGAATTTAGGCACACAATTTTATAAGAGAATACTTTTGTTCTATTTCTGCCCAACGGTGATGTATGAATGTAAAAGATTGTATTAATTCAATTTTTTTGCTATTTTTGGGCCAAAATTGAGTTTTAGTTTTTCCCCTCCCTAAAGCTTTCGCTGTATTGTCAGTTAATTAATTTTCTGGTTAAATTGGAACCAACGGGAAGATTTAATCAGAGAATGAAGTTTAAGTGTTTTTTTTGTTTGTGTCATTATGACTAAGTGTGTTTCTTTAAGATAGATGCTTGTATAATTGACTTACAAACACTTTCTGTGTCCTGAGAGCCAACTCTGGCATTTAAGTCCCTCTTATAGGGAATTATCCTGCATGGCAGGAGAAGTAAGCAATGCACTTATGCTAGACATTCTGCATGGCAGGAGAAGTTAGTGATGACTCTTGTGTTATTTATGTATCTCGCATGGCGAGAGAAGTTTGGGGGAGCTCATAAGCTATCCTAGAATCGACCGTGCACTTTTATAGTGTCATAGTCATCAAGCACTCAAGAGGTTAAGGTCATAAGGGGAGCAATCCCATATTACACCATTGCTAAATCATAAGATGGTAGAGAGTCATTTGCCTGCCTTTTTACAATCGTATGCGGGCATTCTTTTTTAGTTGCTGGTTTTGCGGAGCAATTCAGCTGTGGTAGTATATGCATTTTCTGCATATGCACTATGGCCAATAAGATGGAGTCATAGACATGAGTAGTAATTAAAGGGAAAATTAAGGCTTGGCAGGTTGAATGATTCGACCAAGCTGAGCACATCAATAAGTGAAGAATTTTCTTGAAGTATCTTATATATCATAAATGAGTTCAAGGACAAAAGGAAGTTGTATACAAACCAAAGAATAAGAAATACTTGCAAGCATATCTTGCAGAAGTCTAGCTAATAAAGAACTTTGTTAAGTTCTTGAAGTGGAATGAGGAAAGTGTACTCCCTTAAGTTCTTGAAATGGACTTCGAAATTATGACAGTATAGTTTATGTCATATTTCGAGGGGGAGGAATTCCATTATACAATGCAGTGTATGCATTGAGGGCAAGAATGATCTATTAAGATGACCGTCAGAGGAGTACAACGGTCATAATATTGATATCACTATACAAAGAAATAAGCTAAATTCCTGGATCTTTTATAGTTCCAATAGGAAGTAGCATAGTTGACCAGTATCCATACTGGATGAGCCTCAAGATAAGTTAGAAATAATAAGGCGGTACCTTAGTGTACCATGTCAGGCTTTAAGAGATTGAACCCAACAAGAATATTTGAGATATACCATTTTTTTTTTCAGAAGATGGGTTGAATCTGGGGGAGCATGTTATGATAAGTACTAAGACTTGAAGAGGAGTGGAACTACATGTCCCCTCCAATGATTCAAGAGCAATAAAAGACAAATGTAGTTTGTTCTCCCGTGGCAACAAGTGTGAATACGAAACCTGTTCTTCAGGAGCCGAAAGAAAATGTTGCCACAAATGGAGAGCAATCACAACCCCAGATAGAAAATGTGCCAAACGATGAGATCTCTAGAGGGTCTCAAAGAATTAGAACAATGGTCATTCCTGTTGACTGCAAATGATGGAGGGTAATTCCACCTCATTTGAAGAAAACATGAGAAGCGCTTACTCGCGAAGATGGCTTGAAGCCATGCAGAATGAAATAAGATCAATGAGTACCAACTTTGTTTTGGGACTTAGAATCTATTCCTAAAGGAGCCAAGGCAGTAGACTGTCAAAGGGTCTACAGTTTTATATGTGACTCCAGAGGGAATGTAAAAAGATATAAAGCGCATCTTGTGATAAAAGTTTTCATTCAAAGACAAAGAATAGCCAATAATGAGACCTTTGTACGGTCTCATGTAAGGATTCTTTTAGAATCATGAAGGCATTAAGTGGCACACTACGATTTAGAGATACATCATATGGATGTAAAGACGGCATTTCTCAATGAGGTTTTGTATGAGAAAGTTTACATGGCTCAACCCAAGGGTTTTGTCATGGAAGAAAAAGAACATAAAAGATGCCGCCTAAAAGTTTATTAAGACAGTAAGAAAGTTTGGGTTTTTAGAACGAGAGGACAATTGCGCTTATGCAAAGTTTAAGAATGGGAAATTATTTTCCCTTATCCTATATGTGGATAGCATCCTGCTCGCTTGTAGTGATGTCCACCTACTTTTGGAGACGAAGAAGTTATGTGTCCTCAAGTTTTGAAATGAAAGATCTTGGTGAAGCATCATTCCTTTAGGAATTGAATTTCATTGAGACAGAACAAAAGGGGTATCAGGAATATCGCAAAAGGCATACTTAGAAAAGTTTTAAAGGAATAAATGGTATGCATGCGAGTAAATATACGCCTGCTTCTATAGTCAAGGGTGACAGGCATGGGAATATTGTGAATTCCCGAGAACCGAAAAGTGATCGATCAAATAAAGTCAGTTCCATGTGCTTCAAAGTTGAAGCTTAAAGAATGCTCAACTAAGTATTCACCCTGACATATGTCAAGTATCCGGAATGTTTTTGGCACAAGTCCAATCCAGACATAGATCGCTGGAATGGAGATAAGATTGTCTTGCAAGTTTGCAAAGTATTGAAGGCCTCATGCTAAGTTGAAAGGAACAAGTGCTCTCATATAGTTGCGGGCACGAAGACAAAGCTTCTGCGAGATGTGTAAGAAAATCCACAGTAGTTGCTAACATCCGCAGTTAGAGTTTTATTGTGGAAAAGCTCCAAACAAACAATAGTGGTGTCATCAGTGATGAATACCTAAAGCATATAGCATGATATGAGGCTACAAAGCAGGCACATAAAGTTGATAAATTCATATCCGGAATTAAGTTTTTCACTCCTGTGACAACAAGTCAAGTGTGCTGCCAAACATATTGACATTAAGTGTTGTATTGTCAAGGAGAAAATCCAGAATCATATTAAAAGTAATGAAAGTATAAGGACCAAGCAAAGTATTGAGCGTATAAGGACCAAGCAAGTGCTTGCGGATCCGCTTACCAAAGGCTTACCGCCCAATGTGTTCAGAGAACACTCAGTCGACATGGGTCTATGGTAGAGCCTATGATTTCTGGATATTAAGGACCCAGAATAAGTGTTCCAAAATAGAAAGGTGTATTGCAGCAGTTCATCTGACAGCGCTTACTGTTATGACAAGGCTTGCTCTATGCACTGATCTGTGATGGAATGGTTGTCGAATTAAGCATTAAAGTTTAAGTACAAGTACTAAAGGAAGATGAGATCAAGGGGGAGAATGTTAGATTGATCTCCTCCCGGCCCGGCCCAACGGCCGAGCCGGAACCCTTGGTCGCGCCTTGATCGGAGGCGCCCAACCCAACTTGGTTGCGGGCCCCCGTCGCGCAGCGCCTATAAGAAGAAGGTGGGGTTCGGGGCACATGACACGAGGTTCGCCGCCACCGTTTCCCCACCTAAACCGCCCACCGATCTAGGGCTAGCGCTGAAGCGATGGGAAGCCGCCGCCGCCACTAGCCCCAGCCGCCGTCGGTCGCCACCGACGCCATGGATGAGGCGTCACAATCTGCAGAAGATAAGTATTTACCCGTCTGTTCTGCACCTAGATCATCCCTCAGTTTTAACAGTAATACGTTTTGCGCATGTTTTACAACCTCGTGATGTCACATGGGTACAGCAGCAAATTCGGAAAGCGTCACCGTTACCAGCAACAAATCTCTAGGCGCATGCGTGTGACTCCGGCCGATAATGTTACTCCGGCAAGAAGCAGCATGTGTGTCGTTACCATGACCCCCGGGTACCCTCATGACCAGCAAGGCCGAGTACCTAGACAGGGTAGTCGGGCTGGCCCAAACAAGACCGAGTGCCTCAAACATCTAGAAGGAAGGCACGGATTATTCGGCAAGTCTATTATCTTGTACTCCAAGTAATTCTATGTTGTAACCGACTAGGATACTTTCCATGTAACCCTGTTCCTCCGGATATATAAGGCGGGCAGGGATCTCATCTCAATATACACAATACAATACCACCCAAGACAGGACGTAGGGTTTTTATCCTCCGGGAGGCCCGAACCTGTATAAACTCGGCGTCTTGTCTTCACCATCGTATTCTGTCGACAGTGGCGCCCACCGTGGGGCTAGCGCTGGAATCCTTCGTCGAATACGATGGACATCATCTACAACAACTCCCTCGTCGCGTCGATCAAGCAGGCGGCTCACGCGACGAGACATACTCCATCAAGCAACGGCTTGCTCAGCTGCTGTCTTCGCGGCGCATGCATGCATGGTCTCCTCATGTGCATCGACGTCCAGAGAAGCAGCCGACAATTCGCCGACTTGATCAAGTCCCGAGGAGAGCAGAACCCAGCAACCTTGCCAGCAGGCGCACGACCGATCTACATGATCTGTCCCGGCGACCCGGCGGGTTAGCGTTGAAAACAGGAGACGGAGTCCAGGTCTGACACGGAGCCGAAGCTTTCCATCTACAAAACTTGAGCTGCTTCAAGTTCCAAAGCTAGGTGCTGTCGTGTTAATCCAAATCAGCTACACGTACATGCGCTTTCGCTTAACCAGGGAAGATTCTTTCCTTTTCTATTCTTGATTTCCTTATTTTATTCCTAATCAATCTACTCGCCGGAGTAGTTTATGTTCTCATGTGATGGATTTTTGCCATGTACTAGTACCGGAGACTGAACAAGTTCGGGACAGCTCGAACTTTAACTCGTGAGTCATTCATGAGTCGACTACCCGGTGTCTACGCCGGCCATCAGGCTTCGGCAACTACTCGGCGTATGGTCGATGGTGATCTCTCGGTCATCACGGCCACTCCACGATGTACAGCGGCGACTACTCTGGCGTATCGTGTCGCTCGGCCACGGGCCATGGCGGCTCGTGTTTCGTTGACCCGGCGTATCTACGTATATGGCAAGATGGAGTTCAAGTTGGAGTTGGATCTAACACTTTCCATCGACAAGTTTGGCTGCAAGTCCCGTAGCTAGGGCTGCTCCAACAAACAGCCACGCAAACACAAAGAGAAGAATTCTTTCTATTCTTTATTTCTTTTTCCATATTATATTGCTCTTAATCTATCAAATTAACTATTCATTACGTCATGGCTTTCTGTTTTGCAAAACGGAGTCGCACCTGGTCACCAAGTCCGATCCGGGAAAGCTTGTCTCCGTCGGCGGTAAGCGAGCGGTGGTCACTCGGCGTGCCACGACAGCCACTCAGGGTGCTGCGACGTTGCCTCGGGTCGTGTCTCGCACTTAGTTCTCCGTCCATCTCGACGCTAATCAACGACCACTCGTCCATGGCGGCTACCCGGCGAACAATGACGGCCAGTCGGCCACGACGATGATTCCTAACCTACCTGGCGAGCTGGAATTCATCAAGTCGGCGACGAAGCCGCAGCTTTTTACAAGTTCTCAGGCGGCACAATGAGCATGTATCGACATGCATAAACATCTGAGCTGCAGAGAAGTGTCAAGTCTCGATGCAGAGAGAACAACTCAGCCATATGCACTGCATGGAGATCCTTCCTTTTAATATACATAATTTCTTATTCTTTATTATTATTAACCGATCAGATTAATCTATTGATCACTAATCATGCGATGCTTTCTTGCTTGATTTTGCATGTACAATTGCGCATGTGCCCTTACATGCGTGAGTGGCTTCTATCAAAGCATGGCATCTACTCGGCGACTCGGCCACTACGGGGATCACTCGGCCTAGATGGCTACTCAGCACTGGTTGCCTCTCTGCCCATCGGTGTGCTACAATGATCACTCAGCATATGGCACCAGCCACTCGGCCACGACGATGGTCACTCGGCCTTGTGTCTACTCGACATATGGCAACGACGGCTACTTACATCTTGGTCATCCGACTGACCATGTGCCTATCTCGACACTACGACAACGACACAGCTTATGAAACAAGCTAACTCACCTATTTTATTCTCATCATTTATCTGAGTTTCACACTCCTCATTTTTACGAGCTCTCGTATCAACAATTAAATACAGCTTTTTCCCTTTATGGTCTTGACTCCGTATCCAGTATATTTTACTGCATACAGAGCCGGGGGCTGTATAAATCTTATGAGTTATGTCTTGAATACCTCTTGCCGACTAAGTAAGCCTTGCATGTCCTGATTGTGAAGCTCCGACTGAGAGTGCATAAACATAAGGCGGCAATCGGTCTCTGAAAACAGTCATAGAGGCTCACTTGACAAACACTCGTCCTCATTTAATTTTACGACTTATGTCAATCTTGTAGACTTCTGTACGCTGCAGTTAATCCGATTGTGAAGCTCTAACTGACGCCGTCGTCTCCCTAAACGTGCGCTGACCCAGTGTCCCACGTCATACAGGGCCGGCTAGGTTCTAAGAGTGCATAAACATAGGACAATACTCGGGTATCAGAGTTGAAAAGAACGGCTGAGCCGTTTCACATTAATTAATCATGACGATTAAAAACGACCGTGTTGTTATGGTCAATGTTTGATTATTTTTGACAGATTGCTACATAATCTATTCATCGTTTTTTCTACAGGAATTTATCACACAATTTTTTCTAAGTTCATGAGCGTATTTTTTACGCTCGGAGGCTTGACGCCACTCGGAAATTACTACTCTCATGGATTTTTACGAGTCTTCTACAAACTCCTGGCTAATATAGCACTCGGAAAGCAACTATTCTTTTCATCAAGCCTTGTCAGCACCAAGTGTGAAGCTCATCAAGATTCACCAATATCACCGGAGTGTTGCAGACCCCACCACAAGCTTTACTACTCAATGGTTGATTGACTCAGTATTCAATGAAGTTGTCAATGAAAACAAGCTACACCTTTGGCGTGTTACTGCCTATTGGAACTAATACCCTGCATCGACAAAGAATGTTCACCCAGGCTGATCAGCATGCAAAGGAAAAATTACTCAGCTGTAGTTTCACTCGGCCAGAATGACTGACAAGTCATGGTCAGGCCTTTTCAGGCTAACAATTACTCGGCTACAACAGCCAGTTCGGAAGGTTTATTGCTTTCATGGCTACAACCAGGAAACATGCAAAAGAATCAAGATTTTCGTTTCTAATCTACTAATACTCTGTGTTAGTCATCTACTAATACTCTGTGTTAGTCATATTTCTATAGGTAACATGCAAAAGAATCAAGATTTATTTTTAGAGCTAACAAGCCAGAGGCGTATGCTGTTGAATGAATGACCGAGGTCCTTGGTGGTATCAAGATTTAATCACTGATGAAGCGATTAGAACCACCAGAACCAGGTATGTTCTAATTCTTAAGTGTTTGGTCTATTTATTTTTCTACAGTCAGTTTATAGAGAGCAGTTGCTCAGTAAATAACTCAAAAGTAATACAATTGATTGATCAATGTAAACTTGTACATCTTAAGTAAAAGATTAGACAAACTCAATAGTACCTGGAACAGGAGCAAAAATATGCCAGTTTTTTTTAGATGAAAAGATGCCACATTCTGACAACACAGCATGCCATAAGGAATAAAACATTTGTCGTATTGTACATCAGTTATGCAGTTTTTGTATCTTACAACCAATTAAAATTGTTTTATATTATTTTCAAGAAACCTTAATAGTAAATTTGTTAACATAAGTTTAGAATCTGGAAGTGAAAGAACATAGGTCAGAATTGGTATTTCTAATTATTTTGCAATGAAGGTAGGAAATATCTAGGACATGCACAATGACCGGTCTAAATCTAGACTTATTAAACCTCAGCGAAAGTACACCAATAAATTACATCACAAGGCAATTATATATTACCTGTAAGTTCTCCTGGATTAATATACTTAAAAAATAAATCAATAGCAGCATAGAATACTAAGCAATTCATTGCATGGCTAAGATATCTTGGAAATAGAACAAATCCAATATGATTTGATAAAAAAAAATGGGACATGTTGGCATTGCTAAGTAAAAATTAATCACAACTGTTACGCATTATCTACATGTCCAGATTTCTAAACAATTCAAATCAACTTTGATACCAGTGTTGCTATCATATCGAAGAACAACGGCATGCCCGTGCATTTGCACGGGCAAATTGGCTAGTTGGTAAAAATAACAAGTACTATTCAAACAGAAGTGGAGTATGAGTTGGGGGCGCATCGCGCCTAGGCAAGCGCCAGGCGCGGCTCGCGCACCTCCGGCTCTGGGCCATGCGCGCTCCAGCTAGTGGGCCGAGGAGGAACCAAAGGCCCAGCAAGGAGGTATTTGCTGGAACAATAAGAATCAGTTTTTTAGATAAAGGAAACTTTTGCGAAAAGGCCTGTAGCCTAGTGGTTACAAGAGTCTTAGTAGCACCTCAGGTCCTGGGTTTGACTCTCGGTGGAAGCAAAATTTCTAGGATTTAACGGCGTTGTGCTTTCAGTTCTAGGCGACATGGCCGTCGACAGCGAGGCACCAGTTGTGACTTCGTCAATCTTGAGGATTTGCTGGCTCAGTCTTCGAAGATGCTCATAGGGCTAGGGTTTGGGTATGCACGTTCATAGGGATGAATGTGCGTGCGTTGTGAGTGTCTGAGTTGCACTGTGTAATTCGCAAAACAAAAGATAAAGGAAACTTTTATTTCTAGGTGAAATAATATTCCGGTGTTTGGGGAGGAGAGGGCAGATGGCGGCAGGCCGACAGGTGGATGAAGTGGTGCACAAGACTAGTCTCGGGCTCGCATATGCGCGCCTGATGAAACGCGGTACTCCCTCCGTCCCACAAAAAATGGCATTCTAGTTTTGTCCTAAGTCAAACGATCTTAACTTTGACCAAACTTAAAGGAAATAGTATCAACAATTATGACACTAAATATGCATAACATGAAAATATATTCTATGATGAATCTAATGATACAATTTTTACACTACAAATATTGGTACTTTTTCATTAAAGTTTGGTCAAACTTCAAATAGTTTGACTTAGGACAAAACTAGAATGCCATTTTTTGTGGGACAGAGGGAGTATGAGTTAACGTTTATCACACCCATGCGTATAATTGGTACTTCACGTTTGTAGTAATGCTTGCGGTGCTCCTCTCTTTGAGCTAGAAGCCCTGGGCTCCTTGGAAATTAAATAGCCAGATGTATGCTGATTGCATTGACCGCGGTCAGCAAGGAAGTTACACCCACTAGCTCTTGCTACGTACGTCCACAATCAGTCGGTCGATTATTGCACTATTGCGCACTATCTGACCGATGGAGACGATCAGAACTTGGCGAAGAAGTCGTAGGTGTGGTTGCTGACCTCGTCCGCCTTCTCTTGCTGTATGAAGTGGCCGGCATCCGGGATGACGACGACGTCCTCGAGCAGCGGCACGTCAGCCTTGAAGCCGCCCTTGCGCAGGTAGTCCCGGATGCCGGGGTAGGTCGGGTCGCCGTCGCCGACGATGAACTTGGTGTGCACCGTGACCTTGGCGCCCGCCCACGGCGCCGCCAGCTCCCAGTTCCGGTCCATGTTGCGGTAGTAGTTGATGGCGCCCGCGAACCCCGTCCTCTCGAACGCCGACGCGAAGTAACCCACGTCCGCCTCCGTCAGCCAGGGCGGCAGCGGCGAGTCGTCGTCGGCGGAGTTGTAGCGGTTGCTCAGGATCAGCCGCATGATGTGCCGGGCGTTGGCCGGACTGAACTCCTTCTCTGCAACCCCGGGTTCCTGCACCCGTCCACCATGCAAAACACATAGAATTTACATCATCACTGATCGTGTCGTCTCAAGTCCAACATGTAGACTTTGTCCCATATATATGTGACAACTTCAGACTTCCAAAATTGCAGTACTAGTGGAAGATGGAGAAATACAGAGTGGATCGAGTCAACGTAAGAATGTATACTAGTGTAAGAGAGATGGTTTGCATGCTGACCTGGAAGCGGACGATGTAATAGTTGGGGCCGTAGGTGCGGCGGAAGTAGTCGGTGGGCTTGACGGCGCCGGCGCCGGCACGGATCATGACGTGGCGCATGAATGCTACGCTGGTGTTCTGTGTTCACCAGCGCGGTCACCCTGTCCGGCCGGAACAGGCACAGGTACCACGCGATCAGCGCGCCCCAGTCGTGCCCAACCACCAACACCTGGCCGATCGCATGCATTCCAACAATTAGTAACCGTGCGTCTCAGCCATTTTGCTCCATTACGTACGTACGTACCGAGCACATTTTGATCTTGTATCTGAAGAAGAAAGACTGATCGAAGAAAGCTGGGTGCGTATGTGTACCACCTTGTCGAGATCGAGCGCGTCTAGGAGGCCGACGACGTCGCCGACGACGTGGAAGGCGGAGTAGGCCGACGCCTCCGGCGGCGCGGTGGTGCCGCCGTATCCGCGGAGGTCGGGCGCCACGCAGCGGTAGCCGCGCGCCGCCAGGTGATGCATCTGGTGCCGCCACGAGTACCACAGCTCCGGGAAGCCGTGCAGGAACACGATCGCCGGCCTGCCGTTCCCGACGTCGCCGCCGGCCTCCGCCACGTGCATCGAGATGCCGTTCGCCTCCACCTTCCGGTGCCTTATCTCCACCTTGCAGATTAGCTTGCTGCCGGCGGCGCCAGAGACATTTGCTGGCACCTCGGGAAGGTCGACGACGGAGCAGGAGCACAGTTGCACCATGGCGGCGGTTAGGCTAAGGAGCATGATGGTTTTCCTGGCCGTGGCAGCCATCACAACAAGTTAGGGCCTCTCTCTCTCTCTCTCTCTCTCTCTCTTAATTTCTCTCTCTCTATATGGTATATATATCTCTATCTTGTTTTGTGTGATTATATATCTATCTTTGTGCCGGCACGCGGGAGGCTGCAGCTGCTATTTATGCATGTGAACGAAGGGGGCAACTCATATGGGAGAGTCAAAAACAAAGGCGGCCGGACGTGGATGCTGACGCTATATCGATCAGTGCATATGCTTCATGCCAATGGAGCGTTCGGTCTGGACGTGCGTGCAAACTGGATTGATCGATCAACCAGGCATGTGTAACTGACGAGTGAGCGCGGCGGTTCCAGCGAACACGTGTATGTTATGGGTGCATCCCCCGTGAGTAGTGGCCTGGCCTCCGTTCCATTGGCATTTGTCAGCAACTAGGACGGGGGCGCGCGCTCCGCTGCGCGCTGTTTTGCTGAGGAAAGAACCGAGAAAAAGAGATGTTCCAGGACAACAAAACAAATGAAAAGTTCCAAGGCAAGAAACAAATTGTTCCATGTTGAGGAAAGGAATGTTCGAGGATAAGAAACGAAATGTCTCCGGCCGCGTCCTTGCGCTGCCACTGCCCGGTCGCGTCGCGTGCCTTGTCCGCTGCGTCCTCGGAGCCCGGCTCGTCGGCCTGGTCGGCGGCGCAGGCGGCAGCCTCCTTCCCCTGCTCCAGCTTCTCTTCCGCGTGCTCCGCCATCCAGTGCACCGTGTCCGCCATCACCTCCTTGGCCTTCTGCGTGACCTGCGCGCCCGTTGCCACCGTCACGTCCTTGCCCTTCATGGCACCTGCTGCGTGTACCCGGCCGTCGCCCGCGCGGTCGCCACCGCCGCCTCGTTCGCCTTCTCGGCCGCGGCATTTTCGTACTCGGCGGCTGTCTCGCCGGCGCTCAGCGTCACGTCCTTTCCCTTCGCCGTGGCTTGCTTCACGTATTCGGCTGTCGTGCCGCCTTTGCTCGCAGTGATGTCCTTGGCCTTCGCTACGGCCTGCTTCACGTACTCCGCTGCAGTCCCGGCCGCGCTCGCCGTGACGTCCTTCGTCTTGGCATCCGCCTGCTTCGCGTACTCCGTCGCCATCCCGGCCGCGCTGGCCGTGACGACCTTCACCTTCGCCATCGTCTGCTTGGTGTAGTCGACCGCGGTGGCTGTCACCTGCTGTGTGGCCTCCGCGTCTTCTCCGCCGTCGTCTGCGCGCCGCGCGCGCCGACGTCCTTGGCCTCGGCGCCCTTCGCCGCAGCGCGTTCGGCAACGTGCGATGCCGTGTCCTTGGTCGTCTTGGTGCTCCGGCGGTGGCGCTGGCCTGCGTGCCCTTGTCGTGATTCTCCACCGCGGCGCGCGCGGCCTCGGCGTTCAAGCTCTTCTCCCCCACGCGGCCGTGCCCCATCTCCTCCTGCCTCGTCAGCAGCTGGCCGTGGGCTCGGCCACCCTCACTACAACAAATGTGACTTTCTATGGCATTTTCCTGATGACAACATATCGTTATGTCATAAATCTTGTTAGGTTTATGACATTTTTGAGGAAATAGGGTGTTTTATGACAAACCCAAGATATGTCATTAAATTTGACCGAAAATTATCATAAATCAAGACGCCATTATATCATGACAAACAAAAATGTCATAATTGGCAAACAATAAATGTCACAACAGTTATGACAAACATGAATTGTCATTACCAAATTTTCTTTATTTTACACCAAAATTTATGACATATATGAATTGTCATTGAGTGGCACACCTGTCAAATACCTGTAATGCGGGACCCACATATATTTTTATTCAAAAAATAAAAGCAAAATGTAATTGATAAAATAGGAGTTTTTGGTAAATAATTTTTTTAGATCATGCACACGTGGCCCACATGTGGATTGGTCCCACAACATAGTAGGTGGGACCCACATGCATGTTTTAAAAAAAGAAAAATATTACGAATTGACCAAGTGGGACCCAATGTCAAATACCTATCACGCGGGACCCACATATAATTTGTATTCAAAAAAGAAAAGCAAAATGTAATTGATAAAATATGAGTTTTTTTAAATAATTGTTTTAGATCATGCACTAGAGATTAAGCACGAGAGGACTAGAAAGGCAGCAACCCTTAAAAGCAAAATATAATTTATGATAAACGGGAATTGTTATTAAATATTTTTTTATATCATACAAGTCAAGTGAGATACACATGTTAGATTTTAAACACAATATAAAAAAAATTTATGCTCGAGATTCACAATAATTTTTTACACCATGGCCCACATGTCATGCTCAGCCAATCTTGTACGGTAGCAGCCCACGTGAATTTTGCTTTTTTTTTTTCTTGTGGGAAGCCCACGTGCATCTTCCACCATGTGAGCTCGCATGGCACCAGGAGGCCCACGTGCGCCTTGGTCTTGCAACCCACCTGGAGCGCCCAGTAGCCCCACCCACGTACACCTTCGCTAGTAGCCTGCGACACATGAAAGCCAGTCCAGGCAGGCCACATGCGCTCCGCGCAGTTCGGTACCGACGCAGGCCAAGCCGCGCGGCCCGCGCGCGAGGGGACGCGCGCTCTGTCGCGAGCGCGTCCGGATGCGCGATAGAGTTATCGTTCGAACTTGACACTTGTTGAAAAGAAGTTATGGGCCTTAACACCAAGCTAACATCATTTTACAGATATCTGAAAGCATCAACCTGTTTTAAACAAATGTGAAGCAGCCATGGCCGTTGGGCCTTGGCCCAAGCGGAGGATTAGCAGGCCATTATCCGCGCGCCGTGCCCCCGGCCTAACTCCACTCCCTTTTCTTTCTTTTTTTCCCCCTTGCGCTATCCCCCCGGCCCAACTCCACTCCTCTCTGGCCCAGCAGCAGCTCAGCCCGTTCTCCTCTCACCGTGCCACCGACATGTGGGCCTCACCTGTTCTTCTCCAGTTCTTGGCCCCCAACTTTTTTTCTCAATTTGATTCATTGCTGAATTTTGAAAGTTGTATATATTTCGCATACCAAGTCCAAATAACCTCTTTTTTTTTTCCTTCGCGTTGATAAAAATATTATCTACCCATTTGTAGAATATATAGAACTTCTTTATATAATATAGCTGTGCCGTATCCCTAAATAACTGCTGGCCATTTTTTATCAAAATTTTGTTATTTTTGTAAATCTCGAAAGAAAATGTTTCCGGTCATGAATTTTTGTGGAGATGGAGAACTAAAGCACCTCTACACAAGAGAATTATGTTACAATTTTTTTGAAGCTTGAATTTTGGAAGTTGTTCACTTCTCCTTGAATATGAGTGAAACTTTTATGTGGTAAGTGAGGAGTAGTCCATTTTGAACACACTTTAGCGGAATGCTTTTCGAAAAAATTAACCAAAATTACCATGGGCTGGTGTTGACGTGGAACAGCCACAAACCGAAAATCAGCTCAAAATTCGTTATATTTCGTGAGATAAAATTCGACAAAATAATTGAAAAACCACTCATTTCTTCTTCTTTTTATATGTCGCGAAGTTTTTTGAAACTGCGAGTGAAATTTGGCAAGAGTGTGTATTTGGTCGTTAGGAATTCACCTAAATTATGTTGGAATTTTTTGAAATTTTTTTGGTATGTACAAGTGACAAATTTGTGAAAATTGTTTCAACATTTACCTGCCTTACAGATACTCTCATTTGATTTGTGGGCCTTGCCTGTTCTCGGTCCCTCTCGTCATTGATTAGGGCTAAAGGGTCGTGCGTGCAAGAGTCGCATCAGCTACCCGGTCATGTGAATACCCTTACTTATTGTAGTCCTAGCCTTTTGCGGGTCCTGTCTGTCATAGACCCTTGGTGAATCTGTCACGCGTGCAAGAGACGGAAGCTTCCGGAGAAGGCTTCCGCCGGACGCGTCTCCTCCTCAACTCCAAACCCACACAAACTCACGTATATAGCACGGACTTAGGTTTTTCTCAGCAACCACTCCTTTCTCTCCACCGCCGCCGCCCGTCTCTCCGCCGCTCCCCCTCGCTGATCTCTTCTCTCCCTAGATCTAGGCAGCAACCACCTTCTCCTCGACCACCACCACATCCTTCCTCACCTCGACCTCCCCAACCAGCACATGCCGGGGCTGCGGCACCGGCACCGCGACCGGTGGCGAGGGCAAGGCCACGACGTCCACGGCCTCGAGGTGGCGCGGCGGCAGCGACTCCTCGCGCTCGCGGAGTCGGAGGAGGAGGCGACGGGGCCCGGGATCTGGCCTCGCGCCGACGCCCTCTCCAGATCGACATAGCGTACGGGAGGCGCAGATCTGCTCGTGGCCTGCAACGCCGTCCACGCCCTCCCTGCGCGGCGTCCGCGCCACCTTCGAGGCCTGCAACGCCGTCCACGCCGCGCTGCCCACGTCGTGGACGAGGTGCTGCGCCTGGACGAGGAGGGCGCACTGGCGCCGCTGCTGGACGGCCTGCCCAAGGCCAGGGGAGGCTCCTATCCTGCGACGGCTGCGGATCCGGCGGCGGCGCCCCTTCCTCGGCCAGATCCGGTGCAGAGTGGGGACGGTGCCTTGACGCTTCCGCGCGACGACAAACCCGAAGCTGAACAGGAGGGGCCTGTCACTAACGAGGGTAGGGATGATACAAGCCCGTGGCCGCCGACGATCGCCGGGACGTGAGCAAACTTCACACGCACGGCAGCACGCCGGAGAGGAAGGAGATTGGGGAATCTTAGTTCATTATTCATCACGACTCTGTTCGATACAAGGCATCCAGTTATATGGCTGGAGCCGACTCAATGACAAACTGGACCCACACCGACGCTACACAACGAATAACGAAACGACACGTCGCCTTCCGTCGCCCTGTAGCGTTCCCGCCTTATCTCGATTGATTTCACCGGAAGCGTCTTCCTGGCAATACGTCTCCTTGAGTCTTCATACCTCCGCAGTAGTTACACCTTCCCCCCTTCAGACATTGCTTGTCCCCAAGCAATCGCAGAAGGAAACTGCTCCTTGACCACATAGTAATCCTCCCAAGTAGCAGCTCCCACTGGCAATTTGGACCATTTGATAAGAACTTGTGGAACAGCTCGATTGCCCTTCTTGACGAGCCGTCGATCTAGTATCTTCTCAGGTTGGACACCTTCCACATTTCAGATCAAATAACTTTGGCAGTTCAGTGTATACTGGAGTATAGTTAGGCAAGAATGGCTTCAATTGTGAAACATGAAAAACCGGATGTATCAAACTTCTAGCTGGTAACTCCAATTTATATGCCACAGAGCCAATCTTCTCAAGTATCTTGTAGGGTCCAAAGAACTTGTAAGCCAATTTTGGGAAAGGTCGACTAACCACTGAAGATTGAGCATATGGTTGCAATTTCAGCAGGACCATTTCACCCAACTGAAACACTCGCTCAGTTCTCTTCTTGTCAGCATACAGTTTCATCTTGTTCTGGGCTGCAGCTAAGTGTTCCTTCAAGACTACAGACTGAGCTTCTCGCTCTTTCAACATCACTTGGACAGAAGTTACAGGTGAATCATCCAGTTGCAAAGAAGCACCAAAATTGGGATCCTGTCCATATAGTGCCTTAAAAGGAGAGCAACCCAAGGATGTATGAAATGAAGTATTGTACCAGAATTCAGCTAGGGACAACCAGCTCTTCCATTTCCTTGGAGTATGTTGGACTGAACATCTCAAATACATTTCCAAACACTGATTAACCCTCTCGGTTTGGCCATCTGTTTGGGGATGGTAAGCTGTGCTATATAACAACTTTGTTCTCAACTTCTCAAATAATTCTTCCCAGAAATCACTCAGAAAAACTTTGTCTCGGTCAGAAACAATGGATTGAGGTACACCATGTAACTTGACCACATTGTCCAAAATAGCCTGTGCTACTGTTTGAGCAGAGTATGGGTGTTTCAACGGAATAAAATGGGCATACTTGGTAAATCTATCCACCACTACTAGAATTACCTCATAGCCTTCAGACTTAGGTAGTCCAGTGATGAAGTCCATAGAAATGTCATGCCAGGGAGCAGCAGGCAAGGGTAATGGTTGCAGCAAGCCTGCAGGATGAGATCTTTCATGCTTAGCCTGCTGACAAACTGTGCACTGTTTGACATAATCAGCAACATCCTGTTTGATACCCAGCCACCAAAAGAACTTCTTAATTTTGTGATATGTCACTTCAGCACCAGAATGGCCCCCAATTGGAGTATCATGCATTGCAGCTATTAGCTTAGTTCTCAATGCTGAGTTTTCTCCAATCCAAATGAGACCATGAAATCTGATGATACCATTAGTCAATGAATAGCCAGATACATTAGGACTGGATATAGCTAGCTGAGACAACAGATTTTGAGCATGAGAATCAGTAACATAGGAATTTACTACCTCTTGGACCCACTGAGGTTGAACAGAAGATACAGCTTGTATGGCCATAACATGATTTACTCGAGATAATGCATCAGCTGCTACATTCTCCTTGCCCTTTCTGTATACAATTTTGAACTGAAGACCCATCAATCTAGTCATAGCCTTCTTTTGCATATCGCTCTGGAGATGTTGTTCATCCAGATAGGCTAAACTTCTGTGGTCGGTTCTGATGATAAACTCCCTTCTTTGTAAATAGGGTCTCCATTTCTCAATAGCCATAATAAGAGCCATGAATTCCTTCTCATAAATTGAAAGGTGCTTATGAACTTCACTCAATGCCTTGCTCAGGAAAGCCACAGGTTTATCTTTTTGCATCAACACAGCACCCAATCCTGATTGACAAGCATCAGTCTCAATGATGAAAGTTTCATTGAAGTCAGGCATAGTCAACACAGGGGTATGCATCATAGCTGTTTTCAAGGCTTCAAAAGCCCCCTGAGCTGCATCTGACCACAAGAATTGTTTCTTCTTGAGCAGAGTTGTGAGAGGTTTAGCCAACAGTCCATAGTGTCTGACAAATTTGCGGTAATATCCCGTGAGTCCCAAGAAACCTCGCAATTCAGTCACATTAGTAGGTGTTGGCCAATTTCTCATAGCAGCAGTCTTTGCTGGATCAGTTTGAACACCTTGATCTGATATTATATGACCCAAAAAATGTATTTCATTCTTGGCAAAAGAACATTTTGACCTCTTGAGATACAACTGATGTGCTCTCAACTTGGATAGTACCAGTCTTAGATGAGTAACATGGGTATGCAGATCAGGACTGTATATCAAAATATCATCCAGAAATACCATAACAAACTTGCGCAGAAAAGGACTCAGAATGTCATTCATGACACATTAGAATGTTGCTGGGGCATTAGTAAGACCAAATGGCATTACCTTGAATTGATAGGGTCCATGGTGGGTCTTGAAAGCTGTCTTGTATTCATCCGGAGGCCACATCCTGATCTGATGATAGCCAGCAGTAAGATCTAGGTTGGTGAAATATTTGGTGCCAGCTAATTCATCAAGGATTTCATCTATTATAGGCATAGGAAACCTATTCTTGACAGTAAGATCATTTAACTTCCTATAATCCACACAGAAACGCCAACTTCCATCTTTTTTCTGTACTAACAACACTGGAGAGGCAAAAGGGCTAACACTGTGTGTGATCAAACCTTCTTCTAGCAACTTCTTGACTTGTCGCTCAATTTCATCTTTGTGTAAAGGATTATACCTGTAGGGCTTAGAGTTAACAGGTGTAGCATCAGGCAGCAAAGGTATCCTATGATCATAGGTTCTGGAAGGTGGTAACTTTGTGGGTTCCTCAAACACATCATGAAATTCTTCCAGTACTTCTTGCACTTCTGGGTGAGCAGCAGTTACAGAAGGTGCAGATATTTTTTGTACTACTGCCAGTGCCCATACTTCATTCCCCTGACACCACTTGAGAAGAGTATGTGCAGATACTTCAGTAACTTTAGAAGAGTCAACAGACAAACCCTTTAAAGTCACTGATTTACCCTTGTCTTCAAAAGACAGAATCTTCTGTTCCCAATCACAAGTCATAGGACTGTGAGTCTTGAGCCAATCATAGCCTAAAATAGCATCATAGGCCCCCAGGTCCAATACTCTCATATCAGAGGTAAAAGTGTGTCCCTGAGACCACCAAGACATGCTAGGTACCATACCATCAGATTGCAGTATATCTCCATTAGCTACTTGACTTGCACTGCAGGTACTGGAGAGGGATCAATGTCCGCTTTCTTGAGAAAAGCTGAATTCACAAAGCTATGGGAACTCCCACTGTCAATCAAAATGATCATGGCTTGATTTTTCACCAAAGCTTTCACTCTGATACAGTCAGCATTGTCTGTGCCTGCAATAGCATTCAATGAAAGTTGACAGAATTCCTGAGCCAGAGAATCCTCCAGAGCCAACTGAGTCAAAACATCATCAGTTAAATTTCTGTCCAGATCATTGATGACCATTGCATTCGCTTGAGCTTGTGGTTTAGGTCTTTTTGCACAGACATCAGGATGAGCATTATCATATTTCTCCCCACAATAATAACAGAGATTGTTAGCACGTCTGTAATCTCTGAGTTGCCTCTCTTTCCACAGTGGAGAAAAGGAATTAGCTTTGGTCTCTTGTTTAAATGAACCAGGCTTGGAAGAAACAACAGACTTGTTGGATTTGAATTTCTGTCCTTCCAATACTCTCTGCTGGACCTTAGCTAGCAAACATGCCCTATCAACTGTTTCTGGTACTTGAGACTGGACAGTACTTCTGATATCTTCTCTAAGCCCATTCACAAAATGAGTAGTGAAAAACATCTCATCATAAGCAGAATTATGCATAGAGACTTGATAGCGCAAGTCCTCAAAAGCACTAGCATACTCCTCTACTGTCCCTGACTGCCTCAATACCAGCAATTCAGTCATAGCATCTCTGTAATCATTAGCCCCAAATTTGGCCTCCACAGCACGCATGAATGAATCCCAGGAACTCAAATCATGGTGCAACTTATATACCTGAAACCACTTTGCAGCATTACCCTCCATATGCAATGATGCCGCAGTAACCCACATGCCTTCACTGACATTGTATATCGTGAAATAATTGACACATTTATCCTTCCAGATTTTAGGTTGACTACCATCAAAAGTAGGGAAGTGCAGTTTAGGCAGTGACCCCCTAGGAAATCCATGATTGTCCCCAGAACTAGTAGAACGGTTGTGACCAAACATCGAACGACTTGGGTGCGTCTCACCTTGGTGGTGCTGCTGATGAGCGAAGGGGTTGCGAAACTCTGGAGATCCCGAGAATTCATCCACATCATCTTCACGTCTCTCGAGCGACAACTTGGGCATCTTCTTCTCAGTCGACTCCACTTGCTTGGTCAGCCGATGCTGATCCATGGCGACCTGATTGACCACCTTCGTGGTGAGATCCAGCTGCGCCGCCAACTGCTGCTGGGTGTTGTTGATGTCGGACACCTGAGCGAACAGCAGATCCATGCCATGGATCAACTGCTCCAGCTTCTCTTCGCTCGTCGTCTTCTTCTCTTCCATTGCGCGCAGAACGAACTGCGTCTGCACGGACGGCGTGGGTGGCTTCGAAGGCGCCGTGGTGACCGGTCCCCAAATTGAACTAACCTGGATTGGATTTACGGGAAGGAGCTCCGCGATCAGATCGCCTTGCTCAACCTCAACCTACCACTCCGGGGATTTTACAGCTCGAAATCGAGGGAAAATTGCGGTTACAAGACAGCGGAACCGGCCGAAGGATCGATGAATCTGATACCAACTGTCACTAACGAGGGTAGGGATGATACAAGCCCGTGGCCGCCGACGATCGCCGGGACGTGAGCAAACTTCACACGCACGGCAGCACGCCGGAGAGGAAGGAGATTGGGGAATCTTAGTTCATTATTCATCACGACTCTGTTCGATACAAGGCATCCAGTTATATGGCTGGAGCCGACTCAATGACAAACTGGACCCACACCGACGCTACACAACGAATAACGAAACGACACGTCGCCTTCCGTCGCCCTGTAGCGGTCCCGCCTTATCTCGATTGATTTCACCGGAAGCGTCTTCCTGGCAATACGTCTCCTTGAGTCTTCATACCTCCGCAGTAGTTACAGGGCCGGAGGCGGAGGACGTGTGGCGCGGGGCGCAGTGGGAGGCGGCGTGGTGCTGGCCACCGAGGACGGCGCCGGCGGCTACCAGGTGGGCCGGTCGCGGAGCCTGACGGACGACGACCTCGAGGAGCTCAAGGTCTGCGCCGACCTCGGGTTTGGATTCAGCTACAACGAGATCCCCGAGGTCCGCGGCACGCTGCCCGCGCTCGAGCTCTGCTACTCCATGAGCTCTGTTAGATTCCACATTTCCACACTCTTTTTTCAACTCAAATACTACTCTGTTCTGATGCTGCGCATGCTCTGAAATTGTGCAGGCGACAGCCTGGACGAGGTGAAGGCGCGGCTCAAGTACTGGGCGCAGGCCGTGGCTTGCACCGTCCGCCTCTGCAGCTGAACCTGCTGAGCGCCGGCTCAAGACCCCAAGCCGTTGCTTGCCTGATTGCTTGCGTTGCTTTTGTGCGCCGCTGCCTGCAGTGCTTGTGTGCACTGCTGCTTGCTTGCTTCAGTTCGTGTCAGCAGTGAGCGGCAATAATTTTGTAGTTGCAGCTTCTTTAGCTTAATTTGTGCTGATGCTTGTCTGATGAAGTAAAATAACACCAATTTTTTTTGCCCTGCTTGCCTGCCTGTTATTGCAGGACTGAAATTGAACTAAACTGAACTGAAACTCCCATTACATGCTTCTGAATTTCTGTTCACTTGCGGCTAAAATTTACAGTTTCACAACATGCTTCTGAATTCTTGTATTTGAAAGTGCACAATCACCAGCTGTCTGCCTGCCTTGCCTAGCTGACTGCTCATATCTGAAAGTGCGTTGATAATGTCATCAAAATGACCAATCTGAACATAGCTTGTGTGCATTGATTTTTATTGAACTGAAATTCTTACTGTAATCAACCTGCATGCCTGCTTGTTTCAGAAAATACGAGTGAGTCGCTCTAAAGTAAAACAATTAACTGCAAGTGTATTGTCATTGTTATTGCAGGACTGAAACTGAACTGAAACTCCCATTACTAGCTAGTTCATTCATAC
The DNA here is from genome assembly GCA_012490785.1 of Eragrostis nindensis. Taxonomy (NCBI): domain Eukaryota; kingdom Viridiplantae; phylum Streptophyta; class Magnoliopsida; order Poales; family Poaceae; genus Eragrostis; species Eragrostis nindensis. The sequence continues at coordinate 371,068 of JAAXCT010000118.1, read as the reverse complement.
CCTGCTTGCTTGCTTCTATTCCTCAATCATTTGGAAGCACATCCTGTCATTTAAATTCTGTTTACATGCCTCTTAAGCAAATTCTGGAGTAGCAATCTGTTGCTGTGATGAGAATTGGTCAGTCATGGGTGTGCTCCATTTCTGATACTCTGATGGGCATGGCCTTGTGCTGTGATTTGGTAGGCAGACTTAGGAAATGAAATTTCAAGTTCCTGGTTTATGGTTTTGTGGCCTGTTGTACTTCAGTTGACCTATTAGAAATATTCTACTTTCAGATTACTTATCTTCCATTGGAAGAAAGGAACTCCATTTGCTGCTGATGACCAAGGTATGTACAATAGATTGACATGGTGGGAGCAAATTGACAATGGCCAGCAGCTTACACGGAACAGAAAGTTTTTAACCGTGGTACCTGTGGTGCTATAAGTGCCATCTACAGGTAGGCTTTCTCCATTTCAATTCCAACAAATGAAGAAAATTTATGGATGCTGCTCATTGAAACAATAATTAATATTGTGATTGATCTATGGTTGATGCAAGCAGTATTTAGTTTTCAGTAATAGTAAAGATACAACACTAAGGCATGTTACATTGTTTTCTTGCAGATGATACTTGATGTCACATGCAACATTGCAGCGGTTGAAGTCGGCGGAGGGCCCTCATTAAAGTGTGGTATTCTGTTTGGTGTTCTTAGGATTAGTGACTTAGAAATTATTTGTCCTATCAAACATGTTTGTATTTTGCTGAATGGGATTTGGTCAGTGACATCTGTATACAAATAGATGTTGATACATGTTTGGTTGCAAAATGTGAATATTTTGATTTTTACAATGTTTGGTAACTGGGCTTGGCCCATGAAAGTAGTTCTGTGAAAAGCCCGTTTGGAAAACGGGCCAAAATTTAAAAAGCTTGCGAAATTGGTGGGCCAAAATCTAAAAAGCCTGCGAAATTGGTGGGTCAAATGTTAAAAAGCTTGTGAAACAAGTGGGCCGAATGTTAAATGGCCTGTTAGTAAAATGGGTTGGAAGATAAAAAGCCTCGGAAATTAGTGGGCCGAAAGTAAAATGGCCTGCTAATTAATCACGCCGAAAGTAAAAAGGCCCGCGAAACTAATAGGCTGAAATTAAAAAGGTCCGCGAAATTAATAGGCCGAAAAAGTTAAAGAGCCTGCGAGATTAGTGGGTCGAAAAAAGGCCCGCGAAATTAGTGCGTTGAAAGTTAAAAGGCCCGCGAAATTAATGTGCCGGAAATAAAAAGCCTCTGAAATTAATGGGCCGAAAGTAAAAAGGTCCGCGAAGTTAATGGGCCAAAAACCAGCCAGGTCCGGTCCAATAAGTAATGACAAAAATCGCAATTGTCATACTACTCTATGACATATTTATGAGTGTCATAAACTGATTGTGATATTTTTTGAATTGTCATAAACAGTTATGACATTTCTGTAAAAAGTTATAAAATTATGACAAAAATAGAGAAAATGTCACAGAAGGTATTTAGCTACACACCTTCTATGACTAAGTGATTTTTGTCACTGTAAAGTCATGGAAGGTCAGTTATGTCAAATTTTAGACTTTCTATGACTAAAATAAAATGCAATGGAAAGTCAAAATTGTTGTAGTGCCTCCTGCTCCGTGGACGACTTGTTGCCACCGTGCGCGGCGTTAGGGATCGTCCCCATGGCCCGGTTACACCGCTCCATGGCGTCGCTGGCAGCATCCGTCAGGCACTGCTTGGCCTCGGTACCGTGCCCGCCATGGCTCTCTTCTTGCTGCTTCGCACCACCCTCCTGGCGCGAGATCACAACCGCGGGCCGAAGGACCCCGAGAAACGATGGCCCATGAAAATCAGGCCCGACGTCCGTGAAAAGCAGGCCGAAACAAATTGGAGAAAGGCTAACAGGCCGAATAAGGCAGCCGAGGCATAGGAAACATGGCCCAACAAACCAAACCCAAACGCACAGAAATCACCCGACCGTGGAAGACCGGCAGGCAGGAGGATACGTGTCGACACTAAAAGGAAGCTACGTATGCCAAAACACCCTGTGGGGCGCTCCTGGCTCCCGTAGTTGTAGCTTAGTATATGGTTTTCTTACGACGAGAGAACAGAGTTTATTTCGGCTTCAAGCAGAATAGATTCCCAAAGAGCGAAAACAGCTCCTCTCCCTCGTGAAGGCAGCTTTTAGCTTTTGCATGTATGTTCGACCGACATCGAGAAGTTGGGTACAACACCGTGCTAGTTTCTGTTTCTTTTGGGAAGAGGTGAGCGTAAAAGGCCATGGTAATGTTGGAGTTTAAAGGGCAGCTGTTTTGGAATCAGCCAGCCCATTCTGGTGAAGCTTGGTTTCTGTATTTCAAATGTGCGCGCGCGAAGAAATGTGTTCTGGTATCGTTGAATCTGCAACTTTTGCACTAGGTTATTGTTTTTTGTGAAGCCGTGAGTGTTGAATTATATAGGCAAAGGCCAGGCTCGATCGTTGGCATCTTCACAGCGGCCATTCAAAGCAATAGGGCTGGTTAAACCGGCCAGCAATCCATAACTCTCCTCTCCACGAGAGATGCTGGTTTCTCTCTCTCTTCCTATTTGGTGGAAACAGAATGAACACCCCTAAAAGCAACCATGAATCTTACTAGATTTGGCTACATTTATTTCACTTCATCGCTTTCTTTGGTCATTTTATGTCACTTCAGTCATTCCATATCTTTATCTTTCCTGTCACTTCTTGTCTTCCGGATTATAAGTGGAAGGGATGTAGCTATACCATCGCTAGCAGCATGCATGGAATCCCTAGCTTTCCTTTCGCTTATTGTCAATTCTTGTCCGGGTAGCACGGTAGCAGCAGTGTGATCATTTGGTTTTGTTTTATGTTTTCCTCGACACGCCCACCCCAGCCTAGCTTGTTGCAACTGTAACGCTTTGCTATACCAATTAAATATAATACTTTTCTCTATTACCTATTTTATCTGACTTCATGCTCTAGCCGCCGCTTTATTCTCTTCTTTCCCAATCTGGGTGACATTTTTCTTTTTCACAAGTCTAAAATGTTAAAGGTTAAATGGTTAATGCAATAGGAAGAGAGAAGATTGTGTGTTCCGTAGAGTAACTGAATTGGCCCGGCCGATGCAGGGTCTGTCAGGATGGATTAACAAATCACTCAGCGTGGATGGAAGAAATAAACTTTGGGTTATTGTTTTTTGTTCCTAAATACATGTCGTATATTTGTGAGACATCTAAGTTGAATTAGCTTAGTGAATAAATATTATTGTCAACACAATGCTAAATGCATATTTGTGTGAAACAAAAGTACAGTAGAACTCATTTGCAAAATTAAATAATATACTACTGATTTTTTTTACATAAGCAAAGAGATCTGCACCCAAAAAAGGTGTGCTCTCCGGTGCCTTATCTAAGTTCATAGCTTGGGTTGTGTCGGAAATCTTTTTCACGTAAATATACTTTCTCTAGAAGCTTCCTTTCAAATATCATACTTTGTAATATTGCTTAAAAGAATTATACTATACATTTTTATTCACTATGATCATGTTCTTTTTTAAGACAATAGTCCTTAAAGGAAAAACATATTCCAATTTGAAGCCATATGGTTATCTTGTAATATTTCCTAAGGGAATTATAATTCTTTTCACCTTAAAACAAATTTAATTAGATGAATAACCGGAAGAACTGAGATGTATTTGGCATGAAAACATTACATCGTGAAACAAATAAAAAAAATCCAAACAAAATACGTATGGATTAGTTTGAATCAAACACTTCCCAACTAGCATTGAACGTAATATCATACCTGCATCTAGGGTGTACATATGCCATATCCGCACTGCTGCTGCCTCCTAACAACCTAAATATCTACGACCTCCTTAAGGCTGGTGCAATGACCTCGATGTGCTCGAAGAGGCACGAGAGGCATGACGGGCGACAACGACGGCTGATGACCAACATGGTTAGCTGTTTACATGCGAGGTCCACGATTGGGATTATCGTCGACGCCGGTGATGAAGAATATGGCACAGCCGTCGATGCGCACCGATCCTGATGACGCCCTCCGAGTATGACGGTGGCGACGACATAGACCAAAAAGAGCTTGGAGATCGTGGGCCGTGGCAATGCGGGGGTGGAGGCCTCTTCAGCCTCGCCGATCGCCAACCCAAGGACCATTAACCGCTCGCAGGCTTTTGAAAAAGGCAAGAAGATCCGAGCGCCACACATCAGGATTCTATCTCTATGTTTCCATTAACACATCGAACTGAACTTGGGCAGTGTCCACGTCCCCTCCATTTGTGATGAAGCTCGCCAGTGTTACGGCTCGCCCATGATTCGTCGAGGTGCGCCGTCCAACCTTCCAAGTTCATCGGCGAGCTACATCGTCGTAGGCTCTATTTGCCTTCATGTTAGTTCTAATAAATTTTCAGAAAAACATTGGTCCACCAGTTTAGATACTCACCAAACAGATAATTGAAAAATAACTAGATGAACTGAGATCGATTTCACATGAAAACATTACATCGAGAAACAATGAAAAAGTCCTAGTAAAATACGTGATGGATCAGCTTGAATGAAACACTAATTCCTAGCAAGCCTTGACTGTAACACGGACAACATCAAGTTGTAACCAGGGTTTACCAAAGCGATCTGACCGCGGCAACCGGGGCTCACCGGTTTGTCCGGTTTTACCAGAAACCGGAAAAACCGGTCGGAAACCGGATCAAATTTCATACGGCAAAATTTTAAATTCGAAAACGGTTTTAAAACGCCCAACCGGACTGGTTTACCGGTTAACCGGACGGTTTTACCGGAAAACCGACCGAAAAACAACAAACCGACAGAAAACAAAAAAGAAAAAGAAAAACCGTCGTTGGCGGGGAGGAGGAGGCGCGGCGGCGCGGCTCGACGGGCGCTGCGGGCGGAAGCGCGGCTGGGCGGCGCGACGATAGGAGGCGCGGCGAGCGCGGCATGGTTGGGCGGGGCGTGGCGGGCAGAGGCGCGGCGGGCGCGGCGTGGTTGGGCGGGGTGTGGCGGGCGGAGGCGCGGCGGGCGTGGAGCGGCTGGGCGGCGCGCGGCATGCAGAGGCGCGGCGGGCCTGGCGGCGGCGCGCCGGCCGTCGGACAGCGGTGGCCAGTTTTTCTTTTTCTTTTTCTTTTCTCCCTTCATTCTCTTAACATTTTTGGCCGATCAAACCAATGTGTTTTAGTGTTCTTGTTCCACCATTCTCCTCCAAATTGTGTCTAGTTTTTTTACATAATTTTGGTATCTAAATTTTCCAAATTTTTATTTTTTTCTCGAAATTCAAATGACACTTATCTTTTTCTTTTCCTTTTTCCCGGCTGCAACATTGCATCAATTTTTTGATCGACCAAATATTCGTCTTTTCGTGAAGTTGTTCCACCGTTGGACCCCATATTACATCTAGTTTTTTTACAAATTTTTTGTTTCAAAATTTGTCAAATTTTCTAAATTCTTTCAAATTCAAAAACGAAAACCGACCGACCGGCTAACCGGACCGGACCGGACCGGTTTGTCCGGTTTTTTGGTTTCCGGTCCGGTTAACCGCAGTTTTGAAAACCTTGGTTGTAACACGTGAAAGGATCAAGGGCACCGAGAGGGGGAGGGGGGGTGAATCGGTGTGTCAACAATTTCTCCCAAACGTACTTTAGGCGTGAAGCTAGCAAGACTAGATATGGCGATAACAAAAGCAAGCAATACGCGCACACAATCTAGTCTATGCAACAAGCAACACCCTAACAAGCAATTCTACCAAGTAGTAAAGAGACAACCTATCATGCAATTCTACTAGCACATAAGGTAAATGCGGAAACGTAAATGCTAGTAAGTAAAGGAGATAAGGATAGGAATGCTCATGATTTTTCCCGTGGTCTCGGAAGGATGGCGCCTTCCCCTACTCCACGTTGGGTCACTCCCGCCGGAGTCTCGACCCCGTTCCTCCGCTCGATGGCGATCCCTCCTAGAGCACACTTCACCCTCCGAGTGAAGTCGCGGGCACGTCCCGCCGGGCTCGATCCCGGGTACTCTTCCGGAGGTAAGGCTCCGCACGTGATGCGTGCCAAAGGGCGCTCCACTAGTGATGCTTCTTTCGCACGGGAAGCTCCAAGACCGTGTACAAACTTGTGTTAGCTTCCACAATCTCCTTGGACAGCTCAACACCGACGCCTAACCGGTCTAGGCCTCGCCATAGACCAAGAGTAACAAACCGAAGTGACTCTCTCAAGCTCACACTAGCCTAGAGATCAAGTGGATGCAATTGCTACTCTCTCAAGCACTAGGATCACTCCAAATCCTTCACAAGTGCTTCTCTCTCTTGCTCTTGGCTTCCTCTGAGTTTCCTGCACTCCAACAAAGGCCAAGAGACCCCTCAAGGGGCGGGCAACCAACTATATATAGGCTACCAACCTAAAACTAGCCGTTGCCCAAAAGTGCCCTGCGAAACTAGAGACCGTACAATAGGACCGTACTGTCCGATCTCTTCCAGACCGTACTGTCCGGTCTCCATTTCCAGGCGCATCTCCATCTTCTTCTTCATCTCCAATGAAGACCGTACTGTCCGGTCCCTAGGACCGTACCATCCGGTCGATTGTCCGGTCTTCATTTCTTCCACTTCCAGAAACTTCAACTTCTCTGTCTGGAAAACCCCTGATGACCGTACCATACGGTCTCCTTGACCGTACCATACGGTCAATTGTCCGGTCTTCATTTTCTCAGCATCCCGAGACTTCACTTCTCTGTCTGGATCTTCAATGAAGACCGTACCATACGGTCCCTAGGACCGTACTGTCCTGTCTCTACCGGATAAGCTGAAAACTTGATCCACTCTTGATCCTTGCTTCCAACTTCTTCATTCTTGGTTCCTCTTCTTCTCTTCAGCCACCCTAGCCCTCGAGAGACTCACTATGCATCCATATGATCTCTAACCTAGTGTGTGCTAAGAGAACCAATTCGATCCCTCTTGATAGTCCGGTTTTTCCTATGGACTCAAGCTAACATCTACCAAGCCAACACTTGCTTGGTCTATCATGTCCTTAGCCTTGATCCATCTTCAACCTTGACTCCATCAAGTTCTCGATCCGAACCGTCGAGGCAACCAATCACCAAATCGTCGATAGATAGAGTATGTGAGACGACGCTTCATTGACATGATCATTTGAATATCCTACAAGGAAATGTTAGTCACATCAATATGGTCACCCAATCACCAAAACATTCATACCTTTGGGGTTTCCGAACTCCAATGGTCATGAAGCTTACAATCTCCCCCTTTTTGGTGATTGGTGACAACACATATCAAAAGATAAAGAATGGAATGCGTAAGAGTGATCGAGAAGATTAGATAAGCATGAAGAACAAGTAAAACGGAGAACGAGGTAGTCATAGCTCAAAAGGTATCACTTGCAAAATAGAGTTAGAGCACATGGGTGATATATAGGAATAAAACAAGAGCTATGACCACAACACTTGTGATGATAAGTTTATAAGATAATCCTGCAAAAAGCAAGTGAGTGCGCATATCATCACAAAAAGAGGAAACCTGGCAAGATAGATATAAATAAGCACATCCAGGATAGCATACACAAACTCAGAGCAATATACAAGATATATAGATAACGAGCAAGTGTACAAGATCTCTCTAACTCAGAGCAAAAACTGTCTCACACTCCCCCTGGACACAAGATCACTCTGCTACTCCCCCTAGACCTATACAAGATCTCTCTAACTCTCTCCCCCTTTGGCACCAATGACCAAAAAGAGAAAGAAGGAAAAGAGAAAAACAGCTGTCCTACGCGTCGGAGGCTGGAGGAGGTGCAGTGGCAGCAGGTGCTGTAGAACTGGTAGAAGGCTGAGCACTGTCCTGCTGCTGCTGAGAAGGTGGCACTGGAGGTGTCCAAGTCCAAGTCCGCGGCATCTCCAGAGTCTCCTGAGGCTGAAAGAGTGGTGTGTAAGGCACAAGCTGCCTGTGAGCTATCCCAGGAGAGTCTGTCTGAACGAGTGTCTGCTCAAGCTGCCCTGCGTACTGGACTGCCTCTGAGTCTGAAGCTGAGTGAACTGAAGGAGAGGGTGAGCGACTGGGGGTCCAAGTGAAACTGCCAGTAGGTGAGGCTGCTCTGGATGGTGGATCCTGTCCTGTAGCAAGAGCCTCATCTACCTCCTCACGGGTGTACCCGAAGTCTGTGAGATCCACTGCTGCTGTCTCAGGTGTAGTAGTCACGACCTCTGCCTGTGAAGCTGTAAGCACTGAGTCTGTCTGTACTGAGGCGGTCTGTGCTACTGTGTCAAAGTCGAGGGTACGAGCTGGCAGTGGTGACACGAAGAAAGGACTCGTCAGCTGAAGCGGTGAGAAGCTCGGAGCTGTAGAAGCAAGAAGCGCTGACGGTGTCATGGAGAGGCCTGGTGAAGTGCGGTACTGGTGTGAAGGTCCTGCCTCTCCTGCCAAACCAGCAAACGTGGACGACGACGGCCCCACCGTAGGTGCACCAGAAGGTGAGAGGGAGCCGTGAGTAAGGAACTGAAGTACTGTCCCTGGCTGGCTGACTGTCCTGCCTGTGCCTGGGCAAACTGGTGCTGCTGCTGCTGTAGCTGCTGAAACTGTACTTTATCTGGTGGCAGCACACCTGGGAAAGTGATAGGAGGGAACGACGGGAGACCTGGCAGTGCCTGTCCAAAAAGACGAAGAGTCTGTGCAATCGCCTCAAAGCCTGTGAACAACGAAGATATGCCAGAAGCCATCTCCCTCTGAGTGAGTACGACACTGTCCAACATCTGTCGATCCCTCTCCCTATCCTCTCTCTGACTCTGGAGCTCTCTACGGATAGCTGCAAGCTCTGCACGTAGTACTGAGTCTGTCTGAGCTGGAGCTGTAGCTGAGCCTGAAGGTCCTGCTCTAGAGTCTGGAGTCACGTCCTCAGGAATGGACTCCATCTGGCTACCAGTGTGAATATGCTGCTCAGTCTCGGTAGCCGTGTCTCCTAGGCCCTGTGAGGAACTCTCCTGTGAAGCTGACTCCCGGGTAGCAACCCGTCTGTCAGAGGCAGGTAAGGGAGTGTACGCTGTAGTCTTCTTGGGCAACTCATCGTAGTCCTCCTGAGACAACAACTGTAGCCTCCTCAGAATATAGCAAATCAGTGGAGCGAAGGCTAAGTGTCTAGCAGCTATGCTCTCTACAATGACGTCCTCCATCTGGCTCAGTATAAGATCCACCAGGTCAAAACCTCTGTGCCTCAGTATCAGCATGACGACCCACTGTGAGAGTATAGAGAACTGATCCCTGTATCCACTCCTCGGCATAATGGTCTTGCTAAGAATGCTCCTGAGAACTCTGCCCTCATGTGTCAGTCTGGTGTGAGCTCGGCGGAAGTTCTCCGGGTGAGGTGGAGGGAAAGCAATACTCATATCCTCGTCTGAAGGTAAGTGTCCCCCAAGAGGTCTGCGGGGAGGCTCCATCCCTGGGTGAGCAAGTGGGAACACCCTAGTCTCGTGCTGAACTGTCTCAAGGGCCGCTACGAGGTCCTCCCTAGTCACTCTGTGGGGCTGCCCTCTGAGCATGAACCATATCGCTGAGCGATCCTGAGCAATCCATAAGGAAGCGTAGAAGTCCATCACTATATTGTAGTCCCATCTCATCTGTGTGGTGATGATCTCCTCGAGGCCCGGGATATAGGACAAGTGCTGTGTGAAGTCTGTCCCGGCACCACTGCTAGCAGCCTGTATGCTGCAGTGCTGGTGAGTGACAAAGAGCTTATCAGCTCCACCAGTACGCAGTCTACTCCTCAAACCAGCTGCTATCCTCTGCTGTAGTAAGGTCCAGAAGCGACCTCCTGCCTGTGGGTCCCTCCTGGCAGGTACCCATACCTCCTCAGACACTCTCCTGAACTTCTTGAGGACGGGGCCTGGAAGCCTGAGAGCGTCCTCAGCAAGTACGTCCCTGAGTGAAGCAGTCCTGTCGAGTGCACAGAACTTGGCAGCCATCCTCTGCCTGTCACCCTCTGTGACCTCGTCACGGGAGCTGGAAGAGCTCTCCTCCTCCTCTGACTGAGCCTGCTGCTCCTGCGCGGTCCTCGACGTACCAACCCCGCGGGTGGACGGAGTCCGCTGCACTGTAGCTCTAGCTCTGGAAGACCTCCTCGGAGTCTCCCCCTGTCCTCCAGCAGGTGAGTCCCTGATCCGGAACCCTGTGTCTCTGCCGGTGGGTAGGTCAACCTCAGCTGCCCTGATGGCCCGATCCCACTCTGGATCACCAGTCCTCTGCTTCTTCCTCTTGGGCTGTGGATCTGGAGCCTTGGCCTTGCCCTTATCACGGTCACCTCTGCCCCTGCCTCTGCCTCTGCCAGAACCTGCCATAGCTGCTGACTGGGCTGCAGACAAGATAGGGCGAGTGAGCTTGGCTCACCAACCCGTCCACTGACGGCTGACTGCCAAAGATAGGACTAAGGGCTTGGCCCTCAATCCGTCCACTGTCTCTGCTCTGCTGTCAACTGCCCACTGCCTGCTGACAACTGCCACTGCACGATAAGAATCGACAGGATATATGAGTATAGAATAACCTACTATAATCTACAAGCAAGAATCGTAGGTAAGCGCATAAATCTAGATGAAGTCCTAGCGCAGAGGTAAAGGACACAATGCCGGCAAATATGCAAAGGGGAACTACGGCATTGTCGATTATGAGTGGAGATCAACTAGTGTACATAGATCATATGCAATAGACTCAATGTACCACTAATCGAGGAATGTTCTAAGTGTCGAGCTAGTGTATGGAATCGAAAATCGACACAAAACGATCAGCTACCAACATGTCATAGATAGATGAAGTGCAATACTCGAACACTATGACAATGGTATACCAATTGACCTAAATGCGAGGCAATAGATAGCAATGCATGCCAAATCGCAAAAAGGTTCGATTTTTCTAGGGATTTTCATCGATGAAGGAATTGAATGGCTCAAACCCTAGATAGGTATTGGAAACGCGGCTACTGTGCAAACAAGAGCATCCAGGAGCTCACCAGAGCTGGAGAAAAGACGACGATCGTCGGAGAGTGGAGCTCGAGCTCGGTGAGTCGCCGGGGAAGAAGAACTTGACGCGCGCGATGTGGATGAGCAATAGCTCGTGGTCGGACGCGTGGGTGGTGGAGCTCCCCTGCGAGATGCTTGTCGACGAGGTCGGCGTCCCCGGCGGCGCGCGGCGAGGTGGAGCGGCGGCGGCTCGGCGTGGAGGTGCGGCGCGGCGCGGCTGCTAGGGTTCGCGAGCGCGTGCGAGGGCGCGGTGGAGGAGCAGGTGGTGCGCGGAGGTGGCTGGTGGCGCACGTCGGCGGTGAGCTGGTCGGCGGCGCTGTACGGCGGTGGCGCGTGCGCGCGAAGGCGAGGGCGATGGCGGGAGCTTGGGCGCGGCGAACGGCGGCCGTAACTCGGTGAAGATGCACAGTAACACGGCGTGACCCGTTAGCATTAGGTTTAGTTTGAATCGACGGTCCAGATCGACCGAGTTTTGAATCAATGGATCGGATTGAACAAGATCTCCCGATGAACTCAACAAGACCGTATTGTACGGTCCTTAGGATCGTATTGTACGGTCCCTTTAACCCTGACACATAGTCTATAGAGACCGTATTGTACGGTCTTCAGGACCGTATTGTTCGGTCTCCATTCTGCCTCAGGTTTTAAGGATCTCGTGCAAAAGCACACCGTATTGTACGGTCCCTATGACCGTATTGTACGGTCCAGTCCAGAAAAGCTGATTTTCAAGGAATTTCCTTCTAAGTCCAAGTTTCTCACACAAAAACCAAATAAACGCCAAACATGGACTCGAAGGGGAACTCTCAAACACTCCTTTGAAAATAGACCAATATAGGTTGCGCATAGGGTTATAGTAATTTTTCAATCGGCAAATAAGAAGCATCCAATAAGAAACAAAAGAGATAAAACCAAAAGAGGGGTATGTATGAGCCCTTTGCCTATGATCCGTACAAGTAGATTTAACCTTGAGGATCATTTAGCAAGACTCAATGGGCATGAAGCACAATTCTTTTCTTTCGTCACACTTCTGTGAGATGTGAGTTCATATTGCGAATGAAGCACTTCCTCATAGTGTGACCACTCCTTTGTGATTTCCTATATGCAATGCATGAGACAAGCATATCATACAAATGCAAGGGGAAACTAAACATGCCATGTGATATGCAAGCAAAGTTAAGACAACGCATAAAGGAAACCTACTCAAGATCAAGTTTGAGCCTCTCTCAAGCTTACTCACTATGAGCCAAACCTTGCCTTGAGTCCATCGGACCACCAACTCAAGCATCCCCCATGCTCATATCTATCTTGAGAAAGTTAGACCTTGAACTAATTTTTTTTGTTCTTTTCTTTTAGTTATTTACATATGCATGGATGCAAACATACTAGTTCACAAAGGAGCACCTAGCTACCATGCAAGCAAATGCAAGAAAAGAAACTACTATGATACAAGTTACCTCCTTGAAGAGTAGATTTGTCGATGAAGCACTCGAAGCTTGTGGTGGACGTTCATGAGTTGACGTTGCGGCGCACGGTCCACCACCATCACCCTTCTAGGTCTTGTTCTTGGGAGCCCACTCGCACTTGCTCGGCCTCTCAAGGTCAACTATGCATTTGGGCACCCAAATCTTCCTCATCATCCTCCTCTTGTCGGGTGATCCAAGAGCCTTTGCCTTCACCCTTCCTTTGTTGTCCCTAAAGAGCTTGTAGTGTGTATTCTCATGGAACAAGTTAGCGTTGGGCAAAACTTTGGAACTTCTCACCTTGGGACAATTTTTGCTAGTGTGCCCGTCACGGCAACACTTCTCACAATAGTAGTCGTCCGCCATGAGGGGAACTACCCAAGGTGGAATGTCCTCGTCCTTGCCGATGAGGTTGATGGCGGCGGGGTCCCTTGTGCCCGGGGTTGTTCACAAGGTTCCGACCAAGTATCTCCTTATGGATGGTCCTTCCCCTTGTGAGCCTCTCGAAGCCGTCCATCACCGAAGCTCTCTCCTCCTTGAGTTGATGATATTCCTTCAAGATTTTCTCATCAAGAGAGATGCTCTCAAGAGAGGGAGTTAGTCCATCACAAGTAATATATGAAGAATCGGAAATAGATGAACTAGAAGAAGAAGTGTTACTCTTTTCGAGGATGGATTGATGTTCCTCCTCAAGAACCTTGAACTTGTCGTTGAGCCTCTTGTGATCAACCTTGAGCTTGTCATAGCTCTCATCCAAGGTTATGAGAGAGGTGGAAAGGTGCTTGAGCTCATCCTCTAGTAACTTGGACTTCTCCTTGAGCTTCATGTGGTCTTCCTCAAGCTTGTCATAGTCTTCATCAAGAGCCTTGTGAGAGATGGATAAGTCCCTAAATTCACCCTCAAGTTGACGAACTCGGAAAGCGGCCACTTCATGTTCCTTCTCCAACCGAGCAATGGTCTTGTCCCTCTTCTTGATCATCTTGCCGGTTAGGAGAATGCTATCTAAGAGTTCCTCATATGCGGGCTTATCCTCCTCACCAAACTCTTCATCGGACTCGCTCTTCTCATCTTCACTACTATCATCATCTTTGGCCATCAAGCAAGTAGGTGGTGGAGGTAGAGTCTCGGACATGTTTGTGAGAGCAATGCCGGCCATCTTCTTTCCCTTGGAGGATGAGTCATCACTTTCTTCTTCTTCACTATCATCATCCGTGACCCACTCTCCAACAAAGAGTCCCTTGCGAGATGATCTTCTCTTGTCTTTGCCTCTAGAGCTTTCCTTCTTGACAAACCTCTTCCTTGTCTTGTACTTGCTTCTAGGGTCTTCTTCTTCATCATCGCTTGACTCTTGAGTCTTCTTCTTGCTCTTCTTGATTGGCTTCGGGCATTCCTTGGCAAAGTGACCCTTCTCCCCACAATTGTAGCACTCGGCATCTTTCTTGTTGATGAATCTTCTCTTGAAGAAGTTGCTTCTCTTCATGAGGAGTGCTAGATCATTAAGATGAAGTTGCAACAAGTCTTCAACGTCTTCTTCAAGCTCTTCATCACTTGAGTCTTGAGTCACCACCTTCTTCATCTTCTTGTTTGACCCCTCGGATGCGAAAGCAAGATTCTTGGAGGGCTTCTCATCAAGCTTCTTGTCGAGGTTGTAGCTCTCGAAGGCGGTGATCTTTCCAAGTAGCTTGTGGGTGGTGAGGTCTCGCATGTCGGTGTTGAAGAGGCATGTGATGAGTGCTCCATATTTCTCCCTTGGGAGAATCCTCATGATCTTCCGCACAAGGTCACCATCATCAATCTTGTCCTTCACACCAAGAGAGTTGATATCCTCTACAAGCACATTCAAGCGAGAGTAAGTGTCATTGATTAGCTCATTTGAAGACATGGCAAAATCATCATATTTGTTCTTTAGCACATAGTATCTTTCCTCTTTCACGTCCGTGGAACCCTCATGAATTTGTTGAATTTGTGTCCATACTTCATGAGCGGTACCCGCGGACTTGACTCGAGCAAAGACCTCTTTAGTGATAGCTTCAAACAAGGCATTTTTAGCTTTAGCATTTGCCTTTGCGAGATTCACATCAAGAGTACCAATGGGAGTCCTTAGAGAGACACCGGAACTTGTCACCTCCCATGCGATAGGGTCGAGAGCCTCGAGGTAAGCTTGCATGCGAGCTTTCCAATAGGCATAGTCGGTCCCATCGAACGGGGGCGGTCCATGATCTCTCGGCATCCTTACTCAAGGCGGTTAAGCCCTATTTGAGCAACGAGGCTCTGATACCACTTGAAAGGATCAAGGGCACCGAGAGGGGGGGTGAATCGGTGTGTCAACAATTTCTCCCAAACGTACTTTAGGCGTGAAGCTAGCAAGACTAGATATGGTGATAACAAAAGCAAGCAATGCGCGCACACAATCTAGTCTATGCAACAAGCAACACCCTAACAAGCAATTCTACCAAGTAGTAAAGAGACAACCTATCATGCAATTCTACTAGCACATAAGGTAAATGCGGAAACGTAAATGCTAGTAAGTAAAGGAGATAAGGATAGGAATGCTCATGATTTTTCCCGTGGTCTCGGAAGGATGGCGCCTTCCCCTACTCCACGTTGGGTCACTCCCGCCGGAGTCTCGACCCCGTCCCTCCGCTCGATGGCGATCCCTCCTAGAGCACACTTCACCCTCCGAGTGAAGTCGCGGGCACGTCCCGCCGGGCTCGATCCCGGGTACTCTTCCGGAGGTAAGGCTCCGCACGTGATGCGTGCCAAAGGGCGCTCCACTAGTGATGCTTCTTTCGCACGGAAAGCTCCAAGACCGTGTACAAACTTGTGTTAGCTTCCACAATCTCCTTGGACAGCTCAACACCGACGCCTAACCGGTCTAGGCCTCGCCATAGACCAAGAGTAACAAACCGAAGTGACTCTCTCAAGCTCACACTAGCCTAGAGATCAAGTGGATGCAATTGCTACTCTCTCAAGCACTAGGATCACTCCAAATCCTTCACAAGTGCTTCTCTCTCTTGCTCTTGGCTTCCTCTGAGTTTCCTGCACTCCAACAATGGCCAAGAGACCCCTCAAGGGGCGGGCAACCAACTATATATAGGCTACCAACCCAAAACTAGCCGTTGCCCAAAAGTGCCCTGCGAAACTAGAGACCGTACAATAGGACCGTACTGTCCGGTCTCTTCCAGACCGTACTGTCCGGTCTCTATTTCCAGGCGCATCTCCATCTTCTTCTTCATCTCCAATGAAGACCGTACTGTCCGGTCCCTAGGACCGTACCATCCGGTCGATTGTCCGGTCTTCATTTCTTCCACTTCCAGAAACTTCAACTTCTCTGTCTGGAAAACCCCTGATGACCGTACCATACGGTCTCCTTGACCGTACCATACGGTCAATTGTCCGGTCTTCATTTTCTCAGCATCCCGAGACTTCACTTCTCTGTCTGGATCTTCAATGAAGACCGTACCATACGGTCCCTAGGACCGTACTGTCCTGTCTCTACCGGATAAGCTGAAAACTTGATCCACTCTTGATCCTTGCTTCCAACTTCTTCATTCTTGGTTCCTCTTCTTCTCTTCAGCCACCCTAGCCCTCGAGAGACTCACTATGCATCCATATGATCTCTAACCTAGTGTGTGCTAAGAGAACCAATTCGATCCCTCTTGATAGTCCGGTTTTTCCTATGGACTCAAGCTAACATCTACCAAGCCAACACTTGCTTGGTCTATCATGTCCTTAGCCTTGATCCATCTTCAACCTTGACTCCATCAAGTTCTCGATCCGAACCGTCGAGGCAACCAATCACCAAATCGTCGATAGATAGAGTATGTGAGACGACGCTTCATTGACATGACCATTTGAATATCCTACAAGGAAATGTTAGTCACATCAATATGGTCACCCAATCACCAAAACATTCATACCTTTGGGGTTTCCGAACTCCAATGGTCATGAAGCTTACAACACGGCGTTCATAGCTGCCGCTGCCTCCTAAACACCTACTCCATTCATTCTTAAATTGTTGTAATATAGGACAATAATTCTAGTTTAATTTTGAACTAAATTGTTGTCCTACCGACATCATATCCTACAAGATCCTGAAGGCTAATGCAATGACCTCCATGTACTCGAAGAGGCAGGAGAGGCGTGACGGGGGGATGACGATAAGTAGCGGGAAAACGATACCTGCTGTGGCGACGAAAGCACGAGACATCTTGGTCGGTTCAAAGATGATGTCAAGGTAGTCTTCAAATCACGTCGATCGCAAGACCAAGGACGATCACAAGCCCGAAGACAACACTCGATGTTGCTTCAATAGGAGGGCTAAGGGGCTCATGCCCCACCCCCACCCCAACCAGCACATAATGCGTCCGCCAGCATGTGCATTGGCTATAGTGTTACACATCCACCTATATTCCTAGCCGCAACAGTTGGGCCGCGCCATGCACAGTCCACGACCGCACCAACTTAACCACGCCAAACGCTTGAGACACGGTACTTTCCCGGCAGGCTGGATCGACATGCTGGACAATGAGTTGCCCAACCTCCGCCGAAGGTGGCAGACGCCCTAAACATGCCACACATCCCCAGGAAGCCATGTTAGGCCCTTGATATGTCGACAACCGCCAAGCCATCCTCGTAATCTATCAAATAAATATGGAGCAGAGCCACCCTCGAAATCCGTCAAACAAATATGAAGGAGGGAGGGAGAGATAATTAAAGGGAACAATGGCATAATCGCCATCATCCTTGCATTGCTCTTGTGGGGGGGTATTCTGGAAGCAGGCTCATGTGGTGGCCAGGGGTAGCAGTGATGGTTTGCCATCAAATTACGAGCGGCTAGGGTTTTCTTCTCTGTACATTAATTATATCAAGTGTTCAGGACATGGCTTTAACAAAGAAAAAAGGTTCAAACACATTAAATCTATGTTTACATTTGATTGGAATGAAGAGTTTTTCCCATGAATGCCGCCCACGTCACAGATCTCCTAATAACGTTGGTCACCCTGTTTTTTGGTGGCACTGCATCAACAGTGACCGTTTTTTGGCACTATCTTGTCTCTTCGATCCTGATATCACCCATGAAACCGGTTCCCAACAGTAGGAGTATACTGTGTGGTGTTGTTACAGATAGTAACTAGGAAAAAGTCCATATTACTCCACTCAAGTATAACCAAAGCCCACATAACCCCCTAAACTGTCTTTTGGTTCATGTTACCTCCTAAACAATGCACTTGGTTCAATTCACCCCTTAATAAAAATTGTCGTTTTTATTTCTCCATGCACAAGTTGAACTTTAATTTAAAATTTTGCATGGATGTAGTGAATATCAAAATGTATGTCAGAAAAATATATCATGAATTTTTCGTCGTTATTTTCAATATAATTTTGTATCCCAAGGATTACTTAATCATTAAATATCTCAGCCCATCAAAATAATGTAAAAAAATATTTTATGTTTTTATAACATGAGTTACGATGTCTACTATCATCTCACAAAATTTGAACTTAATGCCACACTTGTGCATGGAGAAATAAAAAAGACAAATTGCATTAGGGGGTAAATTAAACCAAGTGACATAGTTTAGGGGGTGAAATGAACCAAAATATAGTTTAGGGGGCTATGTAGACTTTGACTATACTTGAGGGGAGTAATTTGGACTTTTTCCTAGTAACTATGTGTATCTAGGGATGAAAACGGATCGGATCGGAGCGGATAACACCTTCCCCATATCCTAATCCACATTTTTTCATCGGATTCGGAGCGGAGCGGATAATACATTGGATGCGGTTATGGATACGGATTTTTTCGGATGTCGGAAATGGGACGGATTCGGACTGGAAGCGGATCGGAAACGGATCTTTAAATATCGGATTTGATATGTCTATTAGTAGAGAAATATATGTTGATAGATAGTTCATCGAAGCATGTAAAATAGCTAGTACCAATATTACACTAGCCAAGGAAATCCCACCACTCGAACTACAAATTCTCAATTTAAAATATTATGAAAACATGTAAAAGAAACACAAATTGACTAATATTATCGGATAATCCTATTTTGAGATTCGGATAACCCGCTTTAATATCTCGAATAATCCATATCTGTCGGATTTTGCTAATCTCATATCCTAATCCGCATCCGCACGTCATCGGATTCGGATCGGATCGGATTCTTTAGGATATCTAAAATGTCACACCAAATCCTCAAAAATCGGATTCGGACCAGATCGATCGGATAATTATCCACACCACTTTGACCCCTATGTGTATCCATCAGAAAACGCAACTAGATTGGCACGTACGTGTAGATAGAATCCTAAGTATATTCAATCACAAATACATTCGTACGTCCTAAAACACATGCAGTCAAACTTTGACGCTGCCATGAAAAAGCTAATAGTTATAAGCCGCCAGAGAAAACCCACAGTGGTGATTGGTGAATCCCTCCAGATTACTCCCGGCCGGGGTGGTGACGCAGCTAACAGTGCGTTTGAGTGATACTTATCCAGTGACAGGTTCCCGTGGGGTCCTCCGGCCTCCTCTCCTCCTGCGGCGAGCCGATCGAGGAGGAGATCGAAGCAGGCACAGGGCGACGCTTGCTGAGATGGAGGGTCGTCGCAGCCAGGTAATCGGGGGCCCCGCGCGCACGCGGCCGCCACATGGCCGATGCCCGCAAACCTGTGGCTGCCGTTGCGCCGCACATGGGGCGCGGCCCGCTCGGTCGACGGCCGGGCTCCTCCCGGCTGCATACATTTGAGAAAGATGGCCAGCGCCTCCGGGGCCATCCATGCATGCTCCATCAATTTGCAGCCAAGGCCTTGGATCCTACCTACGAGCAAGGCGACCCGACCATCATGCACGTCCCTCTCTGCATGGCTTCACCCACCGCCATGCGTCCATGCCCTACCTGTTCCGTTCTCCAAGCATTTTGGCAGCCACGGATTGTTACACGGTCGCTAAGTACATAGTAGGTACTTTAAGGCCGTGTTTCGTTGTGTTCCATTCCCGATCTTGTTAAGACCTAGAGAAACACCACCCCAAGCGATCAGAATCGGGAACATTAATTAACTGTGGCAAAGCAAATTGATTTTCTCATTTTTACATTGGGTTGCTTAACTCCTGCAGTTTCGTTGAGTTTTGCATATATTTTCTTGGTACAACCTAGCTAGAGAAACTCATCCAAACGATCAGAAATCGGAAACATTGTCCCAAAAGATTGGGAATATTGCATCGATTACAGCTTTGGCCTCTCTAGGAAGCTACAACCACACTATTCTTTTACTTCAAAAAAAAATACAAGTAAATGAAAGAACCAATAAAAAGTCGATCATCAACAGAAATGCACAATCGTTACATTGATCTGACTAATAAAAAAGGAATAAGAACCCACCAATTAAACAGGCCTAGTAGTCTCTTATTTTTTTGACGGTCTAGTAGTCTCTTATTAGCAGTTTGATCTTTTTCACTCTCAGTATAAATATGTGATGCCCTAGCTAAGTTGTGGGCCTGTGGCTGCCGCCGGTCCCTGTCCGCCCGGATCCCAGCTGAGCTTGAGGCCTCCTGCCTTCTTTTGTACGTACAATTCCTGGTACCACTGCTCTTTCGCTGTCCATGCACCGCTGGATGTCGTACTTGCTTGCATGATGGATGCCCTAGCTAATCTGCCGTGGTACTCACTCATCCAATACATTAGTACCTAACGATGCTCAGGTATTTCAATTTTACACACAACAGCAAGGTATATTGAGAGTATATATTAGGGGGGAAAAAAGTCTGCGAAGCTGCAAGAAAGATCTTTCGACAACATGTATGCATGTGTAGTCATGCTATATCCTGAGGTAAAAGCTTCACATTCAGGGCGCCGGTGGTTGGAATTTTTTTTTTCCCAAAAACAAAGTCACAGTGCCACTGTACCAGCAACCTATCTTTCCCTGCACTTTTTTGGCTTTCCACGTGAACTTGAGCTCTAGGGAAACTTGCATTTTTCCTGTAGTGATCTACGAATTACCCGAAGCCGTTCTCTTTCGATTTTCGTTTATGAAGTGGAATGCCGATTTTTACAAATATAGGCATCCAAGTCATGCATTAACTGTATATACTATATATAGATAAATAGGTGGTCCAAGATCCTCCAGATTTGCTAGCGAAGCACACGGGCTGCTAGCTGCATTTGTCCAGTATCAGCCACGCGCTGCCTGCCTATTTGCTCTATGTTGAGAGTTTGTGGCCACAAATGTTTTTTCAATAAACTTTGATATTTCAGTTGAGCTATCCGTTAAGGATAACGGGACAGAAATATCTCGTAAACGATAATTCATGCTGATGTAACGTTAGTACCCAAGACGATCAATACCGAAGAGATTTTACCGAATCGTATTTTAGAAAACTGCCATGTCCAACATCTCCGATCCATTTGAACAGTGAGCAAACTAAACCAAGTATTCAAAAACACTGACAATCAATGTGCTACAGAAAATTATATATATATGCATAGCCCTAACTTTTGACCGAGCTAGTTAACGGACGGACGAATGTCAAGGTCACTTGCCAATTACTCTCTTTTTTTCTTTAGTTAACAAAATGACGGGTTTGAGACAATGCCTCAGGGAAATTCTTTCTACTCCATTCGGTTATGAGCCATTAAAAAAAATGAGTTTTCCCTTCTCTGACAGTAGTTAAGATTTTTCCTACTCCATGTCATGTTTATACAAATATGGTCGAACTATCTATCTTCCTCCTGTCAGATTGGAACTTGAGCATCAGCTACTGCAAGTACGTAATCGCGTCATGGAAAATAGCTAGGTTGCTACATATGGACTTCTAGTCGAGCCGAAACTGGCTGTATATAACATAGGTTGGTTGTTGTGAAAATCTAGGGGAGCATGCCTCATGACAGCTCTAACATTTTGTTTGTGTTTTGCACCAGCAGCTTCTACTGAATCAATATTGATCTTAGCACATATCTCAGCTATAAATAGCCAACTATATATTTCCAAAAAGGGTCAACGCTCTCTTGGATGCATCTGGAGATCGCTTATCATTGCCAATAAATGTTTTGGTGTCTTAGCGTTATTGATTATTTTTGTTTTTGAGGGAGCCTTAAAATCTAATTAAGAAGCATTTTCATGTTTTCACGGATATGCGTTTGGTGAGATCAGTACAATTGTTTTCGTCTTTTAGCAATGTAAGTTCCTTGGCAGTAAACAAAAATATAAGAATCATGCTCTTTTCTTTCAAACAAGCATATATGATGGCTGGGTATTTGCGCGGCTAGACTTTTATAGTTTGATAGATTCAAATAATTTTTATTGTACCTTACTGATTTAGGATATGTATCTTTTCTAAGCAGGAGATCAATTTCCTCACCACATATGAAACTATCCATATTTACTACTTTTATCTATTAGGCACACTTGAAGCTCACGTTGACCTTTGAAGTTTTCATATGCACCAAATCTCACGTAAGTGATTTTATTTTTTATTTAGTGGTGGTGCCCAAATATTTAAAAATAGATATAGAGGTGTTTTGTATTTTTATTTCTCATAATGACAGTGGTGGGTAATTTCTCTTCTTAGTTTCTCTGATTAATATGGTAATTTCTAGCCCTCATGAGCGAAGTAGAGGCTTCTTTTCTTGTTTAATTATATATATAATAGATAGATGTGTGTGGTCGATTTACCGCAAACATTCAGGAAGAACTATTTTTTATTGTGCAGTATATTCTAGGAAAGTACAATCGTTTCTCATGCAAAGTTCACATCATTGCTAGTCTGTCATACTCTCTCGCGCGCTCGCTCGCCTCTAATTTATTTTAAATAAACTACTAGCTACAAATACTTATTATCAACCCCACAATGATGATTGCCACAGAAACGAACCACCCCCAAACTCCTATTTATACCCCTCTTACACAAATCTCATCAGCCACAGACACAAGCTAGTCGCTAGCCAAATACGCAAGTGCAGCACCAACAGCATACGTGCACAAGCAAACCAGCAGCTAGACACCAAAACAAGCACACATCTCTGCACTTCGATCATGGTGAGCTCACTGAAGCTGACGGAGATCTCCAAGAAGTGGAACGGCGGCAGCAAGGTCTCCTCCCCGAGCGCGGCGGCGTGCCCGCGGGGCCACTTCGCCGCCTACACCCGGGACGGCCGGCGCTTCTTCATCCCCATCGATTACCTCGGCACCGACACCTTCCGCGAGCTGCTCAACATGGCCGAGGAGGAGTTCGGAGCGCCCTGCGGCGACCGCCCCATCGTGCTCCCGTGCTCCGCCGACCACCTCGAGAAGATCCTCGACGCCTTCCGTGCCGGCGCCAAGAAGAAGATCGCCGGCGCCGGCAGGATCGGCAGGATCTGGTAGCGGCGCATTGTTGGTTAATTAGTCTGCAGTAATTAAGATTGTGACTAGAGCCTCGACCCATTGATTCATTGGCGTGCAACTGCTGATCATCAATCTAGGTGTTGTGATCCATCTTCGTTTTTTGCTGCTCTCCTGATGATGACACTGATCGATCGAGAGGTGTAGATGATGCCAATGTGCATGTTTTCAGGGGAGCAGCTGAGGTTGCCAGTGTGGCCAACTTGCCATGATGTAACATCTACCTAGCTAGCTTGCTTTTTCTTTTTTCCTGCTCTCTTCTCTGAATCCATTTTTTTTTCTTTGTGACAAATCTAGCTCTGGCTAGTCCTTGTTGTTGGTGATTATTTTTGGTCTTGTGACCAGTCAATGAGTTGTTGGATGGTCGATATTCCAAGTACATTGTAACATTAGTTTGTG
The DNA here is from genome assembly GCA_012490785.1 of Eragrostis nindensis. NCBI lineage: Eukaryota > Viridiplantae > Streptophyta > Magnoliopsida > Poales > Poaceae > Eragrostis > Eragrostis nindensis. The sequence continues at coordinate 347,786 of JAAXCT010000118.1, read as the reverse complement.
GTTGAGGAGCATATGCTAATCTAGCCCATTATCATGACATTTGTCGACCTTTGTATGTGTAGTCATGAGAGTGAAAAATATATTTTTATCCGGAAATGATTTCATTTGATACATTACGAAAATGTAGAGTTTTGTTAGACTTCATTCTGGATGAAAAAGACAGCCTTGTCTGTAATGTGGTTCTCCGTTTGTACAAGTTGTGAACCATAGCCTCCTTATATCCGACCATACTCTTCACATCATCACAATGGTCAGGAGAACTTCATTCTGACTATAACATATTAAAATCTAAGAGATGGAGAACTTTGGAGAAGGGGGAAGGGAAGGCGCGAGCTTGAGGCTCTAGTCACAGTACTCTTACTGCAGTAATATATTTATCATCGATGATTAATGATCTCATCGACAAGATAATTAAAGATGCTGCCAGTATGAATTGGTTAAAATCTGTAAGGGTGGTGAGACCTCTTTTTTTGTAACTATCCTATACGTGGTGCATTATGTACGCAACTTTAACTTCCTCAAAACGGTGTGTCCGCATAATCAGCAGAATATTTAGAGTGGACTTACGTTTAGAGACGTCCCTTGTAGCTCTACTAGTTTCTGGTTGACTTTTGCAGAGATGAGCGAAAAACCTTGTAAAGGTGGTACATTCTCAGTCAGAAAAAGGTTTATAATCAATAAAAGAAAGATACATTCTCACCCTTTCTTAATTATACATTAGAGTAGATTTGCAAAAGAAAATTCATTATACATTAGAGTAGTATGTTATATGTATCAGTTGGATTGGATATAAGGAACATAATGTCACGTATGCACGTGTAAGTATCTGAACATGAGAATCTTTCTAGATATTGTATATGTAAAATGATGGAAGATGTCGATCACATCAATTGGGTTCAGGTGAAACATTGCATTCATCGTTGAACAAGGCACATGGGAGCAGCTTCAGAATGCATAAGATGGCTCAACAACTAAACCATCCGAGCTAAACTTTAATCTACGATTACTTGTACACATCTGACGCTGTGACTAATGTCCAGTGTAAACAATATTGGTAGGTAACTTCAATCACATATGGACAACAAGAGATGAATTTTGAAATTCGTTCAGCTGGTAGACTTGAATTTTGGCTATATAACATAAGTAGATATAGAAAAGAAATCATGCATATGTTGCTTTATTTTATTTTGGACACATGCATGCTAAGAACAAATCAAATAAGTCTTACTTTTGCGTGATATGTCGCTGTCCTAAATAGTAGAGATGTGCAAGGCTTTTGGTACTGCATTTGGATGGTTGGTTGGGGATTCTCATAGCATCATGGGGCTTAGCTAGGAATATGGTGAGAGTGAGGTATCAAGCAATATGTTGCAACGCTGCGTTCGGCAACAAAGATAGCAACGGGACGGGAATTAAAGAGTGTTTGCTAGTATGCATGCGCTTCTAGAGTATAAACGAACGGTGACTCTGTTTTTCTCTGCTCTGCTCTGCTCTGTTCTATTTCAAATTGTGTGTGAATTCGAATTTTTTTTAGCTAGCGGAAGAGATTAAATTATCACAAGGTCCATTAAATTGTGGCAACTTTAAACGGTTCTTAAACGGTCAGGGCCTGTTTGGATATCTTGGCATTTCAAAACCATGGTTTTCGAAAACCAAAGTTTTCTATGCTCAAGGCCTCAAATACCACAGTTTGCTAAAACCATGGTCTTTTGTGGTATTTGAAAAACTTCGACATGTTTGGCAATAGCAGTATTTAGTGCAGTCGCTTTCCATATCAATGAATAAATTATGCTAATTGCTAACTAATGAACCAGTCATCAGGAAGAAATAAAGCAGACTTGATGGAGCACATGCTGTCCTGTGCTTCCTACTTGAGTATACATGGATGATCGATCGTCATATAGAGGCTGCTGGAGACCATCCGATTGATAATTCAAGATGAATTAATTAATGGACGCTGCAGCATATGGTAGCACGGTAGCAGGCAGGAACCAATTTTTTATTTCAACTACAGGTTGAATAGTGCTGATCAATGCAAATTAGCACCTGTATATACCGGCAGCTGCAAACACGTGGCTCGGTTTTGAGAAAAAAGAGGTTGTGACTGGATTTTTTAAAACTCCAAAAATACCATGGTATTTGGGATACCGTGGTTTACAAAACTTGATTGTTTTTGGTATCCAAACACCTCAAAGTTTTCAATACTATGGTATATTTTAAAACCATAGTATTCTACCAAAACTTTAAAAATACTTAGCATCCAAACATGCCCTCAACCGATTATCTATATCAGTACAAGATCAAAACAGGAAAGTAAACATTAAAATCGTCTCTCTTGCAGTTGGTATAATTCATGAGTTGTGGTTTTCGCTACGGTTACTACATATACTTCGGGACTAATCACCCTTTAACTGGATATATCTTTGTCTTACTTTTCGAGAATAGTTCCAACTCTAATCAATGCAATTATATATGGTCAATACATGTTTTTCTTATGGCATTCGCATCTCAAATTGGACAATCATTGATTACGTAAATACTGCTCAAGTAAATCAACAGCAGGCCCCAACTATATAGATGATTTAAAGCTTGAAACCATAAACGATATGATCAGAATCAAATTATATGTATATCCTTTGCAGTAAGTTGTATAATTCTTGATGTGCATATGTGTGTAATCCGTGGGGCCATGAAAGGTGACACATTGTCCTTGGTCATTTTGGACTGAGAAAATTATAGAGAAAGTGATGGCCGCTTTATTTCTGGCTGCAGCCAAGAGTGTGTTCGATGTGAAGTCATGGTGTCAAGGCGCCGCATGTGCTCTCCCGTCTCCATTTCTGGACGCCCACTAACTTTGGTCAGCGGTGGTCGAGCAGATGCAATCGAATTCAGCAACAAGTTACATTCCCATCATGCACACAATTAACCACATGAGAGATCATGCTATGAAAATAATGCCAGAACAAATCATTTATAAAGTAATGGCCGTACGTAGTTTTGAAATCCCACTGCTCAAATTAAGTTTAGTAGCAAAGTTTCATAGCATACCGAAAAGACATTAAAAATTAAAACAATGAAAACTAAAGATGGAGTATCCGCTCTCAAGTTTTGACTCAAAGTTGAAACCATCATCAACATCCATCTTGCCATAGATGTGGTTTTAATCTCATTCGGAAAAAAAAATAATGTAGTTTTAATCTACCATTCATTAACTTGCAAGTTTATTCTTAGATCAGAACAATCGAGCAATTCAAAGTGAGGACATGTTCTCCATATCGGCATGGGTAAAATATAGGGAAAAAAACGAGTTCAGAATTTTCCCGCGACACATGCAACACTGCACAAAAAAAGGAGTGGTAGTTTGTTCCCAACTAGTTGCTTTCTTTCTGTTAAATGTTCATCATGAACAATCATTGCTCTAACCAAGGCATCCATTGTGATCCTTCAAAAGGAAGGCATCAATTGATTTCAGTCCATAGATACAAGATGATATATAAAATGTGTATAAGAAAACAAAAAGGTAATGTGTTGTTTATGCAGAAACAAGTAAGCGAAAAAACAAATTTAAGATGCAGGCGTGCAAGCTACCATCACAAAAAGAGACAGTCATAAATTTAATGACATACATCACATATGGTCAAGCTATCAATTTAGTCCATACATATATATATGTCCAAGTTTCCCTAGGAGCTCTGAAAAGTTGGCTTGCAAATTCTTAAGGGATGACACACAAGGTTTTAGGAGAATTTCATTCGTCCAGGGACACTGTTAGGTACAAGCAACAGAATCATAAATTGATGGGGACAATGAACAGATAAACGAGCTCCATTTGCTTGGCTGCAATTGATAGCTGCCCTTTGGGGAAAACAAAAATCTGCAGCATTGAATAATTTTAGTGTTATCCATATAAGCCAACTAGTCTTGTACTATAGTGCAAGATCAGACATGAAGGCATTAGTCTTGCCGGTTTTTCCTGAGTTCCTAAAGCAGACTCATTCAACAATCTTTTGTTTAGAATAAAAATATTTCTCAAAACACATTATACCAATAAGTCTTCAGTGTATATCTACCGAATGTCATGAGTATACATGTTTAGACATCAAAGCATGCAAATGAGCAGTTCATCAGTACTTCCTAAAGCAGCCTCATTCAACAATCCCTTTTTCGAACAAAAATATTACTCAAACACATTATACCAATATTTAAGTCTACAGTGTTTATCTACAGAACGTCATGAGTATACCAGTTTAGACATAAAAGCATGCAAATGAGCAGTTCATCAGTATTTTCACTCATATATCATCAGTCCAAAAGAGGATACAGATGAGCCTCGCAAAAGCAGCCAATAGGAATCAACAATGGGAACTTTCTGTATCAAGAAATAGTATACAGTGTATCGCGACATCTGCCATTTGATTCCGACATCACAAGTTAAAATCTCTACCATAAATCAACGAATCAAACAGATGCATGCCTTAGTGAATAAGCGCCACTTGCCGCAAAATTCCCAACTTATTATTTATATGTACATACAAAAAGATAAGGCCCTACTAACGGAACAGCAATAATACAGAAGTTTCAAAATAATAATAACAATAAAAAAAAAGGAGCGAGCATAAAGGTAACAGCAATTATGCAGCACAGTACTATGCAACCAACACCATTCAAGCAGCAATTTGCAAAATATAAACATGTGCTTTTATGGAAAACAATATAGCTCATTTGAAACTGATAAAGTATTTTGTAGCCCATTCATACATACTTCTAACAACCTAAATAGAACATCTCAACAAAACTGCATGTGCGCAACCATATCAACCATAACAATGAAAACATATTCATAAATACCATCACAATCAGATACAGTGAGAAAGCAAGCTCACAAATTTTGCCATCAAAGCACAGAGAAAGAAGCAAAGTTAAAATACAAAATGCAGGTAGCTAAATCATTTACTAGAAAGTACAATCAATTCATAAAGAAACAATATAGCCAAACGAGACACATGCTAACTGCAGCAAACTGGATATCCTGCCAGCAGAAAATCATATAATTACCACAATATTTTTCTTTTAACTGGCATGGATAGCACAATAGAGACGCAACAAAAACACCAGGGAAACACAAGCAAATAAAGTACACTAATGAGATAACACTCAATTGCATTTTGTAACAAAAAGGACAATCACCAGATAGAAGTTTAACATGAAAGTCATGTGCCTCAACTGCCACCCTAAACTCTTAGTCTTATCTGAGCTACATTTTGCCTCAGGTACCAATGTAATATTAGGGAACAATGTTGCAACCCGAAGGGTAAGAGCGGCAAAAAGGTACTGGACACACATTCTTACATCACATCAAGATCTCTTTCTCTTCTTGTTTTGAGACTCAGCCCCCTTGTTAAAGCTTCTGAAATCATTCGTCGTCTCAGCAGTGTTTTGCTTCTTAAGCCCTTTCCGACCACCGTATCCAAACTTAGCATCTCTTGACCTCCTATTTTTTCCTTCTTTTCCACGCTTAGCAAGGCCACCAGACCTATCACCAGGAGACACACCAGGCCTCGTCTTCTTTGATTGCTTAAATCCTTCTTCTCCATCAAAATTCAAATCTGGCCCATTATCATTTCCCTTGGCAAATCCACCCTGCTGCCTCTGCTTCCTCCACTGCTTGACATTCTCGATCTCCTCCTTCTTCTGCTTTGCCCTCTCTTTTTTCTTCTCTGCTTGCACCTCCTTTGCTCTCTTCTTGGACTCTCTTGCCTTCCTCCTCTCCTCAGCCTCCTCAATCTTCTTCTTCTCTGACAAGAGCCTCCCCTTGATCTTGTGCATGTGGGCATCAGTCTTGACCATCTCAGCATAGTAATCAGTTGGCCTGAGAAAGCGCACCTTCATAGACTCCAACCTCTCAAAGGCCTGCCTTGTGCCATCCAAAGCTTGGGTGTAGAATGCAAGCTCACGGGCCAGGTCATCATTCACATCAATTTTCTCGCCCTGATCATGATCAATGGTGAGCTTGTGCATCCAGTCAACCTTTTGTGGCCATGCTATGTCCTCAAGCTTCTCAAGAATAGCCTCCCTGTTGTATATAGCTTTGTCTGAGGGCGTAGGCTGAGCTTCTTCCCCTGAATCATCTTCAGAGTCAGATTCTTCCACATCAGAATCAACATCGTCCATGTCAATTTCGTCATGAACCAAAGGGTCTTCACTTGCAAGTCCCACCATTTTTCTACTCTACAAAGATAGAACACATGTTACTGATCAAGAGTGACATGTCCTCAACAGTGCATTTCTAGAAAGTCAATAAACAAACATAATGGAAGTTGATGGCAAACGGGACAAACATGGCAGGAAGATATGGCGAGAAATTAAAAAGGATGCAAGCAATATACAAGAGCATATTTCACAAGACAGATACTTGTTTCATCTTCGCCTCTCATTATATCCTTATAAGTAGTGACATATACTTGTGTACAAATAATGCATTTTACTCTGGTCTAAATTCTTCAGGTATCTTACGAAACTAGAGAAGAAGATAAGTAGAACTAAACACACATCTCCAGCAAGCTCAATCACATCATGTTACGAGTACAACAAGCTAATTGATACAGCTAAACACCTCAAACACGTATAAGCGGAAAATGAAGGTGAAATCTTGAAGTTCTTCACGCATAGGCTCGGTTCAGCGTCAGAAGAACATCGCAAGCCCTTACACAAGCCAAGAACGGAGCGAATCAACCAGAGAACAATACTAGACATTTAGCACAGGAACAACCCTTCATATCGACACTCCGGACTATTACAGATGCATCCACCTAACATATCACAAACCACTAAGCAACAGGTGAACAGAAACGCACCAAAAGATTCCTTCGAGTTAAACCCTAAACCCTAACGATCTGCGATGCACAATTCCTAGCAACAAGGACTCGAAACAGTGCCAACCCACGAGGGGATAGCAGCTAAGGAAACCGAGAGACCGAGAGAGAGAGAGAGAGAGAGAGAAGGGGGCAAGGGGGTGGCGGCGGTCAGTGCAAAATTACTTGGAGCAGAGAGAGAGGCGGCGGCCGCCGTCGCGGGCGAAGAGACGGCTGGCTGTCGGGAGCGGCGCGGTGTGCTCTGCGCGTAGAACAGAGCTGGTTTAGGTTTTGGTTTAGGTTTTGGTGTTCTCTAATGGGCCACTGGTAGGATGTGTCTCCTGGGCTGCGCAATAGGCTGTCGAAATTATCCACCTGGTTGTGGGCCGTAGGAGGTTGGCGCGGGCCCAAATTGAGTCCGTATGTCTATTGCTTTTCTTTTGATCCTAAAAAAATATTGTTTTTCTTTTCTCCCTCGTACTTCTTGATTAAAGAAATTGTTTTCTCAAAAGCACAAATCTCACCATATTTACTACACATTTTTTCCAGTTAAAAAATATATTATACATTTTTTTCTACTTCATGTGGGCTCAAAATTTGTGCAGTGTTAAGAAAATCTAAACTTCTGATTGATACGAGATTGCACGGGAGGCCAGGATTTGGGTCATATCAAGGTAAGAAGATTGCATGATTCCCGTTTGTATATGGAATTGTATCGATCAACTAATGGGGCCATGTCAGGAAAATAAGCTGTAAAAAGAAAAGAATACACTTGCAGGTCTACCGATTTATTTGGATTTCGTGATTTTACCCTTTTTTGAAGTTTGGCACATTTGAAAGGTGTATGGAGTAGAAAATATGAACCAAACTTGTCTATATTTCAAATATAAATTAACAGCGACATATTTGACACCATTAGGTAGCATTTCAAATTTCTTTTTAGTTTTGAGACAGTTTTCAATTATATATGGGTAGCATTTCAAGTACATTTAATTTTGAGACATAAGCAAAGGAACAAGCCACATAAACTTGAACAAGTACTATGGAGCAGAAACCTATATATACTGTATATAAAGGACAAGATATGCAATAGAGATATATAATCCATTAACCAAATTCGCAAGTCTTTTTCTGCCACACAGTATGCTTGATCAAACTTACGCTTACCTATAACAGTATGGTTGATGCAGAGTCAAACATCACAAAATAGCTTCCCGCTCACACGGGGCGGAAGAGGGCAGGGTCGGGTATACCATGGGCAAAGCAATGCGCCCCTAGCCGACCGCACCTTGATCTGATGCACTGTAGTAGCACTCGCCACTCGCATGCCAGGTTCAACCGTCCAAGCCTTCTCAGCGTGGGCATTGTAACGAAGCCCACCAAAGCCATGGCCAAAATAGCAAATTTCTCTTCAATATGAGCCATGGACAAAATAGTCTAGTAGAATTGTTTCATACAAAGTTACCATCACATTTATGCCGAAAAATACTGTCTAAGTTTGAAATAAATCGACTAAACAGTGAAATAGTGATCCCATCAGTCCAAATGAATTAAAAAAATTTAGACATAAAAACAATTTATGGTTGGAACTATTCAACTTACCATTGCAGTTATTGTGCTACTGCAGAACTGAAATTGAGTACAAACCGTACGAAGGATCCGCACACTTGTTTCATAGGTTGATTGGCAAGCATGTAAATAATACAAACCCAATCCTTGAGGCATTTAACCGAACAACAAGAAAGCAGAATGATGCTGCATGCATGAGCTCAGAGCTCTGTCCAAGCCCCAGGCAAACGAATAAGAAGAAGGGGGATAAAAAAAAGAGCGGAAACGAGAAGGAACAAAGCTAGTATTCAGTTTGACCCGCTTGGACAGCACGTTCCCAATGCCTGATCGGCACCATCGACCATGCAAATCGAAGCGGCATCGATCAGGTCGACGCCCTGAAGTAATTAAGGTAGCCATCGTGCGCCGTCCGCCACTGGAACGACGGCCACCTTTTGACTGCTCGCGCGTCGCCGCGGTCCCGTTGCCATCGACGTACCGTACGTCCTCACGCGCCGAGCCATGAGGCCAAGGTCGCGGCCGGCGTGCTCTTCCTCCTCAAAGCAGAGCAGGCGCGCGACACGCCATGGTCTCTTGGGACTTGGGAGGGCGGCGGCGCTGCGTGCGCGCTCGAGGTCGCCGAGCAGGGCGCCCGGGCGCTAGAGCGCGCTCGCCACGAGCCTCCATGTCCTCGCCGCCGCCATCCCCTGCGGACTCGATCGGACCAGACCGCCGCGCACATGCTCGGGCGAGCGCGCGCCCCGGCGTACATATACTCGATAGCCTCCCTCCTCCATGTGCCGCCGTCAACGATTCTTGGTCAGGTAGTTGCCGGTGGTCAGGGCTCGTCAGGCAGCTCGACCAGAACACCGACTCTGCACGCGCGAAGAAGTAGTCGTCGATAAATTAGCCGGGGGCCACGGCGTCCGTCATCCACACCGCGCGCGCTCCTCAGCAAGCCCTCGACGGCGAAACCATACGTCTTGGAGGAGCGGCTACCCCCGTGCCGGCGCATGCATTCCCAGGATTCAGCAGCTTTTTCAACCATCCTTAGCTTGCCCCGTTTCACGAGGCTTTGTACCTCCGTCAGTTCAATGGTGCGCTGCTGGCACGGTGCATTTTCATACGTCTTCGCCTTTTCTCTTTGGGAGAAACCATACGTCTTCGTGTTTGGGAGCTATTTTAGGAACCGTGTTCTGTTTTGGAGCCAGTCAAGCGGGCCCGGAATTAGGCGTTTTTGTGAAATGTTTCCATAAAAGGAAAGAAGACGGTGTGGCCGCCATATATTTGCATTGACTCCGGATAGTTGATTACTACTAAGGAAGGGTCGGTTGCTTTAATTGGGCAATGTGTGTCCATGCATGTCAAAATCGTGTCCGTTATTGGTCAATCAATCTGTCATGCAATCCGCCGGCAGGCGGCTACATGTGTGTACCCGCAGCTCAAACGAAACCATGGGAACCAGTGATCAGGGCCAGCCGGCCGTCGATCCGTGCGCATAAAGGTCGGCTCCTGGTCGATCGGTTTGTTGTTGCGGTCGCATCGCACGTGCCTGCAGGCCGTTTCATGACCAGCCCCCGTGCAATGCGCAACTCGTCTGCGCGGGTACGTGCACCAGAGCGAGGCGCCGCGGCACGCCAAGATACATGGATGTCCTCTGCTTGTAACAACCTCTTCGTCGTAAAACAGAATCTCACAACTGGCAACAAAATCGCCGGATATTTCCAGACCGATCGATCCCGGCCGGACGCCGAAGCCCCTCCCCCATCCTTCCATTCCGGCGCGCCGCGCTCCAACGTTCTGTTACATGAGGTAGGGCCCACATGCAGTGACCTACCCCGTCGTCTCCCATCTCGCGTCGATATAAAACCGGCGCCTCGCTTGTGCTGCTTGCAAGCAGCGTAGCAAAAAGCCAAGTGCCTTCCTCCAGCGCCCGCGGCGCCCCAAACCCTCTCTCTCGGCAAAACCTAGCTAGGAGCGCCTCGACCACCTCACCCGTCCCGATCGCCGCCGCCGCCGCCGCCCGCGTGCTAGCTCCACGCCCCTCTCCCGATGGCGTTCTCCGGACATCCCGCCGCCGGGTACCACCTCGTCCTCTTCGAGTCCGCCACCGGGCTCGCGCCCTCGCGCCTCATGATGGCGCCCGTCGGTGCCCGGCTCCCGGCGGGGGTGCACGCCGTCGCGGGCGTGGCCGCGCCCGCCGTCCTCCGCTACGGCACCACCGCGCTCGCCTCGGCCTCGGGCTCGGGGATCGTCGCCGCCGCGGCCGCTCCCTCCACGCGCGGGCGCGGCGGACCTGCGCCGCCGTGGGATCCGCTTCACACGGGCCGCGCCTCGAGCTACCCCTTCGCCGGGAGGAGCGCCGTGCTCAGCGCCACCGCGGCGGCCGCCGCCTCTCCTGCGTCGCGCCCCTCCTCCCCCTCCTTCCTTGCTGCAGCCGGACCGAGCGACGCCCACCCGCTCCGCGCCTTCTCCGCTGGTTCGGGCCGCCGCGGCTCCCGCGGCGTGGTGGTGAACGCCCTCGGCGAGCCCGGACGGCGCGTCGACCGCGCCACCGAGGACGTCGTCCTGTTCTACGACCGACAGAGGTCGTCCAGCCACGTCCTGGCGTGGATCGAGCTTGCGCGTCTCAAGACCACGTTCGAAGTCACCTTCGACGCGGTACGTTCCTCTCTCGCTGGCTAGCTTGTTGCGTTCGGTTCGGTCATCAATGGCGGCCGCGCCCTGTGTTTGTTCTGAGCAGGGTGTGATCGACTCTGGTCGAGACCTCAGGCTGGTGCTAGATGTCATCGGCAACATCGACGTCACTGCGAACATCAACCGCTGGACCGCGGACATCTGCCGTGCGCGGATTCGAGATGTCGTGGGGCGAGATAAGCTGCAGCAGTTGCTGTCCGCGCGCACGCCGGCGGACGACAAGCAGTTCACATGGAGCGCCGTTGCTGCGGAGGGAGTGATTCGCGGCATCTCCGACCTCATGGTACGCTGCAGAATTACATAACCTTTTCTTCGATCTGCCTCTGTTTCCATTCATTGGCATTGCCGCAACTGTTTCGGTGCTGGGTGAGCAGCTAGCATACTGTGCCAGTTTTGGATGCAGCGCCGTGACCAGGCATTGCCGCGTCTGCTAGTTTGGATGACCAGCTAGCGCCGGGACCCAAGTAGCTTCAGTAGGATTGTTGTACGCTCAAATCGTTTGACATGCGTATGATTGCAGCACCAGTCTGCATTCATTTGGTTGCCTTGGCGCGTCTGCTAGTATTGGATGACCAGCGCCGTGACCCAAGTAGGCTCAGTAGGATTGTTGTGCGCTCAAATCGTTTGACATGCGTATGATTGCAGTCCCTGTTTCCTTTTTTTTTTTTGCGAGGAAAAGAGAGTTTTCATTACTCAGAAATGGAGTTACATTCCCGAGCTATTAAATGCTCGACACACACCGGTGCACACAGACGCCACACAGCCGCATGCTTCGTCCGCTTAGCAAGCTGTGCAAGCTCATGCGCTACACCGTTCTGCTCCCTCTTCACATGTTTCACAATGAAATCCGGCAACAAACAACTTGCCGCAACTCCCTCCCTAATAACAAAGCTTAAACTAGACTTTAAGTCTACATTCTTGAACATGGACTCCACCGATACGCAGTCCATCTCAAGAATAGCCCTTTCTTTACACCACTCTACTGCTAGCAGAATACCTTCCCTTGCCGCTAAAGCTTCAGTCTCCTCTGCATCTCCTGCATTGAACAAAACTCGCCACGAACATAAGAGCACTTTCCCTGCCGAGTCCCTGATCACCACGCCCAGGCCAGCAGCACCTGTGGCAACATCAAAGGCTCCATCAACATTAATCTTAATCCATCCTTCCGGTGGAGGCTGCCACCTGAGAATCTGCCGCTCCTGCAGCTTGGCCTTCACTGCATTCTGCATAGAGTTCAGAACAAGGCGTTTCCCTTTACTGTCTGCCCTCCCATCATCTTGCCGGATAGTGCACAATTCCGACCAATATTTCGTAAGAAAGCTCGTCGAGGCCTGAACCGAAGGAGCCGGAGAAGCATGCGTAATCTCATTGCGAACGAACCAGGTTCTCCACAACAAGAGTAGCAATTGTGCACTACGATCTATATCCAGCTCGCGCAACAGAATTATGCAGTCCCTGTTTCCATTTGGTTGCCTTGGCGCGTCTGCTAAGATAGTATTGGATGACCAGCGCCCTGACTCAAGAAGGTTCAATAGGATTGTTTTATGACTCAAACCGTTGACATGCGTAAGATTGCAGTCCCTAATTCCTCTTTCACAATTTGAGAATCGTTGTGGCTTTGGTAACTGAAACCATGACCATTGCTTGCTATACCCATCTGTTTGAATCAGTGCACCTGCGTACTTGTTCATGCACTTATGCTTCGCACAAACAAGCAACGATTAGTTCCTCTCCACATCTGCACCATACCCTACTGAAAATGTTGATCCTTAGCTCATCTAATTTCTCAGGCAAACCTACATGCCCTAATCGTTCTCAACGAAGGCTGGCTACGTCCTGTACCTCGCTCTGTGCTCTACGACTCCTGCCCCTCTTTTCTTAACAAGGTAAACTTTTTTAATGCTTGTGAAATGTATTCGGTGAGGTAGTTGTTGACATGTACTGTTCTCAACAAGCCACACATGAATATGACATAATCTTATTTCTGACAGTTGATGGCATCCGTAACTGAATTCAGCACTATCATTGAAACTACAAAATTCAAGAGGTAACTAATAATCTGATAGACGTCATTGATGTTGGAGAATCTGGTTTAGTTGTTATTAACTGTTTTTGTTGTGCAACAGGCCACAAAACATTATCAGGTATCGGATGCTGGAAGAGCACGCGCTTGCTCTTGAACACGTTTACTCCACAATTACTGATTTGCTGGAGGAAGTCTGTCAAGGGCATGAACTGGTGAACGGGGACATAAGGAAAGACCTCACGAACAGAAGAATCACACTCTTCGAGGAGGACATGGGCATGACAGATTACATGTATGCTATAGGACTTGAGGACTAATCAAGGGTGATTGATCTCATCCACAAGACCTCTTCGGTGGTGAAGGACGTTCTACTTGGATATCGTTAGTTGCTAGCTTCAAACATTAGTGTGACATTTGTGCGTTCTTGTTATGTGTTATCGGTCGGCTGAATTGACAATTTTGTGAATGTGATGTTATGAGACAAAATTTTGTGAATGTGATTCCACGAGACAGTCGCATCATTTAAATATGATGTAGGTTATATTTGCACCCTATGTTTTTTGTGTTGGTGGATTGTATTGCGAATGAGTAGTATTGAAAATTCAAATTAACCCATCGGCATTTCAACACTTCACTCCATCCAACTCCAATATGCGGAAGTGACGTTTCCGGTGGACACTACATGTCACCCACGCTATTGGAAACATAACTTCCCCCCACCCCGCTCTTCTTCCACCTCATGCTGCTGCCGCCAAGCGCTGCCGCCATCGAGCGCGTCACCACCGACGAGCGTGCTATAGAATCCCTTATGCACGTGGATTCGTACCACCAAATCTTGACCTCCCTCCCGACGGACATAGAAGAGGTCGACCAGTCGACCTCGCTACGGCAGAGGCTGCAGCGGAGGTGGCGGTCGGAGGCAGGGGAGCGGAAGTTAACGAGTTAGCATGGCGGCGGGGGTTTCACAGGCCACCAGATTAGCACGGCGGCAACCGATGGGGGTGGACTCGGCGGCGGGAGCCACCGGGGACGATGCTGGAGGGTGGGGCGAGGACGTCTTGCCAGAGTTGAAAGAGGAACAGGAAGAAGTGAAGTGAGCGAACCACAACGTTTTTTTCCTTTGGGAAGGCTTTTTTTTTATAATATGTATATGTATTATTGGATAAGGAAACGTACAAATACGCATATACGCACTTGTCGTAACCCTAATTTTTGGAGATATCGGAACATCGAACGCGCCGGATTAGGACTCTACCGATGAGGGACGCCTTATCGGTTACGAGGACTATTGAAAGAAGACGATCTCTTATTTCCTTAGTATGCTCCAACTCTAACTTGTAAAAGGGGGCAAGACCCACCTATAAATGTAACGACACCTCCCACGAGGGAGGGGGATCGCACCACAACACATCTCGCCTATACGGCAATAGAAGAACACACTGGACGTAGGGCTATTATCCTTCGGGAGCCTGAACCAGTATAAATCGTGTGTCCCTCTTGATTGATCTTCGCCGAAGCAAAGCTCTACCGAACCAAATATCTGCCGAACGCCCCGTTCAAACGGGCTACGATAGCACTGATACATTCGGCAAGGATATAAATACGGTTGTCCCACCTGAAATGCATAGGAGCTCCTAAAGAAACTAAAAATTACAAACAGGTCCTTGGACCCTGTGCTTGATGCATCTGGAAGAAATCTCCATGGCCTGCCGTCGCCATCGACTCTGCCTCGCCGTACGCTGTCGCCGATGAAGATTTCCCGAACCCAGATCAAAAAAAGAGCCCCGTCGCACAAAGGCTTTGATTTGAGCCACAATAGATGGAGCCATCGCTGCAAGCCCATCGCCCGGGGACGCACATGGATCGAAGGTCGCTGTCGGTGAACATCGAGGGAAACCAAGCTCCGCCCATCGCTCTGTTCTTTCTTTACTTGCTTATGGGATCATCGCTCTGTGTTCTAGAGTGCCTTACCTTTCGTTCAGCTAGACCAAGCTAAAGTAGTAATCGATAACTTAGACGTGGTGTCTAAGTTAGAGGTTACCTTTGTTTGCTGCGTACTCTATGGTTTGTAGAGGTAGATGGTAGGTGGTGACAGCCCTATCCGTCCTTCGTAATCCTCCACGTTCGAGTACATAGTAGAAGAGCCATAGGCCAGAGTCACTTGGCAGACCAGGTGTAAGCCGACGCCCGAAGTAAGCAAGTAGAGACGGGATTTATCTTTTGCTAAAAACCTCATCTATAGGAATCCACTCTACCCAAACCTACCATACTTCTTCGTGTTCTTGGACGAACTAGACTAGAAAATAATTACACACCGTTCTTTGGGAAAATATAAATAACGATACCTCTGAATACTCACGGGTGAAGTGGTACAACGGTATTCTCCGTACGCTTGCGGATTTATCTATGACATTAAGAAATAACAACACATAAGAAATAGGTAAATCAATGAAAACTCAGTCCAATGAGATTGAGTGTTTGAAGAATCAAACTGAAACTAAAATGTCCGCCTGGTGGAACCGCTAAAGCTCCATCCCTTTGTGAGTCTCAGGCAAACTGTACAATGAAATTTGAACTATACTCTCTTTACCTTTTGGTCGTGCGATGGATTTAGTTTTGTCTGTTTGTTGTTATATGAGAGTATGCCTCGCGACACATGTTTACGAACTTCGAACGAGAAGCTCGTATATATATTCTGTCATATATGTTCTATCATCTGTGTATTACCATTCTAATTTAAATGAGTTTTGGGATCATAATTGGACGAGAAATGGGCCAGTAAAATGTGAACCCGGCCCAAGAACAATTGGAGCGAAAACAAAATTACGTTTATGAGCTGAAAACACAAAGGCAAAGACATTGGGCTTCTTTAGGACCCTATTTGGACTGGTAACAATCTATGACGTAATACGTACAGTCATGTGGGCCCAAACTAACCAGCCCATTAAGAAACAATGACGAAATGGCCCACTTTGTAGTGGGCCCCAGCTTCACTATTGGGCTTTACTATTGGACCACAACTTTCTCCTCACCCAGTATAAATTGAGCCGTAACCGGACCGGACAACGATCTATGATGAAAAGCCCAACAAAACATAGGCCGTCGATTTCTGAAGCCCACCTAAAATTAGACCGTAAGTGAACCAAATAAACGAAGGCATGTCAGCGCTGGTGGCTGTTCGGCTCGGTTTATGACAATTGAACAACCATCAATATCTCGTGGTCTGCGTCCAAAAAAGATCATAAATCACAATTAGCCACGCTCGATTGATGACGCAAACTAAAAGGTCATAAATCACGTTTTAAGACAAAAAAAAGTCATTAACAGTGATCGGTGACACTTAAAAAAATCATTAATCGACATTTTTTTTCTGGTGCTAGTGATGGTCTCATCATTGCCGATGCGAGGTAACAAGCTCCTCCTTCATGCAAGGTGAAACACCTTCACCTCGGGATAAAAGCAAGCCAGGCGTGCGATCGATGCTCCAACTGTCAAGGCATCACTAAAAAGATTATAAGAGGACTCGCATATTCATCTGTAAGGAAGTTTCCATCGATCAAAAGCACGGCGAGGCCTGTGCTAGCATCCCCAGATATAATGTCATGGAGACACCTTCCGAAGGAACAATCAACTTAAAACAATTAAGTTAGTGCAATATACACCCGGTCGAATGAGTCTCAAATCCCCTCGCGAAAAAAAAGAATGAGTCTCAAATCTTGCATGTTGATAATTGATCCAACTACCTATATGTTGAAATAATTATAACATATTTTTATACTATTTACATAGTCTAGTCTAATAGTAATCAACAATACATGAATACAGATGGTATCAGAAAAATAAGCTATAATTATTTTGACATATATAGGTTATTATGTAAGCTATCATCACTTAAAATTTGAAGTTCAAATTCAACACGTACGCTAAGAAACAAAAAAATACAAATCTCAAAAGTGGCTACATCCTACATTATTGCACCAACTTGAATTGTTTGGGAGTATACCGATCCAAGATATTGTTTAGAGAATAAAATAGACCTGTTTAGAGAATAAAATAGACCTTTTCCAAAAAAAAAAAGGTAGTTTATGGAAAGAACAACGTCAATACGAATAACATACAAATGGCTTCATAACGGTTAGTCAAACTGAAGTCTCCTACGTCCCTATTTCTTTGCAAAAATCACGATGAATCGCCACACTACTCATATACTAAAATGTACAGAACTTCAACATGTTTTCCCTTGTTTGATGATTGACGAGCCAATCGAGCAACCTCTTCGTTGTGACATCACTGCGTGATTTAAAATCTTGCATCGCCGTAGCACGTTCATCCTCATCTTTCTTCTTTTCATCACTTTGATCTTTCTCTTTAGCCTGCTTAAATAAAACATGAATTACATGCCCAAGTGTTTCGTTTTTTAAAAAGAATGTTTCCATAAATTTTTCATATACTTAGCTTTGTTAATATTGTATAATTACTCTAAAAAAATGTATAATTGGCCACTCCATATATTAACCGTTTCATATACAATGCTGATAAGTGATAAATGTTTGAATCTTGCGTGTGGAATGAAATTGCACCTTGACCGTACTATTATCTGAAAACACTGGTGTCTTGACGGAACCAGTGGGCAGGGAACTTTGAACCTTTGCATGATCGAAAGACGCATGTTTGCCTAAATCTGCAGCCACTTTGAGCATTTGTTCAATAATTATGTAGACATCCAAAAATCGTTGGCTGACATCCTGCCCAGTAATAACACTCTGCATTAGGCGTAGAAGCTAACAAAAACTTTATAAGAAACATGAATCAGTTTATTCTACTGTACCTGAATGTTGCTGGTAAGGGAATCACTTTGGATAGCTGTAAGCTTATCTAGATCCATAACATGTTTCCTAAGAACTGAGACACTTTCAGTGACTTTATCATTTGGTGTCAAGAATTGGAAACTCATCCATGTACGCATTTCTTCTTCAAGACTAGAAAGATTAATGGCAATGTCACCAGTAATCATACTCGCAAAATCAATGACAGCATTTTGTATCAGACGATGTGAACCATCTTCAGAAAACCTGCTGTTGTTCCGAATTAAGACAATCAGTGTAAAACTAGACATACCCTGACAGACAATTATCTGAAGTAACGTCACTTGAACACAAATTCTTTTTTATAAAAAGAAAGATTTATAATTTATAAAGGAATATAAAAGTGTAAGAATATCGTGGTTAGCTTTTCCTGAGAAAAAAAAGGAATCAAGTAGGCACCTTCCATAAGTATTTGGCTAGTGTGTGTGTGTGTGTGTGTGTGTGTGTGTGTGTGTGTGTGTGTGAATCCCACCAAGAACTCTCTTTATGAATCATGAAGAAAAGTAGTTAATTAGGAGACAGAATCGCCACAAGTAAAACAAAATTCATGGGTTGAAATGTGAATACTAATATTAAAACATCAAAAACAAATCTACCCAAATCCGGTCCAATTAAACAACCTCAGGTTAATAGACGTGAGATCAAATTGAAAATATCTAAAATCCAATTCATCCCTTATTCTTGTTCGGAGCGGGTTTTCCCCATGATATCTATGGAGTCTTTATGCATGGATGTTCCATTTAGTTTGATTAGTTACTTCACATGCGCACACTTACTCCTATTCTCAACGTGTAATCTGCCATCATTTGTTTTACATGTAAAATATATGACACTTGGGATGATACTATTTTTTGTTATCTTCCAATAAACCGAAAAATAGGAAAAAGGGACAGCATGCATGGAAGATGAAGTAGGATATGCTCAAATAATGTAGACATCACGACAAGAAAACAAGCAATATATAATATAACAAGACCCTGGAAGTGCAGTTTCTTATAGCAAAGTACAGATCATTAAACCAAAAAGGAAAAATAGTGACTAGAAGGAAGAACTTAAAAGAAAGAAAAGAATCAAACCTGTTTACAGAACCACAAGTACTATCCAACTGGACCCTGATGAGTAGCATAGAGTCAATATCATCTCTGCAGCTACGAAGTTGTGAAGCATCCTTCTCCAGCTGTTTGCATCAAGTATAATCACCAAAGGTTTTTCTTTGATATATCCATCAAACACATCAAGATGGAACAACTTATTTTTGAAATATGCTATATAATAATTCAGAACTGCAATAAAGTGTTAACTATGATTGTGAGATTATTTGAATTTTGCTGTATAACAGGTTAGGAGAAAATGGAAAGATGCAGCAAAATATATTATCTAATTCCCCTAAAAGTATATCACCTTATGCATCAGGGCTTGAGAGCGACGGGTTGAAAGCAGTTACAAGCATGGATGTGCAAAGTGAGCATGGTGTATAAGTTGGCCTTGCTTTCGCAATATTATTGGGGTATGGCATAAAAATAATATCTCAAATTTATTGAGCCTGCTGTTTTTAGAACGGTCGAATTTTCCACTAGGCATGTCTAGCTAGTAAAAAAACCATTAATAGTTTCTACAAACATTATGAATTATCCTTGAAGTGTACAAATACAACAAATATAAGAAATTACCTGCTCAACTTTTGATAGAACCAAATCACCGAGCAGAATCCAGTTAGCACGGCCCAGAATGTGAGGCAGAACAAATCCCAAATTCCTTAGTGCCAACAGAACCAGTTCAACCTATGAAATTCATACAGTGATCGAGTTAGATGTCATCATGCATAAGTTAGCACTTAACACAAAACTCTATTTGCAGTTACTACAACTTTAGGGGGAAATTGAAGGAATTACTGACCGTAGCATATTTCACTTAGCAATGGCTCGAGCATTCATAATACCAATGAAACTATGTCAATAAATAAGTCTTAATTAAGGGAAATATAGTCTCCTTAGTGAACCTTATTATATTATAAGTGTCTACCGTATGTACATTAGAACATTCATCTTCTTGCAGATTCCAGAAATGGAACATTGCGTTTGTTAAGTTTCATTTCCGGACATTCAATAGGCCGACCGAACTGAACCCAGCATGTAACTACACACAATAAATTAATGGAACCCGTTTGACAAGGATTATCAATTATAAATATCTTTCACTAAGTTACGAAGGAAAGGTCAGAAGGTATTATGGAGAATTATTTACACAGAGTGGATCAGGTAATATTGTCTTCCATTCTAAGTCTGCAAGTATGTTATTAGAATAAAGTAAACAACCATAATAGTAGATAAAACATTTCTTCAGCCTAGGACTCCAAACATTTTTAGAACAAAAAACAAAGGAATCTGCAAGGGCCATTAGCATAGTAGGGCATGGATATGTTTTACCATGCACAAGACGAGGAGAATAAAATAAATGTAATGGGGATGGATTCACAACGTCATATCTAAATTATTCAAATTTGTATATGCTACGCAAGAAACAGACTTTTTGACAGAGCAATATCACAATAAAACAGTCAAAGCTAGGAGGACAGGTTGACCTGAAGAAGCTTTATTTGAGTAACAATTTTATCTGCAGAGTCATAGAACCACAGTCGGAGGATTGTTAGCTTTTGAACATGTTGACATAATGTTGCATCGAGCTTTCTTGCAGGTTCTCCAACTCTATCAACAAGTGCTTGAACAATATTACTTCGTACATCTTTGTTTCCTATCCACTCAAATCTTCCATTTGCAATTTCATCTTCTATCTTCTGAAGACCGTTAAGAAGTTCATCTCTGTTATAACAAGATATAAAACCCTGGAAGAATGTATAATGAACGGAAATTGTATTAGATTTTCAGGTATTCTGCAGGACAACACAGGAAACAAAATTGGTCAAGTTTGTTTCTTCTCTACCAATTTGGTAATGAAGATTAAAATTATAATAGAATATAATGGACCTGCCATCATAATAAATCTATACATACAGCTTTCATACATCTAAATAATTTAAATATTACGAAGCCATTTATAGTTAAAATTCAAAAGCCTGTATTATATTCCTCAATTGCTGCCATTTGTGACTGGAAGTAGAACATGGCAAACAAAGGTTAAGTTTCATATTTAATTATATCAAAGATTAAATCTAAAAACAACTACAACTATTGAGACCCTTGTTGTAATTAACTACTAGTGCGTCTTTGGAGAAATCTACAACTGCCTTGACACTTAGCTGCAAACAACTTCAACTCTCTCAACAGACAAATTATTATTGACAATGGGGGTTCACCTGTTATATGCTACCAAGGCTGATGTGTGGGCCATGGTGGCATTTTTTTTTGGCAACACTGTGTCAAATGGTTATTGATTCTTGCAATGTAACATCAAGGAAAACAAGGAATCAAATGATTTTTGTTTCAGCTATTCTTGTTACTGCAGTAGCACTTTGTTAGGAATTCCATGTATATATCAGGATGAACGAAATACTGGGTGTGATCGCTTGAGATTTTTCTTGCTGCTGCTGCAGCTTTTTCCTGTAGCAACCAAATGTTGTGGCTCTTGCAACCAAAGCAGCCGCAGCCGCATCCAAGCCTTAAGAATCTGAACCGATCAGCTTCACTATCCAGCCACTCTTTATTTTCCAATGGTGTCCATTGTCCTCTCTTGTTTACCGATAAAGTGCTCCAAATTTAGCATCAAGCTCTTTTCTAGTTTGTATTGCACTTTAGACTCACCTTAATATCTTTCAAGCAACATACTTCTAAAGTAGCAGATGCTCTCGCGGGAGACTGGCTACGGGAGCTTGCTCTCAGGCCGGAGAGACCTGGGTTCGAGACCTGCATCTTCTTAATTCAAAGTGGGGAGGCGGACTGCCTCTTCCCATCAAGTTTTTTTAACATACTTCTAAAGTCTAAACTACATGTCTAATTTAAGTATCAAACATTAAATAACAAGGATGATAAGTCAAATAGTTCTTGTCTTGTCCAAAAGTTATATATAATATAGAGCAAAGGCATCACAAATGTATCAACAAAAGGTAGTAGGAGAATACCAGCTCGACGATCATATTGGTGCTCTCTTTGCAGGCATTTATAATAAGCTTGTAGTATCTTCTGTCTGATGAAATGTAATCGATGATGCCGTTCACAAAATTTCTACCAGGCTGCTGAAGGCCCTTTGTATGTTGCGCACCCTCTTGGATGCACATTAGCTCTAGTTCCTCTGACTAAAAAGATACATTGCAGTCAGTTTTGTGACACCATTAAAAGACTTCCAGGCAGTTGAATGTATGCTATATTTAGTCTGATGTTGCTTGCAAGAGCGTATTTACCCCAGATCTTCATATTTCAAATTTAAACGATCACAGAAGTTTGCCTGGCACAGAGACCTTCTTGAGATACAGGATACTATAACGATCATTAATTAATGTTTTGCAAAATATAGGTTGTTGGCCATTACAAACATATGTAAAAACGCTGATAATTTTATAATTTTGAAATATGAGAACATGGGCATGCAATTAATATAGTTTTGAGATTCCACAAAAGCATTGGTCTACGCAGCAGTTTCTGAATACAAATGTAAGAAAAGGGAGCGTGCGCACACAAACATTCAAGCAAGGGATCTAGTAAAATTCGATGTCAAGCATGCATGCATAGATGTTGTGAAATGCACCAGACAAAAGCGCATCACGATTAGTGGTAAGTTGGTAACAGCATATATACATTATTGAGCGGCTTTTGTACAAAAAGGGAGATCGAGGGGTGTAGGTGTATAAAATATAAATAGTACCAGAGGAGAGCGCCTCCTGAACGTGTTGAAATTGTCCACGCAATTTGTTCCAGCCAGAGGATCAACAAAATCAGCAACACCGTGCAACATCTTGCCACTTTGCATAAACCGGTCCGACTCCTGTATGATGACGTTATAACAATACGCTCAGCAAAATATTCGGGGGGAAAAAACAGGTGCTTAGCAAAGTTTTCGTGTCTTCACTCTTCACCGACATTTTAAAAACAAGAAGTACGATGCAACTGCCGGGATGCCGGTAAAGTAACTCCAGATTGAGAGAACATGCAGAATTCAGTAATCCCTGCTATATATGTATGTACCTGGGCTTGCAACGTCCTACGCCACCTGTTGTGATCCGCGCTGCAGGCCACAGACGGGAAGACGATGCGCTGCGGACGAGGATGGACGCGGAGGAAGCCGGCGTTCCGCGGCTTGCGGCGTTCGGAGAGTAAGCCGGCAGGCCCTTGTAGCGATCCCTTCACCTGAGTAGCGGCCATCGTGTTTCCCCTCCCCGGCCTGGCACCTCCTGTACTGGAAGCCAAAATTAAAACTCCACAGCGCCGCGAAATCGCGATGGAATTCGGTCGCTGGATGCGGCGAAACGAACTGTTGATCGACCTAGAAAAGTTGACTTCATGCCTCTCATTGACAAAATTGGAGGTCGCCTCCCTGGTTGGAAAGGGAGGCATATCAATCGTGCTGGAAGAGTGGAGCTTGCCAAATCAGTGCTCACTCCAATTGTTACACATCACGCCACGGTGATCCCCTTGCCAAAGTGGGTAACAAAGAAAATTGAGAAGATTCAAAGGAATTTTATTTGGAAGGGAGAAGATGTAGAGAACAACCCCGGAGGACACTGCCTTGTTAATTGGCCGACAGTGAGGCGCCCAAAGGATCTCGGCGGTCTCGGAATCATTGATTTAGACAAATTTGAGAGAGCACTGAGATTGAGATGGCTATGGTATGCATGGTCCGCCGAGCAAAGGCCGTGGCAGGGAACACCGCTACCCTGCGCCGAGATAGATCATGCTCTGTTTGCAGCCTCTACAGAAATACGCCTTGGTGACGGCAGGAAGGCAAAATTTTGGCAAGACCGATGGTTAAATAGTCAAGCCCCGAAAGACCTTGCGCCCAGCCTATACTCACTAGCAAAATTCAAAAACAGAAGTGTGGAGAAGGAGCTACGGGAGGACAATTGGATCACTTCAGTCAGGAACATCACTACCCAACAACAGTTGCGAGAATTTGTGGCCTTGTGGACTCAGCTACGGGCTATCAACCTCACCCCTGAACAGCCTGACACCATTAGGTGGAGATGGACAAGTGATGGAATTTACACGGCAGCTTCGGCCTACAGAATTCAGTTCTTGGGATCACACCCCCCTTTCAGAGCTTCTCATATATGGCGGGCGAAAACAGAACCAAAAGTTCGACTATTTGCATGGACGGCAATGTACGAGAAAATTTTAACTGCAGACAATCTATCCCGGCGAGGATGGAACCACAACCCCATTTGCAGGCTATGCAACTCCTGGCCGGAAAATCCGAGGCACCTCCTAATAAACTGTATTTACTCCATACAAGTACTAATGGTTGTCTGCAGCTGGTTTCCAAATGTAGGAAATCCTACAATGGGAGCGCATGAAGAATCAGTAGCAGAGTGGCTAAACAGGGCATCAGCTGGGGCGCAACCAAGACAGCAGAGATTGTTCTTGGGCATACTCCTATACGTTTGGTGGAACATTTGGAAGAAAGAAACAGGAGGATTTTTGAGGGCATTCACAGAGACTATTTGCAGGTGGCGTTGTTGGCTAAAGAAGAAATTGACTACCACAAGTGGGCAACTCAGCGTAGTGGCTCAAACCAGGCGATGTTTTTGGATACCGGCTAGTAGCTGTTTAATTGGAGGCGTCAGTCCTCTTGCTGATTGTTGGCCATTAGTTTTTTCCTTACCTTTTTAGTTTCGTTTTCTAGTTTCATGGTCAGTGGGTGCTGGCCAATTAACTATTGTATTTGCCTGGAGACTACTTCTTCTCTTGCTTAATGAAAAGGCAGAACACCTGCCGGTTTCTCTTCAAAAAACTGTTGATCGACCGATCGATCGTCAGTCGGTGCGGGAGGAGGAGACACGGGGACAATAAAACCCAAACCGCCACAAGAACCTCTTTCCTCGTCGTTGTACTGGAGTCTGATCGGTGGCGCCGCAATTTATCAGGGGTGGAACCGAGCGGGCAGCTATCCATCACCGATGCCGTTGCCATTTAGGATACCAATATGTATGGGCCTCGCGGGCGCGCGCCGAAGGCCCAAGAAGATCAGCCTATGTATGTCAACCCGCAAAGTTCAATTGCTTCGCCTAGTGATGTCCCATTAAGCCGGGTCAAACGGGCGAGCACGAAACACGAATTTTTAGCCCAGCTCAAGCACGGCATGGCCCCTTAAATTTCGTGCCAGGCCGGCCCGATAGCTCATGCGTGCCAGGCTATGGGCCGAGGGTCCATACCAACGCGGGAATCCTATACAGCACCTAGATGCTGTGGAGCAAACTAAAGCTCGGGACACGTGGCACTTTCTCATATAACAATATGGTTAGATTTTAAAACTAAAATGCATTTTTGTCTCAAACCGCTACTCGATTTGAAATCCGTTTGAACCGTGATGTTACTGAGAATTAATGCTACAAAATGAGATCCCAGTATTACGTTCAACATTTTTTTGACTTGTTCCAACATTTCGCATCAACTGTTTCAACATGTTTTAGACACTTTGAACAATTCAACTATAAAATTTTGACATTTTTTATACTTGTTTTAACATTTTTTTATGAACTATTTCAATATTTTTTATGAACTGTTGACATAACATGTTGAATGTGTTACAAAATTGTTGATTCATCATTTTTCTTTTAGAATCTGAGTCAACATTTTTGGAAGCATGATTTTTTTTTTCAAACTGGAGTCAACATTTTTAGTAACATGATTTGACTTTTTTCAAACCTTAAATCATGTTACTAATAGTCCGTTCACCCTCCCTCACTCCTCTCCCCAAACGGAGCTGATTGCTGTCACCTCTCCTATCCGCGATTTGATATTTTAATCTGAAACTTAAGATTTTTTTTTTTTGCGAAGAATCTGAAACTTAAGATTGACTTTAAACTTTGGGATTTAAACTTGATATTTTTTGGGTATCAGCTTCAAAACATTTTTAATTCTTCAAAAATCTTTACATCACAACTTAGAACCTGTTCAGATGAAAGTTGGTTTGACAATGAACAGACGACAACTAATTAATGGCTCTCGTTATTAGCTAGGGATACAACTCATCCGCGAAAAGTGGAGCTGATTATTGGAGGAGAAACTACTAACTCCACGTGAAAGGGGTCTTGGCCTAGTGGTTAAGGCATCTGAGTAACACCTCTCAGGTCTTGGTTTCGACTCCCCGTGGGAGCAAATTTTCAAGAATTTAACGGCATTTGTGCTTTCAGTGGTAGGCGACGCTCCCGTCGACTGCCGGCTCAGTTTTCGAAGATGCTCATAGAGGTAGGGTTTGCGTACGTGTGTTGATAGGGGTGAGTGTGCGTGCGTTGTGAGTGTCTGAGTTGTACTGTGTAATCTTAAAAAAAAAACTACTAACTCCACGATGTTGGCTGTTTAATCTTTTTAAATGAACCGTGGTCATCAATTTTGTACTCCCTTAAATTTCCTTAGTGCTAAGAATCAACTTGTGCTCCAAACAACGTCGTGTCATTCCTTTGATAGTCCAAGATTGGATGGACAATCAGCACCGACGGTTCTACCCTTTACCTATACTGGGTGTAAAGTCTCCTCCATGGATAGCACCAAAAAACATCGATCTCCAACGGGAAGACCAAAAAAACCTTCTTCTTCCTGCTCCCTCTCACCAACGCCGCCGTGCACGGCTTGCCGCTGCTCCCCAGGGCTCCGCACCGTCGCGCCCACGCCGGGACCCCCTCCCGCGCCGCCTCCCTCTCCGCCGCCCAACGCAGGCACGCGAGGAGGCGACTTTCCCATCCCGACTCCCTCGTCGTCGCGTGCCGACTCCCTCGCCACCTTGCCCCGGATCCGCGCCGCCGTCGCCGTCGCGCCCGGCTCCGCGCTCGCCGTGGAGGTCACCCGCCAACGCAGCTCCCAATCCCTCCAGATCCGCGCGAATGCTGGGCCGATGTCGGGCCCGTGTTGTCCAACGCCATCCCTTGACGACAAGGAGCTTCACGGTCGCCGCGCGTGGTCGTTGGGAGGGGGAGGGGACCTTCACGACCTGCAGCTGGCGCAGCGACCTTCACGGCGACCATGGTGAAGCGGCTGGCACGGCGGGCCTCGCCGCGGTGGAAGCTATCTCCAACGAAGAGGAGGCGCTCGTCATGGGCCTGCAGCGAAGAGTGTGCGGCGGCGGGGAGTGGCTAGCTGAAGGTCCTGGATTCGGACCGGACGGACGGACGGAGGGAGGCGCGGCGGAGAATCCTGGAGCTGAACGCGAGGGGGAGACACGACGGCCAAGAGGAGAGGAGACGCGGCAGGGAAGAAGCTCGGCGCGAGCGGAAGAGATGGAGTTGCGGCGCTCGGTGCTTCATTTGTGGGTGACGGAGGGATGCGTTCCCAAAATGGGTACTTCATTTGGGTCGTCGGTTGGAGAGCATTTTTCCAGATTTTACCACCTATTTTGAGTTTGATGTGGAGAATGGGGTGTGGGTTGGAGTACTAGTAGTAGTAAGCCATTGGAGGAGACCTCTCGCGGTAGACATGGCAGCACATGGCATATTCTTCCTAGTATGCCGCCGTACAGACAAATTTAGTAATCCCTCTTCGTGGCCGAAGGCCGACACGACAAGGCACGGGCACGCCGCGTAATTAAACAAGCTTATCCTCCTCTCTATCGCCGGCCCGTCGCCGCTTAATTTATCATCTTTGATGGCCAACTAGTTCCGCGTAGCCATTCTTTACTTTGTAGTCCAACGCTCTAGTTTATGACTTGTATATTTTATACTGATCCCCGCAGCAGTACTGAGTATATAGCCATCGTGTACCTAACTAGAACTCTCTGAATGCCAATAATTCGTTGAATAATCTGAATAACGTAAAGTTTCAAATGAATTCGTTTTAAGGTTTGGGAACTTGTGTAGTGTTTACATTTCAGATCCGATGGGAAACATAGCCCCTCCAACTTTTAACGAGGACATAAGATTAGCACAAATTTCATATAGGTTCAAGTACGTACGTCAAGCAAAAATTTAAGAGCGCGCCAAACGGGTTAGGTTTTCTTATGATGAACCCATACACGTCAAGCACAAAATTTAATTTTCTGTAATCTATTTTTTTGGTAGTCTGCAACGTGTTGGTCGACAAGAGTAGACGTTTGCCAGCTCAACGTACGAGTTGTTTTTTTTAAAAAAAAATACTATAAAATCTAGCAAATATAGAATCGGAAATATGAAAATCTTCGGAACCAGTTCAACGAAATAATATGAACGCACACTGCATGTGGATAAGATCACCACGAGGTTGAAGTACTTCTCGGGCCATAATTTAGTTTAGCTTTGGTGCGATGATGCCCTCAAGCGTGTCCAGGTCCACGCTGAACCTGGCTGGAAACAAGGTTTGAGAAATCGGGGAGACCGCGGAGACCGGAGGTCACCGCATTGTCCGGTTTTACCGAAAACCGGTAAAACCGAGCTGAAACCGCTTCAAAATCCGTTTGCCAAATTTTGAATTTCAAAGTTCGGTCGGCATAGTTAAACCGGCCGGTTTCACCGGTTATGCGGGCGGTTTGGCCGGTTAACCGGACAGGAGAAAGCGGAAACCGGAAAAATTGAGGAAAAATGGGAAAAAAAGCAGGAAAAAAATCAGAAAATTGGACATGACTTTTGCTATAAATTTACAAAATGCTTAGTCACAATTTGACACTATAGGAGACATGAAAAAAGATAAGAAATATTAGAACATAATCCACGGTAGAAGTGACACATGTAATGTCTCATGCACTCCAAGTTCCAACTTCCAAATTCGAACATAAAGTTACAACATAAATGTCCAACATAAACGTCCAAGTCCAACATAAAGGTCCAACATAATCCTAGACATAGTTTTTAAATACATCAACATACAATACAAAGATACAATTTATGAGTAGGACCATGGAGCATTGAAATTTTGAAGTGCCGAGGTGTACTCTTCAGTGGACATGATGTTTATTCCCTCTTTTGCCAAGAGCTCTGCTTTAAACTCTTGCCAAGTTTGATGGGTCCAGTCTTGTTCTCCATTGTTCAACCAACATATTGTAGAAATCAGGATCCACCCACTCATAGACCCATTTTTGAGGTGGTTGGTTGCTCAAATCAGCAAGAGAGTAAGAGTAGTAATCATTTGTTGACTCGCTACCATCATGGCCATAGTAACTAGAGGTGTCGCTAAATTCGGGAATAGAGTTTGAGTGGTAGTCATTAGAGTATGAGTATGATGACTCACTCTCATAGCCATGATGATGTTGCCTACTTTTCCCTTTCCCTCCACGCGTGGTCGTCCTCTGTGAGCTTGGAGCGCCATGGTCTTGGTCCTGAGTAGCGTGAGTGAACTGGGTCTCACCTACAAACGGTAGTGAAGAATCAGTGAACATTGAAATTAATGACGTTAAAAAAACTTTCGTACATGTTACCTGTGAAGCGGATAGGTTCGTGTGACGGGGCTGTTGTCAAATCGATGATCCCGTGGCCGTCGCCACCGCCGTCCTCAGACGGGGAGGGGGACCTACTATCACCTGTCTCTTGGTACGGCGGACTTTTGTTACCATTGTCACTATCAGTGGCTTCAGTGGACGCATCGCTAGTGACCGGCTGTGCATCAACACCCTTCTTCTTCTTAGCTTTATTTTTTCCTGTCACCGATTGGTGCTTTCTCTTGCCTATGTGTGAGTCACCCACAGTCTTCTCCGCCCACTCCACAAGAGACTTACCGCCAGTTATTGTTTCGAGTTGTTCATATTCAACATTCACCACTAAGTGAGAAGGGATAGGGGTGTCACTCTCATGGTCTTCCTCATCAAGTAATGGTGGGGCATTGGAACGACCATTCTCGAACCAATCTCGAATGGGATTTGTGTCATCATACAATGTGAGCTGCATGAGTTGATCAAATGGATCGTCCTCCCGTGGCTGATAGTTGATAGCTTCCCTCATACGAATGCGAAGGTTATAGTTGACATACACCAACTTGTGAAGCTTCTGATGAGTCAATTTGTTGCGCACCTTAGTGTGAACCAATGCCCATGTACTCCAATTACGCTCACATCCGCTGGACGAACAACACTGAGACGTTAGCCGCATAGCAAGCTTCTGGAGACGTGGGGTTTCGCCACCGAACATAGCCCACCATTGAGCTGTAACAACAAATTTTGAGTCCATCGGTTAGGCATAACTAAGTTACATTGTAACGACTTGAGTTGGGAGAAATTTTGTCTTACATGGGGAAGTCTTATTGTCACATGCCATCTGCCTTGCTAGGTCAGTAGAGAAGTCACCGAGTTTTCTTCTATAAAATTCTGCTTCTTGAAGTGCAGCCACAGCTGTGTCAGTGTCCGTCATGTATTCGAATGTAATTCGAATATCATTTAGGACGGTATGGGAAGTTCCGAAAGCATAGTGAGTTCTAGGGTTCAACGAGGCAGCTGCAAAAGCAAGAATTAAGAGAGTTAGACAAAGGTTGTAGATGAATGGGAAAATAATTCAATCAACATGTAATACCTCCATTGACAAAAGTGTCTGCTGCAATGTTCGACATCCTAGGATTCATAACTGCCATGTAACGATCAAACTCTTGTTTATTATTGTGGAACAAACTTTCATACTGTTGGCGCATTATGGTGAACCTTAGAAGAACCTCACTCAAGTTTGGAGTCCTGTCCTGATCTGCAAATCTGAGAAAGGCATACACTGGCTCAACAACTTTGCAAATGTAGGTCATTTGCTCCCACCACTGCATACTAGAGAGGCATGAATGGGCATATCTTCCCTCAACTGTATTTGCATAACGACTGTTTAAGAAGCCAGGAGATCCAACCCAAGCCATAAATTTTTCTTTTCGACGGAGCATACTATCAAGAAACATATAGTTGGTGCCAAAGCGAGTTGCATTCCATCTGACCAACTCACCCCTATTGCTTGCTTCATCATTGCATGCAACTGGTTGTGGTTGTAGAGCCAACGAGATATCCGACGTGCACCCTCAATCATTGCTTTATGCTCCGGAAAATCTCCAATTGTCTTCAGCATTAGATTGATTGTGTGAGCCACACATGGCTGCCACACAATTCGATACTTGTCGCTAACCATCTTGCACGCTTTCTTGTAGTTTGCACCATTGTCAGTGATGATCTGAACGATATGTTCAGGACCAAGCTCCTTCAACACTTTCACAATTTCCTGGAACATACACAAAAGAGACATTCAAATACTTGTTCATTTTATGATGACTAGACAAATACGATCACAGAAGGAATTACCGTATAAATGTAATCTGCCTCTTGGCTTTTTCCGGTTGCATCAACTGACTTGTGGAAAAACATTACCCCATTACAATATACCATGAAGTTGATAACGCTCATCTTCGTCGGCCCCGTCCATGAATCACACATAAGAGTAACACCATATGTCGGCCAATCCATCTTGAACTTAGCAAAAGCCTTCTTTATATCGTCCTCAGTTGCATCTAAATAGATGCCATTCATCTCTCGCCCTGTCGGGCTAGGGATGCCCTCACCTGCATGAATGATCAAATTAGTAGTGGAACCACATTTGTTCACAACGCATGAATGGACAACAAGTCAACAATATCTAAGTGTTTGCTTACCCCATCTCTGTGTCTCCTTAATAGCGGCGCTGAAGTAAGGATTATCGGCCTTGCTTGCAGGGATGGCTTCTATGTGGAAAAATTTAGCCCAAGCCTTACCAATTGCCCTCCTCGCATTCTTACCAGTCTCAGTCCATCCACCAGTGTCGATGCTTGGTTGATACATCGACTTAGATGAACCACCTCTTGTTTCTTTTCTAGACGTTGTCCTCTTAAGAAAATTCATCAATCCACCTTGCTTGCTGCCACTGCCACCACCGTGCTCATAGTGTCCACCTTTGGACCTTACCTGCCTTGCATATTCCTCATCCTGTCGAGAAGCATGCAACGCCCTCTGCAAGTCCTCATCATTCTCATCCTCGCTCACATTTCCTTCTCTAGCAACTTCCTCAATCCTCAATTTCTCCACCATTCGATGCTTGGACCTCTCTTTCGTTCTGTCCAGCTCACGACGAAAGTACTCGCACACATCTTTGGGAACAAAGTTGCAATGCTTCACATCGTTTCCACGTCCCGCCAAGTGCTCCTTAAACCTCGTGGCACCAGCCCCTTCTTCGTTACCTTGCAATATTTACAATAGAACCCAGGGTGTTTGTTCTCACCATGCTCCCAAACAGGATCTGGCTGACGATCAGTCATTTTGCCTGAAAAACATTGACATATACACTTTCCAATTACCATGTCAATCTAAAATTTATAACGAGCAATGACATGACTTACATTACTTATCTATCATCACTTATGCAACACTATTTTTACATACAAAATTATAGTTTATACTAATGCCAACTATTAAACTAATGTCAACTATCTACAATTCTACTTACAAAATTAGAGAGGGCTACGGCGGCCTAAAAAAAAATTTCGCAACAACGTGCTCACCAGTCACCACGTGCTCCCCACTGGCGGTCTGCCGGCCAACCGCCCTCTCCCACCAGTTAGCCGCTCAGATCTTCGGTTAACCGGGCCTCATTGTCGGCTATCCGCCCCGCCCCAACGAATCCCGTCGAATCGGGGATTAGGCGGCTCGATCCATCGCCAAATCGGTCGGTTTGACCGGTTAACCGCCCCCTGCGTCCGCCTAACCGAGGAGGAATGGGGGGAGGGCGGCGGCAGGTTAGGGCGGCGGGGGAGGCCGGCGACTGGATCTGGCGGCGCGCGGCGGCGATGTACTGGCGGCAGGGTGAGCGAGCGAGGGGCGTCGGGGGAGTGGGGTTGGTGGGGACCGTCCGGCGTGAGGGGGACCAATAATTGGACCTAAACGTGATTTTTTCTTTTTTTCTTTTCCTTTTTCCCGGGTGCAACGTTAGATGAATTATTTGACCGACCCAACTTTCGTATTTTCGAGAAGTTCTTCCACCATTCGGCCGCAAATTACGTCTAGTTTTTTTACAAATTTTTTGTTTCAAAATTTTTCAAATTTCCTAAATTCTTTCAAATTCAAAACGAAAAACCGCCGACCGGGCTAACCGGAGCGCACCGGTTTATCCGGTTTTTTTCGGTTTCCCGTCCGGTTAGCCGCGGTTTCGTAAACCTTGGCTGGAAAGGTATCCCGTATTCGAATTTGGGATGGGATATTGCAGACTGGAACCTCACCTGCCGCCTTTGCCCAGCAAAAGGACAAACTAGTAGATCTATGTAATATATGTACACACTTACCCTGGTGATCATGGTGCTATATTTAACGAAGTACTTTTCATGTTAGGTCTGGTTTGTAATGTCAATGTTCAAGGTAAATAATTGTGAAATAACACGTAATAACCACAAAGTTCAGATCTCATGCTTAAAAGGAGTATTCCACGAGAACCTCCACATTACTAGACCTAATGAAAGCCAAAAAAAAAGTCAACATTCAAATTATCAAAAAAAAAAACCAAAGACATTGACTTATTGTAAGTTCTCTATAAAACTAAAAATATCATTAAGACGTGCGATATTCCGTGTCGATATTTTTCACGTTGGAGGTGATTTCGTTTGTCTTAGTTCTGTTACGTACGGAATTGTGTTTTGTTTTTCATGGCAAACAAACAATACAAAGTTAGACGAGAATATGTCAGAGCACGTGAAAGCAGATTTCCATCTCTAACCTTTACAATGTCACTAATTTTTGTTATGTACTGCTTTTCAACAATCAGCCTGTTCGGCTGCCCATTTCGCAGCCAGCTTCTTTGTAGCAGCTACACTGTTCCAGTTATTTCTTCAGCAGCCGCTACAGTGTTCACAGTTATTTCTTCAGCAGCAGCTACAGTGTTATCAGCCTGCCGAACAGGCTAAATGTCTATTATTCTTAAAATTTTCAATTTCGATGTATAAATTATTGGCATATAAGTCTGTTTGATTGAACGAACGGTGTCGTTTATGCATGCGATCACTCATGATCTGGTTCGTCCCTGTGCCTGGCTGTTGGATTGAGCCATGCCACTCAGAAAAGAAACGGTGCCGACTCGACGAATATTCCATTCCATCTAACGTTGAACTATCCGTGCATGGAAAATTGACGAACAAGGGCACCCAGGACGAATCAAGCACGTTATGGTTCGATTCTAGCATCCAAGCAC
Organism: Eragrostis nindensis; assembly: GCA_012490785.1. Lineage (NCBI taxonomy): Eukaryota > Viridiplantae > Streptophyta > Magnoliopsida > Poales > Poaceae > Eragrostis > Eragrostis nindensis. Next base: position 313,568 of record JAAXCT010000118.1, on the reverse strand, counting down.
ACGCGAACAACCCGCGAATATTCTAGAATTAATATTTTTTATTTTAAAAGAATGATTTTTATTTCTAACAAATAAAAAGAAAAGAATTAATATGTTTCCAATTCAAACAAAAAGGAATAGAGGAATTAACTTTCAAAATATGTTCTTTACTGTGCCATCAACAATATTTTTTGGTCAAATCATTCGGTTCCTGGCATGTGGGGAGTCCCGGCCGCTCTCGAAACCTCTCGTTGCTACAGTACAGAGAGGCGATAAGGGAGAGGCTCGGTGGGTTAGTTCCTCCGCCGGCGAGGGCTGGTGATCTCCTTCGTCCGCGATGGCCTTCGGGCTGTCGGCGGCCGGTGGAGATCTCCGGTCTCTCAAAGGCTTGTAGGATAGTCTCTAGTTCTTCTAGGGTTCAGTGTCCGGCGATGGCGTCAAGACGGCGGTGGCGGCGTCGCTCCGGAATAAAGTCCTTCCTCGCTCTTCCTCGTCTCGGCGATGCGGTGCTCCGGCGTCGTCGGCGAGCGTGTGAAGGTCGAGTCTGCTTCGTCAGGCTCGTGTATAGGAGTCCACATCGTCGGGTGGTCGTGCCGGCGAGGTTTCCTTTTTTCCTCTGTGCGACGGCGGCCGATGGGCGTTCAGCTTTGGCAGAGGCGTGCTGGAGGATCCGGGCGCTGATTCTTGCGGCAGATCCAGAGTTTGGAGTCGTCGGTGGAGGAGGAAGGGAGATCGTCTTCAAGTCCGGTGTCGTTCGCCGGTGCTGGTGTTGTTGCAGGGGGCTGTTTGTAATTTGCAGTTTCTCTAGGGTGTTTTTTGTAATATCCTGGGTTGTACTGTTTGCCTTTAATATAATCCCTTTTGCATCGCGAAAAAAAAAAATCATTCGGTTCCTACTTATGTAGGATAGCTCCATAGTCGCATAGCCAATGTGTGTGTGTGTGTGTGTGGAGGGGTGTAGGAAAGAGAACCACGATAATTGAAAAAAAAAATCTATTCTAGATATAATTAAGTACTCCATCCGGTTTTAAATATATGTCATGTTGAATTTTTTTGTTACTTGACCATTCATTTTGTCTATAAATATCTATGCAAATGTACAAATTAATCTTAAAGTGCTTATACATGATGATAAATCTAATAATACTCATTTCACGCTAGGTAATTAATTACTTAAATATATATGAGTGGCTAAAGTTTAACGAACAAGCCAACGATGTCATATAGTATTTTAAAACGAAGAGAGTATCTATTAACATTGTATCAAATTTTTTGGGATAGTAGTGGACCTTTTTGGGGTCCTCTTCATGTTGTCAGTAGATAACCTACTTGTACAAAAAATAAATAAATTATGGAGTAGTGAGTACTACATCTACAGAAGAATATTCCTGAAGATGCCATGTCACCTTTGATGACATTTTGTTCTAGATGGCCACTTTTGTCGTAATTGTTGATTCTCTATGAATAGCGTTCCAGTTATAGTACGAGTAATTTTGGCTTTTAGTTCGGAGCAATGCAAATGCAAGTATGCAGTTAAAGAAAAATAGAGGAATCAGTCATGATTCTCTATGAGTATGCTTTCTAAATAAAGTATCCTATGACTTCCTTTTGGATTATTTATGTGATTGGTAATGTGCTCACAGCATATTCTTGAGGTTAGAACTGACCTATTCTAGACAAAGATGTCTTTTAGTTTTTGAGGATCTTAATATTGTCTAGCTGAGATACTGGCATCCTACAATGGGAGAGAGCGACCCAAATGTCGCACGAGCTTGCACATTGCTTCTGAAACAAATAATTTCAGTTTCAGGATACTTTCAATGTTTGTGTGAAATTTCACAAATTTCATGAGGGAAAAAACATAGTTTTCATTAATATTTTACACCTTTTTGTCTACTCAAATATAAGGTTACATCCTTTGCTAAATTCATCTCATACAATGCTCGAAAAAGAAAATGCTGCCAACTCGTATTGAACTGTCACAGAAAAACAAATAAATAAAAAGCAATCGGCGACACGTGTTTCCATCAAAAAGCTTAACTCTACGGTGGAAAACCATGTCGTTGGAGAAATCCGAAGGAACGGAGGGGCTGATGTGAAAAAGTGTGCGCCTCGAATCATGGCCCGTGCGAGCAGCTTCCCGTCTCCCCGTCGCAATGACTCAGCACCACCTCCCCCATCCTCTGTCACCCTCTCTCCTCTCCCTTCTCTCTCCTCGTATAAAGCGCCTCTCCCACGACCGCGACGCCGCCCATGAGACGAGCGCCACCGCCCCACCGCACCGCCGCCGCCCTCCGCGAACCCTAGCATGGCGGCCGAGTCCTGCGGCAGCCGCGGCGCCTCACCCCCGCCTCGCCCCTCCTCCTCCGCCGCCGCCGGCGGCGGCGCGGCAGGGAGGCGGCGGAAGGCAGAGGCCTACACCGAGGTGCTCCGCCGCATCCGCGCCGGCGGCTACGGCGCCGCACACCCAGGCCTTGACGACGAGCTCTGGGCCCACTTCCAAGGCCTCCCCGCCAGGTCCGGCTCTCTCTCTCTCTCTTTCTCTCTGGGCACGCACAGTTACATTTTTGCGAAATTTAGATGCCTCGCGCTCGACGCGTCGGCTGCTCTCCCCTGGTAAGAATTTTATCCATCTTGGATTGGATGCGCTGCGCGCGCTCGTTTTCTCCTCGTTTTTTATTTGCAGCTGGGGTCCAGCGATCGCACAGTAGCTGATCCGCACCGCAGCTGCTCGTCGCCGCGGCTAAAAACCAGCGCCTTTTCGCCCGCCGCTGCTAAGATCACGTTCGCTCGCGCCCAGTGGCTGGTTTAGCTGATGCCACGCGCACACGGAGCACTAGAATGTTGTGAAAGCTAAGCTAAACTAGTTTCTCTTTCATCGTTATTACTTGCTAAATAGCACAGTTAGCGTATGAGATTAACTAGCGCTAATCATTTCGTTGGACCGTTGCGGGATTTGATTAACCCGAAACCCAGCACAAACAGTACATGCAGCGCCTCGTAGTACGACAAGTTACTGTTTCCCTTTCTCTTTCATCTCGTGAAGAATAGTTTACTTTGTTCCGTAGACGTTACAAGCAATATATGCCGGACGTCTGTTTGGATTTGTTCATATTGCTTTCAAGAACCGTAAGATATACGTTCTTGGTCGCATTAGTGGTCGTTCGTTCTCATCCAGATGGAACTTTTGAACATCTCCTGTACTATATATTATTTCTTAAGCTTGGACTGTGTGCCTGTATACATGCTTTGCTTGGGCATTTCTCACACGTCACATTGGTTTTGGTGGGATATTACTTGTTCTCCTAACGTTATCCTGTTTACTCCTTTATTAGGGTTGCTTGGCCTCTGTCATAGCACTGTAAGAGCATCAAACCAGCAAGCTTGTTCAGCACAGTACAGCGATGCAAGAAATAACATTGCATATGCTTGTCATCATGTAGCTTCAACACTGTGACGGGAAATAGCATCGATATGAATAGTCCCGTTTCATTCAAATCTAATGGCATCAATATGAAATTATGAATATTTCCGTGTCATTCTAATCTAATATTAGACTTGCTTGGCTTTGTGCATTGGACAGATATGCGTTGGATGTGAATGTTGAACGGGTTGAAGATGTCTTATTGCACAAGAAATTGCTTGAGCAAGCCCGTGAACCCATGAATGGGCTGGTCTTTGATGTTCGCCTTTCACAGGTGATTAATGCATACAGAATGTAGTTAATTAGTACTGACAGGCATCAGTTGTCAGTGACCACTGCTCTGCCCATCTGTTGCTGTGAGATAATCATGAACTCTTCTGTGAGAAGATCGAGGGAATATCTAGTTTAATACATAATATCTGCCAATTACGCAATCAGCATTCTCTGTTAGTTGTCGCATGATATTGTTAAATATGTTACAGTGCCCCATTGTCAAAACAAAACTATGTATAGACTACCTTCTACTTAACTGCATATTATGGGCACGTTATTTCCATGTTTCTACACTGTTCCTCGTGACAGCTACTGTTTTTCATGTAATGTGGAATTGCTTCTTTGCTATAAGTGTTCGCATAGTCAGTTTCAGTTCATCTTGCTTTGTAAAATGAATCTGCATGAAGTTTTTTTTTCCTTAGAAAAAAAAACTGATTTGGGCTATTCCAAAATGAAGTGATACAGAATATATCATGAGTACTATTTTTGGTTATTTTTCTTCTGGCATTTGTTTCTCTGATTCCGATGTTTTCAGAGTAAATCATACATTCCTAATTTCCCTCATTTTCTAATCAATCAAGGAATACAAAAGTAAATAACATAAAAAAATTTCTCGCTTACTGTACTTGCATATCATCATGAAATTTACCATAGGATGTATCAACCATAATAATGAATATTTCTTATTTTCAGTCTTACTCAAACACTGGTCTGGAAATGCACTGGATACCGTTATTGTTATGATAGTTGACTAGGAGTTTTTTAGCTTTAACCGTGTTTAATTGTATGAACTATGAAGGTTCCTTAGGGTGGACCTTTGGACCTGCTGTATCGTCCTTTTGTGTTACGGAATAGAATTAGTGTACATACTGTGTGCATTTTTAGTGTAGTGCAGTATTTGCATTAGAATTTAACCGACTCAACTAAATGAAGTGCACTTCTATGTTAATAATAATTTAGTTTTAGGTTGTAACTCTGGAGGAGGAAAGCACTGGAATTGAATCCTCAACTTACATTAAGCAAGAAGAACAAGATCCCCAATGCTCATCTTTTGTGTCAAGAGATCAAAGGTAATTTTTAGTCTTATCTGATCTTTTGCATTTTGCTTGTGAGTTTGTTAGCCTGAACCTAGATGATGCTTACCAGCACCGTTGCTACCCATGTGGTATAGTTTAATTGTTTGCTTATTTTGATTCTTCTAAATACGCAAGCGGAGTTTATTTCTTTTGTCTTGAGTGTTTTTATTGAAGTGTCACATTTATTTACCATTAATTATTTATATATTTTTTGGGTAACAATAAGGCCCAATATTTTCTGATATGTAATACCATTACAGGCCTTATCATGAAATTATATTTGCATGTGACGATAAGCCAAAGCTTCTTAGTCAGGTAAAATATCAGTTTCTTTGTAGTCAATTTAATATGTCATGGAGTTTGTCAAAGATTCCTACAGTGTCTAGGCATTGCGAAGGAATTCTCAGCAGTTTCAGTTAGTTAAGTTGTCAATTAGATATACAGCGTTTAAAGCTCGCATCAAATGTAGCTACAAAGTAATCTTTTCTGGGCTTAGGTACCAAGTTATCTTTTCTGTTGTTTTCCTTATGATCTCTTTGATGGTTTGGCTATGTACTGGCCTAGAACATTGGGTATACATACTTGCGCATACTACAGCATGTTTCCAGATCGAAATTTCTGTTCTGTATGGATTCCCATGTACCAAACATATTGACGTGCGTGAAACTGTTACACTATATCAGCGAAAAGGCCAAGAGAAGTTGTGTTTGTTTGATAAGGTTCCATTAGATAAGCATTGATTGTAGGATTTTTGCTAAATGACTTAGAACTGCTGGAAGCTAGAAGCTCCAGCAGGTGAAGCCTTATCTAACTGGCTGGATTCATGCACAGGAGATTTTTGTATTATGTTCTTGAGAAAAAAATGTATTAAATTTCTTCACAGTTGTACATTCTAGAGGAGCAGTTGGTGGAACAGCTGCTCTATTATTAAGTACTAGCTATGTATTGTTTTGTTTACTTGTTTATCAGATTGGCCTTGTTTTGTCTTGTGTGAGTACTTTGTAGCTTTTGCTTGGATCATATGGATTGTTTTCTCTTTAGTACATCATATTATTAATGTATGGATAAAAATATATTTCCAGTGAGGTCCTACCTTAATTCCTAATTGAAAATACTTTTATACACTATGGTTATATGCTTTGATCATTTGGCTCGATGTGTAGCTCTTCATGGTTGTGAACACTTGCGGTTCACGGATTGTACTTTGCTTGGTTGCTTTCTTTTGTTACGGGATGCTTATAAAATGCAACATTTTCTCTGTATCCAGTTAACCTCACTAATTGGGGAGCTTGGTCTCAATATCCAAGAAGCACATGCATATTCAACAAGTGATGGCTATTCTTTGGACATCTTTGTTGTTGATGGCTGGGAGTATGAGGTAATTCAACATTCTTAGGAAAACAAATAAAGAGTTATCATTATGTAAACTATTAGTAAGTTATTTCTAATAGTAGGTCATGTGAAGTGAATATCAATGTTTACAACCTATTTACTGATTTTTTGTATATATAGTGTGGAGTAAAATTTAAGGTTTCAGTTATTTTTTTTCTCTGAGATAGAAACTTTTGGTGTTGTCTTCAGAGTACATTTCGACTCGAAATCAGATTAGCATACTAGTATGTATTAGACCAACTATTTCACTGACCTTACATATTCCAAAAATATTATACTAAAACTTCTATATGTTTTTTTTTCTCGAATACGCAGGAGAGCTGCGTATCTTTGTATTATAGGGAAGAATAGATGGTCCGTACAAGGACCCCTCAAGCTGGGACCAAGGCGAGAGGGGTCTAAACCATTACAAAGTTTTTTAACTTATGAATAAACAAACTAGAAACGACCTAACTTCTATCTGTTTAATACCACTATTTGAGCAGTAACTCTTTAAAGTACAAACTACTCCCTCCGTTTCTATTTAACTGTCGTCCTAGCCTCACCGAGTTTTGCCAAATTATGTGTCGTTCTCATGTTTCGAGGCTACTTTTCTGCCACCATCCATCCATTCACCTGGTAAAAGAAGCCGGCACATGCACTGCTGCTGTCCATCCAGGAGACCCCACTCATTTTTGGCTTATCAGTTGCTGCCACGTTGCAAGGAATTGAATGTTTATTATTTCTGCCCCTTGGAGATGCTGCGTAGGTCACTATCACAACTGCTGCTCAGGCATCATCATTGCTGTCTAGGTTTCCACGCTGCTCTCCAAACGACACACAAAATGAAACGGAGGGAATATAAAGTTTACCTTATATACCAATTGAGTTACCATTCAAAGGTCAAAGCGAGCTTAACTAAACTATGTCCTCGCCTTGTTCTAATGCTCTTTTGTTATTCTCCTGAAATGTGCACCCACCAGGTATCTGTGTTGTAGTTTATGTGTGACAGCATACCTAAAGGCAGGAGGAAGCAAAATAAAGTTGGGCTATCCATTTACATGTAATGCTTTTGGGCCTTTCAGTGTACTTAAAGAAATCAAGTTTTCTTTTATATGCCATCATTGGTCATGTTACTTGCTACCAGGGTTGTCTGTTGGCAACTAGGAGCTTATTGACTTATCAATGTTGGTTTTACAAACGCAATGGAAATGTCCCATGTTCAAATTTGATTTTGAATCTAAAGTTGAAACAGTCGCACTTAGATGTGAAGCTCTTGTTGCGATAGTATAGGATTCAAAAGACCAAGGACCATTGATAGGCACCACTTCTCAGTAATAAGTACTTGGTGATGACAATTTTAAATTCAAATTCTGAATTACAATTTAATCTGAAATCTCTCTTCAGAAAGGAAAGAAAATTTTAAAGTCAAGGTCAGTGGTACATACAACCTTTCACTATACAGTACTAACAGCTCATTCTCCAGCTTGAACTAGGAACTATCATATTCCAACTCTTGTCTCACTTGTTATGAATGTGATATTACTGTCTAGAAGTATTTACCAAGTAGGCATGAGTTATTCTTGTTAATAAGGATATGCAAGAAAAGAAGGGCAGAAGTACTAGTACTAGAAGCTTCAAAGCGGGTCTGATTTTGGATTTGAAGCAAAAAAATTTTCAATCGGTAGATACAGTTTCTTCCGTGTGTAGTTGGGCAAAATGTAACGAACTTCCAAAAAAGAAAATAAACTTGGGCTGATTCTGATGTGTTCGTTTGTTACTTTTTGTGTTCTATATGTGCTAATGGATACCAGAGTGTGTGTCCTTGTTTGTTGTCAAACCAAAACAGGCACTGTGAAATCAGAACCTTCTCTTCAAAGAGAATCACCATTTTGCCGAGCACACCTTTTTTCTTGTCAACCTTCCAATCTCATTTTGTTGATGCACCTTGTTCCTTGATGCCTGAATCATGTGCTTCTTGGCAAAACTTGGATGATTTTTAGGGAGGCAATCATTTTAAGAATTATTTTTGAAAATGCTAATTCATGGTTTTGGACAAGTTATTTCTGATTCCTGCCTATGAGTGGTAAAAATACCAGTTCTTGCACACCATTGTTACTGATCCTGTAGATCTATTCTGGATAACGAACCATTCTGGTCACATGCAAGAATGTTTCAAAATCATAACAACATGGCACCTGAAGTAGCCACTTGATATATTTTTCAACCTTTTCTTTCGGTTTCACATTGAAAAGAGTGGTTAAGTTCTTATGTTGGCTCTCCAAGTATATCACAATCCTTCTCCTTTACCCGGGCCTGGGACTAGCTATGTGGAAATAACAAAGGCGGAGTTCTTGTTAGTTCTTGTAGGTTTCTCTCTAGTCTACCCCAGCTTGCTTCGGACTAGAAGGCTTTGTTATTGTTCGACTTTTTCATATTTATTGGCCTTTTGTTTCATGTCTCTGACATCCAGGTTGACGCTCTCCTAAGTGCAGTGAGGAAAGGTGTTGATAAAATAAAGGTAACAAAGATAAACAGTGCTTTTGCTTGAATGCTTAAAATGATAAATCTGTGTTAGTTGATTTTACTGTACCATTAATTACTGTATCAACATCTGTCGTACTAATGATTTGAGATTTACATATTTATACTATTTGTTGTCCTTCTAAATACTTTTTATTTGTTAGAAGTAGTACCCCTCTGGATTTTACTGTTGATAAAAAAAGTATGGACTGTTTGGCTATAAATTAGCTGGATAGCTGGAAGAGTAAAGCATCCTTGTAATTTAACCTGAGTGTGTGTGTGTGTTGGTCATTCTCATTCATTCTATCTTGGGTGTGGGTGTAGCATGTATTCAGTTTGTTGTTTAGTGTTCCGTTTGCATGCACTTTTGCATCAATGACTTGCAATTCTCCTGCACGTTCGAGATAGTTCAACCATGAGAAACAATCTGAAAATTTACAACAGCATTGACCCTGTACCTGGTGCTGACCATACTGTTTATTGTCTAATGACTTACGTTACCTTTCGTTCAACTTTTAAGTGCTCTTTTAAATGTGAATGCAGTACAGAGCATGGCCGTTGGTCCAGTCAATGCCTGTTAGGATGGGTCACCAGCTGCCGGAGGATTCACCTTCACCTGACTTTGTCCAGATACTAGCTGACGCAACTGATGTTTGGGAAGTTGATCCCAAGCTTCTGAAATTCGAGCAAAAATTAGCATCTGGATCGTTTGGTGATTTGTATGTTCTAAGAACTAAACTGAACTACCAATTCTTAATTATATATAATCACTAAATTACTAATTTGTTAACAACCAGATACCACGGGACATATTGTAGTCAAGATGTAGCAATCAAAGTACTCAAGCCTGAGCGGGTTAGCGTTGATATGCTGCGCGAGTTTGCACAGGAAGTATATATAATGAAGTAAGTGATGAACTTTACATATTCCAATATCTTATAAATCCAAATCTCCAACTGCTACATATTACAGGAATGTATTCAGTTTTATGTTTATGATTGCTATATGAAAGTTGGACACACTATTTCTGAGAGCTAACATGCTGTACCTAAGAAAAAGAAAAACATTTAGTTTCGTGTCTTCAATTTTTCTTCTCTAATATGCAGGAGAGCTGCATGTCATTTCAGAATACTGAGTACAACACCACACGACAACACACTCACAAAAAACCTTACTGCTGACTCATGACTAAGGACAATGTTGCATGGAGTCCTTAGTCAAACATATAGCAATTTTAAAGGATAATTATCTGTATAGTGTGTTGTTTTGGTCGACGCCTTGTTGTCAAAATCATGGCTTAAAATAATGCATCAAAACATAAAAGGCATCAGGCTTGAAATTTGATTGCCTCTTTGATGAAGATGCTTCAATCCCATCACAGATTCACAGTCATTCGCTCCATCCGTTTTGGCGTTTTAAATTGGTCTGGCATATGTTGTCACTCTCCTTAATCTATTTCAACACCATCTCCAACCATGTTTAATCCTATTTTCGCAGGAAGGTTCGTCACAAGAACGTTGTGCAATTTATTGGTGCATGCACCAGACCTCCTATTTTGTGTATAGTTACAGGTATACACATGCCTAACATGGAACAATACTGATACAGAGTGTCTTAATTTGCACACTGTTTCTGCTTAGATTTATCTTACATCTCTACTTTGGAGCATAAAATTTATTAGTTGTTTATTTCTTGTTATATTGTCAGAGTTCATGCATGGAGGGAGTATTTTTGACTTCCTTTACAATAGAAGAGGAAATTTCCAGCTTCCAGATGTGCTGAGAATCGCATCTGATGTGTCCAAGGGAATGAACTACTTGCATCAGATTAACATTATCCACAGGGATTTGAAGACTGCAAATCTTCTTATGGATGATCAGGTACGTGACTCATTTATCCTATGAACCTTAATTGTGACATTTTTGTTAATAAATGAGAATTCTACAACAATGCTTTCTTCTCTGTTTAGGTCTTAGCTTTGCCAACAAAAATTATAATGGTCCTAGTATCCTGATCTTACTAAGATACTTCTGTACTGTCTTACACTAACTGAAATTGAATGAAAGATGGTTGGTGGCTGTAGTTATCATACAAACATGATTCATCATCTGTGCTTAAGATTCCTTTTCTTTTCATATCATCTTGGGCTATGTTCTTGCCTGTAAGAAACAATTGCTTAAAGCCATCTGCCCACTTATCCTATTTTTTCTGCACACTTGTCTGCCCAAGTGCCCATTCATCCTGCAAATGATCTGCAGACAGATGTGCATGGGAGGCCTATGTTGATACCTATGAGCAAAGTTTAAGCCAAGCTACCTACCCTGAGCCCAATCTGTGCATCCTTGATTGTATCTTATGAGCCAGCACTCGAAACTATAATACACAAGTTAAGCTTGATCTATTCACGACTTAAATGATATAGTTATTGTTCCTATGGATTACATTTATTACATACACCAACACCAATCATAAACCTGCAGGTTGTCAAGGTTGCAGACTTTGGGGTCGCAAGGGTTAAAGACCAGTCAGGAGTTATGACTGCAGAAACTGGAACCTACAGATGGATGGCTCCTGAGGTTGAATTTACCACATTCTCTATTATCAAATATTGATTAGCTCTTGGTGTCAACCACGTGATCGTATGGCATGTTTCAAGAAATAAAGAGTCAAATTTTCTTTGAGCAGCTTTGTATAGCCTAAGCTATTGTGACACAGTTTGTCCTTTGTTTTGCTCTGACGACATTAAGGATGTTGGAGCGATTGTAAGATGTCTGAAGATAATTTTTCCATGTGGATCTGGAGTAGGACTTACTGTTCCAACTAAAGGATTAGAAATGCAAATCAGAAAGCACCTTAAAAAGTGCCAAAGTTTTCTTGTGGGATTGAACTGCTGGTCTCAGCCGGAATAATTAGTAAACAACTAGATTCTCATCCATGTAGTTTAGATTGGCTTAAGTAAAAAACGCAGATAGTTCTTTGAGCATACTGGGGTTAAATAGTACTTTAGGTGTCGCAGGGTTAAGTAATTTACATGTCCGGTGGACATGCCTTCTTCACTGTGCTCACGTGCCACTTAACAGAAGCCCTCCTTTGTTTTCGTAGCATCTTTTTACTAGAAATACTTGCAGGTTATTGAGCACTTGCCCTACGATCACAGGGCGGATGTTTTCAGTTTTGGGATAGTTCTCTGGGAGCTGCTGACTGCAAAGGTTCATTTATCACATCATCAATTTTGTTGTATGACATCATGGTTGTATGTAACATTTTACTTTGCTGAGATGGACTTTTTTGTTCCAGCTTCCTTATGAAGATATGACGCCTCTTCAAGCAGCAGTTGCTGTTGTTCAAAAGGTAACAAAAATAAACATATCTTACTGTGATTTGATAAGAAATAAAAATAGCAACATATCTTTATGTTGTTGTGTTCGACTTAAGTTTGCCAAAAGGAAAGCCATCAAATAATAATAAAAAAAAGAGAACAAACAGAGATCACATGGTAGTTCAGAGGCCCGATTTGAAACTCTTGATTAGTTTCCAGTTAGGAGACTGAATAGCTACTTGTTAAATGCTAACAAGCTTATATGTCTGCTTGCAGGATCTGAGGCCAACTATTCCTGCCGATACTAATCCCATGCTTGTGAATCTACTTCAGAAATGCTGGCAGAAGGATCCAGCTCTAAGACCAACCTTTGCAGAGATTCTGGATATACTGAGCACGATAAAGGAGGTTTGTGTTCACAGATCTAAATCTGCATTTCCTCTATATTTTGCTGTTCTTCTGAATTTCTCTTTACATATTTCGTTGGCAATGACAGGCGATTCGACATTCTGGGCATTACAAGAGACATCCAGGTCAATCTCCTTCTGGGCGTAGGCGAGGGAGTTGATAACTTACGTGACAGTTTTTGTTTAGTGTTCCACGCCCTTTTTATGTTGCCGTATTTAATTTTGTTCTTTGATAGTGAAGTCAATTGTTAATCGCTCTTCAGACAACATTTTTATTTTTTGGTAGGTCAGTGGTAATTTCAGAGAATAGTCTTATGAGTTTATAATGTCAATTTCGGGAGTGTTTTTGTATTTTTGAGCAATCTTGCACTAGTGCACCACTTGAAGGTCATATGTATACCTGTTTTTCTACGTCCTTATGGAAAGAGACATTGATCTATTATTACATGTCTGTAGTCATAACAACAAAAACCATGGAACATATATGCATCGAGGCCGCATTTGCCAATAGTTTCTTGTCTGCCTCAACCTTTGGAAAGATATCGTATCAAAGATATACTCCCTCTATCGAAAAATCCCTCCGTCAAAAAATATAAGCATTAATTTGAATAAGACAACTGGTCTAAACATGATATCTAAAAGTCAATAAATATTTATATTTCTGGAGGGATGGAGTGTGTTACATGGCGCCATCTTGCTTCATGCCGTGTCTCACCACTTCTCTTTTTTGATTTTTTTTTTGTGAATCGATTTTCTATTTCTTTGAAGGTGCTGAAATTAAAACTGTAGGACCATGATGCTCGTTTACAATTAATGTAACAAAATAACATCCCTATACATTTTTAAAAAGAACCCATTTAGTGAATTATCTTAGCAAAACCATGTTAACTGTCATACACCCTTTGGTCAATTGGACGGTTAAAATGAGGGAAAAAAAACAGAAATGACTTTTCGGGAAAAAAAATCCATGAGATGGAAGAAAAAAAGTTTTCTGACCCATTAGGCCATCTACGAAACACAAGAATAGGAGGCAATTGCATGGTTACCCATGTTTTTAGTGTGAAATATGAATTTGCCTTTATTTTTCAACTTTTCATCATTCTTTTGTTTTCGTCCAAGTTATTGCATCATTGCCTCTATTTTATAACAAAATTACGGTTTTGCCATCAAGGTAGGGGCAATGGGACAACGACTTGTCAAAACAAAGACAATGGTGCAAAGATGAAAAATAAAGGTAAATTCATAATTTTTTTTGAGCACAGGTAAATTCATAATTAAGGTACAATGTAGAGATACTCGTGCAATCTCAAAGAAAAGCATAGAAATACAAACCTTTTTGGGTCCAGTCAAGATAAAAAAGATGGATCAGGCGAGCCCCAACCCAAAGCATAGAAATACAAGCCTTTTTGAGTCCAGTCAAGATAAAGAAGATGGATCAGGCGAGCCCAACCCAGTAGCTTCGAGAGCGTTGTCACATGTTTTCTGGCCCATCTAGCCCACGTAAACCTTTCCCCAACGCCTAACCCCTCGTACGGCAACAGCCGCCATTCGCTCGCTCCTCCTCTACCGGCACGGCTAGGCTAGGCGTCGACTCCAGCAGCCCTGCGCTGCGCTCCCCGCATCGCGATCCCCCAACTTGTTCCCAGCCGACTCCTCCCTCCGCCTCCTCAGGGTCAGCGCCTCGACTCCCTCCGGTGGGCGGTGGCCCTGCTGCTGTGCGGCGGGATGTTCTCCCTGAGCCTGATTGAGCACAACCTGCCGATGCCGCCGCACCTGCTGAGCCGCCCTCTCGTGGAGGCCATCAAGGCCGAGCTCGAGAGGCTCTTCTTGGACAAGGTAATTTCCTGGTTCCTTTCTGTACCAGCAAAAAGCCAGACCAGATGTTCAGCAAAGTACTAGCATTTACCAATTGGCTGGCAAAGTTTGCTCCTAGTGGCAGCAATGCTCCAACTTAACGCCTAATACAGCGCGCTGGTCCCTAATTGTTTGTATCTGCTTGTGTTTGGTCTGTGGTGCAGGTCATCCCGGACCTTGGCCTGTGCGTGTCTGTCTACGACATTCGATCCATTGAGGGCGGGTCAATCCACGCAGGAGAGGGATGCTCGACATACACAGTAATGCGTGTCTTCATTTTCTTTCCCTCCCCCCACCCCCCCCCCCCACCCCCCCCCCCCCCCCCCCCCCCCCCCCCCCCCCCCTGTTCAGAATGTTGATGTATGAGATGTGCTGTGCCTTGTAACCTCCTACGGAAGGTGAATTCGTATACAGAGAGTGATCTCCCAATTGAACCGACGCAAGCGTTACTTGTTACCGTTTTAACACTTCTTATATTGGTGCTATCAATTTGAAGAATTTTCATGTGTTACAAATCATAAAAAGTCATAATGGAATGAGTCTTAGTGTGACTACAGTTACAACGTTTTTAAAGAAGAAGGCCCTTTCTTTCTTTCTTTGGTATTCAAATAGTATAATGTGTGTGATATCTGGGATTTGTTTTTTGACTTACTGTGTTCAGGTTTCTTTCTTCCTGTTTTGGATAGGTTTCCTTCCGCTTGCTGATGTTCAAGCCCTTTAATGGGGAGGTTCTTGTTGGGAGGATCAGTGGATATGACGATAAGGGCTTACAAGGTGAGTTCATGTTTGGAGAACTGCTTGTTTAGCAATATCTTAATCATCTACTTGTTTGAATTTGTCTATGGTTCCATTTAGTACTTGTATTTTATCTTTTGTCAATATCTTGAACTGCAGGGTATTTGTTTATATAGATTTTTTAACCATTTTGTTCTTATCTAACTTCGAGACAAAAGATCTGAGTATCTGGGTCATGGGTATCCATGACATGCAAGTACAAAATTCAACTATATTAGCATAGTATTTCCAAACTAGTATTCCTTCATGGAAATATAAATTTCATTTTGACAAGCATGGTACTACAAACAAGTTAAGATTAACATTCTTGCTCAGGGTATTAAGTGTCAAATATTTGTATAGCTTATACACCTGTTTCTTTTGCAGTTTCACTTGATTTTTTCAGTGACATCTGCATTCCTGGACACTTGATGCAGGATAACACAGTGAGGTTGGGCACCATTCTGTTTGTTTATTTTATTGCTGCAGTACAGAGATACTAGTATTTTAAAATTGAGGATTATTTGCCTCTGGTGTTATTTTATACATTTTTATTTAGATTTCCTTGGATTAACATTTCAACTATTCTTCTTTTAGACCTCTAGTTTCACTGATTTACATAAGTTGTTATGTTAGTGTACTCCGACTTTTCTTGTTATGGAAAGGAATGCCATAACATTAAATTTTTGAGACACTAAAACAAAATTGTGACTTAGAGAAAATAAAATTGTGTTTGCACTTTCTAGCAAATAGATATCATTTCAACTATTTAACTCGCGTTGGATTGATGAGACACTAATATTTTGCTCCATTTCTGAGGAAAGTATTTTCAGCATTAAGTTCTGTTATATGTTCTTTCGTTCCCATTTGTGTTCCTTGAATTTCTAGGGATCCAGATGGTAGGTGGATGTGGAAGACTGAAGATGGTAGTGAGCTTTATCTAGATCTGGATGATGAGGTATTTGACCTTTATGTTGTATTTAATGAAAGCATTGACTACTTATGGTCACTACCGATGCCAAACTCATGATGAATGCAATCTGCAGATAAGATTCCTGGTTTCTAACATAAAATACCCGCCTATCCCAGTGGAACAAAAGGAGGACGACCCGCCATTTGCCCCAATGCAGATTATTGTAAGATCTCTTCCCTGTGTAAATAGTATTGTTGTACATATGCCCCAGTTTATATTTGTGGTCAGTCATTGATGACTAATTTCCCTGTGGCTAATGACTTCCGAATTGGATCTACAACTCCATTCCATGTTCATTTTGTATGGTAACGCTTATGCATCACTTCAGGTTGTACTTACATAATGTTTGTTCGTTTATCTTATAAGATTGCCATTTATTTGCTTGCGGTGTGTTGCATCCAAGGTGACGACTTATTAGCCTCTTTTGATGTGCTCAAATCTCGTCCATTTCAGTTTGAATTATAGAAAAAAAATTTCTAACTTGCCTCTTCATATGACTACCTGTTTACATATGGAAAGTGGACAAGTCATGTGAAGCGTGCGATAGATACCAAGGCAAAGACTGAGTACAAACACGCTGATATACTTTTTGTTTTTTTTTTCCTTGCATACTGCTTAACTTGTCTGTGTCTGCATCACTACTTGTCATTGCCATGTGAAACCTGTCCGTTTGTCATAAACTCATATAATCATGCAGGATGTAAAGTCAACACACATAACCCACGATTCCATGCATTGGTGGTCTATAGGACTAGCTATATACCCAGAAGTAATGTTATCTCCATGCAATAATATTTCCATTAGAAAAGTGCGACGCCTGGTTATGGTTGATTGTTGATGTCACATGAAGATGTAGGGTGCTCTCCTAAGCCTATCTTTATCTTGGTAAGTAGATGGAAGATGGCAACCAAAATATGCAAACCTGGACCAACCAAAATATCTCCTAAGCCTATCTTGTAACTTGACACGCAATATTTCTGATCGGCTGTATATCTCAAGCATAGTTAAACAAACCAAGTCTATGATAAGAAATACGAGTATCTCAAGCATAGTTAGAGAAGAAAGGGACCCTGACGGAAATTAGTTGGCTGCAGAAGAGCAAGCAGCAGCAGAAGAGAAAGAGATCCTCCAAGATAATTAGTCAGAGTTAGGTTAAGGGACTGCACCGTGTGGTTGATAGTTGGGTTAAGTAACAAGAGTTAGGTTAAGCCTCTTAACTTCCAAATCATTTCTAGCCTTATTTAAAGTACATTTATTGTTGCGATGGATCCCATGATCTAGTTTCTATTGGGCATTGATGCCATTAACTTGTCAAATGTAACATTTCTGCCTGCTTTTTGGCGATCATTCTCTTATTATGGTAAATTTTGTCCTTGTATGAGTTAGTAACTGTGGTAATGATTTTTCAGGGAAGTATTAAAGGAGATGGTCTGGGTCTTCTTGCTTGGTGGGTAGCAGATGAAGAGGAGGGGGAGGAGGCGGCCGAGCAATAGCGGAATGTTCCTTCTGGGAACTGTGTAGTTTACAAATTTAGCTAGCGTCTAGTAATAATAACATACGATGTTTTAGGATCTAACCTGATTCACACATATTTTGTATTTTGGAGGTGTTCGTGTTAAATCAGCATAAGCATCGTTAGGTGTTCCCTGTTGTTGCCGTTTGTGTGACCTATCACGCCAACGTAGAGCAACCAAAGAGAAGTAGGTTAGGTTCTCAGGGAAAGTATCTATGTATCACCCAGTTTCTGAGCCCTTCTGTTGCCGGATATGTAATATAATGTACGGATCCTTGCAAGAACATCCCAGTAGACCTCCACTATGGAAATACTCTTCGATCTAGTCCTTGGTACTCCCCCTGCAGGTAGCTGGGTAAAAGATCTACTATTGCTCCCCCACTCTAGAAGGGCTTCTAGAATGCTTCTCATGACTTCTTAGCTCATCTTTGCGTAAGTGCCATAAGAGAGGTTGCTTTGTCAAACACTTCAAAAAATGCTTCTTGCATAAAAGCTGTATTGTCAGAGAAGTAGCTTTTCAAAGAAGTTGTTTTGGTGCATGCAAAACAATCCCTATGTGTGCTTAGTTGAGCTTGCCGTCGAGTTAGTTCCATATTGATGGTGCCGCCGAGAAGAGACATAAGGGAAGAGGACGCAATGCAAAAGTAGGATGAGAAAGAAGGATATCCAGAAGCAAACTTGCCTCCCATGTTTATAAGTAAAAACAAGCACAAACAAAAAGAAAACTTGCCTCCAGTTAAAACCAAGGTGACTTGTGTCTGGTAATTCAGATTTTTCAGTTGGTACCTGATTACTGCTCTTTTACATTTGTTAGTTCCGTGAAGCACGTGAAGATTGTATTCCAAGGGCATAAGACCATAAGTGGTAGTGAAATAACTTGAAATTGACAATCCTAAAGCATAGTTAGCATAACGGTATCATGAATTACAATATTTTGAGAGGTGCTCAGACTTAGAAGTGCAAATTGTCCCTTGAGAAACCTAACGAAGCATGTGCATTCCACCGCCAAAAAATAAAAACACTTGTGCATGACCTTGAATCCATGATTTTTCTATTTTGTTCCAATGAAGAAAATTCAAACCTGGCCGTCTGAAACTGCAGATGAGATTTTATTTCTGGGCAAAAAAATAAAAATAAAAAAAACGCGGCTAATCGGACGGTCTGAACAGGGTCAGTTGTGACCAGTCTCCAGAAGGCCCCTCTCAGCCGTCGATCTGGCGACCGGGGATTCCATTGTCTTTCTCACCTTTCTACCGAGTACCGCCGCCTGGATTTGTTGACTGGTCCGCCTCATCATCGCCGCCGGCGGGACACGAGAACCCAGAGGGGCTCATTCCACCGAGAGGCGCCGCCGTCCCCTCCTTGTCTTGCCTGCGTGCTGGGCCGGAGCAGAGCGCAGATCCGGTCGGGCTCCAATCGGTTCCTTCTGTTTTCGGTAAGCGACCCTAGCTTTGCTAGGGGACAGTAACTGCGAATTCGTTCTGTGCAAATCCAATTTTCTCCTTACCTTGTGCTACTTTAGCTGCGAATTTGCTTGCTGCGCGATACCCTCCGAATCACCGCCCGACCCACGGTTAGATTGGGTTGTTCTTGGGGCTCAAGATTAGTGATCTGCCGGAATTGAGCGCGCATTTCATTTTCTCAAAATTCTTTTTTTGGGGGGTTAAATCGATCTCCCATGCCCTCTTGAACTCCGGCGCTGTCGGATTCTCCGCGAATTTTGCTGCTGTTGGCGTTTTCGTGGTGGGGGTTTAGCTCAAAGCTAGGCATCGTGGTCTAGCGCTGGTGCCAGTGGGTCATACGGGGCGAGGGGATGGTGGATTGATGTGCGTGTGTGCCTGTGATCAGGGAGGGAGTGGAGTGGTTGGGTAGGTGCAGCACCGAAACCCTGTGAATTTCCTCGCACGAGGGAGGCATGTCTTGTGTGCCTGTTAACTGACTCTGATTCTTTGGGGGGTAATTAGGCCAGGAGATTTTACTGCCTATGCTTGTGTGAGAGTACTGCTTGAGAAGTCCAGAAGGTTTTACGCCTTAGTGGCATCAGTTGAGGGGGGTGATTGACGATGAGATGAGGTGAGTGCTGCCTTTACCTTGAGCAGGGACACGAAACAGATCATGCTTTGGTTGTGTTACCTAATTCAGCATTTTACTTGATGCTTTGCTGAGTGAATAGTTCTTCAGTAATTTGTCGCTTCAAAGTGTGGATCTAATAAGCTTTTACTTTCCCGTTCTTTCTTTTACTCAAATATGTGTTTATATATTGCTTCCACCTGCAGGTAAGGAAGAGGAGATCACTAAGCAGAGAGACAAAGAGCTAGTACTCTGCACAAGCAGTGATGGCGAGGATAAAGCCTAAGCAATTGTTACTTCAAAGCAAGACGAAGAAGGGTCCAACTCGAATCAGTTACTCGACTATCATCACATGGAACCTAATCGTTATCTTGGTTGTGCTATCTCTCTATGCCACTTACAGGCATTGGCATCAGAGGTTGGTGCCCTTTCTTGCAGTATTTTCTGTTTGTTGTTATATTAAGGTGTCCCAGGTGCACTTGATCTAGAAAAGATAGTAGTGCTCTAGTGCATACTTCAAGATGTAGTTCACGGGGATCTTTTGCATAGTTTTTTGTTTTATGATTGTTTATTAAGTATATCAATAGATCAGTGCTTCTGTATTGACGTTCTGAATCACAGGTCAGCGCAAGACATTGAAATGGATCTTCATCGTGCTGAGGTACGTCAAAAAATGTTGTGCATGCAACAGTGTTCTTGCCTTGCACCCTTACTTTATCTGTAAGTAGGCATCTCATTTATGTTTATGATGTGTCTGTCTGGGTTTTCAACTCACTCCTCGATTTCATACCTTGTCCAACGATAATACTAGATGATACTAAATTGTGGTTGATACCGCTATTTACATTTGGTGGTTTAACTTGTTGTAGTTACTACGGAACTTACTTTTTTGTTCCTTTTTGTCGTATTAACCATGGTAAATCTTGTTTATAAGGAATCCATCGGGCTTCCTTTCACCTTTTTTCTTAACTTCACTTTAAAGCATTATTCATTAGTGACAAAATTCAACAGCTATTTGAAATGATCTTCAACATTTAACCGGAGTTAACATACTTTTGTGCAGTTTTCCTAATTAAATTACAATCGCATTTGAAATCAAACTCATTTCTTGTTCTCTTTTGTGCCTCTTTTTGTTGATGTCAAGCATGCTGAAAGATCTGAGGACCCAAAAATGACCAGCAGACCAGGCTATGCTGTAAGTTTTGCTGGTCTCTTTTCAACAGAAAAAATTACTCCATATGTTTATTTTGCTTTCGTCGATTTTGTGATGTATCATGAGTACTGTATAATATCTATTCACATCATATCTATGTTATACCTTGGCCTGCTACTGACAGCTAAACCAGGTTATGATTTGATTTTCTTAAACTTTAATCATAGGATGCTTTGGAATTTCTGTGAACAAATATTTATGAATCTGAAAGTTGTGCACGACAAAACAGTGTTGCTTGTTGTTGATAATGCAGTGTTGCATAACTAGCTTTGAACTGTTCATTTTGCTCTGTTTGATTCTGATGTCTGTTATTTTAGATGCTACTTTTTTTCAAAATAAGCAGGAAAACTATATTTTGTGATATTGCTCATAAGTATGAGAAATCTGTGTCACACCTTACCAAGTTGGTTTTTAAGCATTTTGAATTTAATTATTTTTTCAAGGTGCATACAATGAAGTAGTATAACTGTTAGATAAATTTTAGGGATTTTATGTAATAATTTTTGAAAAAGAAACTGTTGTGATGCCACTGTTTAATTTTCTGCAGGTAATGAACACTCCTAAAGGTCCAATTACTATAGAAATATATAAAGATGCTTCTGCGGATGTTGTGGATAGATTTATCAACTTGTGGTCAGTACTTGAATTTTGTTATGAATTATTATCCTTCATTAATATCTTTATGCTCCTTTGTTGTTTGCTGGTCACATGGTCTTGGTATATGGTTATGCTATATTAAGCATATATATAGTTCAAAAATTGTATCGTTTATTAAACTTATAAGTACACTAGTGAACAAACTTGACAAATAGCTCGTGTATTCACCAAAGGGAAATTCATTTCAGTCTTCCATGTTACCTATTATAGATTTCTACATAGTCCATTTCTTTTGGGTCTGCTATTATTTATTTCGTTTGGCTTCAACTTCCCTTCATGCAATCCTGTGATCATAGCCACTCATTGTTATTTTACATGTGAAGGAGCATGCGCTACTGTAGCATCGAGACTCGCATCCATTCATATCAGTTTTATAAATACTATTGTGGTGCCTGATCTGGCTTATGGATTATGGACCTGAAATGATTAATTTGTAATGGATTGTAAACCAGTCATCTTCTTATAGACACAAATAATTAGTTGCACCTGTGTAGTATAAAAAACACTCGACCCGGGGGGTTATGACCGCCCCCATAGCACTCAATTAAGAAGTCGACCTCCTCTCACGGGCCAAGAAAACCCCCGAACCCCCCTCCCCACCCTTACACGGGGACCCAACACCCTGAGAGGCGACCAGCTGGGCCGGCCCCACCACCACAACCCCCTGGTTGGGCAGCACCGTTGCTACAGCACAACTGGGCAGGGTCTTTTACCTATGCTTTGGCATGGGGAGGGCGAGGGGATTTTTTCAACCCAGCCCGGAAATTCTCCCCCACTGGGGTTCGAACCCAGGACCTGGGAGTTGCTACTTGGGCACCTTAACCACTCAGCCAAAGGCCCTTTTGCGCACCTGTGTAGTATAGAAAACTGATTAGCTAGTGAATTTGATCTCAAACATTGTCATGTTCTTTATATGGTATAAAGCATCTGCTACATTTGAAGTAATCTAGTCATGAGCTTACAACCTTTTGTTGTTCGATAATGCAGCTTATCGCAGTAAAGAATATCTTAAATTAGATGGATTTGAGATAAATAATTTTGAAGATTATATGATTACCTTTCAAGAAAGCAGCCATGGGTTGACTAGGTCTGGTCCTACCCTACAAGGATCATGAACTTACACAACTTAACCAACTCTATCTTGCTAATTTCTCTCTTATAAGCTGGAGAAATTGAGTTTTTATTCTGTAATATATCCCAACCTCATTACACAATATATTTGCAGCATAACTATTTTTTTCGGAAATTTGTGTTGACATGACATCTTCCAAACTGGCTTTGATAAGTCATGTTTCTATCTTCAGCTAAAGAGAACAAAAGAGTCAAAATTGAAGAATATATGGGTAGTGTTTTCAGATTCGGTGTGTTAGGCATAGCTGTAGGTTGCATCCCCGTGTTGTACCAACTCTGTTTCTTAATGAAATACATGCATTGCATGTTCTTAAAAAAAAAGGAATTTTAGTGTACCTGAATACCTAATATTTGAAAAGAAAGAGTGGTGTTGTAGTAGAGCTACACACGACTGAACATTGAACAACACAGTTTATCTGCAACCAGAAGGGGCAAGTGGATTCACGATTGGTTACATGGGTCAACCACTCTCGAGTCTTGTTTCTGTGTTTAATCCAAGAGAAAAAGATGAACCAGAAATTAGGTTGAAGTGCATTTCTAGTTGGGTGGAGTGAAGTTTCTGTTTGATGCTAAATAAAAAATCAAATCTGCATCCCTGGAAACACAGTTCCACATGCTATAAACATTTTTCTAAAGTTGGACTTAATACAGTACACTACTATTCAGATTAAGATATGTACCTGCGAGCCTGCTGTAGTTTGACTAAAATCCTATGGGGTTTATGTTCAATTGTCTGAAGCATGGGTTCTTACTTGGAAAGTTCATGTTGGCAGTAGCTCTCCCAAAGGACGCAATCAATTGTCTCATTTGCACCCATCAATAACTTAATTTTTTCCGTGAAATGTCGTTACAACAAATAGTGGTAGTACTAATAAACTAAGATACTGACTGGCAGTTAATGTTACCACGAAACTATTGCTACCATTGAGAGGTATATCGAGATCTATATATGGGATATCTTACAGGTTATCTTGATGCATTTTTATGGACTTTACTCGATCATAGAAAAATATTCACATATGTGAGAAATTAAACTACTAAGTTAATAATTATTTTGGACGAACTATCAATTTGTTAACTAGTGATATATCATCTGACATTTATCCTATGGCACAGCAAGAGCAAACATTTTAAAGGAATGCCATTTCGTCATGTGATAAAGAACTTTGTAATTCATGGAGGTGATTTCGATTTCGATGGCGCGGCCCAAGAATGGATACTGAAAGCCAAAGCCAGTGGGAAAAATGATCTTAGGTTTCGCCCTTAACAGTGCATATTCTCTTGAACTCCTGATTATGTTAGACTTAGGATAGCAATTTCTTAGCTAACTTAATCTCTGTTATTTTGCAGTCCAAAGCATGAGGCATTTATGATTGGGACTGCAAAGAATCCAAATAATAAAGGATTCGATTTATTTATCACAACCGCTCCAATTCCTGATTTGAATGACAAGCTTGTTGTCTTCGGGCGAGTCATGAAGGGAGAGGATATTGTTCAGGTACTTATCTGAAGTTATCTTTCTAAATGCTTCAGTCATGTTTTTCTTTACATATTAAATATACCTGTATTGTGATACTAAAAAAAAAATAAAATAATACATGTATTCTTTTCCATTCGCCGGTTTGGAGTGTTTTCTTCAGTTACAGTATGTAAGTACACATGTAGTATTCACTAGCACCACGCCCGTGCGTTGCTACAGAAAGGAAAAAAACAGTGTTAATCTTACTCAAAAGTTTACTACAGTAGCACGATGTTAGATGAAATCCCAGTTAAATAGTTGTAGGGGCTGACATGTGGGACCGGACATGTCAATCTCAGTTATACCACTTGTGAGACTGACATGTGGGACCGAACACAAAAGTTCTAGTTTTCTGAAACCCGTGGTCAAAATAGTTGTAGTTCTCTGAAATAGGTTCCAAAAGTTGTAGTTTTCTGAAACTTTGACACAAATAGTTGCAGTTTTGTGCAATTCACTCTAAAAAAAAAAATCAAATTGTATACCTATGTTACTGGCCATGACTAGCACTGGGCACAAAACCCGAGACCCGAAGACCGAACCCGATAAACCCGACCCCGAACCCGAACAACCCGAAACCCGAAAATTCGGGTGCTATCTCGGGTAGCAGTACATGAAACCCGAAATTAATTTGAATAGATCGGGTTCTTACTCATGAAACCCGAACAGACCGATTAACCCGAACTATGAGCGGCCCAGCAATTTTATGCTTACTTTCAGCCCAGCCCATTCATTCCAACAGGCCTCAATCCCCCAACAGCCCGCACTTGCCATATCTCACGTGAATGGAAAGCTGCAGCCACGCACTTGTCTCGTCTCGTGACTCCCCGTCGCCCTCATCTCTGCTCGCAGTCAGACGCCTCCGCACATCTGCCCCCGTCCCTTGCGTCTAGATGCAGCAGCGCCGGTCCCTCTCCCGCTTGGCCACACGCACGCGTCCCAGCTCGCTGCTGGCCTCTCGCATGTGCGAACCCTCGTCGGCGACGTCCTGATCTCATCCACAGGGCTTCCAAATCGCGCGTGGAGGCGTCCATAGCTATCGGATCTGGCGAGTCCCCATGTACTCGTGCCTCCGCGGGGCCCGGTGAAGAAGCATCGGCCATTCGTCGGCTCGTCGGCCTATCGCGATGGGGAAGGTAAGCTAATCGGGTCAATCGGGATTACCCGAACCCGAACCCGAGCTTTCGGGTACCCGAAATGTCGGGTCTTTGATTTTTTTGACTAATTTCGGGTGTCAATTTTGGAAACCCGAACTTGTCAAAACCCGATAAACCCGACCCGATATTTTCGGGTAACCCGAATGCCCAGTGCTAGCCATGACCCAAGTTAGACATATATAAATTAAGCTTTCAGTGTTGCAAGAAATTACAAATTAAGCAGCACCATATTCATCGCAAAACAATGCAAGTACCCGTGCTGAATTGAATGCTATGCTGCTCCTCAATCACAGTACATTTTATAGCTTATTCTCTCACCCACTTTTTTCTCTAGCATGTATTGGGTGGAATGCAAAATGGAATATAAGAGATCATAGGGAATAACTGAATGTTATTGGAAAACATAAAAATGTAATTATAGAAAAAGACATTTGGAATGCATGAAATTTTAAACATAAAAGACATATAAATAAATTATACGAATTCTTAAAATTCAATGCAATTCACTGATGGCCACTGGCAGCTTTTCCTTAATCTGTCATCCATCATTCTTACACATAGCTCTGTTGGAATTTTTTTTTCTACAATTGCTTTGCAAGCCAGGGTCGTTGTCTCTCCTTTTCTCTTCCCTTTCTCTACTTTCATCCTCACCCATCCCAGCAATATGTGTTGGATATGAATCAATCCATCAAGGCGTTTCCATGGTTGAAATCCAAGCCAAGACCCGATTGAGCACTGGGATTCGTCTATGCGACGTCTCACCTTCCATCCATGGCGGAAGCTAAAGCTGCGCGAGTGGCCCTCCACTGACTCCCTCTCTTCCACCTGGGCCTGCCCAAATCCGGTGAAGGTGACGAGCTGTGGGTACCCATGAGAGGGGGGAGGTTGGTTCTGTTGATTTGGGTGGTAGCTGATCAATTCATGCTAGCGCAATCTGCGACTCGGTTCAGGGATGGCGGCGAGTTGATCTGTCAGCGATGGAGGTAGCAGGATCTCGATTCGTTGCGTGATTGAGGAGATTGAGGATCTCAAGATCTCGATCCATGGGAAGCTGAGGGCAAGGCAGCGTACTTGCCCTAGCCCGGTTGGGAGGCGGACGCACTAGCACAGGGTGGAAACTGGACATGGCCCACCTGTCGGCACAAGTGGGAGGTGAGGGTGATGGACGACATGGCATTCACCACGGACTCGGTTTTTTATGGATAGTATAAAGATTATGGGTGATCATCATCAACCATAAATTGTTCTTGTGCTCTTGTCAAAGACGATATTTCAAATATTAGTTAATAGACTGGTCGTTTTTTAATAGTGATGCTTAGACTGGGCGTTTCTTATGTCATGCCCACATGCAGGTTGTGAGCTTAATAGAGTGACGACTGTTTTCTTCTTAGTGCTGTCATATTCAGCTCTACTGAAATCGATTTCCTCTCCGCCTCCCTTTCAGTCTCATGTCAGCATAACTTAGTTTCATTTAGCCTCAGTGAAATCCAAACAATTCTTTCTTATTATTTTTATATTTCCATTTTCTTACACAATCAGGAGATTGAGGAGGTCGACACTGATGAGCATTATCAGCCAAAGACTGCAGTAGGCATCATTGACATCATGCTAAAACAGGAGCCATGAGCTGATCCTTTTCTGTCATGTACATGAAAGAGCCTCAACCAGCTGCCTCACTGTCTGTAGTATGAGAAGGTTTGTACATCTCATTGAGCTGCTTGTTGTATTCATGAATACGGATCTGATCCTGTCTATGGACGCCCCTCGACTGCAGAGAGGGCACCTGCGATGTGTTCATGCAGTATTTGTGCGTAAATATACACTTGCATTGTTTGGCTGCCAACTGCTTGTAAGCATTATCGTGCAGCTAGGCCTGGTGTCTTGGTTGAGCTTCTGTAGATCTGTGTAGAAGAGTTTTGGTGGATTTTCTTTGAAATCCGGTCCTCTGCCTAGCCTGTGCAGAATTGGCCTCTATTTGTGGCAGCATCTTTTTATCCATAATAAACGCTAGGCATCATTTATCCAAATGTAAAAAAATTGTGAATCTGAAATCAGACGAGTAGGTATGAAAAAAAGCTTTTATATTTTTCTTCTAAAAATTATAGGCATGGAGCGTATCATGATGCATTGTCAAATGAATGGTGTAGAGAGATCATTGAGCTTTAGGTTTTGTTTAGTAAAAAATATTATTTTCAAATGAATTTTGAAGGATTGGCGAGTCCCAAAAACATTTCTTGTGAAGGTGTTTGGGTTGTACGAATGCACCATAGGATTCTGATAGGTTAAGAAAAAGATTATTACAAGTTTGAACTAAATCAAGCAAATTGTTTTGATGGGTCACGTACTCCATTGTTCATCTTAGCTCCTGCCTCTGATCAACACTCGTTTCTCTTTCTCGATTGGCTATGATTTGGTTATCTTGAAGTGGACGGAGGAAGCCGATGCTAGTGCAGAAGAATGAGCCTGGTATGTACAATGGAGGGGGTGCTTAGAGAGGTGGCAAAAAAGGAAAATCTTAATGTTTCTTTTTATTTAGTTACATGGAAGAAAGAGTTACGATTGCGGACATCATCCTGATGGTGTGTACGTATTTTCTTTTTTTCTTAGGTGCACACATGCAACTATTTGCATGAGTTCTGATTATGGGCATTACATGCCTGGTACTTATTCATGGATGCCATCGCTAACTGAAGTAAATCTGCATTTTCAGCACAATCATGATCTGAAAAATCTAATGCACACAAAATGTGATTCATTAGTATTTATCAGGTATTAACTGAGTACACTGTTTAAACAAACAGAGTCAGCATTGACAAAGTGCAATATTCAAACAAATAATGAGTGGCAGGAGTAGTTATATGCGGTGCTTGAAAGGTTTTCTCGTTTGAGTCTGGCACCTCTCGGATACAAATTTCTAAACAAAACTGAAGAAAAAAAAAGAGCGATGCACTACTTACTCCGGTACCAATCGAAAAAAATATATTAAATCACTGTATTCAACTACTTCAGCAAAGGCAACGTCAACTCCACATTACATTTTTGCCACACGAAGCCAAATTTACCCACTCGCATGTGCTATATATAAAGTGCACTGATACAAAGTTTATTTTTCACTCAACTACAATGAAAGCACTATGCATACACGGAGAACTCATCCTCATCTTTCACAAATGTCTTCAATTCCTTAAACACAAGTTCTGATCCACAAAATCCTACCACTCGACAGAAGACATATTTTCCACCAACCACCTCTCACGAGTTAATTATACAACCCCACAGTTTGCTCACAATTTCCATCTACACAAGGACGCTATGGCACACCTTATTAAGCTTATGCAGCGCCATACACACAACCATGTTCTGAATTTCATCTTCATCCAAAAGAAAAATGATATATTTATTTTATTTTGGGTGAAGCTCAATTGACCAAACAACACACAACAAAATTTAGTATTGATAATTTTTTTTTGCGAAAGGGGTTTATATTAATGATAAGCATAAAACAACCCCAACTTACAGCAAGGACCCTTACAAGATAAAGGAAAAACAACTAAGTCCTTAGACCTGTTCATCTTCCACAGCAACGATGACTTCTGCATCTCGATTCTCCACTTGATCGCCGGCTTAAACAAAAGGCTGAAGGTGATTACCCATGCCTCCCAGCACGCCAAGGGGACAATAAACCTTAAAAGACCATAACATGCACCATCCAATTCAGATGGATTTGCCACGAAGACAAGCTTCGATCTGAAAGAACATCGGTCGTCGCCTTGCACCATGCCCAGGAGGACGAAATCAACACCATATCGCCCAAATCGAACCGAACCAGCAGCACAGAAGAAGGAATCGAAGACAAGGAAGCCAATCCCCGCCGAAGAAGAAGAAACCATAACCCTAGAGAACCAAATCCGAGCCCAAACTTCATATTTTCATTTATTGTCCATCTTGATAATTTTTTGCAACATTGTTTGTATATTATAATTTGTAATACTGCTGGTGTATTTCAATATCATCAATAAACCCATTAATGGTTTGGTTCCCAAAGTTCCAACATGCTTGCCTGGTGAGCCTAACGGCCTGCTCATCAACTCAGTTTGTATATATAGAAAGAACTAGCTATATCATGTGCTTAAACTCAACGATAATGGTTTGCTTCCTCCATTGTTGACATTTTCTTCACTTCTGTAACTACTTCTGTTCATGCCCTCCTACTCTTGTCGTACTGCACCATCCCGGGGTGCGTGTGACTGCAGCGGACCTATCGCCCGATCTGGCCTCATTAGTTGAGGGGGTCGTTCCTCAGCGTGCACTAGATGTATTCTCGCACTGGCTGCACCCGCGGCGCGCGGAGGTCCGTCCAGATCGATGCCACCATATTGATCGTTTTGAACGGTCTGTACGTTAAATGTTTCACTATTAGATTTTTATCTTTTTTTTTATGCTTGGGCTTATTCCATTACAACTGTAACTGTTCGAGCTTCTTTGATCCAGATCAAGATCGACCATAACATGTGCAAGACTGTACATCTCAGTGATTGCGCTTTAAATTAATACAAATAAATTGATATATATATGTACTACATATATATGTTCAACGTATTCTTTGGACTTCAAAGTCACGTACACATTTTTCTCGATATCAGTTATTTAGTGGTAGCATATCTTTCCTTAATCACATGGTACTGATAAGGATGACTCACTGGCCACACCGTTCACGCATATACAGTACAATGAAAGAATGCACACTTATAATTGTCGATAGAAAAGATAAGGATGTCTCACTGGCCACACGTTCGTGCATAAACAATAAAAGAATACACCATTAGATAAAAGAATACACCATTAGTCACCGAGACTAATTCAAAGGCTTTGGCGAAGACTTTGTACAATACTAGATGAAACCCCGCGCGTTGCCGCGGGACGTGAAAATTAAACAAAAGAAGTGAGTACAAAAAAGAATAGAGATTGAATTATTGGTAATCCACACTGTCAGTATTTAGTGACACAAAGATGAATATTGTGAAAGGATGACAAATTTTTATAGTCGTTTTTCATTCAGAAAAAAAAATGGGCATTTTTTGTTGACAAATTCTATTCAGAACAATCACCGGTTGAGGTGTGATAGGTGAATTGAGTTAAATGCCGCAATTCCATTTGCTTCTTTTACTTTAAGAAAGGAGTACCTTTGCATATACGATCGTTGGATCTCTAAAGTCTGAACCCATGTAGTGTTCTTCATTTATCTCCGAGGTGCCATGCATCCTAACCATATTAGTATATATAGATTACTCATTACGCAACACGAATGTTTGAGCCCATGCAATATATCATAGCAAGTTTTACTGTATATGTAGATAAACATGTAATCTAAGATAAATACTTAACTTTAATTATGAATAAAAACGCATGCCCCCATCAGTGTAGTGTCTATATTCGTGAAGATATCTCAAAGCTTTGAAAAATCTGGACAGACATGTAAAAGTAAGGAATCTACCTAGCAATGAAAAATCTGGAAGAATTAACGTTGATTAGAATAGGTGAAATCAAAAGGTAAAAACCGTACCATCTGACAATCTTATGTGACTGGAGGTGCATTCTTTCAGCATCTTCAGAAGGTGCTTGGTGATGAAGATTCACTGCCGTCCAAATTGGGAGGATATGGGAGAGAGGGGTCTCTTAAGTGAGAGCGATGGTGGAGAATTAGTACCCAATAATGGTGTTAGTATGTTGATTGCACAATGATGGCGGGAGTTACTAATAGTGGGTGCATGATGGCGAGAGTTACTGATAGTGGGTGCATGATGGCGAGAGTTACTGATAGTGGTGATCCATGAGATAAAGAAAGAGTACGATGAAAGATTATTGCCTTGAAAGTGTGCATGCAGGGAAGATTAACATGCGACGGACATGATGCATTGTAAACTTTGATCCGATGGACGAAATTTTTCTAATGATGTGGCCTCATGAGAAGCTAGCTTTATAGCAATTAGTGATTGTTAGTGGGCTGAGCTTATATAGTATATATAGATTTGGAGACATAAAAATAAAACAGGGACCATGAATTAAATTATTTAGTTCTTCTGATAAACAAGCAAACCATTCGAGGGCACTAGCAGCTAGCACGGCTAAAAATGATCACCACATACCACCCGCTACAACCTGATGACGATCCAAATAAATAAGATTGATGCTAAAGATATTATTTCGTTTGATATATGTCAAATAACTTGAGTTCTAAATTTGACTTCAACTGCCACGGATGGCTCCGTCTTTTATGATTGCTTAAATAAAGATAAGAAAATGCAGAACTATCTTAGTTACGTCATCAAATCATGTTGTTCTTATTAATATGATCATCAGAAAAAGAACAAACAGAGTTTAAAGAAAAAAATACCTTCGGTTCCTCCAAGTTCTTGATGGCTACACGTGTCTCGATGCAACACCGTGATGCCGCGAATAGTCGAGAGAGTGAGAAGCAAAGTCGCCTCGCTGCCCGTACTACATATGATTTGTAGAGCTGAGTGAGCAGCCTGTGATGGAGATATCGTATCGAGCGAATCGCGAAGCATGTGCGGACAGCAAGGATTGAATTCCCGTTCTGGCCGGTCAAACCGGAGGCCACCGGTCGAAAACCGGAAAAAACCGTCCGAAAACCGAACAAAATTCAAAACGCAAAATCTGAATATGAAATTTGCAAACCGACCGGACCGGTTTGGCGGTAAACCGAACGAAATTCCAAAAAACCAGAGCAAAAAACGGAAAACCGATGAGGTCCGCTTTTCTCGGTTCGCCGGTTTTATTTAAAAAAAATAAAAACTTGAACATTTGAGAAAAATAAAACAAAAAAATGTAAAAAAATTAGATGCAATTTACAGCGCAATGGTGAAACAAGAACACAAAAATTCGATTGTTTACTTGGTCAAAAAAAATCAAAGAAGCTTGCTGGTTCAGAAAAAAAGGTTTTTTCTTTTTTTCCTTTCTTTTTCAACCCAGAAATCTTGCTTGATTTTTTTGACTCATCAAACGATTGAATTTTCGTGTTCTTGTTCCACTATTGTGCTACAAATTTCATCTAGTTTTTTTACATATTTTTGTTTCAAATTTTTTCAAATTTTCAAATTTTTTAAATTTTGAATTTGAAAACCAGACTACCGGGTAAACCGGACCGGACCGGTGTTTCCGGTTTTCGTGAAAACCGGTCCGGTTTACCGTGGTTTTGAACCTTGGCGGACAGCTCAGCGCTGCCGCGCGTATGGTCTTCAACGATGGTGCCCTCAAGTGGAGCCGACATCCAGGTGGTTGAGCTTTTGATCGTGGAGACCGGAGCACGTGCATAATTAATGCGTAGACTTTGATACTCTCTCCATCTCTAAATACAGAGCGTTCTAGGTTTGGTTAAAGTCAAACTTTGTAAATTTTGATTATAATAGTGAAATATTGAAAAAAATTTACAAAGTCTAATTTTTATTTTTAGATAGTACACTATAAAAACAACCACTATAGTATGTAATTCTTTTTATTTAAAATATTTTACTTTTATAGGTATTTGTTGGTCAAAACTAACAAAGATTGACTTTAACCAAACCGAAAACGTCCTATTTAGGAACGGAGGGAGTATGAAAAGGACTAATTGCTGCTCATCGTGGTTGAAAGTAAGATGCTTTTCAAAGCTCCATTCTTCGTAACATCATTTGAGGTTGAGCTTTCACATTCGTAACATCATTTGGACCGACAAAGTACTTGTATAAAATTAGGCTCGATCTTCAGCCTCAATCACGGACCGGCCAGTGCGCGTTGCACCATATATATTTTGTTTTTGTGGCTTCGAGGTCAGTAACATGGACAATGAAATGAACCAAGGATTACGCACAATAATAAGTACTTACAGTTTGGTCAAGAGAAGACTAGATTAAACTCAAATCCTACATCATATTAACTTCACCCTTGATTACGGACCTTGTGCACACTGAACCATGTATTTTAGTTTTGCGATCCATATACAGCTGGCTACAAGAAGGCCTCCATTGTTAAATAAGTAACCTATTATACCGCCCACTATATATAATCATATTTGAAATCTATAGATGAAGATTTTGTATTTCGTTTGATTGTTTTCTGTAAAGCTCCATCCTTAACGAGCAACGGCAGCTAAATAGTTTTGTTCACCCGACGCAATTCGGTCTGGTTTTCACTTTTCACCCGTTGGATGTGCTCTTTGATTCTTTACTTCGATTCTATACAGAACAGGATTCATGATAAATATTTTGCTCCAATAGTTTCACATAATAGAGGAACCAGAGGCGCATGTGCGTCATCGTTGGCGAATATGTCAGGGACACTGAACCAATATTTTTTTTTAATCGATGCCGCTCATTACTTTTACTCATTGATTAATATAAAACTATGTAATCTCATCTCGAGATTGGCACGGCATTAATGTTTATGCAACAAATTAGCTGTGGGTTTAATATTGATCACTGGGAATCCTAGTGCGCGCCGTTTATACAACTGGACAAGCTATACAGAAACATCTTCGTTCACACAACGACCATCACCATCCACTAGCCATTACATCATGTCTTAGCTAGCAGCCTACCAACATCATCATCAACAGGAGGAGGAGGAGGCGGAGGAGGAGGGGAGAAGGAAGATCAGGAAGAAGAAATGGAGTTCGCCACAGGAGCCATGGGCACACTCCTCCCCAAGCTGGGCATGCTTCTCAAGGACGAGTATGACCTGCAGAAGAGCGCGAAGGACGGGACTATGTTCCTTCAACAAGAGATGGAGAGCATGCAAGCTTTCCTTAACAAGGTCTCAAACGTCCCACGAGAGAAGCTTGATGAGCAAGTCAAGATCTGGGCTAGGGACGTCCGGGACCTTTCCTACAACATTGAAGACAAGATCGACACCTTCATGTTGCGCGTCGATAGCCTTGGTCCAACTGAGAAACACAACTTCAGTGGGTTCATCAGTAAATGCCGCCAATCATTGTCCAAGGTAAAAACCCGCCAGAAAATAGCAAATGACATCAAAGATATCAAGAGCAAAATCAGTGAGGTTGTGGAACGGCATAACCGATACAAGATTCAAGATGTTGCTACTAACCATTCAGATGTAGATCCATGCATCTTTGTGATGTTTCAGAACATTGCCAATCTTGTTGGCACAGAAAAGGCAAGTGAGGATCTGATCGAGCGGTTGTCCAAGGCAGATCACACACCTAGAATGCTCAAGATGGTTGGCATCGTTGGATTTGGAGGATTAGGCAAGACAACTCTTGCAAAAGTGGTGTTTGACAGGATTAAAAAGCAATTTGATTGCTCATGTTTTGTTCCTGTTGGTCGAGAACCTAACATGATCAATGTTTTAAAGAACATCTGCACTGAACTCCATTTGAAGGTGGAAGCAGAACTGGCTGAATGGCAGATGATCAATAGGCTCAGGGAATTTCTTTCAGAAGAAGAAAAAAGGTATGTACGTTGTCAATTGCACACCAAATTAAGTGCTACTCATCATCTATTTGGCGAGTACTTTTTATACAGCTAGTTGGATTGTATAGGTTTGTAATTGTTCCTAGCTAGTAGCTCGTTCTTGTACGCCTTAAGTCAACAGATGCACATCTTCCTTGATTTGATCCCCTGGTCTACATTAGAGGAGTTTTACGGTGCCCAATATCACTAGTATTATATATACTAGTGGTATTATAAAGGGTAACACGGTCATTTTAGTTTTATTGGTCTGCTTTCCGTCGCATCGCCACCTCTCAATCCTTTCATCGCCACCCCTCTCCTAACGATCTCGCCCTACCTCTACCTATGATATTGCCGCTTTACACCGTCATTGATTTGCCCTTTGCCGTCACCGATTTTACCCTAGTATTTAAATTCTTTTTCATGAAATACCCTTGTATTATTAATACTACTGAAGAATACTAGTGGTATTAAAGGTTGGATGAGAACTAATCTGGATCGTAGAATTATAAATACCACCAGTATATACTGGTAGTATGTATGATACCACCAGTATATTACTAGTGGTATTAGGCACCGTAAAACTCCTCCTACATTATCCATTGGTGATGAAATCCATATTGATTTGGGTCGTGCAGCCATGATCATTCCATGACAAAGTCCCTTGCTTCCTCGTTTCCATTACTAGAAAACTTGCCTTTCTTTTGGAACTCAACAAAAACATTGCAAATATGCCTCTCCTTTTCTTCCTCGTAGCAACATCATCCTTGCAGCGGAAAGCCATCAAAGCCATCATTGTCTTGTCACACACACACACACACACACACACACACACACTCTCTCTCTCTCTCTCTCTCTCTCTCTCTCTATAAATTACGCACCATTTCAGATTCAAATTTTTAAAACTTTGCTCTGCGGTGTGGGGATTTCCCCTACAGTTTTTTCATAATTGTTTTTTTAAAACATTGACCTGTGATATACTGTGCCAGCGATCCCTTGTCCTAAAATATATCTGCGTTTGGACTTTAATAGACAGATTAATAAAATCAATGTGTGCCATCCTATCCTTGATCACTTTACGGTTATGATAGGTACATGAACGGGTATAGATGGTGAGCCATAGGTGGGTACAGTGGAAAGATCTCATGTCGTTTTGTTGGCCTTAGCAGGGTAGAGTGCAGAGAGAATACTAAACAAAGCCCTCACACGAAACTCATGGGTTGCGGAATGGAAAACAAAAAAGGAATGCACTAGAGGTATTTCTTAAAAAAAAAATAGAAAACACACCCATGAGAGAATGTCAGTATTATGGGACAAATTTCAAACGTTAGTAGTAGCTGTATTCTAAAATGGAAAAATAAACTACAGTGAGTAATAATAATTTATATAAATCATCGGTGGCTAAGCACATCACCCGGTATAGCTAGCTCTGCTTGGCATTTTCATGAGGCCAATTTATCCGCTTCAGTGCAGGCTCCTTTTACTTTTATCATATTGTTCTGTCTCAAATTTAACACGTATAAACCAAAAAGTGTACCTATGATAATACATACTTGCATAATTTAAAGTTTAAAATACTCTATCTATTAGTTACCTATAAATCATGCTCCATCCATATTGAAATATAGCCATGCATACTTTATTTTTTAAGATGAATTTAGGAAAGAGTGCTTTGAGAAGGGATACTTTATTTTATTGATTACTCACTCTGCCTTTTAATTCTGCCCTATATATTATATAACATCCTTTCAGAAGGGTTATTTTGTCAGTTGATCACTCATAACTCTCCGCATGGAAGTATGGAACCTAACTCATAGCTCTATTTTCAGACAAATTTTAAATGCTAGATATAGATATATTTTAAAATGGACGTTTTTAAAATAGATGAAGTATTTTAGTATGTACAATGTACAGATTTATATTTTGTCTATGTAGATTGAATGCTTGAAAGTAATATGATTTGCCGGTGCATGCTGGTTCATTTCTTGTTTCCTTTGGCATACACAATCTAAATCAATTCACTAATCCCCTATGTTTCATTTCTGGTATAGCAGGTATTTGATTGTTCTTGATGACGTGTGGGAGACATCAACGTGGCAACTGATTAAATGTGGACTGATAGAAAATAATTGTGGAAGCAGAGTAATCACAACAACTCGCATTTCTGATGTTGCTCTAGAAGTTGGTGATGTTTACAACATGGAACCACTTTCCGAGGATAACTCTAAAAAGTTGTTGTACAGCAGACTAGGCAATGGTCTATATAGTAATGAATCAGCTGATGAGGCAGTTGAAAAGATTTTACAGAAATGTGGGGGTGTACCATTGTCTATAATTACAATAGCTAGCTTGTTGGTTGGTAAACCAGTGGAGGACTGGTCTAAGGTTTATGATTCTATTGGTTTTGGGTCTGGTGGTACCAATGGAGTAGTTGAAAACACAAGGAAGATACTATCTTTTAGTTATTATGACCTACCATGTTATCTGAAAACATGTCTGCTGTACCTAAGCGTGTATCCAGAAGATCATGAGATCAACAAGGAAGAGTTGATATGGAAGTGGATAGCAGAAGGATTTGTCAAGGGAGTTGGACAGAGCTATATGATGTCGGTGAGCAATACTTCATGGAGCTTGTCAACAAAAGCATGATCCAACCAGTTGAAGATGAAGAATTGCGTGTTCTGTATGGCTGCCGTGTCCACGACATGGTTCTGGATCTCATTCGCATCTTGGCAACAGAAGAGAACTTCGTAACCATATTGGATAGAGAGCATCATGATGTGGAACATTGCTCATCATGTTCTTTGCCAAGTAGTACTATTGTTCGCCGCCTAGCAATGCACAAGCAGTTCCATGATAGGAACAATGGCAGCATCTTGGCCTTGAGTATGTCACAAGTGAGGTCATTCAATGCCATTGGGTGTACTAATATGAAGATGATGCCCTCCCTATTGACCAAGTTCCATATTCTACGAGTGCTATCGCTAGAATATTGCGGCCAGTTGGTTGGTGACCAGATGAAGCATTTTGGAAAGCTACTTCAGCTGAGGTACCTCGGGCTGCGTGGCACACCCATTGCTCAGCTCCCAAGCGAAACAATGGGTGATCTCACGCGCCTGCAGTCACTGGATGTCAGGGATACTGGCTTGGATGCACTTCCGGCAACTGTCAGCCAGCTAAGAAAGCTGATTCGCCTATGCTTGAACTCTAGAACAAGAATGGTGCCCGGGGTGTTGAAGCTGATGACGTCCCTGCAAGAGCTGCAGATTGGATACACCAACAATTTGCGAGACTTTGCCATGGACCTGGGCAAGTTGACGGAGCTGAGGAAGCTCAGGGTTACCTGGTGGGAGAAGGACTTGGTCCGGTTTGCGGAGGAGTCAGCGTGCTTCCTGCAGAATCTCCAGGATCTAGAGATGGATTTTGCGAATGATGTTTACATGGATACCTGGGATGCCTGGCAACGCCCATGGCAGCAGCTCCGCAGACTGAAGTTCAACAGGTTTCTCGATCACCTACCGACGTGGGTGAACAACACATGCCTCCCAAGGCTCACCCACCTGTGGCTGAAAATAGAGAACTGCGTCCAAGGGCCGGAGCTGGACGTACTAACAATGATGACGGCACTGAGCTTCCTCTCCATTACTGACTGGACAAATGAGAACTGCGTACCACCGGATCTTTGTATGTGGACCATCCATGGTGGATCATTCCCAAACCTGAGGCACGCTGTGCTGTCCGGACCCATAGCACCCACGTTTCTGCCCCGGAGCGATGCCGATGCTCACCAAGCTTGAATTATCTTGGGTGCCGCCGTCCGGGATGACTAACGGCGTTGGCTTGGGGAACCTGTCTGGGCTTAATCGTGTCGACATCACCATCGACTGCGGAATTTGCTTACGCAGTGAGTTAAAGAAAGCGAGGCCAGCGTTGACTCGTGAGATCGAGGACCACCCCAACAAGCCCACATATGCTATTCTAATAGAGGTACAGTTCATTCCCATTGCATCTTCTCTGTTTCGTCAGCAAAATCGAATCGCAGCTCCTTTCGTACATTTCCAATTCCCATCTTTCTGTCAATCTATGTTTCAGAATGAGGAGTATCTGTTGTCAGACAGCGATGACGACGACGAGGAAGCTTTAAATGAGACTGAAGCGGTACATGCATGCTTGCGTAACTAATTAGCTTATCATCAGCTTCTTTCTTAGTTAACTAATTTTTACCTTTCAAAATTACTATCCCTCGTTCAGTGCCAATTTCAATCGGAGGAGGATGAGGAGACACTAACTGAGGTAGTATTCCAGTTCAGTTTGATGTTAACTAGGCAATTATTTATCAGCTTATCACACTCTTTCTCACTTCTCCTGTTTAACATTCTAAATTACAATGCCCTGTTCGAAATCCTTTTATTCGGAGAAGCAAGATGAGGATACTCCCAATGAGGTGCTGTATTTCAGTTTGATGCTAACTACGATTCTTGTCTAGTTTTAACTGCTTATCAGACTCCTTCGTAATGATTTTTTTCCTTTCTAAATTACTATCCCTTGTTCAATGCCAATTTCAGTCGTCGGAGGAGGATGAGAAGATTCTCACCGAGGTAATATTCCAGTTCAGTTGGATGTTAATTGCGCAATCATTGTCTATAAACTTCTAATTGCTCTGGTCGATATCATTTCAGTCGGAGAAGCAAGACGAGAACACTCCCCTGAGGTATTCCAGATTGATGGTAGCTGTGATTATTCTCTAGTTTTTATTGCTTATTCTCGATTCTCCTTTTATTCCTTTCTAAGTTATTTGTTTTGTTTCATATCAATTTCTCAGGCGCGCAAGAGAAAGATGAGGAGACTTCCGGTAATGTATTCCCATTCTGTTAGGTGTCAATTAAGAATGTTTAATTTTTAGTTTTTATTACTCATCACATTATTTAAGACGGAGAAGCAAGACAAGGAATGTTTGATTGAGGTATTCAAGTTCAGTTTGTTGCTGCAATTAATGTCTAGGTTTAGTTTTTTATTTCTCAATTTTCTTCTTTTACACTTCTAAAAAACAATACCTTCCATGTCAATTTCAGTCGGACGAGCAAGATGAGGAGACTTCCACCGAGGTATTCTAATTCTGCTTGGTATCAATTATGTGGTCAACTCTCAATTTATAATTACTCATTATCAGCTTCTTTATTAATAACTAGTATGGTTGTCTGCGCATTTGCGCGGCCAGATTTAGTATACTACTTAAAATATTTTTATATTATTGTAGAAGTTTAACATAGTTTATTATTATTATTATTATTTATTTTATACTCTTTATTTATGAAATAGTAGAAAATAGATTGGAGAATTGGGTGTGAGATGAGTTATCATTTACCTTAGATTGTGTCTTATCTAACAATGTATTTGATTTTGTTTCAGAAGGTGAGGTCAGTTCAAACATGCCATGCTAAACAACTAACAAATGTAGTGGTACGAAAAAAAAATGTGTCGTGATATAAATTAATCTTTTGAAGAAAATGTATCATGCTAAAAATAAGAAAATGTGTCATGCTAGTTAGACATATGACGGTGTATTTTATATTTTGAAATAGGAATTAAGTGCATATTGGATATATTTATTATTTTAAAATTTAGCTATTTTGGGCTCATAATGGTATGGTGGGTAAATTAAAAAAATAATTAGAGATATTTTTTTTGCTGTTTTTTATAATACAAATTTATTTTTTTACTTATAGTGGCATGAAGGGCAATTTAAAATAGATGTGAATGGTATGTTTAGATTTAGTTTTTTTTTTATAAATGGCATGGAGGGCAATTTTGAAATAGGTGCGAAGGGTATTCTTATTATTCCGAATTTCACTATTTTTTGACTCATAATGGCATGGTGGGTAATTTAGAAATAGGTGCGAGGGGTATTTTCGGCTGTTTTTTATTATTCCGAATTTACCTATTTTATAAATATATTTAGAGGGCTTTGTGACTAATTTTTTATAATGGCAGTGGTGGCTAATTTTCTCTTCTTATTTTCTCGGATTAACGTGGTAATTTCTAGCATTTTATAGCGAACGTGATGGCTTCTTTTCGCCGTCAAATATATATATATATAATAATAGATGTCTGTTTGCTTCATGAATTACTATCCATCGGTCTTAGTTTTAGTCGGAGAAACATGATGAGCAGACTTTCAATCATGTGACAGTTTAGTTACATGTCAATTGCACTTACAAGCATCACCTAAAGTGATTTTTTGTGTGATTAACGCTTACATGACTGCAGATTCAGTCCAACAAACATGCAATCAAAAAAGCGGGCTCGTACCAATCTAGGATCATCTCTCCGCAATGATTACGCATCGCTGCTATGAAATGGACATAGGTAAACTCGTGGAAAATTTAGGCAACAACTTTTTTATAAAACGTTTTCACCTTGCACTGTCTTAGTTTCTTTTGTTAGTTTTCTGTAAGCTCGCTCATCATACCGAAACTAAGATATCACACCATCAACTTGTTTCGTTTTCTTCGCGGGTATCAACTTTATTTCTCGTTCTTCTAGAGGGACACAAATCATCTATTCTTGCTTCTCGTAGTTATTATATATTAGCTATGCAAAATTTATGGCTACATATTTATTTCTTAGTTCCCGAGGTATTAAGTGAGTAACTATAAATCTGAATAAGTGGTCCTATTTTTCCCGGTATACAAATATAGTCGATTTTCTGATCAATGAAGTGTTTACGTGAGAAATAACACTTGCATTATTTACGCCAGTTGTTTTGTAGGGCGGAATTCACAAAGACATGAGACAACCTCCATCATTGGTTACAAGACCAGTTGCCTTTCTTTAGGATTACTTACTTTTTCTATCAGAAAAAAAATAAAAAAAGAAAACCAAAAGAAAAGGAAAAAAATCAAAATTATTCTACAAAGTATTAGATGTAGTTTTAAATCCTAAATTATTCATAAGAAAAACTAGCATTCTATAAACTGCAAAGGAAGAAAAAAATATTTGCTGATACCATTTATTTTATTTGTTGCTTTCTTTTTGCCTCAATTTTTAAAAATATAAAAATAGAAAAACTTACACTTAAAAGAAAAATTCGATTAGACTTTGTATGCGAGTGTGTGTTGTGGTCGGGGGGGGGGGGGGGGGGGGGGGGGGGGGGGGGGGGGGGCGGGGGTGGGTAACTCCGCCTATGCCACTGCATAGCCGGTCCCAAGCCCGGAAAAAGGAGGAGGGATCAACCATATGGGTGTGTTGTGGGGCTAAAAGTTTTGAACTTTCATGCCCTTTCTGATTGTTGCAGTTTTCCGAGTTCCTTTATACATTTTTGGAGTAATCCCGAGGCTATTTGAAATTTATGAGAGAGTTTAATTTTTTTCTCCTTTTTACTCAAGAATACTTGAAGCACTTTATCTCTTGTTCTCGTGTCAATAAATTATTTAAGGAAGATCTACATGGATTGCAACCATGCGAATATCCTAGCTCCAGATCACTCGACTTTTAGGGACATCAACTACAGTTTGGCCTACAGCTATACTGAATCACAAAATACGTTATAGATATATCTCAATCCAGATGAGTGACAACCCTTTCATGGTTACCACACTTATGACAGTATTGTTGCGGTTAAAACTTTCTTAACCATAGGCCTGTGTCAAGAATTTAGGCACAGGATGCCACCCTAGATGAATTAATGTTCGGCAGCATGTCTTTGTGGCTTTGTTAAAATTATGCAAAATATATAGTTGGCTAATAATCAAGGGTATTCTTACAATTTATATCTCTACTGTCTATATATATATATACTCCTTATTAACTTTGTTGAGTCTGGCTGCCCCTCCTAATCCTGATTTTGTGTTGCTCGCATCCAGCCGTCCCAGGCCAGCGCAGTCACCTGCATCGTTGGATCTGTGAGTGCTCCCGGACCTTCCATGCTTTCCTTCCTGCGGTGGTGCGCACGCGATTTAATACCATTTCTTGCTCTTTCTTTCCATAAGGCTTAGTCCTAAACATGCATTGATTTTCCGTGGCCATTCCACCGCCGGGTACGTTGTGTCTTGGCGATTGGCGCTGCGCTGCTGATGATGGTGGAAGCAGCCACAGCTGTGGTGGCGGAGCGCAACCCTCTGCAACGTCGCCGCCAGCCCAGTCGTCATCGACACACAGATCTAGGCGACCTCGGAACCCGGCGGCCTGTGTTGTGGGGTGCTTGAATTGGATCGA
The DNA here is from genome assembly GCA_012490785.1 of Eragrostis nindensis. Lineage (NCBI taxonomy): Eukaryota > Viridiplantae > Streptophyta > Magnoliopsida > Poales > Poaceae > Eragrostis > Eragrostis nindensis. The sequence continues at coordinate 270,654 of JAAXCT010000118.1, read as the reverse complement.
GCTTTTGGCTACCTGCGATCTCGATGTGGCCGTGGCGACCTGCGCGCGCGCTCACCTCCATCTCCATTCGAGGTTAGCGACCGTGACCTGCACTGCTGGTAGCGCGCGCATGGAGGTTCCTTTGCTGTGGCCTTGCGTGTTCCTTTTTACCTGTTTGCTAAGGTAAAACTCGATCTGCAGGCATGTGTTACTTGCCTACGTTATAAGCACTGCTCGTGTTCCTTGCCTGGCGTTCTCTGATCCCCGTAAGGTTTACGATACGGTTGTCAGAATTTCAAGAGTATATACTAGCTGTTCCTTGGTACCTACTCATTTTATTGGTTTTGTTCGACCTCTGAATACGAATCCTTTACTAGGCATTGTGAAAGTGTTTATATATACGAACAATTTCAAAGGCAGCGGAAGACTTTGATAATGAAGGAGCAAAACGGAGGCGAACATAGCGCCCTAATTGACATGCGTGACACAAAGAAGTGTCATTGTTCACATGTTTATTACAAGAGATTATTGATGAGCTAATCAACATGGAAAGGACTTGGTGGCCAAGGTGTCCCAGCCGACGGTGCCAAAGGTCCACAGAGCATGTGGTGGCAGCAAAAGCTCGGTGAAAGGATGGCAGCCGGATGGTGTAAAGCGGGACGGAACTATTGCATCTGATGATCTCGGCTTGAGTCTGCAGATCCTTCACGGAGAGACCAAGTGAGTCAAATTCAACATAAACTTTGTTATCAGTGGTAAATTGACGAATGGAAAGCAAATTCTTGATTATATGAGGAGAAACAAGAACGTTGTAAAGATGCAAATGTGATCGAGGGGTCGGAAAAGAAGCATGACCAGTGGCGGTCACGGGAAGACTTACCGACCACGACGTGCTGTGGGAAAGATGGGGATTGGGAGCAGAGAGATTACCACCATCAGAGGTCAGGTGCGACGAGGCACCGGAGTCGGCGACCCACTCCGTGCTGTTGGACTGGTTCAGTGCCATGGCATTGAGTGCGTTCACCAGAGCAGTGGCATCCCAAGCTGGGGTGTTGTTGGAGGTCGGCGCCGTGGCGGCGAGGTGAGCTTGTGGTGCGCTGGGGCACGTACCAATCGAGGACGCCGGGATTCCCATGAGGAGAAGGCAAGGTGCGTTGCTGCGACCCGTTGGCGGGTCACATCTGGAACAGCCCGGCCCAAGGGTGGGCAGGGAAGGGCGGGTTGCGTCCCTTGTTCTTTGGCTTGCTGCGGTAGCCGCCGTTGTAGTTGGACGACGAGCCGGCGTTGGGGTACGACGGCGCGCCGCGGTTCTGCTGCTGCGGCGGCGACGGCTTGGTGTTGGAGTACAGCGTGGTGGAGGCCCTGGAAGACTTGGGCTGGGAGCGCTCCTCGAGTTGCAGCTTGGATCTGCACTGGAGGTAGGAGGGTAAGGCGGCCGCCAACGTCATGATCTTGCAGGTCGTGCGAAGTTTTCGTTGAGGCCGCGCAGAATGGTGAGGACGAGCGTTGAGTCAGTTATGGTGTGGCCGAGGTCGGTGAGCGAGTCCGCGATGGCCTTCATACGCTGGCAATAGGCCATCAGGGGTTGATCTCCCTGGGAGATGGTGTGGAACTCGGCTTCGAGGTCGAGGATGCGTGAGTTCTTGTTGTCGTGGTAGAGGCTATCGATGGAGTTCCACAGCGCCAGCGCGGAGGAGCCCCTGGAGAAAACGTGGCCACAAACCTCGTCAGAGATGGAGCTGTAGATCCATGAGACAATCATTGCATCGTTGGAGTCCCAATCTGTCTCCTTGGGAGTGGTGGACTTGTCGTCGATGTGGTGGGAGAGGCCGAAGCGGTGCAGGACGACGGAGAAGAGGAGAGTGATTGGATGGCTCGTACTCGAGGTTGAAAGGGAGGAGGGACTTTATGTTGATCAGCTGGAGGGAGAGGGATCTGTTTGGGTTATCGCCCATGGTGAGCTAGGGTTTTGCCGCGGGGAGGAGGAAGAAGAAGGAGGGTGGCGGCGCTAGTTCACCCGATCTACTGATACCACACTACAAGAAAAACCCTCTATAGATACGCTTTATTACTAGGTTAGCTACGCATATTGCGTCTCTATCAGGATGTAGAGACGTTTTCACAAAGCGTGCCCGAGGCGTCTTCGCACGGGCCGTGTCAGAGTTCAGTAGACATGATTTTTGAAAGCGTGCCTACAAAGATTTCGATGCGCCATAGAGACGTTATTTCACGTACCTACATATATAGATATGTTTTCATAAATACAATTACAATATGTATCTATTAAAGTAGATACGTTTCATAGTTATGGATTATTGTGTGTGAAGAAATGTAGACACATTTTATATGAAATGTTGTGAACGTTGCAAAAAAGAAACAATTATGTTGCACCCTTCACCCCTCCTATCCTGTTAGGAAGATTTATTTATCAAACGCTGTTCACAGGAATTGAACCTGTGACCTCTTTATCTCTAACGAACCCACTTAACCAACTCATCTCGCACGCAATTATGACTAGAATTAGATATATTTTTATTTTAACCCATTCTCACCAAATGTTTTGGCGTCTCTAACATTATCAATAGCGTGTCAAATAGCGTTTTATATGAAACTAAGTACGTTCAAACGTATCTATCACTTCGATGCGTTCTAAAAAACGTCTCAATAGGTGTCTTTACGTGGGATACTAACGAGTAAAGTGTGTCTAATATCGTGTTACTTTGAGACGTTCTCAATGTCGTGTCAAGAAGTGTATTTAGAGGAGTAATCGCGGGTGAAAGCGTATCTAATACCGTATCATTTCTCAATAGCGTGTCAGGAAGCGTCTCTAAAGGGTTATTGATGGTCAAAAGCATGTCAAAAACATGTTTATTTGGCTATTGATGTTTACTAATAATGTGTCAAATTGAAACGTTCTCAATATCGTGTCAAAAAGCGTCATTAGGTGATGATGTATTGACGTTTACAAAAGCGCATCTACAAAAACGTGTCTAGAAGACATTTTTCTTGTAGTGCCATGAAAGCGTTTATGCGAGAGGCAAATGACGCGATGATGATTCCATTCATTGCGGTGTGCTTAAGTACACAAAGGTTACAACATACACGAGATAAACTCGGATTACAGAAGATATACATCTAGGAAACTAACCTAACTAGATTACAACAGAAGATTGCGGATAGGCAACAATGCCATGCAAAACCCGGATAAACATCGTAGGCTAACACATTGTACTTGCTTCACAGGTTGTGCATCGAGGAAAGTGATAAGTGATTTGTTGTAAAGCATTGACAGGGGCGATCGCACCTCCCTGATGACTTCCTGCCTGGCAGCAAGGTTAGGTACTCTTTGGCCACAAATCTTAAGTTCAAATGTTGCTATTATGTAATTCATGATAGAAAAGCCTTCAGGGCTTTGTCATGAGAGCATTTGCAATATACATGTTGTGAGACTGATATCAAATACTAATTTTCTTAATGCTTGGGTCAAATGTGAAGACTTTATGCCTTTATCTGTACATATCTTAATTATTCACTTCTTAAAGTTGCGTTCAGGCCATTAGCAAACACGTAGCAACTTTCCACTAGCCAACTACTCTGTTTTCTTCTTTATTTGTGTGCATATTTATGTTTTTTTGGTTTTGTTTCTGGCAACATTGTACAGATGTATTATATGTATTTGTTCTTCTGATTTTGAGTTTGACGCACACATAAAGCAAACAATTGATTTCTTTGTCCACCTTATAAATTATGATTCTTCTGAATGAGTTAACACGTACAGAAATCCTGGAAGAAGGTGCCCATATGTTAAGGCCATTGCTATAACTTTTGATTTCTTTTGGTGGAGGCAGAAAAACAAATGAATGCATTGTTGTGGCGGCGGATTTTATGCTTCACTACTAGCAACCAATACACGGACAAATTTGAAGAAAAATGCAATGATTTGGTCGACTACACTTTTTTTTTCCTGAATTTGTAATATTTAGATATTTGCAATGCATTAATTGACAGGTCTGATGATTACTCCACCTGGTAAACCCTCTCATTTTATGAGGAGCACCTCTGAGTTTGTGTTCCCTTGTTTTGTATAATCATAATTTCCAACCATATATATATGACTGAAAAATTAGAAATTCTAAGGAATTGTCTCATATAAAACAAAATGGAGAAAAAAAAGGGAAAAGCTGTGATTCCATAAGATTTCCGATATTACATTCATTTGTCAAAGATTTTTAATTATCGGTCTATAAATAAACTAAAATTGCACCATGCCAAATCGTTCAAATTATTGGAATCTACACACTATTTGGAATGATGTAGATTCATTCCTAAATCCTAATATATAAAAGGAAGAATGCAGATGAATAACATTTTGTAATGAGCATTTTGCCACAACATGAATTAAACATAAATAAATAGCATATGTAAAATATGTAGTATTTTGCAACTAGTACTTCGCAGCTATGTAAGAAAGATAACAAAATAGCAAATATGTAATAATCTTAAAAATATTTCTTTTGGACCTATCTGCATCATCTTTGCTGAATCTATTTTCAGGTTGTGTAACTAACATTCTTTGGCGATAAAGAGCACAGACAGCCAGCACGCAGTACTTCTTGCATGCACACTATTAGTGACAAGGCCATCTGCCCCTGAGACTGCCTCTTCTTGGAAATTGTCCATGGCAATGAGCTTCGTTTTGCTGATATTGCTTGGGTAGGTCAGCATCTATGCTGGATGAGGGGTTTGTGACCCCTTCACTGACATTGCCAACACCATCCCACCACTGCTTTCCTGCTCAATGCCTTGCATCCCCATCTGCCAAAGCTGCCGTGTTGTAACACTCAGGCTCCTCTTCATCAATACGCTGCTCGTGCTCGGCCTCCACCCTCCTCTTCAATGCCATCGATCCCATCTGAAAGAGCTGCCATGTTGTAAAGCTCATGGTCCTTGGATCTAGCACATGAATGTTTCACCATCAAAGAGGGTGCAACGAAAGCGTTCGGATAGAAATGAGTAAGTGTTGTTTAAGCGGCATCAAGTTCCTTACGGAGAAGCAACTTCTTTTGATGACATATGGCTGCAACAACAAGGGAAATTGACACCATAGGATTTGTTTTAGGTGCTGAGCTAGATGATAGATGTTTTGTATTTATTAGGTGTCTTAAGGTTGAATTGCATCAGCTCACCTTGATGTTTGACATGTAAAGGCTAGATATACCTTGTTGTGCAGAGGCCAGAACATTATTTCACCTTGAAATAAAAGCTTTCTCTGTCTAAAAAATATGTACTATTCGTGTGTTGGTGCAGCGACCATGATTAGGGATGAAAACGGACGGGAACGGGCGGGAAAACGCCAACCGTTTCCGTTTCCGTATTTCTTTCACCGGACGGAAACGGAAACGGGACTGCTGCGAACAAAAATGATCATGGAATGCCGGTAATACGAAAACGAACAAAAACGAACGGAAACATATGCCGGTAACGGTCGGGAACCGGGAGTTTAAGCTGGAATGCCGACACATTCTCGCAACAAGTAACAGGCCCAGCATTTCGAAGGAAGGTCGTCTTCGGCAAAACCTTAGCAACAATCTCAACAGGAGTTTTGAGTGCATCACCGTCTTGTGCAGAATCAGCCATGATAGCTTCCATATCAACCTAACAACAACAAACATGGCAACAAATCAGAATATGGCAGAGAATAAGATAACGTTACATGCAACAAATCTATTGTATATGAGTCATCAAGTCAAAACAGAATAAGTTAAGTAACATACACCATAACTGATCTTGCTTGAGTGAATCACCTATTAAACATAGCACCTGATACCAACCTATTTATTGCATATGTTAATCAATCACTACCACAAGCTACATAGTCTAGAAGCTCCTGAAATGTGTGATACTTAAATAATTAAGCAAGTACACGAACAGGCTACAGAAATTACCAGCAGAGCTAGTCATGGCAAAGTACAAATGAAAGCTACTGTAGTACAGTGCATGAAGCTTAGCCTAGGAATCTGTCAGGAGTACAAGAGCAATTTTGAAATAATTTAACTCAACAGCCATGGTATAAAAGATTAGCATCAATTAGTTGCAAGATATTTGCAGGAATTGGTGATAAAGAGATGCACAACCACAAGCTACATACTCAAACACACTAGTCTTCAGGAAGCTCACATAAAAAGGTTCAGGTACACAAATCACAGCTACTTAGGACACACTAATGATCATATCGTCACAACCACAACACTATGCACCGACCAACAATATGATCCATTCAACTGATCAACACTCTACCAGAGCCAAAACCATCTCCATATCAACATCACAGTGATCAAAGATCACTGAAAATCACAATGATCAAACATAACAGTGATCAAAAGTATATGGTAACTTACAATTGCTTTCTTGACCGGCTCGGTGAAACCGGTCTTACTGCTCAAGTGACTCTCTTTGAAAATATCAACAGCTATAGCCTCAACATCTTTGTATTTCTCTTCCTTCTAAACATATATGCAAAAGAAATGTTTGCTTCAAATCAATCTCCGTCGACAAATACAAAAGAAATTGAATGAACTTGAAGGACTGAGAAGGCGAACCAGAGGGGGGGGGGGTTGAATGGGAGCCAATAAAAATTCTTGCAAAGAACTTTGCCTATATCCCGACCCACCTCGAAAACCACCACCAAGATCACACATACACATGGAAAGTATTGTGCTGACCCTAAGAATGATTGTAGAAGAGATAGAAGCACTTGCAAAAGCTAATCAAGGAAAGACCGAACCAAAAAGGTGAAGTGGAAATTTCACACCCGAGGCTCCCTGTCGGATACTCTGGCTTCTTGTTGGATGCTCTGGCAAGGTGTCGGATAAGTACTCTGGTAACTCATCGGATATTTCGGTATCGGATACTCCGGCAAGGTGTCGGATACTATGGTTTCGGATACTCCAGACCCTTTAGAACAGCACGCGAACGAACACAAAAACGGGAGCTTCAAAATCCAAAATCAAAGCAAACAACCTCCAAAAATTACGAAACTTGGACTGCACCATAGATAGGGCCTAAAGGATCCATCTCAAAAACCCACAAAATCACCACAAATTTTGGATCGAACAGATGAACTAGGGTTTGGAGGAAACTTCACAAATTCATGAAATTGAGGGCGCTCGTGCGATGATTCGGTCAAGGACCTATAGAGGATTGTTCTAGCACGTCATAGCATCAAGATCCCCCAAGAAATCCGTCCCAAAACACATGGAACAAGGCGAATCGTAAAACATCCAAAAATGGGGAAAAAGATAAATTCGGGAACTAGAAGGGGAGGAGCAACTTGAGCACGAATTTGATTCCACCAAAACTCAATCTACTGATAAAAAAAAAACAAAATACAAAGGTATCTTGCTAGGGCACCACCCTCATCCTCCCTCTCTTGTGAAGAACAAAAGAGATACGCTCTCACCTCATCTCCCTTCCTCTCCTCTTCTCCTAGCAAATCCTATCACAAGATGCAAAGTGGAAGGGGCTAGAGTGGCTGCCATCTCTTGCCCCCCACCCCCCCCCCCCCCCCCCCCCCCACCCCCACCTTTTCTACCTATTTTCTTTCCCAACATGCACTCAAGGCATAACACACTCCCACCTACCACTAGGGGCATAACACACTCCCACCTACTCATTGCTTCGCCTCGACGAACCTTCACGACGGTGCTACGTGCACCACCATCCGCCGCCGCTGGTTTTGAGGCCCAAATCGAGAAACTGTCATGCACGCTTCTCAAATCGTAGTCTCCTCCGCTTGCTTACTCGTTAAGCAAGGCACTCGATGTCGAAGTGTGTCACCTCATCCAGCGAACCTCTCGCCGTCAAGACTCCTCGGTCCCTTCCCGTCGGGCACCCTTCGCTTGACTCGGCCTGTGACACCCCGAGTTACTGCAGCCCGAACAACAGCAAAACATACCAAACTTGAACCAAGTCAGATCAAACTAAATTTTGAATTCAAAATCCTTTATTGAAATAAATGTCACACCGACGCTTGTGACGCAAGTCAAAAATTTCAATAACAACATGACCAACTGAAAATTTCTGCCGAAAGAAAAATTTGAAATGATAATTTCGGAGAATTTCCAGGATTTTTGAAATTTTGGAAGTGCCTCTAAAAATTCAAAGAAGTGGTTCAAATCTTACTGTTCTTCGAATTTTAATTCAAAATCTGTAGCTCAAATCAACTTGGATCCAAAAGCAAAGTTGGAGCTGTTTGTTGGTTCTGCATTCCCAGAATTGTTGGCGATTTTTGTACTGTGGGAAGTGCCCTGATCAATTCAGTGCATTTCGCTCGATTAAAATCTAGAAAAATGAGAAAACACCACCGGGCCAGCTCCTTTGCCGATTGGGCAGTGCCGGCGGCGCCTCGCTGCGTGGCCGCCGGCAATCGGGCGAGGTGGCGTCGCGCGTCACCCCGCTCCCCCGGTCGACGCAAACGGTGCACTATAAAGCCGCCTCCACCATTGACCCCAAAACCCTAGACACGCTCACTTCGTTTTCCCTCCCGCCGCCACCTCCTCTCGCCATGGCCGCCGCGACGTAGCTCATCGCCGCCGCTCCCCTGCATCTTGTCACACCCGGTTTTCAAGACCAAAACCGAATGCATCTGTATGCGTGCCCAGGATCATATTTTCACGCACATAGGACAAATTATGTGATAAAAGAACAATATCTTTATTAAATCAACAACGAAGCAGGCAATGCAAACAGCAAAGCCATCCTGGCTAGTGACCTCAATTCCCAAGTCAACTCTGTGAAGCAAGTGGCCGAGCACAAGCTGCATGCAAACCACGGCTCGTACGTAGGAAACGCATCCAAGACCAGGGGCTGGTGATCAATACAGATAATCAAGCTGACTAGAAAGGATGCCTATCAAACACTATCGCCAACACTCCACGCACCGGTACATGTCCGCCGTGCAGGACGCACGCACGTACGCCACATCGCCTACGACGGTGCAGCTGTTGAAGCACGCCCCAACGCGAACGGCCTGGCCGGCGCGCGCTTTTCGCGAGCCGCTGGTGTTCACCGTCCACAGAGACACATGCTTAAGCGCAACGCTGGCTGACGCGCACGCACGGCGCCGGGGCTGCAGGTTGTTGGCTTTGTCCACTGGCCCAACGGAAAGCTGGGTGCTGCCGAAACACCGTTGCATGGCACAGGCCCTGCCGCGCGACGCGACGAGGAGAACCTGACGTGGTCTTGTCTTCGTCGTCGTCCTCGTGCGCGGGCGAGCCGGCTGACACATGGACGAAGGCGAAGCAGCCAGTTGTTGTTGTTTTTGTACCTGGCCTGCATCCACGGCGCGAGCGCGTGGACCACGCTGCATGCCTTTCCTCGGAGATTTCGTGTGGCTCAACACTGAACTGCCGCTCGCAGTCCAGAGAAAAGCTTAACAGATTTAGAGAAACGCACGCTAGTTTGTTATCGCTTTTCCTCTTTTTGTTTGACTAGCAAATTGCCCGTGCGTTGCTGCAGAAAAAACTAAATTGCAACTAAACACAATATTCATCTATCAAATTTACATCAGCATCTTCTTTCTGGGTTTATGTTAAAATAGCATGTGAGGGCTGTGTAATTTATTTATAAATAAAGTCCTATTGTATTCACATATTGCATGCTAAAGACTCAAAATAATGTATTTTTTCTAAACTTTATACCATGAAATATTAATGGATATGTTCATCCGTAGTATAATGCTCCGTTATAATAATGTATGTTTTTCCCTATTTTTCTGCCATGACAAAAATGTATAAATATGTTAGTGTGTACCAAATGGTGTGGATCTAGTGATTCAGCTTGACCAACATACCGGTCCCACCTGCAAGTGGCACATGAGCCATCTTGCTCCTTGAGTCGCACACGGGAAATGGAAAAGGAAACAAACAAGAGTCTGCCATTGCTGCTTCTTGGAGCTCGGCTCCCCATGGATGCAGACTACATTAGGCCATGGTGAACATAAAAACGGGTTGAGGAGCTCGAGAGGGGGTCGGATCTAGCTTTGTTTAGACCGATTGAGCTCAAGTTTGAACTCGATTTGAACTTTACAGGCTGAGCCAGGACGAAAGGAATACGAACTCGAGTTGAACTCTGGTTGAACTCCAATCGAAAACAACAGGCAGGACGAAAGACGAAAATCAATTTGACGACCTCTTTTAATCTTATTAAGTAGTAGAGATTAGAAAACAAAGTTTGCTTGCACTGTTTCGATAAGCAGCTAGCCCACACAATGCATGACCTCTGCACATAAGCAACTGCACATGACCGTGCGTTTCATGCTGGAGGACGGGCATTGTATCCATGAACATAATTAAGTTAAATCATTTTTAATGGAACTGGTGAAAAAGATTTTTATTTGGTGGAGTCCTCCTAGTATTTATCTGCTAGGCCCTCGAAAAATATGCAATCAAAGCGGCATTCAAAATACAAATCCTATATGTACAATATATGTACGTAATCAGCAATTTGTATATATGATTAATTCTGAAGAAAAAGATCTTCACTAAATTGTTGATATTGTTGAATCAGTATAGCTTGGTCTGCCAAAATAGATAACCATATTAGCCAACACTAATATAAAAATATACATCACCAATTGGTAAACTTTGAAAATTAAAAATGAAAATTACTACCAAGTGGATAGATAATTACTGTTACATAAGATTGCACTCATTCTATACATCAATGATAAAAACTAGTCGTGCATGTGAAAATCGAGGTGCGCTTTACTTTTTCGCTAACGACACATTACACGTCACTGTGGTTGTGGCATGTATATCCTCTTGTAGTAGCCCCCGGCTATAAATAGCGCCGGTCCAGTCAATCCCTCCCATCGAATTGCTCTTGTGTAGATATTAGCGATAACATAAGTGCTCCAAAGTAAATGTCAGATTATCCTAGCTATATAGCATTCATCTCCGGGTATTAGTGCTACACTATGGCAAATATATCCTATCAGAGTTTCGAGCTTTAAACCTGTTCTTTAATCCCACGAACTCGTCTCAGATCCACTTTATATTGACATATATGCCAGATCTTCGTCATCGCTCATTGCATTGTCTTTCTCGTTGTCTGCTGCTTCGTCGTCATCGCTGCCGCAACTTCCACGTCGCCGGCGCCAAGCAGCTCGGCTGACAACGGAAGGACAATGGAATAAGCAATGACGAAGACTCACTCGGCGAGTTCCCGTACTTTGACGTCATCAGAGACTTTGTGTTGGCCTAGCCAGATCTGCCTGCAAGGTAAGGAATCTACCTATATCTTCTATTTATCAACTGTAAAGATCGAGTTACCTCCAAATTAAATGTCACGAGCAAATCATCTACCCACCCCCTTCCACCTTTGATCTCAATCCTCTCCCACCTCTCTAATCATTTATTAGAGGCGGGCCCATTGCAAGACGTGACAAAATCCGTACATGACACAAACAATAGTTTGTAAGTTCCCTCCTTTCTGTGACTTTTTTCACCCAACAATTTTTCTACCCGCCTCTCAGTCCCGTCCAGTTTTAACATGACTTTTGTGATGATCAATTCCTGTACCAATTATATGTTTCATTTATTCTGTTTCCATGATTGCCTCTGTTTACATATTTTATATGCGCTAAATGGGAAGTTAAGAGGTGAGGGATTGCGCCCTATGCATAATTCTCTCTCGTTTCCTGATTCACGGACGGGGTGCGACGGCCTCCTCCTATAGCCGAAGCCCACCCGTCATACACGCAGGTCGCCGCAGTTAGGTCCTACCGCGCGTTCTTCGTAGAGCACGCCAACAACGAGGACGAAGAGGAGGATGGCAATTGGCAATGCGGCTCAGTTCTTCGGCGAATTGCTGGAAACGACGCGGCTGGGCTTCTACGAGTCGGAAGCGGAACAAGAGGCAGTTCCTGTGCCTCGTGTGCGCCAGGTTTGGGAAGAGGTTCGCCGGCTGTGCCGTGCTCGTGCAACACGCCGGGTCGGTCGCCCGGACCGAGCGGAGGCTGGCTCACCGAGCCTTCGCTGACGCCGTTGGCCGGCTGCTCGGATGGGGCGCGGGCCCAACCGCGCCTCGGTCGGTAAGCATGCTTTTGGATACATTTTCTTGCGCGGCAGATTTCTTAGTGATCCAACGTTACTGATTTCATGAAATGCAGGGAATCTGTGACAACGATGACGCTTCTGATCGAGCAGACTACTCGGGTGTTCCTCAAAATGTAGAAATGGAGGTGTCCTGTGATCTGCTGCAAGAACCTAGCTTTCTCTTAATTAGCTTTGCATTGACAGTGGTTGAGACTCGAGTCATCATATGTCCATGGACTATGGTTCAGAGATCTTTGCTAGCCAACTCAACTACTCATAGAAAAGGAATATGAGGTTTTTGACATAAATCAATGCATGAAACATAGAAAATTTCAACCAGCAAGACGTGAGCACTTTTATCTGTAAAATAATTATCCAGTTAGATGTCATTTTTCCCCCTTTCCAATTCCCAAGACAACTCGTGAAGCAAGCGGCCGAGCGCACGAGCTTCATGCAAACCACGATGGTTCGTACGCAGGAAATTAAACGCATTCAAAGCGGCTGTGATCCATCTCTACTCTACAGATAATCAAGCTGACTAGGAGGATGCCTACAAATTCTATCACCAACACAACACCATGCACAGGTACGTGCCAACCGTGCAGGACGCACGCACGCCATCGACGACGGTGCTCTTGAAGCACACACCCATCGAGGACAGCCTGGCAGACGCTTCCTTTCCCGGCCCGTTCGCGACGATCAGCGCGCGGCGTGTGCGTCATGCACACCCCAGACAGAGATGCTTTAAGCACAACGCTGACTGACACGGGCGGGGGTGGTCAGCAGGAAAGCACGAATGTCTCCGACTCTCTCCGCGCATGCATGGTGCCGGGGCTGCAGGTGCTGGTGGGGTTTTGTCGGTCCGCACCGTGGCGATCGCGTGGCAGCAGGCCCAGCCGCGCCGCGCTACGCGACGAGGGGAACCAGATGTGGTCTCGTACGTCGTCATCGTTCTCGCTCGCAGGCGAGCCGGCCCGGCACGGATGAACTGATGGTTCACGCGTGATGACCAACGCACGCACGCCATTGATGACGGTGCTGTTGAAACACAACCAAACCCCAGCGGCCTGGCGCGCGCTTTCCGCGAGCCGCTGCCGTTCACCGTCCACAGAGAGAGATGCTTAAGCGCATGCGGGCGGGTGCGGCCAGGAGAGCGCGCACGTCTCCGGCTCTCCGGCCGTGCCGAGGCTAGCTGTAGGTGCTGGTGGAGTTTGTCCGCTGGCGCAACGGAAAGCTGCTGGGTGCCGCCAAAACACCGTGGCGTGGCAGGCCCTGCCAAGCGATGCAACTAAGAGACCTGACGTGGCCTCATCGTGACACACGGACGAAGGCGAAGCAGCCGGTTGTTCTACCTAGCTGGGCTGCCTCTACCTCTACGGCACGGTTGCGCGCGTGGACAACGCTGCATGTCTTGCCCTCGGTGATTCCGAATGGCTCCACACCACCAAATGCCGCTCTCGGACCAGAGAAATGCTTAACAGACTTAGAGAAATGCATGCTGGTTTATTATAGTGTTTCGATAAGCACTTCACTGCATTCATGACCTCTGCACAAAAGCAATGCACATGACCGTGCGTTTCATGCTGGACGGCAGGCATTGTATCCATGAACATAATGACGTTAAATCATTTTAATGGAAATGGTGAAAACTGATTTTTATTTGGTGGAGTCCTACTATTTATCAGTTAAATCATTCCAAACCGGCTGTGATCCATCTCTACCCTACAAATAATCAAGCTGACTAGGAGGAGGCCTATCAAACTCTATAATCGGCGCATAGGTACGTGTGGATGATGTAGTGGTATATCCTTTTTGAGGAAAAACTGCACTAGAGCACTAAATTTGCTGGAGCAAACTGATCACAGTGCGCGACGACCAATCAGTCTCCAGCCATACCCCACACAAAAGCACGCTTTCCCCGCCCGCTGGTGATCACCGTTCCTTGCCGTGCTGCGTGTGCGTCATGCACGCCAGTTGTTATTGTTTGTTCTGGCGCAACGGAAAGCACCTGGTGGCGCCAAAACGCCGTGGCATGGCGTGACAGGCCCTGCCGCGACACACGACACGATGAGAGGGGAACCTGATGTACGGGGCCTCGTCTCATCTTGTCGTCGTCCTCGCGGGCAGGTATCCACGGCTGGGTCACTGGCGAGCTAGCCAGTAGTTGTTGTACCTGGCATGTATCCACGGCGCGGCCGCGGGGACCACGCTGCCTTTCCCTCGGAGCTTCGTCCGGATATGGCTCACACGAACGCCGATTGCAGTCCAGAGAAAAGCTCAACATAATGAGAGAAACGCATGCTGGTTTGCTATAGCTTTTCCTCCTTTTGTGTGATGAGAAAACAAAGTTTGCTTGCACTGTTTCGATAAGCAGCCCGCAGAATGCATGACCTCTACACAAATGCAATGCACATGACCGTGGGTTTCATGCTGGCCGGGCGGGCATTGTACCATGAACATAATTAAGTTAAATCATTTGTAATATGGAAATGGAGAAAACAGAATTTTTTTTTTGTTTGGAGGAGTCCTCCGTCATGTGATATTTATCAGCTATATGGGCCTTCGAAAAATATACGATCAAAGCGGCATTGGAAATAGAAATCCTATATGTAAAATATATGTAATTAGCAATTTGTATATACGATTAATTCTGAAGAAAAAGATGTTCACACTAAATTATTGATCTTGGTGAATTAGTATAGCAAGGTCTGCCAAATTGGATAACCATCGTAGCCAAAACTAATAACATTATCTATATCACCAATTGGTAAACTTTGAAAAATGAGAATTTAAATAAGTACCAAGCGGATAAATAATTACTTTCGCATAACATTGCGCTCATTGTATACGACAATGGTAAACTAGGCGCGCACAGGAAAATCGGCGTGCGCCTTACTTTCTTGCTAACGACACAACACATGTCGACACAATACACGTCACTGTGGCTGTGGCACCTATATCCTCTCGCTAGCCCCCGACTATAAACAGTGCTGGTCCAGTCTATCCCTCAGCCGAATTGCTCTTGTGTAGATATTAGCGATACCATAAGTGCTCCAAAGTAAATGCCAGCTTATCCTTCTCCATGCGCCCTTGAGTTCTATCGGATCCAATATGTATACACTCATCTCCCGGTGTTATTACTATACGCTATGGCGAAGATATCCTATTCAGAGTTTCGAGCTTGAACCTGTAATTATTTGATCTTACTTTACTTATTTATTCCTCTCTAGACATATTCTTGAATCCTACGTACTCGTACCCGATCTACTTTATATTGTCATAGATCTATCGTATGAGATGCAATACACTTACTGTGCAGAGGTCCTCCTTTTTGTTGCCCACGAGGCATACTGATCTCGAACAATATTTGGTGGAGTCTTCCTAGTATTTATCAGCTAGGCCCTCGAAAAATATGCAATCAAAGCGGCATTGAAAATGCAAATCCTATATGTATGCAAATAGCATATACAATTTTCTGAAGAAAAAAGATGTTCACTAAATTGTTGATCTTGTTGAATTAGTATAGCGTGGTCTGCCAAAAGAGATAACCATCTTAGCCAACACTAATATAAAAATATACATCACCAATTGGTAAACTTTGAAAAATGGATAAATAATCACTGTTACATAAGATTGCGCTCAATCTAAACATCAATGATAAAAGCTAGTCGTGCACGGGAAAATCGAGGTGCGCTTTACCTTTTCGCTTACGACACATTACAGGTCACTGTGGTTGTGGCGTGTATATCCTCTTCTAGTAGCCCCTGGCTATAAATAGCGCAAGGCCAGTCAATCCCTCCATTGAATTGCTCTATTGTAGAAATTAGCGATAACATAGGTGCTCCAAAATAAATGTCAAATTATCCTAGCTATATAGCATTCATCTCCGGGTGTTATTGCTACACTATGGCAAAGATATCCTATTAGAGTTTTGAGCTTTAAACTTGTAATTTTTTTATGTTACTTGACTTATTTTATTTTCCTTTCTAGATCATATTCTCGAATTCCACGAACTAGACTCAGATCACCTTTATATTGACATATATGCTAGATCTTCGTCATCGCTCATTGCATTGTCATCTCGTTGTTTGCTGCTTCGTCGTCATCTCTGCCGCGACTACCACGCCGCCGGCGCCAAGATGCTCGACTCACAACGGAAGGACAACGGAATAAGCGATGACGAAGACTCACTCGGCAAGTTCCCGTACTTTGACGTTATCAAAGACTTTGTGTTGGGCTAGCCAGATCTGCCTGCAAGGTAAGGAATCTAGCTATATCTTCTACTGTATCTATCAACTGTAAAGATCGAGTTACCTCCAAATTAAACGTCACCAGCAAATCATCTACCCACCCCCTTCGGCCCATCTCAACCCTCTCCCACCTCTCTAATCATTTATTAGAGCCGGCCCATTGCGTGAAGTGACAAAATACTTACATGATGCAGAGAATTACGAAGAATGCAACAGGGCATAACTTGAAAGTAAAAGATTTCCCAAATCAAGAAGATTTCTTGTGCAGTTTTAACATGACTTTCCAGTTTTAACATGACTTTCCCTCCGTGATGATTGATTCCGGCCTGTACCAATCATGTATGTTTCATTTATTCTGTTTCCATGATTGCCTCTGTTATACAGTATTTTATATGCGCTAAATGGGAAGTTAAGAGGGGAGGGATTGCGCCCTATCCATAATTCTTTCTCGTTTCCTAATTCACGGGGTGGTGCGGGGGTCTCCTCCTGGAGCCGGCGGGGCCCACCCGCCGCTCCCGCAGGTCGCCGCAGTTTGGTCCTACCGCGTGTTCTTCGAAGAGCACGACGACGACGATGACGAAGAGGAGGATGGCAATGCGGCTTAGTTCTTCAAAGAATTGCTGGCAACGACGTCGCGGCTGGGCTTCTACGACGAGTCAGAGCGGGAAAAGGGGCAGTTCCTGTGCCTCGTGTGCGCCAGGTTCGGAAGAGGTTCGCCGGCTGTTCGGATGGGGCGCTGGCCGAACCGCGCCTCCATCGGTAAGCATGCTCGTTTGGATAAATTTTCTTGCACGGCAGATTTCTTAGTGATCCAACGTTACTGATTTGATGAAATTAATGCAGGGAATCTGTGACAAGGATGACGCTTCTGATCGAGCTGACAACTCGGGTGTTCCTCAAAATGTAGAATGGAGGGTCCTGAATCCTGATCGCTGCAATCTGCTGCAAGAACCTAGCTTTCTCTTAAATTAGCTTTGCGTAGACAGTGGTTGAGACTCGAGTCATCCTATCTCCATGAACTATGGTTCAGAGATCTTTTTGCTAGCCAACTCAAGTACTCTTAGAAAAGGAATATGAGGTTTTTGACATAAATCAATGCAAGAAACATGGAAAATTTTAACCAGAAAGACGTGAGCATTTTTTTCTGTAAAATAATTATCCAGTTAGATGTCATTTTTTCCCCTTTCCAATTCCCAAATAAACTCGTGAAGCAAGCGGCCGAGCGCACGAGCTTCATGCAAACCACGACGGCTCGTACGCAGGAAATTAAACGCATCCAAAGCGGCTGTGATCTATCTATCTCTACTGATAATCAGGCTGACTAGGAGGATGCCTATCAAATTCTATCACCAACACTCCACGCACAGGTACGTGCCCACCGTGCAGGAAGCATGCACGCTCTTGAAGCACGCACCCGGCCCGTTCGCGACGATCAGCGAGCGTCCCTCGCCGCGCGCGGGCGGCGTGTGCGTCATGCACACCCCAGACAGAGATGCTTTAAGCGCAACGCTGACTGACATGGGCGGGCGTGGTCCGCAGGAAAGCACGAACGTCTCCGACTCTCTCCGCGCATGCACGGTGCCGAGGCTATAGGTGCTGGTGGAGTTTGTCCGCTGGTGCAACGGAAAGCTGCTGGGTGCCGCCAAAACACCGTGGCATTGTATCCATGAACATAATGAAGTTAAACCATTTTAATGGAAATGGTGAAAACTGATTTTTATTTGGTGGAGTCCTACTATTTATCAGTTAAATCATTTCAAAGAGGCTGTGATCCATCTCTACCCTACAGATAATCAAGCTGACTAGGAGGCCTATCAAACTCTATCACCGACACTGCACGCATAGGTACATGTGGATGATGTATTGGTATACCCTTTTTAGGAAAAACTGCACTAGAGCACGAAATCTGCCGGAGCGAACTGATCACAGTGCGCGACTACCGATCAGTCCAGTCGTACCCCACACAAAAGCACGCTTTCCCTGCCCGCTCATGCACTCTAGTTGTTATTGTTTGTTCCCTGGCGCAACGGAAAGCCCCGGGTGGCGCCGAAACGCCGTGGCAGGCCCTGCCGGGACGCACGACACGATGAGAGGGGAACCTGACATACGGGGCCTCGTCTCATCTCATCGTCGTCCTCGCGCGCAGGCGAGTCGGCTGAGTCACTGGCGAACCAGCCATTTGTTGTTGTACCTGGCCTGTATCCACGGCGCGGCCGTGTGGACCATGCTGCCTTTCCCTCGGAGCTTTGTCCAGATATGGCTCACACGAACGCCGCTCGCAGTCCAGAGAAAAGCTCAACAGAATGAGAGAAACGCATGCTGGTTTGTTATAGCTTTTCCTCCTTTTGTGTGATGAGAAAACAAAGTTTGCTTGCACTGTTTCGATAAGCAGCCCACAGAATGCATGACCTCTGCACAAATGCAATGCACATGACCGTGGGTTTCATGCTGGCCGGGCGGGAATTGTACCATGAACATAATTAAGTTAAATCATTTTTAATGGAAATGGAGAGAACATATTTTTTTTATTTGGAGGAGTCCTCCGTCATATGATATTTATCAGCTAGGCCTTCGAAAAATATGCAATCAAAGCGGCATTGAAAATACAAATCCTTTATGTACAATATATGTAATTAGCAATTTGCATATACGATTAATTCTGAAGAAAAAGATCTTCACACTAAATCATTGATCTTGGTGAATTAGTATAGCATGGTCTGCCATAATGGATAACCATCCTAGCCAAAACTAATAATAATATCTATATCACCAATTGGTAAATTTTGAAAAATGAGAATTGAAATAACTACCAAGCGGATAAATAATTACTTTCGCGTAGGATTGCACTCATTGTATATGGCAATGATAAACTAGGCGTGCACGGGAAAATCGACGTGCGCTTTACTTTCTTGCTAACGACACAAAACACGTCATTGTGGTCGTGGTGCGTATATCCTCTCGCTAACCCCCGACTATAAATAGCGCTGGTCCAGTCGATCTCTCCGCCGAATTGCTCTTGTGTAGATATTGGCGATACCATAAGTGCTCCAAAGTAAATGTCAGCTTATCCTTCTCTATGCGCCCGTGAGCTCTATGGATCCAATATGTATACACTCACTACTGGAAATCGTCTCGTTTCCGAGTGTCCAAATATTGGCCGAGTGTTTCTTTCACGCACTCGGCAAATAGGCCATTTACCGAGTGCCCACAAGAAAAACACTCAGCAAAAGGACAACACAAGGCAAAGCGTCCTTTTGCCAAGTGTCCTTGGGCGTGTCCCAGCCCAAGGACACTCGGCAAAGAGGAGACAGACGGCAAAAAGGCCCTTCGCCGAGTGTCGTGCAACGACACTCGGCAAAGGACGTGCACGTGCCAGGCGCGTGCGCGGGCCGTTAGCGGTGACGGCGCTGTCGCACCTTTGCCGAGTGCCCCTACCAGACACTCGGCAAAGATGCAGTGTGCCGAGTGTGCTAACTCTTTGCCGAGTGCTACCTTTAGGCACTCGGCAAAATTATTATTTTTTTTCACATTTTGCAACCTAAAATTTGTTCCTTGCTCACATACACTTCATTATACTTTATGTTGAAATTTGGTACATTTCGCGGTCCGTTTGATAAATTTAGCTATTTATTTCTATTAATTGTATTTTTGGTGATAAGTCCAAATTGAACTGCGAGTGATTCGAATAATGGAATCGAGTGAATGAAAAAAATGATACTCATGTTGTTGAGTTCAACGTGAGGCCGTATCCATGAAATGAAATGAAATTTCGCGCATCTTGTACATGAAATATGAGTACGAGCGTATGACCGAATTGTTTTAAAATTCTATAAAATACAAATAATGTCAAAAAATTGTGAGATTTGTCAAGACGTCACGATATCATACAGGGTTGTTGTGATAAATAGTAGAGAAGGTTTCGCGCAAGTTGTCACGTACGTTGTTTTCAACGGAGAATCTCCGAAGAAGAGACATAAAGTTTAGGATAGGAATGAAATTTCGCGCATCTTGTACATGAAATATGAGTACGAGCGTGTGACCAAATTGTTTTAAAATCCTATAAAATACAAATAATGTCAGAAAATTGTGAGATTTGTCAAGACGTCACGATATCATACGGGATTGTTGTGATAAATAGTAGAGAAGGTTACGCGCAAGCTGTCACGTACGCTGTTTACAAAACGGATAATCTCCGAAGAAGAGACATAGAGTTTAGAATAGGTCATTAAGATTTGGAGTCATACGGGTTTTTGAATATGAGTTTGATTTCATACATATTTTTTATAGACAATAGATCATATAAATAGGTCAAGTCAAAATTTGGTAATTTTTGGAATTTGTTTGCTATTTAATTTTTTTGACATGTGCATTTATAATATTGCCAAGTGCCTACACTCGGAAATATGAGAAACACTCGGCAAATTGAAATTTCAATTTGCCGAGTGTCGGGGGCACAACACACTCGGCAAAGCGCAGTGACAAGACAACTTGCAAAAAAAAACACTCGGAGAAATGTACGACACTCGGCAAACAAATTGCGGGGAGTGGACTTAGCCGCGCGGCCGCCCTCCTCTCCCTCACTTCTCTCTCGCCCTCACTTCTCTCTCACGAACTCCTCGCGCCACCGCCCTCATGCCGCCGCCGCCACGCCTCACCCTCGCCTCGCCGCGGCGCCCCGCCCTCGCCCTCGCACCCGCCCCCGGCGCCCCGGCGTGCCGCCAAGCCTCGCCTTTGCCGTCGCCGCCCTCAAGCAAGAACATCAGGAGAGCAATGTGAAACCAACCAAGGCCGACAGTTTTTCAACCCTCGGACATTAACTTATACCATCCGGAAACATAATCTCCTAGCGTGGACCGTCGGCCATTTACGTACCGTCGCACACTCGTGGTCGGAGATTCCCTCATTTCCCGACGGTACGCTCGGCCATTGCATTACCAAGAGTGAAAGCCCGACAGTGCACTCATGGTCATTGCCTGCTCAAGCAAATGGAGGAAATGGTTGGCCGTTGAATGCCTGACCATTAAGCACCGTCGGTCACTTATTGACGAATTATGATTTGATCTGGCCAGTTTATTTAAATATTTATTACAGCTGAAATTACTATTCTATTCACTATTCTAATTTCTTTCACAAGTTTTCTGTGAGACTGTGACAATGAAAGTCTTTTAATTAGTTGCATTTTGTATCTCTAAAAATTAACCCAAAGATTAATAGAGGGTCGAAAGAAAAACAGAAGATCAATAATCTCTCACATGACTTATACTGGACATTTACATTGAACAAAACCAAATTAGAAAAAAAAGATGCCAGCCGACTCTAACATTTTTCCTAAGCTAATCCTGAAGACTGTTACAATGACCGAAACCAAAAAAAATTGACAGTTGCATGCAGTATCCTGCATGGCTGCAACACAAGCACTGTCGGATACAAGAAAAAAGAAATCCAGATCCTTCTATTTACTCCACCAGATGCGGTCAGCAGTCCAGATTCAGCTCCAATCATCCACTCCACCAGATGCGGTCAGCAATCCAGATTCAGCTCCAATCATCCTATTTGAGATAAAAATCTGAATCCATAAAAATAGAAGAAGGAATGCGCATCAATGATTAGTGAAGAGTCAAAGGACTGCAGCGTTCCATGCATTTACGAGAAAAAAAGAAGACTGATGCAACGACGCTGAAGCTACATCTGCATGACTGCTTATGTCTAAATGTGTCGAAGATGTCTGAATGTGACGAAGCTGTTGTGGAATTTCGTCGAACAGTTGGTGAGCACCCGGGTGTTGATGTCGTCGGGGTCGGCGTCGGCGGTCGAGGTCGCAGCAGCGGCAAGGTCGAGGTCGGGGGTGACCTCCTGAGCCACCGCAGCGTCGAGGACGCTTGAGCCCCCGCTTGTATAGGCGCCGGATCTAGCAACCCGTGCATCCCACTTGGCGAAGAGTTCGTCCAGCCCTTCACTGAACATCTTCCTCTGCCAGTCGAGGAGGACCTTCAGCTCCTCGAGCACGGCGTCCGAAAGGACCGGTGTCTCTGATACCATATTGTCTGTTGATTCATCGATGCCCTCCCCTGAGATGCTTCTCCTCCCTTATACTCTTCACCGTGCACACGTATGGGCTGTACACGGCCCAATGACCAGCCCATGTCGTATATTGATATGATGGCCCATACATATCCTGACATAATGGCATAACAGTTTTCAGAGACTAGTAAGAACGATCTGATTGAGAACAAAAGGATATCAATTAAGAACAAATCGATCATCAACTAAAGAATCTATTCTCGTTACCTGGAACACCAGATCGAGCACGGCATACGTCCGTCAGCGGGTGTGCGATGAGACGGCTGCTCGTGGTACAGGGAGGCGTGCTGCCGCTTTACACCAGCAGCAATATGGCGACGGATTGATCGGCGATCCGTGGAAGACTGAGGAAGAACAGGAGAGGACCGGAGGAAGGAAATAGGAGATCCTGGATTGACGCCCCCACCCACGCATGATGCTAACTGCGTTTTGACTGATTCGTACGCGGATACTCATGCTGGACCATCAAGGTGAGCATTTTACCGTCCGTTAATTGCAGACCGTCGAGGACTTGTTGAACCATCGGTCACTTGAAGCATTAGCCGAGCAGGTGCATTGCACCGTCGATCACGCAGATGAATGGCTGAGCGGGCTGGTTCCAACCCTCGCTTATTAAAAAAAAGGCCGAGCGGGCTGGTTCCAACCCTCGGTTATTAAACAAAAGGCCGAGCGTTAGGCTTCTAACAATCGGCAACGTATAGAACCGTCGGCTATATTTAAGCTTACCGAGCGTGGTCGGGGACTCACTTTCACGTTCGGGGTTGGCTAGGATTCTAGTAGTGAAGTAAACCACATATTTCTGGAGACATCAAGAGTTCCTCAGCTAATTACTCTCAACTAAGCTGGAGTCAGGAGTGAACATATGCCATAAACCACTATAGTAGGAATTGTCACCTTCTTATCATCATGTCCACCTGATAGAGAAAATTGTTCAAAGAAAAAATGAAGTAAGATCGAACTTTCTCTAATGCTTCCTCCAATTAAAAAGAGAGTATAGTCACTCAAAGTGTCATATAATGAATTATGTCAAATCATTTAACTTGCGCACAATATCTTTAGATTATTGTAATTTTACTCACGCGCCCTGAGCTCGTCGCGGAGGCCGTCCGCGACATGGGTTCCCACAGGCCAGGTTGTGCTCTAGGAAAACTTTACCGATAAAGAAAATTTATCGGAGGTCACTAGTAAACCCCATTTTCAAAAATATCAGGAAAAAATCAAATTCAAAAGTTCAAAAAAAATGAATTTTTCACAAATATTTGGCATGCCTTGTGGATACATTCATAAAAATTGTCCCCAGACCTTTTAACATCAAAAACTGCACAACATAATGTACAAATGAGAAAATATCATAGCTTCATTGCACTAAAACTGAAATGAATACCGCTTAGGATTTTCTCAATAGGAGCAATCACTATTCACTACTACCAAAGCTCCTAACAGACGATGCTTTTTTTTTCTTTTTCTTTTTCTTTTTTTCTTTTTTTTTTGCGGTGGCTAACAGACGATGCTTCATGTCAACCAACAGGACATTCTGCTGGTATACGTGCACGTATCAATGAATAACCGATAATGAAAATTGCTAATGATTGAGAATTTGAGATGCATCAGATAGATATTGTTTACCTCTCTGTGTCGTCACCTCAACATTTGTGGCCGTCGTCGAGCTCATGCCAACAGCGCCACAGGACGACGCTCCGGCATCCTTCCCCTTGCCCAGTTGCCCCTGCCATGATGGTGGCGCTCAAAATCTTGCTCTGCACAATAGCAAGCGGAGGCATATGAACCTCGTGCCCCTGACTAATAGATTTGCTGGCAACCGTCCTGGAGACGATTGCTAGCAAATCGCAGCAACCACATCAGGAACACCTAATCAACAACTAGGACACGCGAATCAAAAGGAACAGCATCAACTCGAGAGGAGGAAGAAGGGGAGGAGGACGAACCCTAGCATCCAGCCGCAGGAGGGGAGGAAGACGATCAGGGGCAGGCGAGGCGGGCGAAATGGAGGCGGCCGAGCGTTAGCTGAGTCAACATGCTGACGCCATCAGCACGGATCGCAAAGCACATCAGACGACGAAAAATTCGGATGACACGGGCCAACAGAATACCCGGGCACATTTTAGCAATCCCCATTAGAAACGGCGGCGGCGAAATTAATCCCTTGGAAGAAGTACTGTATGATGAACCCCGACGATCCCCGGTGGTTCGTTTTTGCTCCGCCCTTGTACAGACGGATCCCCTCCAATCGGCTCCCCCCCTCCCCCGCCCCCCCCAATGGAGATGCTATTGCTGGAGGAGGAAGAGGAGAAGACAAAGGAGGAGCTGGATGGCGAGGAGGAGGAGGAGTACACTCCTTGACTTGTGGCAAAATACCCTGCAATGTAACCTTGCGGCCTTGGTGCTGAAAGGACATACTCTTGCACAGCCAATGAATGTCCATTGGGCTGTGTTGCTCGAGCCAATCCATCCCGAGAATGACATCATAACATGCCAACGGTAGTACTTTGAGAGTGGTGGAGAAGGAGACACCTTGCACATACCACTGACAATTGGGAAATTCTCTGGAGCAGGTCAATGTACCTCCATCGGCCACTCGAACTCGAGTGGGTTGCAATGCATGAGATTCCCCCTCCAACAACATTGCTGCCTGCTCACTGATGAAACTTGCCGAGCTGCCCGAATCAACCAGCATAAGCACTTCTTTGCGCTGGATCAGTCCTTGTAACCTGATGGTCTTGGTGGTATCTTGCCCTGTTACAGCTTCTCTTGAAATTGTCATCAGTGTATCACTCACCACTGACTCGGGCGCTGCTCGTTTCTCCTCCTCTTCCGCTGCTGGTTGCTGAATTCCCAACAGCTCCTCCAGCACATGTAGCTGGACAGTGGCCGGGCATTTGTTTGAGCGCCCAGTCCACTTCTCGCCACACTTGTAGCAGAGCCCCATCGCCTTGCGATACGCGTGCAGGGCTGGCAGCTTCTCATCCACGCTCGACGATGAGGAGCGTGCTCCCTCCACTCCCCGGCGGTCTTCCACCACCCCCATCACAGGTGATGGCGCTGGCCGTGGTGGAGGAGGCACAGGAAATCCCTGGAGTGGCGCCCCTCGAGATGCCATGGCCAAGGGATCCGCCCTCCTCGTATCAGGCCGATGGGCCGCTTGCAGCACCTCATCCTGCAACATGGCAAGAGATACGGCAGTATCCAAATCCTTGGGTCGATGAAGAACAACAGCAGCATTAATATCTGCCCGCAGGCCATCCACAAAGCGAGAAACAAAAAATTCTGTATCCCATGATGGAGTGCGAGCTATCATACAATGCATCAATTCATCGAATTTCTGGATGTACTCGGTCAAGGACCCCGTTTGGTGGAAGTGGAAAAATTGGCGAAGGGTACTGGAGAACTCATCCCGACCAAACTTCTCACAAATTGTAGCACAAAACTCACTCCACTCCATGGACTCTAAACGATTCCTAGCACGCTCAAGCCACAGGGCAGCCCCCCCCAACAAAATGCATCATCGCAATATGCACCCAGGAATTACGATGCAAACTGAAGACCTGACAATATGACTCACAACGCTTCACCCACATGTGAGGCCGATCACCACCGAACGATGGAAAATCTAGTTTGGGTAAGGGCGTGTGGTAGGGTGGCTTATGCACCGGCTTATCTACCAGATTAGGAATTTCAGGTCTGATGGGTGTAGGAGGTGTCTCATGTTTAGGAATCCCCTGCACAGGCATCGTGTGAATGAGTTGCGAGGTCGTACCCTTGCCTGGGGCAGGCACGTAGGTGGTGATTACCCCGTGGCCAGAACCCTGGGTCTCGTTGTCGAAGCGGTGGCCATTAGGCCCGAGGTCCGGGCGAGGAGATCGTCCAGGCGTGGCGACGCTCCCGGCGACCTCTCCTGGTACTGCATGAATTCCGGCTCTGGTCGTGGAAGTAGAGGAGGCAGATCCACCGGTCGCACCTTGAGGACAGGGTTGACGGCGATCGAGGCTACTTGCGTCTGCAGAGAGCCGAACGCGGACTGAAGATCCGCCACCGCCGCTGCAATCTCCGGCTTCCACTTCGCGAAATCCTCCACGAGCGGCACGATCATCTCCAGCGTATTCTTCTGCCCGAGCACCGCCTCCTGCGTCTTCTGACTGGACTCGTCGATCTTCTTCAGCATCTGCGCTAGGTCCGCTAACTTCACCTCCTGCTCGGCCATGGCGATCTGCTCACCGGTGCGATAGGTAGGTCTCTGGAGGTAATCAGGTAAAGGCGCTCTCCTCGCCAGGATGTCAAACGAGTCTCTGATACGAGATGTAACACTCAAGATACAGAATGATATTGATAGACTGGGAAGAGTGAATTCGGGGATATGGGATTAGAAGCAAATGGGGATACAGGGTTTAGAACAAGTTTATCTCATAACATTTCTCTCCCTTTCCCTGACGGCGCCCACCTCTATTTAACCTAAGCCTCTCACTGCTTGTAGCCGGACAGCACTTCACTTGGGCAACACCCACTGGGCTGGGTCGTAAAAGGCACTGGGCTTCTTCTTGCGTTCTCCTCTTCTTGGGCTGGTTGTCTTGGCCGTAGTAGTAGCTCGGCCAGAGGTCACTGAGGGTATGGAGGTGACACGAGGCAGAAGCCGTGGCTGACCACGAGAGGCAGAAGCAAAGACAAGATGCCAAGGAGCTGCAACGACAGCGGAAGAAAGCCCATTGGGAAGCCAAGCAACGCATCTATGAGTACGGTCCGAAGCAGGGGCGCTGCATCTTCACCCGACTCCACTTCATCGTCGACCTCAGCACCTTCGACCTCGACGAGAAGTGTAAGCACCTGGCCGCCCTTCCTCTTCTTAATTCTGTCGTCAATGGTACTACTTGATTTTGTAACAATTATTAAGGTTTTCCTTTTCTCTCCTTCTCTGATGCATGCATGCAGGATCGAGTCGAGTGTGCCTGATTTGGAAAATCACGCGCACGTTTCTTTGCCCCTGGGTCCTTTTCCGCTCTCACCTAGTTGGGCTTGGCCCCGCACATCTTCTGCCGTGCGGTGACCTCATGCTTAGGATGATGCAACAGTGTCCTCTCCGGCGCCGCCCTTTCTTCTCGCTGGTACACGCCTCACTTTCTTCCTTCCCCTCTTCTTTCGCGAGCCTAGGATGCTTTGGTTTCGGTTCTTACGCTGTACGTACGTCGCCTGCAGATGCTCGCGTCCTTCAGATGGTGGAACTAGTTCGTAGTTACCCCGAGGTATCTGTAATTCGGGCACACTACAACACCAACGCCCCTTTAGCAACGGCTGCAGATGCCTTGCTCCTTTTCTTTGCGAAGGAAATAAATGTTATGTACTCTGATAGAAGTAAAGTAGCGATTGATCATATTAACGTACCAGTTGTTTCAGAATTGAAGGCACTCCTAATATATGATGCAGTCGGCAGCAATGCAATGGACAACTCAGCACACGACAAATTGTCGCCATGGCTCCAAATCTATTGGCATGCAGTAACACCATGGAGGTGGAACCATCCCAAGACTAGGGAAAATCTGGTTACTCCTCGTTATTTTTTGCAATGGTTTCAACCTGAGGAATTGTTTGAGTACGAGCTAGGGGTATTGGTACCAACTTAAGGGAGAGCATGAAATTTAGCTGACTGCTTCATGATCAGCTCGATTTGCTTTTTGTAACACATACCTGTAAATAGAAGTAAGAATGTGTTAGAAAAATATTTCATAGTAACACAACCATCTGTGTTACTGAGTGTGCTTGTAACACGAATTCTTGTTTTCTAAAAATGTGTTACAGACAATTATTCTCGTAACACGAAAATAGTATTACAACTATAGTGTGACATGAATAACAATATGTTCTAAGCATAGAAAGCCTTGAACTCATAGCAACACAAACAAATGTTAATGTTATGTGTTACTACAAATCGTAGTAACACTTTTCCTGGGCTATAGTAACATATATCAAATAATTTTAAGTTAAAACCAATTAAGCGTAACTTTTTATCACATATGCATGTGTAGTGCAGTGAAAACTCAACAACTAGTGATGGTGAGGTCCTACGATCGAACCCTAGTAGCCACTAATTATTAACAATATACTAGTAACACATTTTTTAGACATAATAACACACTTACATGTGTTCTTACATTATTAGTGTAACATATTTTTTCACAACCAGTAACACTTGCTTTAATAACACAGTAACACTTGCTTTAATAACACATACATGTGTTACTGAAGGCCTGATTTGACGTAGTGACAAACATTTGAATTTTTTCGATTTTTTCATTGTGATCACCTATATATAATTTATGTTTAAAATTAGATTTCTCTAGTTTTGAACCAGAATTAGTTCGAATGTTAAGTAATTCCAATAAATCACAAACGCCTTGGAGGATGTCAGCCAAAGACGCTTCTCTGATGTTGGCTTCCCGATCCAAGTGTATGGCACTGTCATCGCCAGAGACAGCCTTGATCTCAACTGTGTTTATTTTGGGACAGAGGGAGTGTTAGATATGCACATCATGAGACTCACAAATCTGGACTCTGGAGTAGCTTTCGCATTCACATATTCACATCCTCGTTGTGGTAAAGTTTGTCAGTAATTCCTTTCCAATGTACTAAAAGAGAAGAAACAAACATTTGCAACGTTTTTGCGTCGTTTCACTGATGATTGCTCGATCTGGCTATAAAAATTAAAATGTCTTTGACATGTCAGAATTCAATAATGTCACACTAAGGACACAAAAAAAGGGCTTTAAGGATCTTTTGACCAACAACAGATATGAAACCCCACCACTACTTTGCTCCATAAGTATTTTTTTACATTGAAGAATGTATTTATTAGGAATGACAAAACTATTAGGACTCTTCGTGTGAGTTGGATCCTAGACTAATTGACGAATCTCTACTACTTAAGAAGTAATGAAAACATCGTCTAGAGCCCCCCCCCCCCCAATTCGAGAAACCCTGGGCTAACTTTCCCCTTGTTTTCCCCTGAAATCTGAGAAACCCGAGGCTTAACCTAACGATGGAATGATGGATATTTACTTGATGTCGAATCTGGTATCCGGTCACCGTTCTCAATCCCCTCCGGGATCGGTTTCATCCCACAGCGTGATTGCCATTTTTTGCCCCGAAATCTGAGACACCCGAGGCTTAACCTAAAGATGGCAAGGTGGATATTTACCTGATGTCGGATCTGGTATTCGGTCACCGTCCTCAATCCCCTCTGGGAACGGCTTCATCCCACAGCGTGATTGCCTTTTTTCCCATGAAATCGGAGAAACCCGAGGCTTAACCTAAAGATGGCAGGGTGGATATTTACCTGATGTCGGATTTAGTATCCGGTCATCGTCCTCGATCCCCTTCGGTAACGGCTTCATCCCACAGTGTGATTGCTATTTTCCCCCCGAAATCCGAGAAACCCAAGGCTTATCCTAAAGATGGTAGGATGGATATTTACCAGATGTCGGATCCGGTATCTGGTCACCGTCCTCGATCCCCTCGGGAACGGCTTCATCCCACAGCATGATTGCCATTTTCTCCCGAAATCGGAGAAACCCAAGGCTTAACCTAAAGATGGCAGGGTGGATATTGACCTGATGTCGGATCTAGTATTCAGTCACCGTCCTCGATCCTCTCCGGGAACGGCTTCATCCCACAGCGTGATTGCCTTTTTTGTCCCCGAAATCTAAGAAACCCGAGGCTTAACCTAAAGATGGCTGGGTGGATATTTACCTAATGTTGGATTTGGTATCCGGTCACCGTCCTCGATCCCTCCGGGAATGGCTTCATCCCAGCGTGATGCTGTTCTTCCATCCCCATGCTCCTTGCCGTCCTCGAGCCCAACCGTCATCGTGTCGCCGTGCGCGTGTACCACTACAACACCAACAAACTTTCGGCAACGGATGTCTGCCAACGGATTTCGCAAACGTTGCAGGCCTTTCCGAGGTAGCCCACCTCCCCACCAGCCCACCTCCTCCTCCTCGATTATATGTTCCTCTCAGCCACAGAACCAAATCCTCCCGAGTAAAAATGGGTTGTGCCTCTCCTCGATTTCATCTTCAAACTCCTCCCGTGCGGCGGTGGCGGCGGCAGGCTGCTAGGTCTGTAGCCATCTCCGACCTCGAGGACCCCAGATCTCAAGCATTTGCGTGGCATCTTCCTCCCGTGGGCGCTGCATCATGCAAGGTACTCCTCTCCTTTCCATCGATGTCCCTCAGATCGAGTAGAGGTGCGGTTATAGATGGGGCAGCTGGATCGGATGGAGATTGCCGCCTGCCTCTCATCTCTTTTGAGCACTAATCTCCTACAAACCGCGTACTGTATTATACCTTGTGATTCCCTAACTTGTCTGAGATGTTCTCCCGTGAAATCCTCCGTTTTCTTGTACTGCAAATCAATCTGAATTTTGATGTATTATATCCACTGAGATCCTGTTGGGTTTGTTTCAGGGTCCTGTACTTGGACTCCCTAAGTTTGCTGAGATGCTCCGATGAAATCCTCCATTTTCTTCTACTGCAAATCAATCTGAATTTTGTTGTATCATATCCTAGATATCTCGTTGGATTTTATTTCAGGCCACAGACTGAACAGGTGCTGATGCATCTGAACTGATATGACTAAAAATCGATGGACTTTTATACAGGTACTTTTGTTCGACATTAGTACAGTAATAATTCAATTGTGACTCTGTACCAAGTAGTCTAAAGATAAGATCAATAGTAGCTAATTGAGGACTGAAATCCCATGCCTGTTTCTTCAGTGTTCTATTTTTATTCAGTTTTTTTAATGCAAAACTCTTCTCTTTTCCTGGATTAAGGATTCTGTTATTTGTTTCGTGTGACCTATTGCCTGAAGTAAACTTAGTAAGTTTAACTTTTGATTGAGAATACACTCTTGACATGTCTATTTATCAGCTTGTTGTCAACAAATAAATCTGGGTTCCTCAGATATTCAGATTATGGAGGGTGTGCATTATAAACATTTGATAACAGCTACTGCTAGTTCCATTATGCTTTAAGAACACCTAATTGTCATAGTTATGTTTTGTTTCGGCAAAAGCTGACTGCCTATCTGGTCTAAGATACTAAGTATCATTGTTCTGGAATACCTTACTGAAAAGCGAAGCATATCTCTTTTGCAGGTGATTGGATGGAAGTGTGAATAAGTGTTGGTAACATGTTACATAAAAACAGATGTAACAAATTTGCACTTATCAAGATCTGTTTTTATGTAATATGTGCAGATTTACTGAAGTCATCGGATTGCAGAGCTAGAATTAAGAAACTAATTAGAATTCTACCTTCTTAGTAAGGTATGGATACCCCTTGGAAAAATATATGCTGTATCGTCTGCATTTAGGCATTCTTTAATTGGAACCCATAATGAATAGTGGATGATATGTTATCTAAGTTTATTTGGTTTTCAGCTGATGCAATATTTCATATAGTTGTGCATAGAGATGTATAAGAATTGGTTAGTTCGTTTTGCAGGATGCCTGACCATATTAACAAAATTCATGATGGAGAATAGATGCATAAGCTAGGCTACAACTTGAGAATGGACAGGAAGGAGGGCTTAACTAGTGCAGAGAATGGACAGGAAAGGAAAAGGAAGTGCATTCCAAGGCAATTTAGTCATGTTAGGTTTATGTTTTTTGTTTTGTTTTGTGGAATAACTGTATGAATCTGGTTCTTTGTGGCAAAGTTAATGGCCTGTCCCTGTAACAGAAATATTTGTATGGAAATCAATATAGTTATGAGTGAAATTATTCTGGAGCATCTTTTGGAGTGAAAGTGTTATAAGACTTACGTTTGTTAGAAATGTCTAAACACCAATGCCATATGGTAAAAAAGGTTCTGGACTAGTCAATTGTACCAACATATACAAGCGTTGTTGTTGCTTAGATTGTCCGTTGCAAGTCTGCAACGCTTATTCATGCCTGTTACCAACGCTTCTTTATACGTTGCAGAAGAACCTTGCAACGCCACCTCCAGCAACGGATGCAAAATGCGTTGGTAAAGACCCTTGCAACACTAATTTGGACTTCTAGCAAAGCATATATCCGTTGCTAAAGGGGTGTTTCTCTTGTAGTGTACGGAGATTGCCATGAATCCTCTCGATGGCGTCATGCATAGGCCTCGGCACAACCGTGCTCCACGAGAGGCCAGGCTTCGCGCCGTTCAGCTTCGGTGACTGTCGAGCATCGCAACGCCTGACCTTCGGTATCCTTCCCCTTGCCCCTGCCATGATGAAACTTCATGGAATCCACCGCGTGCGGAAGACGCGGGATTGATCCAGAGGCGCCGGAGCCCAACTCCAGCAGGCGCGCGAGCTTGGGGTTGGCCCTGCGCTACCACGCCCTGACCTCTGCCCGGAGCCGCGCCTCCGTGTCCGTGGCGCGGCGGATCTCGTCGCAGAGCCAGGCCTCGGCATCGGCGAGCCGGCGCTCGCGGGCACGTGTGCCACTGCCACGAACATGTGCTGGCTATTCCGGTGGCGGTTGAGGTGCTCCATGAGGTTGATGCCGGTATGCGGGATCCAGAGGCTTGTCCGGAGTCCGACCCCTGGCAGATGTTCCCCACAGAGTGTGAGTGTGTGTGTGTGTGTGTGTGTGTGTGTGTGTGTGTGTGTGTGCCCGCGCGTTTATCCTCTTGTTAGGACAATATGCGTTGTTGGGACAATTTGAACAATATGATACATTGACATCCTGTGGATGATTTTCACATATCTGTATGGAGAAACATGTAAATTTAGCAACAGTTGACTGGCCTAATTCTGGAGAACTTCTTTACTCATAATAGGTATTCAATCACTATTGAAATTACAAAATGTTTGCTTTGGAAAATGAAAGTTGCTATCATGCATGAAGATCAGGAGAGCAATCTTAAATGATTAATATAGAATAAGTTTCACACCCCAAAACTTTCAAATTTTGGGATGTGGCTCAAATTTCACTAAATTTTGAAATCTCTTTCAAAATAGATTAAAATTTTTCATTATTAATATAGTATTATGACATTTATTTAGGCAAATAAAATTATTTTCTAAATTAATTAATCTATATAGGTTATATTTTTTTGTTGCATTCATGCTGGTAAGATGCATCTAGCATTTTATTTGTTGTGGAAAAGTATTTAAGTTTCGAGTAGAAATCGTTTTCTTTTTATCAGGGAAATAGAATAGGGAATTAGAAATAGAAAAGAAGATAAAAGAAAACCTCAGCCAGACCTTGGGCCCAATCTTCTCAACCCAGTTTCCTTTTCCCTTTAGGGCCTGTTTGGATCCCTGGAAACAGCCCGAATTGAATCACTTTCGAAAGCCCGGCCTGTTTGGCTGCCCGCAGAATCGAATTGTCAATTTCAGCCCGTTTCCAACCCGAGAAATATTGGCCTGCGACTCTTTCGGACCCTACCTGGGGAGAAAGTCTCCGAATCGCCTCTCCCTCTCCGACTCCGCTGCCGCACCTCCCACCCCCGACTCCACCGCGACCTAGTGCTGCGCTA
The DNA here is from genome assembly GCA_012490785.1 of Eragrostis nindensis. Classification (NCBI taxonomy): domain Eukaryota; kingdom Viridiplantae; phylum Streptophyta; class Magnoliopsida; order Poales; family Poaceae; genus Eragrostis; species Eragrostis nindensis. Next base: position 236,727 of record JAAXCT010000118.1, on the reverse strand, counting down.
CCGTCCGCCTGCGTTCTCCACGCCGCCTTCCGCCGTTCGCGCCACCGAGCAGCCTCGTCCTCCGCCTCACAGTCCGCCTCGTCGACCGCGTCATCGTCCCCGTCCCTGCCGGCTGCCGCCGTTCTCTCTCCATCCCCATCCTCGCCGCCGTACGCGTCTCCATCGTCGTCCGCGTAGCCGTGCCCATCCGTGCCGCCACCCTCGAAACATGTCGAGCCAGGTAACCCCGTCCTCCCCCTCTCCCTTCTCTATCAATTATGAACTCGTCGCACTAGATCTCGTCTGATAGCCATGGAATCGTGTGTTGTGCTGCCTGCATTGCTTGCACTAGATGTCGTCTAGCTACACTCCTGTTCTGGTTGTTGCTGTTCTGCTCAACGGCGCCGTAGCTGTAATTTGGGATTCTTCATGTGTTGCTCAAACCTACAGTAGAGAATTTCCTGCTACCATTGTTGATTATGCCGATGCCATAGCCACTTCATTCACACTTCAGAGCAGTATGATTGTGCACTGTTTGTCGAGTGCTGGTTTACATATAAGTTTGGACCAGTGCGAAGCTAGAATTTTAGATGAACGGGTTCAGCAGTGTTGCAGGCATTATTGGAGTAGTATTTTACATGGAGTGTGCAGGGTGAACCAACATGTCTATAATAATGCCCGACTGTTTTGGCGTCAGGTGTTGGTAACTGAGGGATTGCATTACTACTACATGTTCTAGATGTCAACCCAGTATGCTCAACTAGTCTCTAAATATAGAAGCTGTTGCCTGTAAGCCTGTGTGCATGTTATTTCAGTTAGCGCCAGTGTCAAGTTTCAGTTTCAGAGTTTCATGTCATTCGATCTTTTCATGTCATTCGATCTCAGCAGAATGCTACAGATTAGAATAAATTCTGAATGTCTAAACCTGTCATGTGATACTGATAGTTGAGTTCTGGTTAATTTGAACAGGATCAATCATTTTGGATGTACGTGTTGTCCCCACTGGTCAATAATTTTGGATGTCTAAAACTGTCTACAAATTAGCTTTGGATGTGTTAAATACTGCAGCACAAGTGATGTCTAAAACTTTCTACAAATTACATATCTAGTAGCTTGGCAATGCATACCTTTCCAGTTCTGGCTGGCTGCCTTGGCATGCATTTTTTTTGGCTTGGTTCAGTTCTACAATCGAACTAATTAATATATTATTTGAGATAAGTAACAACGACATGTCCTGCATATCTACTAGTTTGTTTGAGATGCTTGTTGCCAATGATTGTAGTAAGTGGCTGAACTTTCAGAACATGCCTGATTATTAGACGTCAGTAATTAACTCATAAACTCATCAAGGGGCTTGACGAAGACACCGAGCTAGACCTCTACGACATCCTCACTGCTGATGCACGCAAGTTCGAGTCAATGATGGCCCTGCCTGTGGAAAGGAGGAAAAGATGGCTTATGAAGCAGCTCAGGAGGTGAATAGCCTTGCATACAGGTAACCTCTAGTAGTCACCTGTATCTATTCTGGATGTATAGAGGCGACAATTCAATCACACTACACTATTTTGTTAAGGAAAGCTCGGCTGTAATCTAACTGTTGCAGCAAGTTCATTAAATTTGTTGCGGGTAATCTTTCTTCACATGCCAGTTTGTTGATAGTTGGCTTATTCGTAATATGCCATGGGACTTTTTTTTGCGAATTATGCCATGGGACTATTAGTTCAGCAATACCTAGAATCTAGGATTTCTTTCTTATCTGTAGTTCATCACTAACTAACAGTAACTGAAAATATTTCTTAAAAAGAAACCTGATGTTTATCTACCCTGTCACTAGTTATCTGGCATTAGTGCACAACTTGATCATGTAACTTGGCTAGGCTTCTGATATTTCTCTTTGTTTTGACAGGGTGCGGCCAATAGCTCTTTGGACAGGCTGTGGCAGAAGAGGAAGACTGATCAAGCAGTAGATCTTTCTTTTAGTTTCACAAAGAGTTGACAGATCAAGTTTTAATCTCATGTCTGTATTGTTAATACTCAGTGTTGAAGTAGTGTTGTGACTTCAGTTGGTACCTTTGAGACTGTTGTTGTGCCTGAAAATGGATCAGCTATGGTGTTCTTGTCATTTTTATCCATTTCTGAATTTGAGTATGTGCACTGTGGGTTCAGTCCATGGTCTTGTATTTTTTTTTTATCTCTTGTGGTTATAATTTTTAGGCCTTTTTGGTTGGAGTTGCATGCCTGAGTGATGTCAAGTGGCATCTAAGTTTGTGTCTGATTCCATGTGCAAAGGAGCCAAACAAGCTTCAGATTTTAATTCAGCGTGCAGCCAAACGAGAATATTTGAATTGAATCTATTTCCAACTGTTTCAATTCTAGACAAATGAAATCATGAAATTGGATTCGTAGAAAATGATTCAATTCCATGGAGCCAAACAGGCCCTTATTGTTTTCTCTTTCCCTTCCGCCACTGCTAGCCCCGAAGAGCGGTGGCAGACAAATCGTCCGCCACTGTTATAAACGATCAGCGGCGGACGGTGACGTCATCTTGTCCGCCACCGCCACCGTCACAGCAGTGTCGGACGGTGTGATGTATCAACATCCGCGACTGCTGATCAACCCTTCAGTGGCGGTCAGCGTGACGTCTTTGCGTCCGCCACTACTGCTTCAAACATTAGTGGCAGACAGTGATGTCACGCCGACCGCCACAGGTGAAGCATGTCCAGTGGCGGCCACTGACGTCACGCTGCCCGCCACTGGTAGTATGTACCAAATTCAAAAATCATGCTGAAATTCAAATACACCCAGGATTTAAAATTTAAAGATCCATCACAGATCAAATATTCATCACATATCAAATAGCCGTCACATAACACATACCCAACAATGCAAGTCAGTAATAATCACAAAATACAAGTTACAAGTTCATCCATGCATGTATATTACAAAAAATTGACAAGTATTCATGTGTCCACAAGCTAAGGATCAATATTATCGTCTTCTCACGGCCAACTATAGTCTACCAAGTCTCTATTAGTGATATCATCCTGCCAGTTGTTCCCTAACACGGTCTGGTGCTGGCTTGTAGATGATTTTCTGCTCCAAGTGCATAGGTCAATGTGCTCTGCCAACTTACTTTTAGGATCGAAATATGCGCCATCGGGATGGACAAGGTGATGCATAATGAAGCGACATATCGTAGATGTGAAGCATAAATTTAAGAGTCGCCTTTTGTCTTCGTGCCCTGCACACATGATGAAAACAAACATCAAGATTGCGTCAATGAAAGGTAACAAACTATAGCAACTATATGCAAATTACATTAACGTAGTTACATGTTTCGTAGCGTCTTCGCGGGGCAAGTGTAGAAACTTGTTATGCACGCCCATGGATAGCCATCCAAGCACGTAGTAGCCACAGTGCATGGTGCCCGAGGGCTGTTTTCGACATTGGGTAACCATGAAAACGACGTTAGCGTTACGCTCAATCTCCGACAGTGATAGAAATGAGAGCCTATTCTATATAGTAGTACCAGATAGTTCCACCTCCAACCAATTTTGTTTTCCCACTTCGCCGGTTGCTCGCCTTTTAGATTATGAACGTAATGCCGATGTTGGGGGAGGCCCACTGTGTCCCCTCCCCCTGGCCCAAAGGCCTGGCCTGCTATGAAGCCCATTAAGGCCCAAGATGATATATATTATAGGATAGGCCCATATATGTTGGCCTCTGGCCCACTAGGGTTAGGGAATCCCACCTTGTAATAAGGAAATGACCATAGTGCCCTGGAGGAAGGGCAATATGGTACTTGCAATTCTAGGGTTGTAGGGGTGTATCAGCCTATAAATACGCCCCTACCACCCTCAAGGCAAGGCATTCAATACAAGCTCTTAATTACCTACCTCTCTTGGCTCTTGTTTGGTCCCTTCCTAGGTCCTTCCCAGGGGTCCCTCACTTGTGGTAGACCCTTGGAGGATCCCCCTTCTACTATTGTGGGCTTGTAACCACAACAGTTGGCGCCGTCCGTGAGGATCGAACAAGAAGCCACGGCGAGATGACTAAGAGGGCTGAAAAATCAAAAACTGACCTTCCGACAGGAAGCACCCGGAAGACCAGGTCCGCGGCTTCGGACGACGGCATCGACCCGCTGACGACAATCCGCACCTTCCCCAGCGGCTCGACGCTTCCTTCGGCATCGACGCTTCCTTCGGCATCGACGCTTCCTTCGGCATCGGCCTCGGTGGTACCACCTTCGGAGAACAACGCAATCAACGTCGACCTTCCAGCAGTGGAGGAAGTGGCCGAAGGCGCCGAAGGCTCCTCCGAAGACGAAGAAGAGAACATCAACACGGCCGAAGTCGAACGCCGCGACAAAACGATGGAACCGCCACGAAGGAACGCCGAAGCCGAAGCACGGAGCCAGAGGGGGCTCGCCGAAGCCGTGGCCGAGGAGCAGCGTCTGGCGGAACTCCAGGAGGCGTACAACCGCGAAGCTCGCGAAGCCGACGAACGGCTGCTGAGGCAGCGCGCCCTCGAGAACTTCGATCGAGACGAAGAAATGTATCGCCATCGAGCCGAAGCCGCGCGTCGACAGCAAGTTCACCTCCAGGCGCAGCTGAACACCCTGCGACGCACCGGTCGCTGGGAGGCCGAGACGCCGGAACACCGCCAAGAGCGCGACGAGAGGCACACCCACTCCAGCGGCAGCAAGCGTCATGCAAGCTCCTCCGACACAAACCAACCGCTCTTCGCGCGGCTACAATCGGTGCCGTGGCCCCGGAAGTTCATCTCGGCGAAGCTGCCAACCTTCGACGGCACCTCCGACCCCCGCAAGTTCTTCATCAGCTACGAGACCGCCGTCGAGTCAGCAGGGGGCGACGACGACATCAAGGCCAAGGCCTTCGTTCTCGCTTCGAGCGGGATCGCCAAGACATGGTACACCAAGCTACCGGCGAACAGCATCTACTCATGGGAGCAGCTTCGGGATCAGCTCCAGATCCACTTCCAAGGCAATTACGCCGCGAAGGTCACGGCGGCAGACCTTCAGGCATGCAAGCAGAAGGACGGCGAGTCATTGCAAGACTACACCCGGCGCTTCATCCACCTCAAGTGCCAGGTGGAGGGAGTACCAGACTCAATCATCATCGAAGCCGTCACCAAGGGCATGAGCCTGTGCCCGGCGAGGTCCGAGATCCGAAGGACCGAGCCGAAGACCTGCACACACCTGCTGCAAATCCTGGAAGCACATGCACGAGCCGACGAAGACTTCCGGCGCGAGAAGGAGGCGCGGGCAAGTCAAAAGAAGAACGACCGGGGGAAGCGTCACAGCGACCGAAGCGACCACCACCCGGATGACCGCCGAGGCCACCGCTCCCAGCGCCGAGAGGTCCACAACATCGACAACTCCCGAAGCCGGAGCCCGCAGAGGACGGACAATCGTTCCGGCGGCTCACGAAACAACACGCGCCACTCCGACAACGGTCGCCGACCCAACAACCGAAGCTCTCGCGACCCGTATTGCGAGGTTCACGGTCCCAATCAGGGCCACACGTCGAAGCTGTGCCCCCAAATCGCCGCCTTGCGCGAGGCAAGGGAGCGCCGCGACGCCGATGCCGCGCGAGGAGTCAACGTCATACATGGGGCTTCCGGAGCGGGCGAGGCCCTAGCCCCGCCTCCGGAACATCACCCAACCGGCCACAACGTCATCTTGGCCATCACCGGGGGCTCCAGTCAGCAATGCGCCTCGAAGAGGCAGCGTCGCGACTACGTCCGAAGGGTCAACCACGTGGCCGCCCACCCGCCATTGGCCCAGTGCCGCTGGTCGTACGTACCGATCACCTTCACTCAGGCCGACCTTCGACCGATGGAGTACCCGCACAAGGACGCCTTCGTGATCAACGCCAACATGCGCGGGACGGAGGTCCGTCGCGTGCTTATTGATGGCGGCAGCTCTGCTGATGTCATCTTTATCGACGTCTTCAACCAACTGGGCATCCCCCGATCTGAGCTACGGGCCTCCGACAGCCCCCTCGTCGGCTTCGGGGGAGAGCCAATCCACGCCCTCGGGAGCGTGAAGATCGCAGTTTCCTTCTCCGGGCCCGCGGGACACCGCACCGAGTCGATCGCCTTCGACGTCGTCGACATGCCCTACGCCTACAATGCCATCTTCGGCAGGGGGCTCATCAATGCCTTCAACGCAGTCACCCACCACGGCTACCTCTGCATGAAGCTTCCGGCTCCGAACGGCGTCATCACTGTTTACGGTGATCAACTCGCCGCCCGCCGCATCGAGCACGGCCAAACACCTGGCCAGAAGCAAGTGCACCCGCTCCGACGCGAGCCGAAACCTGAGACGGTCGAAGCAGCTACACCGACACCGCCGGCCGGAACTCCGAAGGCGCGCGTCAATGGCGAGGTCAAGAGCGTGGTCTTGTCTCCCGATCGCCCCGACCAAGCCGTCCTCATCGGCGAGGGGCTCCCGCCGGAACTCGAGGCAAGCATCATCGACCTCCTCCGAAACAACAAAGACGTCTTCGCGTGGTCCATCAGCGAGCTCTCCGGAGTAGACCGCAGCATCATCGAGCACAAGCTCGACATCGACCCGAAGGTGACTCCCATCAAGCAAAGGAAAAGGGAGTGGTCGGAGGAAAAGAAAGTGGCGCTTCGCTCGGAGATCCAGAAGCTCAAGGATGCGCGAGTCATCCGGGAGGTGAACAAGTCCACCTGGCTCGCGAACCCGGTCCTCGTCAAGAAACACACCGGCCAGTGGAGGATGTGTATCGATTACACCACCCTCAACAAGGCATGCCCGAAGGACGACTTCTCCTTGGCCCGCATCGACGAGCTGGTCGACTCCACGGCCGGGTGCGAGCTCATGAGCTTCCTCGACGCCTACTCCGGGTACCACCAAATATGGATGGCCCTCGAAGACGAAGAGAAGACGGCGTTCAAGACGGACGATGGGACCTACTGCTACGCCCGCATGCCCTTCGGCCTCAAGAATGCCGGAGCAACTTTCTCCAGGGCAATACAGAAGACCCTCGGGGACCAGCTCAACCGAAACGCCGCCGCCTACATCGACGACGTCGTCATCAAAAGCACCTCCGACGCCGGCCACCTCGGCTACTTGGCTGAAACCTTCGCGAACCTGCGCAAGGTGGGTTTCAAGCTGAACCCGGCGAAATACACCTTCGGCATGCGCGCCGGCAAACTCCTCGGCTTCCTCGTCTCCAAGCGTGGCATCGACCCGAACCCGGAGAAGATCAAGGCCATCACCGACATGGAGCCGCCCAAGACCACCAAGGAGCTACAACGCTTCACCGGCAGGCTCGCTGCTCTCGGGAGGTTCATTTCCCGCGCAGCAGAAAAATGCCTCCCCTTGTACCAATGCCTTCGGGGCTCCGGCCCGATGCGCTAGGGGGACGAGCAAGACAAAGCATTCGAAGAAATCAAGTCCTACCTGGTCAAGGCGACCACGCTTCGCCCACCGCCTCCGAAGGCACCACTCCTACTGTACGTGTCGGCGGCTCCGGCAGCAATCAGCGCGGTCCTCGTGCATGAAGTCCTCGTCGGCGACAAGCTGGTGCAGCAGCCCATATACTACGTGTCGGAAGCCCTCTCCGGAGCCCGCCTCAACTATAATGTCATCACCAAGCTGGCCTTCGCTGTGCTGATGGCATCACGGAAGCTGCGCCGGTACTTCGAAGGCCACGAGATCACGGTGCCCACCTCGTTCCCACTGAAGGACGTCCTCGGCAACAGGAACGCGTCGGATAGCATGGCCAAATGGCCCATCGAGCTCGCAGCCTTCGACATAAAGTTCGTGGCCCGTAAAGCCATCAAGTCCAGCATTATCGCCGACTTCATCGCCGAGTGGACACCCGCTCCGACCCCGGAGACGCTGCCCCAAGAGCCGCTCTGGACAGTACATGTCGATGGGGCTTGGGGCTCCTCCGGAGCGGGATGCGCCGCCGTCATCACTTCACCAAGCAACCAGAAGCTTCGGTACTCGGCTTCGCTCGCGTTCCCAACGACAAACAACGCAGCTGAGTACGAGGGTGTCCTCCTCGGGCTCCGGCAGCTCCGGGCCCTCGGCGCCCAAAGAATCATCATCTACACCGACTCGCAGCTCATCGCCGAGCAAGTCTCGAAGGAGTACATGGCTCGAGACCTAAGGATGGCAAGCTACCTCAAGATCGTTCGGAGCATGGAGAAACACTTCTCCGGGTTCGACGTGAAGAGTATCTCGAGGGTCCACAATCAGGAGGCCGATACCCTTGCGAAGGCAGCAGCAAATCAGCTCCCGGTACCTGCCGACGCCTTCCACGAGGTGCTATCAGAAGCATCCTTCGCTCCGAAGAAGCCGGGGTCGGTCATGATCCTGAGCGGTGAAGACTGGCGCGCTCCCATTCGAGCGCAGCTCGAAGGGCGCTACTGTGCCGATGACCCGGTCGAAGAGAAGAGGATCAAGCTGCGCACCCGAAGCTACATCATCCACAACGACATCCTATACAAGAAAGGTGTTTCGGAGCCACTCCTGCGCTGCCTTTCGTTCGACGAAGGCAGGGCTCTCCTCCGCGACATCCACGAGGGTCTGTGCTCATCGCACCTCGCACCCCGGGCCCTCGTCGCCAAGGCATTCCGGCAGGGTTTCTACTGGCCTACTGCAGCCCGCGACGCCGAAGAACTCGTCCGCACCTGTCCCAGCTGCCAGTGGATGGGAAGACAATCTCATCGCCCGGCCACCCCGCTCCAGCCAATCCCTCCGGTCTGGCCCCTCGCCCGATGGGGCATCGACATCGTCGGCCCCCTTCCCACCGCTCCCGGCAGCCTCAAATGGGCGGTGGTGGGCTACGAGTACTTCTCCAAGTGGGTCGAAGCCGAGCCCCTCGCGAAGATAACAGCGCGGTCCGTCCGCAAGTTCTTCTGGAAGAACATCGTCTGCCGCTTCGGGGTGCCGATGCGCATCACCGTCGACAATGGCTCCCAATTCGAGTCCCACCTCTTTAAAGAATACTGCCTCTCCATCGTTCGGGAATGCTTCGTCTCCGTCACCCAACCGCGAGCCAACGGAGCGGTGGACAAAGCCAACGGCACCGTCTTCGACGGCATCAAAAAATGCCTCCTCGGCCTGCCGAAGGGCAAATGGGCCGAACAACTGCCCAATGTGCTGTGGTCGCTGCGCACGACTAAGTCAAGGCCGACGGGCTTCTCGCCGTTTCGCCTCCTCTTCGGCGCCGAAGCAGTCACCCCGGAGGAAGTGCAAAACGGCTCACTTCGCACCACTTCTCCGCCTGCCGACGACGAGGACGTGTCCAAGGACCTCCTCGAAGAAACAAGACTCCAAGCAGTCGCCAACTTGAAGCGATACATGGCTTCGGTGGAGAACTCGTACAAGCAAAGGGTCAACCCCCGACACTTCATTCCGGGCGACCTCGTCCTCAAGCGCAACATCCACCCGACATCTGTCGGCAAGCTTAACAGCAAGTGGGAAGGGCCCTTCATCATCTACAACTCAATTCGCCCGGGGGCATTTCATCTGATGGAGCTCGACGGGACACCAGTTCCGAGGACATGGAACGCCGATGCCCTCCGCCGATACTATGTCTAAGGACTTAGCATCCGCCGGCCTTCGAAGCCGTGTAGCCTGCGCGCTACAAGTTACCTGTATCTTGCTTCGGTGCGTTCTTCTTCCTTTCGGCAGTAGGGTGACGATGATCCCCTTAGCTGCATTCCCTAAGGGGCCATGTAATCGGTACCATTGAATGAAATGAGAATACTCTTTCGGTGCCCAATTACAAAGAAATCCAGCCGGGAGCCGGAGGCAAAACGCCGGAACAGGCTGAAGCTAGGCACACATAAGTCCTAGATTCCGAACCCTAAGGGGAAGTCGATGCCGACACGATAAACCGAAACTCCCATCGGTAACAGTCGAAGGCGGGGCATTCGTTAAAGACCCTGCAAAACGTGCACGAAACTAAACTAAGTCAATGGGGGGACGCCTCCGACTTAAAAATTTCGTTCCACTCCCGACGAGCAAAGGGGGGGGACGACGCTCGAAACGAGCTCACTTCCTCGCCGAAAGTAGAGCGACGGAATCCCTTCGAGGCTATCCTCGGCCAACGAATTTTCGTTCCACTCCCGACGAGTAAAGGGGGGGACGACGCTCGAAACGAGCTCACTTCCTCGCCGAAAGTAGAGCGACGGACTACCTCCGAGGCTATCCTCGGCCAACAAATTTTCGTTCCACTCTCAACGAGTAAAGGGGGGGGACGACGCTCGAAACGAGCTCACTTCCTCGCCGAAAGTAGAGCGACGGACTACCTCCGAGGCTATCCCCGGTCAACAAATTTTCGTTCCTCCCGACAAGGGGGGACGACGCTCGAAACGAGCTCACTTCCTCGCTGCAAGTAGAGTGACGGAATACCTCCGAGGCTATCCTCGACTTCGTCAAATTTCCGTTCTGTTGGCGATTTCTAGCATACCATTTTATATGCCAACTGCGCCTTATTTAGAGCATAAATGTCGTCATTACAGGCCACTAACCCTTGATAATAGCACCATATTTGTATATATGTCGTTCTGGAGCTTTATTACAGAAACAGATGAAAAGGACGACATTCTGGACATTGTGGCTGATCTGGACCTGAAGAGAAGAGAACCAGCAGAAAAGGCCCACTGTGCCGATCGGCACAGACATGTGCCGACCGGCACATGGGACCCCAAGGCCACCAAAGCTGGCCCACCATTCAGTTTGTTCTAGAAGGAAGTTATCCGAGCCAATCTTGGGAGATACTCATCACGAAGAGATAAAAGATACTCGAAGATTTGAAAGAGCAACACAAGACTTGATCTCGAAGCAAACTGACTGGAAGGCCCACATGGAAGCTACCTAGGACTTCGGAACCGACTTAGGGAGGAAACCGAGATGGACACGAGGTGTGCCGATCGGCACAACCCCTGTGCCGATCGGCATATGGACTCTTTCCCCGAGAATCCTTTCCTTTCTGATGTACAGCCCTATATAAACTTGTAAAAGCCCTAGGGTTTCGGGATCCGCCGCCAGAGGGACAACACAGCTAGTAAGTTTAGAGCCACCGGGGCTTTGCCCCGTTCTTCATGTTCTCTAGTTGTTGATCAAGAACCATTGGTGCTAAAGAGGTGATCCATCAAGGTAGGCCTACTAGATGGTGATGTATCTTGCACTATGTATCATTGATGTATGGTTGAATATGTGGATGAATGGTTTTGATTATTGATCGCCTGGATTTTATGGTCTTTATATGCACTTGTTCCTACGCTTAGTGACGACTAAGTACTAGATGTTATCTTTATTGTGGTGGCAAAAAGAAGTGACAAGATTCGTTCTCTCACTATCTCCATTGTGGTTAAGGTAGCATTGGGATCTTGTAATGCGCCATAATTGCACGTTGTCTCTGTACCTCCACAGCCGCTAATGCATACGCGATGATCCTTGAGATGAGGTGTAGAGTAGGAAGGGGCTACTGATTAAGGTGAACTGGTCGTGACAGGGCTCGTCGGAAAGGGGTCCTGACCTACCGATCTTCGGTTATCAATAATTGAGTAATTCCGTTTATGATGCTATTTGACTAAGCTTCTTGGTTACGATCTCAACTAGCAGACTTGGCTAACTTACCCCATAATTTAATCTGTTCCTAGGCTTTTCGGACATCACTTCAGACAACTTCGCCTTCGTGCCGACCGGCACATCCCCTGTGCCGATCGGCACAACACCCTGTTTTCCTGAAACCCACGCTCACGCTCACTAGAAAGCTTGGCTAACTCTTTTACTGATGATTTTGCTTAATTCCCATTGGTCCTTGTGGTTCGATTAAACCTTGGAATACTCTTCTAGGGGAAAAAGACTACAACTGTACACCGTGCTCTTGCGGTATATAAGTGGGTGCGTAGATACGACCAACAAGCTGTCTTTTTCTGGCGCCGTTGCCGGGGACCTTTGTTCGAATTAGGCATTGTTTGAAGTTTGAGAAATTGGCCGCTGTGCCGATCGGCACACCTGTGTGCCGACCGGCACGGAGCTTTCTTTCTTTGATTTCTCTGTCTTTTCCAGTATATATGTCCTGTTTTATTTAACAGACAGGTATGGACGGCGCTAAGTCAAATAAACCCTTTAATTACCTCGATGATCCAGAGATTCTCTTTCGCAAGCGTAAGGCGGAAAAGAGAAGCAAGTCAGTGGGAGACATAGAAGACAACAGCGAGCCGCTTAGCCCGAAGGCATTATTTGCAGCTCTGGAAGAAGATAACGAAGAAGAAGTTCCTGAAGTAGAAGACATGGGAGACGCAACACCAATTGCTAATCGTCTCAAGCCTGCCTTAGACAATGTCATCAAGACTGAATTTGCTGCACAAGCTCAACCTTTTCGGCTGGAGCGCTACATGTCTTTGGTTGGCCAGCAACCATTCACAGGTTCTGAAGATCCTAATATGCATTTGCAACACTTTCATGAGATCTGCAGTACGTTTCAATTGCAAAACATGAATCCCAATGAAGCCAAGGTGCGATTGTTCCCTCTATCCCTTATTGGGCGTCCCAAGCAGTGGTACCATGGGCTACCTACTGCAACCAAGATTAGTTGGGACCTACTTTCTGCAGAATTTTTGGCAAAATACTTCCCTCCAGGCAAGACTCAAGCTTTGAAGAACAAGATCCTTGGATTCACTCAACTTGCTGATGAGAGCGTTGGAGAAGCATGGAATCGATTCAATGAGTACAAGGATGCTTGCCCGCACAATGGTCTTGCTGAATGGGAGCTAGTGGAAAGGTTCTACACGGGTTTGAATCTTTTGTCCCGACAACACTTAGATGCTTCAGCTGGAGGATCGTTTTTGGACAAGATACCCGCACAAGCCACAGCCTTGATCAAGAAGATAGAGCAGAATCAATCATGGGTTGGTGAGAGAGAAAGTAGAAGCCTTCAACCTTCCACGGGAAAAATGAAGAGTGTGGTGGAAAGAGCTTATGATGAATTGCTTATAGACAAGCTTGACACCATACAAAGGAGACTGGACAAGATTGATCATATTCCCAAGGAAGAGACCGTCAAGCTAGCGGAAGCCCGTTCCACATGTGAAGAATGTGGAGAACTTGGTCATGTGAGCAAGGATTGCCCCGAAGATGTGAAGATGCTCAATTATGTCAAGAGTCAAGGATGGAAGACTCCATATCAGCAACAAAGGAGTAGCTTCACCCCATCGTCGTCTATGCAAAATGCCATCCCTCTTCGTATTCAATGCCAAGAGTTCTTTCAAGCTCAAGAGAAGGTTAATAAGGACACTCAAGCTAAATTCAAGGAAGTCGATCGTGTGCTTGAAACAATCAATGACAAGGTCATCGAAGTGGGGAGTTCTAATCAGCAAATTCTCCAATTCATGAAGATGATGGAGAAACAAATGGCGCAATTGGCGGAGTCGGTAAAAAGCGAGAAAGGAGCTCTTCCTGGTAATACCCGCTCTGCAGAACAGCTGAAATCCATCGAGACGAGGTCTGGGAAGCAAACTGAAGATCCAAAGTTCGCAGCTGGAGCAAGACGACCTCGTGCCGACCGGCACGACACAGGTGCCGATCGGCACGCTACAGTTGAAGGTGCCGACCAGCACGAGGATGGTGCCGATCGGCACTGTGAAGAAATTGACCTCTCGGGTCTGAAAAAGGGAACTGAGAACAAGGAACATGGTCCTGCTACCTTTCTGGATACGCAGCTGTTGACCAAGACAGAAAGGATTCGACATCATGATGAGCAATTCTCCAGGTTTGTCGATATTATGAAGAAGTTATATATCAATGTCCCGTTCCTTGATGCTCTTCAAGTGCCCACCTATGCTAAGTACATAAAGGATATTATGCAAAGCAAGAAGTCCTTAGCATCGGAAGAAGTGGTGAAGATGACAAGAGAGTGCACTGCAGCTATTAATGACATTACACCAGAAAAGAAGCCCGACCCCGGATCTCCTAGTATCCGGTGTTTGATTGGAGCTCAAATCTTTGAAGGGGCTTTATGCGACCTTGGAGCAAGTGTAAGTGTCATGCCTCGCTATGTCTTTACAAGTTTGAATTTGCCAGAGTTGGAGCCTACGGCTATGTGTTTGGAGTTGGCCGATCAATCGGTTCGCTATCCCGATGGAATTGCTGAAGATGTGCCTGTCCAAATTGGTGATCATATAGTTCCTGTGGATTTCATTGTGCTTGATATGGATAGAAGGACAAGGACTACATTGATTTTGGGCCGGCCATTCTTGAGGACAGCGAAGGCAAACATTGATGTGGGGAGTGGAAAGATAAGTTTCGACATAAGTGGAGCCTCCTACACATTCAATTTTCGCCCCAAAGGAGAAGAAGGCCGTACGGTATCCAAATGGGTTGAGAAATACAAGTCTCCGCACCATAAAGCTATCGAGGGTAATTGGAGGAAGGATATGTCCTATCATTAAAGGAGAAGAGACATGAGAACCTTGTAGTGTCGCAACTTTTTCCCGTAAAGCGACGCTAAGGAAGTGATTTATGCGGGGAGGTCAAGCTCTACGACCTTTTTAAAACTAAGAGCGCTTTTGGGAGGCAACCCAAAATTCGGGAGCGAGTCATAGGGTGAGTCTTTGTGTGTTAGTGCTTTCGGGAGGGCAACCCGTGAATTAGAAATTTAGTGCTAACCGGGAGGGCAACCCGGCCTTTAAATTGTTTGCTTGTAATTCACAATAATGCTCCCGGAATAAAATTTGTTAGTCCAAGTGTTTGTTTTAACTTTTGTGTGAACACCTGCGCTGTCTGTTTACTTTCTGCAGTTTTGTTTTTGCATTTTGCTTGTTCGCTAACAGCGCAGGAAGAAAAGAAACAAAAAGAGGAAATTCTGGAAGGTGCCGACCGGCACAGGCTGTGCCGATCGGCACCGTAGCAAGCACGCCAAATCGTGCCCTGGACGTTACCCCAAACTAAAGATGCGAATTAATATGGGGTGAAAAGAAGAAAATATGCGGAATATTTGAGGAAGGAAAATTCGGAAGGGTAAGTGCAACAATTGTCCCGAGAATATTTCCGTGCTTTTGGAATTTTTATGTGTCGCAGAGATGTGTTGGATGATCTTTGAGGAAGAAGGAGGCACTGGCAAAAATTTGGCACTGCTGCCGACCGGCACAGCTACGTGCCGATCGGCACAGCATGGAAACGCCACCTCCAGGAATCTCGATGCTACAGGAAGTCTGACATCCGCGAAGAAATTTGAAATTTTGGACGACGCAAAGCAACGAAGTTTGAAGCTGGCGCGCGCTACACAGTGCCGACCGGCATCCTGTAGTGCCAATCGGCACGACGTCCAGGAATTCAAATTGGATCATCGAAGTCTGCGCACATTGGAAGGAGGAAAAACACTGACGCCCATGCAGCTGCCGAGCACAGGGGGGACACCGAGCACCCAGCCTCGGGATGGAGCAAAAGTACCGACCGGCACAACACCCGTGCCGATCGGCACAACCTGAAAAATTCGAATTTGAAACGTGCTCCCCTGTCTCCCGACATGCGACACTGTATCAAGCATGGGGAAGAGGAAAAGAAGTTGCTGAAGCCAAGGTACGTGCGAATCTGTGCAAAATTTGAATTGTGCCGACCGGCACGGTCTCCGTGCCAATCGGCACACCTTGGGAAATCCAATCTTTTGCAGGTGCGCCCCTGTTCCCCGACATCCGACACTGTACAAGTCATGGGGAAGAGGAAAAGAAGGCGTGGCAGCCGAGGTACGACGGAATCCGCAAAATTTTGAACCGTGCCGATCGGCACGGCACTGTGCCGACCGGCACGCGCAGGGAATTTGAACCGGCGGGGGTTCCTTCCCTTGGACGCCATGGAGAGCTATATAAAGGGGCATCACCTCCTCCAGTTTCGCCACAACTTCCTGGTAACCCTCTCCACTCCTCCACTTCCTCCATTTGCGCGATCCGTTTCCATTCTTTCGCAGGAAATGAAGGGATTTAGTTCCACGCTCAAGAGCGCCGGCAAGAAGATTCGCCGGGGGTTCGGCTCCGGCGGATCACACCACTCCGGTGGATCGCACCACTCCGGTGGATCGCACCACGCCGGAGGATCACACCAAGCCGGCGACAACAACTCCGGCAGCGACTCCGGCTCCTTCACCTCGGCAAGGAGGGCAAGCTCGGCGGGCTATGACAGCCCCGAGCTCTCCGTCGAGATGACACCGCCACGAGGGCGGGATGACTTCTTCATCGGCCACCGCGACATCGGCATCCCTCGTGGACCGAGGCCGCGCACGAGGAGCGCGACCGCCGCCGCCGCCGCCGCCGCGGCGAGCGGATCATCAATGGAGGCCGAGCCGAGCGAGCCGGCATATGTACCGCGCGCGGTTCGGGAGGGGTTCACCCTCACGAGCCGTGAGGAGGAGTTCTACTACACCAACATCCGCGGCCGCATCTTCCCCAACATCGACATGGATGAGGAGTTCCTCTCCAAGGTCGGGGTATGGCCCTCCATCAATGCCTCCTCAACCTTGGGTGGGAGACCCTCCACGATCAAGCGAGCAGCTTCGACATCGAGCTCATCACCGAGTTCATCACCACCATGAGCCGCGAGGTGGACGAGCAAGGAGACGACACGATCAAGTTCCGTGTGCGGGACGAGCCTTACTCCATCACGATCGAGGGCATCTCCGATGCTCTCGGTTTTGAAAGGGAGGCCCCCGTATACGGCGCGGCGACGACGGAGATGCTCGACACATTTTGGCGCCGCATCGCCGACGCGGACGAGCGCAAGAGGGGGCACATCAAGAACCCCACGATCCAAATCCTCCACCGGTGGATGGCCGCACGCACCACCGGCCGCCTCGACACCACCAACATCTCCGACCCGGATTTGCATTGGCTCTACAATGCCATTGCGAGTCCGTGCAAGTGCAATCCCGTGGGGACGATGGTGGCAAGTTGGTTTAGCCAAAGGGCCAACCCTAAGGCGAGACTAGCTTTTGGAGGCTACCTCCAAACAATCATCTTCCAAGTCACCGAAGGTAACCTCATGATGAAGGATGATTGTTGGGTGAGGTCCACGCTCATCGACGAGTCCATGGTGCGCGGGAAGACTATCACGGGAAGCGCCAAGCTCGGCTACTACGTGTGCGGCACCGGCATCAAGCTTCCCTGCCCCGAGCTCGCCCTCTTCCTCCCGAACAAGATCGACGGAGGGAATTGGCTCGAGGCCGACCTCCGCGAGCGATACAAGGTAACGAAGACGAAGCGCGGGAGGAAGGAGGTCGTCGGCCAGTCTTCAGCGAGCGCAGCGGCGGACTGGGACAGTTGGGACGCGGCAGCAGCCGCGCAGCATCAACCAGCGCAGCAGGCACCCGTGCCGATCGGCACGGGCTTCGTGCCGACCGGCACAGGCCAGGTGCCGACCGGCACCGACCCCAGGTACTTCGGTATGCCCCCTGTCTACCCTCAGCACTTCCAGGGGGCACCCTACTATGCTCCTGCAGGTCCTCCGGGGGCGAACTTTGCCCCTATGCATCGATACATCGACAACAACGTTCAATACGTTGAACGTATGGACAACTTAGCGGGCGCGATGCGGAGCAACACCGAGGCGATGATTGATGAGTTCGGGAGATTGGAGGCGGCGTACTACGGCTTCGACTACACGCAGCCACCTCCATTTGATGGGTAGAGTGTTGTGTATGGCACAACTTGTATCGGTTTCCCGGTTTGCGTTTTTCTTTCCCTTTCGCATTCTCTTTTTATTTATTTACTTATGTGTGTGTGAGCGGGTTGGGAAACCATGTATCGGGTGTGTTTAGTTTGTTTGTGTGCTTTTATTCATGCATGTGTGCTAGTAGCTTAGTTTTATTTATGCAAGTGTGCTAGTAGTTTGTTTAGAATGATACATCACCATGTAGCCCGTGCTTTCAAATCCAAAATGATGATGATCTTTATGCTTTATTTGAAAAATGATACGAGTATGTACGTCTATCTTGAGAAGTGTTAATGATAATCGAGCGATGTTGAGCATAAATAAAATTTCGAACTTTCACTAAAGTGTATTCGGCAAATACTTCATATGTGGCGTAGTTCATTTCAAAATTCCCATGCAAGGTCTAATAAAAGATCGATTTTGGACGACATGACTTAGTACCTATTTCTTTATAAAATTCAAATGTTCTTATTGTGAGCTTTAGAATTACTCCATATCATTCGGTTATGCCTACCAATGCCAAATATATGTGACTCAATTTAAGCCCTTGCTAAGTAGAGACTATGATTGATGATTGAGCTCGGTTAAGATTTAATTCTTAGGGTATGAGACTTGGAAAATTGGCCACATCTTTCGCGTATCGTGTTGATTTTCTAGCCTATTCCTGCTCGAGCTATGCAAATTACCGCATTGGAATTATGCATAATTCGCCGAGTATCCGATACTTGAGAACCAAATTCTTTGATTCGAATATCAATCCTTGACCACATCCTACTGTATTCTTGGCTATATATCTGACACAGCAGTTCTCACGAGAAATCCAGAGCGAAATTGGCAGGTACAGACAGTGTGCCGACCGGCACATGATTGTGCCGATCGGCACACAGAGAGAAAAAAAAAGACAGAAGAAAAGAAAAAAAAGAAAAAAAAGAGGAAAATAAAGTCTGTACCTTGTGCTGTTTTGCTCGGGACTAGCAAAAATTTGAGTGTGGGGGGAAGAGTGAATTCCCTTGAATTCTTATCATCTATTAGTAGCCAAGAATCTCTTTTTCCAATCATGTACACAATTCTTTGCATTCGATATCCTCCGAAAATGCCAGGAAGTTTCTGATAGATATGCAAAGAAGAAAGGACAGCTTTGTCACCTGTTTAAAAACATTACGTTCTCTACTTGTGATTGTTCATTCACACAAGTATATGTCCACTATTCTAAAGGTGTGAGTTTCTTTCTCAATTCAATTTCTAATGGCCTTTTGACAAGTCTCAGTAAAACGAATTAGAGTTATTTCTTAGCTTTGCAATATGTTGTTGATTTATGTCTATTTTTCTTGAAATTCCTCACCAAGCTACTCATATGGCCTTACACATACATATATCGATAAAGTAGGATAGGCTTTTGAGTGATTTAGGTGAGTGATTGAAGTTGAGTTGTTGACGTGATCGTTTGAGAAGGATAGTTCTTTTGCTCGCAATACCTTTTTGGTGATTCACATAAGTGGAAAAGTCATGTGCATCAAGTTGAATATTTTCAAGGTTTGCTTTGGGAAGTACTCTTTCATGTTCAATACCCATATTGTGAACATGTTTGCTGAATACTAAATTGATTTAATCTCACAATGACTAAATGCTCAGCTCGTGTAGATTTGAAATATTTTTATGATTGATGTGACTATATGCAAGTTGATTTTCATTCTTGACTTTCCTCGGGACGAGTAAAGGTTTAAGTGTGGGGGAGCTGTTGGCGATTTCTAGCATACCATTTTATATGCCAACTGCGCCTTATTTAGAGCATAAATGTCGTCATTACAGGCCACTAACCCTTGATAATAGCACCATATTTGTATATATGTCGTTCTGGAGCTTTATTACAGAAACAGATGAAAAGGACGACATTCTGGACATTGTGGCTGATCTGGACCTGAAGAGAAGATAACCAGCAGAAAAGGCCCACTGTGCCGATCGGCACAGACATGTGCCGACCGGCACATGGGACCCCAAGGCCACCAAAGCTGGCCCACCATTCAGTTTGTTCTAGAAGGAAGTTATCCGAGCCAATCTTGGGAGATACTCATCACGAAGAGATAAAAGATACTCGAAGATTTGAAAGAGCAACACAAGACTTGATCTCGAAGCAAACTGACTGGAAGGCCCACATGGAAGCTACCTAGGACTTCAGAACCGACTTAGGGAGGAAACCGAGATGGACACGAGGTGTGCCGATCGGCACAACCCTGTGCCGATCGGCACATGGACTCTTTCCCCGAGAATCCTTTCCTTTCTGATGTACAGCCCTATATAAACTTGTAAAAGCCCTAGGGTTTCGGGATCCGCCGCCAGAGGGACAACACAGCTAGTAAGTTTAGAGCCACCAGGGCTTTGCCCCGTTCTTCATGTTCTCTAGTTGTTGATCAAGAACCATTGGTGCTAAAGAGGTGATCCATCAAGGTAGGCCTACTAGATGGTGATGTATCTTGCACTATGTATCATTGAAGTATGGTTGAATATGTGGATGAATGGTTTTGATTATTGATCGCCTGGATTTTATGGTCTTTATATGCACTTGTTCCTACGCTTAGTGACGACTAAGTACTAGATGTTATCTTAATTGTGGTGGCAAAAAGAAGTGACAAGATTCGTTCTCTCACTATCTCCATTGTGGTTAAGGTAGCATTGGGATCTTGTAATGCGCCATAATTGCACGTTGTCTCTGTACCTCCACAGCCGCTAATGCATACGCGATGATCTTTGAGATGAGGTGTAGAGTAGGAAGGGGCTACTGATTAAGGTGAACTGGTCGTGACAGGGCTCGTCGGAAAGGGGTCCTGACCTACCGATCTTCGGTTATCAATAATTGAGTAATTCCGTTTATGATGCTATTTGACTAAGCTTCTTGGTTACGATCTCAACTAGCAGACTTGGCTAACTTACCCCATGATTTAATCTGTTCCTAGGCTTTTCGGACATCACTTCGGACAACTTCGCCTTCGTGCCGACCGGCACATCCCCTGTGCCGATCGGCACAACACCCTGTTTTCCTGAAACCCACGCTCACGCTCACTAGAAAGCTTGGCTAACTCTTTTACTGATGATTTTGCTTAATTCCCATTGGTCCTTGTGGTTCGATTAAACCTTGGAATACTCTTCTAGGGGAAAAAGACTACAACTGTACACCGTGCTCTTGCGGTATATAAGTGGGTGCGTAGATACGACCAACACGTTCCACTCCCGACGAGCAAACGGGGGACGACGCTCGAAACGAGCTCACTTCCTCGCCGCAAGTAGAGCGACGGAATACCTTCGAGGCTATCCTCGACTTAAACAATTTTCCTTCCACTCCCGACGAGAAAAGGGGGGACGACGCTCGAAACGAGCTCACTTCCTCGCCGAAAGTAGAGCGACGGAATCCCTTCGAGGCTATCCTCGACCTCGGCAAATCTTCGTTCCACTCCCGACAAACAAAGGGGGGGATGACGCTCGAAACGAGCTTGCTTCCTCGCCGAAAGTAGAGCGATGGAATCGCCGCGAGGCCACCCTCGACGTAACAAACTCTCGTTCAAGCTCTGACAACGAAGCAGGGGACGACGCCAACAACACTGAAAAATAATACTACGCTCGAAAGATCTTCCATTTCAACATACGTCGAGCCAAACAGCTCGACGTCGGTTACAACACCGATTGAGTCGGCACCTCGACACAGGGCCCGAAGGCCCCTCTTATAGCCCACTCCCGGAGCGCATCCCTAATGACGCTTCGGCCCTAGCTATTTCCTCCCGGGCTCGCGCCAGCGTGCGCCGGAGCGAAGCGAAGTCTGCCGGAGTCGATGCAGAAGCAACATCGACCTGCAATTGCTCCAAGTCCACCTCGGCGGCAGCGTCTTCGTCATCGCTCGAGACGTCAACCACCTCTGCCTTCGCAGCAACAAGAAGAGGAGGGTTCAGCGCTAAGTCCAAACAATGCGCTTCGCGACGAACTCGCCTCTGAAGCAGAGCTTCGGAAGGGACCCTCGGTACCTGCGCCATCAACCGTGCGTTTCGAAGGCGCAAATCCCGAAAGAAGTCCCCGAAGGATCCGTCCGGGTTGCGCCGAAGCCACCGACGCCACTGCGTGCCCTTTACATAGTAGGGGCGACCCTCCGGAGCGGAAGGACTCCCAGCAGGAATCAGAATACTTTCCGGAACGACGTCAAGGCACGCTAACGTGTGACTGCCTTCGGCTTCGCTCAAAACCTATAAGTCGCAGTAGAAACGCATAAACATCCCGAAGGCCAAGTTCATTTCAAAAAAGCCCGAAGGGCACCTAGTACAATCTATGTACACCAAGCGCTTGCCATGCTGCAGCAGCTTCTTCATCCCTCTGCTTTTCTTCATCCCTCCTTTTTGGCCACTCAGCTCTCTCGCGTCTCCGGCGTCCTTCGCGCGTCCAAAGTCTCTCGAAGGAGATCTTCAGGCTCTCCAGCTCCTTCAAGGCCTTCTCGGAGACCGCCTTCTCCGACGTCAAGGCATCGGAGGAAGTCTTCGCCGCCGCCAAGGCCTTCTCCAGCTCCGAGGCAAGGGCGTCACGACCCTTCTCCGCGGACTCCTGGGCCCTTCGCGCGGCTCCAACGGCCCCCTCCGCGATTTCGGCGCGCGCCCGGAGCCGCGCAAGGTCGAAGCCCTCGAGCGCTCCTTGCAGATGACGGGCAAGCACCGCGGCCTGTCGAAGCGAAGCGAGTAAGCTACGCGAAAGCAAGTAGAAGCAGAGCACAAGGCCGACAAACCTTGATCGCAAGCCCGGAGAGAGCCGAAGCAGCGTCTTCCGGAGCAACTTCCTCCATAGCCTCTTCCAGCTCACCGAGCCCATTGAAGTCATAGACTCCACGAAGGACTTCGGCGGCCTCCGGTCGATCCAGGAAGTCGTTCCACTCGAGGCGGGCGTCCAAGGTCTTCGAAGGCCCGGCCTGTTCGATGGGCGACCTCCCGAAGTAGCCCTTTCCCCGCCCATGAGTGGGCTCCGGGCTGGCCACCCCCTTCCCTCCTCCGGAAGTCTCTTCCTCGGAGGCTTCGACACGAATGCCTTCCGCTAGAGCAACAGAGTTAGTGGGACTTCCACAACCGGCAAAGCAAGAGTGATGGGAAGAGAAAATGATACCGGGAGACCGAAGGACCGGCTCCATCGTCCCCTCGACGTCAGCAGCGAAGGAAGGCATCCCAAAATACCCGACGTCTTCATCGTCGGAGTCGAGACTCACCACCTTGGCCACGCGCGGAGCCACTTCGGCAGCAATTGCCACTCGGGCGGCGTCGTCGGTCAACTCCTCCAAGTCGGTGCCGTATCCCAAGTCCCCGGCGACACTCGAAGCACCGGCCCGGGAGGTAGACTTCTCGACTCGCGTCTCGGTGGGCCGAGGCCTCTTCGGCGCCGGCCTGCTGGTGCCCCCGGCAGCGCGTTTCGAGCCTGCAGGGACAAGGATCTCCGGAGCCAAGGGAGCCTCGCTCTCGGCCTCCTCATCCTCCCCTTCGCCGCTGGCAGGGACAGCGACGAGCACCTGTACTTGATGGAGAACACCCGATTGATACGGGGACCCCCAACAAGCTTCGCCCGGCGCGAAGCCTCGTCCGGAAGGAAGGGGCCGAGAATCTCAGCGGCGCCGTCTTCCACCTCCCTCAGCGTCTTGGCTGCACAAACCACGTCGTCAAGCTACGGCAAACAACCGAAGGGAAGTGTCCACCGGAGCAAACGTACCTGGGAAATCCTCCGGCTTCAAGTGGACCTCCGGGTCTCCGCCCGGAACCTCAACAACGAACCTCTGCTCCCAGTTACGGAGCAAAGGCCACACCCCCGCGGCGATGAACTCCTCGCAGAGGTCGCGCATCGAGAGTTTCCGCGCCACCGTCTCCAACAGCTTCACCCGGGACTCGCCGGTCCCGTCCAACTGCACCGTCGGGTACCGATGGAATAGCACCTCCGACATCGTCGACCGAAGGGGGCACTCGCCCTCCACGTGGTAGTAGAACCACCCGGTTGTCCAGCGCCCCCAGTGCAGCTTGTACGCCTTCGCCGGAACGACGGCTTCGGGGCGGGGGACGAAGGAGATAACTCCCATGGATCCGACGACGTCCTTCCCGTCCAGCTTCAACATCTTCTTCACGGCGTGCGCGTAATGCGTCGCCGCGAAGGCCCCAGCGTGCGGCCGAGACCCTTCGAGCCAGAACGCCCACTCGAAGACGCTCAGCCGCACAAGTGCGTTGACTGTGAGCTGCTGAATCTCGAGGCCGAAGAGATCCAACACCTCGGCCACGAAGGGGGAGCAGGGCATCCGAAACCCGGCCTCGAAGAACCGCCGGTACAGAACGATGTACCCGTCCTTCGGACTAGGGGTTGTCTCCCCCTTCCTTGGCGCTTCGGCCCGGCTCCGCTCCAGGAGCCCATCGGCGGCCATCTCGTCCAGCGCCTTCGAGTCGATCGTGCTGCGGTCAACGAACGGCGACGCCGCGAAGCGGTCATCGATGCGAACGCGCTGCGAAGCGCTGGTCTTCCCCTTCCGAGCCATCTCCGAAGCCAGGGCGACTACTTGGAAGCTCCGAGCTAAAGCAATGAAGCGCGCCGAAGCAGCGAGAACGCCGAAGCAAGCTAACCAAGCGGCTGCGGCGCGGCGTAGGTGAAAGCGAAATGAGTGGCGGGGTGAAAACCTTGGGCGCCCGGGCGGTAAATATATAGCCCCTGGTGAATCGATCTGACCGTCCGATGAAGGATCAACGGCCGCAGATCACGCCACGCAACCAGACGCGTCCCGTCATGCGAAACGGCGTCGCATCGCAATCCGCGCCGATTCAGTCCCAGTAAACGAGACGACGTCGCTCCGCAATTCGCGCCGAGCATTAAAGACACCTTCAACACGTGGCCGACCTCTGCGGCACCCCGCACCTTCGGCGACCGTGCCCTTCGGCCATCACGGCGATGTAGCCGACAGCTACCTCCGGGACATCAGCAACAACCTTCGACGATCGTGCCCTTCGGCTATCACGGCGATGTAGCCGGCAGCTATCTCCGCGCCATCAGCGAACGACCTTCGGCGATCGTGCCCTTCGGCAAACACGGCGCCGTCGCTTGAAGGAACCGTCGGGCCATCTGCGACAATCTTCGTCGACCACCGAACCTTCGGCGACCGGACCCTCGGTGTCGGGACCTTCGGAAGCGGGACCTTCGGAAGCGGGACCTTCGGAAGCGAGACCTTTGGAAGCGGGACCTTCGGAGGCACGTAGAAGGCTTCCCTTTCGAAACCGACGCAGACCAGACCTTCGGAGCGCCGAAAGAGGGGACGACGGGCGGACCTCCGGATGGACACAGTTTCGGCCCTACCGAAGGTGGATCTCGACTGTGTGGGGCTAGCTGTTGGGGGAGGCCCACTGTGTCCCCTCCCCCTGGCCCAAAGGCCTGGCCTGCTATGAAGCCCATCAAGGCCCAAGATGATATATATTATAGGATAGGCCCATGTATGTTGGCCTCTGGCCCACTAGGGTTAGGGAATCCCACCTTGTAATAAGGAAATGACCATAGTGCCCTGGAGGAAGGGCAATATGGTACTTGTAATTCTAGGGTTGTAGGGGTGTATCAGCCTATAAATACGCCCCTACCACCCTCAAGGCAAGGCATTCAATACAAGCTCTTAATTACCTACCTCTCTTGGCTCTTGTTTGGTCCCTTCCTAGGTCCTTCCCAGGGGTCCCTCACTTGTGGTAGACCCTTGGAGGATCCCCCTTCTACTATTGTGGGCTTGTAACCACAACAGCCAGTACCCGCTATCGCAAAAGTAAACGACAGTGAGTGAGCTTAAGTGTCGATATAATTTACCAATTTGATCAATATTGACAAGAGTCCTTATATACAAGTTCTTACCGCTCTATGACTTTGCAGAACATCATGTAGCTTTTCTGGTTATAGTCGAGGGAGTCGAATACTCAAACCTTCCTTGCTTCGGATATAATATATCCAGTGGTTCCTACACAAAGAATTATCCATGTTACTCTCCTAGCTTAGCAATGAAGAGTCAAATAAATGACGTTATTGACAAACTTACGAAAAGTTGTAAGGTGCCACGATGCAGTGTCTGTCTCGCCATTCGTACATGCATTTACCTTTGTAGACCGAACATGCTTTCCTTTGTAGACCGAACAGTGCCGTGCGGTGACCTCATGCTTAGGATGATGCAACAGTGTCCCCTCCGGCGCCGCCCTTTCTTCTCGCTGGTACACACCTCACTTTCTTCCTTCCCCTCTTCTTTCGCGAGCCTAGGATGCTTTGGTTTCGCTTCTTACGCTGTACGTACGTCGCCTGCAGATGCTCGCGTCCTTCAGATGGTGGAACTAGTTCGTAGTTACCCCGAGGTATCTGTAATTCGGGCACACTACAACACCAACGCCCCTTTAGCAACGGCTGCAGATGCCTTGCTCCTTTTCTTTGCGAAGGAAATAAATGTTATGTACTCTGATAGAAGTAAAGTAGCGATCGATCATATTAACGGTACCAGTTGTTTCAGAATTGAAGGCACTCCTAAATATGATGCAGTGCAGTCGGCAGCAATGCAATGGACAACTCAGCACACGACAAATTGTCGCCATGGCTCCAAATCTATTGGCATGCAGTAACACCATGGAGGTGGAACCATCCCAAGACTAGGGAAAATCTGGTTACTCCTCGTTATTTTTTGCAATGGTTTCAACCTGAGGAATTGTTTGAGTACAAGCTAGGGGTATTGGTACCAACTTAAGGGACAGCATGAAATTTAGCTGACTGCTTCATGATCAGCTCGATTTGCTTTTTGTAACACATACCTGTAAATAGAAGTAAGAATGTGCTACAAAAATATTTCATAGTAACACAACCATCTATGTTACGGAGTGTGTTTGTAACACGAATTCTTGTTTTCTAAAAATGTGTTACAGACAATTATTCTGGTAACACGAAAATAGTGTTACAACTATAGTGTTACATGAATGACAATATGCTCTAAGCATAGAAAGCTTTGAACTCATAGTAACACAAACAAATGTTAATGTTATGTGTTACTACAAATCGTAGTAACACTTTTCCTGGGCTATAGTAACGTATACCAAATAATTTTAAGTTAAAACCAATTAAGGGTAACTTTTTATCATATATGCGTGTGTAGTGCAGTGAAAACTCAACAACTAGTGATGGTGAGGTCCTACGATCGAACCCTAGTAGCCACTAATTATTAACAATATTTTTTGTGTTACTAGTAACACATTTTTTAGACATAATAACACACTTACATGTGTTCTTACATTATTGTAACATATTTTTTTCACAACCAGTAACACTTGCTTTAATAACACAGTAACACTTGCTTTAATAACACATACATGTGTTACTGAAGGCCTGATTTGACGTAGTGACAAACATTTGAATTTTTTCGATTTTTTCATTGTGATCACCTATATATAATTTATGTTTCAAAATTAGATTCTCTAGTTTTGAACCAGACTTAGTTCGAATTTTAAGTAATTCCAATAAATCACAAACGCCTTGGAGGATGTCAGCCAAAGACGCTTCTCTGATGTTGGCTTCCCGATCCAAGTGTATGGCACTGTCATCGCCAGAGACAGCCTTGATCTCAACTGTGTTTATTTTGGGACAGAGGGAGTGTTAGATATGCACATCATGAGACTCACAAATCTGGACTCTGGAGTAGCTTTCGCATTCACATATTCACATCCTCGTTGTGGTAAAGTTTGTCAGTAATTCCTTTCCAATGTACTAAAAGAGAAGAAACAAACATTTGCAACGTTTTTGCGTCGTTTCACTGATGATTGCTCGATCTGGCTACAAAAATTAAAATGTCTTTGACATGTCAGAATTCAATAATGTCACACTAAGGACACAAAAAAGGGCTTTAAGGATCTTTTGACACAGATATCAAACCCCACCACTACTTTGCTCCATAAGTATTTTTTTACATTGAAGAATGTATTTTTTAGGAATGAGAAAACTAGTAGGACTCTTCGTGTGAGTTGGATCCTAGACTAATTGACGAATCTCTACTACTTAAGAAGTAATGAAAACATCGTCTAGAGCCCCCCCCCCCCCCCCCCCCCCCCCCCCAATTCGAGAAACCCTGGGCTAACTTTCCCCTTGTTTTCCCCTGAAATCTGAGAAACCCGAGGGTTAACCTAAAGATGGAATGATGGATATTTACCTGATGTCAAATCTGGTATCCGGTCACCGTTCTCAATCCCTCCGGGAACGGTTTCATCCCACAGCGTGATTGCCATTTTTTGCCCCGAAATCTGAGACACCCGAGGCTTAACCTAAAGATGGCAAGGTGGATATTTACCTGATGTCGGATCTGGTATTCGGTCACCGTCCTCAATCCCCTCTGGGAACGGCTTCATCCCACAGCGTGATTGCCTTTTTTCCCATGAAATCGGAGAAACCCGAGGCTTAACCTAAAGATGGCAGGGTGGATATTTACCTGATGTTGGATTTAGTATCCGGTCATCGTCCTCGATCCCCTTTGGTAACGGCTTCATCCCACAGTGTGATTGCTATTTTCTCCCCCGAAATTCGAGAAACCCAAGGCTTATCCTAAAGATGGTAGGATGGATATTTACCAGATGTCGGATCTGGTATCTGGTCACCGTCCTCGATCCCCTCGGGAACGGCTTCATCCCACAGCGTGATTGCCATTTTCCCCCAAAATCAGAGAAACCCAAGGCTTAACCTAAAGATGGCAGGGTGGATATTGACCTGATGTCGGATCTAGTATTCAGTCACCGTCCTCGATCCTCTCCGGGAACGGCTTCATCCCACAGCGTGATTGCCTTTTTTGTCCCCGAAATCTAAGAAACGCGAGGCTTAACCTAAAGATGGCTGGGTGGATATTTACCTAATGTCGGATTTGGTATCCGGTCACCGTCCTCGATCCCTCCGGGAATGGCTTCATCCCAGCGTGATGCTGTTCTTCCATCCCCGTGCTCCTTGCCGTCCTCGAGCCCAACCGTCATCGTGTCGCCGTGCGCGTGTACGGAGATTGCCATGAATCCTCTCGATGGCGTCACGCATATGCCTCGGCACAACCGTGCTCCATGAGAGGCCAGGCTTCGCGCCGTTCAGCTTCGGTGACTGTCGAGCATCGCAACGCCTAACCTCCGGTATCCTTCCCCTTGCCCCTGCCATGATGAAACTTCATGGAATCCACCGCGTGCGGAAGACGCGGGATCGATCTGGAGGTGCCGGAGCCCGACTCCAGCAGGCGCGTGAGCTTGGGGTTGGCCCTGCGCTACCACGCCCTGACCTCTGCCCGGAGCCCCGCCTCCGTGTCCGTGGCGCGGCGGACAGAGCCAGGCCTCGGCGTCGGCGAGCCAGTGCTCGCGGGCACGTGTGCCACTGCCACGAACATGTGCTGGCTATTCCGGTGGCGGTTGAGGTGCTCCATGAGGTTGATGCCGGGATGCGGGATCCAGAGGCTTGTCCGGAGTCCGACCCCTGGCAGATGTTCCCCACAGAGTGTGAGTGTGTGTGTGTGTGTGTGTGTGTGTGTGTGTGTGTGTGTGTGTGTGTGTGTGTGTGTGTGTGTGTGTGCCCGCGCGTTTATCCTCTTGTTAGGACAATATGCGTTGTTGGGACAATTTGAACAATATGATACATTGACATCCTGTGGATGATTTTCGCATATCTTTATGGAGAAACATGTAAATTTAGCAACAGTTGACTGGCCTAATTCTGGAGAACTTCTTTACTCATAATAGGTATTCAATCACTATTGAAATTACAAAATGTTTGCTTTGGAAAATGAAAGTTGCTATCATGCATGAAGATCAGGAGAGCAATCTTAAATGATTAATATAGAATAAGTTTCACACCCCAAAACTTTCAAATTTTGGGATGTGGCTCAAATTTCACTAAATTTTGAAATCTCTTTTAAATATATTAAAATTTTTCATTATTAATATAGTATTATGACATTTATTTAGGCAAATAAAATTATTTTCTAAATTAATTAATCTATATAGGTTATATTTTTTTGGTTGCATTCATGCTGGTTAGATGCATCTAGGATTTTATTTGTTGTGGAAAAGTATTTAAATTTCGAGTAGAAATCGTTTTCTTTTTATCAGGGAATTAGAAATAGAAAAGAAGATAAACGAAAACCTCAGCCAGACCTTGGGCCCAATCTTCTCAACCCAGTTTCCTTTTCCCTTTATTGTTTTCTCTTTCCCTTCCGCCACTGCTAGCCCCAAAGCACTGTTATAAACGATCAGCGGCGGACGGTGACGCCATCTTGTCCGCCACCGCCACTGCCACAGCAGTGGCCAACGGTGTGATGTCACAACATCCGCGACTGCTGATCAACCCTTCAGTGGCGGTCAGCGTGACGTCTTTGCGTCCGCCACTACTGCTTCAAACATTAATGGCAGACAGTGATGTCACGCCGACCGCCACAGGTGAAGCATGTCCAGTGGCGGCCACTGACGTCACGCTGCCCGCCACTGGTGGTATGTACCAAATTCAAATACACCCAGAATTTAAAATTCAAAGATCCATCACAGATCAAATATTCATCACAGATCATCATCACATATCAAATATCCATAACACATACCCAACAATGAAAGTCAGTAATAATCACAAAATACAAGTTACAAGTTCATCCATGCATGTATATTACAAAAAATTGACAAGTATTCATGTGTCCACAAGCTAAGGATCAATATGATATCATCCTGCCAGTTGTTCCCTAACACGGTCTGGTGCTGGCTTGTAGATGATTTTCTGCTCCAAGTGCATAGGTCAATGTGCTCTGCCAACTTACTTTTAGGATCGAAATATGCGCCATCGGGATGGACAAGGTGATGCATAATGAAGCGACATATCCTAGATGTGAAGCTATAAATTTCAGAGTCGCCTTTTGTCTTCGTGCCCTGCACACATGATGAAAACAAACATCAAGATTGCGTCAATGAAAGGTAACAAACTATAGCAACTATATGCAAATTACATTAACGTAGTGACATGTTTCGTAGCGTCTTCGCGGGGCAAGTGTAGAAACTTGTTATGCACGCCCATGGATAGCCATCCAAGCACGTAGTAGCCACAGTGCATGGTGCCCGAGGGCTGTTTTCGACATTGGGTAACCATGAAAACGACGTTAGCGTTACGCTCAATCTCCGACAGTCATAGAAATGAGAGCCTATTCTATATAGTAGTACCGGATAGTTCCACCTCCAATCTATTTTGTTTTCCCACTTCGCCGGTTGCTCGCCTTTTAGATTATGAACGTAATGCCGGTACCCGCTATTGCAAAAGTAAACGACAGTGAGTGAGCTTAAGTGTCGATATAATTTACCGATTTGATGAATATTGACAAGAGTCCTTATATACGAGTTCTTACCGCTCTATGACTTTGCAGAACATCATGTAGCTTTTCTGGTTATAGTCGAGGGAGTCGAATACTCAAACCCTTCCTTGCTTCGGACATAATATATCCAGTGGTTCCTACACAAAGAATTATCTATGTTACTCTCCTAGCTTAGCAATGAAGAGTCAAATAAATGACGTTATTGACAAACTTACGAAAAGTTGTAAGGTGCCACGATGCAGTGTCTATCTCGCCATTCGTACATGCATTTACCTATGTAGACTGAACATGCTTTCCTGACATTTTTGGCAATTTTTTCGACTATATTCTTCCGCTCTCTAGGAGACATGCTCGCGTATTGTTGTGCCTTTTCATCAATCTTCGGGGGTCAGGTGTGATTCGGATATGAGATGCGGGTGTAGGAATCCAACATGCTTTTGATCAAAGTGCGAACAAATCCTAGACAAGAAATTGCATTAGTAATACTTAGTAATCATGTTCATAGAGAATGGAAATATAGGTAGCACGTACAGGCACCAAAGAATTATCATTGTCGCGTTGATCCGATCGAGACGATAGATGTGATGGATATCCTCAAAAGGCACATTCATTTGAAATCAATGGAGTTGAAAATCTTGCTCCCAGGAACCTTACATGAGATAAACTCAATGCCTTTGGAACATGCCTCAATGTACCACTCGTGAAATCTCTCCATTACTCAATCACATTTATTGAGCACATTCTTTGGAAAGAGTGGCATGCCATGTCGATACTACGGGAAATCGTCTTTTTCATAATCCCAAGACCCTTCTGGGACACCTGGCTTCATCGTATGTACCACCTCAACGGCCTGCACCGTAGGTTTCTTCGTCGTCCTGGTGGTCAAGGTGCGAAAGAAAGCTGCACAGGCAGCAGGATCAAGAATTGGTTTAGCGTGTGCTCCTTTGCTATAAGTTCTTGTTATCCTAGGTATAATTGAAGAAATAGTCTTGCCTTGTACAATCTCTTTAGCATCAAAGGGCTCCTTCTCTTTTTGTTGCTCTATCTTCCTCCCCTCAGTCGCCTAGCTTATCATTTTTTGGTGATGACGGAGGCGAAGGAGCACGCGATCCCTTGCTACCCTCGGCCTCCTTGTCCTTTTTCGGTGATGGCGGAGGTGAAGGAGCACGCTGAGTGGTGGCTGGAGTCGTAAATTGCTAGCGAGCATGTATATATGGTGTAGCAGCGGGAGAGATATAAGAGTAGCTAGCAAGCATGTACGTATGGCAGCGGGAGCTTGTCGCAGTGTAGCATAGATGAATGAAGGTTCCCTGGTGGCCCGTTAGTTCATCAACAGTAACCCATTCCTGCCTAAATTCGATGTAGGATAATTGTGTCAATCAAGCGTAATTACGATCTGCCCTGGAGAAACACTACAAGAAACCCAACGTTTGTCGGGTGTCGAGCTCTTTGCCGAGTGTATTTAATTCGGGCACGCGGCAAACAAGTTCTTTGCCTAGGGCCAAACGAAAAACACTTGCAAAATAAATGCCCTAGGCAAAGAGCTCTTTACCGAGTGAAAAAAAAAACACTCGGCAAAAATGAGTGTTTGCCGAGTGTTTTTTCCGGCACTCGGCAAACAAGGTCTTGGGTAGAAAAAAATACTTGGCAAAGTTTCCAATTTGAGAAATTCAAACCTACTTTTCGTTGACAAATTAATTCAAATTAAAAAAATTTCAACTACAAAGTTGTATAACTTCTCATGTACAACTTTTGAAACTAGAAGAGATATAGATTTTGTGAAGAATGTTACTACCACTATGTCGGATGAATAAATGACCAAAATAAAAGTTGTAAGTCTTCAGAAGTTATATAACTTTATAGGAGCGACACTTTTTAATATGAATTAGTTTTGTCAACGAAAAGTATATTTAAATTTATCAAATTTTAAAATTTGAATTTTTCAACCGGTCGCGGATGGAGAAACAGTAAAAATATAAGTTGTGGATCTCAAAAAGTTATGAAACTTTGTAGTTGACAACGTTTTCATTTGAAATTGTTTAGCCATCTAAAATTTTCATTACAAGTGGTCTCTCATTGTGTAGCCACGTCAGCAATCCATCCCTTCAAAATCCTCCCATTGGTCCAAAGGTGGCCACCCAGATCCCTCCCTCTCACAATGCAAACAAACTCCACCGGCCTCACACCTATCTCTCATCTCTCGATCTCTCCCCGTGTCAAAAAAAAAAATCTCTCGATCTCCAGACCGGAGAGGGGCTGCTGTGGAGGTGGCACCTCCAGGCCGGCGAGGGGCAGCGGTGGTCCCCAGCGCCAGGGCGCGACCCCGGCCGGGCGGGGCCTGGGCGGGCTGGCGGCATGGCAGGGTGCGACCCCGGCCAACGCGGTGGTGGCGGCGGCCCCGGCCTTTGCAGGCGGCGCGGTAGGGCGGGCGGGCGGCGCGGCGCGTGCGGCGGCGGTGTGGTGGCCAGCACGTGTGGTGACCGGCTTCTGTGGCGCGGCGGCCCGGACTGAGCGGCGCGGTGGTGGTGGTGGCATGGCGGTGGCCGTGGCGGCGACGGGTGTTTTTTTATTATTTCCAAAAATTGTTTGCCGAGTGTCGGTTTTGGTACTTGGCAAAGTGTTTGCCGAGTGTCCTTCAATAAACACTCGGCAAAGACGCTTTGCTGACTTTTTGTTTGCCGAGTATATTTGGGCCTTTTCTTAGCACTTGGCAAACCTCTACTTTCCCGTAGTGAAAGGTGCTAGCCCCATTTTGAAAATTCCCAGGTCCCACTCTAAAAGCTAGTAATATTGATTATGTCAAAGCTAAAAGTTAATTCTCTTTCTTTTAATGAATGTTCGTTCCATACACATTCCTTGATCAGAGGGCCCAATAGACTCTCATGGGTAAGTTTTTTGTGACTGCATTGAAGTACAAACACAGAGTTCCAGGCCCTTTGCGTGACATTTACAATTCACACCTTCCCAGATCGAAATGCCCTGATGTCCCATTGAATGGCTCTTTTGCCCATTCAATTGCATCTAGACTACCACAGAGATTGTTCACTGAAGAGTGCTTTGCAGTATTTATAGAACTCTGTGCCGGCCTCTGCAGAAACATTATAAATAAGAATGCGTTTGGGGTACGAAAACAAGGCAATTCATTTGAAAAACAATTTGTTTGAAACTAATGGAGTACTCACAGAAAAACATGCTTCCGAAAATGGTGAAGTGACTGATAACCTAATGTGCTATTGCTTTAAGACTTGACTACTTAAGTGCTCCCGACGTATAATCCTCCCGACATCAGCTGTCGTTGACCTTAAAGACTGTAAAATAAGTACAACCAAATGTTAGTTAAATAATTACAGACATACCGCTAGCAAATAAATCTTCAGCAACAGAAAGATGGGGTGCGTACTTGAACAAAATAATTCCATGCTGCTTCTATGCCATATGAACAGAAAATATCATATAGGTTGCGTGGTATTTGGGCAGGAGTGTCACAACTTGCAAGATGTCTGTACTCTGACAAGCATCGATCTTTAGAGGGATATTTGCCACCAATCATTGAATAGGATCGCACTGCGAGCACATACACAGGGTAGCAGCGAGAGCTTGCGGCTTTGCTGGATTCATAAACATGGTTCCTTAGTGTCTAGGGCTTCGGCTGAGGTTTGGGACGGTTGGGATTTACGATAATGGAAAGGTTCCGGGGCTGCTGGAAGTGCGAGGAGACTATAAGAGAAGTCGAATCTTAGGTGAAAGCTGTTGCTGGAGCCTCATTTTGTGGTAGCAATGGCCAGCAGTTTCTACTACATACATATAACCAAGCTCAATAAGCTCCACGCATGTTGAACTGTTCAGATGTACATAGAATTTTTCAAACGTCTATTTAATAAAGGCTATGAGAACTTACTGCCAGAACGAAGCTAGCTAGACTAATTAGTATGACTACATGATAAATATATTTTCAAGTATTACTTTTCAGCCCGCAGCCCTTGAAACTAGCGGTCCAATCATGGGCATGCAAGAAATCATGGTGGAATCTAATGTGGGACACAGAATGCAGTATGAAACAATACACACATACTTCATGGTAGAAATAATTATGCATAAAAAGAGAGTGCTTCCCAGGCAATACTAGAGGAAATTCTAGATCTGTGACTACTCATAAAAGTCGCAAAATTTTGAAGTTTCAATTAACTGAGATGAAATAAAATTCAGAATTTGTTGAAATGTAGATAGAAAAGATGCATACTCACAAAAAAGATAGAAAGATGCATGCGTGTATGTTCACCCAAAATAATGAAATATTGCAGGCCAAACTCAAATGGAATCAATATTTTATATTTTATATATATTAAGAAACAGGATCACCAGTAGGTGCTGCCAACATAGATATTATTTGTTTTGATAATTGGTAAAAGCATCTCGCAAGAGGCTAAAGCCTAATTATTACAATGTTTTTCAGCTCATCATTCTGTTTCACACCATTTAAATAAATAAATGCCAGATAGTTCCGATGAAAAGACACTTTTGATGTGATCTTATCAAATGCTTAAATTAAATCTATGGAGAGTCTACAATGCATAAAGTAAAGCAAAAAAAAAAGTCTCCATGCTAGTGTGTTTCGCCAATGAAGTAACGTTTATGTCGCCTCTAGGAGGATTGTGGGCAAAAAAAAAGGCTTCCACCAACTCAACCACATAAACTAATTAGGAAAAAGTCAATAATTAGTATTATCAGTCTTGCACGCAAGTAATCTGTATTAGAATGATATTGGAAAGCTTCCATGGTATGAAAACAAATGCATCGGCCAATGATATATGCGAAATCTGTTTGAACAGCTGCATGCTAGTAGGCCTTTGCTGATACCCTATCATAATGTTTTCAAAATTTCCATTAAGCCAAACTTTCATGTATTTAAGGAATCAATAGTTTTGCTATAAAAATGCTGTTGATCTGTGACGCGCCGATGTAAGTTGTTCAATGGCCATGCGAGTATGTAGAGCATCTGGCATTGTTGGACCTCATAATCTACATAGGAAATGAAAGTTTTTGATCCACAAAACCATCTCTGTCATGGAATTTTTGTTCCTGAATTTAGTTGTCTACAATCTTGTGCGGTTACTCTGTTAATCAATGAAGTTAGTTGATCTTCAGTTCACGATTTGTGCTGTCAGATCAAATATCGTACTAGTAATTTGTATTTGCCTGTCTCATATGACCAAATTATTTTGTGTCATGAGAGTACGAAGAGTCTCCTTTTTGCAAGATTCCATTTGTATGTGAGCCTGAGATGATGGAAGCAAAGAATTGGTTACAGTGCGGGTGTTCAATAAGGATTTCAGGAAGATTAGAGTTGCAGCACGCTATTGTGGATAGGAATAACCTGCTGTGGAAGCTCTAGCAGAAGGTAATTTTACCATATTCCAATCTTATAAGTTTATGATTACTTGTTAAATTGCACAATGTTTAGTAATTTCTTCTGTCTATTCTTTTCATTTTCCTAGCACTTTACAAGATAACTACGTTTATACTATGTGGACATGATAATTACAGAAATCTGCAGCTATACTTTTTATGCTTACTGTATGTTTATTGATTCCATTACTATATATGTGTAATTAATTAAGAAAGAGGTCAAAGTACTACCCGCACAATTAATTATGCATGCGGGCTTCTATGCTAGTTACTAGATGATATTGCAAAGCTTCTGTGCTTTATGTCAAATAAAATTAATTTGGCACAGGATGATCGGATGAGTTTGGCTAGTATTAGGCACTAGCATACCAGCATGAAGCTGCCTTCAGGTGTGCGGGTCCTCCATGAAGGCGTCGACTTGATTGAACACTGGCCGCTTCGACCTGTGCTGCCCCCGTGTCAGCCACAAGGTCGCTGGTCTCGCGGATGGCGTGCATCCAATCAAAGTCTACACAACGGTGAACTGCAGGGAGCCCGACCATCGTGCGCGGATGGCAGGGCAACCACTTCCACTAATCAGCTTTATTAGTTGATGAGGGAGAAAGAGGCGCTGGCTGACTTGTGGACCAAGAGAAATCAGGTGCTGGTCTTCCTTGCCGCACACGTATTGGGGAGAAGAGACGAGTCAGTGAGCACATCTACTTGCATGCAAATTAGCTTGGCACTTGTACGTGCAATTACTCATGCTGTGTAGTTTTGAAGCTTCTGCATTATTTTATTCTTGCATTGAGGTACGACAATTGGATAATATGAACGCCAGACACCCATATATACGTATATTTCAAATAGTGACAAAATGTCATCAAACACAGGTAATGCGAGTGCAGAAATTGAAACACTTTTGACTAGATGATTTTCTCACATCACATTAATAGGGCGCCCAGTTGTATCAGCTGTTGGTTTCTGCTGACGAGCAGAGGCCGGAGTAATGTTTCACTCCTTGACCATACAACCGTATGATCAGATATATGCCAGTACAAACATCACGACCGTTGCAAATGGCTCAGAATATGGTTAACTGAACCATCATCTTCGCTTGCTTGGACTTGCCGCCCACCAAACCTGCAAGGAAGGATTATTTTCTTTTATTGTTAATACATATCAATCCATGAAAATGACAAAACAAGAGGTAGTTGATATCCAGATGACTATTTTTTTTGTTAACTGAATAATCAGTGAGGCATCTGATACAATCAAGGTTCATGTGGTGTGAACAAACGGGACATGCAAGCCAACAATTCCATTTCAACATTATGCTAACATCCTACATTGAAAATAGAATGAAAAAGAAAACACATACCACCTTCCATTCATCTTTTCTATGCATTTGGCAACATCTTTCTGGTTTTTGAATTTCACCAATATGACACCCAGTGGATGATTTTCACATATCTGCATGCAGAAACACGTAATTTTAGCAATAGACATTTGTGTCAGAATACTCTATGAATATCTATAACAAGGTGGAAACAATCATTACCTTGACATTATCCACTGGACCAAACTTGACGCATTCCTCCCTAACATCTGCTTCCTGCTCTGGAAGAAGTTCTTCATCAGCCTGCAAGGTTGGGACATTCTTAGGCTACCAATATCAAGCATGAACATTAGGAGAGCAATCTGAAATGAATAATAAATATCAAGAGAGCTACTTACTCTCAACTCAGCAGGAGTGAACATATGTCGTAAAATCAATGTCGTAGGACTTGTCACCTTGTTATCATCGTGTCCACCTGATAGAGGAAATTGTTCAGAGAACAAATGAAGTAAGACAAACTTTCTCCAATTCAAAATCAAATTCAAAAATTAAAGAAAAATTTGCCCCAAACCCTTTAACATCACAAACTGAACAAACTATATAATGTACAAATCAGAAATGTCATAGCATCATTGCACTAAAACTGAAAGGAATACTGCTTAGGATTTTCTCAATAGGAGCGATCCCTACTACCAAAGCTACTTCTCAATAGCGGGCTAAATCCCATAGCGATGCCTCTCCGAAATCCCATTGCCAGCTATTTAAATCTTTGATCAACATACCAGATGTTTTAAAGTTATAAACTTTGGCTTTGGGAAAAAAAAAACAATAAGTCTTATCGTTGCATTGCTCAAACATTGCAATGCCCAGATTAGCCTATAGGGTGCAAACACAGCTCTTGATTGATCTCTGTTAGATTACGAGCATGCACTACCAGAAATCCCTATTTTGCTGAGTGCCTGGGGCACTCAGCAAAGGCCCAGTTACACTCGGCAAAAGCCCCCTTTGCCGAGTGTAACACTCAGCAAAAGTCACACGGGGAGAGAGTACTCGGCAAATACCCCCTTTGCCGAGTGTTTTTTGTCGGGCACTCAGCAAAAACTTTGCCGAATGTCAGGAAGGGCCCTCGGCAAATAGAAGTTGATGGACGGCGAGCTGACGGCGAAAAGATTGGCCGAGTGTCTAAAAATACACTCGGCGACTTTGCCGAGTGTCTTGCACCTAGACACTCAGCAAAGGCCCCCCCTTTGCCGAGTGTTTGTCCACCAGACACTCAGCAAAAGCCACCCCCTTTGCCGAGTGTTTGTGCACCATACACTCAGCAAAGGGCCCCCCTTTTGCCGAGTGTTTATGTAATTACACTCGGCAAAGGTGTTTTCCAGAATCAGTTTTAATTGTTTTTTTGACAAATTCAATTGACAAACACACAGACAGTTAATATATATGACAATATGCATCCATTTCACAACCACATCCACATCAAAAACCTCAAACTGGCCACGAATGCTTAAATAGTCCATAATTCAACAAATATTACACAAATAGTCCACAAAGTGCTCACAAGTCCACAAATAGTCCACAAATGCTAACAAGTCCACAAACGCTAACAAGTCCACAAATAGTCCACAAACACTCACAAGTCCACACATATAGTCCACAATACACATATAGTCCACAATACACAAATCACTCGGCAAAGGGTGGGGGTGGGGTGGTGGTGGGAAAAGAGTGCGAGCTGCCGATAGATCCACGTCTTGCACTCCAGCATTCGACCCCGCCGATGGAGGCATCGGCTGCACAAAGAAGACATAACATTTGTGATACAAAATGTATAGCACAACTCTAAGTTTTCTAAGTCTCTAAATCTTCTAAATCTCTAAGTTTTCTAAGTCTCTAGGTTTTGTAAGTCTCTAAGTTGTCTAAGGTTGTCAAGAGACTCACCGGAGAAGACATGGGAGGACGAGGAGCCCACGGCATCTGTGTCGGCAGTTGGTGACCCAGAGCCGCGAACTGAGCCTGAAAGAAGGAGTACATCTCCGACATCTGCGCTTGCACCTGCTCCAACACCTGCTGCGCCATAGTCACCTCGAGCTGCTCCCGTCTGATCCTCTCTTCCTCAAGCTGGGCCTGCAATATTGAATCAAATGTTAAACTCGAGTGCAATATTGAATCAAATGAAACAATTAAACGAACGAGGAATGTAACAGTAATAACCTGGAGGGCCTGTGTAGCGGTCGGTCGTTGGCGTATGCTCGGGCCACCGCTAACGCTCTGTGCTCGAACTGGGAGAGCGTGGGAGTACTCGCCGTGTCGATAACGCTGTCACCGAGATAGTACCGCCCATGTTTCTTGCCTCCTCCAGCCCTCATGACGACTTCTCCATCGAGGTCGTGTGACCTCGGATCGAAGTCTGGCCCGTGGACCTCCTTTGCCACCTCTGAGTACGAACTGAGGCGGCTATGGACGCTTGGATTGCTGTACGCCTCGGGCGGGTCCTCTGGGTTGTAGTGGATGTCCACCGTCGCCTTGCCCTTGTGGGACAAAGAAAAAGCCTCGAAAGTGTTGATAGGCTAGCCACCATGAGCTGCCGACTGCTGAAAGAAACATGATTAGAAATTATGCGGTATTGAGAGTTAAAGTGAACAAATGATTTGACATACATATATATCTGGCCGCATATTCGTTGAGGCTAAGACTGCCCTGATGGTGTGCTGCACCTTGCATCATCAATCGACGCTGTTGGCAAGCCTCGTGCATCACCTCCCAGTCTTCGGCGCACCACTTGTCCACCAATTCCGCCCAGCACCGGGGATGCGCTGCCATCCACCACGGAATCGCCTGCACGTCATCAAGCATATGACACATAAGAAGATCAAGTTAGACATACTCAATCTCATGGAAGCTTGTTCATCATCATTTACCTGCAAGTATTCTTCTTTTGTCAACCTCATTCTTATTGCATCCTTTTTCTTAATCCTAATTTTCTGGGCAGCGTGGAAATCCACGATGGCTGGTGTCGCGCCTCGTATAGCATGTCCCTGACAAGTTTTTGACACGCTGTACGTGCCACCTGCTGCGCCTGGGCCTCGTATCTAGGCTCGCATCTGTAGAAATCCTGCATACATACGCGGTGTATCCAATCAATATTTCAAGAATGTTCAATAAATGCGATGTGTTGAGCAATGTAATGAGAAAAACTTACCCACAGCTCCATGACCACCCGCTCCATCTTGTTGCGGAACACCCTGCCACCTCGATCCCGCACGTCGGAAACAGAGGCATAGTGCTCAAACGTGGTGGCCATCTCTATTCTCTCGCCAATCAGAATGTGGCCAGGGAAGTTTATCTTGCACAAAAGACCCAGGATGCCGTTGACCTTGCGTTTGTGAGAACCCCCCGCGACGGTGTGCCAAGACCTGCCGAAATCAATAAGATAAATTG
Source organism: Eragrostis nindensis (assembly GCA_012490785.1). Classification (NCBI taxonomy): domain Eukaryota; kingdom Viridiplantae; phylum Streptophyta; class Magnoliopsida; order Poales; family Poaceae; genus Eragrostis; species Eragrostis nindensis. Next base: position 195,510 of record JAAXCT010000118.1, on the reverse strand, counting down.
TTAGTATCAATTGTAATTTAAAACATATGAAATGAAAGTGTATTGATAACATCTAAAGTAACTTACCGGGGAGGGAGGGGGCGAACCATCGGACGACGGTCAAAATCTATCGGTCGCTTCGGGAGGGTCGAGGGACCTCGCACCCTGACAGTCGGGGCCACGCCCTCCCCTTCCTCGTGCTCCCCCTCCCCGTCCTCGCCCTCCTCGTGCTCCCCCTCCCCGTCCTCGTGCTCCCCCTCCTCCCCCTGGCGCTCCTCCACCTCCTCCTCAGACGACTCAGACGACTCCTCAGACGGCTGGTCCTCACGTCTGTGCTGCTCCTCGTGCTCCTCCTCAGACGAAGCCACAGGCGACAGTGACCTCGCTACACCTCTCCCTCGACCTCTGCCTCCACCTCTCCCTCCACCTCTCCCTCGAACCTTGCCTCCACCTTTCCGCTGACTACTCCGACTACCCTCGGCCTCATTTCGGTAAAAACTCGACAAGGACTTCTTCACAGCTCTGCCGATGCCGCCCACCATCCTTCTCCACTCACCTGCAATTAAAAAAAGTCAACCAATCAGCATACTTTAAAAAGAGATAACATCATATTATAAATAATGAAAGATAGAAATTGAAATAACATAGTATTTAAAGCAGTAATCTAATTAATACGGATCATACATGTATTAGAAATAATCATCATTGTCAATAATAGCCGGATCATTAGTCTCGTCAACAATATCGTGCATGTCGACATAATCATGCAGGTTCATCGATTCCGAAGGTGGAATGTCGTCATCACTGTCCAGATGTAATCGCTCAAGAAATTGTAAGTCGTTCGCATTATCAACCTCATCTCAGCGTCCTCATTGTCTACTTCCATTCCGAACACTTCGGTTAAGTCTATCTCAAAACTCCCTTCTAGCCCATTGTCTTCAAAGAAGTCATCTCCCTCATATGTGTTTGGGTCTATAGTGTAATCGGCATCGTTTGGGACCGGTAGTTCGCCGTGTGGCGCTACCTTGTACACAACATCCCAACCTTGGAGACGTTCATCGGTTTGGCACGGGTATGAGAGATAATAAACTTGCCCACGATATAGACATCGTCTCCTGGTAAGATGGTTGATTGTCGAATTTCGACTAGCCCAAGATTAGGAGTCCGTCTCACTGCTTCCGGTTCAAACCAATGACATTCGAAAATGACAGGATTAAGAGGCTTGCAACCAGGAAACGATATTTCGTATATCTGTTCAATTCTTCCATAATACTCGACGCCATCCTGACCGGGGGTAAAAACTCCCGTATTTGTGGTTCTTCAATTGGGACAACTCTGCTCGTAGCTTGTTGTGTGAAAACGATATCCGTTGACGTCATAACTGTTAAATGACCTGACCCTATAGTCGCAGCCATTGGAAACTTGTCTCAACTCGACATTCATGGACTCATCGGTTAGGCCCTGCAAGAAACAGCAGGCTAGGTCATTAATTAAGTGCAAATTACCGCATGTCAAACTAAGTACGAGATAAATTGGACATTACTTTCTGTTTGAACCAAGAAATAAAATCGGGGTTTCCATTTCCCGCACCCTGTCTAAGCAGGGTGTCAGTTTCGTTCGATGTAGGTTCCCTTGATGAACGCTAGAATTGATGAAGAAATTCCCTGTGCCAACGAGGAACAAGATTAGGGGGTTTGATGCAGAAGAGTGACTAATCGCAAAGCAGTTTGTTGAGAACTTACCACATGTACGGCTCGATTTCATCAAGGTTGGTCAACACATATAGCATGATCGTGCGCCACTCTTCATGTTTCAACATCTTGTTGGTCGCACCACTTGCACTTCTGAGTTGCCCTTGGAAAAGGCTGAGGCTCGATTCATTTTCCGCAGCATTGTATCGAGGGGGTGGATTATGCACGCTAGGAAGGTTGTCAGCATATAGTACTTTGTTGTGAAGTTTGACACCTCCTCGAGAAGGTATGCCTCTGCCATGGAAGCTTCAATTTTGCATTTATTTTTACATTTAGTTCGAAGAACCTTTAGACATCTCTCAATGGAATAGCACCAACGGTTCTGCACAGGCCCACCCATATGTGCCTCATACGTGAGGTGCAAATTCATATGTTGCATCGAAGTGAAGAAGCCGGGTGGAAAGATTTTCTCCAACTCACAGAGCAACACAGGAGCCATTTTTTCTATGTCTGCTATCACATTTTTTGGTACCTCCTTGGCACAAAGCTGTCGGAAGAAATAGCTCAACTCTGCCAGCACTTGACATACATGATCAGGGACATAGCCTCGAACCATCATGGGAAGAAGCAGCTCAAGCCACACATGGTAGTCATGACTCTTGACCCCACTGATTCGCATCGTTTCTAAGTTCACTCCCCTCCTCAGATTCAGTGCAAACCCATCAGGGAACATTAATGTTTTGAACCATTCAAGTACTTCCTCCTTTGGGCCCTCGTCAAGACGAAATCGGCCTTAGGCTTTATCCATTTCTTGTTGCCAGGTTTAGGAGGCGCCATGTTGCGCTTAGGTCAGTCGCATATTGTTGCTTGATCCACTCTTACCTTAACGTTGTCTCTTGACTTATCAGGATAGGCCATGATTGTACAGAAAGCCTCCTCCCCAATATTTTTTTCTGTGTGCAATGGGTCAGTGTTATGTGGAAGAAGAATGTCATCCATATAGGAAAGCCTATACAAGCCCGAGATATGAACCCAGGCATGTAGCTCACCATATGCCACAAAACCATCTTCATTTTCATTGAGCTTGAGAGCATCTAACTCGACACGAACATCAGCACATGTCATGATCTGCGGTACAGGGTCATTAACTTTGACACCTTTCGTACAGTTCTTTATGTCTCCTCTGAATGGATGGTCAAGACGGAGGAACTGTCGGTGTTTGTCGAACGAAGAATACTTGCCACCCTTCTTCAAGTAAATGAACTTCAGCTTTGACTTGCGTACTGGGCATGGGAACTTCCCGTGAACACACCACCCACAGAATACCCCATATGCCAAGAGGTCATGCAGAGAATAGTGGTACCAAACATGCATTTTGAAGTTTGTCCTCGTTGCTCGATCGTATGTCCATACCCCTTCCTCCCAAGCATGAACCAAATCATCAATCAGAGACTCCATGAACACATTCATATTACTCCCCGGGTGTTAAGGAATTATCAAGGACAAGAATATGTATTGCCGTTGAAAAAGGACGCCAGGGGGGAGATTGAGGGGTATAACGAACACGGGCCAACAAGTGTATGGGGCAGCCCCCATTCCATAAGGATTGAACTCATCTGTTGTCAGTGCCACACGTACATTACGAGCTTCTGCTGCTTTCTCATGATGGATCCCATCAAAATATGTCCAGGACTCACCATCGGCTGGATGGACAAGATTCTCCTTATTATATCGCTTACTTTTTTTGTGCCATGTCATCTGTTACGCGGTCTCTTCGGTCATGTAAAGACGCTGGATCCTCGGTATGAACAGGAGGTACCGTAGGATTTTCGAAGGGACTGTGAGCTGCCTCTTCTGACCATCACCAGAGTCTACCTCCAGGTACTGTGAGGATGAACACTTTGGACAGTACTTTGCTTCTGCGTGTTTTTTCCTAAATAAGACGCATCCTTTCGGACAAGCATGTATCTTCTCATATGGCATCTTAAGTGCACGAAGTAGTTTCTGTGACTCATACATGTTCTTTGGCAGAATGTGACCTTCCGGGAGCATGCTGGCAATCACAGTCAACATAACATCGAAGTTGCGGTGACTCAGGCTAAACTGGGACTTTACGGCCATCAGGCGCGCAATGGCATCCAGTTGAGAAACCTTGGTATGCCCGTGAAGGGGTTGCTGTGCGGCAGACAACATTTCGTAATACGCCTTTGCAGTTGGCTCTGCTCCTCCTCCCTGCAGACTTCCTCGAAGTTGTGTGCCTCTGCATAGTCATCTAACATGTCTGCTACCCCGGCATCCTCATCAAAAGTCTCATCGATGCGTGGTCTGACGACCTTGTGTCGAGCGCGATCGGCCTCACCATGGCTGGTCCACCGTTTATAGTTCTCCATGAATCCATACTTGATGAGATGCTTACCCATTTCCTCCTTTGTTTGCCGCTTACTATTTTTCACAATGACTACATGGACAGAAAGTCCGAGGAGGCGCCTCTTCAACGTTGGCAAATGCTTGGTTCAAGAAAACTTGAGTCTTTCTTATCCATTCCTTAGTCCACGAACTCTGACTTTGGCGGCCCGTGTACATCCACTCACGGTCATCAATCCTCTAACATATCACCGAGTAATAGATAAATTAATTGCATCTACTAGGTGAAGATAGGTCCTAATCCCACCCGAGGATGTGTAGATGAGGTTAGTTTTCATGCTCTACTCCTATCCGAGAAAGAATTTCGGCAGCACCTCCCCGCTGTTCTCCAAATACACGTCCTGACAAGGAGATTGTGTATCCGGAGAACAACTGGGAGATGGTACCGAAACTCTGTCTCGGATAGGAATAGAGCACGAAAACTAACCCATCTACACATCCTTGGGCAGTCCAAAAAACGTGGACAATTCGAAACAGATACGGCTATACATATGCAAAGAACTGCATATTTCCAACCGTACCTCTTTCGAACGGGAGACGCCTAACTAGGTTACGCGTGACCTACAAACATGAATGGAAATGGGGGGTCTTTTATGTCTCACCTTGCTATCCTGCAAAGTGACGAGATGAGGACGATGCAACAGCCTCTCACTGAAAAAAAAGACAATAATAGTGTCAATTTTGTAAATTTCGGCAGCACCTCCCCTACACGGTGAGGTTTTCAACACCTGCAACAAACAACGGCAAGATGGCATTTTGTGCAGCACATGTTTCTTTTCATTTTGTGTCGCAGAATGCACCTTTGTGCTTCTCGCAGATACACATATCAGGATAAAAGAGTATTTCAGCAAGATCTTCAAAATCCAGTCAATGAAGGTTAGAAAAACCCGGAATGCACCTTTCAAATTTAGTTCACACTTCCTATTTCCTATCCATGCCATAATATGGTACGAACAAACATAGGTTATTATGTGATACCTTTTTCTCATGGAATACGACATTAATTCAGCTAGAGACCAAAAAACAAAATAACTATTTTTTTCCAAGTACATTGATCATTTTTATGCCCTTGCCATATAATTTTAGATGTCCGGACTCGTTGTGCATATGATGGAAATGGTAAAAAATAGAGAAAGTTGGACTTGAAATAGAGCCACAAGTGGCTGGCAGAAATTCTAAACTGCTGGCATCTGATAATAGAGCATTCCTCGGGCTGAGATCATTCATGGAGATATAACATTGCAAGCCACTGATATTCCACATTGATCAAGTCATGACTTCAAAATTTAGTGCTAAAAATGAACATATAACATTGCAAGCCACTGATATTCCACATTGATGAATTAAAACATGGAGGCGGGCAGATATGTTTCTACAATGAGTACACTGTTTTGCTGGCAAATTCAAGTGAGTTTTTGTTGACATCTGCAAGCTTCTGTCACAAGAGCAAAAATCCCAAACATTTCTCATAATTGTTATGAACTGAACTGGGACGAATCAATTCTTTCATACAGTTGTGGAATTCTATTACCGGCAATTTATTCAGCCAGGTATATCAGCATGTTTTTTTACTGCATCGAACACAATTTCACCACTGCAAACAAAATTAACAGGAAAAAAGAAATAGCCACGGTGAACTTACCTTGCCGGAGGGGGAGAAGATGGCCGGGGAGGGAAGGGGCCGGGGCAGCAGGCCGGGGGCGGCGTGGCGCTGCCGGAGGTGGAGAAGAAGGCCGGACCGGGGCGAGTGTGGTCAAGGGCGGGTGCGTCGGGGCGGGTCCAGGGTGGGGCGCGTCGGGGCGAGCTGGTCCGGGCCGGGGCGCGGCCTCGCCGGGAAGATGGCCGGGGCGCGGCCTAGCCAGCACCGAGGCCGGGGCGCATCGTCGCCGCGACGGGAGCCGGGGACCGAGGAGGGGGGCACGAGGGAGGGCGGCGGCGCGAGGGAAGGGGCGTGTGGGCAGGCGGCGAGGCGAGGGAGGGCGGCGCGACGGGAGCCGGGGACCGAGTAGGGGAGGCGAGGGAGGGCGGCGGCGAGGCCAGGGAGGGCGGGGGCGTGGGCGCGGCGGCGTGGGAAGCGTGGGCGCGGCGCGGCGGCGGGTGTCTTTGCGAACGAGTGGAGAAGAAGACGGCGTCACGGGCGCGAAAAATGGCTAAGTCCCAGCCCCCACCCCTTTGCCGAGTGTCCTGAATCTGGACACTCAGCAAATCCCCCCACCCTTTGCCGAGTGTCCAGAATAAGGACACTCGGTAAAGGGGGGGCTGGGACTTAGCCAGATTTTCCTCCCCGCGCCATGTACATTTACCGAGTGTAAAAATTTTTTTGAGAGTTTTTTTTACACACAGAAAAAATTCGACCTTTGCTGAGTGTACAACCCTCAGGCACTCGGCAAAGGTATATATTGCCGAGTGTACCCTTTATACACTCGGCAAATATAATTCATGATCACCTTAAAAAAATTAAAAAATAAAAAATAAATTCAAAAATTATCCAAAATTTTACATTACACTTTTTATATGATCTAGTGTCTATAAAAAATAGGTTCGAAGTCAAATTCAATTTCGACACACCATTTGTCTTCAAATCTTGATGACCTTTTCTAAACTCTATGTCTCCTCTTCGGAGATTCTCCGTTTTGTGAACAACGTACATGACAACTTGCACGAAATCTTCTCCACTATTTATCACAACATCCCCGTATGATATCATGACATCTTGTCAAATCTCCTAAATTTTTGGACAATATATTTGTATTTTATAGCATTGTAAAACAAATCGGTCACACGCTCGTAATCATATTTCATGAACAAAATTCGCAAAATTTCATTTCATTTCCTGGATACGGCATCACTTTCAACTCACTAACATGAATAACATTTTTTCATTACCTCAATTCCATTATTCGAGTCACTTGCAGTTCAATTTTGATTTATCACTCAAAAATACAATTAATAAAAATAAATAACTAAATATAGTAAATGGATCGTGAAATTAACCAAATTTCAACATGAAGTACAATGAAGTGTATATGGGTCAGGAAAAAAATTTGGTTGGCAAAATATCAAAAAAAAAAAACTTTTGCCGAGTGCCTAGGGGTGACACTCAGCAAAGCATGGATTTGTCGAGTGTCACCGAAGGGGACACTCAGCAAAGCCCCCTCTCGCCATCAACAGTAACGGCCGCGTGTGCGTGTGGGGCACGTGCTCCCACCTTTCCCGAGTGTTTCCTTTTTGCCGTGTGGGACACTCGGCAAATGTGCCCTTTGCCGAGTGTTTATATTTTGCTGAGTGTCCTGAGACTTGAGACTGATGGTACCTTTACCGAGTGCCTGAAATATTACACTCAGCAAAGGGTTGGACACTCGGAGAAAAAGCGATTTCCGGTAGTGATGCGAGCATGTACGCACAAATCCTTGCCTATAGACTCATTCCATAAGTGCTGTAAAAATCAACCATCACACTCTTTATAACCAACTGTACAGTATAAGATAAACATACAGATTAGGGACAACAGGTTTCCGAGGGAATAACAATAAAGGTGCAAATGGACTCCGCTTAAGTAACTTATATTAAGAATAGATGCGGGTGGTTTTGCGGCCATTAGTCGCATGGGTGGGAGCTGCCCTTCGTAATGGTTTCGTACTATAGATTTCGTACCACTAGCGTTTTCCTAACGAAAATTGCTAATGATTTGGAACTTGAGATATGATCAGATATTGCATGTTTACCTCTCTGTGTCGTCACCTCAATATTTGTGGCCGTCGTCGAGCTCCTGCGAGCAACGACACTGGACGACGCCCCGGCATCCTTCCCCTTTCCCCTGCCATGGTGGTGGCGCTCAGAATCTTGCTCTGCCGATGCAGCAGCAGGCGGATGCGCACGCGCTCCATCTCCAGCAGTCCCGCGTCGCAGCTGGACCTCGTAGCCGCTGAAGCGTCGGGGAAGCCGCCGCGTGCGGGAGACGCAGGATCCGGAGGCGCCGCGGGAGTCCGACGCTGGCAGGGTCGCGAGCTCGGCTTCCCGGAGGCGCGCCTCCGTGTCGCGGCGGCGGCGCTCAGCCCGCGCCTACGGAGCCGGGCCTCGGCGTCGGCGAGCCGGCGCTCGCGGTCGGCGAGCACGCGCCCCACCGCCGCGAACGCGTGCTGGCTGTTCCGGTGGCGGTGGAGGTGCTCCATGAGGTCCGCCGCCGGCATGACTGCGAGCTCGGGTCGGGGAGGCCTCCGTCGTCCCGAGCAGGAGCTACAACGCCGGAGCCGCGAGGGTGGCTGGATCCGGAGGCGGCCATGGCGTCGGTCGACGGCGGCTGAGGCTTGCGATAGGGTTTGGTAGGCGGCTTGTGTTAGGGTTAGTACAGGGAGGCACTGCGGGCAGAAATGGTGGGGCGGCTGCAGGAGCTAGCTAGTGTACAACGTCCACGTCCCGATTGGAGCTGCGTGGCCCTCGTCACCAATCTTAAAGCAGCTATCCCCTGCTTCGGCTCACGGGAGCAAGGGCAACATGGGACCGTATGTTCATCCTCCTCTTTGGAGATCCGTGCAGCGAGGCCCACATCTTGCAATACCGAAGGGCCTAAATGATGGAAAACTACCTGCAGGAGATTCAACGACTCCGCCGGCCGGCCACAGTTCCTAGTAGCTGTGTAGCTGAAGCTCTTCATTCTCCGCTGCCGCTCTTGCTTAGTACTTGATTTTTGTCTACCCAACAATCTTCTGGCAGCAGCCAGCAGATCCAGTGAACTTGATGTCCACCTGTTGCTACAGTTTGGGATGGCAGTGGCATTGATCCGAGTATTTGCTTCATTTGATCCGTCGTCTTTCCCAATTTTTTTTAATAAATCCCAGTGCTTTTCCCTCACATCCAATAAATTCGTTTTTGTTCCTCCAGTTTCTGTACATCCTAATTCTTTTGCTTGTTTTATTTGTTGAGTTGATGTATCTCCTCTGCCTAGATCTAAAACGCCTGCTGTTTCTGCTCCCCCTCTCGATTCGTTTTGCTGCTAACATATCCAGGGACGGGGCGAGTGCTTGGCATGTTGTCTACTCAGAAAATAGATCACAATCAAGCAAGGTTTATTTCTGGTGTCACATACTCTGATATTTCCCCCTTTTTTTTCATATTCCTACATACTACTAGTATTTCTATTTTGCTCTTCCTCTAGTGTTCAGTCTTTTACTTGTTGAATTTCCTTGCTAAAGCCACCGGTTCAGTTCTGAATGTGTTACGTGTCGATATTCTTGTGAAAAGTACATCAGATTGCACTTTTGTGAGCTCACTCTTTTGGTTCGCCTTTTGCTTGACAATCTTACTTTTCCTGTGCATCTTCGCTAGCTTACCGATTGTAGATATAAATGAACTACTGTATGGGGCCCCACCATCGTGAAAATAATGTTTCTGCGGCCCCATCAGCTACCGCCCTTTGGCTCAAGAAAGAAGAAAATCAGCTACCGCCTTTTGCACACATCACCGGCCATATGGTGGTAGCAAGAGCTACCGGAGATCCACCAACTCCGGCAACACCCGCCGTCTCCTTTCATTGTCGCTGGAGTCTTCACACACCCCAGTCGTCCTTTCTCATGGTTCTTTTTTATCTCAGCCATCTTCATTCATTGGCTATTTCTTTGTTTAGGTCTCCTTAGCTGGCACGTATCCACATCTGGAGCTCATTGATTTCTTTGATCGTATGTTTCTCCTTGTTGCTATTTGTATGCCACACGTTGTTTTGACTTGTCGTATGTAGTCCATTTGATATATGTTTCCTTTCTGGTGTAGTCATGCTGTGTATATCTAGATTCAGGCTTATCGAGGTTGCTGTCTTACAGATTCTAACCTCTAGGCTACTGATTAGACATTTGTTTTACAAGACAGTTTATATTCATGTAGTTTGTTCTCATTTTACAATTGAGTTTGCTCATTGTCATTCGAGGCATTCAGTATATCTCGAGGAATGTCTGAAAACGAGAGATTCGGTATAATTGAGTTCATCTGCTCATTATCATTCGAGACATTCAGTTCATCTGCTCATTATCATTCGAGACATTCAGTTCATCTGCTCATTATCATTCGAGACATTCAGTATAATTGAGTTCATCTGCTCATTATCCATGTACAAGGTACCTAGTAGCAATGTCTGAAAACAATGTGATCCAGGGACCACGAGACATTGTTTTACGGTAATGACAATGATGTATCTCTGCCAAATGAGGATAACTAACTGAAATACGAATACCAGTTTCATGGGTTACCTTATTTCAAATTCACTTACAGTATCCATATTATATTACACTTTTTTTTTGAGGGAACCATATTATATTAGTCTTACTAGCATGCGCTCTGGGAGGAATATAATGTGTATTTTGTGCCCTTCTTTCAGATACAAATCAAGGCTCGTTGGGCCATAAATATGTTTTCAAACTCCATCGCTGAACCAAACATAAGTACTACTTGTGGTTATGACATGTTATATACAAAGCCCATATCAGTCATTTTGATGCCGAGTCCTTTTTCCTGCACAAAGCAGTACAGACACATGCATGTCCTCCATGCCTACAGGCTTGGATCAGTATTTTGCCATTTATAATAATAGACCGGTCAAAAGTTATGCAGTCTTGCGACCTGTCTAACAGACTACCAATATCATAGCACTCTTCTTGTATGCCGTGTTGCCCAATTCTATATAAAGGGTAAAGTAAATCTTTCTTCATATTTAAGTTATTTGTGAATTGTTTTTCCTTGTTGACCAATGAATTAATGATAGATTGAAACAGTTGCTTGTTCTTCACCGCAGGAGTTGTGAACTGCATTGTGAGGAACTTGATCGAGCTGCAGCACTTGGCTTCTGTATGGATTAGAGTTACGGGTACAAGGACAGAGGTGTGGCCAACTATACTATTTAATTAGGCAATTGAATGGCCGCCCATGGTTTCAAGCTTGGGAAGAACTTGTAAAGCTAATATATACTTGTGGCCGCCCACGATTGTATATTCATTATTCAACGTATTTGTTTTGTTATAGAAAAATTGGAACAGATTAAGAACGCTTGCAAATTGATTGCAGACAAGGTTTGCAAAACCGTGGTTAACCGGACCGGAAACCGGAAAAACCGGACAAACCGGTCCGGTCCGGTTAGCCTGGTCGGTCGGAAACCGATTTTGAATTTGAAAAGATTTAGAAAATTTGAAAAATTTTGAAATAAAAAATTTGTAAAAAAACTAGGAGTAATATTGGGGCCAAAGGTGGAAGAATTTCACGAAAATAAGATTGTTTGGTGGGTCAAATAATTCATCCAAGGTTGGAGCCGGAAAAAAGAAAAAAATCACTTTAAACCCAACCGGGCCCAATTATTGGTCCCCCGACTCCTCTGTTCTCTTCCTCTCTCGCTCGAGCGCTCCCCCACAGCCGCCGCCGATCCAATCGCCGCGCCGCCGTCGCCGGCCTCCCCCGCCGCCGCCGAACCCTGCCGCCGGCCTCCCACCCATTCCGCGCCGGTTAATCGAAGTTTGGAGCCGGTTAACCGGACGAAGCTCCCGGTTTAGCGATGGATTGTGGCGGTTAATCGTTCGATCCGGGACGAGCTTCGTCAGTTCGTGGAGGCCGGCGCGGCTAACCGCTAATGCGGTCCGGTTAACCGCTTGATCTGCGTGGTTAATCGGTGGGAGGGGCCGGTTGGCCGGCACCCGGCAGTGCAGACCACGTGGTGAGCACGTTGTTGCTAATTTTTTTTAATTAGCTCGTAGCCCTCTCTAATAGTCTAATTTTGTATGTAGATAGTTGACATTAGTTTAACATATTTGCTTGTGTAACCAGTCGACTGAAAAGAAGCTGGCATTTCAATCGATGCCTATATCATCCGAGCAAACATTGATGGTTTGTTACATTTTGTTTAGTAAGATTAGTATGAACTATAGAAAAATTCATCAATTCATTAACTATAGAAAAATTGTAAGTTGATAGTTGCAGAAGGCATAGAAATAGTGTTTGCACATGTGATGATAGATAAGTAATGTAAGTTTTAAATTTTCATGTCATTGCTCCTTAGAAATTTGAGATTGGCATGGTAATTGGAAAGTCTAGTGTCAAATTGTGGCTAAGCATATTAATAAATTTATAGCAAAGGTCATGTCAAAATTTCTGATTTTTTCCTGCCTTTTTTCCAATTTTCGTCACATTTTTCCGGTTTCCGATTTTTTGATCCGGTTAACCGGTCAAACCGGACGGCAAACCGGTGAAACCGTCCGGTTACTGATTTCCAATCGAGCATTTCAGTTCAAAATTTGAGAATCCGAATTTGTATCGGTTTCCGGTCGGTTTCTCCGGTTTCCGGTGAAACCGGAGAAAGCGGTGACCACCGGCTTCCCGGTTTGCTCGGTTATGCAAACCTTGATTGCAGAACCATATTAATCCATTTTGCTCAGATGATCGATTATTGAAAAGCTCCTTTCAATCCCCGCAATCGATCGAGTTTGTGGCGGATTTGTCGCTCGAGACGTCCTCCATTTGGTCAAGGCGGCGAGCCAGCTTGGCAGCTTCTGCTTCTGAGATGGAGTCGAGCGCAGCTGCGAGTCCTTGTTTGCGTCGGCGGCGTTCACCAGGATACGACTGGAGCCGTGGCGCGTGCTGTACCCGACGAGGAGCGGCACCCTTGGTGACACTGCAGTATACCGCGATGCTTCTCGGCATAGGATTATGTGGCCTCCGGGGCTGATGTTTACTACCACCATTCAGAAGAAACAAATAGCACCCATGGGAACGTATGAATTGAGCCTGAGCTTTTTGGGATTGAGAATGAATTGAAGACCCCCTCAAGTTCGCAAATCACAAGGTGGCTGTCAATGTTATAAATAAAACTAGTACTCCCTCCATTCCAGATAAAATGACGTTTTGGCAGCCTATATTTTTTCCAGATTATTTGTCTAAAATGGAGGGAGTAATGGGGAATTGCTTGCTTTTTTGGAGAGTAAAGGTTCTGCAGCTGTTATGGTTGCGACCTGCTCCTCGCCTGTATCTGCCTAACACAGAACAAACTACAGCAGTGTTCATCCAAGTCAACCAAACTCTTATCATTTGCGTATAATAGATATCATGTATGCATACTTCTATTTGATTTCTATGGATGATTGGACGTGTATGTGTGAAATTTTCGATTTGTCAAAACTTTGTCTCGTTCAATCTGCACAATCGAGGGGCAAATAGGGATACTTCATGTTAATGTTCACATGCAAATAAGGGTAGTCATGTTATATGGTCTGATTAGGGACAAATAAGGGATAGTTTATTGTGGAGTAAATCTGTCCATAATCCATATAGCAAAATTTAACTGAACAAGATAGGCAAATAAGGGATACAAGTTTAGATTCTGGACATACAAGAGAAGAGAAGTTGAACAGGGACAAATAAGGGATACACATCTAAAACGGGAGCAAATAAGGTATTTTCTTTTTTTACCCAAAATAAAATTTGAAAAAGCCATTGCAGGCCTAGGTCAAGTGGAATCAAGATTTTCTGTATCATGATCTAGGGTAACTGAAGTTATTAAGAAACCTGATCACAGTTCTAGTGGTTGCATGCTAGATCAATATTTGCTGAGTTACCTCAGTGATCACTCTTCACAAAGAAATCCAGCGAAATCCCTGTGATCATTCAATTAGAGCGAGGGTTTAGGCATTCGAGATCAATAATTCTTAGTCACTAAAGACCGGAGTTTTATCAGTAAAGTGTGCAGAATGCGCAGGACCAATTGCAAACCATTTTATGGGGACGGCCCAGCTCTAATTCATACTTATAACCAATCTTTGTGAGCTCCATGCACGATTGAATTGTCAGATGTACACAGAAATTTTCAAACTTCTATCTAGCAAGGCTACCCTGAACTTATAGCCAGAGAAAAGACAGAATGATCGGATGTGTTTCTCCTCTTTTAGGATTTTGGCACCCATGAAAAATTAATGGCCAATGAAGAATATGCAAGAAATCATGGTGAAATTTCATGCATGGTGTGTAGTATAAAACAAAAAAAAAAATAAACACTTCAGAATAATTACCTAAGCTAGTTTAAAAAGATAGTGCATTGAAGGACATATACTTGAGGAATTTCTGGACACGTAACAAGTCATGACAGTCATAAAATTAACCTTTCGTTGGTGGAATGCAAAAGAGTATTTATTTACCCGAAAAAGAAATATCTAAAATATTTGCTTAATTATTAATGTAATGAAGCATTTAAAAAATTATTGCAGGCAAAATTTCAATGGAATCAAGATTTTCTTTACCATGATCAAGGGTGGCCAAGATATTGAGAAACTGGATGCCTTGCGGTTGCTGCGAATATAATTTAATAACTAAGGTACAAAAGCATGCAAGAAATCATGGAGGAACCGGCAACTTAATGTGCTTTAGGAACAGGAATTTGAAATAATATACACTCCATGAAATAAATGTAAGCGTAAAAAGAAATTGCATTCCAGGAATAGAAGAAATTCTGGACCTGTAACCTCATAGATATTCAAAACAAACTGAAATGTTGACGAAACTTTGATTACTGACATGAGTTAAATTTGAAATTACTTCAAATGTTGATATAAAGATGCAGAAGTGTATTTGTTTTACACAGAAAATGTAATATCAAAAACAATTTGCAGTCCAAATTCAAGTCGAATCAAGATTTTCTTTACAATGATATAGGGTGACCAACATATTAAGAAATCAGATCACCAGTGGTTGCTGCCAAGATAAATTTTTGATGAGTTACCATGGTGATCTACTCTTCATAACTCAGAGACTCAGCGAAATACCTCTGCAAGGAAATCACATGATATTTCCCGCAAGTAATGTACATGCAACATCATAACATCTTAGCTGAAGAGAGAAAAGGTGAACTACAACGAGTACATATACATAATAAAGAATGCAATAAGGAGAGTCTAATGAAATGCAGAAAAAAAAAAAGAGAGGAGAGTCTGCATATTGTTCATCAAATGCATAAAGAAAAGAAAAGGACAATCTCCATGCTGTTTTCTCAGCTGTGAAGTTGTCATACCCGATTTTTATATAGCATAAATCGGATGCATTCTACTTGTATGCCAGGATCTGTTTTATCATACATGAACGGTGATACACAGTTCTATAAGAATAAAACAACTTTAAATAAAACAAGCCAGAGTTCTAAACACAGCAGCGGAAGAGACAACTCCAGGGCGCTCCATAGGCAGTCGACTGGTGGCAACGCGACCTTCTCTGCATCATCTTCAAGTAGTCTTGGCCTCCTCACTGAGCAAAATTTAATACATGGAAAAGCAAGGGTATGAGTACATACCGTACTCAGCAAGTGTGGGAAAGTATGATATGCAAGGCTAATATCAAGAAAGGCTTAACTTATGTATGCATCTATGCAATCCTAATATAGACACCTACATTAAAAGCATCCTAATTACTAAGTGTGATGACAACACCCAAACCAACCGACTGACAGTCACCAGGTTCCCACCACCTGGCTACCAAGACTCATCAGATTCCAACCATCTGGCTACTGACTCATCGGTTCCCACCACCGACTACCAAACCACCAATCTAATCATAAATAAGTCCAGGCTTGCTCGTGACCGTGAGCATGCGCGGCTGTCAAGATAGTTTTACACTCTGCAGAGGTTGCACCACTTTACCCACAAGTCGTGATTTCATCACCCGTCGGTGACTAAAATCTCCATTATGCCGTATGCACACTTCCTTAGGTGTGCAGCTAGGAGATCAATACGAGGCCTTTACAAAGCGCCTTCAAACCTAAGGTTCCACCGCTAACAGCATACTTGGAGTCCATTTTACCTCCTTGCAGAAGCCCCCTCTGACGCCACTAATCCACCGAATGGTGCACACAAAGTAAGAAGATATCTAATTAATTGGCCAAGCTGCACCCATAATTAATAGCAGCCTTGTGATGGCGCGGATATGCCAGGTTACATGCTCCATGAACCGGTCCTTAGAATCTAAAGCAGGTACAAGCACAAACCAAAGTCTCGTGCACGACGGCACCATACCAAACCAACCATCCTGCTCAGATTCCTAATCACCATGTTACTAATCATTACGAAGACCCTTTAGTTTCATAGATCATTAATTAGTCAAAATTAAGAACACTTCCCAGCCCAAACATACAGCTGGTCTAAGCATAAATCTACCCAAAACCTAGACACTACCCAACAGGCGACAAGGAATAATGTGAAAATATCTAGTAAACCATATCATAGGATTCAAATTTAGACAAGCATGCATCTAAGCAATGTACTACAAACTACACTAATAGGAGCAAGATGTTCAAGGACACTTGCCTGTTCATATATTGCTGCTTAGTGAATCTTGACTCTTGCTCTTCATATTCTCGTTGCGCTTCTCACCGTCATCATCTACTCGCACGGACAACCGACAAAAAAAAACACAAAACAATCAAAAAAAAGTACACCAATCAGAGGAAACACATCATAAAAACACTATGGTGGGATAGATTACGCTGCAATGAAGATTTAGGAGCAAGAATCACCTAAACTGCAGTTACTGATAAAAGATATCAGCAATTCAATTAACAAGGTTGTTCTAAAAACTGTACAAGCACAGACGATCAAGGAGACGTGCGCGTTCCCGTTGATTGGATGCATGTTTGGGAGCAAGGTTTTCACAGTAATGTTCCTAGTGTTGGGGAACATGATAATGACATGATGATTTGGGAAAGGGTTCACCTGAAAAGGAGATCTATTGGTTGGATCGCGATGATGTCATTCTGTGACAGTTGACAGTGGCATCACGTTCCTGGAGGCACAGGAATAGATCAATAGGTGCCATTCTGCACAATGAAGGATAACTTGGTGGAACACGTTTTGGTGTGGAACACGGATAACTTGGTGGAACACGTTTTGGTGGGACAACGAATAAGCGAAGAAATTAGCAGGAACAAGGATTTCATTACCACCGGACGCGCTGCACATATCCAGAATAGGGAGAAGTTGTCATTGAGATGGAGATCTCGGAGGCTTCAGAACTCCTTTGGCCGTGATTTTGGTGTTGTAGAGGAAGTTGAGGCGCACGTACTGGTGAAATTTTACGGCAGTTGGATGGGAGGATAGTCGGGAACGCTAATGTCAATAGGCGGCGGCATGGCCGGACGCGAGAGCGGCGCGGTGTGGCGGCAGCCTGGTGGCGTAATGAAAGTTTGGACGACGTGGGAGAGGTGCTGGTAATTATAGGAGAGGTGGACATGGTGTGCCAATAGAAGGAAAGGGGACAATAAAAGGAAAATGCATTAATTTTGAGCGTTAATGGTTATTTTCTTTCCTTTTGAGCGAATGCGGTAGGTGGAACGAACATGGACCCCTCTTGAATTGTAGGATGAGAGAGAGAGAGAGAGAGAGATGAGATAGAACGACACAATATATATGATGGCGGTGAAGATTGTGAAAATAAAACAAGGATTTATGCAACCTTCAATTACCTTAACGTATTCTAAATTTTATAAATTTATTTTTCAATATGTAAAACAAATCATTTTATTTTAAAAGTTTTTGAAAATTTAAAGAGAAATTCTTCACATCCCAAAATAGAAATTTTGGGGTGTGACAGAAGTTTATGGCTCGAGGACGATTGCCATCAAGACAAACTTCCACTAACTCAACGGCCCTATTTAATTGTGGGCAAAGTGAAACAATATTGGAAATGATATTTCCAAAGCTTCAATGGTAAGAAACTAAGTGCACAGGCCAAAAACTTGGGAATTATGCTTGAATGGCTGCATGCTAGTAAGCCTTTGCTGTATCGAACTTTAAAGTAGATGCATGTATAGATTCAACATTATATATGTGTACTGATAAAGGACATGATGACGGTGTCCGAGATTTTGTCCCGATCTTTCGCTGTAACAAACGAACAAAATAATATTTCTCTGAATAGACTAACTAAATAAGCCGCAGGAAGATGATATTTATGTGCAGCCAAATATTCAAGCAGTATAACACTACCACAGAAAAGGTCATTAGTGATGGGTTTTTTCACTCATTAGTGACGTAATTTTTACCCGTTCCTAAATTTGCGTCACTAAATTTTACCCCCTTGTGACGGGTTCAAAAGACGTCAGTAAACTCTTAGTGACGGTGTTTTAACCCGCATCTCAATTTCAGTGGCGGTTTTCTCTTACCCCTCGCTAACATGCTTGTGACGGTTTTTGTTTCACCCGCCGCTGTTACCCTTGTGACGGATACTGTGTTAGCCGTCCTTAGCATCGTAGTGACGGGTTGTCCTTTGTATCGTAGTTACGGGTTGTTTTATTTTCTGTCTCAATACTTACTGACGTAACTTAATTTCCCCGTCTCAATACTTAGTGACATAATTTCATTTTCCCGTCTCAATTGTTGGTGTCTGCCACTGATCACCATTTGACGGGTTTCTTCCACCCGTCCATGCACGATTGTTTATCAAACCTACGCAATGGAAACCCGTCAGTGGCCTTGTAGGTGCTACACGCGAGGTGACGCGGTTTAACAACTAACAAGCGTTATACACAGAATTAAAAAGCCAGTCATCGAGCCATACACAGAAAATGCAGGACAGTAATCAATCTGTTAACAGAACAGTAAGATGCATGGTCAGAGAGCCATATATGCCCCATACATACAAATTGGCATACGCATCCCAAAACAGTGGTTGAATATCTAGTTCAAAAGCTAGGCATTGTTCCTAACATCTAGCTCAAACAGAAGTTCCCAAACTAAAAGCTAGGCATAGTTCCTAACATCTAGCTCAAACAGAAGTTCCCAAACTAAGATCTGATCAGTAGGTGGCAGTAGGGTGATGAAACTCCCCTTCGGGAGAGATCACTTCAGACACCAGGAACTTGGCCAAATTCTCTCGAAGACCAGCAACTGCCCAATCATCAAGTGGACTTGTCGAAAAAATGATGTCCTGCAAATTGGGTGAAAAAAAGGAAATAAGTACACAGAAAATAGCTCTTTGTATGTGACAAACTCAATACAACTTAGCAAGGAAAAAAGGAAATAAGTACACCGCAAAGTTGCATAAGTCAACCTTTTCTTTAGTCATAGAAGCTTATCTTTTGAAATCAAAGCTAGCACTTTCCATTATGAAATTGCAAACGTTTTTGCTTAACTAGCATACTTTCACAGAAAATAGAACAAATAATTTTATACTGCAACTTGTATATAGAAGTCCAGAAAGTATGATCTTATATTGCAAAATATATCTATCATGTTGGACACCAAATCAGCATGGATATGGGAAACAAATCAGAGAGAAATGCAAGTCCACCAAATCATGTCCACAATTTCATTATCACACAAAAGAAAAGGTGACCTTACCTCAGACTTACCTCAACCTTAATATGTTTTGGAAAAAGAGAGAGACTTACCTCAGGCTTTTTTAAGATCCTTGACCCCGCAATAGCAAGCATATGGTGACAGGCGTAAAACGACGGGCACTGTTCCCTGGCTGCTGGTGACACTGTATAAACAGAGAGTTAGTTCATAGTTCATTGTCACTTTTCTGATATCATTGGATGGATATTTCAGTTACCGGAAATTTGGTAAGATGTTTTAACGCCCCATGTTCTTTCTTCTTTTTCCCTTCAGTTGCAATGTAGAGTGCCCAAGCCCTACGTGGTACATATATAGCAAGTCAGTACACACAGCAGCAGCATGATGCAACACCAGCAGTTGCTACTGGAAGGACAAGAACAGAGCTGAACTGAGCTCAGGGACACACAGCTGCTACTTTTCGTTGTAACCACCCACTGCTAATGTTGTCAAACGGTACTACTAGTCATGCCTCATCTTGCACCCTATTTACTCATATTAAAGCACCTATCCACTGTCAAAACAGTACTACTAGTGACAGCTGCCAAATAAAGTTACTACTTGCTGCTGCTTGTTGAAAGAACAACTCCATTGAAAAGAACATGGGCACAGGTCGATATGCTCAAAAATTAAAAAGAGCAACAAAATAGTATTAACACTCACCTATCAAGCAACTCTGTCAGAATCTCAATGTTGTACTCTTTATCAAACAGTGAATCCAGATACCAGACAGTTCTCCATTTAATACTGATTATAACTGCAATCCAGTGCCCGCCAGTATTACATGGAAGCATTAAAAACTCCTTTGTTGAATTAGAGTTGTGGCACACTGCCCTTGCCACATAGTTGACGATTTCGTCATCTTTATCACCTTCAACGACAGAGACATCATCATAGGATCCAGCACATTGACAGGCCAGCTGTTGTTCTTACCTTCTTGATACAAGTACCTGACATGATTGAAGATAAGGAATGAAAAGATCTGGACATTCAGTTATATATAAAAAATCTGAAATAACAGAGATTTGCTGACTACCAATTTCAATTGTCACTGCAGGAATATAACACAGATAGTTGAAAAACTTACAATGTGAAGAGCCGTACAATGGACATGTCCAAAGCATCAATGCGGAAGAGGTCGTATAGGTCGCGTAGTCCACACGAACGGACCCCCTCCACGCCTTAGAAGATGGCTAGCTCTGTAAAACACTGCAATCTGCTTCTTCTTATCTTTGCAGCCTTCAAATAATAACTATGCAGGGTGGTGCAATGTTGCCCGGCCTTTTGAAGATCTACTTGAATTTGGAGTTCGGTTGAGTGACACGTTTTTTGATAACCGTCGCAAGATGACGGTATTTCAAATATACGTCACAAGTGCTTCTGACGGTTATTAAAAAACACGTCACCAAAACAACAGTGACGAGCTTTCACAAAACCGTCGGAATATTTTGCGACGGCGTTCCAAAATTCCGTCATAAGGTTCTGTGACGTTTATCAGAAAGCCATCATCTTCTATAAGAGTGACGGCATTTTAAAACTCTGTCACTACAGATTATGACAGCATTTTAAAAAAACGTCTCTAACACTGTGACGTGCCACGTTGAACCGTCACTGCTTGTAATGAATGAGACGGTTTTCTACATCTGCGTTGTAGTGTTGGCTGGGTAGCCGAGTTGTACTGACATGTTTTGCAAAACACGTCACTACTGTTGCAGTAGTGACGTGTTCTTATTTCATGTCACTAGTGCCGAGTCACTAATGACCTTTTCTGTGGTAGTGTAAACTAATGTTTTAAATAGCGGGCTAAGGGGTTTAGCGGCATGTCTCTAAAACAGCTAATTGCGGAGCTAAATCAGTCTATAGCGGGACATAGCGGTTAAATGGTATATACGTGCATTGCCTCAAAAAACACGAGACAGCGGCAGCTATAGGTGGAGATTTAAAACTTTGGTATAAACCAACATGGATCATGCTCCTTTTGTAGCAATCAACCCATAAACTGTGTGTTTCACAGTAAGTGACTCCAATCAATAGCGACCAGAAGTCCCTCAGTAGCAAAACAGAGATAAATACGGAAAATACTAGTAGCAGAAGTACACCGATAGACTTTGATTTCTCCCAGCCGTACCAAGAATTGGTCACGATCAAGAAAAGAGGATCCACTCCAGGAATCCAAGCTGCGCACCCAGGAAGGTTCATCTTCAATTCTTGATAAGTGATGGGATCGCCATCTCCCAGTTCCGGCAGGAAACCCACAATACAAAATGATAGCAACAATGAAGAGTGTCCATCGGCAAATTTTGCCATTTTTTTTTTTTGGGAACAAAATTTTGCCAAATGTTAATGAGCCCTAGGCATTATAGCAAGCAGGATTGCCAAACTTGAAACGGATTAGACCCACCCCATGACTCGACCCGATCAATAAAGAAAGTCCGACTCAGACCTGAATGAACCTAACTAGACTCCACACTGTTAATAAGATCACATATGTGAAAGAATAATAAAATAATACGGCAGCTGAGCTCATCCTCTTACTTAGCCTCTCAAATCTGTTGAAGTAATCCCGTAACTAGCCACAGTCTGCACACAGCTCAATGTGCATGGAACCGATCCGAAAGCATGGCTTTGATTTATCGTCTTCTTTTTCTTCTAGCTACTGGAAACCGGAATATCCTTGTGGGCCAAAAACCATCAAGGAAATACAAAGGCAATTAACCCTGTGGGAAAACCGCCAGGGAAACCATTACAGGGAAATAGAAATCAGCTCCCACAATCAATTTCCTGCACCATGTCATATTAGTAGCCGTGGATAATTCTTTCATTTTCTCAGTCATCTCTTGGTGCACAGCAATAGGGAGACAGCCAAACTTAAAAGATAAAGGATCATTCACAGATGAATAAATGCATGGATCTTCAGAAATGTCAGATGAAAATATAGAAGAACATGGGCTCATCATCTACCTTGGAACTATATTTTTTTTAGAAAGAGGAATATGCATTAATATTCCAGCTTTTGTATCAATTGATACATATACCTGTCCATTATTACAGACAAAGTCGCATCAAAACACGACAAAAGGAACAAAAAGGTTTCAACGTTCATTACATCCATGACATCCATCAAACTTTATTTAACCAGGAGGAAGTCTATTACTAAAGCACTATCCATTTCTGGCGAAAATGTCAATCACAGCCGTCTCAAGCACACGACAACCCCAAGTTATTCGGGATGTCTTTCCTTCCTTCTGCAACAGCGCCTAAAAGCGGATCTCATATGCTCCTCTAAACACCACCTACATAGAAGTAAAAGCTCGTGTATTGTTAATAACTTCATCATTGCGGCTAAGCCAAATCGCCCAACAAATAGCACATGCTGCTACCAAGGCTTGATGTTTAATTTTCTTATCTACCCCTTGTAACCACCAGTAAAACATGGTCAACACTCATCGGATGAGGTAAATTAAAAGAAACACACCAATATACATATAAACTTAGCATTATTGCAATCAAAGAAGAGATGTTGTCTGGATTCATCTAAGTAACATAAACAACATTTCACACTCCCTTTCCATTACCACTTTGCTAAGTTATCCTTGGTCAAGGTTACACCCTTAATCATGTACCACATGAATATTTTAATTTAGAGCCGTATTTTTAGCTACCAGATAGTGTGATTATGCGGGACAACATTGGTTATAGCTAAGGCTCTATACATTGAGTGCGTTGTAGAATTACCTTGTTGATTTAGAGACCAGATAAATGACTCACAAAGAAAAATCGTTCCACTACACTCTTGGAGAATAAACATATTTTCGAGAAGAGGGATTGACCCTCGTTCTCTTATTAGAAAAACCGTTCACCATTACACGCGCCCGAAACCGTTTAGTGCCAGCATAAAATCGAAAACTCAGCGGTGATGACATGTAGGGGACATGCCATCATCCCCGTCGGCAGGATCTGACTAAAGCATTACAACTACAGAAACTGGAAACCTAACCCGTGCTGTGCCATTGCCAGACTGCAGCCCCATCTCGTTTGCCACAGCAGGGTCGTGGTTCTCACCTCTTGCCTTGCCGTGGAGGCTTGCCTGCAGACCTATGTACAGGCCCAGGCGCCATGCGAGCTCGTTCATGGCCTTGAACTGCACCTCGGCCTTGGTAGCCCTGCGCTGACCACACATTGACATTGGACTGGTCCCACACACCAACCTACACCGTGGCGTTTCACCCGCCCCCTGAGCTCGTCATGAAGGTCGCCGGCGACCTAGCTTGTGGGCGGTGCGGATCTGGGCCTCGGCTTCGGCGAGCTGGGCAAGGACATCCGACAATGCCGGCTGGTCTAGCTCGACCTCGTAGCCGACGAAGCTTCGGGGAAGCCGCTGCGTGCGGGATGCGTCCGGAGTCTGACCCCTATAGTGGATGTTCCCCACAGAGTGTGTGTGTGTGTGTGTGTGTGTGTGTGTGTGTGTGTGTGTGTGTGTGTGTGTGTGTGTGTGTGTGTGTGTGTGTGTGTGTGTGTGTGTGTGTGTGTGTGTGTGTGTGTGTTTACCCTGTTGTGTGTATGGGACAATATCCAAATGACAAAAAGTTTGCTTTCGAAAGATTTGCTAGAATATGTTGTCCTGGCAAATCCAATTCGTGGGTGGTAGGAAAAGCTCCTCACCAGAGGGCATGTGTCGGAGTGCTCTATGAAACTGTAAACAAGGTGGAATTAATCATTACCTTGACATTATCCACTGGACCAAATTTCATGCATTCTCACTAAAATCTGCTTCCAGCACTGGAAGAAGTTCTTCATCAGCCTGCAAGTTTGGGACATTATTAGCTTACCCAATAAAAATTAAATAAAAGTTGCTATCAAGCATGAACATCAGTAGAGCAATCTGAAATGAATAATATACAATAAAGTGCCAGTAAACCGAGTCTCAGATCAAAAGACCAGATATTTCTGGAGACATCAAGAGTTTCTCAGCTACTAACTCTCAACTCAGCAGGAGTGAACATATGCCCTAAAATAACTGTAGTAGGAATTGTCACCTTCTTTTCATCATGTCCACCCGATAGAGGAAATTGTTCAGAGAACAAATGAAGACCAAACTTTCTCCAATGCTCCCTCCAATTAATAAGGGAGTATATAGTCATAGAAAGAGTCATGTAATGAATTTTGTCAAATCATTTAACTCATCCCACAATATCTTTAGATTATTGTCATTTTACTCACGCGACCTGAGCTCGTCGCGGAGGCTGTCCGCAACCTGGTTCCACAGGGTCGTGCTCACCTGTTGCCACAGGGCCATGGAGGCTTGCCTGACCTATGTCGAGTCCCAGGTACCGGGCGAGCTCGTTCAGGGCTTTGAACTGTGCCTCGGCCTCGGTTGCCCTGCGCTACCATGACCTTAACTTTCGCCCGGAGCCGTGCCTCCGTGTCTTCGGCGCAGCGGATCTCAACGCAGAGCCGGGCCTCGGCGTTGGCTAACTGGTGCTCTCATGCAGTCGGTGAGCACGTGCGCCACCATCACGAATGCATACTGGCAGGTGGCGGTTGAGGTGCGCCATGAGGTCCACCGCCAGCATGACAGCGAGCTCGGGGTTGAGCAGGCTGCCTCCTTCCCATGCGCCAGCAACAGTGCCAGAGCCGCGGGGCCGCCGACACGCGAGCCCTTGCCGTGGGATCCGGAAGAGGCCATGGCGACCAGTTGATCCATCGGGAGAGGCGTCGGCGGTGGCTTGCGGTGGAAGGGACGAGGCGCTAGGGTTTTGTGCGCAAGTAGAAATGGTGGAGCGGCTGCTGGAGTGGAGTGTGCCACCGAATAGAAAAATCACACGCTCCTTGTTTAGGTCTTTTTCTGCTCTAACCTGGTGTGGCGACCACACCCCGATTGGAGCCACGTGTTCCTCGTCACCAATCTAGAAGTAGCTACTCCTCGATCGCAAGCTTTGGCTTCTCCTCATGGGATCCTTCTGGGTGAGCTGACGAAGCTGCAGCTGCTACCCTGCTACAGCAAACGAGCCCTTTGAAAAGAAAAAGAAATACCAATGCACAAAACTATGGCCATGTTTGGTAGGGATTCTAAAAGTGCTTCTGCTCCAGATTCTTAGTGAAACTTGCCAAAGAGTTTAAAGCAAAACAGATTCTGCTTCTCTCATAAAGAATCACTTCTCTCATCAAGAAATCATGGTGGAATTTCTTGTGGCACGCAGACTGCGGTATGAAACAATATACACACTTCATAGTAAAAACTACTGATCATAAAAATGAGAGTGCATTGCAGGCAATACAGAGGAAATTCTAGACCGGTAACGATAGCAGTCACAAAAATTTGAAATTCCAATTAACTGGCCTAATTCAATTCGGAATTGCATGAAATGTAGATAGAAAGATGCATAATGTATTTGTTTACCCAAAACAATAGTGAAACATCAAAAAGGAAAAAAAATGAGTCTCCATATTTGTGTGTGTCACCACCGCTGATGTAAAGTTTAGGACTCCAGGATGATTTCCAGAGCATAGAACAAATAACTTCCCCCACTTGACGTCCCTAATTAATGTGGATAAAGTCAAGAAATAGTGTTGTCAGTCTTTGCACACGAGTAATAATGTTGCAAATTAATTAGCTTCTATAAATCAAATATGTAAAAGCATACAATAATCTGATGAATCTGCCTAGTTTTCAGGTTGACACTGACCACAAGAAGAATAATGGGATGAATCTGCCTAGCTTTCAGGTTGACACTAGAAACAAGAAGAATGGTAAGTCTTATGTGAAATTCCCAAAGAAGTACAGATGTCAGAAGAAGAGGGTGCAGTTATTCGGGCCCTGGAGAAACATGGCCAATTCACCACTATATCTCTCTGTAGACAGCTTTGGGGACATTGTATGCAGGATGCTGGAGGGCATGGAAATTAATTAAGCTACCTATAAAAAATAAGTTTTTCCTCTGGCTGGACTTCGATGACAAGCTGCAATCAGCTTTTGAACTAAAAAGAGGAACTGACCTGGACAAATTAACTGTAGTTTGTGCAATAAGGAGGAGGATATTAAGCATATTATGTATTAAGTGTAAAATTTCTGTTGCTGTGTGGAGTGGCATTAAGGATACTTTAAGATGGGGTAGAAGATTTACTGTGGGGGTGGCTAAATAATGGGCGCAAGCAAAATGAACTAATTATGTTTGGTTTGGGGGTAGTGTGTGGTGCACATGGAATAAAATGGCAATTGAGAAGAAACTGGTAAAGAAAGAGCTGATGACATGTGATCTGGATTTGCTTCTTCCTGGATAGAGTAATGGAAGAATCTTCTAATTAAGAGGCGAAGAACAGGAGACAGTAGTATTGGCCACCGTACCTGCAGGCATGACGCTGCCTTTCAGCAGGTTGACGCGGGTAGTACACTACGGGACGGTTGAAGCGCATCCTCCTCGACGACGGCTTCGGTTTGAACAGCGGCCCGTGCTGCGCTGGTGGTGTCGGCGTGCGGCCCCATCTCGCCGGAGACAGGCTGACCTTTGTCGAGGCCCAGGGTGCATGCGAGCATGTCCACGACAAGGAGCTGCGCCTCGGCCTCGGCGGCCCTGCGCTGCCACGCCGCGACGTTGGACTGGAGGCACGCCTTGGCGCGGCGGAGCTCCTCCGTGAGCTCGTCGTGGAGGCTGTCCGCGACATGGCCGGCTGCGCTGATCCGGGCCTCGAATTCGGCGAGCAAGGCCAGGAGGTCCGACGAGTCGCGGAAGCGCCAGGGAGACCGACCCGTGCGGGATCCGGCGAGCTCGATTGTCGCGGCCTGCAGCCGGCTGCTCCGGCCTCATCGCCGGCGCGCGCGCGAGCTCGATCGGCTTCACGGAGGGGCGCCTCGGCGTCGTGGGCCCTGCGCTGCCACGCGCGGACCTCCGCCCGGAGCCGAGCCTCCGTGTCCGCGGCTAGCCGGCGCTCGGGGTCGTGCTGGCTGCTCCGGTGGCGGTTGAGGTCCGCCGCCGGCAGAGCGACGTCATCCCGTGCGCCGGTGCCGCGGGCGCGGCCGACGCTCGAGCCCTGGCAGCGGGATCCGTAGGAGGCCATGGCTCGAGTCTGGTGACCGGATCCCACGCGCGTCGGCCTCCCCGGCGGTTCCACGACTCGTCGGACCTTCTGGCCCTGCTCGCCGAATTCGAGGCCCGGATCAGCGCCGCCGGCCATGTCACGGACAGCCTCCACGACGAGCTCACGGAGGAGCTCCGCTGCGCCAAAGCGTGCCTCCAGTCCAACTTCGCGGCGTGGCAGCGCAGGGCCGCCGAGGCCGAGGCGCAGCTCCTGGTCGTGGACATGCTCGCATGCACCCTGGGCCTCGACATAGGCCAGCCTGACGCCGGCGAGATGGGGCCGCACGCCGACACCACCAGCGCAGCACGGGCCGCTGCTCAAACCGAAGCCGTCGAGGAGGATGCGCTTCAACCGTCCCGTAGTGTACTACCCGAGTCAACCTGCTGAAAGGCAGCGTCATGCCTGCAGGTACGGTGGCTAACACTATTGTCTCCTGTTCTTCGCCTCTTAATTAGAAGATTCTTCCATTTCTCTATCAAGGAAGAAGCAATATAGATCACATGTCATCAGCTCTTTCTTTACCAGTTTCTTCTCAATTGCCATTTTGTTCCATCTGCACCACACACTACCACCAAAACCAAACATAATTAGTTCAATTTGCTTGCGCCCATTATTTAGCCACCCCCACAGTAAATCTTCTACCCCAGCTTAAAGATTGCTTAATGCCACTCCACACAGCAACAGAAATTTTACACTTAAAACATAATATGCTTAATATCCTCCTAATTATTGCACAAACTACAGTTAAGTTGTCCAGGTCAGTTCCTCCTTTTTAGTTCAAAAGCTGATTGCAGCTTGTCATCGAAGTCCAGCCAGAGGAAAAACTTAATTTTTATAGGTAGCTTAATTAATTTCCATGCCCTTCAGCATCCTGCACACACAATGCCCCCAAAGCTGTCTACACAGAGAGATATAGTGGTGAATTGGCCATGTTTCTCCAGGGCCCGAATAACTGCACCCTCCTCTTCTGACATCTGCTACATTTACATGTTTCTCCTTGCAGATATGTGAAAATTGTCCCAACAAGAGGGTAAACACACACACACACACACAGACACACTGTGTGTGTGAGGAGGAGCTCCGCCGCTCCACGATGTGGGTCCAGTCTGACGTCGATGCATGGCAGCTCAGGGCCACCGACACTGAGGCGCAACTCAAGGCCCTGAATGAGCTTGCATGGCACCTGAGCCTGGACATAGGTCAACAGGTGAGACTCCACGGCGAGGCAAGAGGTGAGCACCACGACCCTGCTGTGGCAAGCGAGATGGGGCTGCAGTCTGGCAACAGTGCAGCACAGGTCAACACGGCTGTGCAAGCTGACGCCGTCATGGAGGACGCAGGGTGTGGCATTGAATAAGTTATATCAGCAAGTTTTTCTCCAATATCCAAAGTCGTCTAACTTTCGTGAGATGCAAATGTAGGAGGGAGAAGATCATTTCTCAAAGATCGAAGAAGAGGGAGAAGATGGGGGTGGCAAGTGATCCGGATGCCATGGATGACTAATTCATGTGTTCTGGACATACTGTCCTATTACTGTAATATTGGATTGTCGATGCCGTGCTGTTATAGTGACTGATCTTGGTTTCTCTTTTGGTTGAGACCTTTTTCCTGTTATGTTATGAACGATGCTGTTGGACACTTGGAGTGTTGCACTGCTGGTCCTGGTCTGATCTCAGTACTGTGAAGTCAAGTGTGCTGTGAACTTGGCTGTTAGCATGTTACCTCAATGCATGGCTGTACTGATTAGTATGTTGTGTATTGTTGTGGCTGTTATTTTGATGTCATATTGTTTATTACTGTGGCTGTTATATTGAAGAATGCATCGGTGCTCCCGTCTTAAACTCCCCGTTCCCGATTGATACAGACATGTTTCTGTTCGTTTTTGTTTGTTTTTGGATTCCCATCATTCCCATGATCATTTTCATTCCCGGCTGTTTCATTTTTGTTTCTGTCCGGTGGAAGATCAATATATATGGAAACGATTAGGGTGTTTTCCCGCCCATTCCCGTCTGTTGTCATCCCTAGTTCTGGGCGCAGCATGTAATGGCATGAAGAAGACAGGGACATGCTGAGTATGGCGTGTCATACCATGGAGGTCTTGAGTCATGCAAATTTTCACCAACTATGGATGAAGGTTTAGTAATAGGTTGGTCGTAAATAGGCGTCGACTCTACCCGAACTATGCTTGTGTGGTGTTTTATTTATATTGGGTTGATTTGTCCAGCTTCGAGCCTTCATATCCTGCCTGTGGATCAGCTAGCTGCGAGAGCCATGGCCTCCTCCAGATCCCACGGCCAGGGCTCGAGCATCAGCAGCCCCCGCGGCACTGGTGCCATCGCCGTTGTCACCTCAACGCCGAGCTCGCTCTCCTGCCAGTGGTGGACCTCATCGCCCACCTCAACCAGCACGACTCCGGGCGGAGGTCCTGGCGTGGCAGCGCAAGGCCGATGACACCAAGGCACGCCTTCGGGACGCCAAGCTCACGCCCCTTCCGTCGTCGGCTCCAGACAAGCATTCGGATCCTGCGCCGCCACTCGCACGCGGCAGCTTCTCCAATGCTTCCTCGACTATGAGGTCGAGCTAGATAGACCAGCCGGACTCGTCGGACCTCCTCGCCCAGCTTGCTGTGGCCGAGGCCTAGATCCGCGCCGCCGACCAGGTTGCGGACGGCCTCCGCGACGAGCTCAGGGTGTGTGTGGAGGAGCTCCGCCATGCCAAGGCGTGGGTCCAATCCGACATCGAGGGGTGGCAGATCAAGGCCATCGAGGCTGGTTTTGTGTTGACTAGAGAAACCGATGTTATCAAGTGGAAAGGTGAGAATGGAAATTACTCAACTAGCCAATGAAAGGTATAAATGGGTTAAGAATAGGGCACCTGTTTTTTGAATGTGCAGTAACTTTGCATGGCATGGCATAGTCTAGTTGAGATAGGAGTGTGCAAAAAGTTCCTACTAGCATGAGATTTTCTACTACAAGGGGTTGTGTCGGATTCTAGTAATAGCAGATCGAGTGTGTGGTGTAGTGTCCATTATCGGTCTACCTTTGGTGTGTTATTAGAGATGTTTTTCCTGGGATGTTGGCCCAGCAAATATAGAGGACTTCAGAGAAAAAGCATTTCGGGAGCTTGAAAATAAAAATAACCCTAGAATATATATGTTTGTGATCCTGGGGGCTATATGCTGGACATTTTGGCTAACCAGAAATGATTATGTTTTTCGCAATCAGATTATTCCATCTCCACAAGCGTTTGTTCACAGGATGATATCCATGTTGCAGAGATGGAAGGTCGGATCGAAGCAAGGTGACCGGGAGCTGATCGACATGCTGATATTAAGGATCAAGACAATGCTGGCGAACAGGAGTGCCCAAATACTACCTAAGTCTGTAATAGGATAGTCGTTTTTGGTGGTGTCCCTTAGTTAGACTTCTGTGCTTTATGCACTATTACCTATGGGTCCTGGAATCTGTTTTTCTGTTTTGTTCTAATTGTGTCTGTGTTGAACTTTGCTGGGAGTTCCCAGTAAAACTCGACCATTTGCTTTCAACTAGCAATATATACCCGTGCATTGCAACGGGTGCAAAAATGCGTGAATAACAAAGCAATCGAAAGAGAAATGTTAGGTATTGTCCTAACAATGCATAATGTCCCAACGAGAGGGCACACACACACACACACACACACACACACACACACACACACACACACTATGGCCTATGGGTAACATCTACCAGGGGTTGGACTCCGAACAAGCCTCTAGATCCCGCGTCGCCCTCATGCGGCAGCTTCCCCGACGCTTGGTGCTTTGTTTTTTATTTTCGGGCGGCTCGTTTGCTTGCATATTTGCCATTAATATTCATGTTCGGCTGTTACTTCTACATATTTCCGTATTCAACGTTTTACATATGTTAACAATGACAAATTAAATTTCAGCCTGATGATCAGGCTATCGAGGAGACCGGTGTATAATGTCAGAACACAAACTTCGACAATTTCTGCATCCATACATTAATTGGATCTTGTACCGTTGGTTGATTCTATGCATTCGAAGCAACGAGATTTGTTTTTTTCTTTTGACCTGTTGAAAGCAACAAGAGATTGGAATAAAGAAATACTGCATAAACTTGAAATTGCAGAATCATTTATCAATGAAAAACTCAACTAGATATCAAATTACCTTTCGCGTACCGGAGTGCTAGAACCGACAGATTTCATTTACCAAGAAGGCAAAAAAGTTATCAGGCCCGGGCAAAACGGAGGACCTGGTCTCGACAGCAGTCACGCCGTCAAGGCAGCACGCCACGCCAGCCAAACGGTCTGCTGAAATACAAGTGGAAAAAGCAGACAAAGACCCAAACGCTCCAGCCGCATTCTTTCACTCCCAGCCCAAATCCCCATGAAACCCTAGCGGCGTCTCGATGACCCCATTCCACACCATCGCCAGCCGCCACCGCCGCCGCTGACCTTCGCTGCGCCTCTCTGGCCGCGCCGCCGCCGCTGCCGAAGCAGTGTTTTAAATTTCGGTGTAAAAAATTACCGGTCAAGGGCGATATAACAAAAATCGCCGAAAATCGGTGAAAATCGGCCGGTTTCGGTCCGAATTTTTTGTAAATTTGAATGAAATGTGACACCCCTGTGTCACTGCAACTAAATATCTGCAGCCATCTTCAAACTGAACCAAAGCAATTCAAGTTAAGTATGAAATTTCGAAATAAATGTTCAAATAATTGTCAAACTCAAGCTTGTGAAGCAACACAATTTTTTCAACAACAACATGACCCAAACAAAAATTCTTGTGAAAGCTCCTTAGAAAAGAGAATTTTGGAGAATTTTTCCAAGATTTTACAAATTCTGGAAGACCCCCTAAAAATTCAGTGAAGTGAGCACAAACTGCTGCCTTCCTGAATTTTTATTTCAAATTCTGTGGCTCAAAACCTAATCGACCCAAAATAAAAGTTGTAGCTTGATCTGTACTCTACCCTCCGAGAAGTTTTGACAATTTTTGGAGCTCGGGAAGTACCCTGAATAATTGAGTGAAGTTTGCTCGATTAAATTCCTGGAAATTGCAAAGGCTGCGGGACCCGCCTGTCATTGGCCTCGTCCCCACCTCCTCCTTCATCGATTGGGCGCCGGTGGCGGTGGCCGCCGCGTGGCCGGCGACGACCGGGCGCGCCACGTCCCCTCCTCTCCCCGGCCACGGACGCCGCTCCCTTTTAAGCCGCCCCGCTCCCCCGGTCAAACCCTAGCTGGCTTTCCCCATCCCGCCGCCTTTCTCCGTCAGAGCTCGAGCGCCATCGCCGTTCGTCGTCGACGAGCTGCCTCCGGTCAAGCCGCTTCGCCCCAAGCTGCGCAGCCGCGCCCTCGAGCCCAGCATGGCGACCGCGCCGCCCTCTTCCCCGTGAGCTTGGATATCGAGCCCATCTCCCGCCCTCTGGGTCAACCGCGCCACCACGACCCCACCGTCCGAATCCTCCCTCGCCGGTGAGGTACTCGTCGATTCGTCTTGCTTGTAGGTGCACAAGCTTCTTACGCTCCTCCCTAACCCCTGCACTCTCTGTTTCCCAGTCGCGCGAGGCCACCAGCAAGGTTTTCCCCGTCGCCGTTGAGCCGCAGCCACCATCACGACGACGTCCTCATTCCCGGACTCCTCCACGCCGATGTGTAGGTCGCACGGGACCGCGTCGTCTCCTTGAAGCTCATGCGCGCGTCAACTCCTGCCCGCGCACCTTCCGTACGCCGGAACATCGCCGCGCATCCCCGGCCAAGCCGCCTCCTCGCCGCCGACCCTTTTCTGAGCCTCGCCGACGACTCCGTGTTCCCCGCCGAGTCCTGCGCGAGCAAGGTGAGCCCCATGCTCCCACCCGTTCGTCCTATCTCCCTCTCTCGCCGCCGGAACGGCCGTCGTGCCATCGCCGGCGTTGCCGTGCGCGCCATGGGCGCGAGCCCCGACCAAGCTCCGGTGCGGCCAGCCCTGTGTAGCCCACGGTGTGGCTCGAGTTTTGACTGGCCGAGCCTTTTTCTGAATTTCCTGAATATCTGTAAATCACCAAAAATTGTTGAAAATTTGCCAAATGCACAATAAATAGAATACACCTTCGAAAAATATGAATCCAATTTTGTTGGACTCCATGTGACCAGATCTATCCAACAAAATTGTCAAACTGAACAAAAATCATTTATCTGTTTTCTGAAATATTGTATAAGTATTTAATATTGTTTAAATCATAATAAATT
Organism: Eragrostis nindensis; assembly: GCA_012490785.1. Classification (NCBI taxonomy): domain Eukaryota; kingdom Viridiplantae; phylum Streptophyta; class Magnoliopsida; order Poales; family Poaceae; genus Eragrostis; species Eragrostis nindensis. The sequence continues at coordinate 161,771 of JAAXCT010000118.1, read as the reverse complement.
CTCTGTAAATCTATAAATCACAAACTCTTGTATTCCTGTTAAGCTACTGTTAACACACTTACAGAACATTTTTTCTACTGTCACATCCTGTTTAATTATTTTATTATGATTTAAATCGTGTTCTTCATTGTTTAAATTTTTATAAATAATCCGTATTGCAATAAATCGCCAAACTTCACCATAATTCACTTTCAGTGGTACTCTTCATCAGAAAAATGCCACTGGACACAAAATAATTTTTGAAATTAATTAATTTAATTAATTAATCCACTCAAGTTAATTTAAGTAATTAACTTAATCAAGAGTCAATGAAGGAAATACTTCAGACGAAGATAGTTAGTTAATCATTGCATTTACAGTGTAAATGACTGTCCATTAATTAATTTCTTAATTGCATCATATTACTTGCATCTAACTTGCATTCATTCCTTGCCATGACGTGTAGTGACAGAGGCGACTCCGGAGCCACTGGACTTCCAGCTGCCGGAGGAGGAGGCACAGCAGGAGGAGGAGCAGCAGACTGACACCACCGCTGACCCCGCTAGCTTAGCTCCTGAGCCAGGCAAGCCCCGGTGCATGCCTACCTGTTAGATTTTTATTTTCTCACTTGATTGGGCTAGTAATTGATTGTGTTAGGTTTATTAGGAGTTGATAAGAAACCATAGAACTGCATTAGGACCCCCTTCCATATTTACCTTGTGTCCTATTTTGTAGTAGTTGGTTTTAGGATATCGTTAGAATCTGCTATGCTTAGGGTCTAGCGGACGGTAGAAGACGAGTGGTAGGTCCCACTCGCATGATAGGAATTACTCTGGATTGTACTAGCAGAATTTAGGTTTGTTGCAGACCGGACGGGGATTGTTGTGTAGGATGGTTGGAGAAGGCTGGGCCTTCGCGGTGGTAGCCCCGTCTGTGTCGATTAAGGACCGTTCGTTGTTGGCCCCGCTGAGCAAGCTTGAACGTACTGATCACATGCTAGTGTTTTATTGGCCTAGTAAACTTAGTAGCTTACGTTGCCCTAGTGCGCGGTGGAAGCCTGCTCTTTCTATCATGGTATTCGGGAGAGAAAGGATGCTTTCCAATCGGGGCGCTCGTCTGGGACGGGGACCGTGCGGGAAGGCCTTTCTCGGGAGGAGTTGGATCCGACCTAGCTCGAGGGGGACCTTTGCAAAAGGTTGCCGCATGCGACTTTGCGCGTGTGCGTCGTGTGGTCAGGTTTCTCCTGCAGGATGTACATCGATGCCGCCGCTCTCGGAAATGAGCACCCACTTGTTTACTGAGTCACATCGTAGTGTGATATTATTGATGATGATGATGATGATGATGATGATGCTAGCTTATTATGGTTATCTTCATATATTTTGCTGTATACTGCTATTACCTGATGTATTGCTGCTTTATACCTGTTTTAGAGATAAGTGCACTGCATTATTGGCTAAGTACTTAACTTGAATTAAATTTGAAAGTAAGGACCAAATAATTAGTGCGGTTTTATGCAAGTGAGTCAGCCTACCCCTTGTAGCCTTTGCATCCTAGGAGTCGGCTGTAGTTAGCCACGTTGACGGGTAAGTCTTGCTGAGTATTAGTTGCTCAGGGTTTGGCTCTTTAATGTTTTATGCAGGTAGCGTCTTTGTTCCTGACTCGTCTGGTGGAGGTGGCCAGTGGGACGGACAGCCTCCTGTGGGCTGGACGGTTCACTGGGAGCTGAAAGAGTGATCTCCAGTTGAGTTCGCATCATCGGGCTTGTGATGCGGATTCGTGTATCGTGAGCATGTGCTCCTTGGTGTATCGTAGTTTCCTTCAGACTTGGACTTCGCTTTGTTGTTGGACTTCCGCTATGCTACTCGATGTTTTAATTGGACTATGTAATAACTTTAAGACTTAAATTTGTGCTCTTTATGTGGTGTACTGTTGTGTCTGTTCATCAGCACTTCCGACTCGATCCTGCGAAAAGCGGTTACGCTACATGAAATTTGGCCAAGAATTTCAAAACCGGTCCAAAACCGGCGGAAACCGGCCGGTAACACTAAACACCGGAGGGGACTGTATAACGAAATTTCGGCGAAAATCCTGAAATTTCGGGCTAAACACCGGAGGGGACCGGTATAACGAAATTTCGGCGAAAATCCTGAAATTTCTGGCAAAATTTTGTTCACTGGTGGGGAGACGGCGTTGGTCTTCGGCAGCGGCGGCGGCGTGGCGACAGAGGCGCAGCGAAGGTCAGCGGCGGCGGCGGCAGCGGCTGACGACGGTGGGGAATGGGGTGACCGAGACGCCGCTAGGGTTTCGTGGAGATTTGGGCCGGGAGTGATAGAATGCGGCTAGAGCGTTTGGGTCTGTGTCTGCTTTTTCCACTTGTTTCTCAGCTGACCCCTTGGCTGGTGTGGCGTGCTGCCTTGACGTCGTGACTGCTGTCGTCCTCCGTTTTGCCCGGTCCTGATAACTTTCTTGCCTTCTTGGTAAATGAAATCTGTCGGTTCCAGCACTCCCAGGATACTATAGTAGAATACAGGATACTCCGGTACGCTAAAGGTAATTTGATATCTAGTTGAGTTTTTCATTGATAAATTAGATTCATTTTTATGCAATTTCTAGTTTATGCAGTATTTCTTTATTCCAATCTCTTGTTGCTTCCAACAGGTCAAAAGAAAAAAAAAACAAATCTCGTTTGCTTCGAATGCATAGAATCAACCAACGGTACAAGATCCAATTAATGTATGGATGCAGAATACAAAGCACGCATCTAAACACATATGGTGAATCAGTGTAGATACACGCAGTTTGGAAGGACCGGAATATATATGTCATATCCTAGCTACGGTCTGATGACATTTATGCTTCTTTTTTATCTGCTAACCGGGTATATCTCAAAGGATCAAGCGGTTGATGGATTTGCAAAACCTCTTTTAACTCGATAATCAGAATGGTTCAAGTGGATAATCTCAACCTATCGTTACGACAGAAAGCCTAAGGAGCCGGCAGCACCCTGTGGTCTGAACCACAAAATGGAGTTGATCCACAAACATGCGAGAAGCGGGTGGACAACGGTGGATGTCCAAGGATGATGATGGGCACCATGGCACCATGTCCAAGCGGTTGTATTACATGCACGGAAACTTTTGCCACTGCACTATTGGGAAATGTCCCAAACCTTCGAGAAGGGCTGTAGGGATGGCTCAAGAATGGGGTATCGATTTGGGTGCCTCTCACTACTTTGGTTGCTGTAGTAGGGTCCCGGCTGGTGCAGGATATGTGGCATGGGCCTCAAACCTGTTTGAGGTTGTGTTTAGGGGCCCTGTTTGAGTTATACTCTTAGCCTAGTCCAAGGGACATTTGATTTTGTGGTTTTCAAGACCGACACATCATCTAAACTAGTTTGAAGTCCTCAACAAAACAACACTCCCTCTAATGGTATGTTTCATTTTTGTGGTTTTATAGGAAAATCAAAGCATTTGACATCTCCATGGGATTGGATGGGGAGCTCATGAAATGAACCTCAATCACTCCGGTGGGTTACAAAATATTGGAAACAGTGTCATGTACCAGTTTTATCTAGATGAAAGTCTTTCCCTCTCTCGCTCATAAATTTGATGCCATGGCATTTATTGAAAATGAAACTCCCATTGGGAATTTGGTAGCTTACTAGTTATTTTTAATTAAAGCTTCATACAATTGTTACACACGTAATGAATGAAGTTCGATGATACAAATTGAAACCTACAGGACAATATAACTAATATATACCCACTGTTTTCATAACCAACCACAATAATATTTGACGAAGAAACATGCAACACCAATAGGGGAAAACCATAGCTAATGAGTACAAATCCTCAGCCGGCAATAATGTGAAAGCACTGTATATGAAGAAAACAATTCTTTATATTCAGTGGGCACGCTGTCCATTTACAGCAGTTGTGAATATAGTGGCCACCGAAGATGAATATTAATGGCCAATATGCAAGGAAATATATGTGCCATCATCATTCCTATAATGAATGTGGATGTCGTGAGCAGGCCCTGCCTAAAACGTAAAGCTCGAACAAGAACAGCCGTTTTCGCCAAAAATTCCAACTTATGGCATGGCACTAGGGTCTCATGACACAGATGACGATGGCTATCATATGTAGGTGCAATCTTGGAGCGACCACCGCATATAAACCCAGTGCAAAGGAAGCTACCAAGTTTGTGACTGAAGTACCAGGAATAAATGGATGCGACTAGGTAAGTTGGCGCATCCGGAAGCCAGAATGGATGAAGCCAGCTTGTAGCTGTTGATGAGAAAATGAACGCAAATGTGATGGCCATCACAAACGCATCAAAAGCATACCTCCCAGAAATTGTTGGTGTGCCTCCATCATTACGATTATTAGCTTTGTAACCTCCTGGAAGGGCGAAAGTTGCACCAAAGGCGACTGTTGCTACTAGAACTGTGATCATCAGTAGTGTAGCAGTGAGGTAGAACTGATTCAGCTGGGATTCTTTCATGTCTCATACATGAGATAGCATGGCTGCAGGGAATTCCAGTGAGATCCCACCTTCTACCGTCATAATGCATGGCCTCAATGTCGACAATATACTGGAAATATCTATCCAGCACTTGAAAAATGCCTTTACCAGCTGGCCTTCTTCCTAATCTTTGGGCATATGGTACGAACCCATATCTCTTTCATTTCAGTTTCTTTGCTAAAGTGTCTTGTCATTAGCTGGCCTTAATCCTCTGAATCATGCTAAGAATTGATAGCTCCCATGCATGTATTTGTTGAATATCTCATAGCTGTTGTTAAATAGAATGTCACACTTTGGAAATTCACTTGAAAAAAGCTCGAACCCAAGTAACACTCGGCAAAGAGTCCACGGCGTAAAATGGCCGGCAAAGGGTTCTTTGCCGAGTGCTGTTTGTCGGGCACTCGGCAAAAGGTTTGCCGAGTGCCTACGTGGCACTCGGCAAAATAAAGGAGGATGACGGCCGAGCCGCCGTTACTTCCTATTTTGCTGAGTGCCATAGGCCCAGGCACTCGGCAAAGGTGACCTGTTTGCTGAGTGTTCTTTCTCCTGGCACTCGGCAAAGATGGTCACTTTGCCGAGTGCCCTGCCTCCTGGCACTCGGCAAGGTGGTTTTTTTGCCGAGTGCCTAGCCCTGGCACTCGGCAAAATTCTGGGGCACTAAAACAGGTTGCCATGAAATTCCTAAATCCACTACAACCTAGACCACAATCATTTTTGTTATATGCTGGGGATACCAGTTTACAATGTATGCTCGCTTCAGACACATTCCGGCTGCATGTTTCATGCAACAGATAGTCCCTCTCTACCCACTGTACTCTCTCATCGCTCCATCCATTACATGTAAGTAAAATTTTAAACATCAGGTTCCAAAATGACATCAGAGCATGCAGACGATTAAAAAAAGGTAACTAGTCCTATCCAATTCCAGTAGATGTCATTGCTCCCCGCGGACATGCCACCTCTATCTTACCGATGAAAATCTTCAAGCTTCGATTTGTCCTGTCCTCCGCGGAGAATGCGCCAGCAGTGCATATATAAACGATAGTAATTTGTAAATGATGGTACATGAAGTTAGCGAGATTTTATCTCTAAAGACCCACTCATTTCTATTAAGCCATATCATGCATCCAGCAGGCTGTACCAAAAAGGTTAAACAAGTCATTGTTACCCCTCTCTCCTGCATGTTGTTGTAGGATTTGTAGGTCATCCTAGCCCATCTCTAACTACACACCACAAGTCTTAAGTGTTTGGATAAAGGACATTTGAACATCAAATGATTTACTGTGTCCACTTGTTCCTGATTAGGTTATCCGCAGTTTGAATTGTATTCTTATGCAGAAGCCAAACAAAAATTTTAACTTTGAGCGGCTGTTTGGAACTGACATTTAAGATAGTATTAGCAATTTAGCATACCTGCAGGCATGACGCCGCCTTTCAGGTTGACTCGGGTAGTAGCGCGTCCTCCGCGATGGCTTCGGTTTGAGCAGTGGCCCGTGCTGCGCCGGTGTCAGCGTGCGGCCGCATCTCGCCGGCCAGAGGGCCGTGGAGGCTTGACTAAAGGCCCTGACCTATGTCCAGGCCCAGGCACCACTCCTCGACCTATGTCCAGGCCCCGGTGGCCCAGCGTCACCACTCCTCGACGTTGGGCTGGAGCCACGCCTTGGCGTGGTGGAGTTCCTCCCTGAGCTCGTCGCGGAGGGTGTCCGCATGGCCGGCGGCACCGATCCGGGCATCGAATTCGGCGAGCATGGCGAGGAGGTCCGACGAGTTGCAGAAGCGTCAGGGAGGCCGCTGCGTCGGCGGCTTGCAATGGAATGTGCGAGGCATTAGGGTTTGATGGTGGGCGGCTGGGGATGTGGGGATTAGGGCAAAACGGAATGGCCGAGACGCGTATTCCAATTCACCACTAGATATCTGTATAGACAACTTAGCTTTGGGGGTATGTTGAGCAAGACACTGCAAGAGGCGTGGAAATCTTAACTACCTATGGACATTAAGCTTTTCGTCTGGAAGGTCTTCCATGACAAACTACAAGAGGTGAGGACGTCTGATGACGCCGGCTGGTCAAGCTCATCCTCGTAGTCGTGGAAGCGTCAGGGAAGCCGCCACGTTCGAGTGGCGGTGTGGGAGGCGCCGAAGTCTGATGCCGGCAAAGGTGCGAGCGCTGCGTCCCGGAGGCTCTCGTCTGCCACAGCGAGGCTCGGCCCTTGTCCGCGGAGGATCTCGTTCGCCGCGCGGATCCTGGCCTCAGCCTTGGTGAGCCGGCACTCACGGTCGGAGAGCACGTGCGCCACCGCCACGAACATGTACTAGCTGTTCTGGTGGTAGTTGAGGTGGGTGATGAGGTCCGCCGCCAGCAAGATAGCGACCTCGGGGTGGAGGAGGCTGTCGTCCGGAACACGATGAGCGACGGGGCCGGGCTCAAGCCCTGGCCGCGGGATCCGGAGGAGGCCATGGCGGTCAGGTGGGGAGAGGCTTGCGGTGGAATGGACGAGGTGTTAGGTTTTGGTGGAGGGTGACTGGGGAAGTGGGGATTAGGGCAACAATGGAATATTGTTCTGCCCTTCATCTCCGTATTTTCAGCTCTGACCGAGTGGGGACCATGTCCTGCCGTTGTTGGCGAGCTGCCTGGATGGCGTGACAGGGTGCTCCATCTGCAGCATCGTCCCCATTGAAGTAACGTGTCCCTCGTCACCAATCCAAAAGTGGCCCTTCCTTGTTCCCCGTTTCTACTTTGACTCATGGGACCCATCCTTCTCAGTGAGCTGACAAGCAGCAGCTGCTACAGCCAAGCAAACGAGCCGCCCGAAAATAAAAAACAATGCACCAAACTAAGCAGCAGCATCGGGAAAGCCGCTGCGTGCGGGAGACAAAGGATCTAGAGGCTTGTCCGGAGTCCAACCCCTGGTATATGTTCCCCATAGGCCATAGTGTGTGTGCACGCGCGCGCGCGTGCACGCGTGTGTGTATGTGTGTTTACCCTCTTGTCGGGACAATTTCACCAATATGACACGCTATGGATGATTTATCTGCATGAAGAAATTTGTAAATTTAGCAACAGTCATTAGGTGAGGACATGATAGGAAGAATTTGGTGATTTATAGCATATCCAGGTGGCCTAATTCTGGAGAATTTCTGTAAACAAAACTGGTATTCTATCACTATTAATTATTAAAATGACAAAAGTTTGCTTTCGAAAGATTTGCTAGAATATGTTTTCCGAGCAAATCCAATCCGGGGTAGTAGGAAAAGCTCCTCACCAGGGGGCATGTGTCAGAGTGCTCTATGAAAATCTATAACTGCAAACAAGGTGGACTCAATCATTACCTTGACATTATCCACTTGACCAAACTTGATGCATTCCTCACTAACATGCTTCCAGCTCTGGATGTTCTTCATCAGCCTGCAAGGTTCTTAGCTTAATTACCCAATAAAAATGAAATGAAAGTTGCTATCAAGCGTTGTCGTCGAAGCCCTCGGTCACATCAACAGGGAGAGAGATGCTGCGTCGGCTACCAGCAAGGGCTGGCGATGGAATGGATTCATGGGTGGCCAGTACACTAGGGTTTTATGTCTACTGGGATTGAGGGGTTTGAGGAGTGTCACGACTCACGAGTGGAGAGTTGCCTAGACTCTGGCCAGGGTCTTCAAAGAGGAGTAGGGTTGGCCCACCAATCATTGAGCCAGCATTTTGATTCGAATGTTAGAGGCTACATACATATTCTCATTTCTTGACTCATTCTAGCCTGTTAAAATAGTACTAACAACTTCAAGAAGTCTCCTTAGTATCACCTATGTGGAACGCTATATTCTTAGTTTGTGGCTTTTCTGTTGTGCCATTTAAAACTGCTTTATGTGACATGCACACAAACTGAAGTGGTTCATACACTTGCGTATATACAACCATTACTCCGGCGCGTCACTTCTCTTGCCTCTGCGTCATTGGGTATGAAGTCCTACCGTCACTTAGAGACACGATTTGCTACCATCTTCAATGCATTCTTTTGTGTAAACTTTTCTTCCTGCTCTTCCACTTAATTCCTCTAGTCAGTGCTCGCACAACTCATCTACTTGGGTGCTATTTCTTTGTCACACCCCGAAATTTCTATTTTGGGTTGTGAAGCATTTTTGCTAGCCTTTGTTAGAAAATAAAATGAATTGTTTTATGTGATGGAAAATGAATTTATAAAATTATAGAGTAGCTTAGGCTAAGGAAATTGAAGGTTGGATAATTCACTACTAGAAGAATGATTATTAGTCACCAAGGTACTTGGTCACTATATGTCTATTGTTGGTTACAATAGCTAGCTTGTCACCAACAAGCTTGGTCACATTTTGGTGGCTAAAACCTTGTCACTATATGTATATAGTGACCAATAATTACATATGTTGGTGACTAAAACTATATAGCAACCAACACAACCTTGGTAACTACATATAACGTTGGTCACTAAAAGCGTATATCCACCAAAAATCTCAAACTTGATCACTATTAATCAACTTTTAGTGACCAACATAGAAAAATTTTCCTTGTTTCCTCTCCATAATTTTCACCGTCGTCATTTATACTGTGTCGTTCTATCTCATCTCATCTCTCTCTCTCTCTCTCTCTCTCTCTCACATCCTACAATTCAAGAACAGTCCATGTTCATTTCACCTACCGCGTCCATTCAAAAGGAAAGAAAATGAGCAGTAAACGCCCAATTAATGCATTTTAATGCATTTTTCTTTTTATTGTCCCCTTTTCTTCTATTGGCACACCATCCCCACCTCTCATATAAGTACCAGCACCTCTCCACATCCTCCCCACCCCTCACAAACCCTCACCACGCCGCCAGGCTGCCGCCTCGCCGCGCCGCTCTCGCGCCCAGCCATGTCACCGCCGATTGGCATTGGCGTTCCCGACGATCCTCCCATCCAAATGCCGCAAAATTTCACCAGCATGTGCGCCTCAACTTACTCTACAACATATCCAGAAATCAAGGCCCAAGGAGATCTGAGACCACCGGGATCTGCTTTGCAATGACAACTGCTCCCTGTTCTGGAATCTGTCCAGCGCATCTGACGGTAATTCTCTCCATGTTCCGCCCAACATGTTGTCTTTCTTGATGCAATTCCCAATCCAGGGTGTGCTCCATAAACTGTTCTCCACTCTTGCAGAAGGATTTGCCCAGAGCTGTTCCCATGTCTCCAGGAACGTGATGCCACCGCCAACTGTCGCTGCACGACCTCATCTTGTTCCAACAGATCGATCTCCTTTTTAGGTGAACCTATGCCTCAATCATCATGTCCCTGTCGTGTTCCACAACACTAAACATATTAGTGTGCAATCCTTGACCCGAAATGTGCATCCAATCGACGGAAACGCGCACATCTCCTTAATCATCTGTGTCTGTACAGTTTTCAGAACAACTTTGTTAGTTGAATTGCTTATATCTTTTTATCAGTAACTCCGATTTAGGTAATTCTTGCCCCTAAATCTTCGTATCGTTGTAATCTATCCAACCACAGTGTTCTTATGATGTGTTTGTACTGTTTGGTGTACTGTATTTAATTGTTTGTGGTTTTCTTTTAACGTTAGTTCTTGCGAATCGATGATGATGTGAAGAAGCGGTACGAGGATATGAAGAGAAAGAGTAAAAGACTACTGAGCAGCATTATATGAACAGGAAAGTGTCCTTGAACATCTTGCTCCTATTAGTCTAGTTTCTAGTACATTTCTTGGATGCATGCTGTCTTAAATTGAATCCTATGATAGAGTTTACTAGTATTTCCTCATTATTGTTGCTCAATGAGAAAGCCAAAGACTACATTGAAGACGGTGCAAAGAAGGTCGCATTGCCGCCAGTCGATTGCCTGTTGAGCGCCCTAGTATTTCTTCCGCTGCTATATTTAAAACTCTGGTTTGTTTTATTTAAAATTATTTTAAAATTATTTTCTTTCGTTATAGAACTGTATCACGATGATGTCGCTGCATGTAAGATAAAACAGATCCTAGCATACATGTAGAATACATTCGATTTATGCTATATAAAAATCGGGTGTGACATTCTTGTGTCAAAAACGTAAACTTATTTTCACAACATATGGAAAAAAATTAAATATTTTAACAAGTCCAGAAAACAACAATCAAATATCACACATTGAAGAGGTTGTATCATATTGACTCTCTTGTTGACATGTCATTCTATGAGTTAGCAATATGACATAATGCACTAGCCCGATGCACAAACTATGTTGCCAATATGGTGCGAATTGAGTGTCAAAGACTTGTAGTACCCTTCTAGCATGGAAATCACACATACCTGGCTGACATACATGTACAATATGCATCATCAGCATATCAGTGAAATATTTATACATAAATCTTAGCGGAACAAATACATACTGTCACCAGCAGTGAAAAAATTGGTCCACGTTACTACTGTATATATCATATACAGATATAGTAACAGAACCCTACCACACTACATCCACGAGATCATGATCCATGAGTTCATTAGGATTATTGTGCAACCTTTGCATGTCTAGCGTGTGTTCGTTTCTAAGGGTCTAAATTTGAGAGAGGTCACATCAAAGAGAATCTTACCATTTATATATACTAAACAAAGTCAAATTATAAAACTAATTTCAGAACCCCCGTCTAATTCCACAAGACGAATCTAACAAGGGTAATTAAGAAGCAATTAGATGATGGTTACTGTAGCATCACTGTAGCAAAATATAGATTAATTAGGCTCATTAGATTTATCTCGCAAAAGTATGTCAAAAAGGTTTTGTCATTAAACTAATTATATTTCTAAGTGTGAAGATTCTTTTTGATGTGACAGGTCTAAAATTTGTGAAACTTAAAGTATATGTGAGAAAGATATAAAAGTGTGTGGTTAGTTTTGTACGTGTGTAATCTTGTACAAAATGAAATATTGCACATGCGAAATTGCATTGATTATCGACATACAGACATCATACGTGCAATTCAAAGGATATTTATTAAAGAACTTGAATATCTAGCAAAAGTTACTTATTATAACATCATTGAATAGAAAATAGAGAGCAATATGCTAAAATTAAAACTGCTGAATAATACTAAATGGTGCGCTACGGTAGAATAAGGTTGTAAACAAGCCAAGCTCGAGCGAACATAGAGCCTTATTAAAATTCACTTATGTTACGAAATCTAAAAATATCGTCACAACTCACAAATCGAATCCTATGACGTATCCGTAATGAAGACCGGTCCGCCACCTAACATGCGTTTCTTTTCAAGCTTTGTTACGTAAATGTTATTTTTGATTTGTTTTGTCATGAAATTTATATGTGAGAAAGATATAAAAGTGTGTGGATAGTTTTGTGCGTGTGTAATCTTGTTAAAAAATGAAATATTGCACAAGCTAAGTTGCTTTGATTATCGTCATACAGACATCATATGTGCAATTCAAAGGATATTTATTAAAGAACTCGAATATCTAGCAAAAGGTACTTATTAATTACAACATCATTGAAAAGCAAATAAAGAGTAATATGCTAAACTAAAACTGCTGAATAATCCTAAATGGTGCACTACAAGCCGAGCTCGAGCGAACATAGAGCCTCAGCCTTGAGCTTGACATTACCTCTTTTATTAAAATTCACTTATGTCACGAAATCTGAAAATATCATCACAAATCGAATCATAAGACGTATCCATGATGAAGACCGGTTCGCCACTAACATGCGTTTCTATTCGAGATTTGTGACGAAAATGTTATTTTTGATTTATTTTATCATGAAATATATGACATTCACTTTTCATCACTGTAAGTCTCAAAAACGTAAGAGGTTGTTATTTGCACAACCGTCAAGCAAGATAGAAAAACACCATAAAAACACAAATGCAATTGATATGGACATGTCGTGGATTTGACGTGGCAGGCAATAATAGTTTTGGGCTTGTCCCATCACATACTCTCTCCGGTTTTAAATTGTTGACGCAATTGACTCTTTTAGCTACGTTTGACCATTCGTCTTATTCAAAATATTAATCCAAACATGCAAAATTATAAGGTATATTTCAACTTTCTTTAATGATAAAACAAATCATAACAAAATCTATGATAATTTTTAAAATATTTTGAATAAGACGAATGATCAAACGTAATTCAAAAAATAATCAAACGTCAATAATTTAAAACCGGAGGGAGTATATGCACATCTTTTTTCGTCACTTAATATCTGGACCATTTTATTTCACGTTTATTTTTTGGGCCTGGCAAATTTTTGGCTGGCCTGACCCATTATTGTAAGCTTAGAATTTTACTGGGCATGATCTAGTTTCAATGTAAGTTTAAATCGAAAAGAATATACTCCGGACGCGCGGAAATAAATTTCCACCGCCTGAAATCTGGCCCTATCTAGCTGTCAAAATGTGGCCCAACTACGGCCTACAAATAACCTCCATTTCATTTTACTTGTCACTTGTTAGTTACTGTAGCAACTTTGACCGACCGTCTTTTTCTACAAATTCGTCGTCGATGCCTAAAACTTTCTGATCAATAGAATTATCACTAAACATATTTTGACAACATTGCGCACTTTGAAGTATTCATCAAAATTTTGTAGAAAAAAAGGGGCAGTCAAAGTTGCTACAGTAACTAGCCAGTGACAAGTAAAACGAGATGGAGGTTGGTACTTTCCTTCTGCAACAGCAGTTCGCTGGCCAAATTCAGCCCAACTGCGCCTGCTGCCTCAATTTCTTTCATTGGCAACAGCAGCCCACGTTAGGGAATTCCACTTTCCTTCATACTGATTAGACTCTTACTTGAATATAAACTGTTCCAGCTGTGTTTCAAATTGTTCCAACCTTTACTTTTAATTGTTCTGAATTTTTTTAATTTATTATGAATATTTTAAAAATATTCTGTACATTTTAATTAATTGTTCTAGACCTTAATACTAATTGCTCCTGTCTATGTTTTTATTTGTTCTGGACTTTAACTCAAATTGTTCCGGGTCTCATTTTGAATTGTTCTGGCTATTGTTTCAACTTGTTCCAGCCTGATTTTTGAATTGTTCCACTCATTTTTTTACATTGTTCGAGCTCGGAATTCGAATTGTTACAGGTTCCTTTTGACATTGTTCCAACCAGATTAATAAATTGTTCCAACTGTTGCAAACTAAGCAGCTTGACATACTAGTCGCGATTGAGCAGTCGAAGAGGTGTATGTGATTCCGTTCGAAGCATGGAAAAATATCAAAAAAATACTACAAAATTAGAACGTGGAATCGAAACCGTCGTAGCGCCCGGAAGCCCGACAGCAGAGACGGTTTGCGGCCCAATTAAAGTTCTGCAATCCACTCGGTGGTCTGTAAAAGCACGCGCGGTAGTTACTTCCAACTGTGCTGGTGGTGCGCAAAGGAGCTCGGCTTAAATTGGTCTGGCACAATGAATGAAAAATTCTATAAAATCAAATTTTCACATTGCTGAAAAAGTCACTTGTAACAAAATCAATTCGCATTCAGCACTATATTAGACGTGTTATACAATTTTGTAGGTAAAAAATCATACACATTTTATAGGTCCAAATAACACGAGACTACGGCCATTTCACATCTATATTAGACGTGTCAAAAGACAAAGGAAAATACAATTCACCATGAATCTTGCTACTCAAGAAATGGGAGACGGCTGAAATGTCTCTTTAATGATCCCAAACATAGCACAGGATTAGTTAATTTTGATTTCCATGGTGAAAAACTTTTCAGGCCTTACAACAACGTAATTTGCATTGAAAGCTTTGAGGATTTTTTTGATGGTCCTTTGTGTATTTTAAATAACATAAACTTGCTATAAAGTAACCAGGAAGCTATAATCTGATGTATCCAAAGATTTGAATTTTTGTTCTTAAAAGTTCAAGCAAGCTTAGAATGTATCCATGTAGTCACATCTAGTTTCATGTGTTTGAATTAAATATCTTTTTTGAACCACATTTAGTTCAAATTGAGGTAATTCCAATAAATGGAAAAATGTACTTAAATTTTAATAAACGTATATACTTGCCAGAAAATATATAAGGTCAACTTCTTGATATACACTTTGGGAGTTCTTTCATTATGAAAGCTCAAGAGTGAAATTGAATACCGTGGTGATATTTTCACATATTTTAAATGAAAAATAAATGGCATCTATTTCAAATGAAAAATAAATGGCATCCCTCCATCAGTGTTGGGCAGATTTAAGCCCACGTCTCTCGATGTTCATCACATACAAGGTTGAAGCGGGCCATAAGGATCGCGTGGCAGGCAGGCTCATGAGCTCAGGGTTGAGAGTGGCGACGACATCGTTTGTGCTGGTAGAGATGCAGTCGGATCTAGATGCCATCGACTGAGTCACTTATAGCATGGGAGAATCCAGACATTGAGTGGTGGACGGAGCCGTAGCTAGCTAGCTACCCCAACGGTGGGGAGAAACAGTTGTTGAGTGAGCACATATTGTGTAGCAGTGGGAGCCCACAGTGTGGAAGGATCAAGATTCCCAGGCGGCTGGGGCTCTGCTTTGGAATTGCGCTGGGTGCTGCAAAAACATTGTGAGGGCAATAAGGAGTGTCACTTTCGTCCAAAAAAAATTTCGTCAAAAATAAGGAGTGTCACGACTCACAAGTGGGGCATGCATCGTTGATGTCCCTACTCTGACTAATATTAGCCCATAGATCAAGGAACAGGATAGCAAGTGGTTACTGCCACTGTGATTACCCTTCATTACTCAGAAATTCAGCAAATTACGTTGGGTAAGGAAATCGCATACATATTGTCCACATAATAATGTGCAATGTCATCATCATATTAACAGAGCAACAATGAACTACAACGAGTACAAATTTATAACAATAAGCAAAGGTAAACTACATTATTCCTTCAACAAATCTTATCAAATGCATAAAGCAAAGCAGAGTCTGCATATAGGTGTATCCTCAAATGCATAAATTAAGCAATAGAGAGTCTCCATATTGCTATGTCTCACAGGCGGTGTGTAAGGTTTATGCTTCCAGGATGACTGCCAAGAAAACAAACTTCCACCATTTGATGTAGGGCCCTAAATTAAAATGGACAAAGTCAAGCAAGTATTATCAGTCTTGTACACAAGTCATGTTTCAGATGATATTACAAGGCTTCTGTATTAAGAAAGTAAGTGCCTAGGCTGAAGATTTGTGAAATCTGATCGAACAACTGCATTCCAGTAGGCTTTTGCTGTGTAGAATTAAACTATATGCATTTATAACTGATTGAAAAATATATATGTTAACAATAACCTTACTATACTAAGTAGTCTAATAAAATCTAAAAATATCATATTTGAATTGAGGACAATAAACTTTCCAAAATTAAGAACATAATTTTGGCCACCAAAATTATATAGCTTTATAATTTCAAGGACTCCAGAAAACAATATTATGCTAATTAAGTTAAAATCCTGTACATTATAGTAAATTTACATGAAGTGAAACATACATGTATATTTTAGGAATCAAATCTTGTTTTAAAAACTGCTGCTGGATCGGCAATGCACTGATGTATGCGCACAAAGTAGTATATATGTAGAGAATGCCGCACCCTAGGATCTCATAATCTACAAAGCTAAATCTATTCCTCATTAGCAACAACAAGATGTCTCTGTTTTCTCAATGATGACTTTTTAGGACCTTATTTCTCTCTAGTTCTCAGGATATTAATAAGGCATTAAAGTAGTGAACACCGAGTACTTGTGGTCAATGATCTTCTCTTTATCTCTGGGTGACAAATCTTAAGTTGGAGACAAGTATTTTTCTCAAGAAACCAAACTGTCGTTTCAACATATTTTCCATACTCACTGTTTAACATGTTTTAACATTCCTAAATAACAATTCAGCCTGATGATTAGGCTGGTATGGCCCGTAATTCTAAAAGAAAAGACATATAATCAAATGCAGATGGCATGCAATTTCAGTATCGCCACTATTGGAATGATAAATAAAGGCCATAAACAGAAGCATGATACTCTGATGAATTTGTCTTTCATCTGGACCAAAGATTGTATTAGCATACCTTTATGAATCACTTTGGCAGTGACTCTGGATCAGGATTCTCCACGTCCTCCGACTCGGATGACTGAGGTGCATACAACCAGCACCTGTAGTTTGGCTGTGCGGAAGTCTCAGCAGCTCTATCCCTTTCCTTCTCCTTGAGAGCTTTGAAAACCTTCTTGTAAAACGTTCCATTCCCCCTTAGTTTCCAAACACTCTGATTGATTCCTCTTGCCTCACTGCCTGGACCTGCATTTCCATGAGAAAAATGGTTCTTGGATACATATTCTTCATATTCCCCATCCTTGTCCTTGTCAACACCTTCAAGATCTTTCATGGGCTCAAGCAAGGGAGCCGGGGGTGAGGCCACCCAGCGTAGAGGTCTAGGCGGCCAAGGCACGTCACCTTGACCTCCACGCTGGCATCGACGCCTTGCGAACCGGTATCAGCTTGCTGCTCCATCTCGGCAGCACGAGGTCGCAGTTATCATCATTGGCATTGCCATCAAGGCCTGCTGCCAGCTCCAGCCTGCCGCCGCGCCCACCCCGGAGGCACGCCTCAGCGTCGGCGGCCCTGCGCTTCCATGCCCGGAGATCCGCCTAGAGATGCGCCTTCGTGTCTGCAGCACGACAGATCTCGTCGCGGAGGCAGTCGATGATCTCATCCGTCGCCTGGATCCGGGCCTCGGCCTCGGCAAGCCGATGCTCGCGCTCGAGGAGCACGGGCGCTACCGCGATGTGGTGGTACTGGCTGGTACGGTTGCATTGGAGGAGGGTGATGAGCTCACACGCCGGCAGGAGATCGAGCTCAGCGTCAAGAAGGCTGTCGTCGCCAGCGCAAGCGGCGGCACGGGGCCAAGGGGGCGGCCGCCATGCGAGCCCCAGCCATGAGATCTGGAAGAGGCCATGGCCCACTGCGTACATATCGTAGGTCAAAGCCCTTGCTAGCTATCATGTTTGGGGGCGAGAGGTGTCAGTCTCCAGCGGCGGCGGCAGGTTGCGAAGGGATGTCTGAGGTGTTTAGGGTTTAGTGGGAAGGCGACTGGGGATTTGGGCTGGGAGGAAGGGCGGGGGAAATGGAGGCGGCATCCTGGGCTGCGGCCCAGTGATCTAGGATTGGAAAGGTCACGCATCTTTATCCGCTCGAGTCTTTTGTCTGCTCTAACCTAGTTGTGACCATGGGGTACCGTTGGTGGCGTGTTGCCTGGACAGCGTGATTGACTGGCATCACCAGGTGCTCCAGTGTTCCCGGTGTTTGCCAGTGATGAACAAGTTTCCTTGTATATTCCCCCTCTAGGTTTCTTTTTATTTCCTCCATCCAGTACTTGGAGCCTGTTTGGAAGCTTGGTAATTTGGTCTAATCTCTACTACTTAATAAGTCTCAAAAAGGTTGTCAGGCACAATTTTCAGCCGGATTTGTTACTTGCCATCCGAGTTTGAGTTGAACTGAGTTCAGTTTGAGTTTGGATCCAGTCCGAGTTCTTTTATGTTGTCTTATACAAACCGAATCAATTATATTTTGTAACCGAAGTGTGGTCCAGTGGCAACTGCAGTTAGCGTTCCTTTCCTAGAGATCGTGGTTCGTACCCCAGCAACCACATAAGCACCGTGGTTCCTAGAGATCGGGCTTGCTCGTCTGCGCCTGGTTGTCTTACTCTGACAGTGGCAGGGCAGAACAGTGGCCGTAGAAGGGTGCCACGGTGCTTCGTGCAGGTAATGAATGGAGCGAGTTGTAAGCAGTGCTCTGTTGCGCAGGTAAATTCATGAGGAGCCATTGTATGATTCTCACTAAATGAGCGAAAAATAAAAACCGCTTTTGCTTGGCTCAGTCGAGTTTAGAGCGTGTGGCTCTACTTGCTCTTGTTTCTTAGAACATGTCTAAAGACAAATGGATAGGTGGCTACTGCATCGGCAAACTTTGCTTCTGTGGTAAACTGAGGTTAATTAGTAGTAATGCTAACAGACATGCTAAATCCTTTCAAGTTGGGCGCTTTGTTGCTTCTTTCTTCAGAAGGTTGATGAAAATACTACCTCGCACCTCATACGAATTGTTTTATTTTCTGTCAGAAAACTTTAAATTGTGCATTTGTAGGAAGTATATTTGTTTTAAGAAGTAAAAAAAGGTACTTTTTCGTACACTTCTAATGATAAGCAAGAGTTGAATTGTCAGTAATGTTGTGGTTCTTTCCAGTTTTAGTTTCAATTTCATGTTAAAATACAGGAGCTAAGATGATAATGTGGATGTACATGTGCAAGATAGACATACTGTGATGACAGACGATAATGGAATCCACTTGATGGGCGCATGCACCATTTTTGTTTTCCTCGGTTGAACGCAAATCATTCTTATGCAACATTCATGCTTACTTTGTGTAATTCTTCTTAGTAATTAAAAAGACAAACTTTTGTGAGTTTGATCATTTTTGCAATGATTCCTACCAAACCATGCTTTTATTCCCCATTGCAAACTTGGTCTCGATAATTTTTTAACCCCCATTGCAATGCTTGAGCATTACCAAGCATATTATTCTGCTTGAGTTACTCTGGATCACAGAAGTATTACTTGATTCTGACTGGTTGATTTGTTTTGTTTGCTTGGCTTCAACTAAGTTGTTACTTGAGTTATAAGACTAAAATTATTGTCTTTTTTCGTGTACCTCTTAGATACCCGTAGCAACGCACGGGTAATGTGCTAGTACACTTGTAAGTTAATGACCACACATATTTTGCACCTCGTGCTGGAAAAGTCCGCTTAGAAGGCTGGTAAAGGTAAACAATATGCTCGGTTTGGCCTGTTTTGGCGGAAAAGAAAATTCATTGAAGGTGGTGATTATTTTTTCATCGACAACTACTAGCCTCCCACACACCACAACCGTCCATGCTCATTTCAGATAAAAAAAGAGGTGAAATAATGTTTCGGCCTCTACACAACCAAGACACTTAGCCTTTACATTTCAGACACCAAAGTGAGCTGATACAAATCAACCTTGAAACACCTAACAAAATAAGAAAACATATATCATCTAGCAGGGCACCTAAAACAAAGCCTATGGTGTCAATTACTCATTGTTGTTGCAGCTATATGTCCTCTTAAGAGACTGTTGTCGCTGCTTAAACAA
Source organism: Eragrostis nindensis (assembly GCA_012490785.1). Classification (NCBI taxonomy): domain Eukaryota; kingdom Viridiplantae; phylum Streptophyta; class Magnoliopsida; order Poales; family Poaceae; genus Eragrostis; species Eragrostis nindensis. The sequence continues at coordinate 142,109 of JAAXCT010000118.1, read as the reverse complement.
CTCATGATCATATAAACCAGAACTCCGGCGGCAAGGTTGTGCAGAGGTTCGACACCTTCCCGCGCACCACGCGCCACGCTTTCTCTGCACAATATGAAGTCATGCACAAGGACTTACGGTTAACCCTGCTGCCATCATTAGTATTCCAACATTGATATGCACAAGGACTTGTGGTTATCCCTGCTGCCATCACCTTCAGTGGCAGAGCTCTACGCGTGGGTGGGTTGGTGGGTGTGGGGTCCAAGGCCCGCCCTATACTATGTCCATTCTTATTGTTACACATGAATTTACTCTCGAAATATATTCAAAAACCTTGCTAGAAGTGGATCGGGTGTCGCAAAAATGGTGTCAGGGGAACGAAGATTGTCATGAATCAAAGTGGGGCATGCGTCGTTGATGTCCATACTCTGACTAGCATCGGCCCATATATAAATCAAGGAACAGGATAGCATGCAAGTGGTTGGTGCCACTGTAAATACCCTTAGTTACCAAGAATTCCAACAAAATCCCCTCAGCAAGGAAATGGCATACATATTGTCCACATAATAATGTGCAATGTCATCAGCATCTTAACAAAGCAACAATGAACTACCACCACTAGAAATATGTAATGAGCAAAGATGAGCTACAATGTTCCTTCAATAAATCTTATCAAATGCATAAAGCAAAGCAGAGACTGCATATAGGTGTATTCCTCAAATGCATAACTAAAGCGATACAGAGTCTCCATATTGGTATGCTTTACCGGCGGTGTGTAAGGTTTATGCCTCCAGGATGATTCCCAAGAAAACAAACTTCCACCAATTGATCTACGGCCCTAAATTCAAATGGACAATGTCAAGCAAGTATTGTTAGTCTTGGACACAAGTAATCCTGACTTAGATGAAACTGCAAAGCTTCTATATAAGAAGTAAATGCCTAGGCCGAAGATATATGAAATCTTTTTCAACAACTGCATTCCCGTAGGCTTTTGCTGTGCCGAATTAACATGCATGCATAACTGATTTAATGAAGGAATATATATGTTAACAATAACCTTATTATACTTATTTGTCTAATAAAAAACTAAAAATATCATATTTAAATTTAGGAGAAAAAACTTTCCAGAATTAAGAACAGAATTTGGGCCATCAACATTATATAGCACTACAATTTCATGGACTCCAGAAAAAATTATTGTGCTAATAAGTTGAGATTCCGTAACATTATAATTTATAAGATATTATTAAAATGAGTATTGTTAACAGTGTTAGCATCCCCTCCGTAAATTTCGTATGATAAGAAAGCTGATGATGAATGATGCTTTCAAAGTTTCAATAAGGTGAAACATGCATGTATATTTTAGGAATGAAGACTTGGTATAAAAATGCTGCTGGATCTGCAATGTACTGATGTATGACGTGCAAAGGAGCATGTAGAGCGTATTGCACTATAGGGAGAAGTTAAGTCTATTCCTCATTACCAGCAAGAATATGTGTGCGTTTACTCAACGATGAGCTGTTTAAGACCTTATTTCTCCATAGTTCTTCACAATATTAAAAAAACTAAAGTATTGACTACGGGTGGTGATTTGTGGATGATCTTCTCTTTATTTTACAAATGTGTAAGTAGGAGACACGTATTTTTCTCAAGAAACCAACATGTTGTTTCAACATATTTCCATGCTCATTGTTTAGCATATGTTTAACAATCCTAAACAATTCGCCAATTAAACAATCCTAAATAACACTACAGCCAGATGATTAGGCTGCTATTGCCTGTAATTCAAACAAATAAGACCTATAATCTAATGCGCATGGCATGCAGTTTCAGCATCATCACTAGTTGAATGATAAATAAGGGCCACAAACAGAAGCATGATACTCTGATGAAATTGTATTTCAACTGGACCAGATAGTATTAGCAATAGCATACCTTCATGAATCACTTAGGCAGTGGCTCCGGATCAGGACCCTCCACGTCCTCCGACTCCGACGACCGAGGTGCGTACAACCAGCACCTGTAGTTCGGCTTTGCAGCAGCCTCAGCAGCTCTCTCCCTTTCCTTCTCCTTGAGAGCTTTGAAAACCTTCTTGTAAAACGTTCCATTCCCGCGTATCTTCCAAACATTCTGATTGGTTCCTCCTGCCTCATTGCCTGGACCTGCATTTCCACTGCCTCCGTCCTCCGACTCACCGCCAGTTCCCCACTCAATTTGTAGAACCTTGTTCAAGTTGGAATCCTCGGGCTCGGACTCATGCACGCCTTGACTGGTATCTTTTTCATCTAGACCTTGGTAATAGTAGTGATCATCTTCGTATTCCCCATCCCTGGACTTGTCCTTGTGAACATCCTCAAGATCTTTCCTTCCCACGCCACGCTCAGCGCGTACTTCCTGAGCTTCCCCAATGTCAGGTGAATGTTCTGGTTCCACCTGCTGCAGAGGTACAATTGCAAGTGCCTCGTCGTCCAGCAGCATGGGCATGGGATCGAGCACCGGAGCGGGGGGTGAGGCCGGCCTCCGTAGAGGGCTAGACGGCCATGGCACGGCGTCGAGCGCAGGAACCGGCAGCTCGATCTCGGCAGCCACGGGATCCTGCAGCTCCAGCCTCGCCTGACCACTGCGCTCGTCGTCCCGGAGGAGGCGCGCCTCAGCGTCGGCGGCCCTGCGCTTCCACGCCAGGACCTCCGCCTGGAGGCGCGCCTCGGCATCCGCGGCGCGGCGGATCTCGGCGCGGAGGCCTCCGGCGACCTCGTCGGCCGCGCGGATTCGGGCCTCGCCCTCGGCAAGCCGGCGCTCGCGCTCGCGGAGCACGTGCGCCACCGCCACGAACTGATACTGGCTGGTCCGGTGGCGGTTGAGGTGGGCGATGAGGTCGCACGCCGGCAGCAGCTCCAGCTCGGCGTCGAGGAGGCCGCTGTCGCTGGCGCGAGCGGCGGCGCGGGAGCCTCGGGGGCGGCCGGCGCGCGAGCCGCGGCCGCGGTATCCGGAGGAAGCCATGGCTGGCACGCAGCTAGGTGAGCCCCGGTCGAAGCCCTAGCGCGTCAGGCGGAGAGAGGAATCGGTCACCGGCGGCGGCGGCGACGGCTTGTGATGGAATGGCGAGGTGTTAGGGTTTGTTGGGCGACTGGGGATTTGGGCCGAGAGGGAGCGCAACCAGAAATGGCAGCGGCGTCGAGGGGAGGGCTGCGGCTTCAGGAGTGTGCCAGAATGACGGGGGCACGCGTTTCTATCCACTTCAGTTTCTGTCCGCTCTGACCGAATGACGCATTGTACAGCTTGATGTCTGTGTCGCCTGGACGGCGTGAGGGTCCGCATTCTCTCCGTGTTCTCAGCCCCTGTGTTCGCCTGTACGTGTTGAGCTCATTTCCTTCTATATCCCCCCTACTGCTGCTTTCTTTTTCTTTTTTCCATCCAATAAATACTTAGGGCCTATTTGGAAACTTTTTTTTTTAGGGCAAACACAAGAGCTATATCACTCGTTAGCAGGATTACATTCACTGGTGATCACTTCCATTGGACAAACCGGAAGTTGCAGTCAGGATCTGGAGAGCAACTCCAACAAACTCGCTATACATCTCCGACAGGGTAAAAATAAAAAATCGCCGGCCAAAACAAGTTTCAACAGATTCGCCTTCCTCCTCGCTTCGCTATCTCGCTCGGCATCACGCAAAGCCGGGTAGCCATATATGCCGAGCCAATTCGTCTCGCATATCCCTCCTCCCACATGCGTGTCCTTCCCGTTCCTACGCGCCTGCATTGCCCTCCTCCCCTTCCCATCGCGCGTCACCCCTTCTTCTTCCCGCTCCCAAATCCAATCTCGCTCTCCGATCTGCCTGCAACCACAGCAGCCCGAAAGCCATGTCCAGGCCTCCTCATTCTCGTGCTGCGGCGACGGCTCACGGAGCTCCTAATTTGTGACGCCCCGCTTCACCGGCGTTTGCGAAGGTGATTGCAATCAAACCGCACTTCCCACAACTGGATGCGTGGGCATACTTTATGCGGTTGTAAAAAATTTGTACTATACTAGAATTTTTTGTTCTTCTTGCACGTCAATTTTTTGCACTTCTCAAAATGAGAGTACAATAAAAAATGTATTATTGATTTTGCTCCACATACCTAGCATTTTAGTACAATAATAAAAAGATACACATTGGTTTTTGGTAAGAATAAACCTTGCGCAGTAGTACAAAAAGTATTACTCTCTGCTGCCTGCGTGTTGATTCTGAGTACATGAAAAAAAGCCTGCTGTCTGCCCGTGCTATGCACTCTGCGGGTGGTGAGGCAAAAGCTCTCATTCGGAGAGGCAAAAGGCAGGTCCCTACACTTGTTATATTGTGTCATTTAGGTCCAAAATTCCAAAAATACCTCTATAGATGCTGATGTGACTGTTAGTGGAGCATGATTTGTCATACATTTTGTCTCCTCAAATCTGTATAGTCATCAGAATTCGTGCCAGAGAACATTGTTTGATGTCATCATGACTTGATCACAGATAAATTTGATGTAAATTTGTGTCATATAAAGAGCCACATAATCAACATAGGGGTATTTTTGGTATTTTGGACCTAGATCGTTTTAGCAAGATTAGGGACCTATATACCCAGTTTGAGAGTTCAAAGACCTAGGTGACACCTCAAGACAAGTTTAAGGACCGCCGGTGTATTTCACTCAAATATATATTACTCCGCCGGACGTGCACTCTACGACTTAAAGATGTAAAGCTGGTTAGCATAATTGTACGGTGTCACTATAGTTCATCGATACGATGTCAAGCTCACTCAATAGAGCATTCCCTCTTGTCATATTTTACCGGAGATGATATTGGCCTAGTCTTGTAACTTTTACTACTGTTCATCTATTACAAACAATACATTCTTACCAGAATCAAATCAAGTCACATTGACATATGAACACCACCTTTTTGTTTCACTAGAATAATATGTTATTACCTCATATTATTAAGGTATTAGTCAAGAGTCTAAGTTTAAATTTTAAATTATGTTTGTGCCTTATAAATGGGACAGTGAGGATGTGGTAGTAAACACAAAAATGTTATTGTACGTACAAACATGGCGGTTTTGTGTCCCGTGGAGAAGGTCATTGGCATCAATGTCACCATTTAAGCAAGCAGCTCTTGTTCGATAGATATACGTGTCTTTCCGATTTGTTTCCCAGAATAAATATTAAGCAACCGAACCATATTCTCTCGCAAGTTGCAGTTCATCACTTATTATATGCATATATATAATGGTCCTGCCCGGCCGACTGCCCGATTGGTCTAATCAAGGAATCATGAGTGCATTAATGGTTTTTTCCGTTTCATGTAACACGAGTACATCCCTAGCATGTTATTTCTCAGAAGATGATAGTCCTAGATTTGTATTTTTTTTCTGTGAAAATTCATATGAAATAATAGTTCAGTTAATTTCAGCAAGAATCAGCAGGATTTTCCAGTGTTCGGATTAAACATAGTCTTAATTTGTTCAGAAACCTTTTGCGGCTGTCTTTATCCTCTGTAATATCTTCCAAAAATAATAGAAGGAGCTTTAATTTGTCCTACATATTGAGATAACTATGCGACTAAAAGGAATTGATAAAGCATTTCGCAAAATATGGATAATGATAATGCATGTAAAGCATTCATCATCAGACTTTATGTGTCGTAATAAACAGTTATACAACACACATCTGTGTGGCTAGGAGCCTAGAGGAACTTATGCTTGAGTCGCTATCTCATGAATCAATGTCCAGCCCTCTTATGGGGGTGTTCTCATAGATATGTTTTTCTATGGAAAATTAGCGAGAATCTTAATGCTGATGGTTGAGCATCAATTGATCTAGTTGCCATCAGTTTAGAATCTTCGGTTGCTGCTCCATATGAGAAGCAGAGGCAAACTAATGGATGCATAATTAGCAACTGACGGCTGTATCAGCAGTCGTATGCAACCATATCGAAGTTATTACAGCGAAAAGTCCTATAGACTAGTGGTTACAAATGCCTTAGTAGCATCTGAGGTCCTGGTTTCGACTCCCTGTAGGAGCGAATTTTCTAAGATTTAACGGCGTTGTGCTTTCAGCGGGAGGCGACGTGGCCGTCAACAACGAGACGCCAGTGGTGACTTCGTCAATCTTGGGGATTTGCCGGCTCAGTCTTCGAAGATGCTCATAGGGGTAAGGTTTGCGTATGTGCGTTCATAAGGGTGAGTGTGCGTGCGTTGTGAGTGTCTGATTTGTACTGTGTAATCGCAAAAAAATATCGAAGTTATTACAAAGGGAGAAAAGGAAAGGTATCTCAATAGTGTTTAAGGGGAGAATTCGTATAACCCCAGAGGGGCGAGGTCGCCGAATAGTTGTTTGTAGCCTGGTAAGTGTGACGTGGCCTCGTAGGCGTGTTAAAATGCACGTAAATGTACTCTGTAAATATCCAATCACAAGGTAGGTGAGGATGTTGTGTGTCGTGAGGTGTCCAAATATAACTAAACTTATGCCTCCCCAGATTATCTGCCGGACCTAGGATTTCTTGACCAAACCATTTTTTGAAAGTTTCAACAAGCATGAAAAAGTACAAAAATGACTCATCGGGCCAAGTTCATGATAGACTAATATGGACACAAACTGCCGATCAAACTTGTGTGATTGAGCCAGTTTTGTTCGGGTCTAGTTCGCTTCTCCTTTGAGGAAGACAGGTAAGGTAACTGGTTAATACAACAGCATTAGGATCTGTGAATGAGACCGAGGCCCCCAAGCCGGCCGAAACTATATATGCAAGTCCAACCAATAAAGATGTATAGAGTCTTTGTAATAAAACGCGCTGCAACGGACCGGGCAAGAGTTGATAAGCACCCACATCGACAGCGGAAATCATCACGCTCGCATATGCGAGGTGAAGCCTGCAGCACCACACCCCCCTCCATCCTCACTGCCAGGCAGGGCCCGCACAACTATTCTTCTTCCAACTGTCTCTTCCTCCTGATCGACGACCTAGTTCTTGTGAAATTTGGCGGGGAGGAAGTCACATGAAACAGAGTAGGGTAAGGCGAGGAAGGGCCGCGACGACACAGACACACAGTTGTACCAACTACGGACATAATGAAAAACACAGCAACTACAGTAGGTTGAAGAGTGAAGGGCGGCACTCTGTTTTTTTTTAAGAACTACAGGCATACGCCATGTCCTATTTTATTCAAACGAGACCCAATTCAGTTACAGCCTAGAGAGTTTTTAGTGCCAGCTTTACAACCTACTGTGCCCAGGCGGCTACATGCAGATTGCAGCTGCAGAAACAGTTTTAGCACCATTTACCTACATACACTACAACACAAATGGCTCGTAGAGACACTATTTATGTCTTCTTGAGACACTTTACAGTGTCTTTACATAGCCGAAGAGACATTTTTTGAAGTGTCATACAGCTATCACTACGTCCTGTGTCGCTTCAACAAAGAGACACTTGATAAATGTCTTCAACCTTCATGAGACAATTTGTAGAGACATAATATTATGTCGAGACCGAATTCAGTTACAGCCCAGAGAGTTTTAGCGCCAGCTTTACAACCTACTGTGCCCCGGCGGCTACATGTAGATTGCAGCTGCAGAAACAGTTTTAGCACCATTTACCTACACGTCTAGCTCAAATTGCATGACTGGCTTCCTTCTCGGTCTTCTGTTCTTCAGACTTGGCCGCCATGCATCTCCCCATCCTGATGCCGCTGTCATCTTTCCAAGCATCATACTTTGGTGCCTGAACTTCATGCCCCGCATAGGCACAAAGGTTCTTGAATTGTGTCCTCCATATATTGGCACCACTTCATCATCTCCTCCAATTCTGAGCCACTGCAAAGAAGGCTCCATTCTTTTGACAGCAAGTAGGTAGCCCGCAGCACTATCCTTACGTCCTTCCATATCTGGTTATTAAAGACAAAATCGTTTCTCGTTAGCAATATCCCTCTCAACACTGCAGTTGAGATGATACTCATTACATTGTATCTTTTATGCAAAGGGCGCGGCACTCTGTTTTCAGTGGAAATCGAACAATCCATAGGCGTCAAGTGAAAAGTCCTCTGTTTTCAGTCTTATGAGCACGAGCTACCCCATTAGCATTTAAACAACCGAATTTATCCTAGATGAGGTGCTAGGCTTGCATGTCTGAGCTGGGCTTTTAAGAACATATCGACCATACAGTGCTGTAATTTTAGCATATGTTAAGCTGCATAATTTTAATCAGTTTTTCATTACCTCCACTAATAAAAATTTATAAGCACTCGGGGTCATGAGAACAGAGTTTGTAACTTGTAAGGTGGCACTTTAACAACTACTTTCTGTGAAAGTTTGGTATACAAATGATAAGGTACGATGCTGAAAGGATTTTTCATGACTTATGTACTAATACCAAACTACATGGTCAACAGTATCTTGATGACAAAACTAAAAATTTTGACCTGAACAAAATACTCTAGGTTTCCGATTGGAGGTAGTACTTTCCTGAAGCAAAATGTTGGTCAAAATAATGCCAGCCCATGTTGATCATGAATCGATAAAGCCATGGGCACTGAGGTTGCAGCGAGGTACCGCCCGGAACCCGGTAGCAAGACTACTGTAGTGCTAAGCACTTGATAAGGTCCAGGAGAAGAGGAAGAAATCTAGACTTGACAGCAGGACCCCGTGAGTTCCTTGACTTGATCCGTGAAAAAAGAAAGGATGTCCTATATGATGTTTGCGACTTGAAGCGTCAACTTTTCTTATGATTTGATTGACTGATTTCGAAATTCACCCTTGCTTATTGGTAATCTTATTTGATTGGAGCCTGGGCCTGGCAACCGATGTAGCAAAAGCATATACTATACATGTGGCCAAACAAGGAACTTGTATAATTTTAACGAACATGGATCCTCTTACACTGCTAGTTTCATATTGCAAAGAAAGCAAAATACTCTTCGTTTGCTGTATGGGCAGTTTCACCGATCCAATGAATAAATCCGACATTGTAGACAATAGTTAGCAAAATTACCAACAGTAGAAGTCACTAATGTCCTTCGTTGAAAAAGTAAAAGCTACTAAAGTCGGCAAAAACCTATTGCCCAGATTATTGGAGAGAAACTCAGTTGCCGCCACCTTCAGGACACTTTCTAATCTAACAATAATTAATGAAAGGATTATACTAAGGTGCCTCCATCAGACGGCTTAGGCTAAATAGCATCAAACATAGATACAATCTAACCATTTAAACGACCGAACCCTATTGTTAGAATGCTTTCAATCGGAATATGAAAAGGCTTCTTGATTAAGCATGGTCTTTCTGAAGGAGCTAGAACATGATGTTGTGTTAAGCAAAGAATTGAATGCCAACTGCAGGACTTCATGTCTCTGAGCATGTCCCTATAGTTAAAGGATGTGGTTGTGCTGATCTGGTCTTGATGTTGTTGCATGCGGCAGATGCTGGATAATCTTTGGCTGGCAATTTTCGCTTCTTGACTAAGGTCTCTCTCGGAGAATGATCACACCAATGGTTTGTGCTAACTGCTAATTAAGAAAACACTTAAATGCCAACTGTATGTCTTCATTGTCACTAACTGACTATGGCCCTCTTTGGTTGAGCTCTTTGTTTGTGGTGCCCCCGTTCAAAAACGCATTATCAGATATGTCGTTCTTTTTGTACCAAGATTACAATCTCCCAACACAATGATGTTGTTTCTCTTCGTGTCAAAAGATTTCTGACCGTTGATGTGTTGTTGATCAGACAGTCAAAAATTCAAAGCTTCTGCAATAGGACTGAATTAATCATTTGCGCCATGAAAAAAAAACAGAACTCTTTTATTCTGCATGTTTAGCAGGCATGTTTAGATTTTCCGGTGCACGAATTATGAACTTAGCTGTCCTGCAAGTGGTACTCCGAGGTCCTGTACGTAGTCCTAGAACCTTTAGCAGCGTGAACGGGCCGTCGGCCATGGCAGCTTTTCTCTTGTGCGGCAATAGGGCTGCTCTACGTTCCTTTCAGCTGTTTGCACTTGAAATCCTGCGGTGGTCCATAGAGAATGTGTGAGACTACTTAGCCGTGTGTAGAAGACATAGAGGAGTACAAGAGTAGGCCCTCCTCGTGCAAGACTAGGCGGCTAATGCAGAGACATGTATTTTGGGGCACATCTATTGTATCATAGTGGGCCCCACTTAGAATTGGACTCATGGAGTACATCCATTCCAATCATGGTCCTGAAAAATTATATTGTACGTATAAAACATTTGTCTGGATATTTGAAAATAGTGCTGATTTTTGTTATAATGTTTTTACCTTTTTGATATTTTCCGAATATTCAAGAACAAGAATAAAATCCTGTGAATTGCAGGGTAGTGTCTTATTTGACTACAAAAGTACGATGACAACACTTTTTCTCTAGGATCAGTTCTTGCCACAGCGGGGGAAATGTACCTGAGACCCGATTAACCGACCACAAAATTATAGCAACCCGCCTTGATGCTGCTAGTTGGTCAAAACAAGATTCCAATTTTGTTACCCAACAATTGACTGCTTATCATGTTTTGGAGTTGCTTTCTCTGGTGTTGGTCCAATGCTTTAAATGGTATGATGTGGAAATGACTTCTTCTGCTTGTTACTATGCCACTACAGTGATGAACTCAGAAACGTCTGGAAATGACTTCTTCTGCTTTAAATTGTACGTTTGGCAAAGCATTTGTGCCAGCTTATTGTATAGCTTTTGCACTGTTTGGCAAAGCTGCCTGATGTTTCTTTCAAACATTGTTACCTGACTGATGATTGGATGATCCATGGATCCCACAAAGATATGCTCTCCGTTTTTCTTAGTTCAAAAAATGATTAAATAATAGAGCTGACTGCCTGCTCAAAGGAGAGCAGATACTCCAATAAGTATCGGTCCACTGAATTTTATAATCACCATTGCCCCTATGACTAACTGCCATGTAAAAATTCCTACCAGCAGAACTAGGATAAATATTTAGTACTGTTATAGATACAACTCATTTGTTAGGCTCTCCGTAACGACTAGAAGATCATCTAATGGCTGAAACTACGAAAGAAGGTGCCTCATATCACTACGTCACATCAGACATTTAGTAACACACATATGTGTTATTAAAGCTAGAAAAAAATGTTACAAAGACCTATAGTAACACATATAATAAGTGATACATATATTGGTGTTACCAGAACAAGTTCTAGTGTAACACATATATGTGTTACTACTTGTGAAAAATATATTACAATAATAATGTAGCAACACATATGAATGTGTTACTATGTCTAAAAAGTGTTACAATAGTAATGTAGACACAAATAAAAGATTCCAAATAATTAGTGGCTGCTAGGATTCGATCCTAGGACCTCAGCATTATTTAGTTGTTGAGTTTCCACTGCGCTACACATACATATATGCGAAGAAGCTACCTTGATTTGATTTGAACTTATGAATTATTCAAATATGTGTTACTGTGGCCTAAGAAAAATGTTACTACGGCTTGTAGTAACACATAATAGTAACACTATTTGTGTTACTACTAGTTCTAGGCTTGCTACGTTTAGACACATTGCTTTCTTTGTAACACTATACTTGAAACACTATTTTTGTGTTAGTAGAATAAGCATACGTAACACATGTTTATAAATCAGCATTTGTGTTACAAGCACACCTAGTAACACAAATGCTTGTGTTACTTTGGATTATTTTTGTAACACATTCTTACTTGTGTTACAGATGTGTTACTAAAAGTCTGATGTGACGTAGTGTATATTAATCAAATAGACCAAATACTCGGTCGGACCCCTCAAGATAAAGATCTTTTTATGGTATCTTAGAAAAGGTGTTATTCTCACCAAAGATAACTTGTTGAAACACAAGTGGAAAGGAAGCGCAAAGGTTTTTAAGTGTCATGTCGCTAGATCCACTTGGAAAATTTGTGACATTGCTACGGGTCTCCCAAAGCCTAATAGTGTAAGGCATATTCTAAATGGATGGCTTGGGTCGAGAGGAGCGAAAGAAAAGCACTTAGAGTGGCTGCCATGTTTTGGTCGATATGGTTATGTCGTAATGATATTGTGTTTAACAAAAAAATCAATGATTTCTTTGTTACAGGTGGTCTTCAGGGGTACATACTGGTATCGATTTTGGAGACTTTTGCAAAAAGAATCCTACGGGGAGGATGTGGGTCAAAGTATGCCACATATTGGAAGTGATGGCCATGGAAGTATTCCCCAAGAACAGGTGGCCGCAGCATGATAGAATTTGTGTGACATCTCGGATGGAGAGTTCTTTCAATTCTTATTTTTTGTAATAATGATGATGATTGTGTGGGCTGTATGCAAACATGCAAAAGGCCGGAATGTTTTTCCATTATCTAAAAAAAATACTCGGTTTGAATAAAGTTAGACAAATTGGCATATGTGAAGCATTATTTATAAATATTACTAGTAAATTAGTATTATCAATCATCATCACCTTTTGGAAACTACATATTGAGCGATGAATTCAGTCTGAGAACTACTTTACCAGAATGTTTCATGCAAAAGGCCGGAATGTTTCATGCAGTCAATAGTGATTAGTTTATTCCCTATTGACTACTTTACCACCACATTGCGGTTGCTCTGAGAACTACTATTCAGTTCTTATATCTTGTTGATATATGATATGGGTATTAAGTTAATGAAAAAGTAAGTACTCATGGACGTTTCTTAATGTTGTTCGGTTCTGAAAAGTTTGCTCCTGATTTTTATTAGATAAAAATGGTGGGAGTAGTCACATCAACAGGATATGTTTCTTCGCAAATTTTAATAGCTGCACCTGCAATAAAATAGTGAAGCAGGTAAAGCTGCAGATGCGTACTATTTAGCCCCATGTTCTTGTAATATAAATCGAGCTCAAAGCGTAGAAGAGTACATAGCTATTTCCCAGACTGAAGCAGAGATTAATTCTACTTCTGTCAGGTATAACTTAAAGCAAATTTTATATATGACCAGTAGATATTATTATTCCAGATGGTTAAGTGCGGTGGTTCCTACTTGTAACCCTTCAGCTGACATGACAACTTGAGCTGTATTTACTCCAGCTTTATCTAATTGATGGTTGTTACTGTCGAAAATCACACTCCAAGCTAACTATCCGTGTAGAAGTGTATCTACTCACTGTATTACCAGTAACTTGGTGCAGAATTCAAAACAAAAAAGTAACTTGGTGCATACTGCACTCCATGAAGTGAACAGAGCACTTCCATCGAAAACTTGAGGGATTCAGTAACGCAAGGAAAGGAACAAAGTATAACATTCCGCGATCAGTTGCTTACTGCACTCCATGAGTTACAACACTGATCCGACGGTGAGGCTGGCCTTGTTGGTCTTTTCTTTTCCATAATGGAGTATGTGGCTGTATGTATGCACCTGAGTTAGTGCAAAGGTCGAAAGTTGTACCTCCATTCTGTTCGAAAAATGTGACACGCTAACTGATTCAAGGTGTTCTTGATTCAATATGAGATGACCACACTAAAAAATCCGTATGTTCACTTTCGAGAAGAGACTACTAAACCGTGCACTGTGCTGATACAGTGAACAGAACGGATTGTTCAGGATCCCAGTTACTAATACCAGTTGACCGTTCATTCAATGACAGACATGCATGTGCTCAGCCTCGTGCCTTCGTCCATTAATGGATGGACGACCTGTGTAAGAATGGATCGATGGATATGGGTTGCATGTGTGCCTTCGTCCGTTAATGCATGAACGACACACATGCATGGACGACCTGTTTTAGCAGCCTCTGGAAGAACAGAGTATAGAACCTACCTCTACAGTGCTCGCGAAAGGAACTGTTGTCTGTTGGGGTACTAATTAACCTCTCTAGGCTCTCTGCAGCACGAATTAATTTGGATGCCTGGTTTCTGTATTTGTACTTTAGTCGTCAAACTTGATGTCTCGCGATCGAGGTGGGATCGGGACAATCTTACTTCACAAAACATTCGATGGTATACTCACTATGTCTAGAAATATAAGTGTTTCTAAGTGTTCACGCTCTTCGCCATGACTGCGCGGTGCCGCGCCAATGGCCAAGAGCGTGAACGCACGCTCGCCTGTTTCTCCATCGAATCGATCGCGCCGTGCAATGCATGCGACGAAGCAGCAGCAGCAGCAGCAGCTGGAAGATATAGCCATGGGATGGAACCGACGAGAGAGAGAGCCTGCATATATCTCCCATATTTGCTGAACGAACCGACGACGTCCGAGAGCTCGATCGACGTCGACGGGGACAATCTTGAGCTCAATAATTTTGTCAGCCTTTTGTTGTTTTGTTTTCCGATGAAACCAGAGAACGTATACACACGATCTCTAGGAATTTCGAGGTGATTCTTTCATCACGGCGATGGATGGTGAAAGCGCACTTGCCCGAGCGACGACAGATGTACTCGTCAGTTGCTCGTGCGTTACGTCAACCCGTCCCAGGACGGGAGATTATTGATAAACCCCCAGCCCCCAACGAACTAACCAAGCTTTGTTTTCCTTCAGAAAAACAAGATTTAGACACACATTTCCGGGCAAAACTTCATGAACCATGCATGTTCAACAGAGCAAAATTAGGGACTGGCGAGTAGAGACCGGAGCACAGTGTGTGACTGTGACCGTACGTGCACGTACGAGTGGTGGCGTACGTACGTCACCTAATTTTGCGTCCAGCAATGCCTTCGGCACACGTGTACGCACGCCGCGAGATGACAAGATGTTTGCCTGACATATATACTAACTCCATTCCAAAATGTAAGCATTTGTTGACTTTTTAATTTCACGTTTGACCGTTCGTCTTATTCAAAAAAATTTATGAAAATATCATTTATTTTGTTACAATTTGTTTTATCATCATATATATTTCAAGCATGACTTGTTGGTTTTAATATTTTCAAAAAAAATTAAATAAGCCAAGCGGTCAAATATGATGTCTAAAAGTCGACAAATGCTTACATTTTGGAACGCAGAGAGTAGGATGGAGTAGACATACGGCGGATGGAACTGGATACGCTGTAGGACAAGACGGACGGGACACTCCAACGGCAAACCATATTTGTACGTGCAAATTAAAGGCCGCAGTGCACACTCTGGGGGGTGTATCAGTGTGCTTTGATTGTTCTTATTTAGGTCTCTAATTCCCAGCCAAGGATAGGAACCTGGATATGCCAACAACATTCCATATATACGTGCAACTTGAGCTCTAGCTATGAACCTAGTTTATATATAGATCTTCCTGATATTATCTAAAATTAAATAGATCTTCCTGACGCACTAGCCCTACCGCATCTGCAGGCTCCACAAAAAAAAAGGAAAAAAAGAAAAAACTAGCGCCACAGCATCAAGTGAGGAGGCTTCATAACGTGAAATTCAGCAGCCTCTAAAAGAGAAGAAACCCTATATCATTTGTCTCTAAGATGCAATTTTGCTCGTGCCTGCTGGGAGTCCATTGGTTTGCAAGTGCCCCTAACTTCCAGGCCGGAAGATGCAGTCAGAAGATACAAGAGACAGCTGAATGCATTTTTCTTTATGGAGGTCATCATCATCATGGCATGGAGCATATGGACAGTTAGAAATAATTGGATATTCAACGGTGCGGATGCTTCAATACGGGCGTGTAAAGAGAGATTCAAGCATGAATTTGCCTTGGTTATCCATAGGGCAAAAAAGAAGTATTTCCCACACATCAAGCAATGGATAGATCATCTTTGATTTCTTTCTTTTAGACTGATGTATTCCTTTTTGCTTTTTAATGAACTTTTTGTATGTATTTTTGTCTTTATAATACAAAATGAATCATTAGGGGCCTCCTGTTCTCTCTTAAAAAAAAGCCTCATAGTTGATGTTCCCCACAAAAATGAGCTAATTCATCACTTGATGCTGTGGCGCTAATCAGGGTAACAAAAAAAAAGGAACTAAATCTTAATCATTTTGTCGTGCTCCCCACTTTCTGTATTTTGTTAAGGATTAACACATCTTGACTTCAGTAATTTGTACAACAGTAGTAGGAATAGTAACAAATCAGTTAATTTTAAGAATAACATTCACTACAAGAAATGCGCTGGCTAATGACGTTTTTCAGGCGTCACCAGCCACCGCTAGTGATGGTTTTTTGGTCATAAATCATGATTTATGACTTTTTCGGGCCGTCGTTGATCAAGCATGGCTAGTCATGATTTATAACACTTTTCAAGATTGTTTAAGGTATTTGGCTACACTAACATGATGATCTATCGGTACACCCATGTTATACTTGCACCATCATGAGTGTATTGTCACACTCCTACCAGTTTTATCGAGTTCCATTTGAATTAGATCATTTATATAAAGGTTTTATAAGAACTAAATATTATATGCCATCAGAGGGGGGCGGGGGTTCTGCCCATATCATGAACAACGGATAATACTATTTTTGTGTATCTGATGAATATCGTGCTTGGTTGTCACACGATGAAATACTTATATACATGACTAGCATGGCAAAGAAATGTTGCCATGCTATATTTGGTGCTGGAGGACTTTATTTGACATTATTTCAAAAGCCTATCAGAGTGGCGCCTTTTATTTATTTCTTAAAAAAATCATGATTGCCATGGTGTGCTTGAAATTGTTGAAATGGCAATACATCTGCTTTCAAAATAGATCATGATCGAAAAAGATTATTTAGAAGCATGTACCGTACCCATCCCACTAAATAATAGTGGTAAAAAAATGCAGTGATGATGTCAGTTCGTTTACACGAATTTGTTTGTTGATGACTTGTGTGGAAGCCTGATGTTTATAAATATTTGACTTCTTCATTCATCAGCTCGTACGTGATGTACCATTCTTAGTTGAACCTTCGTTTCACGCACCTAAAATATCTGAAATTTTCAGTGGAAAACATGATGCACCATTGTGGTAACCAGTGGTACTAGATTTTCTTACGGCGATTTGAACTTAAAAACGAATACTCCCTCCGTTTTAAATTGTTGATGTCATTGACTTTTTTCGTTATATTTGACCATTCATCTCATTCAAAATATTAGTTCAAACGTGCAAAGTTATAAGGCATATTTCAACTTTCTTTTATGATAAAACAAATCATAACAAAATATATGATAATTTTTTAAATTTTTTGAATAAGATAAATAGTCAAACGTGACAAAAAAAGTCAACGGCGTCAACAATTTAAAACCGAAGGAAGTATAAATTAGTACATCTAACAAATATGTAGCGGCCTCGTATTCTAGATGCGTCCACGACTGGCTATGGGCGTGCAAATAATGATTTGGAAATATTTGTGTGCCCATTTAGCTATGTCATTAATTGTTGGCACAAGATAACGGTGGTTTCACAAACGATCTTTATGGTGGAATATATTCATCTAGGTTTATGTCTTCAAACTCGGCACACATATCGTATTCACATGGTTCCATTACATCTAATTATTTTCCAGTGGTATACTCCTGTTTTTAAATTGTTACCGTTGTTGATTTTTTTAATTATGTTTGACTATTCATCTTATTTAAAATATTTTAAAAATTACCCTATATCTTGTTATGAATTGTTTGATTACTTATGAAAATCGAAGCATAACATAAGACGAACGGTTAAAACGTAATTAAAAAAATCAACGGTGTCAACTATTTAAAAGCGAAGAGAGCATTTAATTGCAAAGTTAAAGAGATCTCTGAAATGAGACAATGACACGTGTGTCAGTATAGAATTTCACATGAAGTGTCAGCGGGGAGCCGGCCGTCAATCTTCCGTGTGTGCCGCCGTGGACGAACGGACCCGACCGCACGACCGGACCAAACCAACCTGACCCAGTCCAGTCTAGCACTCTCTAGCCTGGTGCGCGCGCGCGTCAAGAAGTGACGCGAGCCAGCGAGCCCTGGCCCAGCCCACCCGTCGAATGGGGATGGATCCAGTCCGGTCCACGCCCTTCAAGAAACGGCGGCCTTTCTTTTCCCCGTGAAAAATCCGCACCTCGCATTGATTGCTGCCCCCGGTCCATGGCGTCCGCCGCCGCCTCGCCCTCTTCCTCTCCCTATCGCCTCCTCTCTCCTCTCGCCCTGGGACTCTGCTCCGCTCCCTGCCTGCTTTGCTTAGCTTAACCCTCAAGATTTCTCTCTCTTGCCTCCTCATCTTAACCCGCCCTCTCTCTCCACGTCCACAGCCTTGCTGTATAAATACGCGACCATTCGCGCCTTTCCCCTAGCATGCTCCCGCCGGCTCTTGGATTGACCGGGACTCACACTAGTAATTGGTCTTGATGGATTCGATGGTGCCTTCCCCCTCTCCCTCGGCCTCCGCGGCCTCAAGCTCCTGCTGCCGCCTTGACGCGCTGCTGCGGGCGTGCGGGAGGTACGCCGCCGTCGCCGCGCGGGCGGCCGGCTGGGCGCTCGGCGCGCTGCTCACCTGCGTCTTCGCCGTCGGTACGTCCTTGCACTCTTCCCTTCCCTTCCCTTCCTTCCTTCCTGGCTGCCCTGTCCTGCTCGGATTACGGTAAAATGTGTTGGATTTGGCCATTCTTCCTCCGGTTCCTGTTCCCCGGGCCCTCCCTCCCTTCTTGATCGAATGAATTCGGTGGTTGATCGTTGCGGAACCGGTTGGTTTCTTGGTGGTAGTGTATATGCGGCCGATCGAGCATTATTAACTCGTGTCTTTTGTTCCGTGCCGGATTGTCCCGTGCCCGTCCCGCCACACCTGTGCCGGTTTGGTTTCTTGCCTTGCGCCTCGTGCTTATTGCTCGAATTGGGAAGCGATTCAATCGTGCAAGCTAAAATTTTGGAGGTTATTTAGCTGCTTTCGTCATCAGGGCGAGTAATTGTTCTTTTGATTGCCCTTTGCTCTCTGTTTTCTTTTAATTGTCCGAATGGGGCCATGCTTATCTTGTAAGCAACCCTGTTTTGTGTTCGGCGCTCTGTTTTCTGACCTGCTTGCAATTACTGGCTGGAATTGTCTGCTTATCCGTGTTCTAACCTGGCTGCTTTTGTGGTGATTCTCAGTGGGCTCGCTGGTTGGAATCTTCATCGGTGCCTTCATGGGGATGTCTACGGAGAGCGGCATGTTCCGTGGGGCTGGCGTGGGCGCGGTCTCCGGCGCTGTCTTCTCCATTGAGGCTGTTGAATCCTGCATCGAGATTTGGAGGTCCAGCCATTCAGGAAAATACAGCATTCTTTTCGTGGTGAGTGGAAGAATCCCATGCATGGTTCTCTCATTTTGGGGATAGGTGAAAGATCATTTTCATGTACCTACTACAGAGCATAGTCCTCAGGGTGTCTGTCGGTGTAAAATCAAGTTGGTCTGAGAAAATTAGGAAACTTGCTCTGGTTGAGTTGCTTAGTGTCTATAACCTTTTGACTAAATTTTCTTTCGATGCATTGAACCACCGTGATGTTCGTGTACATAAGTGAAAAACATAGCTCAATAAGCAAAATTAACTTGTATGTCAACTGCATTTGCTCTGACGCATTGTATCATTGTTTCAGCTGGACATCATTTCTAGCCTTTTCAGCGGAAGAATTGTGTGGGAGAAAGTCAGTCCAGCGCTGCAGCGTGCAGTGCAAAGCCAGGTACAAAGCTCTCCCTGTCCTCAAGGTGTCGTGCTCCAACTCCAAAATGGACGTACTTAATCTGTAGCGTTCGTTTCTGCAATATATACCATTGTTTCCTGTTGAGCATGAGTGAGCTGCAAATTAGAAACCCCACTAATCATTGTTGTTTTAGGAACATAAATGCAAGAAACATTTTTGGATCCTGGGATTTAAGATGTATGGTATTCTCAGCATTAAATGTTTGTGTGGAGAATAATGTGCCCCATACTCCCAGTGGATGAAGTTTCTAGTCATAGAAATATCTAGATCTGGATTTTGGTGCAAGGGATCTACCCATGTTTTTACTACAGATCTGAGAATTGGTACCTGAAAACAATTTCAGCGTTCCATCTTTGTATCAATACGTTTATTCTAAGTGATGCTTGGTTAGGATGTCTAACTGTGGTTTAAATACCTTCATTGAAAAGCTATTGAACTTTATTACATTAATATAGGAATTCTTGTAGGTCAATATATTCCTAATTGGTACAACATAAGTTCAATATTTTTCTAGAGAAAAGATGATATAAAACTGTATTAGTTAATATCTTACATGTGATTGGTCATGGCACACAAAATATATGTTTCATGTGGACAGATGGTGTTCCTTTCAGCGCACACATTCTTATGAAGTTTTATAGGACCAGATAGTTTTGCTGTGAGCACATACTCCGTCTACTTTTATAGGACTGGACATTGCTGGAGGCAAATAACAGACAGTATGTGATTGCAATGCATGTTGCTTCTGCGTATTACTTGGCCTAATGAGTGGTTTCTGTGATGCAGATGAGTCTACTGAGCACACCATTCATCGACAACAATGACCTTTTTGAAACTGGTGGTACAGGAGGAATGTCAAGGGATTTTATCAACAGGATCCCAGAGATGAGGTTCCTTGCTGCAAGCAATTGTGATCAGGAAACTGAGAACAGCTGCTGCTCAGTGTGCCTTCAGGTAATGTGATCTTGACATGCTGCATTCTTTCTGTACTGAAGAGAAATTAGCTTCTTATACTGATGAGACACGTTATATTATCTGTACCAGGATTTTGGAGCACAACATCTTGTGAGGGTCTTGCCTCAGTGCCAGCACATATTCCATGTGCGATGCATCGACAACTGGCTCCTCAGGCATGCGTCCTGCCCCCTGTGCAGAGCTGGTGTTCATATAGATCATATACATATGTAAATAAAAACACTCACAGTGTGGCACCTGGTGTATTTTCATGGTAAATACCCGTGCTCCTGTTTGATATCATAAATATAGTCTTGTATACATAGTTCTTTTTTTCTATTTTCTCCGTCTTGTGTGGTGCTTTGCTTCCAGCTGCACGTTTTTGTCACAGTAATAACATGACGTACATTCTGAAAATGGACTAACAAAGTAACAAGTTATCTGAATTATCGCCCATGCTCGTGTCTCAACTCTCAAAAACACTTGGACTAACAAAGTAACAAGTTATCTGAATTATCGCCCATGCTCGTGTCTCAACTCTCAAGAACACTTGCATCTTTCTGGTATCGTTACCTACAGATAATGACTTGCTGAGGTTGTTTGTTGCCTGGCAACTGCTGGACCAAGAGTCTAACACACCATGGCATGTTTCTATTGGATGCAGAGGACGCACAAGTATTAACAGTTAGTCATACCATGAATGGTCAGGTTACTATAAAGTAAAGATAGAGAGAGAGAGAATTAGTCAGAAAGTTGGTGTTAACAGCTGAAAAAATTGCGCTTCTGAAAATTTGCTATTTGTTCCTGAGAATAGGTGTTTCAATCAACAACTACTATCATTAATTTTCAGATGGCGAGGCTCTGTTTGTGGTCTCAAAGGGCAAAAGCTTCTCGCCGAAGGATTTGAGAAAAATCTGAGGCAAGCTCTGGTCCTGTTGCGTTCGATGGCGAGGTGCAACACGTTGAGGAAATTGTGACCCAGGGACCAACTGAAAACTCTATGTCACCCTTTCTCCATCATGCTGTTTGTCGAGAAAATGACATGCCTTCTTACAGAGGAATAGAAGGTGCAAATTGAGCCAGAAATTGATGGACACAAGATAGCTACATTGCTACAACCATTGTTTTTAATATGTACTTTTATGGGTGTTGTTAGAGGCGTAAACCTCTTTTTCTGCCCGGGGCATCAAAGTTCATTGCTTCGTGCAAAATGGTTTACAGCCAAAACTCATGTCGCAAAACACAAGGTACCGCGTAGAAGACCCGTGTATATGGGCTATCTATGCCCCCAAATTGGTCAGTAGTGTCCGACGAGCGATTGACAATTCTGTTTCGAGATGGCTATGGTTTTTTACTTTGCGTTGTAGGGTTAAATCTGACAATATTGCAAAACTTGTTTCTTGCAAAAGATATATGCACCGTACCAGACTTTCTCCATCGAGTTGTTTCAAAAGAATGTGACATGTCTTCTTGCTGAGATTCAACATGAACCCAAAACTGATTGATACAAGATAACTGAATCATTACGTGCTTGATAAGTACAATTATAGGTGTTACTGGCAGGTCACTCGAATGCACCAAGGCGCTGCTTAGTACATGCTTTGCGACTAACTGCCAAACCTTGAACCTTAAGCCGACTTAAAGCTTTAATACGTGCTATGTTCTTTATTTGGAGGGTTTTCTGTAACGTCAGTCAGCATCAGGCTACCAACTCTCCCTCCGTTTTTTAATATATGACGCCGTTGACTTTTTCCGTTACGTTTGACCGTTTGTCTTATTCAAAATATTTGTATAAATAGCTAAGTGTATAGGTTAACCTTAAAATACTTTTGATGATAAATCCAATGATATTTATTTCACATTCGAAAACTAAATATTTCAATCTATATTGTTGGTCAAAGTTATTTAAATACATCCGGATCACTAGGTTGATGGTACACAATATATAAGGGTATATTCTAGAATCGTCAGTATGTGGTATTGCTATGTAACATTCAAAGTGATTCATACACAGTCCTCGATAAATCAAGCCAAGCAGGGCCCATTATTCTTGTACCGTAACTGGAACCAGCATTGAGAATCAAGCATGAATTTAACCGGATCACTGCGTTGTGCTTTTAGCGATAGCGACGACCTTCTTCGACAGCGAAGTGAACTTGAGTATCCATATATTGGTTTAACACAAATGTACAGAATAAGACCGACATCCTCGAAGATGCTTTTTTCAGGCCATGGTGAGTGTGCGTGCGTTGTGAGTGTCTGAGTTGTAATGTGTAATCGCTAAATGTCGGACGATTCATTTTTAGTGCACATAGATTAATGAATAGACCTGTCTTTACGGAGGATTATTCACAAATA
The DNA here is from genome assembly GCA_012490785.1 of Eragrostis nindensis. NCBI lineage: Eukaryota > Viridiplantae > Streptophyta > Magnoliopsida > Poales > Poaceae > Eragrostis > Eragrostis nindensis. Next base: position 119,222 of record JAAXCT010000118.1, on the reverse strand, counting down.
ACTACACCTAAAACTAGTTTGGTTTAAACTTTGGCAATTCCTAGACTAATCAGTATTCTTATGGATTTGTTTTGTTTCCGGCAAAAAAAAAAAAAACACCCTTCCCAATATTCCAAACCCAGACTCCTCCAAGAGCCCAACAGTAATGGCCATGCGGGGGGCTCGTCGCCGTCGGCCCATCTACAACTCGCATCCCATAGTGCTACGTGGCCCATGTCACTAAGGTAAGAGTCGTGGTGCTTTGCGTGGCGTGTGGGCTTCCCCTGTTTGCCGTCTCGTCTCCACCGCCGACGCCGACGTCTCCACGGGAAGCAGACGGCCATGGTGGCGGCGATGGAGCTGGAGATCCTGGGCATGAACTTCGGCTGCGTCCTCGCGGCGCTGTCCGATGCCAAGATCCCGGAGAAGAACTGCATCCTTCCGCTCGCGTCCAAGCTCCTCGGCTACGCCATCGTGGCCGCGTCCACTACCGTCAAGCTCCCCCAGGTCCCCTCGCCTTTACTCAGTCCGGCTAATTAAAAGCTGTTTATTCTCCAAGATGTGAGTTTGTCTTGATCTGGGGTGGGCTCGTTCGGCGGGTTCCGGCGGTGGGTGTTAGGGAGGATCCCAGTTTCATGTTCTTTGCGTGAGCATGGCGTGCGCTGAATTCTGCATAAAGGCTGCGGTTTATTGGAGCCTGTTGTGGTCTTGGCGCGGCGCGTTAAAGGAGCAGCGGAATCCAAGAGGGAGCCGCTGGAATTCTTTGTTCCTTTGTGGGATGGTTGCGGATTGTTGTGCTCCTTTCTGGTGCTTGCCTGTTAGTAGAGCATGAATGATTGCAGTAGCTTCTTGCCCAAACTCTTCACTACTCAGCTGCCATTCTGACCTCTCAATCCTTGGCCTGCAATCTAGACATCGATCCGGGGCCATGGTTTCCGGGCTTCCCTTGCTCTGCTCTGAGATCTCTGTTGGTGCGTTGCAATCTCGTTCAGTCCACCAAAGGACATCCTCCACAAAACACACATCAGCCTTCTTAAAACTCTCGGGAGAACCTTCATCTTTGATCTCTTGCTGTCCACACATGCCTGCAACTAGAAATCAGTCAGTGCCAAGTCGCAGTAGTTCGAAGGCCTTGGAGATGAGCAATGGGAAGAGGCTAGCCATGGTAACAAAACTGGATACCATGGGCGTGAACATTAGAAACTTCTTGGTTCCTACTGATGCTAAGCTACTGCCTTTATTGTCTACGGTCCTTGGGTACTCCATCGTCGCTTCATCCACCGTTGGCAAGCTACCTCAGGTTCTGGGATAATCTGACTCTTCATTTTCTTTAATGTGCTTTAATCGTGTATCTTGCTTGGTACGGGGTAGCTTAATTGTTTTCCATTTGTTTATGCTCTAAATTTTAGAAAGATATTAATAAACAAACACACCTGTGAATTTCTGTCTCTTTCATGGTTTTGAGTTGGCATGATTTGTTGCCTTTGCGTGTATCACATGAATCCTTGCTTTGATGGCTCGGGTGTGCAACCATACCGTGAATGGTAATCAACAATAAATGCTTCTTAGTTTGTGGGTGCAACAAAAGAATTATTGTTCAAAATAAGAAGTTAAGCAAACTGATCATGTTGCTTCCACTTCACTTAATTATCTCGTCCATACAAAATTCTTGTAACATAACAGGAAAAATATACAATGCAGTCTCAAGAGCTTCCTTGCTGATCATTCACTTAACAACCTGTTAGTGCCTTTAGTGTTGTTTACGGTCTCTTTTTGGTGATATGCCATAATGATGATTTTTATTTTCGTTGCAGATACTAAAAATTTTGAAGCATGGAAGCGTTAGAGGACTTAGTGCAGCATCCTTTGAACTTGAAGTTGTTGGCTACACAATTGCTTTGGCATATTGTATTCATAAAGGACTTCCCTTTTCCGCTTATGGAGAACTTGCTTTTCTGTTGATCCAAGGTTTGTCTTGAGTGGAAAGCATATATTTGAGTTTTCCTTCTCATATGCCGTACTTATGTTACTTGATCTTCTTAACCGATGTTTATCTGATATGCAGCAATAATCTTGGTTGCAATTATTTACTATTACTCCCCACCAATGGGAACTAAAACATGGATGAAAGCTTTACTGTATCCTTCATGTATTCTAATGCTTCTTTTGTGCTGGCAATAAAAAGGCGAGAAAATAGTTTTATTAACATTTTGTCTGATTTTCCTCTACCTGACTTTCCTAAACAGTGGCCATATAGATATTGTGGCTTAGCTCCAACGGTTTTGGCTGGAAGAATTGATCCTGCTCTTTTTGAAGTCCTTTATGTACGTATTTTATTTTGTTTAAAATTTGATTTAGATTTATATGCACATTATTTACTATTGTGTCTGATCTGCTATGTAGGCTTCACAGCACGCCATCTTCTTTTTTGCTAGAGTTCCACAGATATGGAAGAATTTTACGGTATGTTATTGCTGTTTTTTGCCACATCTTATTGCCTTAAGACCCTATAGTATGGAGATTAGATCAAATATTTTGAGAACCAAACTGTAGTATGAATTTCAATCATCTGTTGGATCATATATTACGAGTAGGGATTTGCAGAGGGGTTCAACACATTGCGTGTGTGTTGACTTTTTCTAGTACCTTAATCTCTCTTTGAAACTTTTAGTTGCATAGGCTTTCTGCAATTTTGATGTTTTTTCCTTCAAAATAATTTAGTCAGACATTTCCCGGCACTTCATCAGAACCTTCTTCTATTTAATGCCTTCGATCATATGAAGATATGTTATTCAATGAATGATGGTTGCCTTTTTGTTACCATGCAGAATAAGGGGACTGGCGAGTTGAGCTTCCTGACCTGTTTCATGAACTTTGCTGGTTCCATTGGTAAGCTTAAGGACTTGCCAAATTTGTTACCTCATTATCTGAGTTCTGGATCCTTTTATATACCCATATTCATGAGATCAAATATTGTCGGCATTTGGCAGAGTTCATATATACTAATAGCAAACACTATGGTCAACATGAATCAATTTAATCAGTCTTATTGGTCAAGTACATTATCCTTTGAGTTCACTAAACTATATCAACATTGTTTCCATTCTGTGTACTTGCTGTCGATGGATTTTTGGAATCTCGCTAATCATTATCCCACCATGTGTTTCAGTGAGAGTTTTCACCAGCATCCAAGAGAAGACTCCCTTCAGTGGTATCCTTGGTTTTGATTACATCTCTTTACTACATGTACATTATGTTAGGTTTCTATGTTGCATCCTAGTTGTCATGTCCATGTTATGTAGGAGGTTTGCAGGCTGCTATAGCAGTGTGTAGCCTCGGCTTAGGAGAATTTTTTATTGGTGAAATCACTGATAATAGGCTCTGCCGAAGTGGGGATAAGTATTTTGCTTCAGTGCTAATATTGAGTTGGCCCAAATTATTTGTCCCATCTCTATTAACTACTAGCATATTTTATTGGCCGCTTTATCATCATTATACTTAACCCTTAACTCTTGCAAAGTGATAATGGGCTCCGCAATTGGCATCGTGATGAATGGTACACTGTTGGGTCAGATAGTAATATACCAAAAACCCGCACCAAAGAAACAGAAGAAAGAAGATTAAGCGACACGCAAGTGGATGTTCCTCCAGGTTGTTTTGGATTTTGTTCCAGGAACAAAAGCAATTCGTGTTATGAGGAAGACTATTGGCAGAATACAGCTTTCGATGGGTTTATGTTGTTTCTTTTAGCACATAGCAGTACCTTGACTGATGTAGCTACATATACAATTGTTAGTTTGCTACTTGAGATGTTATAAACCGTTTGTGATGGACCTATTGGTTTCCATGTTTTCCTTAAGAATAGGCTGTTTCATGTTTGGATTGCACTCAGCCGTTTCAAGGAAATTCTTCCGTTCAACAGTAAACCACGCGGTTTATCGTACGGTTTTCGTGCGGTTTTTGAATTTTCAAATTTTCTCAAAATTTCAAATATTTTTGTCAAAAACCACCAAAACATTTAAACCGTTGGGTTGCGGTTTGCGTGAAAACTGTGGTTTTCGCATGGTTTTCGACAGTTTAGTAAACCTTGGTCAGCTGCTTAGCTGTAGGAACATCAATGGCTAAACGGAAAATAGCAGCAGGCAGTTAAGAATCAACACCTAATAAGGATTCCTCATCAAACTGCCTTTTAGATTCAAGAGTTTGGAACACTGCATTAGTGTTGAATTTCACCGATGGGATAAATGTCAGGAACGTATATTCAATCCAATACTGAACAGAAAAAAGCAGGCAAGTTTCACGCAAGAACTGCACATTATGAATCGTGACATTTACAGTCCTCAAATGTCGTCACAGAGTATACTAGTAACAGATATTCTTCAAACATGTCTGGCACAACGGTTCTCTAAAACCTTTATTACAAGCTCATCGAACTGTAACACCACGTATCACCAACACAAGAAGCGCCGTACAAGGCAAATAACATATGTACGGTCGCAATGAGCTTTTCATGACCTAAGATTATCCTGAAGTACATGGTAAATTACTTACGCTAGCCTATTCCATGAGTGGTAACCTCGAAACAACACCCGGTTGCACACCAGAACATGTCACAGGCAACAGTGTGTAGGTTACATTGTAAAATCAAGCTTCTGAAAGCTTGAGGATGGGTCTGAAAGGTTTCCTGAAGTCCACCGCTTCAGCATCTCCAAAGCAGCCTTAGGTTGATCCATCGGTACCATGTGACCAGCATCGTGGACCTGGTTGGACGACACAATATGCAGTGAGCCTTCAACTTTAGTTCTCATTGAGGATATAATGAAAGATCACAAATCTTTTTACGAATCTCTTCAGTTTGCTGCATTTCCTCCTAGTTTACATATGTATTTTGTGAATGTGGCTAGCTTCAACAAGTTACCACGTGAATTTTTTTTTTCATAAGAACAAGAGTGTTGGTTATCTAAAAGGAACATATATTATGAACACAGTATGGGCCCAACCTTCAAGAAACTCAAAGGACCATGGCTTTTGAGAACACCAGCTTCTTTTCCATCAACTGTGAAGGGCTTCTCAGATGATGAGACAAAGGCTTCCTTCCCAGACCATTCCATAGAGTTTACCCACCTTGAGTTCCCTGTCCAAATCATGAAAACATTATGAACATATCCAGCAAATCAGGAAAACCAAAATGATCAGGAACAGTTGAACAGTATGATCTTCCTTTACCCATTCACAAATTTTGGCAGTGTACAATCAAACATGAAAAGCAGCACAGATTGTTTTTCTATACTATGACAAAAAGGTCTACGTAGAACCAGGAAACTTGTATCTTCGAATGAGTTTGCGACATGTTACAAAATTGTACTTTACAAATTTCATACTAAAGAACAAGATAGAAAGTAAATGACTATTATTCATACTTAAGCTACTACATCCCAATTAAAAAGCTTACAGAAAACCAATCATGAAGGAGCACAAAACAAGTCTAAAATGACAAAAGGTTACGTAATGACTAGCATAGGATTTTTCAGCGGTTAATAATGGTGGATTGCAAGAGACTCACCAAGCCAGTTACATATGAGGTCATATTCTCCAGCATAAATCAACACTTTGATGTCGTTCTCAAGGAGATCAGGGATTCCAACTTCAAGGTTCCTCATCCAATCTAACAGCATGGCCTGATAGACAGTTGGACTGCATGAAACAAACTCAATGTCTCCAACTCCTAGGCTTTCTCTGACAGATTTCAGGTTCAAAAATTTCTCCAAATTAGAGAAATCATAGCACAGGCTTCCAACACATGGCTTCCTGATGTCATAATACTGCAGCAACACGACAGTAACTGATTAGAAGATTCTGTAACACAAAGGAGAAAACCAAAGCCATGTTTTCTACCATACATTTTTACTGCCGATGATGGTCCTGATAGAACTGAATATTGTATTGCAAACAAAATATGCTGCAAGGCAAGATACAGTGCCAGAGGTACCTGCACGAAAAGATGGCACGAGTTTCGTAAACAACTACACAGAGAACATATGAACTAATAGCTGAACAAACATCTGAGATTGCTGACAGCTTTGCAAGGCAGAGGTTAAATTCACAAGAAATGAAAGGGGTGCACACACCAGCAAAACAGGACTTACCACAAAGCTTGACAGCAAGTTCACAAGTTGGAACTATTTTACTAATCTTGTTATACTGTGATTTTGTAATTAGCTCCATATCCAATGCGTAATCAGGGTATGCCTTGTACTGTATTGCTGGATCTGTCAATCCATTGCCAATTGCAAAACCCTGGAATCATGTAAAGTGAGGATTACATTAATGTCTTATAATGGCAAAACGATGCGGATCCTTCCAGAAAGAGAGAATTATAACCTTCAAATTAATGTGAATGCCTTCATTGTTCTTGTTTCCTCGGTGCACACGGCTTGCAAAGGCAGGAATGTAGTGCCCAGCATATGATTCCCCAGTTATGTAGAAATCATGTTTGGCATACTCTGGGTGCTCAGTGAAAAAGGCCTGACAATACCACATATTTAGATGCAAGTAACAAAAATTATCATAAAACTACGAAAGGCCACATTAGCATTTAGATTCTTATTCAAATCAGGACTGCCACTCTAGCCACCTCAATCCCCTGCCTAACCGATCTACGCAATAAAGTCCCAAGGCTATGTTTTCAGACACAGTTGAATGTAGAAGCTACTGATTTTCCCAGACAGTGCAAATCACCTACTGCCAATTTGCGACTTTGCAGTCCATTGCCATACCTCATGGCAAATTTGTGTGTCAGAGCGATACCTCTCGCACTAGACAACAGACAGTCACCTTGACCAAGACCGGTTTCAGCTTCACATAACATATTGCTAAAGAGCAATTCAGAGGGATAGAGTGCTATGGTTGCAAACTGGACACGGAATGGTGGTGCAGAGGCAGTTCTCACATAAAGATAGTCGTTACCTGCAAGAAGGCATAAAGGTCATCGCTAATGCTGGCTTCGTTGTGGCGGGTGTCACGGGAGTCAGAACTGTAGCTGAACCCAGTTCCAGTTGGCTGGTCAACATAGATAAGATTGGATGCCTGCAAGCAAAAGACAGCCATTACCCAGACAGAAAAAGGATCACACATAGTGGCCGGTTAAGAAACACAGGCGCACATCTAGGTAACAGACACTGATGTAATAATTTAGAAAACTTCATCAATAGATAAGAGCAGAAGTGTAGTAGTACCTGGTCCCAACCGAAGTCATTCCAGACGAGCGACATGTTGTCAGCGATGTGGAAGGGCCCGTTCTCGTAGAAGAGCGCGAGCTCGCTACTGCACCCGGGCCCGCCGGTGAGCCAGATCACCACGGGGTCCTGCTTGCTCCCCCTCGACTCGAAGAAGAAGTAGAACATCCTGCACAGCACAAAAAACGCGCCACATAGTCGATGCGTTGAAGGAAAGGGCGTGCTTCCGAGTTCCAAATTAGAGCGCCGCGAGAGGGAGACGAGGCTAAGGAGCGGGTAGCAGCTCACCTGGCGTCGTGGGTGTTGGGAAGGCGGTAGTACCCGGCGCGGTGGCCGAGGTCCCCCACCGACGGGCTAGTGCCGCCGGCGGCGGCCAGGGACGCCAGGCGGAGGGGCCGCTCGACGAGTGTCCCCGCGGGAGCCGCGGCGTCTCCGGCGGAGGGCCGGTGCGGGGAGGCGTCGGCCGGGTGGAGGTTGAGGGCGCGGATGAGGTCGACAGCGTCGGAGCGAGGGAATCTCGGGGCCAGCTGACGCGGCGCCGCGGATGGGAGGCGCAGGAAGTCAACCGGCGAGGCGGCGGCGGCCGCGACGAGGAGGAGGAGGAGGCCGAGGAGCGCTCGTCCCTGAGCGGCGGGCCCCATGGCCGGTCCGGCGGTGAGCGCGGTGGAGTGAGGTGAATGAATCGACGGAATCGGAAGTGGGGCGACGAGCAGTTGGGGGGAAAGAAGAAGAGTGCGGTTTCCGCGAGAAGAGTCAATGAAAAGAGCGGAAACCCCAGTGCAGAAGGATATTTTTGCCGAGGTAGACCCCACGTGTCAGGGAGCGTCACTAGAGCGAGCGGGCAGGCCCAGACCGGAACACGTGTGGCGTGCTGGGGTCATCCGCGCGGCGTAGTAGACGCCGAAGAGCGCTGACAAGAGATTCCTCGCGAGATTTCTCTAGTTACAAGTCGCTATTTTTCTAATGAGAGTGCTAAGTGCGTGGTGATACAATATTTCCATTTTTATTACCTACTATAGTACCGTTGATTCTCTTTGGGCAGATATATGTGTACGATTTTCTGACGAGCATCGTGAATCCGCGTGTGGTATTCCGTTTCGATAAAAATATCATAACGGTTCAAATTCAAGGTCATGGTAGAGTTGTACACGAAGCATTTCTGCAGTTGTTCCCACGTATTTCGTCAAACAGATGATTTGAGAGTAGGCATGTCTCACTATTTAGTCTGATGCGACCTGTCTACCCAACCCAAGATTAAAAGAGAAACACTATATGCCAGAAGGTTAAAGCATATCTGGATTTGATCCTCAAGCAGAACGGAAGATGCCAGCAGAAACTTTTTAAAAAAAAAAGGCAAATACTTTCGAAATCCAGAAAGCTAACCCAAAAAAAAAAAAGAAATACATGACTGTAGTAGGGCACAAAGAACTGACTGCAGCCCTCCGGGTCTACAAGTACAGTGGGAATTTGACTTAGCATATCAGAAAAGCTTGTGATCTTCGGTAGGACACCAGATTGAAAAAGTGTGACAACTACAATCCAAGCATCTTCCCAAAACACAAGGCTCGAAATGGAAACTACCCGAGACATGTCACCATCGACAGAACAATTATTGAACTTTTTATGCCTAAACCCAATATCGTAGATCAAATCCGAGACACGTCACCATCCATATCACCCTCATCACTATACAACAATATATTGCCAGCTCAAACAGGGTCAAGCGATGGCAAATCTACAGTCTCAACCCAGTTTATCATAAACCTGCTTGCTGTCATGCGTCGTAATTTCGTAAACCCATGGACTCCACAAGTTAGTCGGCCCAGAAGAAGCATGGTTTTATGACCTCACTTTAGCAAGCCGTGCCCTGATCTCTTCTAGATCTTCCTCGTCATCGTCATCAGCACCCTCTGCAACAGCTTGTCGCTGAAAATGCAAAAATATACGTACAATGAATATTCATACCATGGACATCATAAAATTCATAGTGAAAATAAATCGTTGCTATACTATTGCACTTTAGTTGTATAAGGTTACTAAATAAACTACCTGAGTGTTGGTAATTAGTTGATTTTGGCACTACACTCTTACGGTGCACAGTAGTCAACTCAACTCCTAAAAAGCAACATGCCATGAGATAGATCCGTGAAAGACGGCATTCTCCCTAAAATGGTTGGAATCTTCACAATGTACTAATACGAAAACTAAGTGAAGGGAAAAAGAATTTACCTCTCCTGGAACCCTGCTCGTTGAAGCTTGCTGTATCTTCTGTGTCCTGGCAGCATCTGGTAACTGGGAGGCAGTCTCCCCTGCTACTGAAGCAAGAACCTTGTCAACCTCCTCTTCAATTTCCTCCTCCATGTCTTCAGAGTCCAAAGCTGAATCAACTGCGTCATTCACCATCTCTTCCATCACACCTGCCTAAAGTCAGGATATTAAAATGTCAGTTGAATTCTAACGAATGTTTCAATGTTTGAAGATGACAGATTGAAATCCTTGATTCCTCAAAAAAGGATTGAAATCCTTTGAACAAAGCAAAAGAAACGGACAACATGCTTTATAACCGCTGTTAAATTACAAGCAGCAGATTACCTTTGTCATTTCTTTGCTGAATTCTTGCATCGTGGCAGCCAATGCTGGAGCTTTCATTAGATCACTAACAACTTTCATCACTTCAGCACTTTTGGACAGATGACCCACTGTTCTTGCAGTTGCTGAAATTCGTACCCGCAGAAATTGCTTATTTGAAAAGCAAAAGAATATAAGGCATAATAATAAACCGCGCACCATGTCAAAGCCAAAAACAAAGGTGAAATGAAGTAGGATACGAGTTCAATTTGCTATAGTACAGATCCAATTGTAAGGGTGGAACACGGACCGTTATGTTGACATCATGATTTTGCAATTGTAGCATGCAGAACTTAACATCGGCATACACCCTAATTCATGCAACTGTAGCACAATTATGGGACCTGGCTTCGGTCAATTCATGCCATTGTAGCAAGCAGAACTTAATAACGGCATGCACGCTACTTCAAATAACATAAGCATGTGATTGATTTTGCATGGTACTGCAGTCACATAAAGAACTGTATAAACTCCTGGGTTGAGATGCCTAGTGGCAAATAAAAAGGGGCAATTCTTTTCAGTGGCATATACAAGATTCAGAGTGCAAAACATGTCAGTGCCTTGCAATAGTAGTTACAAAGGCAAGTTGTACAAAAAATCAATTCTATTAGTACTAAGTAGATACTGACACTACGTGAATTGTCCGCAAGACAGTTGAAGGGTGTACTATTGAATATTAACTAGCAGAATCACTCTTCCCTCACTAAATTGACATGGTTTTATGGATGATACCAGACCCCAGACAAGCAAAAGGCACAAAAAAAAAAAAACCAGAAAAGGACATACCAACAATTTCTCCAAGGTGCATCGATACTGAATTTAGCTGAGCCTTGTTTTCGTAAAGCCGATTAACAGCACGCTTTGATCTTACAAGTTCCTTAGCAAGTGCCTGACATAAAATGAAATTGTATCATCAGTATAACATCAAACTGGTAGCTTCATTCTGACAGATAAGGATGATCATGAAAATTTGACATTACATCGTGTCTGTTGAAACTTGAAAAACATGATATGCCAAGAACTGAAACACATTGAAGAGCAAGAGCACACAAATGAGATTTGCATTCAGGAACTAATGAATGTATAATTTTAACAAGGATGATGCTCCAAATACTCCCTCCCATCATTTTATATATGACAGTAGTCAGTTCATAGTTCAAAAATGAATTAAATAGTGTCATATATAAATGATGGGAGGGACTAACTGCATATATTAGAGACCTTTTAGTGGATAATTGTTCAGCATATGGCCAGATCTCCCACCATACTGTTTCTGCTGATGATGAGATGAGTGCATTCCTGACAACTGGGATGATGGTGTTGCTGGTGGGAATAATTTCTAACATCTTTTCATAACTTTAAGTAGTTTAGTGGAGTAAGTGCACAAGCAATCTTGCCTATAATCTTTCTAAACAGATTCATTTATCTTCCTTTTTTTTTTCTCCCTTTTGCATCATCAAACTGTCAAGTCTTAAGCACCATGCTGAGAATAATAATCTTAGTACTACTGCATATATAATAGTCTTGACTCTTGAGGTATGCAAAGGCTAAGCTGTTATTTCTTTAGGTGGGCTTTCCTACTACCAGGTTCAATGTTCCAGCGCTACTGCCTAAGGCTAAGTTTCAAAGGCAGATTATGTAGTGAACTGTAGTGAACAATATGGCTGTAAGCTTTACTTTCATTGACGAACACCACTCAACCCACAGTACAGAAGAAACTGAATACCAATTGTAAAACTTGGTTTGTTTAGTGGCAGAGGAAATGAGGAATAGTTTCGATTAGTCCTACATTCGCACTGAATCTGCTCTTCTATCAGATTTGCAATGACAAAATCTTACAAGCAACAAAACAGAGATGAATGCTAGTGAACCAAGATTAAACCAGTCGCACCTTTGCGGATCCCATGTCGTTGCGTTTGGCAGCCTCCCTGATGGCTTTCTCAACATTCTTCTCCTCCCTCTCCACATCTACGAGAATGAGAGCAAAGAGAAGTAAGAAAGAAAAATCGAACGCACAGGACGAGCAACAATGCCGACAAGGGGTAAGGGTTTGGTCCGACCCCCAACGATCGCAAGAACCGCATGCCTAACCATGCCCCCATCATCCAGTGTTCTAAGGCAAATCCATGGCAAGAAACACCCAACCATCACTCAAGAGAAAGCTCTGCACACCCCCAATCTCTGTTTTTACTATCTCGCACAGGTCGACGCCACAAGAAGGCTTGGTCGCGAATCCACCTCGGAGCGCGGGGAAAGAGAAGGGTAGGAGAGGCGCGCGGGTGCGGGGAGAAGAACCTCGGATCTGGCGGTCGATGCCCCGGCTCTCGTTGCGGAGGCGGCGCTGCCACTCGCGCAGCTGCTGCTGCGGCGTCGGACGCGGCTTCAGCAGGCTCTTTACCTTCTCCATCGGCGCCGCCGGCCCGGGGTCCGGCGCTGACCTTTTGGACCAAGCTGATCCCCTCGTCGGCGAGGGTGGAGGCGGGGCTGGTGGCTTGCTTCGCGGCGAGGGAAGGGAAGTGGTCCGGCGACTAGGACGGCCGGCGAGAAAAACCGTAAAGCGTAGAGCAGGTTTCCGTATTCCAACGTGTTTCGGCCGACGGCTTTCGGGCTGCGGAGGTTTTTAGGATGAATTCAAACCAAACAACCTTCTTCTCATTCATATATGATATTTTTTACCATAGTATTAAATTTTAATTTTAATAATTTTGAATAGATATATTTTCTAAATTATATTTTTTATCTGGTATACATACGATTAAAACCAAGTCGTTTTATTTAGTAAGAAGCCGTTAGCGTCCAGACGTCTAAATGTGAAACACACTATTTAAATTATTATATCATAAAATAAATCTCAACCTCTAAAAAACATACAACTATTTAGAAATAGAGTGAGTAGCTCTTGTAGTCAGATAGACTATAAAATTTTAGATTGTTGTGTTTATAAAAGTCTCTAGCATATAAATAGTTGTGATAGGACTATTTTCCTTTTATTTGAAATAAAGTTTTAAAAAGATTACTATTTTTACTATGTTATAGAAACCCATAAGATTTAGAGATTCAAGAAATATAAAGTAACTTAACACTTGGTTGATAAAACTAGCATATGATCTAGCATAACGACACTAGCATATTTGCATATAATTAAGTATGGTGCGGTATGATACATCTTATTACTCCATATGTTCCTTTTTTATCTGTTATCTAGCTAAAGTATAGAAACCAAGGAGCAATATGTTTCTAGATGGGAGCAGACGAGCGACAGCTGCACAACATCTCCGTGGCAGAAATTAGAAATACTTGCTCTATTAAAACAAGTGACGTGACAACAGTTCATTGGATCAACAATGAGTGGGCCTGTAGAGAGAGGGTGAGGAGCAGCATGCTGCTTTTACCATGTGATGAACAGAAGAGGTCACAAAAGTAACATCGTAACAGAAAAATGTCAATGGTGTCATATATTTAAAACCGGAGGGAACAAGACTACAACAAAAACATAAAAATAACTTCATGGTTTGTAGATAAAGATTACCCTAGAGGAGCCTCGTTAGTATTTTAAATCAGCATGTTTCAAAGAAGGAACTCAAGATGTTTAACAATTCCAATCTTTCATAAAAAGTTGCAATTTGCATGTCGAAACTGATTCCTAGTTCTTTTTAGAGTCTCTAATGTCCCTTATTATTTACTTTTTTTTTGCTCGAATATGTTATCTGCGGCCAAATTCCTAGCTCTCACGTCACAACAAGAACACAAAATAGACAGGAGACGCAATGTATGGCATATGCTTCTTTATTCAATACATTAATAATATATAGGGGATGGAGCTATATAGTTAGGAGTTCTATTCATGATATAGGAGTCCAAAATTTAGTATAGCATAGATTAGGACTAGGACTAATTCTGAGCTTTCCTAGTCCTAGCCTTTTGTTTACGAAATTACGATGACCAACATTGACGAAACATCAACTAGTCAATGTCATCACAATCATATACATTACAGAAACGGCAGTCTCCTTTCATCGTTCCATTAGCAAACAACCTTTCATTTGACAGATCATCCGAGTTCTTCAGCAAGAAACAGATGACAAACAATGATAAAATTTAAGAGACTATACCAGCCAGCCGTAGAACCTTTTACAATGTAACAGTTGTCAATTCCTAATGTTCAGGCTAATCTGGCTGCTAATCTTCTTTGCTTCTTCAGGTGATTCTATCTTTTGGGAGGAGCAAGGAGAAAGGAAAGTCAAAGCTCAGCTAATCGTAGAGCCCTTCTTCATGCCATATGTCCACCAAAAAATCAACCATCTCCTACAATAATGCTACAAGTTAGAGCCTAAAAAACATAAATATCCATAGAACAACAAAACATTAGCTCAGGGATCTTACAGATAGTGGGATTGGCTGCGGAAAACGCTCACTTGTTGACAAGAGATCATCATATGTCGTGCACCAACTGAACCCAACAAAATTAGTTAGCAAATCAAACTGATTTCTTAGAACTATAACTTGCAGCATACCATGAATCAAGAAGCTATCAAGCTATGAAACACAATTATATACTCCATCCATCCAAGAATACAGTTTTGCTTCAAGTCAACATTGTTTAACTTTGACCATAATAGCTAAAATTACATAAAGACTGACAACGCAAGAGTCGCATATTAAGATAGTTTGTTTCAGGGTCAATCTAGTAATATCATTTTTACGTCGATAATTTTATGAATTTGTTGCTACTAACAGTCAAAGTGAAGAACAATTGACTTAGGACAAACTTAAAACTAGCTGTATTTGGGAACGAGTATATGATATCTTTAGAGCAAACCAATTTTGCTAATGTTGTTAGCTGCTCCAACAGTTCTTTGTTGTATCTGGCAGAAAAAGTACATCCAGTGCTGAACATATGACAAAGATTTCTCGAGACATCTTATTCAGCTAAAAATAAGCTGCGAAATAAGCTACAATACCTTTTATTTGACTAGTTTTGGCACCAAATACTGTACCAAATCCATGCATTGAGAAAAGAAATGCAACTTAACTATTGGGTTTGTTCCAAAACTTTATAGAATGATTGGAAGTAACTTGGAATTAAAATGCTTTGAGAAAAACAACCAAACTAGTCAATACAGCAAAGACTTGTAATTCAGGCCAATTATAGATTCCTTGACTCTGGATTTCGAGTTCTAATTAACATTGTAATTCAGGCCAGTGAAAAAGGATCAGAAACCTTATTACTGGCTCTCGAGGTGTCTTTTTTGGAACTTCTGCCTGATGTCTAACCCATTGTCTTCTCATCTCAGACCAATGTTCAGCAGCTGCAGAAGGACAATATATAATCAATCCAGCACATGACTTTCTGGTATCTATTCAGTTTGATCATTCAAATTCCTACTAAAGGGTATCATAGACCATACAATTAGCTCAAAATATAACATCTACTGTTTGATTCCAGAAGTTGAAAACTAATATAGCTTCTCTTGCAGAAACTTAAAGTAAACAAGGTTCAACATTCAATAAAATATAGCTTCCCCTGAAAAAAGCAAAGTAAACAAGACACAATATTCAACAGAGCAACCCAGTACACCAAAAATTCAGAATACCGTACCATGGTTGATGAATGAAGCATCTATGCCATTTTCCATTGACATTTTAGAATCATTGACTATTGAGTTTGGAATTGAAGAGATATTCCCCTCAAGAGAAACAGATATGCTAGCATTGTTCTCCATTGCTTCTGGACCCAATCGCCATCGCCTTCCTTTTCCAATAGACGAATATCGGTGCTTCTTTCTTAAAGATCCTTTCTGTTTAGAATCTGGACTTGATTGAGGTTTTCTTAAACTACCAACACAGCCACTGTTCTGCATAAAGAAAACATCAGGTATGTTTGAGGTAGGAATTGCTCAAATGATCTACAATAACATGTTCACTGGAAAATATAGAGTTCTGGTATAATAGGATCATACAAAATCCTCATTCGAATTCCTCAAAAATAAGCTTCTTCCTTTTAGTACATATGAAGAGCACCTACCCCATATAAGCTCAACAAAGTTGTCATGCAGATGTATCAGCCATTCAGTGTGCTAAATGAACCTTTTAACAAGGATATTGTTTTGACTTCTTATGCTTCAAATATCCATCTCACAGCATATTTAATTCTGGAGAAAAAGAAGAGAAACTGTTATGAAACTCTAGCTTAAATTAGGTATAACATCGAAGAAATAAAAAGTGATGAAATAATAAATCAGGCGTGGGTTCTGTTTGAGATACGTTTTCGTATTAAAAAATTGTAGAGCAGACAACTAAGATAATGAGTTTTTAACCAAGTTAGTTGAAAATTCATCAAATTGAGTAATCTCTAAGTTGAGAATAGGGTCATTTAACTTTCTCATGGACATCATCCCCAACACAACTCATCATACACTTATTGAGATGTTTGTTTCAGCACCAAAGTATAGAGATAACACTAAGCGGAAGCCCCAAACACAGAGTAACACTACGTATGAAACACAAGGTCTGAATTGTTTGAGTCAAGGCCAGGTAAAATATAAACAAACTCGAACTCTGAATGTATACGCCATGAAAAGATGCAATGCTTATAAACTACAATTTCAACCAGCACATGGTCAACAAGAATGCTTATCAAAATATGCTTACATATAACAAATAAGTTTTAGCCGCATCTGATAGAGTAATGTCTAGTACTACCGCAACATTCCAAATCTATTAGATGTGTAGTAATAGGTGATACAAAAAGGTAAATCAAGTGAACTGCAAAATCGTTAAGCTAAATAAGCAACAAAAGAAATGCGGAACTTGTTTTAACAGCCTTCATTAGGGGAGAGAAACCGATCAAGATCTATTTATCTGGATGAGGTTTTAGCAGCAGTTTAATGGGCATGTTGCCAGATACGAAAAACTAACAAATATCAAGTATGTGCTACCTAGTACTGTAATATTACTCTGCCTCGTGAACTTAAAAGTATCTTATCTTCAGAAACTAGCTAATTGTCCACAAGCAAAATTCACTACCACTTTCATGACATACCGGTCGTTATTAGGCATTACTCAAATCCTACATTACTTTTCCCTGCCACCACAACATGTATTATTGGCTATCCTCTTCTGAACCCTCTCACATCCAGCAAGGCCAAAACTAATCCACCGCGCTTCACATTCCCACCAAACCTCCGGTTACAACAAATCTGACAAAGTTGTGAAGCGTTTGCAATTAAAGTAGCTACAAACACCTCATAAATCACCTCAAGGACAGCTCTACCAATTCGGTAACAAAAAAACTGGGTTCAGTTGTTCAAAATCAATCAGGTAAGCAGGACTAGAACTACCCTAAGCTGTGCTGCACCAAAACAGGGCAGGAGCGACCACGAGCACTACCCTTCGCCTCAGAATCGCACCATGATTCCAAGAATCCGCTCGTGGCCACGGATCAGACCAGACCCATTTGTAGCAACGACGCAACAACCGCCCAACCCAAACAGCCGCAGCAAAATCAGGCCAAAATGCGTACAGGAACTTCCTCGCAAAAAAGAAAAAAATGCGTACAGGAACAGATAAAAGTTGGCTTCGAACCTCACAATCCGGAACGGGAAAAGGAGCCAGAATCCCTTTTGCTCCGCGCTAGCTGGGTCGCTCGACCTGGAAAGAGATTGCGCAAGAACGGAACGGAAAATAGGAGAGAAAGAGAGAAGGGAATAAATTTTGGTCAAGATATCGAGGAAGGTGGAATGTGTTAGGTCGCGGGTCGTCCGTGTACCGGATCCACGGACCGAACTCCACTAAGGGCAGCTCGTCTCCTCCAGGTCTGTGCGACGGTACGGGAGCCGTCGATGCCACTGGGTTCGTGGACCAGGTGTACGCGCACCCGTGCAGTGGGCGCAGTGGGGACGGGGTGGCGGATGAAGCCGGAGACGGGCGGCACGCCGGGGCCAAAAGGGAAATGAGACAATCGTGCAGGTGCAAGGCGTGCGTGCCTTTCCATCTTTCCTACCACGAGGACCACGGCTCCGAATTGAGCAGATTTCTGTTTTGTCGAGTCTGGATTAGTTGTTTATAGAGCCAAGGCTCAATCTTTTCTTTTACAATTCTCCCAAAAAATTGTTCTTTTATTTTTGTTCCATCATATTTGAGGCGTAGCCAAGTGAACTTCGCACAATTTTCCATTTTATTGAAGTGAACTTCACTCTAAGTCACCGCTCGCCACAACTTAGCAATTGGGGAATAAGGATATTTGATTTTAAGATGCTAATGTCTTAGAGAGGCAATCGAAAATGACTAATAGTGTAAAACATGGCATGCTAGATTTATTGATGATGGTATAAAAAATAATAACAATGAGACAGTGCAATAGTTCACACATCGTTGCATGCTTTCAATAATGGGATCCAATGTCTGGCAGCTGAAGAAGGCAACTATGAAAGAAACGGAAACAGAAAGAATAGTATATAGATCGATGTCATGTCAAAATAGAAAAATAAAGACAATACACTACAAGACTTCTAACTTTTCCCCACAGTTTAATACCAAATGCCCAACAGTTTGTAGTATATTTAGGTCACAAGTACTATAGCTGTGGGTGATGAGTTTGTAGGGAATAAGGTTGTTGGTAATTATTTAAAACTGTAGGGAAATATACCAATTTGTACTACAAATAGTGTTGGCCACTCAAGAAGAAAGCTAAAGAATGAAAAAAACTGTCGCCCACTCTAGTTAATCTGTCAGGAAAGATAATGAATCTTGTAGTGATATGTATATATTGACATCCAATGATGTAAAAGGCATTTATTGTGTGATTAGCCGATCTATTGACCAAGTTTTGAATGTTGTTATCAAACCGAATTATTAGACTTGAGTAATTGTAATGACATGATGGTCGTAAAAGGAATTAATAGCAAGAATATGATCACATAGAGATAGATCCTTCGCGCAGCACTGTGGCTGAATAGTGACTCGTATAATTAATTAGTACTCTACCTGTTCCTAGAGTAAGTTGTCTATGAACAACAAAACCGTTAGAATTAAACCTATGCCATTTCTAAAACATAACAAATTAAAAAAATGACTCCCCTTTCACAAACCCATAAGTTAAGATTCTATTACTTCAAGCAACCAGCATCATTTCATAATTACGACAAAACACCAACAGTTAAACCTAACCTCGAAGGAAGCAAGAGACCTCAAAGTAGACGGTGATGGCAAAGTCACCGGTGAAGGTGTTAAATTAAAGAAGCGTTGTCGTATGGTGGGGAAAACTGAAAAAAATGAAAAAGAAAAAAAAACTATAGGATGGTTGAGCTGCAGCTATAAACCACAAAAATGAATCCGGTGGCATGCACCTTCGTGTTCCACGAATGTAACGCCCTGAAAATTCACCATAAAAAAAAAATTCACAAATCAAATTGAAACCATAATCGGAAGTTTTCAAAATCCTTTCAAAACTTTTCTCTCCCTTTCATTCTTTCTCCTCAGCGCAGCACTATGAGTGCTGACTGCCAATTACCTTTTACCGTGCCTTCACTCCTCTGCCTGTCTCGTCGCGTCGAGTCGTCTCGTCACTCGAGTCGTCTCGTCAATCCAAAACCACACGCCAAAGTCATCCTGAACCATCTCGTCACATTAATTATCTCGAATGACCTGACGACACTATGCACTATGCTTGAGTCGTCTCGTCATCTCAAACCACGTGACGACACTATGCACTATGCTTGAGTCGTCTCGTCATCTCAAACCACGTGACGACACTATACACTATGCTTATGTTGTCACGTCGCGTCGTCACATCAATTCATATCCACGCCAAACTGCTAGTACCCACTTGCCCGCGTGCATGCCGCTCCAATCCAACAGCCTTCCTCGTGCTCCGCAGAGCATTCACTACGCTGCTCGCTCTAGTCCCGTCGCTACTGCTCGCGCACGCCGCTTCGCTCCACACCTCGCCCTGTGCCACTGCTGCTTCAATCTCGTCGCTCCGCACCGCGCACGCCACAAAGCGACGCACCGCCCTGGCCCCTCTCCTCTCTGCAGCTTGCGTCTACTCAGACCAAAGCCGCACGCTGCGCCGAGCCATGCCCACTTGCGAGCACGCGCGCACCTCACTCAAGCACCTTTACCCCACCTACATGAGCCGTCTCGTCACCCCAAAGCTACACGTCAATGCCACCATGCCCACTTGCATGCTGCCACTTGCTTGAGCCGTCTCATCGCACTATCACCCGGCCCCCGCTTGCATGTCCACTTGCATGAGCTGTCTTGTCGCACTATTACCCCGCACGCCAACGCATGACCACTTGCATGCGCTGCACCGCCCCACACCGCGCATGCGAATCCGCGCCGCAAGTGGCCAAGTTGCCTGACGCGCGTCCCGTCGCTCCAAATTTGCACGCCACGTTATCAGCCCCGTCGTCCCGTCCATGCCGGCAAGCTCCCGCCTCGCCGCGCGCCTATAAATAGCCTTTCCCCACAGCCCTTCTGCCACCGCGCTGCCCAGACCAGTCGCAGGTGAGCCTCTGCCATCCTTCTCTCAGTTCCTCCACCCGACCGAGCGCCGCTCCGTCAATCTCCACCTCCCCGGCCCACTTAATCTACACCTTTCCCTTGTCAACCGAGCA
The DNA here is from genome assembly GCA_012490785.1 of Eragrostis nindensis. Classification (NCBI taxonomy): domain Eukaryota; kingdom Viridiplantae; phylum Streptophyta; class Magnoliopsida; order Poales; family Poaceae; genus Eragrostis; species Eragrostis nindensis. Next base: position 98,761 of record JAAXCT010000118.1, on the reverse strand, counting down.
CCACCAGCAGCCCAAGCACTCGTGTGCTGCTCGACTTGAAATATTCCCACGAATTTATTTTCGGAATTGATCCATAGCCTCCACTGTAAAATCCGTATCTCCCTCGTCCGAGCTCCGATTGACCCGATTCTTCCTCCTAAATTCATCTAAAATCGAGCTCTATCCATTCCTACCAGTTTCATCTTTTATAGAGCTCATCTTCTATTTCTTTTGTATTTATTTGTGTTTGTTTGCTTGTTTGCCGGTCGCGTAGCTAACGGAGAGTACGAGTACGAGGAGGAGGAGGAGCAGGAACCAGGAGCCGAAGACTTCGAGCAGGAGCTTCCCGAGGACGTCAACGAAGGCAAGTCACAATCCGTTTTCCCTTTGATCATACTGCTCCTATGTTTTATAAACACAACCCGTAGCAGCCGTTTTATTGCATGAAATGATTACCCTGATGATTGCAAAACCTTTGTGTAGTATGACCAAGACCACTGAGCCTTATATTACCTGTCCTATATTATTCCTTGTTAAACCTAGGATATCCATGTATGACAATATTTACGCATGGATGATTTCCTTGTTATAGAAATGCTTAGGACTGTGTATCACTAAATGCTCTACTTATACTTAGCTTTTGCAAATGTGAAAACCGTGATTGGTGTTGTGTGGTAGTAGTAAGGTTGGGTGATAACTTAAGAAAGATGAATGAATGAACTTGGGTTAGAGCTGAGGTGATCCTGATGATATTTATGGAAGATTAAGCGTCGCCTCTGTGGTGTGCTTATGACAAGTTTATGGGAGATGAATGCCGCCTCTGTGGTGGGTTCATATATGTGGAGATGATTGCCTTGGCTCGTATAAGGACCGAGTTGCTTGTGACATCCTACCTAGCCGTTTACTCAGTACGACCACACTACCGTGTATGCGGCACGGCTTAGTCTAAACCCCGCCAGCTAGTCTGTTAATCGCCTGGAGGCTGGAGATGCAATGGGAGCCCATGGAGCAGGTGGACGTGCTGCAGACGTGTGCGACCCGGTCGAGGCCTAGATCAGAGGCTAGACCCCTGGATAACTCCCATGGCGATTAGTCGGGACGATGCTGTGATGGGTAATGGCTTTGTGAGTCTTCACACCACCCGCGCAGTGGCTTGTGATGCACTCAGATTGTGGGTACAGCGTACAACCTCTGCAGAGTGTTAAAATCTATTCGAATAGCCGAGTCCACGGTCACGGACATGGCTTTGGTTCGCTCCAAGAACTAGCATGGGTGGGTGCTTATCTCCTTGATGAGTGAGTTGTTTTGAGAATAGGTCCGGCCTTCCGCCGAAGGTTGTCGTGGACGGGGTGTCCGGCAACGTAAAACTTGACCAACCCCTTAATATCTTAATTTGATGCTTTTGCTAAAACTGCTTTAAACTGAACCCCTGCATGTGTAAAATTTGCTTTATTGCAATGTTAAACCTGATGGCCTTTACCTTGCTACCGCCAAATGCATATATTTATCCATTGATGGTAGGGTAAGGGTTGCGACTTGCTGAGTACTTTTGTACTCATTCTTGCTTGCTGATTACAGAGGAAGATCCAGACTTCGTCGACGCCGACGGTGAGGAAGACGATTAAGCTTGGTCTCGTCCGCACCCGAGCTGCCTGTGGCATTAGTCTACCGCTTAGTTGCTTCCGCTATGGTTGAGGACCTAGATGTTATCATCGGGGTCTGGCTTGTACTTGTTGTTTGTTATCTTTTAATATTCTTGTTGCTTATCGATCGACCCTAGCCAGGTCGCGACTTGTAATATCACCTGTTGTAAGACTTGATTGTACCAGCGACTGATCCAGGGACTGGTATAATAAAGTGTTTTAGCTCCTGGGATAACCGGGGTGCTTCAGGTGGTATCAGAGCCGTGCTTGGCTGTAGGACGTGACCCTAGGCTTGGACGCTAAAATTATTTGCAAAAACTATTTTGGAAAACTCCTTAGCTCTTTCCCCATCTTTTGCAAAACTCTTATTTAATCCCTCCTCTACAGATGGAAGAAGATGGATGGGTGACTGACTACTGCTTGGAAACCCCTGGCTTCCCAAGGGTGCTACGTGATGCCATGGTCAGACTTGGCATTATGGAGCCTGCCGAGTATGTCGGAAGAGAGTACGAAGAGTTTGGCACTGAGCGCTGTGAAGTCACCATTCACATTGGAGCCAGTGATGACCACCCGGAGATGAAGCCCTGGAACGTGACTACTACTGGGTCGCGATTCCCAGACACCTACCAAGCTGTGGCACGTAAGGCCCTTCGGTACTTGTGCCAGATGTATGAGAGGCCTATCGGTCGCTCGCCAATGAGGTTTTTCCCTCCCCTGGAGAGAAACCGCCCCACTTGGCTTGCAAGGATGAGGACAATTGAAGGCCTGGGAATGGCTGAAAGAGATCCCACAATGGTTGCCATGACCCGTTATCTGCTCGCCTTGGATGAGCTGTATGACGGAACCGCAGCCAGACTGCGAAGGTGCATCACTCGAGCTGAAGAAGCTGAGACACGAGTTAGGACCCTACGTGTTCAGCTCGCTGAAGCCAAAGCTCGTGAAGCCGAAGCAGAAAGCCGTGTTGTTGCTGCCTCAGAAGCCTTGAAGTCCGCAGAAGACCGCTACAACAAGCTAGTCGGCACTGCCTATCTCACTGGGCGTGCCCACTGCAGGACTCTGCATATTCCCGGAGTAGGAGAACGTCCCGTTCTGGATGGAACTCCTATCCGCTCTGCGGGAAGCAACATCAAGAGGAAGTACGCAGAAGATCTTCCTGCACCACCGCCCTCTGAAGCTGAGGGTAAAGAAGAAGTCGAAGAAGAAGAAGAGCCCCTCCCTTTGACCCAGCCTTTTCCAAAGGAGAATGAAGATCGCCTCCCCACTGCTTCGGGTGAGGATTCCCCAGTTAGAGGCCTGGAAGATGCCTCCAACCTCATGGATGCCCAGGACCCCTGAGTGCCTACCGAGATGAAGATCCAATCATCGTGGGATGAAGCTACCGGTCCAAGTTCAAGGAAGTGTCTGTGGAAGTCTGTACCCCTCGAAGTTTAGTTTGTCCCTTGTAGTCGCAGTGTAGCCGCTAGTAGCTCTTCGCTAGTGTTGTACCTCTGTTGTTTTGAACCTGTGAGTGCTGCTTGTTTGTGTGAATTGCTTGTTGTGTGTGCCAGCGAGGCCCTTGTGCCTTGCGTCCTTTTTATAAAAAGAAAAAATATAATAACAAAGAGAATTAAATGATAACATGAAGAAGATCTTAGGTTCTTCTCTCATCTTATGCTCTCCCCTTTTATCCTCAAACAGATGCCGCCGAAGCGCTCTGCCAGGATCCAGCAGCGCCAACGGCGCCAGCGCAACAACCGTAGGGAAGAAGAAGTAAACCAAGATGCTGAAGTTCAAGCTGAGAACTCCAACCATGGACAGTTGCCTAACCCTCCGCTCACCACCCTGGCGGAAGTTATGGCACAGCAAACCCGTCTGTTGGAAGCACTTGTGCAGAACAACAATAACAACAACAACCAACGCCGTCAGCAGCAAGTGCATGGCTTCCAAAGTAAGATGGCTGAGTTTGTCAGAATTAAGCCACCAACCTTTGGAGGATCTGAGGACCCACTCGAAGCTGATGACTGGTTAAGGAACATCCAAAGGAAGCTTGATGCTATCAACTGTGAAGGTAGAGACAGAGTTCTCCTGGCATCCCATCAACTCACTGGGACAGCCTTAGCCTGGTGGGAGAACTACTGTGAAGCCACTGATGATCCCACAACCATCACTTGGGAAGAATTTGTGGAAGAATTCCGCCGCTACCATGTTCCAGAAGGTACCATGCAACTCAAGGCAGATGAGTTTCGTAGGCTGAAGCAAGGAAGCATGTCTGTTAATCAGTACATCCGCAAGTTTATTGAACTATCTCGCTATGCTCCTGAGGAAGTTTCAACTGATAAGAAGAAGCAGAACAAGTTCAAGAAAGGTTTATCTGGAGAGTTAGGAACTCAGATGACTCCTCACATCTATCCTGACTTCAACACCCTGATGAACCAGACCATCCTGACTGAAGAAAGAATAATGGAAATGTCCAAGGAGAAGAAGCGCAAGTTCGCAGTTCATGAAGTCCGTCAGCAGGAAAGATTCCAGAGGCCTAGGAACTCCAACTTCCAAGGTCAGAAGAGTCAAGCCCCGATGCAGTTCAGGACTCCATCCAATGTCTCTCGTCAACTCAGCTTTCCTCAGAAGAGTCAAAACAACACCAAGACTCAGCAGTACAGCAGTGGTCAAGTGACCAACCAACCCAAGGCTTGCTTCAACTGTGGTGACCTTAGCCACTTCATTGCCAACTGCCCCCACAAGAACAAGCCAGCTGTTTCCATTCAGTCCAACACTGTGAATGGACCAAGGATGTCTGGAGCCACTCGTGGAACCAACCAAGTCTCCAACCAGCCAGCGAAGACACAGCAGTCCTTCGGACGTGCCCGCGTCAACCACATCCATGCTCAGGAAGCTCAGGACGCACCCGGAGTTGTGCTTGGTGAGTTTCTTGTTGAATCAGTTCTTGCAACAGTTTTGTTTGATTCTGGAGCATCGCACTCTTTCATATCATCAAGTTTTGTGGAAAAGTATAAAGTACCTACAGTACTGCTTAAAACCCCCTTAATAACCCGATCACCCGGAGCTGACATTAAGTGTCACTTGGGTTGTTCGCGGATAAGAATCACCCTAAGTGGGGTAGCCTTTCTAGCTAGTCCTGTGGTACTAAAATCCAAGGGAATAGATCTAATCCTCGGAATGGATTGGTTAACCAAGCATGATGGTGTCATAGCATGTTCCAACAGAACAGTTACAGTGACCAACCATGAAGGAACCCGAGTAGTTTGCCAAGCCCTTGGAAGAAAACCCGACCCTATGGTGTTCTCAATGGAAGCCAAGACTGTAGAAGAAGTACCAGTGGTGAATGAGTATCCAGATGTGTTCCCTGAAGAGTTACCTGGAATGCCACCAGATAGGGATATTGAGTTCATCATTGATCTTATCCCTGGAACAGCCCCAATAGCCAAGCGACCCTACCGCATGGCAGCCGCAGAATTAGCAGAACTCAAGGAACAGTTAAGAGAACTCCAAGAAAAAGGATACATCAGACCCAGCTCTTCCCCCTGGGGAGCACCAGTTCTCTTTGTCAAGAAGAAGGATGGAAGTATGAGGATGTGTGTGGACTACAGATCCCTGAATGAAGTGACCATCAAGAACAAGTACCCTCTGCCCAGGATTGATGACCTGTTTGATCAGTTAAAAGGAGCTAAGTACTTCTCCAAGATTGACTTAAGATCTGGGTATTATCAGCTAAAGATAAGGGAAGCAGATATCCCAAAGACGGCATTTGTATCCAGATATGGTCAGTATGAGTTCACAGTTATGTCCTTTGGGCTAACCAATGCCCCTGCATACTTCATGAATCTCATGAACAAGGTGTTTATGGAAGAATTAGATAAGTTTGTCGTTGTCTTCATTGACGACATACTGATCTATTCAAAGAGTGCCGAAGAGCACGAGCAACATCTGAGAGTAATTTTGGAAAAGCTCAGAACCCACAAGTTGTATGCCAAGTTCAGTAAATGTGAATTTTGGCTTGAGAAAGTTGCCTTCCTTGGCCACATTCTGACAGCAGAAGGAGTTGCTGTAGACCCTGAGAAGGTTGAAGCAGTTACCCATTGGCCGCAACCAACAAATGTGTCAGAGATCAGAAGCTTTCTTGGATTAGCGGGTTATTACCGCCGATTCATTGAAGGATTTTCCAAGATAGCCAGACCAATGACAGAACTTCTCAGGAAAGACAAGAAGTTTGAATGGACCCAGTCTTGTGAAAGAAGCTTTCAAGAGTTGAAGAGAAGACTGACAACAGCACCAGTGTTAGTCTTACCTGACATTCACAGAGATTTTGTCGTCTACTGTGATGCATCAAGACAAGGCTTGGGATGTGTCCTAATGCAAGACGGTAAAGTTGTTGCCTATGCATCAAGGCAATTGAAGACTCATGAGCAGAATTATCCCACTCATGATCTGGTGTTAGCAGCAGTAGTGCATGCCCTCAAGATTTGGAGGCACTACTTAATTGGAAATAAGTGTGAGATCTACACGGATCATAAGAGTTTGAAATACATCTTTACTCAGCCAGATCTGAATCTAAGACAACGAAGATGGTTAGAGTTAATCAAGGACTATAATTTGGAAATCCACTACCATCCCGGAAAAGCAAATGTTGTGGCAGATGCCTTAAGTAGAAAAGCCTACTGCAACTATCTCATGAACCACAATGATCACCTGTCGACCGAGATAAAGAAGCTTAATCTGGAGATAGTGCCTCGAGCTTGTGTGAATAATCTAAGTGTGCAACCAACACTAGATGAACAGATCAGACAAGCCCAGCTCAAGGATCAAGAGTTAATGAAGATCCGTAGCCACACTGGAGAAAACAAAGCCCCAAACTTTAGAGTGGATGATAAAGGAACTCTGTGGTATAAAGACAGAATTTGTGTACCACAGGAAGGAAAGTTCCGAGAGATAATCATGGATGAAGCCCATAACTCAGCTTATTCCATCCACCCAGGATCTACCAAGATGTATCTTGATTTAAAGGAAAAGTACTGGTGGAATGGAATGAAGGCAGATATAGCCAAGTTTGTTGCAGAATGTGATGTCTGTCAGAGAGTCAAGGCTGAACACCAGAAGCCTGCAGGATTGCTCCAGCCCTTACCAATCCCTGTGTGGAAATGGGACGGAGTAGGCATGGATTTTATAGTTGGTTTTCCTAAAACAAAGAAGGGATATAACTCTGTATGGGTAATAGTGGACCGACTCACCAAGGTCGCTCACTTTATTCCTGTACGAACCAACTATAGAGGAGACAAGTTAGCCCAGTTGTACGTTGACAACATAGTGAAGCTACATGGAGTACCGAGCAGAATTGTCTCTGATAGAGGTACCCAATTTACCTCTAGGTTTTGGAAAAGCTTACACACTGCTCTGGGAACTAAGTTAGATTTCAGCACTGCTTATCACCCTCAGACAGATGGTCAGACAGAAAGGATCAACCAAATCCTTGAAGATATGTTGAGAGCTTGTGCACTGACCTATGGCAAAGACTGGGAGAAGAGTCTAGCTTATGCAGAATTCTCATACAACAACAGTTACCAAGCCAGCCTCAAGATGTCACCTTTTGAAGTGTTGTATGGCAGAAAATGCAGAACCCCTCTGATGTGGTCAGAAGTTGGAGAGCGTTCTCTTACGGGACCCTCCATTGTTAAAGAGGCAGAAGAAAAAGTTGCAGAAATCAGAGAAAAGCTCAAGGAAGCACAGTCTCGTCAGAAGAGTTACTCAGACAAAAGACGAAGGAGTACCCTCATCTCTTTGAAGGCGAGCCTGAATCTCGAGGACGAGATTCCTTTAAGGGGGGTAGGTTTGTAACGCCCTGAAAATTCACCATAAAAAAAAATTCACAAATCAAATTGAAACCATAATCGGAAGTTTTCAAAATCCTTTCAAAACTTTTCTCTCCCTTTCATTCTTTCTCCTCAGCGCAGCACTATGAGTGCTGACTGCCAATTACCTTTTACCGTGCCTTCACTCCTCTGCCTGTCTCGTCGCGTCGAGTCGTCTCGTCACTCGAGTCGTCTCGTCAATCCAAAACCACACGCCAAAGTCATCCTGAGCCATCTCGTCACATTAATTATCTCGAATGACCTGACGACACTATGCACTATGCTTGAGTCGTCTCGTCATATCAAACCACGTGACGACACTATGCACTATGCTTGAGTCGTCTCGTCATCTCAAACCACGTGACGACACTATACACTATGCTTATGTTGTCACGTCGCGTCGTCACATCAATTCATATCCACGCCAAACTGCTAGTACCCACTTGCCCGCGTGCATGCCGCTCCAATCCAACAGCCTTCCTCGTGCTCCGCAGAGCATTCACTACGCTGCTCGCTCTAGTCCCGTCGCTACTGCTCGCGCACGCCGCTTCGCTCCACACCTCGCCCTGTGCCACTGCTGCTTCAATCTCGTCGCTCCGCACCGCGCACGCCACAAAGCGACGCACCGCCCTGGCCCCTCTCCTCTCTGCAGCTTGCGTCTACTCAGACCAAAGCCGCACGCTGCGCCGAGCCATGCCCACTTGCGAGCACGCGCGCACCTCACTCAAGCACCTTTACCCCACCTACATGAGCCGTCTCGTCACCCCAAAGCTACACGTCAATGCCACCATGCCCACTTGCATGCTGCCACTTGCTTGAGCCGTCTCATCGCACTATCACCCGGCCCCCGCTTGCATGTCCACTTGCATGAGCTGTCTTGTCGCACTATTACCCCGCACGCCAACGCATGACCACTTGCATGCGCTGCACCGCCCCACACCGCGCATGCGAATCCGCGCCGCAAGTGGCCAAGTTGCCTGACGCGCGTCCCGTCGCTCCAAATTTGCACGCCACGTTATCAGCCCCGTCGTCCCGTCCATGCCGGCAAGCTCCCGCCTCGCCGCGCGCCTATAAATAGCCTTTCCCCACAGCCCTTCTGCCACCGCGCTGCCCAGACCAGTCGCAGGTGAGCCTCTGCCATCCTTCTCTCAGTTCCTCCACCCGACCGAGCGCCGCTCCGTCAATCTCCACCTCCCCGGCCCACTTAATCTACACCTTTCCCTTGTCAACCGAGCACCACCAGCAGCCCAAGCACTCGTGTGCTGCTCGACTTGAAATATTCCCACGAATTTATTTTCGGAATTGATCCATAGCCTCCACTGTAAAATCCGTATCTCCCTCGTCCGAGCTCCGATTGACCCGATTCTTCCTCCTAAATTCATCTAAAATCGAGCTCTGTCCATTCCTACCAGTTTCATCTTTTATAGAGCTCATCTTCTATTTCTTTTGTATTTATTTGTGTTTGTTTGCTTGTTTGCCGGTCGCGTAGCTAACGGAGAGTACGAGTACGAGGAGGAGGAGGAGCAGGAACCAGGAGCCGAAGACTTCGAGCAGGAGCTTCCCGAGGACGTCAACGAAGGCAAGTCACAATCCGTTTTCCCTTTGATCATACTGCTCCTATGTTTTATAAACACAACCCGTAGCAGCCGTTTTATTGCATGAAATGATTACCCTGATGATTGCAAAACCTTTGTGTAGTATGCCCAAGACCACTGAGCCTTATATTACCTGTCCTATATTATTCCTTGTTAAACCTAGGATATCCATGTATGACAATATTTACGCATGGATGATTTCCTTGTTATAGAAATGCTTAGGACTGTGTATCACTAAATGCTCTACTTATACTTAGCTTTTGCAAATGTGAAAACCGTGATTGGTGTTGTGTGGTAGTAGTAAGGTTGGGTGATAACTTAAGAAAGATGAATGAATGAACTGGGTTAGAGCTGAGGTGATCCTGATGATATTTATGGAAGATTAAGCGTCGCCTCTGTGGTGTGCTTATGACAAGTTTATGGGAGATGAATGCCGCCTCTGTGGTGGGTTCATATATGTGGAGATGATTGCCTTGGCTCGTATAAGGACCGAGTTGCTTGTGACATCCTACCTAGCCGTTTACTCAGTACGACCACACTACCGTGTATGCGGCACGGCTTAGTCTAAACCCCGCCAGCTAGTCTGTTAATCGCCTGGAGGCTGGAGATGCAATGGGAGCCCATGGAGCAGGTGGACGTGCTGCAGACGTGTGCGACCCGGTCGAGGCCTAGATCAGAGGCTAGACCCCTGGATAACTCCCATGGCGATTAGTCGGGACGATGCTGTGATGGGTAATGGCTTTGTGAGTCTTCACACCACCCGCGCAGTGGCTTGTGATGCACTCAGATTGTGGGTACAGCGTACAACCTCTGCAGAGTGTTAAAATCTATTCGAATAGCCGAGTCCACGGTCACGGACATGGCTTTGGTTCGCTCCAAGAACTAGCATGGGTGGGTGCTTATCTCCTTGATGAGTGAGTTGTTTTGAGAATAGGTCCGGCCTTCCGCCGAAGGTTGTCGTGGACGGGGTGTCCGGCAACGTAAAACTTGACCAACCCCTTAATATCTTAATTTGATGCTTTTGCTAAAACTGCTTTAAACTGAACCCCTGCATGTGTAAAATTTGCTTTATTGCAATGTTAAACCTGATGGCCTTTACCTTGCTACCGCCAAATGCATATATTTATCCATTGATGGTAGGGTAAGGGTTGCGACTTGCTAAGTACTTTTGTACTCATTCTTGCTTGCTGATTACAGAGGAAGATCCAGACTTCGTCGACGCCGACGGTGAGGAAGACGATTAAGCTTGGTCTCGTCCGCACCCGAGCTGCCTGTGGCATTAGTCTACCGCTTAGTTGCTTCCGCTATGGTTGAGGACCTAGATGTTATCATCGGGGTCTGGCTTGTACTTGTTGTTTGTTATCTTTTAATATTCTTGTTGCTTATCGATCGACCCTAGCCAGGTCGCGACTTGTAATATCACCTGTTGTAAGACTTGATTGTACCAGCGACTGATCCAGGGACTGGTATAATAAAGTGTTTTAGCTCCTGGGATAACCGGGGTGCTTCAACGAAGCCATCGTCGACGACATCCAACTCAATTCCAAGAACGACAGCCTGATGAGGAACGACTCGTTGATATGGTAGGCCATATATAGGGCGAACTTCACATGATGGGGCAGGGGCGAAGCCAGCGCTAAACAACGTAGTATTGGGGTCTTCATCGTGCTGCCTCCATTGTGATACAACTGCTAAACAATGATTTATACCGATTTTGTAGAAAACTGTGACCAACCCCGACAAAGTGCCTTGGCTCCCCCACCACCCACCCCCCCTCTCTCCCTTATGTCAATCACAGTTGGAAAAGGTATAAATGTCCTAGTTTAGTTGAAACAATAACACATGTATTTTTGCTTAATTTTTAAAACAAATAATAACATAATATCATTAATACAATAATGTATGTATGCTTTCACCATTATACCTCTTCTGTTGTCAACCAACAAGGTGTGGTCTAGCTTCCCAGAACCGGCCCTATCTAAAACCGACAACTTTGAGTCATGTAGAAGTTGAATTATATGGTCTCGCAAAAAAAAAAGATGTTGAATTATATGATCCTAAAAAAACGTTGAATTATATTTTTGAGTATAATGGTCCAATACTAACCGTTTGGCTGTCCAGTGATGATGATGCCACTCATGGAACATCTTATAATATAGTAACAAATCTAGAAGGAACACAAATGGGTTAAGAGCAACAAACATGCCTGACTAAAAAAACTTATCCGCAAAGAGAAACGACACATGTAGAAACAGAGCTGGAGTCATAGGCCACCAATCGACTGGAGTCTGGAGTTGAGGATAAGTGCAATTTGGTGCTACAGCTATTATCCTTAAATCAAATGCAACTCACGTGCAAACATCCAACGGTCGTCGCACGAGGATGCTGCTAGATTTTAACCATACAATACGCCATCCATCACATTGCACACACGGCGTTGTCTGCCCACTTGCCAAAAAGAGAACTAGTTAAACCAAAAAAAAAAAAAGGGTACCAACACAAGTGTATAGGTGCTCAAACACCGACGGCAAGAGTAGAAACAAGAGAAAGGTCGTCGTAGTAAAATCAGACCACACAGAGGGCCAAGTCCACTGACTGGTGCACAGCTGAGCTTACCCAGCATGGCGGCTGAGCTGCGGCGCCTCCGAGCGCTCGCCGCCGTCGTGGCAGTCCTCGCCGCCGCCGGCATCTGCGGCGGGTTCGAGTTCCACGAGGCCACCGTGGACGCCATCCAGCTCGGGTTCCGGAACGGCAGCCTGACGTCGACGGCGCTGGTCCGGTTCTACCTGGACCAGATCGGCGCGCTCAACCCGCTGCTCCACGCCGTCATCGAGGTCAACCCGGACGCGCTCGCGCAGGCGGCGCGCGCCGACGCCGACCGAGGCCGGAGCCCACGCATCGGCGCCCTGCACGGCGTCCCCGTCCTGCTCAAGGACAACATCGCCACGCGCGACCGGCTCAACACCACTGCCGGCTCGCTCGCGCTGCTGGGCTCCGTGGTCCGGCGCGACGCCGGCGTCGTGAGCCGGCTCCGGCGCGCGGGGGCGGTGATCCTCGGCAAGGCCAACCCCTCCGAGTGGTCCAACGTCCGGCCCGTTGAGAACGGCTGGAGCGCGCGCGGCGGCCAGACCCTGGTAAATTTTACTAGTCTCAACTAACTTCACATGTTTTCTTTCTTCAAATGCTGGTGTTGTCGGTGCATTTCTGGATGTCTTATTTTCCGCGGGCTATGTTCCCCCAATATTAGAGCTGGGAAGTTATTCAAAAGGTTTTACTATAATATAGAATAGATGGATTCTGAAATGCCATTATTAAGCAATGCATGATGCATCAAGGGAGTGAGCACAATGCCTTGATTGCAATGTCTTACTGATCCACATGACGTTGTAGAATCCATACGTTCTCTCGGCCACACCGTGCGGGTCGAGCGCCGGGCCAGGCGTCGCCGCAGCTGCCAACATGGCGGCGGTGACGCTGGGGTCGGAGACGGACGGCTCTATACTCTGCCCCTCCTCGTCCAACTCCGTGGTTGGCATCAAACCGACTGTCGGGCTAACCAGCCGATCGGGGGTCATTCCCATCACGCCGAGGCAAGACACCATCGGGTAATTAAGCAAAACTGGCATTACCTTTTTATTATTAGTGTCATTCCCATCCCACCGGGATCTGGACAATCTCTAGCTCCGCATCGATCGCATGCAAGTCGAGAATGGTTTGAAAGTGTGGCTAATTAAACTACATTGTTTTTAATTTTGTGGTCATATGTGGCAGACCCATGTGTCGTACCGTGTCTGATGCCGTCCATGTGCTGGACGCCATTGTCGGCTATGATGCGCTTGACGCTGAAGCCACTCGAGCAGCATCCAAGTACATCCCGCGTGGTGGGTACAGTCAATTCTTAAAGATGGACGGATTAAAGGGCAAAAGGATAGGGGTTCCTGATGTGTTTTTTCAAGGGATTGATGCTCAGGATCTGGGAGTGTACCAGAATCATCTCCGAACAATGAGGTAATAGCTCTCACCACTAAAGTAAACGTCCTCCAAATATTGGGATTAAATATTTGTGCACATATGCAAACTTATTGCACATCCAAAATGCATAAATTTGAAGCAGTTTTAGAATCCAAATTAATAGCCATTAGGTTTCAAAACTTTGTCAGATCCTATTTGCTACCTAGGTGAGTTAAACCTCGTTCAACAAAGTATATATTCTGGAAACCATTCTGACTATGATCAATCGTTGTCAATTCCTACATTTCCTTCATGGAAGGCAACATGGGGCCATCGTGATCGAGGATATTGATATCGCGTTAAATTGGACTGATCTCTATACCCAAGAGACTATTGCGATGAGTGCAGAGTTCAAGTTAAGCCTGAACGCTTATTTGTCAGACCTGTTGTACTCCCCGGTCCGGTCCCTTGCAGAAGTCATAGCGTTCAACAATGCACACCCAGTACAGGTAAACTGGACTCTTTTACTTCAGAACTTTACATCGTTGAAAGCAAGAGTCATGCCAGTAATTCCCAATGTATACATAGCTAAACGTAGTTACATATATGTTGCAGGAGAGACTTAAAGATTTTGGGCAGCCTGATCTTATCGCGGCCGAGAAAACCAACGGCATTGGCAAGCTGGAGACTGAGGCAATCCGAAGGCTTAACGAGTTATCCACCAATGGGTTGGAGAAATTGATGAAAGAGCACCAACTGGATGCAATCGTGGCGCCCAACAGCGATGCCTCCTCTGTTCTCGCCATCGGCGGCTATCCGGGCATCGTCGTGCCTGCAGGCTATGACAAACAGGGAGTTCCCTTTGCGATGTGCTTCGGTGGGCTCAAGGGCTACGAGCCGAGGTTGATTGAGATGGCTTATGCGTTCGAGCAGGCCACCAGAGTGAGAAGGCAACCTTCTTTCAAGCATTAGCTAGTGCAATGACCAGCTTGTTACTTTGAGGGGTCATATCAGGCAGCTGCTGAACTCTGTTCTGTTTCTTGTTTTCTTCCTGGCCCTTGGCCATGGTTGGCGCAAGCTGGATGTTGTGGATGTTGCGACAACAGCTACAGCGAAGACGCCTTTCTCCAAGTACGTCTTTGACGTCGACAGAAGCGGGAAAGTGAATTCAGTGTCGAATGCTAGAGCGGAAACGCGTGCGTGAGATAGAGTCTCTGGCCAGTGGGCCATGTAAGTCGGTGTGAGGGTGCTATGTAAGCAGCCCTGTTATGTATCCGAAATACTTATGAAATGAAATAGTACTCGCTTATCCTCTGTGTTCTTTCTTCTACCCCAAGTCTCCTTCTCTGAATTCCCCATCCCCTCTTGCCGGCAACCTCCATCTACCCCAAACCTATCGTGCACTACATTGGTATCAGACTCACCGATTCCACCGCCTTGCGCACTGCATAATCTCGGCTGTCTCGTCAAATCCAAGGGAAGGTTGGATTCGCAACTCCTTGCGAATCCTGTAAATCCGTTACCTAGGTTCGAGTAGCTTGGAGTAGTTGTCGCCACAGCGCCCGCAAAGCCAGGAGTCCAAGTCCGGCGAGTGGTGGCTGCCATGACGGAGATGGAGAAGCGTCAGGAGGTGGCACGCGTTGAGTTCGAGAGGAAGTTGATGGAGAAGCTCGAGCTCCTGGATAATAACATAATATTAATGTTAGAATATATCTAAGCTTCTAAAACTGCGACCTTTATACCTTTTCTGATGTCACCCAACAGCATGTGATTTTAATTCTAAATTGTTAGATTAATATCAATGCCAAGATAATGAAGTTTCTCAAATTTCCCTTCACGTATAAAATGACCAAACAATTCAATACTTGTTCCAGATTTCAGCTCTACCAAGCTCTTCAATTGCAATTAAGAATTGAATTATATAAGAATGTACATTTCCACTTTTTCTTCAATTTCAAAAAAGAAGTCCTATGCATAGCATGTGAATAGGCCATAGTGTGAATTGGCTAAAGCGTGACCTGGGCTACCGAAACGTACATAATAGGGTCTCAGGGCCCAAAGTAGTGGATTCTTCTTGTTGTGCTTTAGCCTTTTTGGGGTTGACCTCAAGAGCTGGGCCTCCTTCAGGGATGCATTTTCGAGCTAGGCCCGTTTTCGACCATAGGATACACTCGGTCTGGGCCCTATGCCGTTGCACTTATTGCTGTGGGCTAGAGCCAGCCTTGTCAATCACATTTTTTTTTTTGAGATCACCTTGTCAATCACACTTGTGAAGTCTAATGGAGCTCAAAAAAAAAAAAAACTTGTGAAGTCTAATTGTGAAACAACGATCGATTTTCAAATTTTGCGATTTCATCACAGTTTTAAAAAATATATGGTTATCTTGCAAAGTATTTTACGATTTCACCACGGATTTTCAAAAAATCTGTGGTGATCTTGCAAAATCTGAAAAAAAAATTAGTGGTGATGTTGCAAATTTTGAAAATCGATGGTTGTTTCACAATTGAAGTTCATTGTGGTCAAAGCACTTGTTGTGGTTATAAGCCCACAATAGTAGAAGGGGGATCCTTCAAGAGTCTACCACAAGTGAGGGACCCCTGGGAAGGACTAGGAAGGGACCAACAAGAGCCAAGCGAGGTAGGTAATTAAGAGTTTGTATTCAATGCCTTGCCTTGAGGGTGGTAAGGAGGTATTTATAGGCTGATACACCCCCACAACCCTAGAATTAAAAGTACCATATTGCCCTTCCTCCAGGGCACTATGGTCATTTCCTTATTACTGTTGGCGGTTCTTATGCGTTAAAATTAAATTCATTAATTCCGCAAGCGCACGGGTCACCATTGTAGCATTTCACCTTGGAGTATTCCAGGGTTATCGTATTTATATTTCCGCAGGGAAGTAGAGCAAAAGGAAGCTGAATAATAGCTATGCATTGGATAATTTGGAGAAAGAAATAATGTATCAACTATACTTGAGACGGGGGTAAGATAGGCATGATATATATGGGTGGCACACACATCCTCAAATCCAAGGTAATAAAATAAATCGTAGTATACATTTGGGAGAGCAACGAGATAGAGTTAAGGCTACCTGTATGTTTATCTATTATTTACTTTTCTAGCAGTCAATTCTACAAAGGTTATGTACTCTAGCTAAGCTCATACACATACAAGTCATGTCGTTTCGGGGCACGGAAGTGCCAGGGCAACCGATACTGCTAGTTCACCCTGGGGATCCATCCGCTATAATTAAGACCCTGCTGAGTCCAACCCGGACGTGGTGGATTACAGAGACCGGTGCGGCTGTCACATACACTCGCGGCTACCATCCTCCGTGGGGTTGGGTGCCAAACGTGCATAGGCCAAGATCTAAGCGCCACGCTTACAACCCGCCTAGAGGAGCTACTCTTGATCAACGGAGCAGTCCTATCTAAGAACGAACAAGCACAGATTTCACACGACGTCATCTCCGACGACGGCACTCTCTCGTACTCGCTATTCCAACAATCACGAATCCCACAACAAGACTTCTACGAGCACTTACTTAACGAATAAATAAACTAAATAGAAAAGAACTACTAAAATAAATAAATAAAGATAAAACTAAATATAATTATATTAAATAAAATAATATCTCAAGAGTAAGATACAAAGAACTATACCGAACTCCGAGAAGACTCCGGAAGCCCGAGAGAGCTCTCACTCTACTCTACTCTACTCTAACTCCCAAAGCTACTACTCAACTAAACTAATGAACACTTGGATGAAGTGTGATGGTGCGATTGATTCGGAAGCCGAGGGGTCCATTTTATAGCTTGCCAAGGCGGTGGAAGCAAGCCTGCCGACTTTGGAGAGGCGGCGCCGCCAAAGTCGGCCGGCCGGCCTAGGGTGGTGGCCGGCCGGCCGTCCCCTGTGGCGGTTGGCCACCGCCTTCTGCCTCAACGCTCCATATGCACTCCTGAAGGCGGTCTGAAGGTCGGTTTGTTCGTGGGGTCGGCAGGATTGAAGTAGGGGCCAAGTTAAGGCCCAAATGGCCCACCTCTGGTAAGTCGGCGCAAATCCGCTGGGTTGGGCCTTGAATTATACGTTGTGGACCAGTTTCCAGCCCACTGGAGGAAGCCTGGGGCCTGCGGCCACCAGGTGGGGCCGGCCGGCCTAGGGTGGGGCCGGCCGGCCAGGGAATTTCCCTGGCTGGGCCCACTTTTCTCCATTATTCACTCCTGCATCCAAATATTCACCAAAACCTGTGGAGTAGTATTATTCCTAACTACTATGCACAAAATCTTGGTGTTATGTATTTATTTACCGGTAGGGTGGCGGTCAAAACATGGTTTAACGACCGCCAACAACCTCCCCAAGCTTAAACTTTGCTCGTCCCGAGCAAACTCAACTCAGGGTACCGGCGGATCAGGAGTTACAAAGAAGCGCCCCATGGGTAATAAAGATGCAACAACATACTCCCTAAACAGTGGTAAGTTTACGAGAGCACAAAATATTCATGAGTGTTGCAAAAATCGTGGGGCTTATATGTCACACCTTGTCATGCAGCATTGAAGACTAGAACGGCATTTTCGGACAAGTACACAATTCTAGCAGGTATGCATCCAGAGTTTTTATGTGCTGCAAGGTAAGGTGCAAAAATTCTCCTTCGTTTTGGTAGGCACTTCTCTTACCTACCAATGTGAGTTCTATTCCTACAAGCTTCACTCATCCTACCTTCTACCAAATGAGGCTTTGTATGTGGAGCTTGGTAAGGAATGCACAAATGTCATGCATATATTGTAAAGCTAAAGAATGAGTCTCAATCAACATAGCAACTCCATTTATTTTGGTCATAGGAAATGATGTGATGGAGGGGGAGAAAATGAACTCACGCTTATGGAAGGGGGTTTTGAAAAACATTGGTCCTTTATTTTGCTCAAGATGTTTATGATAAGAACCATATAGCCATTGACTTTTGTCATGCAACCATGGAGTTTTTTTTTTGACTACTCCATGGTGCAAGGGGCCATAAATTTTGAATGGTTCAATGAAACATTTTGAAATATTCTTGAGCATTTTGGATGGACCAAAAGTTTTGCAAACTCTGAAAAATGTTTGGTTGATTTATCCAAACATTCCCCTTTTTATTTGGTGGAGAGAAATTTTCGAAAACACACGCGAAGGAATTATGACCAAAATTAGGAGTGCTTAGTTTCAAGAGTACATCAAACCTTAACAAAACTCAATGCATAAACAAATGTCTATGAGTGGGGCTGTTTCGAATATTATGATATGGCTCTGGTAGGTAAATAAATCCTCACACTAAGAGAAGTGTGCCAAAACAGAAGGGTTTTAGGTACTTGCAGCAATTCAAGAAAAACATCTCTGGATGAAACCATACTAAGAAATTGCAACAAGTCCTAATCATGCCATATCACAATCCACAATGCTCAGACTTGGTGTAACAAATGCAACCCACGGAAATAAGCAAGACTCATGATGTGATCATGCTCAAGTAAAAATAACACATATGTCAGGAGTAGAAGTTGCATCTATGCGACACATGGGAAGCTAATTTGTAACTCGATCATCATTTCCCTTAAGCGTAGCATAACACCAAGATTCTAGCATTTATTCGAAACAGGGAGTTCATTTATTTATTAAGAAAGTTAGGAATACTTACCTGGGGGTCCTCCCCAAGCTTGAGTCTTTGCAGGACTCGAGCTTGTATTGAACTCCTTCTTACCTGGGGGTGCCCTCCCAAGCTTGAGTCTTTGTAAGACTTAAGCTTGATTCAGGCTCTTCCTCCTCCTTCTTGATCTGCAAAAAAGAGTGAGGATGGTACAAGTGGCTAGCCCCTAATGGGCATCACCGGGAATCCTATTATTTTTGTTGTTTTTAAAATTTTTTTCAAATTTTTATTTTGTTTTTATGATTTATGAAAAGAAAACAAGTGCTAGGCCTAGCTAGGATAATGATTGGGATGGCCTCCCCAATCGGAGGGCTCTCATTTTTACGTCTTTGAGCTGGACGTTCTCCATGTCTTTTCAACTTGTTTGGACCTTGCTCGCTGGAGAATCTTGCGAGGTAGAGGTTCCTTCTTTCTTCCGCCACACCTTGGTTGTCTTCTTTGTGTTTGTGGCGGCGACCTTTTCTTCAATAGGCGCCTTTGTTGTACTCTCATCGGTTGATGCCGTAGCTGCCTTTTTCTTTCTTGAGCGCCTCGCTCTCCTCTTCTTGGGCGATTGTGACTCGCCTACTCCTTCTTTCGGAGGAGAAAGAGGGGCTTGAGATGGTTTTGGCGGCTGAGGCATCCTCCTTGGAGTCCTCCAATATTTTGCTAGCCTTCTTGCATTCTCTCTTTCCAGATAGTCTCTCATGTATGCAATGAGCTTGTCTGGCTGTGGCATGGGTGGAGTAATCTCAATCTTCTCCACTCTCCTTGGGTCCTTTCCATATATGACCCGTACTTGCTTGCATTGCTCAACCTTAGGCTTGAAGTTGAACGTTTCTTCCCTGCCGTTGAAATCCAAGTGGATCTCTCCTGCCCCCACGTCGATGTTGGCGTTGGTGGTGCTCAAGAACGGCCTCCCAAGGATGAGAGGGGTCTTGACATCTACTTCCATGTCCAGCACAACAAAGTCAACGGGGACGAAGAGATTTCTGATCTGCACGGGAACTTCTTCGACAATCCCCAAGGGCAGGCGCAGTGACCCGTCTGCAAGCTGGAGCTTCATGGTCGTTGGGGATAATGGGTGGTTTAACCCATCGTACATCGCCTTCGGCATGATGCTCACGCTCGCCCCTAAGTCACATAGTGCCCGAGCGAAACAACGGTCGTTGACCAAACACGGAATGGTCGGCCATCCGGGATCTTTTCTGATCACGTCCTTGGGGAGTGCGGCATCCAAGTCGCTCTCTTCACACCTGATGGTTATTGCATTCACACTCTCCTTGGGATTAACTTCCGGTTGCCCAGGAAGTTTACCCGCACGAGGAGACTGCACAGCTGAAGCTATTTGCGCTATTTGCGTTTCTAGCATCTTGTTATGGCTTAGCTGATTCTGCAGAGCAGTGCTGAATGACTCTAGCTTGGCATCTATGCTCTCTAAAGCCTTGTCCGTAGTAAGAAATTTCTTACTAATGCTGTCATTGATTTTGACCTGGCCGAGAACTAGATCCTTGATAGAGGGCTCATAACGGGAAAGATTACCATTGTTACCTCCCTGATTCTTGTTGAAGGAGAGGTCGGGCCTGGAATTCCAGCCGTAGTTGTTCTGGGAGCGGAACCCATTGCCATTGTTGAGGAAATTGCATTCCTCTCTCGTATTCGGGCAATTGATGCCCATATGCCCAACGCTGCCGCATTCCTCACATGTCATGCGGGAATCCGCAACTTGCAGGTCCTGCGGAGACTCCACCTTGCGGAGTAGCTGATCGAGCTTGATGGCGAGCATGTCCATCGTCTCCACTTGGTGCACTCCACGGGTTTTGGTGTTCGCTGCTTGGCGTTCACCATGAGTCTGGTTGGCCGCCACCTTCTCAATCAACTTCTTAGCGTTCTTCACGCTAAGGGAGAAGGAGCCGCCTGCTGCGGCGTCGAGGTGCTCTCGAGCGGACGGCCTCAAACCGTGGTAGAAACTCTGTATGAGGAGCCATTCCTCCATGCCATGATGTGGGCATGAGAGAACGTACTCCTGCATCCTGTCCCAGGCTTCCGCGGTCGACTCATCTGCGAGCTGTTGGAAGCCCGATATCTTGTTCCGCAGGGCAGTCGTCTTGCCCGGCGGGAAGAACTTGGCGAGGAAGGCATTGGAGCATGCCGTCCACGTGTCGAGGGACTCTTGGTTCGCGTAGAACCACTGGAGAGCCTTCCCCAACAGAGAGAATGGGAAAAGCTGTAGTTGGATGGCGTCCTGAGGTGCATCCTTTATGACGAAAGTGTTGCACGTCATCAGGAACCTTTGGAGGTGAGCATTTGCATCCTCCGACGGCTTCCCACAGAAAGGACTGGCCAAGATCATGTTGATCAAGGCTGGCTTGACCTCGTAGTCCTGTTGGTGATGCGCGGGTTGAGACCCACGCGGATATTCTCCGTAGTTGGCGCGGAGAAGTCATTGATCGTCTTCTCGACTGGATCACCCATGTTGTTGTTTGTTGATGAAGATGGAGGGTGCTCGACAGTTGTCGGAAGGGATCCTTCAAGAGCCAGAACTTTCGATCGAGCGTGGGTGGGAGGAGGGGTAAGCCTGGCCCTCACCCTTCTCAAGAACTGTTCCGGATCTGGATGGAAGTTTTCTGGTAGGTCGAAACCAGTCATTGACAGTCCTGTTTCAAATTTTCACAAGAAGAAAAACCAGGACAAGGGTAAGCCCGCAAAAGTAAGTGATAATTATTCTTCTCACAAACTTCAATGCATTTATTCAGTTCCTAGCTGCTACTTCCCCGGCAACGGCGCCAGAAATGCTTGTTGGCGGTTCTTATGCGTTAAAATTAAATTCATTAATTCCGCAAGCGCACGGATCACCATTGTAGCATTTCACCTTGGAGTATTCCAGGGTTATCGTATTTATATTTCCGCAGGGAAGTAGAGCAAAAGGAAGCTGAATAATAGCTATGCATTGGATAATTTGGAGAAAGAAATAATGTATCAACTATACTTGAGACGGGGGTAAGATAGGCATGATATATATGGGTGGCACACACATCCTCAAATCCAAGGTAATAAAATAAATCGTAGTATACATTTGGGAGAGCAACGAGATAGAGTTAAGGCTACCTGTATGTTTATCTATTATTTACTTTTCTAGCAGTCAATTCTACAAAGGTTATTTACTCTAGCTAAGCTCATACACATACAAGTCATGTCGTTTCGGGGCACGGAAGTGCCAGGGCAGCCGATACTGCTAGTTCACCCTGGGGATCCATCCGCTATAATTAAGACCCTGCTGAGTCCAACCCGGACGTGGTGGATTACAGAGACCGGTGCAGCTGTCACATACACTCGCGGCTACCATCCTCCGTGGGGTTGGGTGCCAAACGTGCATAGGCCAAGATCTAAGCGCCACGCTTACAACCCGCCTAGAGGAGCTACTCTTGATCAACGGAGCAGTCCTATCTAAGAATGAACAAGCACAGATTTCACACGACGTCATCTCCGACGACGGCACTCTCTCGTACTCGCTATTCCAACAATCACGAATCCCACAACAAGACTTCTACGAGCACTTACTTAACGAATAAATAAACTAAATAGAAAATAACTACTAAAATAAATAAATAAAGATAAAACTAAATATAATTATATTAAATAAAATAATATCTCAAGAGTAAGATACAAAGAACTATACCGAACTCCGAGAAGACTCCGGAAGCCCGAGAGAGCTCTCACTCTACTCTACTCTACTCTAACTCCCAAAGCTACTACTCAACTAAACTAATGAACACTTGGATGAAGTGTGATGGTGCGAATTGATTCGGAGGCCGAGGGGTCCATTTTATAGCTTGCCAAGGCGGTGGAAGCAAGCCTGCCGACTTTGGAGAGGCGGCGCCGCCAAAGTCGGCCGGCCGGCCTAGGGCGGTGGCCGGCCGGCCGTCCCCTGTGGCGGTTGGCCACCGCCTTCTGCCTCAACGCTCCAGATGCACTCCTGAAGGCGGTCTGAAGGTCGGTTTGTTCGTGGGGTCGGCAGGATTGAAGTAGGGGCCAAGTTAAGGCCCAAATGGCCCACCTCTGGTAAGTCGGCGCAAATCCGCTGGGTTGGGCCTTGAATTATACGTTGTGGACCAGTTTCCAGCCCACTGGAGGAAGCCTGGGGCCTGCGGCCACCAGGTGGGGCCGGCCGGCCTAGGGTGGGGCCGGCCGGCCAGGGAATTTCCCTGGCTGGGCCCACTTTTCTCCATTATTCACTCCTGCATCCAAATATTCACCAAAACCTGTGGAGTAGTATTATTCCTAACTACTATGCACAAAATCTTGGTGTTATGTATTTATTTACCGGTAGGGTGGCGGTCAAAACATGGTTTAACGACCGCCAACAATTACAAGGTGGGATTCCCTAACCCTAGTGGGCCAGAGGCCAATGTACATGGGCTATTCTATACTATACATCTTCTTGGGCCTTGATGGGCTTCATGACAGGCCAGGCCTTTGGGCCAGGGGGAGGGGACACAGTGGGCCTCCCCCAACAGCTAGCCCCACACAGTCGAGATCCACCTTCGGTAGGGCCGAAACTGTGTCCGTCCGGAGGTCCGCCCGTCGTCCCCTCTTTCGGCGCTCCGAAGGTCTGGTCTGCTTCGGCTGCGGAAGGGACGCTTTAATGCTTCCGGAGGTCACGACCCCGAAGGGAGCTTCCGAAGGTGCAGTAGTCGCCGAAGGTTGACATCCGGAAGTGTTGTCGGCGTCGGTTGCGAACGGGAAGCCTTGTCCATGCCTCCGAAGGTCTCGTCTCCGAAGGGCGTGGTCGCCGAAGGTGCGATGATCGACGAAGATTGTCGCAGATGGCCCGGAGGTTCCTTCCGGCGACGGCGCCTCCTTCGCCGACGGGCATGGTCGCCGAAAGTTGTTGCTGATGGCGCGGAGATAGCTGCCGGCTATGACGCCGTGATAGCCGAAGGGCACGGTCGCCGAGGGTTGTTGCTGATGGCGCTAAGGTAGCTGCCGGCTACGGTGCCGTGATCGCCGAAGGGCACGGTCGCCGAAGGTTGCCGCTGATGGCGCGAAGGTAGCTGCCAGCTACGTGTTGAAGGTGTCTTTAATGCTCGGCGCGAATTGCGGAGCAACTCCGTCTCGTTTACTGGGACTGAATCGGCGCGAAACGCGATGCGACGCCGTCTCGCTTGTCGGGACGCGTCTGCTTGCGTGGCGTGATCTGCGGCCGTTGATCCCTCATCGGACGGTTAGGCCGATTCACCGGGGGCCATATATTTACCGCCCGGGCGTCTAGGGTTTTCACCCCGCCTCATTTCACCTTTCACTTGCGCCGCGCCGCAGCCGCTTGGCTAGTTTGCTTCGGAGTTCTTGCTGCTTCCGCTCGTTGCTTCGAAGTAGTCACCCTGGCTTCGGAAATGGCTCGGAAAGGGAAGACTAGCGCTTCACAGCGCGTTCGCATCGACGATCGCTTCCCGGCGTCGCTGTTTGTTGACCGGAGCACGATCGACGCGAAGGCGCTGGACGAGATGGCCGCCGACGGGATCCTGGAGCGGAGCCGGGCCGAAGCGCTAAGGAAGGGGGAGACGACCCCTAGTCCGAAGGACGGGTACATCGTACTGTACCGGCGGTTCTTCGAGGCCGGGTTTCGGATGCCTTGCTCCCCCTTCGTGGCCGAAGTGTTGGATCTCTTCGGCCTCGAGATTCAGCAGCTTACTGTCAACGCGCTTGTGCGGCTGAGCATCTTCGAGTGGGCATTCTGGCTCGAAGGGTCTCGGCCGCATGCTGGGGCCTTCGCGGCGACGCATTATGCGCACGCCGTGAAAAAGATCTTGAAGCTGGACGGGAAGGACGTCGTCGGCTCCATGGGAGTCATCTCCTTCGTCCCCCGCCCCGAGGCCGTCGTTCCGGCGAAAGCGTACAAGTTGCACTGGGGGCGCTGGACGACCGGGTGGTTCTACTACCGCGTGGAGGACGACTGCCCCCTTCGGTCAACGATGTCGGAGGTGCTGTTCCACCGGTACCCGACGGTGCAGTTGGATGGGACCGGCGAGTCCCGGGTGCAGCTGTTGGCGACGGTGGCGCGGAAGCTCTCGATGCGCGACCTCTGCGAGGAGTTCGTCGCGGCGGGGGTGTGGCCTTTGCTCCGAAACTGGGAGCAGAAATTCGTAGTTCAAGTTCCGGGCCGAGACCCGGAGGTCCACCTGAAACCTGAAAATTTCCCAGGTACGTTTGCTCCGGTGGACACTTTCCTTCGGTTGTTTTTCCTTTGGTTGTTTGCCGTAACTTGATCACGTGGTTTGTGCAGCTAAGACGCTGAGGGAAGTGGAGGACGGCGCCGCTGAGATTCTCGGCCCCTTCCTTGCGGACGAGGCTGCGGGCGAAGCTTGTTGGGGGTCCCCGCATCAATCGGGTGCTCGCCATCAAGTACCCGGAGCTCCAGCTGCCAGAGCGAGAGGTGCTCGTCGCTGTCCCTGCCGGCGGCGGAGGTGAAGATGAGGAGGCCGAGAGCGAAGCGCCGTTGGCTCCGGAGGCCATTGTCCCAGTCGGCGCGAAACGCGCTGCCGGAGATACCAGCAGGCCGCCGAAGAGGTCTCGGCCCGCCGCGACGCGCGTCGAGGGATCTGCTTGCCGAGCTGGGGCGTCGAGCGTCGTCGCGGACTTGGGGTATGGCACCGATCCGGAGGAATTGACCGACGACGCTGCCCTCGTGGCGATTGCCGCGGCAGCGGCTCCGCGCGCGGCCGAGAAGGTGGTGAATCTCGAGTCCGACGATGAAGACGTCGGCTTCTTTGGGATGCCCTCCTTCGCAGCGGGCGTCGAGGGAACGATGGAGCCGGTCCTTCGGTCTCCCGGTATCGTTTTCTCTTCCCATCACTCTTGCTTTGCCGGTTGCGGAAGTCCTACTAACTCTGTTGCTCTAGCGGAAGGCCGTCGCGTCGAAGAGACTTCCGAGGAAGAGCCTTCCGGAGGAGAAAGGGGGAAGACCGACCCGACGCCCAGTCATGGCCGGGGGAAGGGCTACTTCGGGAAGTCGCCCATCGAGGAGGCGGGAGTCCCGAGGGAGTCGGAGGGTCGCCTCGATTGGAGCGACTTCGTGGATCGTCCGGAGGCCGCCGAAGTCCTTCGAGGGATCTACGACTTCAACGGGCTCGGTGAGCTGGAGGATGCGATGGAGGGAGTTGCTCCGGAGGATGCTGCAGCGGCCCTCTTCGGGATGGCGATGAAGGTTTGTACTCTTTGTATTTCGCTTGACGTTAATTACTTCGGCTGACTTGCTTCGCTTCGGCAGGCGGCGGTGCTTGCTCGACACCTCCAGTCATCACTCGAAGGGTTTGACCTGGCACGGCTCCGGGCGCGTGTCGAGGTTGCAGAGGGGGCTGCTGAAACCGCGCTAAGGGCCCAGGAGTCAGCGGAGAAGGGTCGTGACGCCCTTGCCTCGGAGCTGGAGAAGGCCTTGGCGGCGACGAAGACTTCCTCTGATGCCTTGACGTCGGAGAAGGCGGTCTCCGAGAAGGCCTTGAAGGAGCTGGAGGGCCTGAAGATCTCTTTCGAGGCTTGACCCGCGCGAAGGACGCCACCGAGAAGGAGCTGTCGGAGACGCGGGCGCTGCTGAGTGCCGCCAAAAAGCAGAGGGATGAAGAAGCTGCTGCAGCGTGGCAAGCGCTTGGCGACTTCAACGGCCTGTTGGAAGGGTTGGGCGTCGAGGTGCAGCCAATGAAGCATGCCGTTGATGACTTCAGAGGCACCATCGGACGCCTCGTGCGCTCCGTGAAGTTGGCGTCCCGGGCCATGAAGTCCTTCGGCACCTTCTGCGCCGAGACCGCATGGACTACGGCCTTCAGCTCCCTCGAGCAAGTGGGCTGCACTCATCTTCCCGCTGCTGCTTCTGCTTCGCGGCAGCTGGCGGAGATGGCGGCTGGTGATGGGAGTCGGTTTCGGGAGCTGGCCTCGAAGGTGCGGGACTTCGGGAACCGGCTCGGCCAACACTTCTGGTTGCCGGTGGGTGAGAAACTGGCCCGCCAGTCTGCTCTCGCTGCTGCAGCATCCCGGAAGTCGAAGCCCGGAAGCAGCGCCTCTGTTCCCGCTCCGGCTCCGGCTGCCGCTTCCTCTGTGCTGACGCCTCCATCAGGCGAGATCCCAGCCGGGGCCGGGAGCGCTAGCACCTTAGTGGGTAGCGGGGGTGGAGGCTCGGTGGCGGCCCAGGGCAATGTCACGGAGGTTGACTCATCGGCCCAGCCTCCCCCCCAGGTGTGAGTTCTTCGCTGGCTTCGAGCCATGCTTTTTGGTGTACATAGATTGTACTAGGTGCCCTTCGGGCTTTTTGCAATGAACTTGGTCTTCAGGATGTTTATGCGTTTCTACTGCGACTTATAGGTTTCGAGCGAGGCCGAAGGCAATCACACCTTAGTGTGCCTTGACGTCGTTCCGGAAAGCATTCTGATTCCAGCTCCGGAGGGTCGCCCTTACTATGTAAAGGGCACGCAGTGGCGTCGTTGGTTTCGGCGCAACCCGGGCGGGTCCTTCGGGGACTTTTTTCGGGATTTGCGCCTGCGAAACGCACGGTTGATGGCGCAGGTACCGAAGGTCCCTTCCGAAGCTTTGCTTCAGAGGCGAATTCGTCGCGAAGCGCATTGTTTGGACTTAGCGCTGAACCCTCCTCTTCTTGTTGCTCCGAAGGTCGAGGTGGTTGATGTGTCGAGCGATGACGAAGATGCTGCCGCCGAGGTGGACTTGGAGCAATTGCAGGCCGATGTTGCTTCTGCATTGACTCCGGCAGACTTCGCTTCGCTCCGGCGCACACTGGCGCGAGCCCGGGAAGAGATAGCTAGGGCCGAAGCGTCATTAGGGATGCGCTCCGGTAGTGGGCTGTAAGGGGGCCTTCGGGCCCCGTGTGGAGGTGCCGACTTGATCGGTATTGTAATTCATGTCGAGCTGTTTAGCTCGACGTATGTTGAAATGTAAGCTCTTTCGAGCGTGTGATAATATTGTTGGCGTCGTTCCTTGTTTCTTTGAGTGGGATGAAAATTTGTCGTCGAGGGTAGCCTCGAAGGTATTCCGTCGCTCTGCTTTTGGCGAGGAAGCTTGTTTCGAGCGTCGTCCCCCCTTTACTCGTCGGGAGTGGAACGAAATCTTGACGTCGAGGATAGCCTTGAAAGGACTCCGTCGCTCTACTTTCGGCGAGGAAGTGAGCTCGTTTCGAGCGTCGTCCCCCCTTTGCTCGTCGGGAGTGGAACGAAAATTTGTTGGTCGAGGATAGCCTCGAAAGGACTCCGTCGCTCTACTTTCGGCGAGGAAGTGAGCTCGTTTCGAGCGTCGTCCCCCTCTTTGCTCGTCGGGAGTGGAACGAAATCTTGAAGTCGAGGATAGCCTCGAAAGGACTCCGTCGCTGTACTTTCGGCGAGGAAGTGAGCTCGTTTCGAGCGTCGTCCCCCCCTTTGCTCGTCGGGAGTGGAACGAAAATTTGTTGGTCGAGGATAGCCTCGAAAGGACTCCGTCGCTCTACTTTCGGCGAGGAAGTGAGCTCGTTTCGAGCGTCGTCCCCCCTTACTCGTCGGGAGTGGAACGAAATCTTGAAATCGAGGATAGCCTCGAAAGGACTCCGTCGCTCTACTTTCGGCGAGGAAGTGAGCTCGTTTCGAGCGTCGTCCCCCCTTTGCTCGTCGGGAGTGGAACGAAAATTTGTTGGTCAAGGATAGCCTCGAAAGGACTCCGTCGCTCTACTTTCGGCGAGGAAGTGAGCTCGTTTCGAGCGTCGTCCCCCCCTTTGCTCGTCGGGAGTGGAACGAAGATTTGTTAAGTCGGAGGCGTCCCCCCATTGACTTAGTTTAGTTTCGTGCACGTTTTGCAGGGTCTTTAACGAATGCCCCACCTTCGACTGTTATCGTGTCGGCATCGATTTCCCATTAGGGTTCGGAATCTAGGACTTATGTGTGCCTAGCTTCAGCCTGTTCCGGCGTTTTGCTTCCGGCTCCCGGCTGGATTTCTTTGTAATTGGGCACCGAAAGAGTATTTCTCATTTCATTCAATGGTACCGATTACATGGCCCCTTAGGGAATGCAGCTAAGGGGATCATCGTGACCCTACTGCCGAAAGGAAGAAGAACGCACCGAAACAAGATACAGGTAGCTTGTAGCGCGCAGGCTACGCGGCTTCGAAGGCCAGCGGATGCCAAGTCCTTAGACATAGTATCGGCGAAGGGCATCGGCGTTCCACGTCCTCGGAACCGGTGTTCCGTCGAGCTCCATCAGGTGAAATGCCCCCGAGCGAATTGAGTTGTAGATGATGAAGGGCCCTTCCCACTTGCTGTTAAGCTTGCCGACAGATGTCGGGTGGATGCTTCGCTGGAGGACGAGGTCGCCCGGGATGAAGTGTCGGGGGTTGACCCTTTGGTTGTATGAGTTCTCCACCGAAGCCATGTACCGCTTCAAGTTGGCAACTGCTTGGAGTCTTGTTTCTTCGAGGAGGTCCTTGGACACGTCCTCGTCGTCGGCGGGCGGCGAAGTGGTACGCAGTGAGCCATTTTGCACTTCCTCCGGGGTGACTGCTTCGGCGCCGAAGAGGAGGCGGAACGGCGAGAAACCCGTCGGCCTTGACTTAGTCGTGCGCAGCGACCATAGCACGTTGGGCAGTTGTTCGGCCCACTTGCCCTTCGGCAGGCCGAGGAGGCATATTTTGATGCCGTCGAAGACAGTGCCATTGGCTTTCTCCACCGCTCCGTTGGCTCGCGGATGGGTGACGGAGACGAAGCATTCCCGAATGCCGATGGAGAGGCAGTATTCTTTGAAGAGGCGGGACTCGAACTGGGAGCCGTTGTCGACGGTGATGTGCATCGGCACCCCGAAGCGGCAGACGATGTTCTTCCAGAAGAACTTGCGGACGGACCGTGCCGTAATGTTGGCGAGGGGCTCGGCTTCGATCCACTTGGAGAAGTACTCGTAGCCCACCACCTCCCATTTGAGGTTGCCGGGAGCGGTGGGAAGGGGGCCGACGATTTCGATGCCCCATCGGGCAAGAGGCCAGACCGGAGGGATGGGCTGGAGCGGAGTGGCTGGGCGATGAGATTGCCTTCCCATCTACTGGCAGCTGGGACAGGTGCGGACGAGTTCTTCGGCGTCGCGGGCTGCAGTGGGCCAGTAGAAACCTTGCCGGAATGCCTTGGCGACGAGGGCCCGGGGTGCGAGGTGCGATGAGCACAGCCCCTCGTGGATGTCGCGGAGGAGCGCTTTGCCTTCGTCGAACGAAAGGCATCGCAGAAGTGGCTCCGAAACGCCTTTCTTGTACAGGATGTTATTGAAGATGATGTAACTTCGGGTGCGCAGTTTGACCCTTCTCTCTTCGACCGGATCGTCGGCGCAGTGTCGCCCTTCAAGCTGCGCTCGAATCGGAGCGCGCCAGTCTTCACCGCTCAGGATCATGACCGATCCCGGCTTCTTCGGAACGAAGGATGCTTCTGATAGCACCTCGTGAAAGGCGTCGGGAGGTATCGGGAGCTGATTTGCCGCTGCCTTAGCCAGGGCATCGGCCTCTTGATTGTGTACCCTCGAGATGCTCTTCACGTCGAAGCCGGAGAAGTGTTTCTCCATGCTCCGGACGACTTTGAGGTAGCTTGCCATCTCTGGATCTCGGGCCATGTATTCCTTCGAGACTTGCTCGGCGATGAGCTGGGAGTCGGTGTGGACGGTGACCCTCCGGGCTCCGAGGGC
This sequence comes from Eragrostis nindensis, assembly GCA_012490785.1. Taxonomy (NCBI): domain Eukaryota; kingdom Viridiplantae; phylum Streptophyta; class Magnoliopsida; order Poales; family Poaceae; genus Eragrostis; species Eragrostis nindensis. Next base: position 68,417 of record JAAXCT010000118.1, on the reverse strand, counting down.
TCGGAGCTGCCGGAGCCCGAGGAGGACACCCTCGTACTCCGCTGCCTCGTACTCCGCTGCGTTATTTATCGTTGGAAATGCGAGCGAAGCCGAGTACCGAAGCTTCTGGTTGCTTGGTGAAGTGATGACGGCGGCGCATCCCGCTCCGGACGAGCCCCAAGCCCCATCGACATGTACTGTCCAGAGCGGCTCTTGGGGCAGCGTCTCCGGGGTCGGAGCGGGTGTCCACTCGGCGATGAAGTCGGCGATGATGCCGGACTTGATGGCTTTACGGGCCACGAACTTGATGTCGAAGGCCGCGAGCTCGATGGCCCATTTGGCCATGCTGTCCGACGCGTTCCTGTTGCCGAGGACGTCCTTCAGTGGGAACGAGGTGGGCACCGTGATCTCGTGGCCTTCGAAGTACCGGCGCAGCTTCCGTGATGCCATCAGCACAGCGAGAGCCAGCTTGGTGACGACGTTGTAGTTGAGGCGAGCTCCGGAAAGGGCTTCCGACAAGTAGTATATGGGCTGCTGCACCAGCTTGTCGCTGACAAGGACTTCATGCACGAGGACCGCGCTGATTGCTGCCGGAGCGGCCAACACGTACAGTAGAAGTGGCGCCTTCGGAGGCGGAGGGCGAAGCATGGTCGCCTTGACCAGGTAGGACTTGATCTCGTCGAATGCTTTATCTTGCTCGTCTCCCCAGCGCATCGGGACGGAGCCCCGAAGGCATTGGTAGAAGGGGAGGCACTTCTCTGCGGCGCGGAAAATGAACCTCCCGAGAGCCGCGAGTATGCCGGTGAAGCGTTGTAGCTCCTTGGTGGTCTTGGGCGGCTCCATGTCGGTGATGGCCTTGATCTTCTCCGGGTTCGGGTCGATGCCTCGCTTGGAGACGAGGAAGCCGAGGAGTTTGCCGGCACGCACGCCGAAGGTGCACTTCGCCGGGTTCAGCTTGAAGCCCACCTTGCGCTGGTTCGCGAAGGTTTCGGCTAAGTCGCCGAGGTGGCCGGCGTCGGAGGTGCTTTTGATGACGACGTCGTCGATGTAGGCGGCGGCGTTTCGGTTGAGCTGGTCCCCGAGGGTCTTCTGTATCGCCCTAGAGAAGGTTGCTCCGGCATTCTTGAGGCCGAAGGGCATGCGGACGTAGTAGTAGGTCCCATCGTCTGTCTTGAACGCCGTCTTTTCTTCGTCTTCGGGGGCCATCCATATTTGGTGGTACCCGGAGTAAGCGTCGAGGAAGCTCATGAGCTCGCACCCGGCCGTGGAGTCGACCAACTCGTCGATGCGCGCCAAGGGGAAGTCGTCCTTCGGGCATGCCTTGTTGAGGGTGGTGTAGTCGATACACATCCTCCACTGGCCGTTGTGTTTCTTGACGAGGACCGGGTTCGCGAGCCAGGTGGACTTGTTCACCTCTCGGATTACTTGAGCATCCTTGAGCTTCTGGATCTCCGCCCGAAGCGCCACTTTCTTTTCTTCCGACCACTCCCTCTTCCTTTGCTTGATCGGAGTCACCTTCGGGTCGATGTCGAGCGTGTGCTCGATGATGCTGCGGTCTACTCTGGAGAGCTCGCTGGTTGACCACGCGAAGACGTCTTTGTTGTTCCGGAGGAGGTCGATGATGCTTGCTTCCAGTTCCGGCGGGAGCCCCTCGCCGATGAGGACGGCTTGGTCGGGGCGATCGGGGGATAAGACCACGCTCTTGACCTCGCCGTCGACGCGCGCCTTCGGAGTTCCGGCCGGAGGTGTCGGTGTAGCCGCTTCGACCGTCTCGGGTTTCGGCTCGTGTCGGAGCGGGTGCACTTGCTTCTGGCCAGGTGTTTGGCCGTGCTCGATGCGGCGGGCGGCGAGTTGATCACCGTAAACAGTGATGACGCCGTTCGGAGCCGGAAGCTTCATGCAGAGGTAGCCGTGGTGGGTGACTGCGTTAAAGGCGTTGATGAGCCCCCTGCCGAAGATGGCGTTGTAGGCGTAGGGCATGTCGACGACGTCGAAGGGGATCAGCTCGGTGCGGTGTCCCGCGGGCCCGGAGAAGGAGACTGCGATCTTCACGCTCCCGAGGGCGTGGATTGGCTCTCCCCCGAAGCCGACGAGGGGGCTTTCGGAGGCCCGTAGCTCAGATCGGGGGATGCCCAGTTGGTTGAAGGCGTCGATAAAGATGACATCAGCGGAGCTGCCGCCATCAATAAGCACTCGACGGACCTCCGTCCCGCGCATGTTGGCGTTGATCACGAAGGCGTCCTTGTGCGGGTACTCCATCGGGCGAAGGTCGGCCTGAGTGAAGGTGATCGGTACGTGCGACCAGCGGCATTGGGCCAATGGCGGGTGGGCGGCCACGTGGTTGACCCTTCGCACGTAGTCGCGACGCTGTCTCTTCGAGGCGTATGGCTGACTGGAGCCCCCAGTGATGGCCAAGATGACGTTGTGACTGGTTGGGTGGTGTTCCGGAGGCGGGGGCAAGGCCTCGCCCGCTCCGGAAGCCCCATGTATGACGTTGACTCCTCGCGCGGCGTCGGCGTCGCGGCGCTCCCTCGCCTCGCGCAGGGCGGCGATTTGGGGGCACTGCTTCGACGTGTGGCCCTGATTGACGCCGTGCACCTCGCAGTATGGGTCGCGAGAGCTTCGGTTGTTGTGCCGGCGATTGTTGTCGGAGTGCCGCGAGTTGTTCCGCGAGCCACCGGAACGATTGTCCGTCCTCTGCGGGCTCCGGCTTCGGGAGTTGTCGATGTTATGGACCTCTCGGCGCTGGGAGCGGTGGCCTCGGAGGTCATCTGGGGGGTCGTCGCTTCGGTCGCTGTGACGCTTCCCCCGGTCGTTCTTCTTTTGGCTTGCTCGCGCCTCCTTCTCGCGCCGGAAGTCTTCGTCGGCACGTGCATGTGCTTCCAGGATTTGCAGCAGGTGGGTGCAGGTCTTCGGCTCGGTCCTCTGGATCTCGGACCTCGCCGGCCACAGGCTCATGCTCTTGGTGACGGCTTCGATGATGATTGAGTCTGGTACTCCCTCCACCTGGCACTTGAGGTGGATGAAGCGCCGGGTGTAGTCTTGCAGTGACTCGCCGTCCTTCTGCTTGCACGCCTGAAGGTCTGCCGCCGTGACCTTCGCGGCGTAATTGCCTTGGAAGTGGATCTGGAGCTGGTCCCGAAGCTGCTCCCATGAGTAGATGCTGTTCGCCGGTAGCTTGGTGTACCATGTCTTGGCGATCCCGCTCGAAGCGAGGACGAAGGCCTTGGCCTTGATGTCGTCGTCGCCCCCTGCTGACTCGATGGCGGTCTCATAGCTGATGAAGAACTCGCGGGGGTCGGAGGTGCCGTCGAAGGTTGGCAACTTCGCCGAGATGAACTTCCGGGGCCATGCCACCGATTGCAGGCGCGCCGAGAGCGGCTGGTTTGTGTCGGAGGAGCTTGCAGGACGCTTGCTTCCGCTGGAGTGGGTGTGCCTCTCGTCACGTTCTTGGCGGTGTTCCGGCGTCTCGACCTCCCGACGACCGGTGCGTCGCAGGGTGTTCAGCTGCGCTTGGAGGTGAACTTGCTGTCGACGCGCGGCTTCGGCTCGGAGGCGATATGTGGCCTCGTCTCGATCGAAGTTCTCGAGGGCGCGCTGCCTCAGCAGGCGTTCGTCGGCTTCGCGAGCTTCGCGGTTGTACGCTTCCTGGAGCTCCGCCAGACGCTGCTCCTCGGCTACGGCTTCGGCGAGCCCCCTCTGGCTCCGCGCTTCGGCTTCGGCGTTCCTTCGGGGTGGTTCCATCGTTTCGTCGCGGCGTTCGACTTCGCCCGTGTCGATGTTCTCTTCCTCGTCTTCGGAGGAGCCTTCGGCGCCTTCGGCCACTTCCTCCACTGCTGGAAGGTCGCCGTTGGTTGCGTTGTTGGTCTCCGAAGGTGGTACCACCGAGGTCGATGCCGAAGGTAGTGTCGATGCCGAAGGAAGTGTCAAGCCGCCGGGGAAGGTGCGGATGACCGTCAGCGGGTCGACGCCTTCGTCCGAAGCCGCGGACCTGGTCTTCCGGGTGCCTCCTGCCGGAAGGTCAGTTTTTGATTTTTCAGCCCTCTTAGTCATCTCGTTGTGGCTTCTTGTTCGATCCCCACGGACGGCGCCAACTGTTGTGGTTACAAGCCCACAATAGTAGAAGGGGGATCCTCCAAAGGTCTACCACAAGTGAGGGACCCCTGGGAAGGACTAGGAAGGGACCAACAAGAGCCAAGCGAGGTAGGTAATTAAGAGCTTGTATTCAATGCCTTGCCTTGAGGGTGGTAAGGGGGTATTTATAGGCTGATACACCCCCACAATCCTAGAATTACAAGTACCATATTGCCCTTCCTCCAGGGCACTATGGTCATTTCCTTATTACAAGGTGGGATTCCCTAACCCTAGTGGGTCAGAGGCCAATGTACATGGGCCTATTCTATACTATACATCTTCTTAGGCCTTGATGGGCTTCATGGCGGCCAGGCCTTTAGGCCAGGGGGAGGGGACACAGTGGGCCTCCCCCAACAGCACTATTGTCCCATCTAAAATGGACCTTGAGCAGGCACACCGACAACTTCGAGTCATCTATACATCAACTTTTTTTTTTTTCAGTAATGGTCCAATGTTAAACCTTTGGATGTAAATCGTCCAGTGGTGATGTTCTCACTCAAGGAACATCTTAAAGTAACAAAGCTAAAAGGAACACAAATGAGTTAAGAGCAACAAACATACATGCCTGACTAAAAACTTATCCGCAGAGAGAAACAGCATTCCAAAAAGAAAACTAATTACTACCTCCGGACTTTTGTTGTTATCGTTCGGGCAGAAGTTTTGAACTAAATTTGAACTAAGTGAGCTGTCTGGACGTCAACAAAAAAGATACCGAGGGAGCAAACGGAAAACGTGGAACACCACAAGTCGATTTGGGTAGATGCTTAAACACCGACGGCAAGAGTATAAAGAAACAAGAAGAGAAAGGTCGTCGTAGTAAAACCAGACCAAGCCACTGACTGGTGCACAGCTGAGCTTACCCAGCATGGCTGAGCGGCTGCGCCTCCAAGCGCTCGCCGCCGTCGTGGCAACCCTCGCCGCCGCCGGCATCTGCGGCGGCTTCGAGCTCCACGAGGCCACCGTGGACGCCATCCAGCTCGGGTTCCGGAACGGCAGCCTGACGTCGACGGCGCTGGTCCGGTTCTACCTGGACCAGATCGCGCGGCTCAACCCGCTGCTCCACGCCGTCATCGAGGTCAACCCTGACGCGCTGGCGCAGGCGGCGCGCGCCGACGCCGAGCGCACCGCCGCCGGCGAGCGGTGCCCCGGCGGCTGCAGCGGCGCCCTGCACGGCGTCCCCGTCCTGCTCAAGGACAACATCGCGACGCGCGACCGGCTCAACGGTCGGCCGGCTCGCTCGCGCTGCTGGGCTCCGTGGTCCACGGCGACGCCGGCGTGGTGGGCCGGCTCCGGCGCGGTGATCCTGGGCAAGGCCAACCCCACCGAGTCGTCCAACTTCAGGCCCATCAGTACGCCCGGCTGGAGCGCCCGCGGCGGCCAGACGCTGGTAAATTACGACCAGTCTCTCAAGTCTCAATTTGATTGATGATGCCCAAAACGCCATTAACATATAACGAGTGAGTGAGTACAATGCCTTGCATATATATCTGATGATCCACATAACGACATTGTGTGTAGAGCCCGTATGTGCTCTCGTACACACCGTGCGGGTCGAGCGCCGGGCCAGGCGTGGCTGCGGCGGCGAACATGGCGGCGGTGACGCTGGGGTCCGAAACGGACGGCTCCATAACTCTGCCCCGCTTCCTTCAACTCCGTGGTCGGCATCAAACTGACTGTTGGGCTAACCAGCAGATCTGGTGTCATTCCCATCACGCCCAGGCAGGACACCATTGGGTAAGCAAAATTGAATGTCACAGATGCACGTAGGGAGGATTGTTTTGAAACGACATCATTTTTTCCTGTCACATGGCAGACCGATGTGTCGTACTGTGTCCGATGCCGTCCACTTGCTGGACGCCATTGTCGGCTACGACGCGCTTGATGCTGAAGCCACTGGAGCAGCATCCAGGTACATCCCGCGTGGTGGCTACAGGCAATTCGTGAAGATGGACGGATTGAAGGGCAAAAGGATAGGGGTTCTTGATGGCATTTTTGAAAGCAGTGGTGCTCAGCGTCTGAGGGTGTACGAGAAGCATCTGCGCACAATGAGGTCATAGCTCTGCCCACTAACAAATGTCCTCCAGATATTTTACATGTTAGTACTAGCTAGTGGGCAGACCTAAATATACATTTGACTTGGAGTATAATTTTGTGCAAAACTTGTTCCCACAGATACAGTTATGATACTATAGCCACTAATAATTCCATCAGATGGTAGTCTCCGTATGAATTAAACTTCATTGCGGCGTTTGATAAGCTACACATTTTCCATGCACGCAGCTCCTCGTCTAAAAGAATATATCTTCTTGGAACTATGATTAATCATTGCTAATTCCTACTACATGTCGATTTATCATTGTTAATTCCTATGTTCCCTTCATTAAAGGCAACACGGTGCCATCGTGATGAAGCATCTTGACATCGCAATAAACTTGACCGATATGAGCATCCAAGAGGGTACTGCGATGACTGCAGAGTTCAAGTTAAGCTTGAACGCTTATCTATCAGACTTAGTGTACTCCCCGGTCCGCTCCCTTGCAGAAGTCATAGCATTCAACAATGCCCACCCTGTAGAGGTAAACCAATTCTTTGTACATCGAGATCTCACATTGTGGCAGCAATGAATTTACAATAGTTTTTGTTATATAGTAGCCGAAATAAACCATGAGATGATCTTTGTTGCAGGAGAGACTTAAAGATTTCGGTCAGCCTGATCTTATCGCGGCCGAGAAAACCAATGGCATCGGCAAGGTGGAGAGAGAGGCAATCCGAAGGCTCGACGAGATGTCCACCAATGGGTTGGAGAAGTTGATGAAAGAACACCGATTGGATGCAATCGTGGCGCCCGACAGCATTGTCTCCTCTGTTCTCGCCATCGGCGGCTATCCCGGCATCGTCGTGCCTGCAGGGTATGACAAACAGGGAATTCCCTTTGCGGTATGCTTCGGTGGGCTCAAGGGCTACGAGCCGAGGTTGATTGAGATGGCTTATGCGTTCGAGCAGGCCACCAGAGTGAGAAGGCAGCCTTCTTTCAAGCATTAGCTAGTGCAATGACCAGCTTGTTATTTTGGGGGTTTATAACAGGCAGCTGATGAGCTCTTTTCTGTTTCTTGTTTTTCTTCCTGGCCCCTTGGCCATGGTTACTAGATCCATCTGTGATTCATGCACCGTAAGATCCCTCTGCTGTACCTTAAGAGTACTCTTGTTCAGTTGTTCTTGTAAGTCTCTCTTGTCTGGTTTCCGGATGTCGCAGCAGCGAAGGAGTGTGCGTGCGCTCTCTTTGTCTTGGAACATGCATTGCACAAATATCAACTGTAAGGAGAGAAAGGTCACGGAGGATGTAAAGGGACGAGTCCAACAATGAATGTCTAGAATGCTCAGCTCCTGTCTCCTCTGGTCGATTCAAAGTCAACATAATTTTGAGACTATAGAACTGCTCTAACTTCATTCCTTAATGATGTTTAAGTTAGCCAGCCAACAGGCTGCCAGGCCACACATCATGTCGCCGTCCGGCCAGGCGACGGTGATGGGGCTCGTCACCGTGTACCTGCCGTCGCTCCGCGTGATCGACCCGAACGCGTACTTATCAGTCTCGTACGTCTTCACCAAGTGCCTCAAAAATGATCTCTTCGTCGTTGGTCCTCTCAAGAAATGGAGCCTTGGTGGGTTCACCGTGACACGCACACGATGCGGGCTACGCTACTGAGGCTGGCCGTGCAAGTGGTCGTCGTAGAGTACCATGCCGGGTAAATTGAGGTCAGTGACGTCTTTCTTGCCCGTCGTCGTTGAGCAGTCGGGCGATCTGCTCGGCGGTGTACCCGAGCGTGCAGAGGAAGGCGACGTTATGCGTTTGAGCAGGCCACCAGAGTGAGAAGGCAGCCTGCTTTCAAGCATTAGCTAGTGCAATGACCAGCCTGTCACCTTGAGGGGTCATATCAGGCAGCTACTGAGCTCTGTTCTGTTTCTTGTTTTTCTTTCCTGGCCCCTTGGCCATGGTTGGTGCAAGCTGGAGCGCTACCTTCTGCGAAAAAGGTTATTATCAAGAGCACGTACGGTTAGGGTCCACGTGGCCGGCTCCGCGCGCGAACGGCATCGACGCCTTGCCGGTGGTACGGTCGCGTCCCTGATGATGTCGCTGGCGTTGCCCACGTACGTTGTACTCGCGCGCGCGGTGGTCACCAGAACGGACTTGATTGCGGCGGGGCTCCAGGTCGGCTGCGCATCACGTAGCATCGCTATATAATGATGCCGCTCACGTGCGGGCAAGCCATAGACGTGCCGTGGATGATGTTGTACTGTGGTCGCCTCATGTCGTCGTCCAACCCCGTGGGCGATGCCTCGCCGGTACATGCTGCCAAAATGCTTGAGAAATGAGAATCCCTGGTGCACGGATGTTGGGCCCCCGACTCGAGAAAGACGACACTCGAGGCGAAGAAGCTAGGCGTACGTCTCTTGGCCATAGACGGTACTACCTTGGAAACACAACCAACGGCTCTGCCTTTGCCGTAGTTGAAGAAGGAGGCGTCCTCACCGGCGGAACCGGCGGCTGTGGAGGCCGCCCGTGTGCGTGCCGTGCCCGCTCCGTCTCGTCCAACGGGCGGCCGAGCCTAGCCTCGTGCCCTTAATTTGTAGAAGAACTTGGCTCCGACGAGCTTGCTGTTGCACTACTCGGAAGCGTTGAACGTCGGCGTCGACACGCAGCCGCCGCGAAACGTGTACGGCGATGGCACCCCATGCGAGAATGCCGCGAAGGAGGCCCGGTCCTTGGAGTAGACGCCGCTGTACGTCGATGACGCCGATGGATCACCGTGCGCAAGGCTCCCCTCGACGCCCGGAAGAGGCCGGGCGACTCCGAGAGGCGGAGGAACTCCGGCGTGCGGGTGGTCTGCAGCCGCAGCTCGCCGTCCGGGACGACGGCCAGCACGGAAGGCAGCGACGCCAGGTGCTTGGCCTGCCGCCGCGAACCCCGTCGCGGCGTGCGCGTACGATTAGAACACCCTCGGCTCGGGCTGCACGTAAATAGGAGAGATCATCAGTTGGCTGCACGTAACGAATGAGCATCGAATCAGATGGGATCTAGAACCATTGTGGATTTGTAAAAGACCCCGTTCCTTGTTTAAGTACGTAGTTGCATTACGGCAACGCAACCAACGAAGCATCCGATGATCACATCCCGCCAGCACATCGATCGGGGTAAGCGGTGGAGACATCACGATCTCAATCAGAATTGCTGAGTGGGAAAAGATGCATTGTGCAGTGCATCGTGATCTACCTAGAAGCATTAACAAACAAGTAAACAATCACTAAACTAGCTATTACACTAGAAAGAGTGCGCGGCCTTGCCGCGCCTAAATATCCAGTTATCCACCATGGATGGACCAGGGTGCTCCATGCCAAAATAATATTGTAAATACACAATAATATGTATGGACCGTTTGTAGAGAATAATTTCTCTTTGATTTAGAAAAATCGAATTTGGTGTCATTGAGAATAAATTGTTGAACTGGTACTGGAGAAAGAAAAATAACGAGGCACCATATCTATAGATCCTATCACCGCTTAGGCCTGTTTGAGAAATAATCATTAGTTGCGTAGCCATGGAAATTGTGCTATTCATCAAATACAAATAACATTAGCTAGCGCAGAATGGAATTCAAGAATACCTTCTTCTCCTGCAGTGCTGCTGATTAAAACCCTCCTTTATTGTCATATCTTCTTCTGCCCTCAATTGCAGCAGAATCGATCATGGTATACCCGACAGGTGGTGATCAACAATTTGAGAGCGGCACCCGACGAGGTCGTAGGCCATCAGCCCTCAACCCTGTTCTTTTCTCTTTGAACTATTCCAAGCTCAGCTGGTTGACACCCCAGTACCGCTGCACATTTTTGACCCAATAAGCCCTGTTGGCATTCATCCAAAACAAAAATGGTAGTCCTTGGACAGTCCCCTTTTCCCCCGTTGCATAGCATGTCCTAGTGAACACAGGCAATATGAATGGCACTACCAGACCAAGAGCTGCCTCTAACAATACCAAACGAAACTGAAAGAGGCTACATGTTAATGTCTGTCTTTTAGGAAATTGTGAATCAGTACAAGACAGAATTTTCTATCTTCAGTCAATCAGAAAAAAGATCTGCTTTAACAGTTTGCATTGTAAGCACAATTACTAATGCAGGGCATGCTGGTGTGCTGATTGTATCTGAGTACTTATGCATGAACACTTAATTGATAGTTGTCCATAGAAAAGTTGAACTAATGTGCCCCAGATATTTTATTAACACTAAGAATCTCTCTCTCTCTCTCTCTCTCTCTCTCTCTCTCTCTCTCTCTCTCTCTCTCTCTCTCTCTCTCTCTCTCTCTCTCCCCGTGTGTGTTAGAAAAAATAATAGCATGCCGACGGTACCTCTCAAGCAGGCATTTTGTCGAATAGCATGCAGGCATGGTAGTTCATAGTTCATAACAGATCGTCATATTCTTCAGAGCTGCGTGAATCAAGCAAAGATTGCCCTATTGTATCTCTTTGCGAGCAAAACAAAGCAAACACCTGCCTTCAATCTCCTGCTGCTCGTGTTGGCTCGGCCAGCAGCGGCGGCACCAGCTTGCGCTTCTCACGCAAGACATTGGTTGAGGCCGTTGAGCTGCGCAGATAAACCGAAGGTGCTGCCGTGTCCCCGGGAGCCGCAACGCCAGGGGCTATTGCATTACATGCCGCAACGACGTCGAAGTCACCATGGATAATCTAAGTGGAGGAGGACGCGGAGGGAAGTGGCTCCGGATGAAAGAAACAAAGCGGAAGGAAATTAGAACGGTGTATAATCGATTGAAAGGAGCAAAGCCTCTCCAGAATCATCTAGGCTGCTCGCGTTGGACTCCAATTTCTGGTGGTTCTGCTGAACGGTCTTGATTACGCATCATGTGGGCATGAACGGTAGAAACTAAGGGTGCGTTTGGATCACTTTAGAGGGTGCTGTAGCAGTCACATCAAAGATGTCGGCAGTATTTATGTGTACTAAACAAAGTCAAATTACAAAACTAAGTTCATGACCTCCATCTATTTCGCGAGACGAACGTAATGAGGGTAATTAAGCGGCGATTAGATGATAGTTACTGTAGCATCACTGTGTCAAAACATTGCTTAATTAGGCTCGTTAGATTCGTCTCGAAAAATAACGCCCGTCTGCAGAAAGGTTTTGTAATTAAATTTTATTTAGTACCTCTAAATAGTAAGATTCTTTTTACTTTAGAGGGGTATAAACTTTAGAGGGTGTTTTATAGAGGGATCCGAACGGTAGAAACTAAATGAGATGACGTGGCACAGTAAAATTTGAGGGAATGCACAGCATTTACTATGTAGAAGATGTGGCTCAGGTGCTGGATTTTATTTACCGAGCAGTTTTACGGTTCAAAAAAATGGCCACTGGTTTTTTCAAAACTAATGACTATTAGTTTGAGAGGTAATTAATTTTACTATTCTACAAAGAAGGTTTATGATCTACTCATAAGGCAGGCAGCAGCACCTCACCTTTTCAATGGCTCTGGAAATCATGCTGTCAGAATAAGCACAAGGTTTTCTTGTGATCAATGATGCAAGATCGATTGAATACAAAGAACCTGCTTAGAAGGAAATGATTTCAAGTGCCATCAGTAAAACTGTGTGCTTTGTTCAAATAATACAGAGGAAGAAGCAGTGGAACATCTGTTCTTTGGCTGTGCCTTTTAACAAATGTACATCTGTTCTTTTGCTGAGCCTTTTCAAAAATGTGTTGGACAACCTTACATACCATTTGGGATCTATCTTTGCCGCTGGTGGATATGATTCAAGAGTATAGAAGTTACTTCGAGTGAATGTTACATGGAAGTTGTCACGGTGGCTGCATGGACCATTTGGACACATCGCAACAGAATCATCTTTTTTTTTTTTGCGAAAGGGGGGATTGTATTAAAGTTTAGCACAGTACACCCGCACCTTTACAGGGACACCCCTGAGGAAATTTTACAACACAACCCTCAAAGAAAAAGAAAATACAGACAGGTCCTTCTTCTTCTTGGATTGCATCGATCCCCAATCTTCTCACCGCCGACGTCCACCGGCAGCAGCAACTGGCCTTCTCCTCCCTCCCGTCTCGCGACCACAACGCATTGTTGGAAGAGCCGATTAGATGGGCTAGCATGCCCATGTCACGAAGAACGCCCCGAGCCGGCCATCGCGACGACTCCGGGAAGAAGGAGCTGAGCCGAACCACCACCGCCAAGGAATCCGCAGATCGAAGCAAAACACCGAAGAAATCGGCCTCGAAACTCGACGCCGATAGCCCGGAAACGAGATCAACCGTCGCAAGCAACGCCGGCGACGGTGACCAAAAGATCCTCCACCCTTTCGCAGAAGAAACGGAGGAACACACACTCCACACGGACTCACCGAGCAAGAAGACGTCGCCGACGACGCCGCCTCCGCCAGATCCGCCGCGGGAGAAACGAAATCCGACCGCCATCACGGAGACGACGGCGGAACCCTAACCCTAACCTAAACTACTAACCGTATATAGGCTAGAAAAGGGAACCGGACGGCAGCTCCGCCGCTCCCCCGTCCCTCCGAAGCCCTGCGGGCCGCCGGAGGGGAGGGAGAGCGAGGGGAGCCACCGCCGGAATGAAATCGCCCTCGGTTCGCCTCCTCTCTACTGTAGCAGGGGGAGGTTTCGCGAGAGGACGAGACTCCCTGGGCCTCCTTCTCTGCAACAGAATCATCTTTGATGGAGGAACTCTGAGCTTCCCTCGATGGAGAACAGAATTTAGATCAGTTTTTTTCTCTAACCATGCACAGAGCAAAGCCAAGTTTAAAGCAAGACATGGCCCACTGGCTTGCAATTGCAAAGTTTTCTTTTGCTTTTGTATGTAAACTTTAACAACTAATTATAAATAAAAGTAGCTAGAGCAGGGGAAATCCCCTTCTGTTCCCGTTAAAAAAATTTAACTTATTTATTTATTATTAATAATAATGAACCAAATAATTCAACCCTAACCGGCTAACCCAAGGAACTATAACAATGAACTAGATGGATGAACAAAATGAATTGATCAAATTACAAATTTGATTTTCTTTATAAAAACAAAATTACTGTTACAAGTCTATCACATTTAATTTTTTCTAAAGTTATCCTTACTAATGGCCATTAATAATGGATTTTCGATGTTAAATCTAGACCGTCGGATTTGGCCATTATTTTGGACCATAAAACTATTCACACCTATTGCATGTCAGTGGACAGAGAGTGCACAGTGAATCGGGATCTACCCAGCAGCATCAACAAACCAAGTACTACAAAATTCACTAAACTAGATGCTAAATGTCAGCAAATCCAATAATGGATCCGATAGATTGGAATCTGACCAACCGTACTATCATACAAATCAACTGGCAGTAAAAAACCATATGCAGCGCTCGCTGATTGCATCGTCCTGAATTTGTTTTGAGTAGAAGCCTTAAGACCTTTACCCATGCGCCTCCCTTATTAATTACGATACTATACATTTATTTTGATTTTTTGCTGCTCCTGCTCATGTAAAACTTCTTTTTTTTTTGGCGGGTGTAAAGCTTCTTGTTTAGTAGTTCATTGTGCCTAGGCTCTATTTATATAGTAATCTGTATTTAGATCCTTTCCCTCCATACAGGGAGCGATAAAAGAAATCCATCAAACAAGTTTAACAAGAGAAGAGAAGAGAAAAGGAGGCACGAAAAGCTCATTAATACCTCAGAAATGGGAAAACCGACGCCTCTAAATTTTATGTGTTGTGTTCCCTTCTGACAAATAGCCATTTTGCACCAAGGGCATGTTCAGGAGGAGGTTAGTGGGTGAGTGCATAGATGTATCTTGTAGCATTAAAGAATCATTTGCTTCGACGGTCACATTTATGTTTTCCCTTAAAATCTCATATATATACGGCTTGGTGATGTGAATAAAGTGAGTGAATGTTTATTACTCCCTCCATTTCATAATATTTGTGATTTGAGCTTCAGGCACGGGAAATAAGAAGTGTAAGTGATGTAGTGCACAAAAAACAAGGATAAGAGATAGAGATTGGAAAGTGATAATGCTGATTGAAAAGTTAGAATCACAAATATTGTAGCAAAAACTTTGAATGCTAGAATCACAAGTATTATGAACAGAGGGGTAAATGCTTATATTTTTTTTGCAGGAATATTAAGTACTCATAACGATTGAGCTCCATTTTAGACATAAGTGATGTTCTAGAAGGAGCTCGAAATCTTCAAACATTATGATATTTTTCATATGTGAGACGTTTGTATCACGTTTACTACTAGTATGATACCTTTTTGAACTCGTTATGAATCACTTTCTAATGGGTTGAGTTAGTAGTATGTACTCCCTTCATCTCAAAATACTTGGTATCTTAGCCTTCTCATGTTTCCCAAATTACTTGACATTCACTTCTCAAAAAATCTTTCTCTCTTTTTTCAATACATCTGTATCTCTATTCTTGTTTTTTATACATCCACCCTTTTAATTTTTATCTTAATCTCTGTGCCCAGAACTAGGATGCCAACTATATTAAGATGAATGGAGTAGTAAACAACAGCTGAATCTTTGTATCAAACCAATGATCACAAATTGTGACTGTCACTAAGTACTGAACCCAAAATCAGATCATCATCGATTTACGAATAAGAAGCACATTCTACTTCTTTTAATTTGACCCAGGCATCACACATTACTGATTCGAGGTGGGTCTTCGGCCCAGGTAAGATGTTTTTGGCTAACCCAGTCAGTCGTTACGCTGAGGCAGTGGACATTAACCGGCCCACTCAGGGAAGGAACCTGCAGGTAGACCACAGCGCTGGATTCCTCCGCTAGAAAGGGTGATGAAGATCAATGTTGACGCAACAACTGCAAAGAACACGAGGAAAGGGACAGCTGCACGGTGGCCAGAGAGAGTCTAGAGAGTTTTTCTGGGAGCATCTATTCTGGTGGTAGGAATCAGGCATGTCAGACCCGGAGGTGATGGAGGCAGAAGCCTGCACGGAGAGCATGGCCTTTGCAAAAGCTCAGGTTGGCTAGCACAAGGGTTTAGGGTTAGGGGTGTTCATTTTTTTAGACTAAATTTAGGCTAGAGAATTTGGCATGGCTCTGGAGCTCAACTCCAGTCCGGAGCTGACCAAAGCCAGCCAAACACTCAACTCTGAAAACTCTTGGAGCTGGCCAACTCCAAAGATTTGGTGGAGTTCTAGTTCATTTCTGTGGAGCACCTCAAAACCAACTCCACAAACTGATAAAACAAGAGTCCTCGCGGAGTTCTGAAATATTTACCCACCTTTGCCACTGGTTACACAAGAAAACGTTTCGTTCTTTTCTGTTTCTCTCCGTCCCGCCTTCTTCCCCGCATCCATGGTTTCATTTTCGCGCGCGCGCCAGTTTAGCCCGCGTTCCCAACCCTAGCCGCCACCAGCTCCCAACCCTAGCCGCCACCAGCTCTGCCGCCGCGCCTGCCCCAAATCTCCGCCGCCGAAGCTTCGCCGCCGCGCCCGACTCGCGCCTGCCCAAAGCTCCGCCGCCGCACCCGCTCCAACGCTCCGCCGCCACAATGCAAAAGATCGCTGTCCAGCAGCTGGCCCCCGCCCTAACACGCGTGAAGTAGCAGCTGCAGCTGTCGCGTGAAGAAGGAGCAGCGGCCTCCGTCGCTCAAGGAGGAGCAGGTGCCTTCGTTCCTGAGAAAGCCACCACGCCAAGGTCAGAGAGCACCACTTTCTTGTTTTTTCCCCTTCCGTTACTATGTGAAATAGTTGGTAATTGGTCAAAATAGGTCCGTAGCAGTTTAATTGATGTTCATGTTGACTGATGTAGAAGTAAACTGATTGTTTGTCCGTGCATCCAGCGCATCCTTCGTCCGCATCCAGCGCATCCTCTGTTTTTGCCTCACGCATCCCTGCTGCTGCTGTTTGTCCGTGCTTGCCAAGGTGAGATTCCAATCCTTTCTTTGCCTATTTATTTTTCTATCTGAAATAGCCATGCATGTAGGTAGATACTTAAATCGATTGAAGAGAATACTAATATCATGTTGTCTGTACAAATGGGGATTTGTTTTCCTTGAACTGAGAAAATTTTGTGAGTTGAAAATTGGTAGATGCCGGAAATTGACTGGAACACTGAGGCGACTCGAGTGCTCATGCAACTGTTCGCTGAACAAGTTGATAGGGGAAATCGTCCAAACACCTATTTGAACACTCTTGGATACACTGAGGTTCAAAAAGGATTGAAAGATAGAATCGGTCTTGATGCGCCCAAGGAAAAAATAAAGAACAAGTGGGACAAGCTGAAAGCAGAGTTTAAGGCATG
Source organism: Eragrostis nindensis (assembly GCA_012490785.1). NCBI lineage: Eukaryota > Viridiplantae > Streptophyta > Magnoliopsida > Poales > Poaceae > Eragrostis > Eragrostis nindensis. Next base: position 51,953 of record JAAXCT010000118.1, on the reverse strand, counting down.
GAAAACACTCTTGATGAGACAGACCGGAACGGGTTGGTGTCCAATAAAAGGCACAATTGATATGGATGATGAGTGGTGGGCCAAAGCTAGAGCCGTAAGTGTTGTCCAATGTTCTCTTTATTTATGACTTACTTCAGTTTTTGCCTTTCATAGTCATGCTCATGTTGTTCCCAAATTTTCAGGACATTCCTGGTTGTGGGAAATTCAGAAAGTTGGGCCTACAAAATGCGGATGAAATGGAAAAGTGTTTTGGGAAAATTGTTAATATTGGTGCCGACCATTGGTCTCCTCATATGGCCAGAACTGCAGCCGCGGAAGGTGAAACGCAAGAGGAACAAGAGGAGCCACTCATTGACTTGACAACCCAAGAGAATACTCAAGCCGAGGGAGGTGGTACACATGAAGTTGAGGAGCTCTCTCATGTCAATGCAAACCACAAGAGACCACCAAGGGCTGTCAAAAATAAAGGAAAGAAAGCTAAAACCGGGACTGCTCTGACTATTCAAGAGGCTGTCACAAGTATGGCTACTTCGGCCAACTCATATGCTTCCAACAAAGAAGGAAAATTTTCTATTGATGAAGTGATGCAGCATGTGATTGCTTGTGGTGCCAGCTATGAGACCGATGAACATTTCATTGCGTCTGAATTATTTGTGAAGAAAGAGCAGAGGGAGATGTTCATGACTCTGCCTATTGAGAATAGGTTCTGCTGGCTCACTAGGAAATATAAGGCCAAGTATGGAAATTAGAGATGGTCATGACCATGGGTTGTTATGACTTGTATCCTTTTTCTTTTCAGTTTGTAAGACTCTTTTGTTTCGGTTTGTGAGTTCATTTGTTTCAGTTTCCATGTGAGTTCTTTGTCTGTTTCAACAATAATGTACTATGCAGACAAGCTACTTTGTTATGTGCTATGCAGAGAACCTACTTTGTTATGTGCTACCATTGTGTCATGTCATCTCATTTTTTTTCTACATGTGTTCTTTATACAGATGTCTGATACTGAGAGTGAAAGTTCTAGTGATGGTGAACAATTTTTTGGTATAATCAATAGTGGTGCTAAAGTGGCACAAATTTATACAGACTTGTACCTGTGTAAGGCACCACCAAGGAGATCTATTCAGACTGGTATGGGCTGGTTGACTGAGACCATGGAAACACCAGGAGAGTGTCACAAGATGCTTCGGATGAACAAGGAAATATTTCTTGATCTTCATGATGTCTTGGTTGAGAGGTATGGAATGAAACCATCACTAGTGTATTGTACCATGCACTACAAGACCCTTTCTTCCCACATCCTCCACAAGGTATAATTCCTTACTGTATAGTGAATGGCTGAATGCAACTATGCAAGTTTTGATTTATACTTACATTGGTTTATTCTATCTATGTAGGCATGTTCTATGCTGGAGATGCAGGCTATCCTTGCCGCCCGGGCTATCTAACTCCATACAAGGGTGAAAGGTATCACACGCCCGAGTGGCATAGAGGTATGGAGCCAAATACTCCAAAAGAAAAGTTCAATCGGGTGCATTCATCTATTCGAAATGTTATTGAGCGATCATTTGGACTTTGGAAGATGAAATGGCAAATTCTTTACAAGATGCCAAAGTATTCGATGTTGTCACAATGTAAGATTGTTGCTGCCACCATGGTTCTTCATAATTTCATCCGTGAGCATTCAAGTGGCGATGTGAACTTTGCTAATTGTGATCGAGATCCTGACTTTGTGCCTACCATTCCGGATAGATATAACAAATATGCAGTGTCACCACATGCCTCTGATGATTCAACTACCGAAGCAAGTTGGGTTACAATGGACACATTTCGTGATAGCATAGCAACATCACTCTCTCTTGCGTGGAATTAATGCAAAATATTATTGTAATATCTATGGATGCTTAGACTTTCTTGTCATTTTGGATGTAGACCGAAGCCATGTAATGGATATCACTTTATTATTACTTTATGGTTGGATGACAAATTAAATTTCCTTTGAAAAAATATAGTTCATTTGACATTGCATGACCAAAAATAAGTACATATCTCTCAATATCCGTAATAATACACAGCCAAGCAAACCAAGGGCAATGATGTCAATTCACCCTCAAAACTCTCTTTTCTGGAGCTGAGGCAACCTTCTAGCCAAACACCTCCACAGGCAGCTCTAACTCCACAGCAGAGCAGCTCCGGAGTGGAGTTTTGGAGTGGAGCTGCTCCACTGTGGAGTGGAGCCATGCCAAACACGCCTAAATTTAGGCTAGAGAATCTTGCTATGAGTATTAAATAAAATCTAATTAAAAATAATTGCAGAACCCTTGTGCTAATTTGCGAGACGAATCTAATGAGGGTAATTAAGCCGTGATTAGATGATAGTTACTATAGCATCACTGTAGCAAAACATAGCTTAATTAGGCTCATTAGATACATCTCGTAAATTAACACCCATCTGTCAAAAAAGTTTTGTAATTAGACTTTATTTAATACTCCTAAATAGTAAGATTCTTTTTGATGTGACAGGTCTAAACTTTAAGAGCCCAGGAAACAGAGGTTAGAATATGAAATGGGAAATGAGATGAGAAATCTAGACCATACATTCATCCATCCTATTAAATCTCAACCATCCATTCCCTCAAGCATTATTTCCCAATCTCAAACCCACCTCTCATCACACTTTCACTGGGAGATAAGATGTGCATCTAGACGTTTCTTGAGCTCGCGATGGAACAAGAGAAGTTCTCAGGACTGTGCTGTGTCATCATTCGATCCCACAGCACCTGTAAACGCAGAGTGTATAATGAGTCAATTGCTACCGATTCTTTTTCTTTGGATATTTCAGTAATATATTGCAGAGAACATACTTTGTACCTGAAAGCTGCCCCAATTGGTCCACCAATTAGTAAAAAAGTTGTAAAAACTTAAAAAGCTCAAAAGTCCCAAGCCATTTACCTTAGGAAATATGGATATCATGGACTCATGGTTAAGATGTTTTGCAGCTCAAGGAACTCATTATTCACCAGAAAACGAAGCTGTACCTACCGCTGCTCTTAATATAGAGAGTATTGCCTCATCCAGAAGATGTGACTTAGAGTCCAGCCGTGTCAATTTAACATGTTTATTTCTTCTACCTCTCAAAAATGGAAATACCTTCTTATATAGCAAAAGCAGACACACTTGTAGCAATATCATGTGCATTAGCATTGCCACGCATGAAAAATATAACAACAAAAGCACTATCAGAGCATTGCCTCTCACAAAAGCACAAGAATCATATCCATCATCTCATGATCATCACATTCAAGAAATTACAGGATCAGCTGAAGGAAACGGAACATAGTTTTGGATAGATGTTACCAAACCCACATACATGCTTGATAGACAAACATGAAACCTCCAGTTTGCAAAATAATCAAAGCTAACAATTACCAAAGGGACTAAGTTATATTTGTCCTGAGATAAGTTCCACTCAGTTGGAGTGGGTAGCAGCAGCATGTCACAAAAGCAGCAGCATGCCACCTGCTCTTGAAATTGTAATGCCAGGTGAGTAGGGAATACCAGACCGATGCTGGTTGCTGCCAAAAAAATAAAAATAAAAAAATTAACAACTACTTGAGCCTTGCGGTATTATAGACGTTCATAACATGTGAAATGTAAGATACTACAATAAAAGAACAGATGAGGTTCAAAGGATGACATGAAAAGGGGCAACCATTTTAACTAATGAAAATGCTTACGATATAAGAGTGTAAATGTCGAACTACACTTGTAACTGAGAGGGCTGCATTACTGCAGCTAGTTAGTCACAAACTAATAACACACCAACATAGTATCATGAAATCATCAAGAAAAATACACACAGAGCTAATAACAACTCAACAAAGAAAAAATACAATGACATGAGATTAAGGTAAAGTAGGCTAATATGAGTATCAAATTAAAAAAAATAGAAGAAAGCATACCATACTATGTGACATCTACAAGCACCTTGATCATGCATATGACACCTGCTCACCAGCACAATTATAAATATTGCATGCCACAGAAGGATATGCCTTTGATGCATGATAAACTTCCATGCAATTATTCCTACTGGGTTGGACCTCACTGGAAAAGAACAGGGCCATTCTTCCAAGCATTGTCGCACTTCTGAGTATCAATTTTAATAAATCAACTTCGTGGTTCTCTCCTCTGAAACCTTTGATTTCTACGTCTTTTAAATAAGTCAAGGAAATACTCTGACTTCTCCAATTGTTAGGATGATCACAAGGGCAAGATATGTCGCATGTTTCCTGTTTACTCACCTAAAACAAAATTCAATGCAGTGTGTGTCATTGTGGGTCGATACCAAAGGCCCAATCACAGGCACGACAAAAAATTGATCAAAAATGCTCATTTTACAAAAAAGACAGAACGAATAATTACCTTACACACCTCCACCTTAAGGATTTGAACAAAGTTAGAAACTCCAAGCACATGCAGTACCATTGGTCCATAAATATGCCCTGGTCTGGTGATCTTTAGCTCCAGAATTGAAAAGCTGGTAACAAGAAATTTGGATATCGCTTGTGTGATGCTCTGGGATGGATCTGACACAATATCCTACACAAAAATTTGGTAGCAAAAAGCAGTAGGAATGAAAAATCAATTTAGTCAACAGGAAAGAGAAATTGGGCATGCGAGGAGACTTACACTGGTCACTATGTACAGGGAGAGGACATTGACACGAGAGCGCTGCTGCTGCTGCTGGGGACATGAGATTTCCCTGTTGTTTGTGAGCTGATTGTTGCTGTTGACAGGAATCTCTTGCGTTTTGAGGCTCAGGCTCCCCAGGCGCCAAATCTGACCAAACCCAACGTTTGAGAACTTATCGCACTCCCATGAGAGCTCCTCAACCACTGGCGCCGAATATGACAAGCTAAACTCATTGCTGGGAGTAGTCAGACCACCACCGGCATGGAGTCGCAACTTCTTGAGCAAAGGGGCCGAAATGTCGATCCGATGAATTCGCCCGCGGCTGTACACATCCAGTTCCTCGAGCAAGGGCGCGTGGACTGTTACTGATTGGAGACCCAACTGAAAATCCAGAGTTTGCGCAGACGGGGACAGCGAGGTATCAGGTCAGCAAGGTCGATTTTGCATGAATGGAGGGAGAGCCTCTCCAGCACCGGGAAATCTCCAGCCACTGGCAACGTGAAATGGACGTCCGGCACGTCGAGCCAGATTCCCGTACTGCGATGAAAGCAGGGCAGCTCTACTGCATCTTCAATGCGGTTGTGTAGTATGTCGCCGTAGAAGAGGACCCTGAACGTCGCGGGCGCCAGCCTCGCGGCAGCCTGGATCAAGGAAGAGACGCGAGCCGGTGCCAGACTGTGATTGTTGTAGATGTGTATTTGGAGGAGGGACAGCAAGGGGGTGGTACTGGCCATGGCGAGCGCGTCGTCTAGAGGGCCAGGGCAGATTTTGTGGAAGATGAGCTCGGGGAGGCGAGTCCAGAGGCCGCGCCACCGGCGCGAGAGCAGGCTGGTGTGGGCAGCCGCGCGGGTGCAGCGGAGGCGGACGAGGATCTGCAAGAGCAGGTCGTCGGGCAGGGCGCTGATGAGATCCACGCCTTCGGGGCGGCGCCTGAGCCGGGGGCGAACGGCGAGGAAGCGCCCCTCTGCAGCAAGACGAGCGCATCTAGGGCTGGAAAAAAAGCTCGAGGCTCGCGAGCCAGCTCGGCTCGATCTTAATTTTGGCTCGGCTCGGCTCGGCTCGGTCGTCTTAATTAACCAAGCCGAGCCGCCAAAATAGCTCGTTTGTTAACGAGCCAGCTCGTGAGCTGCTCGCGAACAGTTCGATTAGCTCGATAGGCTCGATTATATATAAATGTCAACTTTAATTCTCTAATAAGATGGTAGTTTTATGTTGGGTGAAGCTCAACTTATCATCTAAAAAATAAACCAAGTTCAGTATAGATAAAAATCATGTTAAATGTTGGATCATCTTTTATTTTCATTTATTTTTCATCTTTGTTGGCTTAGATTGATATTTTTTCTGCGGTATTGTGCTATATTATGATTTTTGTGTTATTGGCACATGCTAATATTTAAAAACCGCTTAAAATCACTAAAATTTTTGTCATAAAAGTTTTAACATACTTGGCTCGTGAGCCTAACGAGCCAGCTCGATCTTTCTAAATGAACCGAGCCGAGCTTCTATTTTAGCTCGTTATCATAACGAGCCGAGCCGAGCCAGCTCGTTAACAGAACGAGCTTTAACGAGCTGAGCCTTAATGAGCCGGCTCGGCTCGTTATCCAGCCCTAAGCGCATCTGGGCCTGCCGGCACTGGTTGCACGAAACCATCCTTCTGTGATCTGCTGCCCCCCTCTCCGCAGCAGCGAGGTGGGGGAAAACTCTAAGAACTCCGCGTACGGCTGCGGACAGGCGGAAATAGAGGATTAGGGACGCGCGCAAGAATGTTGGGCAGCTACCCACGTGAAAAATTGAGGAATGCTCACCGTGTCGGGTCGCCGGGCTCAGGGAAGAACCGCGTCGAACTCCCTGCTCACGGGGGATTTGGGGGAATGGATTCCATGGTGAGCTAGAAGCGGTGCTCTGCGTGAAGCGGCGCGGACTGGGGCTGCTCTGCGGCAGCTGACGGCGGTGTCACTTGCTTGGCGGCCGGCGGTTGCGAGGGAGAGCGAGAGAGAAGCGAAACGGCTCTCTGTAGCGGAGAGGGACAAGGAGCGGGTTTGCTCTGTGGAGGTGGAGGACAAACTGGGCAGTTGACAGGTGGGCCCGCTGAGATTTTTCTTTTTCAAGTCAATGATTTTTCCCTACTTTTGTGCACACTAATTAAATTAGTAAACGTGCACAAAAAATTACCAACTTTTGTTAGGTGATTTTAGGCATGTTGTACAGGATGATGTGATGAACAGGATGGTGTAACATGCACGGGACGTTGTTGAGTAAATTTCAAATGGCAGCTGGTCAAAATTCGTCACTTTTGAAAGTTTTAGGCATTTATTTAAACACCTAAACAGCGACAAAAAATTCTGCCAACATTCTATAATTCCTTAATGGACTGATAGAATGTGCGTGATTTTTCCCAAGGGTCATTTGTATTGTAAAACTTTGCTTTACAAAGTTGAAGTTTGACTAATATTGGAGTAATTTTGGATTAACTTGTTTCAATTGAGTTTTGATTCAGGGGTTCCCAAGAGTATTCTATGGTAGAAACTGATGAATTTTCTTCCATGACGGGGGCCTTAGTGACACCAGAGATGTCACAACCCTTCCTTTTAAAAAAGGCCTTGTCCCGAGATTCATGAGTGAGAGAAAAGCTTAGAGTGATTACTCCGTTGCAGTTTGTACAACTTGCCTATTTTACTTCTTGTGACTGATCTTGTCTGTCAAGTATCTTGACGGAGCAGATGCTTGGGATAAGTGAGGTTGGCTTACGCGGCTGCTCCATATCGCTGACCATGACATGAATTGATGCATGATACTGTTGATCCTTGACAAGCTAGGCGCAATATCCAACGGGACACATCTCTTAGTGATCTAATAAGAACCGATATAACGTGGAGCGGACTTCCCTTTGATCCCGAACTGATGAACATCTTTTGTGGGACAAACCTGGAAGTACACTTGATCATTAACATTGAAAATTAGTGGTCGACGTCTCTTGGATAACTCTTTTAATTTGTCGAGACTTTGCTGCCTTCAGGTTTGTCTAGATGGCGCGTATTTGCTGTCTTCAGGTTTGCCTAGATGACTCGTATTTGCTGTCTTTAGCGTCACTACCAGATTAGGTCCAAAGATGAATGTCCGCCAAACTCTCGAACCAAGCCTTCTTTATGCTTTCTTAGGGCGCGTTCGGATCCCCCCTCTAAAACCCCTCTAAAGTTTATAGCCCTCTAAAGTAAAAAGAATCTTACTATTTAGGGGTACTAAATAAAATTTAATTACAAAACCTTTCTGCAGATGAGCGCTATTTTTCGAGACGAATCTAATGAGCCTAATTAATCAATGTTTTGACACAGTGATGCTACAGTAACCATCGTCTAATCGCCGCTTAATTACCCTCATTACGTTCGTCTCGCGAAATAGATGGGGGTCCTGAACTTAGTTTTGTAATTTGACTTTGTTTAGTACACATAAATGCGGCCGGCATCTTTGATGTGACCCCTTTATACCCCTCTAAAGTGAACCGAATACCACCTTAATAACTATATGCTGAAAGCAGAAGGCCTATCTCCTTTCACAGCGCTTTTGCTTACGTGCCCCGTCCGTACGTCCACATCTGCACGTTTTTTACTGGGCGACGAACGTTCCTGCCAAGTCAACGCACGTTGCAGCGATGCCCACCGCCTTGCCCGTCCTCTGCCTTGTGATGGGCCCAATGTTTTAAATAGCGGGCTAAGTCCTTTAACGGTTGATGTCCGCAAAGGCTAAGAAAGGCTATAGCGGGCTATAGCCACAGCTAAACTCCTTTAGCGGTTTCACAATTTCATTAAAAATCAAAGAATAATTAGACATAAAACACATGGAACCATGAAATTTTTATGGATTAAAATAAGTATTGGGCTTCATGCCTTCATTACATCATCATTGAAAGTGTCAAACATCTTGATTTAATTCGCTAAATCACCTTTAATAGTTTCAAACCTTATCGAGTGCTTAATGCCTTCATCAACCCACCATTTAGCCGGCTAAATCACCTTAATTTAGCGGATTTAGCCGGCTATAGCGGTGGCTATAGCGGGCTATGAAGCTTAGCGCTAAATGAGGAATAGCTTAGCCTCTTCTCATTCTAAAGGCTATAGCGGACTATAGCGGTAGCTATAGCGGGCTATTTAGAACCATGGATGGGCCTGCTCATGTGCTCAAACCCCGCGCGTGCTCGGCGGCGGTGGCCAGTCATCATTTTCCTGGGCTCTGACTCTGCCGCGTCGTGGCCCGTACCACGAACGCTCGCGCCATCGGTCGGCTTCATCCGAACGGGCCGACTAACGTTGAGTCGGTGAACGTTGAGTCGGTGAATGTTGAGTCGGTTCGACTGATCGCCCGGTCCAGTTGACCGTCCTGCTGCCGACGGTGCCTGGTAGTCGTGCGGCACGCGTCGCCGCTGTCTGGGCGGCGTGGTTTCGACGACCTGCGTTCCCTTCTCCCGTACGGCCCCCATCCTCCCCAGTCACGCGCTGTCACCTCCCATTGCGCCGGTGGGTTGGCATCCCACGGCGGAATCAATCCTTCCTCAGGTGCGCATGCTTCTTGCCGCCGCTGTTCCTTCTTTCAGCCCCCTGTGCGCTAACGTTCCCGTCCTTTCCCAGGGAAGAACAGCCGACTGCGGCTGTGGTTCCTCAGGTAGTCAGGTGCGCATTTTCGTCAGTCGCCGATGTTTCGGCGGTGTTTCCTTTGGCGTGATGTGATTCGATTTCCTCACCTTCCCTTTCCGGGGCAGCCTGTTCTTTGAATTCGTTTTCAGTTTGAATCATCGCTGTCCGCTGGGTTGCATGCTGCTTGCCTTCCTTGCCGTCCGAGCTTGATTCAGGTATGTTTGTGAAAATGCCTTCGAACTGTTCGTGAAAATGCCTGGTCCGATTCCCAGTATGCCACACAGGCAGCTCCAGGAGATACAAAGATTGCAGACCTGGCACTCATCGCGAACCCACACGAAGCATATGTAAATCTCTGTGCATCCTTCTTTACGTCCTGGAACACGTGGATCGTGTTGCTGTCTGTACTAATGCGTTTTCGGTGCCATTGCAGGGTTACCGGATAACATCACTGCAAAGGTGGAGTCTGTGGGTACTAACCGGTCCTGGTGGTACAATGCATGCTACAAGAAGAATTTGTCTCAAGGTGGAGTTTGTTGAGTTTATGATCCAAATTCATGTACTTTGGAGGCCGACGTACGGTACATATACTCGTTTAGGGTTCTACCATGAGATTATCCTCTTGTAAGCCGCCGTTCGGTGTTGTAACCCCAACTCTTGATAGTGAATTATTGCTGGCTGGCGCCCGTGGTTTTTCCCTTCCGCATTGGGAGGGTTTTCCACGTAAAACTCTTGTGTCCCCTGTGGTTTGATTTCTCGTTCTTCATCGTCGTTTCGGTCATCGGTTGTAACACTACCTGCACTAAGAAGACCCATCCTAATGGAGACGCCTACAAATGTTCTGATTCTCTATGTTCTGGTGTTGGTGCCGAGCCGAGGTGAGGAGCAAGCTGAGCTTTCCTTGGCGCATGCTTCTCGTGTTTCTTCATATGGATGTGTTCTTTTGGTATACTTACAAGTAGTTCGACTTTCAGGTACTGTTTGTCTTTCTGCGCTGTTGACCCTGATGCCCCCCAGCTGTTGAGGGTGGAGGTAGAATTGAGTTAGTTTGCTTTATTTTTTTTTTGAAGGGAAGTTAGTTAGCTTTGGGCCGACAGCTGAGGAGCTGATTGGTGTTCCCGCTGTGTCTCTGATTGAAAAAGCACGTCATGGAAATCGATGAGGAAGCCTACATGTATTCCTTCTTGAAGCGATCATGGAAATCGATGGGCCTGCTGGATCACCTGTAACGGACTGATGGAAAAGAAAAAAGGAAAAACTTTTAGCCAGCAACAACTCCAGGAAACAATGGGCCTGCATCTTAACCGGCCCAGTTACTTACGGGCGTGGCGGAGCGCGCCGGCCCACCTAGTAGAGGGAAATGCACTAAAGATCCTCGAACTTGTCTCAGTTTCTCATCTAGATTTCGGTCTAAATCACCATCCATATAGATTTTTTTTTCATATTTTCAAAAAAAAAAGTGCAACACTAAATGCATGAGTTTTTTTTTTGCAAGGCACTAAATGCATGAGGCTATATACGTTGTTTATCGTACAGAAGTAAAGGGACATTCTAAGCGGACAGGTGAACTTTAGATATCTTTGGAGCATACTCCCTCCGGTTTCATATTAGTGGTCGTTTTGGACATGGTTACGTTACCAAGGCTTGACTAATGGAGAGGTAATTTTCCCTGGATACCCTTATTAAATAGCGTGTTGGGTCCACTTCATTCACTAGCAGTTCCCGTCCCAACTGGTTGGCAACGACAGGCCCGAGGCACGGTGTCGCGTGTTCGACGCCTCATGGCTTCAGTTTTTTGCTTCGCGTGGAATTTTTACATGGCACTGTTGCGCGTTGCGGGATTTGCATTGGCGCTCTTTCGGGTCCAAAATTTGCCGTGGCGCTCGTTTTTCCGATGCCGTCGCGCGCGTTTTCTTTCCCTCTATCGGCAAAATGTTCTCGCGCTCATTTTTTTTCCGGTGGCGCGCTACTTCCGTCGTTTCGTTTCCTATTTCGATCCACTACTTAAGGAACACGAGGCAACCATTTTTCCATCTCGTTTTGTTGCCTCTACTTCCAGCAGTAAGGCCTACTCTTCCTTCTCACACTATTTTTGTGCATGAATCATCTCGGTTCTTTTTTGTCATCTTTTCACTTTGCATAGTGTTTGATCTAAACTTGGAGACATCATCGACGGACGCTGGCGTCACTTGCTGGGCACTCACGTCCATCGAGCCTTCGTCGGCGGATGCCGGCGCGACGAGATTCCATGACGTCGCGGACTCCTTGCCATCACGAGCGTCCATGGCGATAGCATCGGCCTTAGCTGCATCACGGCCGCAAGCGTCCATGCTTGGATGAGCGCGCGACGAGCAGCTAGCACGAGGGACGAGCAGAACAGCAGTGAGAGCGAGCAGAAGAGGAGGCGAGCGAGCCGCAGACGAGGAGACGAGCGGGCGAGCATAAAAGCAGGGCGAGCGAGCGACGAGGTCCTGCGTCCGTTGGGACGTCGTGCGCGTTAATGCAGCGCCGCGGAAGCCAAAACAACGGCCTTGGGAACAGAATAAAGCGGGGGCAAAAACGTCCGTAGACACACTCGCGGTGGTAGAACGACTTCCTTTTGAAACATCGCTCGCTCGCTGGAACGACTACTAATACGAAACCGGAGGGAGTAATGAAAGTCGGAGATCAGTGCATTGCACCCGCAATAATGGTGATCATCATTCATTCTTCTTGGCCGAATAACTAGATTATTGGTTAGTCCAGATGCTTCCGAATTCAGGCTCTGGAAGGTGGGGAATCCGTGCAGTCATGATTGTGCGCCAAGTGATCGACTCCCGTCCGTTGGACTGCCCAACTGTTCTGTGCCCATGTCCTTAACCAGTCTGCGGACATGCGGTTCCTAAAGTCTCCAATTCCCAGAGCAACGCATTGCATCTTCCGTGTGCCTTTTCTTTTTTTTTTCCTTTTCCATTCCTTGGTTCCACTCATGTTGGTATAGCTTATGACAATTGGGACTGCTGGGGCACTGTCTTTTTTTTTTGCGAGGGTGTTGGGGTTCGTGATGCGTAGGACAATAGCGATACCACCTCCTGTTATAAAATGATCCGCCGCTTCCTGTTCTAGCTTCTTAGACAGTGTCCTACCCTGCGTAGGACAATAGCGGTACCGCCTCACAATAGCGGTACCGCCTCCTGCACTGTCTAAGAAGCTAGAACAGGAAGCGGCGGATCATTTTATAACAGGAGGCGGTACCGCTATTGTCCTACGCAGGGCACTGTCTAAGAAGCTAGAACAGGAGGCGGCGGATCATTTTATAACAGGAGGCGGTACCGCTATTGTCCTACGCATCACGAAATATCTCAATTTATTTAATTCATAATTGTTGAAGATCCTTCCATGAATACCATCAATCAATATGGTCGCGGGAAAAGATGAACACGGACGAGAGAAACAACATTGAATAAGGCCGGTCTCAATGCATTTTTCATAAGCATTAATTTTATGTCACGTATGTATTTTTTGCTGACTTGGCAAGCTAATTATAAGAAGAGAGAAGGTAAACTTTTGGGTCCTTTTATCCTCATGAAGCTAGCTCTCTTTCCTAATATTTAGTCTTGGAAACAACGAAATGAAAGTGTACATTGAGAATAGCCTAAACAAGCAGTACTAATCCTAAGGCTACTCCCAATAGGAGTTTCATTTTCAATAAAGGAGGTGCCACATAGGCAAAAAATGATGAGGTGGCGTGAGATTTATGAAGAAATAGAGGGAAGTGGTTTCATCTAGATGAAACTAGTGTTGCACTATTTCCAAAATTTTGAAATCATTGGCAACATCTTTGAAGCCATTGAGTTTATTTCACGAGCTCCCTATCGATCATGATGAAAGAATTAAATACCATGACTTGCATATGAAACAACAAAAATAAAACTTATCATTGGAGAAAGTTGTTTCTTTAATGGTTTCAAATCATTTTAGATGGCATTTGTTACGGTAGTCCCAAATTATTGTGGACTGTCCATTTTAAGTAGATCTCGATGCAAAAGAAGAAATCTTGCACCTGCAAGACTTCACCCATAAGTATTATTTTTATTTTAGATTTTTCGTTTTGGAAATTAATTCTTTCCATCATTGTTCCCAAACGTGGCAGTGCTTATAGTTGCTAATTTTCCGTGAGATTGCCGATTTTTTGTCGGCTATAACAAGGAAATTACTTTTGTTTAGTTTGAACATGGTACAAACTAGATGGATACCCCGCGCGTTGCTGCGGGAATTCAAGGTAAGTTCGGATAGATTAAGCAAATATTTAAATTGTGTTCATTTCTTAAATATTTTGTAAGAATATTCAGAAATAATCTGAATGTGGTTCTAATGAGAAAACTAATTCACTATTAATTGATAACATAAATGTAATGGTAAACCGAAATCCTAGGACAATGAAGTGCAACTTTACGTGAATGAAACACTTCGTCTGATCACATCTATCCCAAAGCCATGAGCGAGCATGAAAGCACAAAGCAGGAATGGAAATGTAAAATAAATTATGTTGCTGTGCCAGATAAACATTTAAGGTTTCATGCATGTTGATAAATTGAAATTTGTGTTTATTGCTCATATAAAAACACTAAGAACATGATAACAAAAGATCCATCCAAAGCAGCATAGGCATGTCCTGTATAATTTCAAATATATCAGAGAAGCAAAACTGACAAACTGATCCAAACATATGAGTTGCTCAAACCAACAAAAATAATTGATCAGAACCCTAAGAGAAGCCACGGCCACTCAGAAGGAAACCACAATGCTTCCTGCTGGGGGGGATGCCCTTGAACGCGAACGAACAGGTGATGAATAAGTAGTGGTCGAGGAGTGCAATGGGCATCTGTGATGCCCAAAATTTGTCTATCAAATAATGTGTCAAAACTCAAACCTGGAACCGAAGTATGCATATGCAAGCACTTTTCCCCGTAACATCTCTAAACTAACATGCTCAGTGAATTCTGGTTCTGAAACATTAAGAATATGAGAGAGGAAATCAAAATAACAAAATAATAATACCGTAATTACCTATAACCGCAAAAAGAAACTTGCGAGAACCAATCATTCATTTGTGCAGAGAGAGAGAGAGAGAGGGCAATTTGGTCGGGGTATGTGCGAGGTTCCTGCCACATTTATATGCCAAATGAAGTGCGGCAAAGCACAGCAGGGGAAACTCACGCCCGTAGTATTTGGGGCCGTTTCTCACTTGAAGAAGAGTGTTAATGTGCAATTGAAGAGAAAATTCAGTGTGTGGTGGTATCAGTTACAGTACCGAGGTGGAAAAATTGTTGGAGAGCAATCAATTAAGAGGAGTGTTAATCTGCAATTGAAGAGGAAATTCAGTGTGCATTGCAGAAGAGGAATAGACAGCGAAAGTGTGTAATGATGTTCGGTGGAGGTGGGTCTGGGCCATGTGGCACTTTCAGCTTCAGGTGTGTAGAAAGAGATAGCGCTATCTGTTTCAGTTAGGACCTATTCTCACGGCATGTAATCATCTCTCCCACCTCGTCAACTCGTGGCTAGAATGTAGGATCATGCGGTTGCGTCACCGCACTCTGTAACCTGTACAAATACCCCTGAGATCAATGTAAATCTTTGCGTGATTACTCTCTACATGGTATCAGCTTAACCACGATCCTTCTCTTCCGCTGCTCTCTCATGGCGTCGCCGTCGTCTTCCTCCGGCTCCGCCACCACCAATCCTTTTGCTGACCACCCCCAACCAATCGCCGCCGCCTCCATCCAGCACGTGAACATTCGTTCTCACGTTCCCGTGCTTCTCGATTACGAGCAGTCCAACTACTCCCTGTGGCGTGCGTTCTACGACGCCACCTTCCTCAAATTCGGCCTCGTCGACCACATTGATGGCTCCATCGACGCCGCGCTCATGTGGCACAACCCTGAGTGGCTCCAGATCGACCAGTGCATTGTGTCGTGGCTGTACAACACCATCACCCTGGCCGTCATGAAGATGATCGTCGCGCCGCGTCCGTCGGCGTTCCACCTGTGGACCCAGATCCGCGGCCTCTTCCTCGACAACGCCGACCAGCGCGCCGTCTACGCGCTCCAGGAGTTCCACTCCATGGTCCAAGGTGATCTTACGGTTAATGCTTATTTCAGCCGTCTCAAGGAGCTGGCCGATCTGCTCTTCGATGTTGGCCATCCGATCTCGCCGTCAGCACAGGTGCTCAACGCCCTACGCGGCTGTTGGCGGTCGTTAAACCATGATTTGACCGCCACCCTACCGGTAAATAAATGCATAACACCAAGATTTTGTGCATAATAGATAGGAATAATGCTACTCTACAGGTTTTGGTGGATATTTGGATGCAGGAGTGAATAATGGAGAAAAGTGGCCCAGCCAGGGAATTTCCCTGGCCGGCTGGCCCCACCCTAGGCCGGCCGGCCCCACCTGGTGGCCGCAGGCCCCGGGCTTCCTCCAGTGGGCTGGAAACTAATTCACAACGCACAATTCAAGGCCAGCCCAGCAGAATTGCACCGCCATTCTAGAAGGTGGGCCATTCGGGCCTTAACTTGGCCACCACTGCAATTCTGCCGACCCCACGAAGTAGCCGACCTTCGGACCGCCATCAGGAGACGATCTGAAGCGTTCAGGCAGAAGACGGTGGCCAACCGACACAAGGGACGGCCGGCCGGCCACCCCCCTAGGCCGGCCGGCCGACTTTAGCGCCACCGCCTCTCTAGCTTCGGCCAGGGTGCTCCCACCGCCATTGCAAGCTATAAATTGGACCCCCCGGCCTCAGAAGCAACTCGCACCATCACACTTCATCCAAGTGTTCATTAGTTTAGTTTAGTAGTAGCTTTGGGAGTTAGAGTAGAGTAGAGTAGAGTGAGAGCTCTCTCGGGCTTCCGGAGTCTTCTCGGAGTTCGGTATAGTTCTTTGTATCCTTACTCTTTTGAGATATTATTTTATTTAATATATAATTAGTTTTATCTTTATTTATTTCTTTTAGTAGTTCTTTTCTATCTAGTTTATTTATTCGTTAAGTAAGTGCTCGTAGAAGTCTTGTTGTGGGATTCGTGATTGTTGGAATAGCAAGTACGAGAGAGTGCCTTCGTCGGAGATGACGTCGTGTGAAATCTGTGCTTGTTCATTCTTAGATAGGACTGCTCCGTTGATCAAGAGTAGTTCCTCTAGGCGGGTTGTAAGCATGGCGCTTAGAACTTGGCCTATGCACGTTTGGCACCCAACCCCACGGAGGATGGTAGCCGCGAGTGTATGTGACAGCTGCACCGGTCTCTGTAATCCACCACGTTCGGATTGGACTCAGCAGGGTCTTAATTATAGCATACGGTTCCCTATGTTTGAACTAGCATCATCGGTTAACCTAGCACGTGTGTGCCCCGAAACGACATGACTTGTATGTGTATGAACTTAGCTAGAGTAGATAACCTTTGTAGACTTGACTGCTAGGAAGAGTAAATAATAGATAAACATACAGGTAGTCTTAACTCTATCTCGTTGCTCTCCCAAATGTATACTACGATTTATTTCTTTTATCACTTCGGATTTGAGGATGTGTGTGCCACCCATATCTATCATGCCTATCTTACCCCCGTCTCAAGTATAGTTTGATACATTATTCTTTCTCCAAATTATCTAATGCATTGCTATTATTCAGCTCCCTTTCGCTCTACTTCCCTGCAAAAATATAAATACAATAACCCTGGAATACTCCAAGGTGAAATGCTACAATGGTGATCCGTGCGCTTGCGGAATTAATGAATTTAACTTTATCGCATAAGAACCGCCAACAGCGGCCTGAGCTCCAAGCTAAGGCACGCCATCCCCATTCTTACGGCGCACCCTCCGCTGCCGTCGCTCCAATACATCCGCGACTACCTCGTCCAGGAGGAGGCCCGGCAGGCCAACACTGCCCGGCAGGAGGCCGCCTCTGCTGGCGACTGCCTCCGCGGCGGCCGCAAAGCCTTCCCCACCAGCTCCGTCCTCTACGGCCGTCGCCAACACCACCACATCGTCCGCGCCGCCCGTCCAGGCGTACTCGCCGACCAAGAACAACAACCGCAACAAGAAGAGGAAGCAGAATGACGGCTGTCGCGGCGCCACCTTCCCCACCAACGGCGGCGCGCCCCGTCCACCATGGGCCCAAACCGTGAACCCGTGGACCGGCGTCGTGCAGGCCTGGCCAATGCCGCTCTGGCGTCCGCCGGGCTCCGGTGTCCTCGCTCCTCGCCCCGGCAACACACAGCAGCAGGCCATGATGGCGTCCTCGTTCCCGGGCTACCCGACCTGTCCGGCTACGCGCAGCAGTCTCCGTCTGCGCCGCCCGGACTCCTCGCCGCGCTCCAGGGCATGACACCGCCGTCCCAGTACAACGGCAACGGCGAGTGGATCCTCGACACCGGTGCAAGCTCCCACATGGGCAATCATCCTGGTATTCTAACTTCCTCCTCGCCTCCGCCTTCCAATTCTACAATTATTGTTGGCAATGGCTCGCCTCTCTCTGTTGATCGTACTGGCTCGGCTTTTGTTCCTACAAATTCCTCACCATTGAAACTGAATAATGTGCTGATATCGCCGCATCTCATCAAGAATTTGATTTCTGTGCGTGCACTTACAACAGACAACTATGTTTCTGTCACTTTTGACCCTTTTGGTTTCTCCATTAAGGATCTACGCACGGGGACAGTTCTTCTCCGATGTGACTCCACTGGCGACTTGTATCCACTGCGGCTGCCGTCCAAGCGACGTTCCTCATACACTAGCTTCCTTGCATCGCATAATACTGAGCTGTGGCATGCCCGTTTAGGCCATCCTGGCCGCAGCCAACTGAGTCATATTTTAGCTGGTTTTGATTTCCACTGTAGCAAATCCGACAACCACTCATGTGCTTCCTGTCGTTTGGGTAAACATGTAAGGTTGCCGTTCAATGATTCAATAAACATCGCCATGTTTCCTTTCCACTTACTTCATTGTGATGTATGGACGTCGCCAATTGTTAGCAATTCTGGATTCAAATACTATCTTGTCGTCTTGGATGATTTCACACATTATACATGGACATTCCCCTTGCGCAATAAGTCCGATGTGTTGCCCACTCTCATCTCTTTCCATGCCTTCGTGCTCATTCAATTCCAATGCCCAATCTTCAGCCTTCAGACTGACAATGGGAAGGAATTTGATAACATTGCTTCGCGCTCCTTTCTTGCTGCCAATGGCATTGTCGTTCGGCTCACTTGCCCATATACGTCACAGCAAAATGGCGTTGCTGAGCGTATTCTGCGAACGCTCAATGACAGCTTGCGCAGGATGTTACTTCATGTCTCTGCTCCGCCGACATTCTGGCCTGATGCTCTCGACGTCGTCCTCCAATGACTTGGTGGCTTACTCCGACGCGGACTGGGCCGGCTGCCCAGATACGAGGAGATCAACGTCAGGCTACTGCGTCTTCATCGGCGATACGTTGGTGTCATGGTCATCGAAACGGCAGACAACGGTCTCTCGATCCAGCGCCGAGGTAGAGTACAGGGCCGTCGCGAACGTCACCGCCGAATGCTGCTGGTTGCGCAATCTCCTACACGAGCTACATGTCGACATTGGCAAAGCAACAGTGGTTTATTGCGACAACGTCTCCGCCGTCTACCTCACGCAGAACCCAGTTCACCATCGCCGGACGAAGCATGTGGAGCTCGACATTCACTTTGTCAGGGAGAAGGTCGCCATTGGTCAACTTCGAGTGCTTCACGTTCCAACCGAGAGTCAATTTGCAGATATTATGACGAAGGGGCTTCCAACCAAGTTGTTCGTACAGTTTCGATCCAGTTTGTTCATCACGGATGACGATCAAACTGAGGGGGGGGTGTAGAAAGAGATAGCGCTATCTGTTTCAGTTAGGACCTATTCTCACGGCATGTAATCATCTCTCCCACCTCGTCAACTCGTGGCTAGAATGTAGGATCATGCGGTTGCGTCACCGCACTCTGTAACCTGTACAAATACCCCTGAGATCAATGTAAATCTTGCGCGATTACTCTCTACAAGGTGGACTGCTGTTGGGCTCATGCGTGCAACGTGGTAATGCCTTGGGGATATTGACGGCTAGTTGCAAGTAACTACGGGACATCCAACGGCTGTTGTTTTGTAGGTGATGTGGCTCAACATGGTTGCAGAGAAATAGCAATTAAGACTCTTAGTTGGTTGCACTTATAAAGAAAGAAAAGATTGGCAACGTGCCATCCTACCAATATCCATAAACATGCCAATAATGCCATGGTAACAAATGGCGCCAGGACATTCTACCATAGTCAATCAACGTGTCATGGTAATGGTAACAAAATCAATCAACCAGCCATGATAACAATTGGCAACGTGACGTACCATGCTACGTGACAAAAAAAAAAATCGTTTTCCTTTACAGACACGTGTAGGATCCGGAGGCCTGAAACAGAATGGAATGGTGCCTAAAACAAGAGATCGTTTTCCTTTACAGACGCTAAAAGAGGTATTAGAAGCGCTGTGGACGTCACTTTTGAAGAGCTTGAATCTGGTATGTTGCATACGAAATCTTTCATTATGGCAATGAAGGCTAGTGGGTATACAGTAGTGCCTTGAATCCCACGTTCAGGAGAAACCACCGTGCCTGACGAAGCTCCATGCAGAAGATTACGGAGCCTTCTAACCCCACTTTCTTGATACGGCGATAAAAAGTTGAAAGTCATGGACGCCTTCTTAAAAAAAAAAAGAAAGAAAATTCCAGCAAACTTGCAAGATCAAAATTTCAGCAGTGGAACATAGTGGAGGAGAAGCAGAAATACATAGACAGGAATCCAACGGTTAATTAGCATCATAGTGCCAGGATGTGCTACTGCTACACGTACGGCGAGGATTGCGAAGGGCTATAGTGACGCCGTCCTGAGAGGGTGACAAAACTATCAGCGATACCTTCTTTGATCAAGAAAAGTATAAAATAAATTACCAACATACATAGCCATGAACCCCACGGATAGTGCGAACAACAGTGCTAGAATGTGCAGCATCGCCAAACAAATTTGTTTTGAGGGTTCCAATGTCGTCTTCCTGTTTGGGCGATAACAATACGACAAGCACAATTACTTCTCCAACGACAGAAATTAAGGACAGAGAGAAATCTCGAAAATAGCCTGATTGGGTCGGGACTCCTGGATACAGAACTAGCGAATGGAAATTTTAGCTACACTATAATTGTCTAAATTTCCTGTTCTTCGATCAAGTAGAGTTTATACTTACGGAGGCAGGGCGGGCAACCGAAGTTCCTGCTGGAGCAGAAGCAAGGCTTGAGACCGGACAGTCGGCCGTAGCAACAGTTGACGCGTTAGCGCGGAGGCGGCGTCTGTTTCTCAGTTTCTTCAACAAGAAGTAGTTGGAGGAGCCGGAGGCGGCCATCTCCGCTTCCAAGTCTGCCCGCGAAACAGAGCAGGAAGCCCAAGGAGACTTCGATTTATCGACCAAAATTACTGAAAGAAGACGCACAAAGTGATGAGGACATCGCTCTTTCGCATACAATCAATACTTCTCCGCCGTACATGCAAGGTCCAATCAAGTGGTAATCAGAGCTTCAGGTATACCGATAAGTTCACCCTTATCCTTGTTTATTTTGTTCCATCCTAGAGTCCAGAAAAAATTGCCTCATAAAAATATTTGTTCGTCATCTTCCGCTGTCCCATCCCCTTTGTGCCATCAAAATTTTCAGTTTGGTTTGCTTTACTGAATTTTAGTCCCTCGTTCTGTTATATTTATCACCGTGTCTTGGTTCTTGTTTGTCGATCTAGTTTAGCCATTGTATCTAGTCGGATCCTTACATTGCACAAGTAGTAAGGAAAGAAATCAGATAATTTTTAGTGGCTGTGTGTTGTGCGCCCAAGAGAATAGGAATTGGATTTTTGCTGTCACGATCAAGTAACTTCCTTGTTGGTTCTGCATCAGAAACAGAGCAGTACAGATAGACCTTGCTCATTGCAAGTAGATTTGCGTCGTGATATTGCTAATGTAAGGTATCTTTTTAGTTCTTGCGCATAATTCTATTGAGGACAGAAAATACTTTTGATTCCAGTTTTGATTGAGAGAGCATCTCTGTGGTCGGCCCTGCACAGCAGTGCATGTTCTTTGAGTTGTAATACATTGCGGCTCTTCTGTTTTTTCTTTTAAAAAAAAGAGAAAGCAAAAGGCAAAGTGGTGCAGAAAAAGGAAAGAAAAAGCCGCACCCAAAAAAAGGGAAAAAAAGAGAAAAAATTCAAAATTGCTTGCATCCTTTTGAGTCCTTGTTCTGAGTTGTTTTATTACTAGCTTAAATTAGGTCTCAGACAAGTTTAGGCCAGTGATACAGACTAGCTTGGGACTATTATTCAGTTTTGCAATTCCTGAATTGAATTTTTGCTAATCCTTGCTAATAAATATTGCCTACCAAGCTCCATATATATCCTTGAACAACACAGATTTTGACCCTTGCAATCGCTGGATCACACCCTCAGGTATCCTTTGCTTTGTTAGTAAGAAACTTGTAAGAGCTTGGTAAGATGCTTCCATTTGCTTGTTGAGAGTCTCCAGATTCATATAGTAGTGATAGGAAAATATACTCTTGTATTTTTTTCTTGTTTTCTACTAACAATGACAGGATACACCACTCAAATTGATGAGTTCCTGCGTTCTCTAGCACAACAAGTGTTGAGTTCTGAAGTGGAGAAGGTGGAGCAAAATCAATTGAACAATTTGTTCCAGACTTCCTTTGTTGCCATGAATCGACGTTATCGTGTGACTATTGATGGTGAGAGTAGCCGCAACATGGTAAGTTCTGAGTTGGTTGAGAAGCTTGGCTTGACCACACGGCGGCACCCATGTTCACACTACATCCGATGGGTAAATTCTTGTGATAAGATAAAGGTAACTAAAATTGCTCGTATCGAATTTTTTTATTGGTTCTTACAAGAATAGTGCAGAATTTGATATAGTACCCATGCAAGCATGTCATTTGATGCTAGGTAAACCTTGGATTTATACAAATAATATTTTGCAATAAGATTGCCAATAGATATTCGTTTAAATACAAAGGCAGCAAAATTACTCTTGTACCTATGACTGCTGCTGAAATTTTAGAAGCTGATCTAGAAAGATTTGAGAGCAGAAAGAATGAACCTTTTAGAAAAGAATGGGCTGTTTCAGATGTTGCAACACTTTCATCTAAATCTGAATTCTTACAAGAGGGACATGTTTCTTTGCCTCTTGTTGGAGCTAATATCTTGTAGGATAAACATAAAGAAGAGGACGTCGCGAAAGAAAATGAGGTGCTTATCAAAAGGATCATTTCATCATGCACCTACTACTCCTGCTGAATTTGAGGGCAAAGGTAATACCCATAGTGCTACGCACACAGATGCTGAGACTTCTCTTAATGTGCTGAATTTTTCCACTAGTTATTATGCTAATATAGAGCAACATCTAGTGGAACCTTCTCTTGATTTACCTTTGTCGCGAGTTGATATTCTTGCTTTTCCTTGTGATAAAGAGGAGTTGTGCTGCTTCACTTATATCTTTGCCACAATTAGTAAATGCGCATGATACTTCCGTTTTTGACTAACCTATTTGTGCTGAAATTAAACATTTGATTCTCATTACCTCTCAAAACGATGAACTGAAATTGTTGTCTTCTCTAAATACTTTGGGTTATATTGAATTTGATGTTCTATGTGATCTAAGTTCTGTAGAGAGGGGAATATTTTCCAAATCTGAATTGCCTTTGTTGTCTAGAAACAATTTTCATGCCATAGGTAAATATGATCACAATGGTGTATTTATGGTGCATAGAGTTTACATTTGTTCAGATCTAAAGAAACCGTGTGTTGTGAAACAATGTAATCAATTAGCTTGCTGCACTAACATTGAACATGTCCTGTCGAGTGCTCCTAATTTTGTTTTTAAGAAACAGGATCAATCACAAGAATGGGAGCATTGTTGGTTGTCTCCACAGATTAGCACAATCACTCCATGTGTCTCTATAAGGATGGAAAACTTTTTTTATGTAAAAGGATGGAAAACTTTTACATGCACTTAATCAAACCGAACTCAGTTTTCTATCAAGAAGGGGAGAATGATGAGAGCATGAAACTGCCAGATACAACCATCGAACTTGAGTATAAGATGAGCACGTTGCTAGCATTGAGGCCATACATGGTAGAAAAAGATGAGCTTGAGTCGAGGACGACTCCAATTCTAGAGGGAGAGGATGATGAGGACATCACTCTTTCGGAAACAATCAATACTCCTCCGCTGTACATGCAAGGTCCAATCTCTAGAGCTTATGCGCGACAACCGAATTTACAGGTGAGCTCGTTCTAAATAATGCTTTTTTACATCGCTGGACTTCAATGCGCGTGCGCCTCACGCAGGGCCGCGACTGATGGGTGTGACCCGACCAGTCGCAGCCCTGTAGCGCACTGTTCGGCTGACAGGAGGGCGTGGGCTGATGAGCGCCGCCTGCCGCCGTACGGCGCGTCGCTTGGACCGGGGGGTTGTTCGGTGCATCCGCCCCCTTTCCGCGCCTCACCACTCCGGGCGCCGCGCGCGTGCTGTACGAGCGATGGGACAAGACGACGGGAGTCAATCGAATAATGAAGGCAGGCGAGCGAAGCCCGCTGTCGGTGTATTGGGAACCAGGGTCCCCACTCCCCCGGTCAAAAGGCCGGCCTGAGTCCATCTTGGGCCGAGGAAGACAGCCACGCGCCAAGCGGGCCGAAGCGGCCCAGCAAGAGGGCGCGGAGCGCCGGGCTCCCGAGCGGCTCGCAGCCGCGAGCCGTGGGGCGTTGCCACGTGGCTACGCCCTGCGACCTCCGCGGCCCGCCGCAGGACGCGGATAAGGGCGGGACCCCGCGAGCCTGTGGGAGCCTGGCACGTGGCGACGGTGGTTCATGGCGCCTTAATAGCGCCGCGCCTCGACGAGACACCCCGGGATTTCGTGCGGCTACGGTGCGCGCGGATCCGGGGCGCGGGGATTTCCTCGCGGAGGGGTCCCACTTGCCAGCGACTGCCCGCGTGGCCGCGCGGGCGGGTCGCTGGACTTCAATGCGCGTGCGCCTCACGCAGGGCCGCGACTGATGGGTGTGACCCGACCAGTCGTAGCCCTGTAGCGCACTGTTCGGCTGACAGGAGGGCGTGGGCTGACGAGCGCCGCCTGCCGCCGTACGGCGCGTCGCTTGGACCGGGGGGTTGTTCGGTGCATCCGCCCCCTTTCCGCGCCTCACCACTCCGGGCGCCGCGCTCGTGCTGTACGAGCGATGGGACAAGACGACGGGAGTCAATCGAATAATGAAGGCAGGCGAGCGAAGCCCGCTGACACTGGACAAGACGCCCGGCATCTCGGGCGGAGAGGGGTCGCCAGCCGGCGCCCCCATAACGGCCCATGAACGGGTCTGGCCTCTCCTTGCACTATAAAAGGGAGTGCCTTGTACATGAAACCAACACACAACACTTGAGCAATACCAGACAAGCAGGACGTAGGGTTTTACACCTCTGGTGGCCCGAACCTGGGTAAAACTGCTTGCGTTCTTCCTCTTTCCCGTGCGCGATTCCAACACTTAGAACCGTTCGCTCCCCTCCGAATCTCAAAGGGAGGCCGTGCTAGGCCCCCATTTGCCGTGGTTTCCACACCTCGACATTTGGCGCGCCAGGAAGGGGGGCGTCGTAGTTCCGGTGTTCTTCTTCGCGTCCGCTCTTCCTCGCCATGGCTGGGCGAGTCAGTCGCAGGTCCTCGAGCAGCGAGGACGTGCATCCTCGGCGCCGCTCCGTCTCGGAGTCGGTGGACGAGGAGATCATGGCGGACCAGCCGCCTACGGCGAAGGCGGCCAAGGGCCCGCGTCCTCCCCGACCTGCTCGGCTGAGCGGGGCGGAGGGGCGCGGTCCCAGCGCCGCACTCGCTCGCAGACGGGTTCCCAGCGGCCGTCCGGCGGACGGACCGCTTCACCCGAGCACGAGCAACGCCGCGCTCCCGCGCGGCGCCTCTCCTTCGACAGCTTGGCCCCACCAGCAGCACTAGACCGGGCGAGGGACCTGCTGCGCAACCCACCGCCGGAGCTGGCGGAGGGCTCGCCAGCGGGGCCCTGGCTTCGGGACGTCGCCAAAATGGTGGACACGGCGCGGCGCCAGGCGAGATCCAAGTCGGGTCCGTCGCGCTCGCGCGCTAACTCCTCTTCGGAGGGCCCCACGTACGTGCCTACCGAGCGCACGCACACGGGCACGGAGGACTACTCTTTCTCCGCGACAACTCCCCGTCGTGGCCCGGACGACCTCCGGCGGAAGCTGGGGGGACGCCGCCGCGACGGGGAAGACGCTCGCATCAGCATCGAGCGCTCCCGGGAGCGGCGCCACGAAAGGCATCGCGCGCAGTCGTCCCGCTCGACGCGCGCGCCATCGTCCGGCTCGTCCGCCTCACCGTCTCCGGACAGGAGACGGCGCGCGGAGAGCGAAAGTCGTCGCGTCGCGTACTCTGGTGGATGCGCGGCCCTCTCCAAGAGGCTGCGCGCCGTGACGTGGCCCAACAAGTTCCGCCCCGACATACCGGAGCGGTACGACGGGACGGCGCCTCCCTCTGAGTTCCTGCAGATCTACTCCACCGCGGTGCGGGCGGCCGGGGGGCCGGGGGCTCGGAAGACGTGATGGCCAACTACTTCCACCTCGCGCTCAAGGACTCGGCGCGGTCTTGGTTCATGAACCTGCCGCCCGAATCGGTCAAATCGTGGAAGGGGTTGTGCCGCGACTTCGTCGTCAACTTTCAGGGCACCGCCAAACGCCCTGGCACGCAGATCGACCTGGACAAGGTCATTCAGCGGAAGGACGAGCCGCTGCGCAAGTTCGTGCAGCGTTTCAGCCACGTCCGCAACACCATCCCCAACATTGACCCGGCGCGGGTCATATCGGCGTTCGCCCACGGCGTGCGTGACAAGGACGTGTTGGGCGAGCTCGGGGTCCACGAGCCCAAACCCGTCGTGGAGCTCTTCGGGTTGGTTGACCGGTGCGCGCGCCGGCAGGAAGCGCAGGCCTGGCACGACTCCGACCCGGAGAAGGAGGACGAGGACGACGACCGTCCTCTGTCCCGTAAACAGAAGAAGAAGCTCGCCAAGAAGCGGAAGGCGGGCGAAGTCCTGGCCACCGCGCCGACGGGTGCCAAGGGGGGCAACCCCCCACGGCTCCGAAAGCGGCGAAAGGCGGCGAGAGGTCTCCCCCCACAGGGAAGTTCTGCGCGTTCCACGATTCCACGTGGCACGACCAAACGGAGTGCAAGTATATCCTTGCCAACGCGGAGAAGCGCAAGAAGCGCAGAGAGGAGCGCGCGGGGAACGAGAAGGGGTCCCAGGAGGACGGGGAGGCTCTCCTCTTCCAGGACCACGAGGACACCGTCGCGGTCATCTGCGGCGGCTCCGCGCCAATCACCTCCAAGCGGCAGGTGAAACTCCTGCGCCGCGAAGTGTGCGCGCTGAGCACGGGGACGGCTCCCGCCCGCCCTGTCAAGTGGTCAGAGGTCCCGATCACCTTCGACCGAAGCGACTTGGTCGGCCCTGACAACTCGGACGGCCGGCTCCCGCTCATCGTCGCGCCGACGGTGTGCAACAAGAGGATCGCTTGCACGTTGGTCGACGGCGGCGCGAGCATCAACCTCATCACCCCGCAGGTGTACGAGATGCTCCAGGGCAGCAAAACTGACCTGGAGCCCTCAAGGCCCTTCCACGGGGTCCTTCCGGGACGCGCCCAACCCTTGGGGCGGGTCACGCTCCCGGTCACGTTCGGCACCAAGGACAACTTCCGCACGGAGAAGGTGGTGTTCGATGTGGCGGACATCGACCTCCCGTACAACGCCATCATCGGGCGCCCGGCCCTCAGCAAATTCATGGCGTGTGACCACTACGCCTACCTCACCATGAAGATGCCGGGACCCAAGGGCGTGATCACCGTCCGTGCCGACTACAAGAGTGCCATCGCGTGCACCGAGCTGATCCTGGCGGCCGAGAAGGCGGCGGATGCGGATCCGGAGCTTGGTGGCGTCCCGGAGGCGGTCAAGTCCGCCCCCAAGCGCTCCAAGATGACGGCCGGCGAGCCGGTGAAGACCAAGCAGGTCGCCGTCAACGCGGACGGCTCCAAGACCGTCACCATCGGGGCCGAGCTCGGCCCCAAATAGGAACTCGCGCTCGTCGCCTTCCTTCGGGAGAACGTGGACGTCTTCGCTTGGGAGCCGTCCGACATGCCCGGCATACCAAGGGAGGTGATCGAGCACGAGTTAAAGGTCAACCCGGCCGCTCGGCCGGTGAAGCAAAATGCTCGGCGCCAAGCCCCGGAACGAGAGATGTTCATCCGGGAGGAAATCCGCCGGCTCCTCGAGGCCGGCTTCATACGAGAAGTCCTACACCCCACCTGGTTGGCGAACCCGGTGGTCGTCCCCAAGAGCAACGGCAAGCTCCGCATGTGCGTCGACTACACCGACCTCAACAAGGCATGCCCCAAGGATCCGTTCCCGCTGCCACGCATAGACACAGTAGTTGACTCAACCGCAGGTTGTGACCTACTCTGTATGTTAGATGCGAATTCTGGGTATCACCAGATCCCCATGGCTAGGGGAGACGAAGAAAAAACCGCATTCATGACCCCGGCGGGGTGTTATTGTTATGTGACCATGCCTTTTGGTTTGAAAAACGCGGGCCCTACGTTCCAACGAGCAATGCGCAAGACACTTGATGAGCAGCTCGGGAAGAACGTAGAGGCCTACGTCGACGACATCGTGATCAAGTCGCGTGAGAGCGAAACCCTGCTGTCCGATCTGAAGCAAACGTTCAACAACTTACGCGACAAGCGGGTCAAGCTCAACCCGGCGAAGTGTGTGTTCGGTGTCCCTGCGGGAAAGCTCCTCGGTTTCCTGGTTTCGCACCGGGGGATAGAGGCCAACCCGGAAAAAATTCAGGCCATCGAGAACATGCGCCCGCCCACCCGCCTCAAGGACGTCCAGAAGCTAACAGGCTGTATGGCCGCGCTCGGCCGTTTCATCGCAAGACTCGGCGAGCGCGCTCTGCCCATGTTCAAGCTGATGAAGCGGAAGGACCGTTTCCAATGGACTCCTGAGGCCGAGGCCGCATTTCAAGAACTCAAGGCCTACCTCTCCTCGGCTCCCGTCTTGGTCGCGCCCCGGGACAAGGAGCCGCTCCTGCTCTACATCGCGGCAACACCGGCCGTGGTCAGCGCCGCGCTCGTCGCCGAACGCGAAGAGTTCATGCTCGACGAACCCCGGCGGAAGAAAAAGCGCGTCGACGCCGCGCCGAACCAAGGCGAAAGCTCGGGGGCTGCGCCCACGCCCGTCCTCGACGCTCCGGCTCCGACATCGCCAAACGACATGGCTCGCCCGGGGGCTGCAGCACCGCTTTCGGACGAAAGCTCGGGGGCTGCGCCCACGGCCGACCTGGGGGCTCCGGCTCCGACGTCGACAAACGACATGGCTCGCCCAGGGGCTACAGCACCACCTTCACATGATGGCTTGGGGGCTGCGCCCACGGCCGACCCGGGGGCTCCGGCTCCGACGTCGACAAGCAGCACGGCTCGCCCGGGGGCTGCAGCACCGCCGTCGTACGATGGCTCGGGGGCTGCGCCCACGGCCGACTTGGGGACTCCGGCTCCGACGTCAATAAAGAGCGCAGCTCTCGCGCCCGGCGTCGATACGAGCGACGCCGAGATGAAGAAGCGCATGGTGCAACGCCCTGTCTACTTCGTTAGCGAGGTCCTGCGCGATGCCAAGACGCGCTACCCCCAAGTGCAGAAGCTCCTCTACGCGGTCCTCATAGCGTCAAGGAAGCTGCGGCACTACTTCCAAAACCATCCAATCCGGGTGGTCACCAGTTTCCCGCTGGAGACGGTGTTACGCAACCGCGAGGCCACTGGGCGAATCGTCAAGTGGGCGGTGGAGATGTCCGAATTCGAGTTCGAGTTCACAACCTCCAGCGCAATTAAGAGCAAGGCCCTCGCGGAATTCGTGGCAGAATGGACGCCCGGTCCTGTAGTTGAGCGAGAAGAGCTCACCGCGCGTCCAGCCAAAGACGAACCTTGTGAAGGCGACGACATTTGGACCGTATACTTCGACGGTCCCTCACCTTACAAGGCGCCGGCGCAGGAGTGTTGCTGGTGGCTCCCACCAAAGAGGAGCTGCGCTACGCCATCCAGCTACACTTCAAGGCCACCAACAACATGGCGGAGTACGAAGGGTTGATCGCGGGGATGCGGATCGCCGCAGAACTCGGCGTCAAGAAACTCCTTGCCAAGGGCGACTCGCAGCTTGTCGTCAACCAGGTCTCCAAGGAGTACCAATGCTCGGACCCCCAAATGGCGGCGTACCTAGCGGAGGTCCGACGGCTAGAAAAGAACTTCTTCGGCTTCGAAACACGCCACATCATGCGAGGCGACAACACCGAAGCCGACGCCTTGTCGCGGATGGCCTCCTCCCGACAAGACCCACCGTCCGGGACCTTCGTGGAGCAACTCGCTCAGCCCTCAGCATTGGTCCCGGACATGGCGGACGGCGCAGATCACAACGGCGCCACTACGGCAGAGCCGCCCGCGTCGGTCGACGCGGGCCCGCCGCCAACCGACGAGCCTCACGTGCTCGCCACGGACGTCCCGGGTACCCCATGGATGGAAGAGCTTGTGGGGTACCTCCGCGGTGAAGTCCTACCCGAGGACGACGAGCCCGCCGAACGCCTCGCCCGGCAAGCTAGGCGCTACGCCCTTGTAGACGGGCAGCTGTATCGCCGGGCGGCAAACGGAATCCTCCTCAAGTGTATCCCGACGGAGCAGGGCAAGGAAGTCCTCCACGCCATCCATGAGGGCGAGTGCGGGAGTCACAGGGCCTCCCGCACGCTGGCCGGGAAAGCCTTCCGCCTAGGCTACTACTGGCCGACAGCCCTCACGGACGCTTTCGAGTTAGTGCAACGCTGCAAAGCGTGCCAGTTCCACGCAAAGCAGACGCACCTACCCTCACAAGCACTCCACACCATTCCCCTCTCATGGCCTTTCGCGGTCTGGGGCTTGGACATCGTGGGACCGTTTCCCGCGGCATTGGGAGGCCACAAGTTCCTCTACGTCGCCGTGGACAAATTCACCAAGTGGGCTGAAGCAGAACCAGTCGTCCACATCGACAAGAACTCCGCGGTCAAGTTCATGCGCGGCATCGTGTCACGCTTTGGCGTACCGAACAGACTGATCACTGACAACGGCTCCCAATTCACAAGCCATGCCTTCGAGGCGTATTGTGAGGAGGTCGGCATCAAAGTCTGCTACGCCTCTGCGGCACATCCACAAAGCAATGGTCAAGCTGAGCGCGCTAACGCCGAAATCTTACGCGGCCTCAAGACCAAAGCGTTCGACCCCCTGAAGAAACGTGGATCGAAGTGGACCGCTGAACTACCCGGAGTGCTATGGTCTCTCAGGACCACGGTGAACCGCGCCACCGGCGAAACACCTTTCTTCCTGGTGTACGGCGCCGAAGCAGTCTTACCGGCCGAAGTGGCATTCGCGGCTCCGCGAGTTGCCCTATATGACGAAGCAACCCAAGATGAGCATCGCATGGACGACATCAACTTCTTGGAAGAATGCAGGCATCGCGCTAACATCCGGAATGCCCGGTACCTCCAAGGCCTACGTCGATACCACCAATCCCGTGTCCGCCCCCGATCCCTCGAACTGGGCGACCTAGTTCTACGCCGCGCGCTCGACCGCAAAGGCAAGAACAAGCTGTCCCCGATGTGGGACGGTCCCTTCTTGGTGACTTGGGTGTCGCGGGGTGGCGCGGTGCGATTGGCTACGGAAGACGGCCGCCCGGAGCAAAGCGCCTGGAACATCCAGCACCTGCGCAAATTTTACCCTTAGCGGCGTGCATGTCTCACTCGGCGGCTCACAACCAGAGACACCATGCCTCTCTGCTAGTGAGCCCGGGGGCATCGCACTTGTATCCACCATGTATCGTTATTTCTACGATTTTCGGCTAACAATAAAGTCTTGTTTTCTCCTACTATGCGTTTTTTGTTCTCTGCTCATAACCTTTTCTCGCTGATGAACCTGCGCTTTGCGGGCAACAAGGCAAGAACATCACCCATGTCAAAAATCTCGTGCCAAGGTCGATCGGCTCAGCCAACAATTCTGCAAACACTTGGGAGGGCAACCCCCGACCAAAAACGCGGATGCAAAAGGCCCAGGCTATCACCAAAACACAGATTAAAAGCATGGTGATGTTCGAACCAAGGCCGAAGGCAGAACGGATCATCACGAGATAGGCAAAAACACAGGGAGCAAGGAAGAAAACCGCGAAACTTAATTTACAAACTTAAAACACTTAAGTCATCACCGCCCCCTACTTGCCGGGGCACCAGTTCTGTTGTTGCAGGAACGGACGGAAATCAACCATTACATGGGGCACCTCCCCTATGCCGGGCTCGCAGGCCCCTCATCCTGGTCCGGAACGTACGCCCTCACCAGCTCCTCGACCACCGGTGCCACACGGTCTTGGTGGCGCGTCGCCTCGGCGGGTTCGGGGCCGGCCAGCAGCAGGTCGGTCGGGAAGTCGGGGACGCGCTCCAAAACGACGGTCAGAAGATCGGAGGCAACGGCTCGAATGGCGGCCTCGCCCTGCTGCGCGAGCCGGCCGCGGACGTCAGCACCAAGCCTCTCGAAGAACTCCGCGAGCGGCATCAGCGCGAGGAGGATCTGGCCAAGGGAGGGCTCTTGGTTCCCGGTTCGGAGCCGAGCCATGTTGGCCCTCTCCAGGCCGCCGTTGATGCGGCGGAAGATGTCATGCGCCATCGCCGAGAGCCGCCGGCGCTCCGAGTTCCACTCAGGATCAGCAACGGCCCCGGGCGGAGTGGCCTCGCTGGAAGCGGCGCCGGAGTCGCGCAACCTCTGGTTCAGGTCCTGGACCTTCACCGTGAGGTCGCGGATCTTGATCTGCGCGTCGTAGAGCGCTCCCGCCCTCGCCTCGAGCTCGCGAATCCGCTCCAGCTGCCTCCTCTCCTGCACCGCCCAGCCTTCAGCGCGGTCCTCCAAGGCCTTGATGCGGTCGGCCGACTGGCGGATGAGCTCGTCGCGCTGGTCGATCGAGCCCTGCATCTCCTGCCGCACCTCCGCGCGGATCCTGACGGCTTGCGCGCCGGCCAACCCGCGGGCTTCCTCCAGCATCGCCTGCGCGCGGTCCTCCCTGGCCTTCATCGACTCCTCGTGGGCTCGGACGGCGGCGGCATGGGCGTGCTCGCGGGTTCCCAGGTCCCGCGCCCGGGCGGTCAGTCGCTCCTCCTCGCGCTGCAGCTCTTCGCGCCTGGTGTCGAGGCCGGCCTCAGCAATGTCCAGTCCCTGCTCGCGCCGCGCGATGGCTTGCTCGCGCGCGACCAGCACCCCCTCACGCGCGTCCAGGTCGGCGGATCGGGCATTTAGCTGCTGATCGCGCTCCCGAGCGCGGTCCTCGCGGCGCCGAACCTTGTCCTCGCAGAGCTTCACGACTTGCTCACGGTTGTCGAGGCGGGTCGCCCGCCGGCTGTTCTCCCGGAGCAGCTCCTCGGCGGCAGCACGGTCACGGGACAGCTCCTCCATGCTCTCCCAATGCTGGAACTGGGTCGCACGCACAGCACGGCGGAGGTCCTCCTCGGCGGCGGTGACGGCGGCCTCGCGCTCGGCCAGTCTCCTGCTCTCGTTCTCGGCGGCGTCGCGGAGGGACTCGGCCATGCGCATCGCCTCGGCCACAACGCGGGTCATGGGCGGCACCGGTCTGCCCCCACCAGCAATCACCTCCTCGACGACGGCCGCTGCGGAGGTCGTGGCGAGCCTTGAGCCGCGTGCGCCATACGCCGCGCGCGATGGGCGCGGGCCACCACCGGGAGCAGACGACGGCGGCGTTCGGTCTGGCGAGCGCGCCTCGGAAGAAGGCGCCGCTGGCCCCGGAACGCTGCCGGACGACGGCAGCCCGCGGGAGCCGCGGAAGGGAGTTGGGGTCGGACGCGCCGGGGCAGACGGCTGCGCCTCCGAGTCCTGGACCCCCGGCCCGGAACTTGACGCAGGCGGCGAAGCGGGACGGAGCGGCGATGGTACCCTCTCCTCCTCACGCCGTGCCGCAGGCGAAGCGGCACAACGTTCCTCCGGCTCCGACGACCTGGGGGCACCGGAACGCGCCTCGGACTGAGGATCCACCTCGGCGCGAGAGGTGGGCTCCACACGAGGGGCGTCCGCGGCCGCAGACAATGGCGTCGCCGCCCCCGACCCGTCGCCGGCCTCCGCCTGGCCGTCGCCCTCAGAACGGGGCACGCCGTCGGCAGTCGCTGGGTTCGGGCGCGGTCCCCTGACACAGAAGCAGGAAAAATTCAAGCCCAATGCACACCAGACCTAGGGCAAAGGAAAAACCCGGAACAAGCATGCAACGCTTACCGGCGAAGACGCTTGTACTGTGGCCGAACTCCGACGTCCGGCACCTGCAGCACGACGGCAGGAGGCGTCGGGCTCCGGTCTCTCTTCGAGCACCCGGTGTCGCCGGCGTCCCCACGGGCGGCGACCGGGCCGGTGGTGGTCGAGGACGGCGGGCTCGGCGCGGCAGGCTTCTTCCCCTTGTCGCCGGTGGCTGGAGCGGGCCCCTGCGGCTCCGGACGCGCCGTCGAACCTTGCGGAGGGCCGGCGTTGTCACGAACCCGGAAGGCTTGCTGCGGCGCCGCAGTCTCGATCAGCCCGGCGTGGTTGATGTTAGGCATTGCCGCCAAAATGTCACGGCGCCGGGGGTCCAGATGCAGCGGCTGCGCGTCATCCGGATACCTCAAGGTATCCGGGGATTGGCGTCCGTCAGGGCGCTGTACGCCGCCCTCTCCTCCGACGGCGTCAGATCGGAGTCGGGCCCCCGGCGGGTCCGACCAACGAAGTTGAAGTCGGAGTATCTCCACGTCAGCTGGGGGCGGTCCCGCAGCGGGGCAATCCTCCTCCGCAGGAAGTCGTGGATCACGATCCCCCCGTGGAGGCCGGCAGCGGCAAGGATGGCGATGCGGTTGGTCACCGGCTGCAGCCATGAAGGAAGGCGAGGGCAAACCTCCCAGTACTCCGACGTCTCGGTCGGCGCGGACCGAGGGAAGGAGAGGCGGCGGAAGGGCGCGCCGCTGCGGAGGTAGAACCAATCGCTGCGCCACCGGTCGAACCGCGCCCTGGGCGCGAAGTCGATGTACGACTCGGATCCGCCCTCGGTCCGGCGGCTGAAGCGGACGCTACCCACGGGGTCGTCCCTCCCCATCGAGCGAAGCCGGTAGTAGTGCCGGAAAAGCTCGATGCATGGGCGCACCCCCACGAAAGACTCGCAGAGGTGCGCGAAGACGGACAGGATCAGGACGGAGTTGGGTGTAAGGTGCGCCAGCTTGATCTTGTACTGCAGCAGCACCTCCATCAAGAAGAGAGAGAACGGCGGAATCGCCCCGGCCAGGACGAAGGAGAGGATGGAGACGATCTCTCCTCCGTCATGGTCCGGGTTGACATCGGCAGTCGCCGCGCGCGCCGTGATGCGATCCGGCCCTTCGGGGTCCGGCAGGTGCAGCCGCACCCGCTCCAGATCCCCCTCCTGCGAAATGGTCGACGGTGGCAAAGTCGGCTCCTCTGGCGCTGCAACCGCAGGCGGAGGAGCCGGGTGCGCCGAGGACGAGCGGTGACGGCGGCGAGCCCTCTTGTCTCCGGCCATCGGCGACGAGAGCGGGAAGAGCAAGAACTCGCAAAAACCCTGGAATGCAAGGGAGCAAGAAGACGGAGAGCGCGAGGAATCCGACCGCTGCGGAAGAGTGTGGAAGTGGTGAAGTCGGAACGCTGCGCCAGTCCTTTTATCAGGACGCGGCAGGCGAAACGACGCCCCGTAGACGACAGAAGTCTGCGTGGGCCCCGCCACTATCTGCGCGAGCGGGCGCCGCGCAACTGACCGGGCCGCGGCGTTTCGCCTCCCGAGGGAAAAACGGCGCGCGCATGGAAACCTACCCAACGAAGCTGACGAATGGGCCCCGATCGACCCCAGCGTCCCGCGTGGCGTCCACCGGGGCGGGGGCTCCTGTCGGTGTATTGGGAACCAGGGTCCCCACTCCCCCGGTCAAAAGGCCGGCCTGAGTCCATCTTGGGCCGAGGAAGACAGCCACGCGCCAAGCGGGCCGAAGCGGCCCAGCAAGAGGGCGCGGAGCGCCGGGCTCCCGAGCGGCTCGCAGCCGCGAGCCGTGGGGCGTTGCCACGTGGCTACGCCCTGCGACCTCCGCGACCCGCCGCGGGACGCGGATAAGGGCGGGGCCCCGCGAGCCTGTGGGAGCCTGGCACGTGGCGACGGTGGTTCGTGGCGCCTTAATAGCGCCGCGCCTCGACGAGACACCCCGGGATTTCGTGCGGCTACGGTGCGCGCGGATCCGGGGCGCGGGGATTTCCTCGCGGAGGGGTCCCACTTGCCAGCGAGTCGTGAAGCAAGTCGTGAAGCTCTGCGAGGACAAGGTTCGGCGCCGCGAGGACCGCGCTCGGGAGCGCGATCAGCAGCTAAATGCCCGATCCGCCGACCTGGACGCGCGTGAGGGGGTGCTGGTCGCGCGCGAGCAAGCCATCGCGCGGCGCGAGCAGGGACTGGACATTGCTGAGGCCGGCCTCGACACCAGGCGCGAAGAGCTGCAGCGCGAGGAGGAGCGACTGACCGCCCGGGCGCGGGACCTGGGAACCCGCGAGCACGCCCATGCCGCCGCCGTCCGAGCCCACGAGGAGTCGATGAAGGCCAGGGAGGACCGCGCGCAGGCGACGCTGGAGGAAGCCCGCGGGTTGGCCGGCGCGCAAGCCGTCAGGATCCGCGCGGAGGTGCGGCAGGAGATGCAGGGCTCGATCGACCAGCGCGACGAGCTCATCCGCCAGTCGGCCGACCGCATCAAGGCCTTGGAGGACCGCGCTGAAGGCTGGGCGGTGCAGGAGAGGAGGCAGCTGGAGCGGATTCGCGAGCTCGAGGCGAGGGCGGGAGCGCTCTACGACGCGCAGATCAAGATCCGCGACCTCACGGTGAAGGTCCAGGACCTGAACCAGAGGTTGCGCGACTCCGGCGCCGCTTCCAGCGAGGCCACTCCGCCCGGGGCCGTTGCTGATCCTGAGTGGAACTCGGAGCGCCGGCGGCTCTCGGCGATGGCGCATGACATCTTCCGCCGCATCAACGGCGGCCTGGAGAGGGCCAACATGGCTCGGCTCCGAACCGGGAACCAAGAGCCCTCCCTTGGCCAGATCCTCCTCGCGCTGATGCCGCTCGCGGAGTTCTTCGAGAGGCTTGGTGCTGACGTCCGCGGCCGGCTCGCGCAGCAGGGCGAGGCCGCCATTCGAGCCGTTGCCTCCGATCTTCTGACCGTCGTTTTGGAGCGCGTCCCCGACTTCCCGACCGACCTGCTGCTGGCCGGCCCCGAACCCGCCGAGGCGACGCGCCACCAAGACCGTGTGGCACCGGTGGTCGAGGAGCTGGTGAGGGCGTACGTTCCGGACCAGGATGAGGGGCCTGCGAGCCCGGCATAGGGGAGGTGCCCCATGTAATGGTTGATTTCCGTCCGTTCCTGCAACAACAGAACTGGTGCCCCGGCAAGTAGGGGGCGGTGATGACTTAAGTGTTTTAAGTTTGTAAATTAAGTTTCGCGGTTTTCTTCCTTGCTCCCTGTGTTTTTGCCTATCTCGTGATGATCCGTTCTGCCTTCGGCCTTGGTTCGAACATCACCATGCTTTTAATCTGTGTTTTGGTGATAGCCTGGGCCTTTTGCATCCGCGTTTTTGGTCGGGGGTTGCCCTCCCAAGTGTTTGCAGAATTGTTGGCTGAGCCGATCGACCTTGGCACGAGATTTTTGACATGGGTGATGTTCTTGCCTTGTTGCCCGCAAAGCGCAGGTTCATCAGCGAGAAAAGGTTATGAGCAGAGAACAAAAAACGCATAGTAGGGAAAACAAGACTTTATTGTTAGCCGAAAATCGTAGAAATAACGATACATGGTGGATACAAGTGCGATGCCCCCGGGCTCACTAGCAGAGAGGCATGGTGTCTCTGGTTGTGAGCCGCCGAGTGAGACATGCACGCCGCTAAGGGTAAAATTTGCGCAGGTGCTGGATGTTCCAGGCGCTTTGCTCCGGGCGGCCGTCTTCCGTAGCCAATCGCACCGCGCCACCCCGCGACACCCAAGTCACCAAGAAGGGACCGTCCCACATCGGGGACAGCTTGTTCTTGCCTTTGCGGTCGAGCGCGCGGCGTAGAACTAGGTCGCCCAGTTCGAGGGATCGGGGGCGGACACGGGATTGGTGGTATCGACGTAGGCCTTGGAGGTACCGGGCATTCCGGATGTTAGCGCGATGCCTGCATTCTTCCAAGAAGTTGATGTCGTCCATGCGATGCTCATCTTGGGTTGCTTCGTCATATAGGGCAACTCGCGGAGCCGCGAATGCCACTTCGGCCGGTAAGACTGCTTCGGCGCCGTACACCAGGAAGAAAGGTGTTTCGCCGGTGGCGCGGTTCACCGTGGTCCTGAGAGACCATAGCACTCCGGGTAGTTCAGCGGTCCACTTCGATCCACGTTTCTTCAGGGGGTCGAACGCTTTGGTCTTGAGGCCGCGTAAGATTTCGGCGTTAGCGCGCTCAGCTTGACCATTGCTTTGTGGATGTGCCGCAGAGGCGTAGCAGACTTTGATGCCGACCTCCTCACAATACGCCTCGAAGGCATGGCTTGTGAATTGGGAGCCGTTGTCAGTGATCAGTCTGTTCGGTACGCCAAAGCGTGACACGATGCCGCGCATGAACTTGACCGCGGAGTTCTTGTCGATGTGGACGACTGGTTCTGCTTCAGCCCACTTGGTGAATTTGTCCACGGCGACGTAGAGGAACTTGTGGCCTCCCAATGCCGCGGGAAACGGTCCCACGATGTCCAAGCCCCAGACCGCGAAAGGCCATGAGAGGGGAATGGTGTGGAGTGCTTGTGAGGGTAGGTGCGTCTGCTTTGCGTGGAACTGGCACGCTTTGCAGCGTTGCACTAACTCGAAAGCGTCCGTGAGGGCTGTCGGCCAGTAGTAGCCTAGGCGGAAGGCTTTCCCGGCCAGCGTGCGGGAGGCCCTGTGACTCCCGCACTCGCCCTCATGGATGGCGTGGAGGACTTCCTTGCCCTGCTCCGTCGGGATACACTTGAGGAGGATTCCGTTTGCCGCCCGGCGATACAGCTGCCCGTCTACAAGGGCGTAGCGCCTAGCTTGCCGGGCGAGGCGTTCGGCGGGCTCGTCGTCCTCGGGTAGGACTTCACCGCGGAGGTACCCCACAAGCTCTTCCATCCATGGGGTACCCGGGACGTCCGTGGCGAGCACGTGAGGCTCGTCGGTTGGCGGCGGGCCCGCGTCGACCGACGCGGGCGGCTCTGCCGTAGTGGCGCCGTTGTGATCTGCGCCGTCCGCCATGTCCGGGACCAATGCTGAGGGCTGAGCGAGTTGCTCCACGAAGGTCCCGGACGGTGGGTCTTGTCGGGAGGAGGCCATCCGCGACAAGGCGTCGGCTTCGGTGTTGTCGCCTCGCATGATGTGGCGTGTTTCGAAGCCGAAGAAGTTCTTTTCTAGCCGTCGGACCTCCGCTAGGTACGCCGCCATTTGGGGGTCCGAGCATTGGTACTCCTTGGAGACCTGGTTGACGACAAGCTGCGAGTCGCCCTTGGCAAGGAGTTTCTTGACGCCGAGTTCTGCGGCGATCCGCATCCCCGCGATCAACCCTTCGTACTCCGCCATGTTGTTGGTGGCCTTGAAGTGTAGCTGGATGGCGTAGCGCAGCTCCTCTTTGGTGGGAGCCACCAGCAACACTCCTGCGCCGGCGCCTTGTAAGGTGAGGGACCGTCGAAGTATACGGTCCAAATGTCGTCGCCTTCACAAGGTTCGTCTTTGGCTGGACGCGCGGTGAGCTCTTCTCGCTCAACTACAGGACCGGGCGTCCATTCTGCCACGAATTCCGCGAGGGCCTTGCTCTTAATTGCGCTGGAGGTTGTGAACTCGAGCTCGAATTCGGACATCTCCACCGCCCACTTGACGATTCGCCCAGTGGCCTCGCGGTTGCGTAACACCGTCTCCAGCGGGAAACTGGTGACCACCCGGATTGGATGGTTTTGGAAGTAGTGCCGCAGCTTCCTTGACGCTATGAGGACTGCGTAGAGGAGCTTCTGCACTTGAGGGTAGCGCGTCTTGGCATCGCGCAGGACCTCGCTAACGAAGTAGACAGGGCGTTGCACCATGCGCTTCTTCATCTCGGCGTCGCTCGTATCGACGCCGGGCGCGAGAGCTGCGCTCTTTATTGACGTCGGAGCCGGAGTCCCCAGGTCGGCCGTGGGCGCAGCCCCCGAGCCATCGTACGACGGCGGTGCTGCAGCCCCCGGGCGAGCCGTGCTGCTTGTCGACGTCGGAGCCGGAGCCCCCGGGTCGGCCGTGGGCGCAGCCCCCAAGCCATCATGTGAAGGTGGTGCTGTAGCCCCTGGGCGAGCCATGTCGTTTGTCGACGTCGGAGCCGGAGCCCCCAGGTCGGCCGTGGGCGCAGCCCCCGAGCTTTCGTCCGAAAGCGGTGCTGCAGCCCCGGGCGAGCCATGTCGTTTGGCGATGTCGGAGCCGGAGCGTCGAGGACGGGCGTGGGCGCAGCCCCCGAGCTTTCGCCTTGGTTCGGCGCGGCGTCGACGCGCTTTTTCTTCCGCCGGGGTTCGTCGAGCATGAACTCTTCGCGTTCGGCGACGAGCGCGGCGCTGACCACGGCCGGTGTTGCCGCGATGTAGAGCAGGAGCGGCTCCTTGTCCCGGGGCGCGACCAAGACGGGAGCCGAGGAGAGGTAGGCCTTGAGTTCTTGAAATGCGGCCTCGGCCTCAGGAGTCCATTGGAAACGGTCCTTCCGCTTCATCAGCTTGAACATGGGCAGAGCGCGCTCGCCGAGTCTTGCGATGAAACGGCCGAGCGCGGCCATACAGCCTGTTAGCTTCTGGACGTCCTTGAGGCGGGTGGGCGGGCGCATGTTCTCGATGGCCTGAATTTTTTCCGGGTTGGCCTCTATCCCCCGGTGCGAAACCAGGAAACCGAGGAGCTTTCCCGCAGGGACACCGAACACACACTTCGCCGGGTTGAGCTTGACCCGCTTGTCGCGTAAGTTGTTGAACGTTTGCTTCAGATCGGACAGCAGGGTTTCGCTCTCACGCGACTTGATCACGATGTCGTCGACGTAGGCCTCTACGTTCTTCCCGAGCTGCTCATCAAGTGTCTTGCGCATTGCTCGTTGGAACGTAGGGCCCGCGTTTTTCAAACCAAAAGGCATGGTCACATAACAATAACACCCCGCCGGGGTCATGAATGCGGTTTTTTCTTCGTCTCCCCTAGCCATGGGGATCTGGTGATACCCAGAATTCGCATCTAACATACAGAGTAGGTCACAACCTGCGGTTGAGTCAACTACTGTGTCTATGCGTGGCAGCGGGAACGGATCCTTGGGGCATGCCTTGTTGAGGTCGGTGTAGTCGACGCACATGCGGAGCTTGCCGTTGCTCTTGGGGACGACCACCGGGTTCGCCAACCAGGTGGGGTGTAGGACTTCTCGTATGAAGCCGGCCTCGAGGAGCCGGCGGATTTCCTCCCGGATGAACATCTCTCGTTCCGGGGCTTGGCGCCGAGCTTTTTGCTTCACCGGCCGAGCGGCCGGGTTGACCTTTAACTCGTGCTCGATCACCTCCCTTGGTATGCCGGGCATGTCGGACGGCTCCCAAGCGAAGACGTCCACGTTCTCCCGAAGGAAGGCGACGAGCGCGAGTTCCTATTTGGGGTCGAGCTCGGCCCCGATGGTGACGGTCTTGGAGCCGTCCGCGTTGACGGCGACCTGCTTGGTCTTCACCGGCTCGCCGGCCGTCATCTTGGAGCGCTTGGGGGCGGACTTGACCGCCTCCGGGACGCCACCAAGCTCCGGATCCGCATCCGCCGCCTTCTCGGCCGCCAGGATCAGCTCGGTGCACGCGATGGCACTCTTGTAGTCGGCACGGACGGTGATCACGCCCTTGGGTCCCGGCATCTTCATGGTGAGGTAGGCGTAGTGGTCACACGCCATGAATTTGCTGAGGGCCGGGCGCCCGATGATGGCGTTGTACGGGAGGTCGATGTCCGCCACATCGAACACCACCTTCTCCGTGCGGAAGTTGTCCTTGGTGCCGAACGTGACCGGGAGCGTGACCCGCCCCAAGGGTTGGGCGCGTCCCGGAAGGACCCCGTGGAAGGGCCTTGAGGGCTCCAGGTCAGTTTTGCTGCCCTGGAGCATCTCGTACACCTGCGGGGTGATGAGGTTGATGCTCGCGCCGCCGTCGACCAACGTGCAAGCGATCCTCTTGTTGCACACCGTCGGCGCGACGATGAGCGGGAGCTGGCCGTCCGAGTTGTCGGGGCCGACCAAGTCGCTTCGGTCGAAGGTGATCGGGACCTCTGACCACTTGACAGGGCGGGCGGGAGCCGTCCCCGTGCTCAGCGCGCACACTTCGCGGCGCAGGAGTTTCACCTGCCGCTTGGAGGTGATGGGCGCGGAGCCGCCGCAGATGACCGCGACGGTGTCCTCGTGGTCCTGGAAGAGGAGAGCCTCCCCGTCCTCCTGGGACCCCTTCTCGTTCCCCGCGCGCTCCTCTCTGCGCTTCTTGCGCTTCTCCGCGTTGGCAAGGATATACTTGCACTCCGTTTGGTCGTGCCACGTGGAATCGTGGAACGCGCAGAACTTCCCTGTGGGGGGAGACCTCTCGCCGCCTTTCGCCGCTTTCGGAGCCGTGGGGGTTTGCCCCCCTTGGCACCCGTCGGCGCGGTGGCCAGGACTTCGCCCGCCTTCCGCTTCTTGGCGAGCTTCTTCTTCTGTTTACGGGACAGAGGACGGTCGTCGTCCTCGTCCTCCTTCTCCGGGTCGGAGTCGTGCCAGGCCTGCGCTTCCTGCCGGCGCGCGCACCGGTCAACCAACCCGAAGAGCTCCACGACGGGTTTGGGCTCGTGGACCCCGAGCTCGCCCAACACGTCCTTGTCACGCACGCCGTGGGCGAACGCCGATATGACCCGCGCCGGGTCAATGTTGGGGATGGTGTTGCGGACGTGGCTGAAACGCTGCACGAACTTGCGCAGCGGCTCGTCCTTCCGCTGAATGACCTTGTCCAGGTCGATCTGCGTGCCAGGGCGTTTGGCGGTGCCCTGAAAGTTGACGACGAAGTCGCGGCACAACCCCTTCCACGATTTGACCGATTCGGGCGGCAGGTTCATGAACCAAGACCGCGCCGAGTCCTTGAGCGCGAGGTGGAAGTAGTTGGCCATCACGTCTTCCGAGCCCCCGGCCCCCCGGCCGCCCGCACCGCGGTGGAGTAGATCTGCAGGAACTCAGAGGGAGGCGCCGTCCCGTCGTACCGCTCCGGTATGTCGGGGCGGAACTTGTTGGGCCACGTCACGGCGCGCAGCCTCTTGGAGAGGGCCGCGCATCCACCAGAGTACGCGACGCGACGACTTTCGCTCTCCGCGCGCCGTCTCCTGTCCGGAGACGGTGAGGCGGACGAGCCGGACGATGGCGCGCGCGTCGAGCGGGACGACTGCGCGCGATGCCTTTCGTGGCGCCGCTCCCGGGAGCGCTCGATGCTGATGCGAGCGTCTTCCCCGTCGCGGCGGCGTCCCCCCAGCTTCCGCCGGAGGTCGTCCGGGCCACGACGGGGAGTTGTCGCGGAGAAAGAGTAGTCCTCCGTGCCCGTGTGCGTGCGCTCGGTAGGCACGTACGTGGGGCCCTCCGAAGAGGAGTTAGCGCGCGAGCGCGACGGACCCGACTTGGATCTCGCCTGGCGCCGCGCCGTGTCCACCATTTTGGCGACGTCCCGAAGCCAGGGCCCCGCTGGCGAGCCCTCCGCCAGCTCCGGCGGTGGGTTGCGCAGCAGGTCCCTCGCCCGGTCTAGTGCTGCTGGTGGGGCCAAGCTGTCGAAGGAGAGGCGCCGCGCGGGAGCGCGGCGTTGCTCGTGCTCGGGTGAAGCGGTCCGTCCGCCGGACGGCCGCTGGGAACCCGTCTGCGAGCGAGTGCGGCGCTGGGACCGCGTGCCCTCAGCCCCGCTCAGCCGAGCAGGTCGGGGAGGACGCGGGCCCTTGGCCGCCTTCGCCGTAGGCGGCTGGTCCGCCATGATCTCCTCGTCCACCGACTCCGAGACGGAGCGGCGCCGAGGATGCACGTCCTCGCTGCTCGAGGACCTGCGACTGACTCGCCCAGCCATGGCGAGGAAGAGCGGACGCGAAGAAGAACACAGGAACTACGACGCCCCCCCACCTGGCGCGCCAAATGTCGAGGTGTGGAAACCACGGCAAATGGGGGCCTAGCACGGCCTCCCTTTGAGATTCGGAGGGGAGCGAACGGTTCTAAGCGTTGGAATCGCGCACGGGAAAGAGGAAGAACGCAAGCAGTTTTACCCAGGTTCGGGCCACCAGAGGTGTAAAACCCTACGTCCTGCTTGTCTGGTATTGCTCAAGTGTTGTGTGTTGGTTTCATGTACAAGGCACTCCCTTTTATAGTGCAAGGAGAGGCCAGACCCGTTCATGGGCCGTTATGGGGGCGCCGGCTGGCGACCCCTCTCCGCCCGAGATGCCGGGCGTCTTGTCCAGTGTCAGCGGGCTTCGCTCGCCTGCCTTCATTATTCGATTGACTCCCGTCGTCTTGTCCCATCGCTCGTA
Organism: Eragrostis nindensis; assembly: GCA_012490785.1. Lineage (NCBI taxonomy): Eukaryota > Viridiplantae > Streptophyta > Magnoliopsida > Poales > Poaceae > Eragrostis > Eragrostis nindensis. Next base: position 7,885 of record JAAXCT010000118.1, on the reverse strand, counting down.
CAGCACGCGCGCGGCGCCCGGAGTGGTGAGGCGCGGAAAGGGGGCGGATGCACCGAACAACCCCCCGGTCCAAGCGACGCGCCGTACGGCGGCAGGCGGCGCTCGTCAGCCCACGCCCTCCTGTCAGCCGAACAGTGCGCTACAGGGCTGCGACTGGTCGGGTCACACCCATCAGTCGCGGCCCTGCGTGAGGCGCACGCGCATTGAAGTCCAGCGACCCGCCCGCGCGGCCACGCGGGCAGTCGCTGGCAAGTGGGACCCCTCCGCGAGGAAATCCCCGCGCCCCGGATCCGCGCGCACCGTAGCCGCACGAAATCCCGGGGTGTCTCGTCGAGGCGCGGCGCTATTAAGGCGCCATGAACCACCGTCGCCACGTGCCAGGCTCCCACAGGCTCGCGGGGCCCCGCCCTTATCCGCGTCCCGCGGCGGGTCGCGGAGGTCGCAGGGCGTAGCCACGTGGCAATGCCCCACGGCTCGCGGCTGCGAGCCGCTCGGGAGCACGGCGCTCCGCGCCCTCTTGCTGGGCCGCTTCGGCCCGCTTGGCGCGTGGCTGTCTTCCTCGGCCCAAGATGGACTCAGGCCGGCCTTTTGACCGGGGGAGTGGGGACCCTGGTTCCCAATACACCGACAGCGGGCTTCGCTCGCCTGCCTTCATTATTCGATTGACTCCCGTCGTCTTGTCCCATCGCTCGTACAGCACGCGCGCGGCGCCCGGAGTGGTGAGGCGCGGAAAGGGGGCGGATGCACCGAACAACCCCCCGGTCCAAGCGACGCGCCGTACGGCGGCAGGCGGCGCTCATCAGCCCACGCCCTCCTGTCAGCCGAACAGTGCGCTACAGGGCTGCGACTGGTCGGGTCACACCCATCAGTCGCGGCCCTGCGTGAGGCGCACGCGCATTGAAGTCCAGCGATGTAAAGAAGCATTATTTAGAACGAGCTCACCTGTAAATTCGGCTGTCGCGCATAAGCTCTAGAGATTGGACCTTGCATGTACAGCGGAGGAGTATTGATTGTTTCCGAAAGAGTGATGTCCTCATCATCCTCTCCCTCTAGAATTGAAGTCGTCCTCGACTCAAGCTCATCTTTTTCTACCATGTATGGCCTCAATGCTAGCAACGTGCTCATCTTATACTCAAGTTCGATGGTTGTATCTGGCAGTTTCATGCTCTCATCATTCTCCCCTTCTTGATAGAAAACTGAGTTCGGTTTGATTAAGTGCATGTAAAAGTTTTCCATCCTTTTACATAAAAAAAGTTTTCCATCCTTATAGAGACACATGGAGTGATTGTGCTAATCTGTGGAGACAACCAACAATGCTCCCATTCTTGTGATTGATCCTGTTTCTTAAAAACAAAATTAGGAGCACTCGACAGGACATGTTCAATGTTAGTGCAGCAAGCTAATTGATTACATTGTTTCACAACACACGGTTTCTTTAGATCTGAACAAATGTAAACTCTATGCACCATAAATACACCATTGTGATCATATTTACCTATGGCATGAAAATTGTTTCTAGACAACAAAGGCAATTCAGATTTGGAAAATATTCCCCTCTCTACAGAACTTAGATCACATAGAACATCAAATTCAATATAACCAAAGTATTTAGAGAAGACAACAATTTCAGTTCATCGTTTTGAGAGGTAATGAGAATCAAATGTTTAATTTCAGCACAAATAGGTTAGTCAAAAACGGAAGTATCATGCGCATTTACTAATTGTGGCAAAGATATAAGTGAAGCAGCACAACTCCTCTTTATCACAAGGAAAGCAAGAATATCAACTCGCGACAAAGGTAAATCAAGAGAAGGTTCCACTAGATGTTGCTCTATATTAGCATAATAACTAGTGGAAAAATTCAGCACATTAAGAGAAGTCTCAGCATCTGTGTGCGTAGCACTATGGGTATTACCTTTGCCCTCAAATTCAGCAGGAGTAGTAGGTGCATGATGAAATGATCCTTTTGATAAGCACCTCATTTTCTTTCGCGACGTCCTCTTCTTTATGTTTATCCTACAAGATATTAGCTCCAACAAGAGGCAAAGAAACATGTCCCTCTTGTAAGAATTCAGATTTAGATGAAAGTGTTGCAACATCTGAAACAGCCCATTCTTTTCTAAAAGGTTCATTCTTTCTGCTCTCAAATCTTTCTAGATCAGCTTCTAAAATTTCAGCAGCAGTCATAGGTACAAGAGTAATTTTGCTGCCTTTGTATTTAAACGAATATCTATTGGCAATCTTATTGTGCAAAATATTATTTGTATAAATCCAAGGTTTACCTAGCATCAAATGACATGCTTGCATGGGTACTATATCAAATTCTGCACTATTCTTGTAAGAACCAATAAAAAATTCGATACGAGCAATTTTAGTTACCTTTATCTTATCACAAGAATTTACCCATCGGATGTAGTGTGAACATGGGTGCCGCCGTGTGGTCAAGCCAAGCTTCTCAACCAACTCAGAACTTACCATGTTGCGGCTACTCTCACCATCAATGGTCACACGATAACGTCGATTCATGACAACAAAGGAAGTCTGGAACAAATTGTTCAATTGATTTTGCTCCACCTTCTCCACTTCAGAACTCAACACTTGTTGTGCTAGAGAACGCAGGAACTCATCAATTTGAGTGGTGTATCCTGTCATTGTTAGTAGAAAACAAGAAAAAAATACAAGAGTATATTTTCCTATCACTACTATATGAATCTGGAGACTCTCAACAAGCAAATGGAAGCATCTTACCAAGCTCTTACAAGTTTCTTACTAACAAAGCAAAGGATACCTGAGGGTGTGATCCAGCGATTGCAAGGGTCAAAATCTGTGTTGTTCAAGGATATATATGGAGCTTGGTAGGCAATATTTATTAGCAAGGATTAGCAAAAATTCAATTCAGGAATTGCAAAACTGAATAATAGTCCCAAGCTAGTCTGTATCACTGGCCTAAACTTGTCTGAGACCTAATTTAAGCTAGTAATAAAACAACTCAGAACAAGGACTCAAAAGGATGCAAGCAATTTTGAATTTTTTCTCTTTTTTTTTATTCTTCTCTCTTTTTTTTCCTTTTTTTTGGGTGCGGCTTTTTCTTTCCTTTTTCTGCACCACTTTGCCTTTTGCTTTCTCTTTTTTTTAAAAGAAAAAACAGAAGAGCCGCAATGTATTACAACTCAAAGAACATGCACTGCTGTGCAGGGCCGACCACAGAGATGCTCTCTCAATCAAAACTGGAATCAAAAGTATTTTCTGTCCTCAATAGAATTATGCGCAAGAACTAAAAAGATACCTTACATTAGCAATATCACGACGCAAATCTACTTGCAATGAGCAAGGTCTATCTGTACTGCTCTGTTTCTGATGCAGAACCAACAAGGAAGTTACTTGATCGTGACAGCAAAAATCCAATTCCTATTCTCTTGGGCGCACAACACACAGCCACTAAAAATTATCTGATTTCTTTCCTTACTACTTGTGCAATGTAAGGATCCGACTAGATACAATGGCTAAACTAGATCGACAAACAAGAACCAAGACACGGTGATAACTATAACAGAACGAGGGACTAAAATTCAGTAAAGCAAACCAAACTGAAAATTGTGATGGCACAAAGGGGATGGGACAGCGGAAGATGACGAACAAATATTTTTATGAGGCAATTTTTTCTGGACTCTAGGATGGAACAAAATAAACAAGGATAAGGGTGAACTTATCGGTATACCTGAAGCTCTGATTACCACTTGATTGGACCTTGCATGTACGGCGGAGAAGTATTGATTGTATGCGAAAGAGCGATGTCCTCATCACTTTGTGCGTCTTCTTTCAGTAATTTTGGTCGATAAATCGAAGTCTCCTTGGGCTTCCTGCTCTGTTTCGCGGGCAGACTTGGAAGCGGAGATGGCCGCCTCCGGCTCCTCCAACTACTTCTTGTTGAAGAAACTGAGAAACAGACGCCGCCTCCGCGCTAACGCGTCAACTGTTGCTACGGCCGACTGTCCGGTCTCAAGCCTTGCTTCTGCTCCAGCAGGAACTTCGGTTGCCCGCCCTGCCTCCGTAAGTATAAACTCTACTTGATCGAAGAACAGGAAATTTAGACAATTATAGTGTAGCTAAAATTTCCATTCGCTAGTTCTGTATCCAGGAGTCCCGACCCAATCAGGCTATTTTCGAGATTTCTCTCTGTCCTTAATTTCTGTCGTTGGAGAAGTAATTGTGCTTGTCGTATTGTTATCGCCCAAACAGGAAGACGACATTGGAACCCTCAAAACAAATTTGTTTGGAGATGCTGCACATTCTAGCACTGTTGTTCGCACTATCCGTGGGGTTCATGGCTATGTATGTTGGTAATTTATTTTATACTTTTCTTGATCAAAGAAGGTATCGCTGATAGTTTTGTCACCCTCTCAGGACGGCGTCACTATAGCCCTTCGCAATCCTCGCCGTACGTGTAGCAGTAGCACATCCTGGCACTATGATGCTAATTAACCGTTGGATTCCTGTCTATGTATTTCTGCTTCTCCTCCACTATGTTCCACTGCTGAAATTTTGATCTTGCAAGTTTGCTGGAATTTTCTTTTTTTTTTTTTTTTTAAGAAGGGCGTCCATGACTTTTCATCTTTTTATCGCCGTATCAAGAAAGTGGGGTTAGAAGGCTCCGTAATCTTCTGCATGGAGCTTCGTCAGGCACGGTGGTTTCTCCTGAACGTGGGATTCAAGGCACTACTGTATACCCACTAGCCTTCATTGCCATAATGAAAGATTTCGTATGCAACATACCAGATTCAAGCTCTTCAAAAGTGACGTCCACAGCGCTTCTAATACCTCTTTTAGCGTCTGTAAAGGAAAACGATCTCTTGTTTTAGGCACCATTCCATTCTGTTTCAGGCCTCCGGATCCTACACGTGTCTGTAAAGGAAAACGATTTTTTTTTGTCACGTAGCATGGTACGTCACGTTGCCAATTGTTATCATGGCTGGTTGATTGATTTTGTTACCATTACCATGACACGTTGATTGACTATGGTAGAATGTCCTGGCGCCATTTGTTACCATGGCATTATTGGCATGTTTATGGATATTGGTAGGATGGCACGTTGCCAATCTTTTCTTTCTTTATAAGTGCAACCAACTAAGAGTCTTAATTGCTATTTCTCTGCAACCATGTTGAGCCACATCACCTACAAAACAACAGCCGTTGGATGTCCCGTAGTTACTTGCAACTAGCCGTCAATATCCCCAAGGCATTACCACGTTGCACGCATGAGCCCAACAGCAGTCCACCTTGTAGAGAGTAATCGCGCAAGATTTACATTGATCTCAGGGGTATTTGTACAGGTTACAGAGTGCGGTGACGCAACCGCATGATCCTACATTCTAGCCACGAGTTGACGAGGTGGGAGAGATGATTACATGCCGTGAGAATAGGTCCTAACTGAAACAGATAGCGCTATCTCTTTCTACACCCCCCCCTCAGTTTGATCGTCATCCGTGATGAACAAACTGGATCGAAACTGTACGAACAACTTGGTTGGAAGCCCCTTCGTCATAATATCTGCAAATTGACTCTCGGTTGGAACGTGAAGCACTCGAAGTTGACCAATGGCGACCTTCTCCCTGACAAAGTGAATGTCGAGCTCCACATGCTTCGTCCGGCGATGGTGAACTGGGTTCTGCGTGAGGTAGACGGCGGAGACGTTGTCGCAATAAACCACTGTTGCTTTGCCAATGTCGACATGTAGCTCGTGTAGGAGATTGCGCAACCAGCAGCATTCGGCGGTGACGTTCGCGACGGCCCTGTACTCTACCTCGGCGCTGGATCGAGAGACCGTTGTCTGCCGTTTCGATGACCATGACACCAACGTATCGCCGATGAAGACGCAGTAGCCTGACGTTGATCTCCTCGTATCTGGGCAGCCGGCCCAGTCCGCGTCGGAGTAAGCCACCAAGTCATTGGAGGACGACGTCGAGAGCATCAGGCCAGAATGTCGGCGGAGCAGAGACATGAAGTAACATCCTGCGCAAGCTGTCATTGAGCGTTCGCAGAATACGCTCAGCAACGCCATTTTGCTGTGACGTATATGGGCAAGTGAGCCGAACGACAATGCCATTGGCAGCAAGAAAGGAGCGCGAAGCAATGTTATCAAATTCCTTCCCATTGTCAGTCTGAAGGCTGAAGATTGGGCATTGGAATTGAATGAGCACGAAGGCATGGAAAGAGATGAGAGTGGGCAACACATCGGACTTATTGCGCAAGGGGAATGTCCATGTATAATGTGTGAAATCATCCAAGACGACAAGATAGTATTTGAATCCAGAATTGCTAACAATTGGCGACGTCCATACATCACAATGAAGTAAGTGGAAAGGAAACATGGCGATGTTTATTGAATCATGAACGGCAACCTTACATGTTTACCCAAACGACAGGAAGCACATGAGTGGTTGTCGGATTTGCTACAGTGGAAATCAAAACCAGCTAAAATATGACTCAGTTGGCTGCGGCCAGGATGGCCTAAACGGGCATGCCACAGCTCAGTATTATGCGATGCAAGGAAGCTAGTGTATGAGGAACGTCGCTTGGACGGCAGCCGCAGTGGATACAAGTCACCAGTGGAGTCACATCGGAGAAGAACTGTCCCCGTGCGTAGATCCTTAATGGAGAAACCAAAAGGGTCAAAAGTGACAGAAACATAGTTGTCTGTTGTAAGTGCACGCACAGAAATCAAATTCTTGATGAGATGCGGCGATATCAGCACATTATTCAGTTTCAATGGTGAGGAATTTGTAGGAACAAAAGCCGACCCAGTACGATCAACAGAGAGAGGCGAGCCATTGCCAACAATAATGTAGAATTGGAAGGCGGAGGCGAGGAGGAAGTTTAGAATACCAGGATGATTGCCCATGTGGGAGCTTGCACCGGTGTCGAGGATCCACTCGCCGTTGCCGTTGTACGGGACGGCGGTGTCATGCCCTGGAGCGCGGCGAGGAGTCCGGGCGGCGCAGACGGAGACTGCTGCGCGTAGTCGGACAGATCGGGTAGCCCGGGAACGAGGACGCCATCATGGCCTGCTGCTGTGTGTTGCCGGGGCGAGGAGCGAGGACAACCGGAGCCCGGCGGACGCCAGAGCGGCATTGGCCAGGCCTGCACGACGCCGGTCCACTTGTTCACGGTTTGGGGCCATGGTGGACGGGGCGCGCCGCCGTTGGTGGGGAAGGTAGCGCCGCGGCGGCCGTCATTCTGCTTCCTCTTTCTTGTTGCGGTTGTTGTTCTTGGTCGGCGAGTACGCCTGGACGGGCGGCGCGGACGATGTGGTGGTGTTGGCGACGGCCGTAGAGGACGGAGCTGGTGGGGAAGGCTTTGCGGCCGCCGCGGAGGCAGTCGCCAGCAGAGGCGGCCTCCTGCCGGGCAGTGTTGGCCTGCCGGGCCTCCTCCTGGACGAGGTAGTCGCGGATGTATTGGAGCGACGGCATCGGAGGGTGGGCCGTAAGAATGGGGATGGCGTGCCTTAGCTTGGAGCTCAGGCCGCTGTTGGCGGTTCTTATGCGATAAAGTTAAATTCATTAATTCCGCAAGCGCACGGATCACCATTGTAGCATTTCACCTTGGAGTATTCCAGGGTTATTGTATTTATATTTTTGCAGGGAAGTAGAGCGAAAGGGAGCTGAATAATAGCAATGCATTAGATAATTTGGAGAAAGAATAATGTATCAAACTACTTGAGACGGGGGTAAGATAGGCATGATAGATATGGGTGGACACACATCCTCAAATCCGAAGTGATAAAAGAAATAATCGTAGTATACATTTGGGAGAGCAACGAGATAGAGTTAAGGCTACCTGTATGTTTATCTATTATTTACTCTTCCTAGCAGTCAAGTCTACAAAGGTTA